>OY728143.1:974616954-975989549 GCA_963277665.1 Viscum album
ATATTATATTATTAATTATTATTCTATTCTTAAAAATATAACGTTCAGCCAAAGTGCTTAAATAATATTTTATATGTCATTAATTTACCACTTGAGGTTATCTTTGAATTTTATAGTAATTTTATTAACCATATAATATAAAAATACAAAGAGACATGGTAAATGTCAACTATTTCACTAAGAGTTAAATCTAAAGGATAAGGTTAATATGATGACCTAAACATATCTAAAAACAATTGGTTGAGAGTTTTTTGGCCCATACCAACCATATACTTTAAAAAATTTATTATGGAGCCATTATAAACCGAAAATGATTTTATTATATAATAATATTTCAAGATTTTCCTAAAGTGACCCTCACCTCTCTTATAAAAGGGAACCACATATTCTCTCAAATTCACACCTTCAAATCCCCTTGTCCTTGTCAAAACCTGCCTAAATATCCTATAATATGTCCTCCTATCATCCTAAAGTCCTTTCTTTATTCGTAAATCTATCCTATAAATCCATTTTTATCAAATCAAAATGAAGAACCCTAAGAAGAGGTAAATATTTCATCACCTCTTTCCAGTTATTTCTTTTCCACTTCCTCATTCATTGTTGTTTCCATTAAAAAATAATAAATCTATTATTATATATATAATATGATGTTATTATAAAAATTTTACAACCATTTTTATTAATCTATCCATCCGATAAATAACAAAGTCACCATACGTGCATACGTATAGATTACTGTCTCTGCGTCGTCGTGTAGTTTGTTATTCAAACACTACATCAATTGGATTGGTATAATAATGAGTATAAATGATGTAAATAATAAATAATAAATTATTATTATTCTGTATATATTATATACCCTCAAATTATATACTATTTTAATATTAATATAATGATATTGTCGCTCGTGCGTACGTACGGATTAACGTCTCCACAAACGCGACGAGATTCATTCCCCATATTAATCAGTAATGAATAATTTTCATTTTATGATTAAAAATAATGGTTATGAATCTAATATAATTCCATATATTATTTAAATAAATCCTATCCATAACATACATGGATTACGTGACCAAGAATCTAAAGGAAAATTAATCAGTTAACACCTGAATTGATGATACAACTGAAAATCATAAACCAAGCAATATTAGAAGATCATATATGATATCATAATAATGTATATGGTTCTTGAATAACTTAATAACAATTATTTCAACATTATACTGAAGTTTAACCTACCCTCAACCAAGGAAAAGTACAAGGTAATGGTTAATTTCACAATCTCTTTATTATCCAAGGTTGTTTTTACGTAAGTATCTAATAGGACCTCTTTATCATCCACATCAATGTTTCTTAAAAATGTATTCCAAAACATTTTTACTATTGACTAGACTATGGGATAAAGTCATTTATATCCTTGTTTGAATTTATATAAAAAAAATTAAATGGAAAATTTCCACCGTTTTCCAAACAAGGTACCTTGTGACCTTTTCCACAGAATTTAGGTAGGAATGTTTTTTTAACTTATTCGGTGGGTGTAGCTATTTTCTGCAGTTATAACATCATGGAAGCTTCCCTTAAAATATTATAAGAATATTTTAAAAATAAATGTTTTCTTTTATAATTATATGACTTTTATATGATTTCAAAATAGGAAGAGATATTTCTCTTAATTTTTTTTGATTTCATCTATTTTAACATCCTTTGATGGATTTTAATCTTGTTTGAAGTTGATTTGTTTTGATACAAAACATCCATATTGTATTGGAGATTTTGTGATATGTTGGACTGTGGATGTGTTATTTTTTAACCATTCATGGTTTATGGATAAATTATTGGCATTTAATATGCTTGTTTTAATACGAATGTTTATGTTATATGTAAACCTTTTCATATAAGGAATGCATTGGACATAGAAAGTTACGGGTGGAGCCCGTTATAGCTCCTCGATGCGTTAGGAGGTCTCATTAGAAAAACTAGTGTCTTGGCAAAAGTCCTTGACAAAATATTATTTGTAGTCTAGGCATAAGGCCATGAATATGTGGTTATGAATTCTGGAATTGTGTACTCTATCATTATAAAAGTGGCTATTTATATTGCATGTGATTATTTGACTAGAATAATATCCATGTGAATAATTTAATGGAATTCTTTGATTTTATCAATGACATATTATGATGAAGTTCATGCTTAAAAGGCTTTTGTTTTAGTCTTATAATTCCTTAAATGTTTATGCTTATTTATGAATGTTTTCGATATATTGTTATCCTTACTAAACAACTGAGCTCAACACTTTCTTTGTTTTATTTTTTCCAAGATATGAAGAAGTATATTATGACTGACCTGCAGGGATAGTATAAGGGATATGAGTGTGTCCTACGGAGACTATGTTGTTATTGTTTTTTATTGAATAATTTAATGTAAATATTATGAATCTATCAAGTATTTCCAAGGATACTAAACTAATAAATCTTTCAAGACTTGATCTTTTGTGATCAAGAAAATGTTATATAATAATGCACCGAAATTGGGTAACTAGGGTCGGGGAATTACATAAAATTTTGGGAATAAATAGGAATAATAAAACATTAAAAATTATTTATAATTTTATTATATGATTAAATAATATTGATAAAAATTACATAATATTTTTTCTAGACTTTATATGCTTTGAAAAATATGTTTTTTAAAAAAATTTATTTTTATTGATTCTGGTGAAAAAAATCATAAAAATATTTTTAAAACATTAAAAAAATCTTTCAAGACTTGATCTTTTGTGATCAAGCCAATGTTATGTAATAATGCACCGAAATTGGGTAACTAGGGTCGGGGCGTTAAATAATCTTTTGGGAATAAATAGGAATAATAAAACATGAAAAATTATTTATAATGTTATTATTTGATGAAATAATATTGATAAAAATTACATAATATTTTTTCTAGACTTTATATTCTTTGAAAAATATGTTTTTTGAAAAAATTTATTTTTATTGATTTTGGTGAAAAAAATCATAAAAATAATTTTTTAAACATTAAAAAAAATTATTTTAAAAAATTAATTTCATTTTTATTACTGCCATGTAAAAATTATCTTATATTGAACTTTTGGGATTTTTTTTAAAATAGTAATTTTTTAATGAATAATGAAAATACAGTTTAAAAATTAAAAATTCACTTTCATTTAAATAATTTTTATGGTTACATTTTATTTTAAAATGGATTAGAATGTAACATTAGATAAATAATATTATAATTAATCCAATATAGGTAATTGGAATCACATTTATATATAATTTTGATATAAAATCTTTTGAAATTTGTCTCTCTAGAGAACATATTTTCTATTAGATCTATGGGTTTAATATTATTCTAAAATTTTACTCCTGAAGTAATGTAATTTTGACAAATATATTCCATATTATTAATAAAAATCATTTTTTATATATAATATGGTCTGTGTAATTTTTTCATAATTACATTTTAATATACTTAATATTATATACCATGATTATGGATAAAATGAGATTAAATGGGGTTAAACTAAAATGATAAGGAGTAAAATGAAATATATAACTTTCCAAAACTCATTATAGTGCCATATTTAGACCTATATGCCTCTAAGGGGTACTAATTACCCATTTTGAGCTTATTATAATAGGGAAATCATGTTTAAAAATAATTCTTTTAAATAATTCCATATTTCTTCTTTTCCCCACAAATAATAGGCCACCCCTGTCATCTCCTCCCCAACGTTAAAAATATTTTTGATAAGAAAATGTTAGACAAATATATTTCTTAAATCACTCCCTACCTTTTATATACCATATTATTATTATTAAATCATCATTTGAAGGCTTTAGGTATAATCCTAAAGATGTTCTCTAAAGAAGAGGTAAATTTAATAAATAGGTGTTTTTGTTTTACTTATTTTTCCAACTCCTTAAAATTCTCTACAAATAAGCTAATATAATAACACTAGTAAATCATATATACTAAAATGATATTATTTTAATGTAACGACCTACATATATTCCCTATTCTATAAAATTTTAAATGAAATTATTGACCATTTGTATAGTGGACTACCACGACACAAACCAATGTTATTTGATTTCTATCACCACATCTCACTGGTGGATATAATGATGTATTTAATTTTTTTATAGAATTTTTTATTATTATTATACCTTTTTATTTA
Source organism: Viscum album (assembly GCA_963277665.1). Classification (NCBI taxonomy): domain Eukaryota; kingdom Viridiplantae; phylum Streptophyta; class Magnoliopsida; order Santalales; family Viscaceae; genus Viscum; species Viscum album. Next base: position 974,621,156 of record OY728143.1, read on the forward strand.
TAATATCACATATAAATTCATACTCTCCATTCCTTGGAAATATGATGATGTTTCTCGTGTGTATGAAAGACTACCACCTCATGAAGTTATTTTTATGCATGTGCTTGTTATTATTTTGTTTTATTATATTCACTATGTATTTTGATAATAACACAATCCATAGTGAAATATTTTATGTCATTATTATCATGTTAGATATATAATTTATTTATCTAAAACCATTAATTTACGAGAAAATAATAAAATTCTTTTCTAGTAATCTAAAAATCCAAAAAAAATTAATATTGTAGTTTTAGAAACCTTACAGTATATAGTTTGGAAATGTTTGTGTATTTAATTTACTAATATCTCTATAGTTATCAAAATTTCTCAATTCATAATTCTGAAGATATAAAACATGTTTATATATATTTAATTAGTTTACATCTAAGTCTAATATGGTCTTCTGTATGGTCATTTAATTATCTAAATTTCTACAATGTTGTTTCACATATATAGTTTTCTAGAATGTGGTTGCTACAATTTTTTGATAATTCAAGAGAATTAAAATCAGGATTTATTTGATTCTTTATTTGTTTGGAAGGTAATAAGATTTTATAAAATATAATTCTTCGTGAAAAAATTATTCATCTACTATTGTGATCCTTTAATAATTCATTGATATTATTTGTAGTATGTCATCCGGTTTTCAAAATGTATGGTTTGAAAAACATACTTTCACAATGTATGGTTTGATATCCACACTTTATCAAACCATCGTTTGGAAACCTGAATTTCAAAATGTATGGTTCGATAACCCATATTTCACAATGTATGGTTCAAAAACCCCCAATTCACAAAGTACGGTCTAAGAACCATAATTTTGTAAAGTATTGTTCAACAAACCTACATTCTCAAATTATTGTTCAGGGACCCTACTATTAAAAATCACGGTTCGAAATCATTGCATTAAATTAATGAACCATAAGTTACATTGATGAAACCTATGTTACATTTATGAACCCTACATTACATTGATTAACCCTACATTACCTTGATGGACCCTAATTTACATTGATTAACCCTATATTACTTTGATGAACACTATGTTACATAGATGAACCCTGCATTACATTCATCCACCATACTTTCTTGTACCCGAATTTCAAGTACCCTACTTTGTGTACCCTAATTTCATGTACTCTACATTTATTACCCTATATTAATTGACCTTACTTTCATGTGCCTTACTTTTATGTACCCAACATTCATTTACCCTACATTCGTGTTCCCGACGTTGTGTACCCTACTTTTCTACTGCCACTTTTTTCTTTTATTCTAAACATTGATTTGTGAAATAATTATATAGATTATTTTAAAAAAAAATTCTACTATATATATTCACATTAAATATAAGTATTATGATCAATTTGTTTTTTATTATTTTGGTGAAATATTAATGGCAAAAATTAGTAAATTATTTTAATGTATCTTTGTAGTAAATTTGGATGATTAATAATTATTTAAATTCAAATTTTTGAAGATAATTTTGGATTGGGTTACTAGTTTTTAAGAACTATTTTTACTAATTTTAATATGGTATGAATGGATTTAATCCAAATTTATATATCATTTAACTCTATTATTTTTTTAGTGGTATTACTAGAGGAGTTATTAAAATTATTTAATTTTTTTTTATATTTATTATATAAAAATAAATATTCAGTGATGCTATTTTTTTATGTAGATATTTATTTATGCTCTGAACACATATTATTTTGAATATCCTATGAAAGAGGATATGATGAATATAATGAATATTAATTATCTATGTATATATATGTATATATGAAAGGAAAATAAATACTTGGGTTAGAATATTTGATACTCTATTTTTCAAAGATAATGTGTTGTGAAAATTAAACTTTTTGTGAATTTGTAATGTCCTACAACACTCTATTTCTTCAACTGGATGTTGTAACAAGTTATGAATTAATAAATAATCGACAATAATTTCCTTGAAGAGACATGAAAAATAAAATCTCAAGAATCATTACCAGGGATTTCATTGTTTATATTCTCTTTTTTGGTTTTTTAGTCTATAATATAATTTCACATCTCTCTCATGCACTCTATTTTTATGTTTATGCTTTAATAGAAAGATGAATTATTTTTTATTCTTTTTTTCAATAGGTTGTGACTCCATATATTTAATTTCAGGACTATTAAGGTTTGACTCCTGGTATTTTAAATTATGTTGTAAGGGTTGTGACTCACCATTCATTATTTAATGTATAGCTATCCCCCCACTAGAAAAAGATTTTTTTAATTGGTTTATTATTTCCCCTCAAAAATCATTTTTAGGGAACATAAAAATCACTCTATGTAGAGAGGTATAATAGTAGAGTAGGCCCTCTTTCTACTGAACTAATATTAAAAACATCCTTGTGTTCTTTACTTTTTCCGTTGGTAATTAACATCAATATATTAATTTGATAATTAATTCAATTAGTCAATTTATTTGTATAATTTTTTTAATATAGTCTATTCAACCCCTTAATTAAATATTTTATTACCCTATCTGAATAGAAAATCATTATTAATGGAATACCTTCTTAATAATTTTTTGTCTAATTCAATCTATTTCTCGATACCAAACAATTGTATCGCTGGTTATTCCTTTTGGAATTTATCCAACCCTTTTAGAGAGTATAATTTTATATTTAATTATTCTAACATATTCGGAGACCTAAAATTCTAAGGAAAAGATCTTATAATATGGAAGGATTGAACGTGAATGATGCTTGGATTCATCAAAATATACCACACATTGATGGAAACGATTATAGCTACTAGAGATCTCGAATTAAGGCATACCTAAAATAGTTGAGCATTGAGAATTGGTCTATCATGTCAAAATAGTAACACTGACCTAGATGCTCTTACTAGAATTAATGCTACTATATAAGTTTTAAATTGTATTTTTTTAATTTTTAAACTGTGCTATTAGAAGCTATTTTTTAGTTGTGCGTGTACTTGTGAGACTACTCAAGATATATGGAAGATTATACAAGTCAGTAACCTTGATCTGAAAAATTAATATTTTCCAATATTGGAATTAATTGAGCTGATTATCAAGATTAAAGATGGCTAAAGATGAAATAGTAAACCAAATGTTTAATATATTCATAATCATTATGAATGGAACGAATTAACTAATAGAAGAACAAGAAAACATGGAACTAGTTGAATGATTCCTACAAGAATTACCAAAGAAACAACATGCTAATAGGTTCTATAGGATAGTGAGAAAGAAGTCATGGCTCAGATTGTGACTGGAGTTTACAAAAGAATGAAAAAAGAACTCAAACCCCAGTTTAGAAGAAAACTTCAAAATAAAAAATATAAGGGAGATATGAAATGTGGTATGAATTAAAATTAATTTGATATTACCTGTTATGAGTCTAGGAAGAAGGCGCATATCAAACCAAATATCCCTAAACTAAATAATGAATATAAATACAAAATGAAGAATAAAAATTCATTGACCACTAGCTGGAGTTTTAGAGAAGAATCTAATTCTTGTAACCAATACTAATATGAAAAATAAACATCTAACATGTGCTAATTGGAAACACTAGATAATGTTAGTAATTCATGCTTTGATTCTAAATTTTTTAATTATGAATACAATTATGAAAATTACCATGTTTTTTACTTATATAATGAAATGGAAAATCTACGGAAAGATATTTTCAAATATAATAATTTAAATAATAATATTAAAGAAAATAAATAGTAACTTATTTCTAAAAATAATGTAATTTTATCAGAAAATTTAAAATTAGGAAACACTTCTACATCTAATTAAAATTTTATGACATTTTAAAAACTGATCATTATTTGAATGAAATTTTTAAAAAGGAAGTTGAATGACATAAAATAATTTATATACATTAATTCATGGTCATGAAAAATATCATGAGATGAATTATTTAACATAAAATGATAAAAATAATATTAGTTTTTGTTATGATAGAAGATTAAATTAAATATTTGAAACCCATTTTGTTAGAAGTAAAAATGGATTTACACATAGTGTTACTTGTTTAAAATGAGGCAATATTGGTCACTATAAAAATTACTATTCACTTGGATTTAGTCAATACTTAGGATTTACAGAAATTAATATATATAAATAATTATTATCAATAGTACATTACAATACTTGTTTAAATTATTTATGTGTACCTAAAAACTTCATTACTGATCCTATTTTACCAGAATTAGCATTGGTAACAAAATTGTCATGTAATGTTTTTTTGATTGAAAAAATTATTTGATGTCTCAAGAATGGAATATGGTACACTGATAGTGGGTTCTATAAGAATATAACCATAGAACCATTAATGTTTTCTAATCACAACACTTATAATAGAATCATTTTTTCTTTTAGAGACAATTCAATTGGAAATGTAAAATTTTTAGGAAATGTTTTTATTTTAAATTATTATTTTATTTCTAAATAATAATATCTTGAAGGTTTAAATCATTATTTAAGTAGTATATCACAATAATGTGATATTGTAATCGAATTTAAATATAAAGATGATAAATTTTCTATTTTAATGATGAATCTTTATTATTTCATTCTCATAGAAATCAAACATTTATATTATTTATTTTTTTGAACTAACTATGAGACATGTGAAGTGTTTGAATGATGTATAAAATGAAAAAATCCTTTACAATTGATGTTTAGTTCATGTTAAATTCAAAATGTTATATAAACTCTCAATTAATGAGAATAATTTAGAACTACATTCCTTTAAGAAATAATATCTTCATGTTTGTAAATTATTCATGAAGGGTAAGAAACCAAAAATATTTTTTTATACCTATAATCAGATGAGTACTGACATTCCATTAAAGTTAGTACATATTTAGTTATTTATCCACACTAAAATTTCCATCCATGGTGGAAATAAACATACATTTTTTATTATTGATGATTATAAGAGATTTATATGGGTATACTTTCTTTCTCAAAAAATGATACATTATCAAGATTTAATTATTTTTATAAAATAGTTCAAAATGAAAAAGTTTGTTTGATAGTTTATATTCGTAGAGATAAAGAAGCTGAATTTTATAATTTTTATTGTGAAAAATTTTGTGAAAATAATAGATATTTTCATTGTCTTCCTACTCTTAAATCACCATAACATAAATATTCTATAGAATGAAAGAATATATCTGTTATTGATATGGATATAACTATTTTAATTGAATATAGTTTTCCTTGATATTTTTGGGATGAGGATGTTTTTGAAACATGTAATATTGAATGTAGAATTTTTATTTGAAATTTATTAAATAAAAATCCATATGAATTATTTAAGAATAATAATCCTAATGTTGGTTACTTTAAATTTTTTGTTGTAATGTTTATATTTTAAATTCAACTGATAAATTAGATAAATTTGTTGTAGAAATTGATGAAGTTATTTATCTTAGATATTATTATAAAAGTAAATCTTAGAGTTTATAATAAAATAACATAGGATATTGACGAATTGTTTTCATGTTTTTTTATGAAAATAATGATAAAATGAATTCTGATTCAAATATTATTGATTATTAGTCAATATATTTTAATTTCAATGAAGAAATTCATTAAAAAACTGAATAAATTGCAGGTGAGAATAATTTTTCTCAACCTAATCATAAATCATGGAATATTCACAAAGTTTAACATGTTGAAATTGTAATTGGAAAATTCGATTCTGTTCTGAGAATAGAAATTCAATTTTAAATTATTGTGTCAATTCAGATTTAATTTTTTTATTTTTTTCTTATTAATGTTAATTATGCTTTAAAATGTACAAACTATATTTTTTATATGAAAGAGGAATTAAATAAATATGTTTGAAATAATTTTTTCACATTAGTATAATTTCATATGATTAATCAGGTGATTGAAACTAAGTTTATTTTTTACAAACAAACATTATGAATCTGAACAGATTGTCAAAAACAAAGGCAGACTTATAGAACAAGGATACACTCAAGAATAAGTTATAAACATTGAAGATTATTTTTCATATCATTCCAGCTTATAGGCTGTTATATATTTTTTTTTGGATTTTTCATGTTTTCAATGATTTGAATTATATAAAATGGATATAAAAAATAACTTATTAAATGGTTTCATATATGAAGAGGTTTATGTTTCTCAAATATATGGTTTTGAAAATGAATATTTTCTTAAGCATATTTCTAAATTATCTAAACAATTTTATTATCTCGAATAAGCACATCATGCTTGGTTTATAGGAGATAAGAATGGAGGAATAAATTACATTGATTCATATGTAACTCATTATGAGTATTGTAATAAAGGTCATATAAAAGATTATTTCCCTAAACTAAAGAATAAGATAATCCTAAAAATGGAAAAAGGTTCTGACCACTATTTGGAGTTATAAAAAAGAATCTAAATGTAGTGAACAATCTAAAAATAAAAAACTAATAACATATGATTAATCTAATCACTAGATAAGTCTAGTAATTATTGTTTTTATTTTGAATGTTCTGATTTTGAAAATAATTCTAAAAACCCTTATGTTTCTTAATTTAATAAATAAATTGAAATATTAAAGAAAGATATGTTCAAAGGTGATGATTTATATAATAATATTAAAAAAACAATTAGAATATTATTTTTAATAATAATTTTATTTTACAAGAAATGTAACAATTAAGAAACACTTATTATACTTCTCATTGAAATGATTATGAAAATTTAAAAAATGATCAATATTATAATGGAAATTTGAAATAAGATGTTGATTTTATTAAAGAAAATTTATCTAAATTTATTCAATGTCGTGAAAAATATCAGTATATGATTTCTTTAACTAAAACAATAAAAATAAATAAGTTTTTGGTTATGATAAGAGATTACCTCAAATGTGTAAACCCCATTTTCTTAAAATTAAAAATGGTTGTAATTAAAATATTAGTTTTTTTAAATGTTTCATGATGGTTTACAATGAAGATGAATTTTCACAAATATTTAAAAAATATTTGCAATTAAAATTATAATATTTCTAAATCCTTATTTTCTATAGTACCTTACAACACCTTTTAAAATTATTTATGGTTACCTAAAATTTTAATTACTAGTCTTATTGGTCCTAAAATAGCATGGATAACAAAATTGTCAACTAATTGAGATTTATAGGAATAATTTTATAGATGTCTCAATAATGACATATGGCATTGGATAGTGGATACTCTAGAAATATGACCAAATATCCATCTGTTTTTACTAATTAAAACACATGTGATGGAGGTACTGTTACTTTTGGACACAATTCCAAAGTAAAAGTAAAAGGTTTTAGAAATTTTTTTATATATCAAATTCTACTTTTATTTATAACGATTTATATGTTGATGGTTTAAAACATAATTTAATTATTATATCCCAATTATATGAATATGTAATTGAATTTAAATTTCAAAATGATAAAATTTTAGTTTTTAATGGAAATTTATTATTATATTATACTAATAGAAAAAAATATATTTATACTATTGATATTTCTGAACTAACTTTTAAACATGTTATTAGTTTGAATGATATATAGAATGATAACATCTGTTACCATCTATGTTTAGGTCATGTTAATTTCCAAATGTTACCAAATCTCTCAAAATATAAGAATGTGTGACAACATCCTTCCTTGAAAAATAACTTACTCATGTATCTGATGCTTTTATGAAGGTGAAGTAGCACACAATTTTTATTATACCTATCATTCAGATATGTACTAATAGGCCATTATAGTATGTACATATAGATTTTTTTCCTCTACACAAATTTCTATCACTGGGAAAAAGAAATATACATTAGTGATATTTGACTATTATATTAGATTTATATGGGTATGCTTTCATGCTCATAAAAGTGATACTTTATATAGATTTACTTATTTTTGTAATGTAGTCAAAAATGATAAAGGTTTTATGATAGTTTATCTTTTTAGAGATAATGGAGATAGATTTTATAATTTAGATTCTGATTTTTTTTCAAAAAAATAATATTTTCATTATTTTTTCTACACATAGAGCACCACCACAAAATGGTGTTTTGAATGAAAAAATAGAACTCTTATTGAAATAGCTTGAACTATATTCAGTGAATATAATTTTCCTAGATATTATTGGGATGAGGACAATTTTTATGCATGTTATATTTCAAATGGAATTATTAATAGACCATTATTAAAGAAAATTCAATATTATTTTTTAAAATTTAAAAAACTTAAAGTTGGATATATTAGATTTTTTTGTTGTAATTTTTATATTTTAAAATTATTGGATAATTTATAAAAAAATCATTATAAAATATATAAAGTAATTTTTTTGGGAAATTATAATAATAATTAATATTACAAAGTTTAAGATAAAATATATTCAGTTAATGAAGAATATTTTCATGTAATGATTTATGAAAATAAGGATAAAATAAATTCTGTTTTTATTTTTATTGATGACGACTTTAGAGATTTCAATTCTGGTGAAGAAATTTCTCAAAAATAGAAATTAATCAATTGATTTGGAGCATATTACTTCTCAACATGATCCAAAATCATGGAAGATTCACAAAGATCATCTTGTTGAAAATGAAATTGGAAATGTTGATTCTCGTGTGAAAAATAGAAATTCTATTTTAAATTATTGCGCCAATTCAACTTTTATTTCTTATTATTCCATATTTTTGGTAATTATACATTAAAATATTAATACTATATAAATCCATTACAATATGAATTAAATTATTTTTTTGAATAATTTTTGGACCTTATTATTATTGTCTAAGGATTATTATGTTAATAGAACAGAGTCTATTTTTAAAAACAAGATGGATGAATCAGGACAGACTGTTAAAAACAAAGACAAACTTATTGTATAAGGATACTCTGAAGAAGAATGCATAGTAATTGGAGATTATACTTCTCATGTTTCCCTGTTAAAAGATATTAATTTTTTTTATTTTCCTTTTTTTCTGGTTTTAAATTATTTCAAATGGATTTAAAATGTTTTTTCTTAAATTGGTTTATAATGGAAGAAGTTTATTTTTCTCAACCCCCTAATATTGGAAATTAAAGGTTTTATAATCATTAGTTTATATTTTATAAAGATTTCTATGGTCTCAAACAAGAACCTCATTATTGGTATGAATAACATTCTTTATTTTTATTAAATAATGATTTTAATAAAGGCAATGTTGATATTACTCTTTTTATTAAAAGAACATCTGATGATATTTTAACTGTAAAAATATATGTTGATGATATAGTTTTTTGTTATTATTGTGAAGTAATCTATAATTTATTTTATATAGTTTTGTCTTCTATGTTTGACATGAGTTTAATTGGATAATTAATTCCCCTTCTTGTATTTAAAAATTTATAAGAAAATATGGAATTTTTCTTAATAAATCAAATTATTGTAAAGAGTTAGTTAAATAATTTTGTATTGATTCATATAAATATATGTAAAATCATATGGGTACAGATTTAAAAATAGGTAATGATTCATCTGGTAAACTTATTAATTTTAATTTTTTTAAAGGCATGATAGGTTGCATGCTATAGTTAATTGCATCTAAACACGAAATCTTTTTTAGTGTTTGTTTATGTTCTAGATTTCAAGCTGTTCCTAAAGAAATTTATGTTAAATATGTAAAATGAAAAATTATATATGTCAAGAGAAATTTTATTCTACATTATTTAATCCAAAATATGACTATTTTGATTTAATATCTTATTTTGACTCTAATTTTTGAGGTTGTATAAATAAGAGAAAAAGAATAATAGGTATGTTTCATTTTCTAGGAAAAATATTAATTTCTTGGTCATCCAAGAAAAATCTAATTTATTCTTTATCTACTACGAAATCTGAATATATATTAGATTATAGTAGATGTGCTCATGATTATATATTAAGAAAACCTTATGTCATTATGGTGTTTATCTTGATAAACCACCAATTTAATGTGATAATACTTTGGTAATTTCAATTTTTGAAAACCCTATACAACATTCTCGAAACAATAATATTGATATTTGATTTCATTTTATTAGATATCATATGAATAAATGTGATATTTTTTAAGAATTTATACCTTATGAAAATCAGCTTGAAGATATTCTTACAAATCCTCAAGAATCTGCTATGTTTGAAAAAATTAAATACGACCTTAGAATATTGGAATTTGAACTTTTAATTTATGAATTTATTTAGGGGGAGTTTTGTCATATTTTTTTATTTAAAAAAATTATGGGAGAAATAAAAATTATTTAAATGTTTTAAAATTTGGTTTACATGTTTTTGATTTTTAATAAAAAAATCGTTTCATTGACTGTGCATGTTCTAGGTCTTCCATTGATTGATTAATTTTTCTCTAAATTTTGAAAATATTTCCATCCAAAAATAATGGTTTTGTGTGATTTTAATCACATTTGATAGTTAAGATATTTATCTAATCTTAATTAGTTTATGATGAAGCCTAAAAATTCTTTTATATTGCTCTAAAAATCAAAAACATATTCTATTGTAGTTTTAGATACATTGCATTATTCAGTTTCCAAATGTTTCTATATTTAATTTACAGCAAGTTATATGATTATATGATTTTATAGAAATATTATTATTTTTTAAATATAACATTTTTATATTTATTTCAATAGTTTACATTAAAGTAAAAAAATGAATGGTCTTTTAATTTTCTAATGTTCTATAATGATTTTTCATATCTACAGTTTTAAAAATGTTTCTTGTTGTATTTTATGATAATTTTAGAAGTAGTAGAAGTAGGATTTACTTAATTATTGATTATTTATAAATATAATAAGTATTTATAAAAATAATTTTCTTGAAAAAATGTCGAATATTCTATCATTATATTTTAAAAATTCATTGAAGGTTGTTATAGTATGTTGTCATGTTTTTCACAATGAATGGTTTGACAATCCTTTTTTCACAAAGTATAGTTCGAGAACTCTACTTTCACAATGTATAGATCAGCAACCCTACATTCACAATGTATGGTCTGGAAATCCTACTTTCAAAATTTATGTTTTGAAATCCATACTTTCTCAATGTATGCTTCGACAACCCTACATTCACAATGTATGGTCTGGTAACCCTATTTCAAAAACCCTAATTTCACAATGTATGATTTGGAAACCATACTTTCACAAAGTATGGAACCAAAAACCTACATTAATTTGATGAAACCTACATTACATTGACAAACCCAACATTTTTTTGATAGACCCTATGTTACATTGATGAACCCTATATGACTTTGAATAACCCTACATTATATTGATGAACCCTACATTACTTTCGTGTACCCTACTTTTGTATACCCAAATTTCATATACAGTACTTTGGGTACCACAATTTTTGTACCCTTTTCCCATGTAACCTTTTTTACCCAACCTTCATGTACCCTAAATTATTTTACCTTATATTCCTCTACCATACATTCATTTACACTAATTTGGTTTACCTTAATTTGGGTTCCCTACATTGTTGTTGCTACTTTTTTATTTTATGGTAAACACCGATTTGATGAATATTTATATAGATCATTTTCAGTGGTTTTTTGATAGAATTAATTCAAATTAAATATAAGTATTATTATTGAACAGTTTTAAATGATTTTAAATGAATATTTAAATATAAAAACATTAAAATTATATAAACATCTTGTTCCAATAATGTTGGTGGATTCATGATTATTTAATTTTAAATATTTGAATTTACTTTTGGATTGGTCAGGTAGTTTTAAGGAACTATTATGTCAAAATTTAATGAGGTTTGAATGGATTTAAATTAGAGTATTAAATCATTCGATGATTATATTATTTGTGAGATATTATTTTAATAGTTATTCACATTATTTTAAATTGTTTTTAGGATTTATTCTACAGGGATATAGAGAAAATTTTGTTGTTATAAAGAGATATTTATGAAGGTTCTAAATTAATTTTATTAATATCCAGTGAAAGAAGAGCTGCTGAAACAACTTAATATATATATATGTGTGTGTGTGTGTGTGGAAATAAAATAAATACACTATTTAACATATTCTATACTCTATTTTTTAGAGAGAAATTTATGTGATCATTAAACTAGATATGCATTTGAAACGTCTTATGACACTCTGTTTCACCACCTGAAAATTCCCTCAAGTGCCAAATTAATTCTTCTTTAACTACAATTTCCCTAAAGATCCATGTTAATACAAATCTCAAGAATGAGTACTAGTACATTCCTTGAATATCATCTCTTTTCTGGTTTCTGAGTGTAAATCAAAATTTCCCATCTCTCACCCACAATCCATTTATTTTTTTATGTTTTTAGACACAAAATAATTATTTTTCAATTTTTCCCTCAGGTTGTGACTCCCTAATTCTAAATTCTGGATATAAGGGTTATGAATCCTTGTATGTAAGGACATGTCAATTAATGTTATGACTCCCATTATGTAAAGTTAGGTTGTAAGAGTTTTGAATCCCTATACTGAAGTTAGTGTCATGGTTATCCCTCTACAAGATAAGTATTTTTTTTAGTTGAGGTATGATTCCTCATCAAAACTAATTCTTTAGTTCACGTCTATCTCCAACTAATTAGAGAGGTATAAGATGCATGTATTTTCACTTTTGAATGAACTAATACAAAAAATCATTGTGTTCCTGGATTTTTTTCCTTTTCTAATTAACCTCAATACATAACATTGGTAATTAAATCAATTAATAAATTTATTATTTTCATTGTTTTAATCAGGTCTATTCACCCCTAGACTATCTTCAATTACACTATCCTACCTAATAGTGATGTATATCATTTTTCACATACACTTTGAATGGAAGGTAATAATGGTAAATTTAATTAATATATGTTATATATATGATATAAAAATTATTACAAAAAGAAAATAAATAATTTAAATTCCATTATTTTCATCCTTCAATAATATAGAAATAATGTACATGAGTAAAAATGACCTACCATATCCTTGAACTATGTAATTTATTTTTTATATAAAATATTAATGGAATACTAAAAATATTTATACAATTGATATATATTATATTTATATCTTTGTTAAAGTTATATATATGATTTATCAATGATCAAAATTAATGGATAGATGAATCCAAAATAAAACATATATGAGAAAAATAGTTAATACCTGAAACGTGATTTTAATAAGGAATTATTAATAATTGTGTACTAAAAGGCCATATGTAAATTATATAAGGTATGATACATAAGAGTGTGGTTTTTAAATTTCTGTATAATAAACCTCTCACTATATATTATTAAAAAATGTTTTAATTTGTATGAAGGAATTGAAAACATACTCTAAGAGATCTTCATCTCACATTTATATCCATGGTACATATTCTTTATTAACCTATAATTTATTCTGTGTATTTTATGAGGTTCCCATTAATAAATTTTATGAATATTATGACGAAATAATGGGGTGAATATATCTATATAATTATCATTCTTTTATATAGATTATGATTAAGAAGACACCAATATGGTAAAAGTTTTATGCTAAAATATTTTTTTAATTAAGATTGTTTTTCATTTAATTTATGATTATGAAATATAATAAACTATAACTCAATAAAATCATGAATTTTATTCTCCTCTATTTATGTATTGAAATTATATGCTTTAATTTCCTCTTTCTCACTACATTAACTTAATCGTTCAAAACAATGTTTTAAGAAAAATCAAATTTATTTTTCACTTATTTCTATAATCCTTTTTTCTTCCATAACCGTGTTTTCAAAAAAAAATATTTTTTCCACTCCTATAAAATGATTTATTGAATAAAATTTTGCATAGATTTAATTTTTTACAAATATGATTTAATGGAATGTATATTTCCTTTTTTTATGTGGTATATTTACTTTTTACTAAAAATGCCAAAGGAGTCATTGATTTAACATACAATGGGTGAACATTATTGTCCAATTCCATGATCACTAAATTATTTAAATATTCCTTTAAAGGAATCCAATAATATTTTTAAAGAATCAATTTTCTATATAATTTTATAAATATGAATATTTTAATTAAGTTATTTCAAAATTGTAAGTATATTTTCCTCATGAAATGATCTATATAATATGGAATTAATTGATGTTACTGAGTAATTAATAAGGATGAGATCCAATTATTCAATCATGTTTCTTTCTAAAGATGGTTGATTTCTTTTTCTAATATTTTTTCATAAAACCCATTTCATAAATGCATTATAATATGAATAATTGTTTTTGATCTTTTGGACATAAAATATATAGTTTACGTGATGAGGGAGACATTTATATATATCAAATGAATTGTGTAATTATTAATGACATAGTATCTCAAAGGTTACATCAGTGGTTATCCCAAACCTTAAAGAGAGAACATGGGAGGTTATTCGAAGCCTAAAAGAGGGTACATGTGTGGTTATCTCATGATCAATGTTGGTATATAGGTGGTTATCCCAAACCTAACATGTTATGAACTTCTAGGTTGATATCCATGACATAAGTTTATCTATGATTATGTGTGTTTCAAATATATATATATATCTTATTCCAATGATATGATATCATGGATCTTGTTATTTGAATCAGTTGTGATTCATGTATTACGAGCTACTATGATCTAGTTAATAACTCATGTTTATAATGTATTATTTGAATATTATGGTTTTAAAACTGTTATTATCATGTTCGCATACCCTTATTCAAATTCCATATTTTTATATACCTCGTTTAACATTGATGAAAGTCTATATCACCCTTTTTTAGGTTTCCATTATCTCATATGTTATGAAAGGAATTATGTATTATATGTCTAAGAAGGGTTCTCTTAATGATGAATTTGGTTGGAGATAATGTAGCTCACATATGAATTATTTGTTTAAGTGTGATAGTTTTTTATGACATTGGACCAAAATTATGTTGATATGGGTTTTTATATTATTAAATTAATATTAATATATTTTAAATATAACATTTATATTTTAGAAGTTTTTACCATTAGATCCCAAACCTAAAAATTATTTTCAACACACATGATCATTCCAAACAATCTATAAAAATAATTAATCTTTGATGTTATGGCATACCAAAGAGGAATAAAATTTAATTATCATTAAAACATCATGCCTCTATTCATATATGTCTCTCATTGATTAAACATGTTTCCTGACTCCAAGGGTGACCACGTTACTAAGGCTCGTGTAGGACCCTTGTGTATCCTCTAAGAAACTAGTTCCATGAGTTATTAATAACCACACCCCAATAAAAATATTTCATATGAACTCTTAGAAAACAAATATAAATCATAATTT
Organism: Viscum album; assembly: GCA_963277665.1. Classification (NCBI taxonomy): domain Eukaryota; kingdom Viridiplantae; phylum Streptophyta; class Magnoliopsida; order Santalales; family Viscaceae; genus Viscum; species Viscum album. Next base: position 974,636,583 of record OY728143.1, read on the forward strand.
GATACTCAAAACCTATTCACTGATCCAAAAAAGGGCACCACACATAACTAGTGAAAACATTCATCTATGCATCATGTAAATTCCCTAAAAATCCATTACAATACCAATTATCCTTTACCAACGTCATAATAGACCTATATGATCCTTCACAGCAGTTATTTACTACAATCCATCTTAAACCCTACACAGTGGGTGTACACTCTCATAATACCTATTCTCACAAATAGACTAATTCTTCAATGAGTCATCATATCAAAATATTAGATCACATTCCTATATAATTTACCATAATTTATATTTATACCAATTTCATATAGGAAAATTCACCACCAGTAGTTCCTTGCTAATAATCTTCAGGAATCTCACTCATAACAAGTCCTTCATAATATCACCCTCCTCTTAGGTGTGGTTCCAAAATACCAAGGATATGAGTCAAGTTGATCCTTGAAAATTTTAGTCATCCAATATTTTAGTTTTGATGTTTTATGTTTTTTATATAGGAAATTGGGTAACATTTATTAGAACAAAATCCTGAAATGTAATTTTGATGATTTCAGTACCAGATTTGAGAGTGTAGGTTATGGGATATTATATGCCAATAGTGAACTGAGATCTTCCATAAAAATGATTATCTATAAAATTATAAGTTTAAGAAGTGTAATCTAGGAAATATTTAACTACTTTAATTGGTGGTATTGAATTTTTATATTTGTTTTATATTATAGTTTTGAATTTTTTTTATTAAAATTGAGATTTTTGTAAAGGTTTTGATAGGATTGATGGTTGATGGAATAATTTTACAATTGTGAATCATACTCAGGGAACTCTATTAATTTCAATTGAAATACCATTAGTGAAATACCTTTTTTAGTCATTTTATAAGAAAATATGTGGCCTACCATATGGATTGGTAGAGGTGTATAGTGTCTATTTCATGGTTAAATGCCTTATTATGCCAACCATGTGACCCAGTAATGTAATCTTTTAAATAAACACTTAAATTTGTAATTATTATGAAAAAAATATTTAAATCTATCCCATTTTATCCCTTTCACGTATAGTAACCTTAATTGATAGAATATTTTCAATATTGGGTAGTTCACCACCTCTATATATAGTTTTTTTAAGTATATATGGTGTATTAATGATAGATTGAAGGTATTTAGATCCCAAATCCATCCACATTGTGGTCAGTATTATTTCTATCATATATAAAAAATATATGAAGAGGGTTTTATGAAATAAAATACTGGTGATATAAAATTATTGTATTGGTTTACAGGTGTTATAAAAATATAATGATTCATTGGACTGTTGTTATAGAATCAGGGATTTGTTTCAGTATTGAGATTGATATAGGTGGATTCTCTAAGAGAGTTTTATTTGAAATTTATTTATATGTTTATATTCCTCTTTAAATAAATAATTTAAATTCTATATTTAAATTAACGTATTCACTGTGACAAAATTTTATTATTTAGGAAAATGGGATTTTGTTTGAGTTCATTTTTTTTAAAATAAAACGTATAATTTATAGGTTCATGTGTGATTTATTGAATATTTTTGGGTTTTCAATGGGTGAAATTTAATAGGATTGTTTATATTGGATTTTTGTATTTTATTTTTAGATTATTATGTTTATCTATTGGTTAATGGATTAGGTAAAAGAATTTAAAATATCATTTAATTGAATGAGTCTTGGTGGTTTCATGGGGATGATAATGAAATCCCACTTTAGTGTGGTGGTCGTGCGAGAAAGACATGGATGAAATTGATGGTAGTCAGTCTACTCTATATTAGGATGTCCCAAATGATAAATTCTTACGGTCCCAAGGCCCATATAAAAATGAAATGGAATATACATGTGGGTTTATTTCATTTAAATGGTGAAAGTAATTACATATTATGTTGATGGGTTGTGTAAATGTTATTTTATGGTGAAATATTTAAATTATGTGATTTTTTTCATTAAATTTAATTAACAGGGAATGATTTATAATAAATAATCAAACATAAATAGTTTTCACATATATATAATTCATGTGAAGTCTCATAGATATATAATTGGGTTACATTACTCAACCCCTTTATGAATTCCTTTTCATGTTTTTGGAGAATATGTTTCACATGATACATGTATTATAAATAATTTAATTTTTACTAATGATATAGTATAATATTATTTGTGTGACAGTAAAATTGATGGTTCTTGATACATATTAATTTATTATCAGCGAGTTTTTATGATACATAGTGATGTTATTTTGATAAATCATAATTTTGGGTAATTTATCATTTTTGGGCATATCAAAATTAATTATTTAGATTATATACACTATGTTTGATATTGGATTGTTATGTTAAATAATATTGAATAATTTTTATCATGATTATTGATATTTTTAAGGTGTAATTTTTTTTGATGTATTTCATTAGTATCCATAGGTGGGGGTATATTCATATTGTGGATACCTTATAACAAATATTTTATAGAAAAAATGACAAGGGAGTATTTTTTTTATAAGAAATCAACCACAGAGAAATATTATATATATCCATTTGAATTTCTAATCCATTAATAATTTTTTGGATTATCTTAAGGAAAATTAATATTCTAGATTTTTATATTTTTGTTCAACAGTTACTGGTTGGATCAAAAAATAATATGGGGATCACTTGGTGACAATGGGAGGGGAGGTCTCCATTCCTATTCCGAATATATGAAATACATCTTTTTTTTCTCATTTTCTTCCATCACATATCTATTTTTTAATTTTTTATTTTTATTAGGTGCTATATAGAATGTGTTATTGATTAATTATTTTGGTTTAAAATATTATTTATTCAAAATGTTTTGTAGTTTAATTTCCTCTCTATTAATAATCCCATATTCAATAGAAGACTATATAAAATTTATTACACCATGTGGAGGATGGTAAATATAAATATATATCATTTATGTCAGGAAACCATGTGTCTTTGGGTGAGAAAAGGGTTTTATTGAAATTTATAATATTTAGTTTGAGCATCATTTTTTTATTTATTAATTTATTCTAGAATAAAAAAATTGTTTTGAACTCGTAAGTGAATTTGAGGTTTTTATTTAGGGTTTTCTAGGGATATATATAATCAATAAATTCCATATTATTAAAGAAAGTTATTAAGTTATTAATTTTTTCTCCTTGAGGGATAATGTGAAATGAGTGTTTAGAAAAATAAAACCCTGAGAATGTGTATGAACATGTATTAATGGGATTAAAATAAGTATATATCTTTAATGTTTATTTTTAAATATTTTGTATATATTAATTATAAACCACGTTGTGTGTTAGGTAGACTTTGGTTGTTTACCTATATTGAAATTTCCCATTGATTGAATGAGGTTATAAAAAATATTTTATTTATATTACATAATAAGATGTATACTCAATATTCCAAAATATGGGATGAATTTTTTTGATCATGATAGTGATGGACAAGCTTCAACATTGGGTTTCATATTTTAACTCCAATGATTTTTAGTTGTTTTTATAATCTATATGTTTTTTAATTTTTAATAAGTAATAGATGTTATTTTCCTATAATATTACATGGGTTTTTGTGTAGATTCCAAAAAAAATAGGCACAAACTTTTCTAAAAACGAAAAAATGTAATCCTTACATAGATGAAAAATATATAAATAGTAACACACTACATGGAAATATATTAAAATCGGGTTATTATGTGCCACATAAATTCCCACCTCCAGAGAAAATATTTTTATTTTAAAACGTTTCTCAATCTCATGGTGTGGTGTTGAGACCCTCCTTTTAATTATAGCACCTATAAACTATTCAAATATTCTAATGAAATTTTCAGGATCTTATATATTTATTTTTTCTATGTATGGTTAGGATTTTATTATAAAATTTAGCATTGGGAAAATAATTTTTTTACCTTTGATTTAATTTAATATAGTGAAAAGCCCAACCCCATGTCAAGAGTTATGTATATTTGAGGTAAATAAATTTACAAATTAGTTCACCAAATTTGATATTGTTAATTTATTCTATAGTTAGGTCTTGGAACCCAAATAAAACTACTATATATAGCTTAAAACAGTCACCTAACTCTCCATATATAAATATTGTGTGTGGACACTAAACTATCCCTTCGTATATTCCCTACTCAACCCATTTTCTATCACAATCACTTGACCCACTATTAATGTTTTCACCCCAACCATTGGCATCATTCTTATTCAAAAAAACTCTTCACAATGTACCCGTTAGATATATTACCCTATACACCTCTATGGTGTCCAGATAACCCATAATAATATACATAAAATTCATGTCAACTAATGTTCAATTTCCTATAAAATAATTCCCTATATTCCAAAATTGACAACAAAAATGAGATCCTAAGAGAAAGAAAATGTTAATCCTTTGTTTGAGTACTATAAAATTTCATAAACTCTAACTAGTGATTTACATTTCAATAAAAATTAAATGTGTTGGTTGACAAGGAAGATTGTTTTATATTAGGGGTACATATACAAAACCCATAGAGAGGCTCTCAATTCCCATTTCTTAACATGTACATTATATAAGGCACACTATAATGGATATACCTATGAAATAAAAGTAAAATTATATAGCACATCATTCCCATAAATATCAATTCATAGTGGAACCAGTTCTACAAGGACTTACGCCAATGAAAATTCACTCACTAAAAAAATAATAAATTACTTGGGATCACCACTCATAGGGTAAATAACATGAGAAAACATTTTTATTTCATCATAGTTTACTCTATATCCTTATTTTCTCCATTTCACCAAGAAAGTTTTTGAAAATTATATTCCCCATTCCCTATATATTTTCATGATTTTTAAGGATAAAATTTTCATTCCCTATGATATCATTCAAGTGTAAGTCCATGATATCATCATCTAGACAATTTGTTATTCTAAACCTCAAAGGGTCTCTCATTCAAATCTCCCAGTCATAGACTATAATTATACATATATCACATAGTGGACCATATCATATAACCATAAACAATATAATAATATGGTCCTTGATAAATGAACCTAAAAAAACACTATTGGCCCTTTTAGAATAAGCATAAAATTTACCATATTCTTTCTTATATGAAATAAAACATGGTGGGTTTTTTATTACCTTCAAATTGATATATATAAATCTCCTTTCCAAACACTAATCCTTCTATATTAACAACACAAACCTCCCCTGATCACATACACTCTGTCGAAGAGTATTAAATTCTATATCACATACATATGTGACTTTATACAATAATGTAATCAATTTTTTCTATTTTCTATGTGGACACCCAATTGCCTTTGGAAATTTGCTTTTATATTTATTAGTGTTAATCAATAAATTTCAAAAGATGGTGAGAAATGTTTTTAGAATTTTGTATTTCACTAACAGGATTTAAATATATATGATTACCAAACTATATAATAATCCTTATTTTGAGACGAACTGATCTCACATCCCCCAAATTCATACATGTATTTTATAAGAAAGAAATAAAACATGATGTAAAAATAAAAAAATTTAAACAAAAAATATTAACGTGATATAAATGATTTTAATTATGAAAATGATTGATTGAACCTGAATTTATATATTTTTTATTACACCAATAGAATATATATTTTTTATCTTATATAATTGAAATTACATATTTAAACGATTTAACCATAGTAGTCAAGCACCTTAAATTGCATGGGGGTAAATTAGATGGTGACTGAGGTTACCATTAATCATTAATAAATAAATCCATGGAATTTTGGAAAATATAATATTTTATGAAAACCACAAATATTAGGGAACTAACAGTCATTATTTAAAAAAAATATAATTACATGTGAAGAATACACTATTTTTAAGATTTCCTCTAAATTGGAATAATCCAAAACCCAGAAACAAATCATGAATTTTTAGATGGTTTGATACCATTCAGGTTTGTTCCACATTTACATGTCATTGTGGATCACGGAATTACCTTCCCAACATCAATCTAATTTAAAAGTGTATCCCATTAATTATAATATAATTATCATACCAAAATAGTGGAATTTGAGTTATATGGATATTATGTCCATGTGACTACCTCAATGATGATGGGGAGGGAGAAAAATAATTATGTTCATAACCACCAATATCTAAATAAAATTCCCCAAGGGTCACTAGGGATGTTTTGAACCCAGTCTCTCTTAATCAAGTTTCTAGAAGAATATCCCTCCTTGGAAAACCAATAATAACATTTAAAAAAATTCTATGTCATAAATGTTACCATTAACACTAAAAAACTCCATCAACATACAAAGGTATACTGATTATAATTGTATTCCACCAACAACCTGAGGAATCATACTTATTCAGGATGAAAATTGGTGAGCCAGTTAATTGACAATTATTTTTTGATGGAGATTGATTAATCCAAAGGGTGTAAAAACATAAAATATTCATTAAAATATCTTACTCTATCAAAAAAGTGATTTTTTGATCCTTAGTGAAGAAGGGTGAGGGATCTATATGATTTATTTATCAATAAATACTAAATTCATGAAACAATTTATCCAAGAATTAGGTGAGTGAATAAATAAATTTTATTAGGATATTTTTTTGTGTTAATAGTGTTAAGGATAAATATCACGAGCTTTTATAATTTCCAAAATATGCTCATAGTATGTTGTTGGAACATTATTGAATAATATTATTCTTTAAAAATATGCATCGAATTAGCTAGAAAAATTAATCACAATTTTATTTAGATTCTCTAATAATAAATATGACTTGTATGGAATTTAAATAAAATGTATTTCAAGAATCAATTTCATAAAACAAGAAGAAAATAAATTCAACGGGGTTCATTCACATGACACACTATTTTTTACCTATGAATTTTTACTTATTATGGTATCGACTTCTCATTTTTTTGGATATTTTTTAATTAGTTAACTAATTTAAAAGTAATCTTGAGATTTAATTTAAACTATTAATACATTAAAAAAACTTTGAATGAAATTATTTTGATATAGACAATAATAATGAATCATGACATTAATGATAGAAGGAAATAACATTAATTAATTAAGAAAATAAAAAATAAAATCCATACATTGAATTAAACCACATATAGTGATTTTAATAATAAAAATTTTGTATTATAACAATATAATAGAGATAAAACTGAAGAAAAATAAGATCTAGGAATATATTCTTCTTTTTACAAATTGCATATTTATTCCTCCCATCATCTTCAACATTATCTTTACCTCAATTCTCCTAGATTTTTTCACCCAAAGAAATATCACCATTATTCTTCTCCCCTGGTTTTGCCTCCGCATTTTCTAGTGTATTATAGTGAGTTAAATACCCAAAAGTGTTAGTTATTTTTATTGTAATTGGACATATTTTTCCTTCTATTTCAAAAAAATTAATTAATTTCATGTGATTGAAGTAATTCCCACTTACATAATTTATTGGCCGCACCATGTCATCAACCACTAAATCATTTAATTTTTTCAAAATCATAAATTATATATATTTATATTTATATTTAATTCTTCCCATTTGGATATTGTAGATGATGTTATTAATCAACTCAACATCTTTTATCAAAAGACAGAGACAATACATTATTCTTCATTATTAAATATTCACTAGATTTCATATTCTCCCAAACCACACTTCTCTTATGAACACTATTGAAAAAGTATTGTATTGGGTTCTTAAAGATTAATATTTCTTCTAAAAAAGATTTATTCCATTTTACAATGACCATTAATATATTTATATATTAATATTTTCTGGTAAAAATTATTAAAATTAATTAATCTCTAGAGAAGCATTATATGAAGAAAATATTGTGGACAATGGCATATCATAAATCAAAACCTCCCATTGCTTACAAAATTTTACAACATCAATAGTGAGCTCAATTATATAATATTAAACTTGGAAAATTATTCTTCAACTAAATTCATAGATTTTTCAACGTCCATTTTCATGTTGAAAGAATCATCATCCACACTCATTCACCCTCATTATAGTGTATATCATGCTAAAACAATTATACCAAAGTACTAATATTTAACTAGTTCCAGGAATAGGATTCATCTTCAATAAAAAAAATTAATAATAGGATAGATATTATTCTATACAGCCAACAAATTATGGACCCATCTAATTTACCACGCTTGATTCAATTATCTCCCATTGAGTTTAGAGTTTGGTTTTTTTATCATCACCTAAAATTATTATGCCAGTTTTCCATTCAACTTATTTTATTCAATTATCTCTACTCCAATAAATATTGGTTACCATGGATATATATCATCAACATAACCTTTTAATTCGTATAAACACATTAATATTTTCATTGACCAGCTCAAGTGAACCACTATTCATCCTTGAAAAAAAATGGGAAATTTTAACTCTTATTTTGTTATATATTGTAATGTGAAAATAGAAAATATCCAGTGATCAGAATTTCAATTTTCCTATATCTCTATGAAAACTTCTTTCACTTTTTGGACCATGATCCAACCCATCAACTCATACTTGAGTAATGGGTTCATGTAAAACTAGGATCTCAATCTTCCAATTATTTAGTGACCAAAATAACTAATTAAAACCAATCTCATATTTGTGTCTATGATTGTCATTATATTATAAATGAATAATTATTTTTGGTCAATGATTATCTTACAATAAAAGAAACTTAGGTCAAAATTATCCTAGATTAGTGGGAAAAAAATAATTATTCATACATTCTAGGATCATATTCCTTCATAAAAACCATTACATAAAAATACAATGCCTTAGATGATACATTATTCAATTATGATTGTTTCATTATCCTTTATTTGAAACACCCCTATGTAAAGTAATTTTACCACATCAAAAACATCAATCGACCTCTTTTCTTCAATGATTCGGTCTTTGTTTTCCTAAAATTTTAAATTTAGATGTTTAAATAAACCTCCTTATTCAATGAAAGTGGAGAAAAAGTTTCTAATAAAACCTATTTCATCTATTTCTTAAATGGTCAATCTAATCCCATCCATTGGATGGGCAAATATGAAAATTATTTTGGGATATATTGTAAGAAGTTTCTATAAAATAATATAAATACACTTCTAACTCTAGAATAACAGTATTTGAGATTATATATCATATGCACTGTTTATATATCTTAAATTATGAAAATAATTAATGATTTTGATAGCTTACACAAACTGTATAAAATTTTAAAAGAAAAATATATATATTATATTAGAGTGCTGATTTTGAAAATATTCAACACTTTTATAAAAAAATTAATATTTGTGAATATTTATCAACTCTGTATTAAATTCAAGGAGAAAAAAAATCAAATATTATTTTCAGACATGAAAAAATGGATTATTTATGTGTTCTATTGCATCATATTTATATTAAAATTAAAAACACATCAAAATATAAATAACCTAAAACTTCTTCAAAAACTTGAAGAAAAATTTCATGATTGGAACTGAACTAAAAAATAAAATACATTTTATAAGAATATATGGAAATTTAATCAATAATAATTGATCAATTTAGCATAAAAATTTTTATACTACCAAATAATAAATCAAATAGTTTAATTTTTAACAAGAGATGATCAAAAAAATTAATTACTATTATAATAAAATTTTATTAACAAAAAGAAAAAAAATAATTAAAAAAATGTGGTTGAAATGTATACATAATCCATATAAAATTTATACACACATATTATATTACTTTTCATCAAGTATTTTGTTAATCATATTTATGGAATACAATATAATCATGAAAATAATGGAATGACAATGTTAAACTGGATTTATTTTTAAAAGTATTTTTCCCTAGAACAATTTGATGTAAAAATGTATGATTTCACTAAAAAATATTTTCCATGACATGGTCCTAATTTTTAAAATATTAAATGTATTGTATATTATTTAATGGAAATTAACCAACATAATTTTCCCTTCATATACTGAAATTTTATTTTCAGCACTATAGAGATCAAGCATATATATTTTTTACAAAACAATATAATTAGAGATAACTAATGGATAATGCATCATAATAATTAATTTTTTTATCATAGTTAAATTCATTCTTGTGTTTAAATAGAAAGAGATTATCTATTATTAATATTTCATTTTAATCCAACTTCAATAAAAATCTACTGAGTTAAGTCCCTTTAAGAAAATGAAATTTACTTAAAATTGTGAAATCTTTCCCAAAATTTCAAAGGAAAATATGTTTTCATGATATTAGTGAAAATATATTATTAAAATTATTTCACAGGAAAAAATGGATAAACACATTAAGGAGGATGAACAAAATCCTGATATAGATTTTTTTTGGAAAAAATGATTTTGAGAACTGATACTCAAATACAATCATTTTGAAAAAAAGTAGTGTTTTTAAGTGTGAATCGTCAAATACAGTTTAAAACAAAATAAAGTCCCTTAACACACACATAAAAATAATAGTTTCCTTAATATTGAACATAATAATGGGATAACTAATAATAAATTTTATGATTAATAATAGATTCAAATTTATTAGTGAAAATTAGGTACAAGGGTAACTATCATGTTTCAAACAACATGTCTACCAATAACTTTAAAACATCAAAAAAATAATGCATATACATTTTAATTTTCTACAAAAGAATTTAATTTTCAATATAAACAAAAAAATTATGTCATGTAATGTTTCAATAATATGGTGGAAGTTTTACACATCTCAAAAATTCTAAAAAAATACAATAAAATGTTTACTATTGTTAATATATTTTTTCAATTGTTTTTTTAAAATTATTTACAACTACATATATTAATTCAATAAAATATATAATAAATTCAAAAAAAATTGTATATTTATTTATAATTACATATCTGTATAATTATATTCATGAAAGAAAGAAATAAGTTTTTTAAACCCCTTTTAAAACACACTTAAATTTTTACTATAGAAATTTTTTAATCCGGACATAAAAAATTGAAGTAGTTTAGATCAAATCTCAAAGAATATTTTCATGTTTTAAAAAAATAATATTTAAATTAGAAAGAAAAATTTATAAGTGTCAATCCTCTAATAGATAGAGTTACTTCTTTATAGAAAACCAAGTTATCCCTTTCATTTTATATACATAAAACCCCACTTTGTATCTTCTTCAAAGGGACTGAATGATTTAAAAATTTTATCAAAAATTCCAATATGTGAAATTAAATTGAATAAAACTATGTTAAGTGGTGAGTTGATATGTAAATGAATCTAAAAGTCATTGATTTTATATTTTTTTATGAGTGTAATAATAATTTTCAAATCCAATACAAGGATAATGTGAGTAGTGGTAATAAGGTGGAAAAAATAATAATCTTTTTTTTATTATACTAGAGGATTCCTTCCATATAGTTTAGTGATATAGTCTTTACCCAATATTCCTTAAACATCTTGTAACTTCTAATGTTTTGTTTTGTTTCTTAATTAAGAACCATGACATATTTATTTCACACTTTTTTCCATTTCAAATTAAATTATTGTGTTATTAAATAAATATAGTAAAACGAAAAATACCCATTATTGTTTCTAAATAATATTGGATGGACCCCTTGACTAATATAATAAATTTGTTTTCAATTTCAAAAAATGATTCAGAATTGATGTATTATAATTGATCCATAAAAGGTATATTCATATAGGGTGTTTATAGTGAATTTTCATGATACTAAAAACTACATCCGTTATTTACCTCCAAATGGTTTTCAGAAATAAAGGCCTTAAAGAAATGTTTTTGAAAAATAGATTCTGAGAGATCTTTTTCATTTATTTTTTGAGGACTTCTTGTATAATTGGAAATAAAAAAAAATCTGCTTAAAAATTTCAATTAGAACCCAATTAAAATATATAAATTAAAATATATATATTAAAATATATTATAAACTTTTTTTTAATAAAGGGTAATAATTTATTTTTATTCATCATGGGAGCATTTACATTCTTGTTTATTAAAAAGTTGTTTTTTTCTTAAAATTTTACAAATATCCAAAGGAAACCAGTTCTCACTTCTTCAAGAAATCTGTTCCTTATAATCCCCAATTGTGTGTGTTAAAATTCTAGTTAATGTTTTAATAATATATCCCATTTTTAAAATAAAATAAATTTTGTGATTTCTCTATCAAACTTAGAGATATAAAACATTAATTCAAACAAATTTAAAAATAAATTGGAAAATTTGAAAATTTATGTAGTCTATACAAAATTGATTTGAATTTGAATTCCATTAATTATTAAATTATAGAATAAAACAATGAGTGAGGAATTTAGGAATTAATTTTTTCATCCTACAAAGAAATATTATATGAATTTTCCATTACAATATTTTGGGGCAATTCACCTATTTTATATTTATAAAAATTAGCATCAAGATATTCCAGATTAAAACTATTACCCTAAAAATGATTGACAATGATATTATTTTCATTGAATAGGGATTCGTATAAATTATTCAATACATGATAATGAAGTTATTTATCCCCATAAATCTTTATTCAAGGTGAAATTCTTCACCTATTTAATGAATAACCATATGAAAAAAATTTATTCCCACTTTTATAATAGAAATTATCACATTGAAGTGATGTTTTAAAAAAATTAACGTTGAAATGTCCAAGATTATTTTTTATTAAATATAGTACAAAAATTTAATCTATATATAACTAAATATTATAGAAAAAATAGGTGAATAGTTTTAAAATTATAAATTTTCATTTATAATTTGTTCATTATCTTATTCTCCCATATTTGGATAACTGTGAAAGCATTATGATTTAAGTGAAAATTTAATTGTGTAATATTTCTCTTCATACACCTTTGAAACTTCTTGAATAAAAAAGTGTATCCATTGTTTTAAAATTACAAAATTACCATAATTGATCTCAAATGATTGATCATCCTATTCTCCTTCCGAAATATTCTCATTCTCAAACTCCCCAACTAATTATCTTTACGAGAAATATCAATTTTTCCTTATTCATACACATTTTATTGAATCTAAAAAAACAAAATTTTATATCCTTTAAATTTTATGTTAAAGGTCTTCGAATATTTTATTTATACGTTCATAATTTTTTTAATCAAATAATTCTTCTCGAGTGTTAGTTTCCCCAAAATGGGGATGATTATTAGTTTCATGATTAAAACAATATTGGGTTCCTCCATTTGATAGGGCTTCCATGGATGGTTGCATAAATACATCAAAGAAGTCTTCCCAAAACAACAAAAACAAAAAATACTTTTTCTCATTGTGGATTCCAACTCTAAAAATGAACCATTAAAAAACAAAAATCAATAATAGAACATAATTTCATAACATTAAATTATATGAATAAAATTAAAAATAATAATCTAAAAGATATAAACTCAACAAGATCAATATATTTTGATCATTAGTTTTAACATTAATTAAATAATCCACTTCCATTATTTTTTTAAAATTTTTAGTTTTTTTATTTTGATTTTATTTTTTTACCATAAAACATTAAAAATTATGCCTTATATGACAATGAAAATTAATTAATATTTAGTTGGGTTTCTCTATAGATATCAAAATGTGATTTATATCTATTTAACTAGAGTAATTGTTGATGTTAAATTCTGGGGAAGGATGGTGAGTAATACAACATCTTTATTTATCACTAAATTATAAATCCAAATAAATTTATTGGTGTATGATATGAGTTTGATAATAAAGAAAACTTTAATTGTTATTGAATAGAATTTATATTGATAGAAATAATATCATCGAGTATGAAACATTCCCAAATATGTGGAGGAATTAAATTATAATATAATGTCAAAATATATGATGTTATTGAAAATTATTTTAACCTAGATAGATATCTTTATCCAAAAATGTTTTATATTTTCATTAACGAAACATGAAAACTATAGAATATAAATTCAATCTATATTGAGAAGGGTTTAATATGGCCATGAGAAAAAATTTGATTAAGTGTCATTTATAAGATTGACTATTGTTTACACATTAATGTTTAATCCTTAAAATATCTAATCATTATTCTATTGATATTTTATAGATGTTTTAATGATTAAAAATATTCCTAATTTTGAATTTTATCTATTAAATCATCATTAAACAAATAATTGAATCTATTTTAATATGTAAAAGATGAATGAATCAAAAAATTTAAAAATGTGTACAACAACATGAATGAATTAATAAAATAAAATAATAAAAACCACAATTTGAATTAAACCATGTAACATGATTTTAATAACAATCAATTCATATAAATACAATATAATTGAGACATAAAAAAGAAAATATAATGGTGATTAAAATAATCTTCTTACTAGGATTACTTCTTTTTACCTTTCTTTTTAGTTAAATTTCTCTATCCCTTGAAGCTCCTTCACATGTATTCATATAAAAAAATTACAATATATTAAATCTAAATCCTATAATACTTCCCTAAGAATTTTCTAGATTTTAAATCCATTAAATTATTAGGAATTTCTACATTAATAGGTTCTCATCCCCTAAATTATTTCACTGGAACAATCTGTACTATGTGACTAGAATAATTTACACTGAAAAAAAAATTTACCCTTTCCTAGATGTCAATAAATAATTCATTTTATTTTCCCAAAATCATTATTTTTTTCCATTTTAATTCTACCATGATGGAACCACCAACTAATCCTCTTCATAGACTAAAATACATATGTGAAATGATGGAAACAATCTATTTTTCATCAACCATTAAATAATCCCCATATTCTAAATTATCTTCAACATCTATTCTTGTACAAACCACATAGAAAAATTCATGTCTTTAGTCCTAAACAAGTTAACTCTGCATTTAATAGAATTGGTTTTAGTTAAAAAATCAATTAAATATTGTTATTTGTATAGTACATAAACCACATTATTTAATTGAACAAATCTAATTAGTGTAATTCCATCAAATACATATTACTGATAAAATTATAACCTCGTTCTCAAAATCACATAAAATTTCAAATATACCAATATCAATATTATAATAATTTATACAAGAGTAATCCAAAAAATTATTTTAAAACATAAATTTTATATTTAGAAGGACCTATCATCAATATGGATGAATCTACATCCATGACTGAAAATCATTATACCATCCTCCATTGTGATTGAAACATCTACACTGAACTCAAAATTAAATAAGTTCATATATTTTTATCCCTTTTCCATTTATGTATATTTTAATTTGGATTTAGATAGTTCTAAATAACCACATCTAATAACATAATCTTTTCAATGATTTATAGTTTGGTGATTTAATAATTTTTTAACATTTAGTATCCACTCATCTTCATTAAAATCACTTATCCACATTCCCCATTGATCGATCATTTATTTTCACTTAAAATCCATTCAATGGGGTAATATTAATACAATGTACTTTATCTAGACCTTTTACTAGTTATAACTTACTGATTCAAATCAATAAGTTGTTGTTGTGAACCTATATTCATCCTTGAAATAACTTCTCTCTATAAAATTAAACATTCCACAATTATCATTATCAATCATTTGAAAACATTAATCCTAACAACTATTTTATGATCTTATATTCGATTAAGATCGGATTAATCATTATTGATCAAAAATTTTATTTGTGAAGTTCATTTATCACATACCAAAATTCATTCATCCAGCTGTTTAACAATTCCTCAGTCTTGGAAAGTCCTAGATTTGATTTTCTAATTTTTATATGATTATTTTTCTTCAATATCATGGGATTATGCATTGTTCTTAAACTAAAGACCTTGATTTTTTCCATTATAATATGAAGTTTATCTTCTTATTTATTTTGTTAGAAAATTTAATCAGTATATGTCATAGATGATGCTCTAAAATTATATTAATACCCTTTTATATTGAAAATCTATCTAAAAATTTTACTAATCTTTTGAATTTCATATATTTCTTATAAAATTTTTATCTTATGCGAGACTAATATCTTAAGTTCCATGAAAAAAATTAGTAGTGAAATTTTTTTCTTATTTTTAAATGCTCCTTTTCAAAATTTTCATCTCCTTCTGAAAAAATTTATAATTTTTTCAAACATATCAAATCAATACTAAATACTTCAATAACTTCTAGAATACACCCGAATTTTAAAATTCAACTTATCAAGTTAAATATTTATTTTATAAAATCACATTTATTATAAAATCCATAAATTTATAAAATAAATTCCAAAATTAGAAAATATATAAAACAATTCAAGCATAATATTTATTTGGGAACATGAAAATAAAAAATAATATATTTTTTTCTTAAAATATATGGAATTAAATAAAAAAAATTTGGTTTAAAGACTAATTTTATATCTCTATTATTAAATTCACAATAACCATTTTATAAATTTGATTTAACTTGATGAATTATTCATAAAGGATTTTATTTTGTAGAATTAAATTATGATAACCATCAATTTTAAGGATTTAAGTTTTTGAAAAAGTGTATTAAAATAAATAGAAAATAAATATTAAACCTCAGTTAATTTAATGGATTTTGGATAATTAGAGAAGCACATATTGATGACATTGATAGCTATTGTGATATGAAAAATACATTGAAATATATACGGTTCTTCGTTTGATATTTTTAAAACTAATACCAATGAATTAAAAATCATACCATTGGACATGTGTCTTTAAATAGAGCCACAATATAGATGAATATGTGTTAAAAGTACGTTTCATTATGAAAATAACAATAAGCATAAAATCGATCAATGTCTATAATGGAATGTTTTTTGAGAGCTCCCAATTTTTTCTATAATAATATTTCTCTAATATCTCTGGTTGGAAAGGATTTTATTGTAATTTAATTTGTATTTTTTAAAATTCAATCTCACTGGTTGTTGAACATAAATTCTTCTCTCATATTTGGGAATGATAACTGGACGGGGGCACCTCTAATTGATACTCTGGACTCCCCTGGTCATACAATGGATCATGATATTCTTATTAAATATCAAAGGGAAAATCTATAAGTCCTATCCAATTAAATATACTCAATTTTTTCATTATGTATGCATTAAGGAAAATATTCTTATACAGGATTACTCCCCCAATGGTACTCTTGATTCAAAAAGTTTCTATAAGCATCAGCATCAAAGTGATAGAAAATGGACTGGTGACTACAATACAATTTGGATTCTTCCCTCCATATTTACTCTTCTCGGTAGAATTTCTCTCAATAAATTTCTTTTTTCTGCCAATATATAGTGTTTGGAGTTTACCTTTTCTCTAGATGTTTCATCTTTCATCAACATCACGAGGATGTAGATCATTTATTCCTATTCTTCCAAACTACCTCCTCCTTTTGGAATGATGACTATAAAATTTTTGAGATTACTCCCTTGCATCGTGTATCTTTCCAGCAACTCTTTTACATTCTTATTGATATCCATATATCTATCCAACTCGTGGAATCTTTTAGAGTTTCCTATACTCAACTGATTCACATCATTTGTAACAGATCAAACTAGGAACTGCAAGACTGCAAACCATTTTTTTCAAAATGATATTAATAATATATAGTTTTCAGTCAAACAATACAATGTGATGCATTCTGGTTTTTTCAAAAACTCAGTGTGAGACCTCTAAATTTTAATTCTGGGCAATGTTTTTGAAAACATAACTAAAACCCTTGTTGTAATTGTGGTATTTTCCCCCCATTCAATTCTTGGTTAAAATGCAATATTGATGGGTCTTTGAGAGGAAATCTAGGAACATCAATTTATTGGGTGATCGTTAGGGACCATAACAGTGATGTTGTTAAATACATGCATAGTCTTTGTGGTCATGTCACTACCTTGGAAGTGAAAATTATGGGATTTACTAAAGCTGTTGATATTTCATGTCTATGTAATTTTAGTAATATCTTGTTTGAATGGGATTCCACTCTCATTTTACAAGATATAAGGTTGAGAAATATTTACTTCTCCTGGAAATTAACATGAAAGTGGGATAAATATATTGAAAACATAGTTTTAATAAACATCACAGTTACACACATTTATCACGAAAGGATTCAACTTACAGATGGTCATTCCAATAAAGGTGTTGTTGGAGAGGTGTGCATCGGCTCTAGCATTCTTTCTTGTGACATGGTTCCTAGATTTCTATGGGATGAATGTTAAAGAAACTTCATCATACTCATTTAATTTCAATTTGTTTTTAATAATGTTCTATGAGAACACATTTCCCAAAAAGGGTCATTTCATATATTTTTTCATGATGTATTTTAGTGAGGATGGTATAGTTTTTTCTAATAAGTATGATCGAGGTGTTTCATGAATGAAAGATAAAACACCTCATGAATGGTCTATAGTGGTGGGATTCCATATAAATAATGATATAATATATTTTATAAGGTTTCTATTAGCAAGATTTAATGGTTTGAAGTAAGATACCTATTATAAATTTTGTCAATCCTCCATGCACATTGGAATAAAAGTGTGGCTTTATAATCTATATTATTGGAGTAAATGGTTTTTTATCCATTAATAAGTGTTTTATTTAAAACATTTTATTTCAATTTTTCTGTATTGTTAAAATTTTTATATTCTAAATTTTTTATAATTAGGTTTGTATATCCTCAATATATATATATATGTGTGTGTCTTACATAGTTTTATTTCTAATTTTCACTCTGATATTTAAGTCAAATTAAGGGGTTTAATTCTAGTCATATTTCACATGAGGTGGCTTGAAAAATTATTTTTAGTGTATAAAATAAAATTAAGTCAGACATTGTACTTTTACCTGTATGTTTTAAGGGGGAATAATTTTTTATAATAGATGCTCTCTATATTTGATACTAAGGCTAATATTTTTATAATTTCTAAATTTTTTTTAGTTAATGAAATTTATTTTCTGTTTCCTGATGCTAAATTTTCGTATAGAATAGATTTATTGACATCATTTTCTATAAGTTCAATTCATATTCAAAATACAAATAGGCATTTTATCCTTGACGTGAATGATTATGAATATTTGTTTGATCATACATAATACTATTTTTAAAATTATTAATGATTAAATTTCTTTATTTTTATGATTCCCAAGAAAAATGATTATCTTCAATAGAGAGGATTGAGATGAACATTTTATTAATATCCTAGCAAGGGATAATTTACTATGTTAATTAATTAAAACATCAATAAAATAATTTCTTTAGGAAACAATATGGGTGATTTCAGCCAGGATATTGCAGTAACATAATTTGTGTCACCAATAGTGTCGGATACTAAGAGTTCCATGAATTTATATGGAAGTCATTGGTTTTATTATATGTTAAAAAAATATTTTGATGAAATACCATAGAGGAATATTACCAGAGTAAAAAATATAAAATCACTTGGATAATAAATTTTATAAGATTAAATAATTTTTTAGAATTTATTGTATATTTTACAAAAGGAATGAGAATCAAAGTGAATTGTTATTGATGTTTATAATCATATCACTGAATTGATATTTCAAAATATCATTAAATTATTATTGTTGTTTGAAAACTATATTAAAAGATAAGATAAAATATAAATAAATAATAATGTTTTATCATTTTAATTAACAAACATGTCATTAAATTCTAGAGGAAATAATACTTCAATTGGATGTTCTGAAGGACACTTTGATTATATTAGTAATAAAAGTATAAAATATTATTTTTCGTGTATGAAAATGAAGATATTTAAGAGTTGAAATTTCCAAAGATATAAAAAGAAATACAGAATTGAATGAAATAGGAAATATAAAAAAATATGATTTTTTTATTTTCATATGTTTCAAATATATGTTTTATGATCACATAAGAATTGATTATACAGAGCTTAAAATAAGATAAATAAATACTCTTAGGATTTATTCTATGAAAAAATTATAAAAAAACCAAAATATTAGATACATGGAGGGAAAGAGGTATTGACACTACATCCAATAATTTATTAGATGAAAGTGACTATAGAAGAATAACCATAAAATAATTGCTTTATATATTGAATACTATTTGAAAACATGTTTTATAACTAAAAGTAGAGAATGATTGTATTATCTATAATAAATATATAGTTTTCCGTTTTTAGTTGAAGATTAACAATATCATTATGATGTTGTGAAAATTTAAATAAATGGTTAAACAAATATGACAACCCCATGAAAATAATTTTATGAATATATTTATGAAGTAGAGGAATCCTATAAATGGTTATCTAGAACCTATAAATGGGTGGAAGATCATATAATGGATGGATACATTCGTCATTGTAGTGTTTCATATGCAATATGTAAATTTTCATTTTCCTATTATTATTTCTAATATTTTAATGGAATCATATTAAAATATTTTACAATGGAAATTATTCATGATTTTTTTAACATTATTTTTTAAAAAAGTATGAATATTTTCTAAAAGATGATATCAAATATCATGTATGGTCATTTTTATCCTTTCCAAAGGGAGAATATTTATATCCTCATATCATCAATGAGCCATAGAAAATGGATATTATTTATGGATTAAATGGTAAGTAAAGAGTATATTTTACACATCATTAATAAGTTATTATTTTATTTGGAAAATTTTAAAATTTATTAAAATTTTCATAGGGAAAAAATACAATTTTTATGTCTCCTAAGATATAAGATGTTTCAGTTACATTTATTTGGAGAAAATAATAGTAATATATTTTTCATGAAAATGAATTTTATCAAACTAATAAGAATATATAATTTCATTAAGGATATATTTTTAATATATTTAATTATTCTCCCTTTTAGGAAATTTATATAAGGATGTGGTAAAAACATAATATATTTATTTTTTGGATTTAGTTTTGAAAATGAGAAGATATAATCTTACGAATTTCTTGTGAAATAAATTTGAACCTATTTGTTAATGTATTTTGATGTTTATTTTTTTAATAATAATTGATGTTTAAAAATTACATATATATCATCAGGTGGTTGATGGAATTAACAATAATATTTATGCTGAGATATGTAAAGTAAAACACTATTAATAATGAGACTATCTATATTATGAGATTGATTTTTGAGTTAAATTAAAATAATCACTTTAATAGTTCATCAAATGTAGTTTGAATAGATATTATAAAATCTATATAGGAGAATTAAATTAGAGAAAAGGGCATGAATAAATCAAAGTGAAATATGAATGAATTGGAATTTGTCACTATTTATAAGTCACCTTCTTAGAAAAAGAAAACATATGGGGAAGATTATGTTCAACTAAAATACCCAATGAAATAAATATATTCTTTAAAAGATGAATTTTATAAATTTTTCATCATTAAGAGTGACCCCTATAAGGGAAAATGTGAAGAGATCAATCTGATGAATGATTAAAGATCTGTCAGAAATCATTATTTCGGATTTTATAAGGTAGAGGATAAATACTTAAAGGAATAATTTAAATTGAAATTCGATAATGAGAATAAAAAGTATAAGAGGTATTCATAAAATAAAAATTCATCTCTAATTAATATAGAAATTCTACACTCAATTTGAGGTGATGAAATGATGATTATGGATGATCCAATCTAAGGAAAATATGATTTTACCTAAAATGGAAATGAATGAGTGATAAAGGAAATGTGAAAATCATGATCACGTTCTAATGTACATCATAAAGAATCATCAACTACTATTGTCAAAAAGATATTTAATATACTGTAAGTTGGCATTCAAATGAATTACTCTAAATTATAATTTGAAAAGTCTCTTCACCCAATGAGTCTTTAGATCATTCTTTGGAAACCATGACATTATCCCCCTAAATTGGTCCATTTAAATAATCGATTTCACTAATAAGAGATATTTATTTACTTCTTTCTTCCTCTAAATTTGATAAAATAAAGGAGAAGGGATCATTAGAAGAATGTAACTAAAATTGCATAGATGCTAAAAAATTCAACAAAACTATCAATATTTCCAATACCTACCCTAAGAAGGAATTTATGAATTATACTCTCATTTGAGATAAACATAGAAATGAAAGAATTGATAATACATTTTAATAAACTATATATAATAGATCATTGAGGATTGAATGAAAATTAGATTTTTAAAGATACAAGATTAAGATTGTAGTTAGCATATCTGATATTTTACAGGAGACAAATTCCAAACATAATATGATGCACTATCAAATGATAAAATTTCAGAATCCTAAATTGAAAATATTGTTTATATAATTATTATTTTAATTTAAGGGGTGTATGAGAAATGTAAAGGATGAAAATGGTTTCTATTCTTAGAAGATGAGGTAATTTTTTGAAAAATTTGATGTATCAATATAAAAATATAGATATTCTAGATTAGAAGATTATATCTCTATAAGATTATTTTGAGTAGTTAAAAAACAAAATAAATATTGTGACGAATTTAATAAATAGAACAGTGATACATGGGATTAGTAGGATCAGTCTATAGAATAGTTGAATAGACTTATTTTGAATCAGAACAAAAGTATGGAATATTGGTAATTGGTTACTGTATATTATAAATAGATATTTGGGGAAAATAAAAATTAAATTAATAATCATTATAATATAATCGGAGAAACCAAAAAGAATATTTTTATATAATTACAAACATTATCAATTTTTTTAACAATTAAATTTTTTTAAAAATATTCATTAATTATTTATTCAAAGGGGGTATACTTTCCAAAATAATCAGATGATTTTTATTATCCTATTAAGAATGTTTTTGTTTGTGTATTTACATATATTTAACTTTTTACTTAGAACATTCTTATTTCATGTGATTATTTTTATAAATATTCCAAGGCATTAAATTTTAGTAATGATATGAGTTCTACTAATAATGGATATTTATTCAATGATTATTTATCATGAAATTTATTTGTGTAACTAATGAGTTTTTTAATATATTAGGTGGGGGGAATTTTGATTTTATGAGAACTAGAGAGTGATTTTCATTTTATTAGTTGAACTTATCATTCATTTTTTGTATTATGAGTTTAATAAAGGGGAATATTATTGGGTCAAAAAAACACTTTCAAATATTTATTTTTAATAACATAACAAAAATTATATAATTATTATTATAAATAAATGATAATATTAGTTTTTTTTTCAGATAAAAATTTAATAACATGAAACATGGAGGATTCATATTTTTTCTAGAGTTAATGGAAATATATAGAACTAAAATTTCATTACAGAGTCTAATTACCAGATGTTAGATCAAATTCTTAGTCTAGATTGATGTTATTTGAAGATTATGAGTGATTTTTAATAAATTAGATGATGTAGGATTCTTCTTTTTATGCCATTATATCTGAACCCAAGGTTTGTAGAATCTGAATTTTAGAGTTTTGTTAATAAATCTGCATACTACTTTGAAGAATAGAAGTAATAATTACAATATGTTTTTTATGCTTGAAAATAATAAAATAAATTTAATAGTAAAATAAATTTTCATTATTGGTGGTTTTGGTAATTTTTTCTGATCATTTTATGATGATATTGTTTTATTTTGTAATTTATTATAAATATCTTATAATTTATATAATTTAATAATTATGTTTCTAGCAGTGGTGTCAAAGATCTTCCAGTGTGCATAAATATCTTATATCAAACCGTTGTACAAAAAGAATATAGTTGGGAATGACTAGTTGATGGTGATTAGGGTGATCGAGGTATTCAATTTGGAGAAGATAGTTTTCCTCCTAATTAGACTAAAATAAATGGATTACTAAGACAGGAAAAAAACAATACCTTCTATCAAGTTTTTAGTTGATGGACTTCCATGTTTGAAGTGGGATACCTTAGATCTGTTTTATCAATCCCCTTTACACTATTTATTAAATCATTGTTTCAAAATGTCATTTATTGGAGTACAAAGTATTTTATTCTTTACTCCGTGTTTTTTTGGATCTATTGTACTTAATTTTCAGTGTATTCATATATTTACAAGGTACTAGATTCGTTTTATTTATTTATTTTATTTTTAAATCTCCCTATACTAATTCTCCATCTTTTGACCAATACATGTCAATATGTGACAAAAAGAACACCTCATTGTACACCAAAGGATTTGACTAGAAGGTAGGGTCTAAAGAATATATTTTGGATATAATACAATCTTGAATAGATTAGAAATAACAATATAAAAAAAAACCAACCAAAATTTAAAACATCAACAACACAAATTTATAAAATACTAAATATTGTAAATATATTAAACCATGTTTTTGAAAAATGACTGTCAATTAAATATCATTTACTAATCAAACTAAAAGACAGAATCTAAATATTAGTACTCCTAAACCTTTTCCTCAATTCCAAAATTCGACCTAGCTCCATGTTTTAATCCTACACTATAATGTTATCAATCAATAATATGGAATATTAGCATTGTGTAGACCTACATCAATGTAATTTTCCCAGGAACCAAACATCATATTGAATTGGGAATGTTCAAAACTCAGTCGATCAATACCCATGATGTTTAAACAAATACAGTCTAAAAAATCGTGGATGAAATAGTATAATAATTATTGAAATTAATTAATAAAATAACATATAATATCAAATAACCCATGTCTATTGATCTTAGTATGGACACATGGGTTCTTCTAATACCTATGTTAGCATGATCAAATATATATCTAGTTGTATTATCATTGAATCTGGGTAGTTTTCCATGTCACAGTCTAAACATATATTTATGTTCTACTAGAATATATATCAATTACCATGCTGAAACACATATGTGTTTCAATGGAACATTTCCATTCCAAGGTAAAAACATACATTCATGATTTACTAGGATATAATATAATTCATATTCTATAGCTGATTATATGTTCCTATAGTACAAGAGTATTCCAATGGAAAGTGTGTTACTTGACACAATGAAAATTCCAATTTTAGGGAAACTTATATTCTTAGAGGACATCATGCCTTATTTGAATTCCCATTTTATGGTTTATTTTACAATTCAAATGTTATTTTAATCTAGTTTAAATATTCACCATGGAAACAAAAATATAATCTTGTTAACATATTCCATGTATTATTATGAAAATTACTAATATCATTCTAAATTAAATTATATTCCACTATCCAATTCAATTAAGTTTAATGATTAATGACGAGTAACCAATTATCACAATAATTTTAACAATTCCATTTAAAATTCTATTTAAGAAAAAACATATTATTCACATATCAATTATGTATTTAGACCATCATTCCATTATGAAAATTAAAATATCACACCATTTCAAAACATACATGCCATATGATTTTTAACTCATCAATAAAACCATTTCTCAGGATAATAAAATTCATATTATTCACCCAATCCTTAATAAATTCTAATATATCATGGGTATCCAGGGTTATTGATTCTATGTTCCAACATAGGTTCAAGGGTTATCACACCTCTTATATGGTTACATTTTTACGTATCAATGATAACATTTCTCACAATATCATTGGGTGGTCCCTGTATATATATATTCAGTCTATATATATATGTATATCATCTTATAGTTTTAATAGATAAATATTATAAATTATTAGATGAATATTTATTATATTACATTACAATTTAATGTGTAATAAAAGGAATGGTTTCATTTATAGACTATTTACATATTATTTTTATTTAATGAACGATATTTAACATATTCCCCATATATATTCCCAAACATTACTTTTATTAGAGAAATTACACATAAGAAAATTCTTCATGATCTAGGTAAAGTAACCTAATAAAGGATGAGATTATATGCTTTATAAGGGTAATGAAGGTAGATATCAATGGTCAATAGAATATTAAATGAGAATGAGGGTATTACAACATTATAGTACAATTTAAATATCCATACTGGGTATAACATTAATCACAATATTGAATAATGGATAAAGTGTTATAGTTCATAATACATGAGTAATATTGAAATCAAAGAACATGAGATGTAAGAGTAAAACAATGGAATAAGGCATAAAATTATGACATACACATAATCATACACAATAAATTCCTTAGTCATGGATCACTAAACGAATTTCATAGTGGATTTTTTTTAATACAAATTCTATATAATCCATAGTCACTCCACACAACTAAGACTAACATAGTTTATATGATCCCTTACTGAACCGAGAAAACCCCCCATTCTAACCCTTATTATCACATGAAATATCCATATTTACCAAATAAATTAAAGGGATATATTATTTTGGGCCCACCCTTCACATAATAATATCACATTCATATGGGTTTGAGAAGATGATAAGACATTTATTGATAATATAACCAATTGAACTGAAATAGGTTTCATAATCATTTTAAGAATTCATCATAGAATTACCCATGGAAAATTAACAATTTTCATAAAAATCTCTCTATCATAATAATTAACAATGTAGAGAAATAATAATGATGGTATCCTTGTATAGTTTCCCTAGTAAAGCATCAGTTGCATAAAAAATTTTAATCAAAATTTAAAATTCCTTTTAAATATCACAGTAATATTTCTTCAGGAAATTAAACTTTTTAACCATAAATCGGTTATTTAAAATTTAATAAATTAAAAAACAATTATTAAAAATATATCCTTCAAAACATCCTTTGAAACTTGTAATAGATGTTTTAAATAATTTTCAGTTCATGAGTGTGGAAATTTTTATTCATGTCTTGTAAATTTACATAATGTTTCCATTTCATTTTTTTATACTTGAAAATTATCCCATTTATATGTTGAAAATAAATTTTTTAAACAATTTTATAAAAATTAAAACATGAGAAAAAATTAATTTAAAAATAAATTGATATTACTGAAAACATTCATGAAATCAATTTATATGATTTTTATATTGAAAAAAAAATAATAAAGATTAAAATAAATTTATTTTTCAATAAAAAAATTAGTATCTTCATTTCATAAAAATATTAAAGTGAAAAAAATTATTTCATATATATAAATAAAAATATGTTAATAAAAATAATTTTATTATTTAATGATAATAAAAAAAGTATCATCATTAAAAAAATTCTCCTAATCAATCCCGATGAAAAATGTGATTGTTTCTTAAATCCCTTACCACATTGGTAAATTTTAATCATAATACCAATAAAATAGTAACATCAAATGAAAAAATATATCTCATGAACATATGTAAAACAATGATATAACCTGTAAATGGGTCATTATATGAACCACATAAACAAAAATAGTTTTATGAAATAAAATATGTCACAATGAAACAATATCTAGATGTAAACACTTACTATTTAATCATTGAATAAAAATACTATGAAAGTAAGAGACTTATTTAGATTTATCAATAAACATTAGTTCCATGAAGATATTCATAAAGACATTCATGTTAATTATGTGTAAACAAATGAATTATGTGGTGAATATTTCATTTTCATCACATAAATAAAATTGAGATGAAAAATCCCCCTACCACAAGTTCAACTTTTTTTAATCCTTCTCAAACCTCCAGTATAATTAATTTATTTTTTAGGAATATCTAAAAAATAATAATTTATATATTTTTTGTATCATATTAAATCCCATTATAATAATTACACATCCATTTATTAATGATTCACTGTGGAAACCATCATTTGTTAGAGTCAAATGTTTCATTTTTTAATAATCATTTCGATTTGATAATTAAAGTCATTGTGTATTAATTATAAAAGCACATACATTTCATACATAGATATTACATATAAATTTAATAATATTAATTTCATAACATAACAAAATTATTCCGAAACCATTTAATTTTTGTGTTTTTGTAAACATGTAAATTTAAAAAACGGACTCATAAAACATCTACTTCATCTCCTACTTATTCTTTCATAACTTGAATAATTTTAAACACATAATAGTTAATAGATTTAAGTATATCCTAGTGAAAATAAACATGAGTAATGGTTAATATTTTCTACTCAAAAAATGTAATAAAGGAGGATAATTTTAGTATAAGGGATTGTGAACATGAATATAACATTTTAATGTTTTATCCTGCATATCAAGGATTATGATATTAGGTCATGGAATAAATCAGAAATGTTTATAGTACTTGATTTGTAAAATATTCAAAGAAAAAAATTCATTAGATTATAATATAAGTCATGTAATTTTATAATTCATATAAACATAAAAAAATCATTTTCATATTAGTCAAGGCTCACACCCAAGACAATTACAGCGGGAGAATCCCTTATTAAACTAATTTCACTCCTCGTTGAAGCCTTGTATTACTGAACTAGGTTAACATATCATTCTATTCCTATTTGTACCGTGAGATAAAAAACATTACCCTATAATGTTTGGGGAGATATAGGTTTCCACCAATCACATAATGAAAACCATATATATGTGGGCCACAATAAAATAAATAATTCATCGTATGAGAACCCATGGAATGAAATGTGTTTAATAAACATCATTCAATCATAATGCATCCCATGTAACTGAAATGGGTTTCATAAATATATTTTCATCATAACCATAAATAAACAACATAAATAATAGAGATAATATGAATGAAAAATATCCAAAATAAATATTAACAAACAACATTGAATGTTATCATAGATGGAAATTAATTTTGATAAATGACATGAAAATAATTTTTTAGATAAATATCCTTTTTTATTCGAAAAAAATTTCTTTTATTAAAATACCATGAAATTATGAAAGAAATAATAATCATTTAAAATAAACTTTTAATATTATAATGTAATATTCAAGTTGTTAAGGTTTTATAAAAGCATAAAAGTCCATTTTTGTTTTTTAAGTTAATAAACATTTGTTTAATACTTTTTTATAAATTGTCACAAAGTACCTCATTTAGAAAATAAAATAAACATTCCTTTCAAATTATTTAGTAAAATTCACACATTGGTAATAATGAATTTAATAGATATGGTAGGTCATACAAGGTAATATATATAATATATATTCATTTTATAAATTTATGTAATCATTATTGAATGGTGATCGTGGAAAATGAATTGCATCGCATTGTGGAGATGGTAGGTCAAACATATGCCTGCACAATGATATCATTCCCTTAATGGTAAAATGTTTGAATAGTGGATGATATATATATATATATGTATTATATAAAAAATATCATGTTATAATTGTAATATATATCTTTTATTTCCATTATTAAACCTATAAAAATAATGTGGTGATGAATAACATATTCCACATCGGCATGGAGACGGTATGTAATAGTTACTCACATGCAGTGGTTTTTTCGTAGTATGGATAAATAGTGGAATATTTTTTCATAATCATAATAAAATCTCATAATATAGGTGATACTATATTTATTAATTTTTAATTTAAATGACAGATTAAGATAAGGTGGAAGAAGAAATAATATTGAATGAGTCAGTAAAGAGGGTGACCTCTTCTTTGGTAAACTCCATTTAGATCTCCTCTTAGGGACACCGGGTTTGGCCTTTTGCGAAGAATATATATATATATATATATATATTATGTAAAGGAAAGTTTATTACAGAAATTGGTATGGTATGGTCGATCATTAAAGCTCAATGTGATGCGAATATTTGAGGGAAGAGGTTCCCTTTTATGATTCAAGTGAGGGAAACTTTTTGGAATATCTAGCAATATTATTTCATAATAAATTTAATATCAATCCATATACCTCCATAATAACATTTATATTATGTTTATATGATATAAATAATTAATATCATCATCCAATAGATTTTATTTTATTTTTACTATAATAAATGATATAATTTTAATTTACCCCTAATTAACATAGTTTATTTTTAACTAAGGAAAAACTTCATCAACATTAAAATATTGTAATTTATAAATATGTGATGTCAGTTAGACATAAAAGAAATAATTATAACATTTTCAACATCATTATAATTATTTTTTTTTATTTTTTTGATGATTTATATCTCATCTAATAAACAATTGCTTTGATAAAATATCATTAGTGTCAATTCTGAAAATAATCATTACATGAATTTTAAAAAATTTCCAGAAAAGAATTTAAAATATATTAAATATTATTTTATATCCCTTGGATATAATGGTTGTCTAGAAATTTTTTTATTACATTAATTACACGAAATAATTTTTATTTTAATAATTTTAATAATATTTGTTATATATTTACAATAATAAAATAATTACTACATCAATGTTATATATTTAGTTGATATACTTCTTTCTTCAATAAAAATTCATAATAAAATACCACGATTGATTTAAATATTATAGATTTTATAATAATATTTATAGTAAAATTTATCTTTTATTTATCCCTATATTAAAAATGATATGTTATTTAAAAAGTTAATGCTACATCTTTAACTATTTATTATATAAAATATTTTAAATATGATAATCTCTTCTATGTTTCCCAAGTATTAAAAAATAAATTTTTTATCATGAAAATATGTTTATTAAGTTACAAATTTACAATTAATATTTTTCATAGCATATATTTTCCCCCATGTGGATACATAAGAGATATTTAAGATAAATACAGTGAAATTCTATGACATTAATTGATTTAAATAACATGTAATTAAATTTCATGTACATCGTTCAATTAAAAACATAATTTAGAATATTTTTTGTTACGGGTCAAATTATATAAATCTAATAATTTTTTGTCATGTGTTAGATTCTTTTAGAGTCTTTATCATTTTATTTTTAACCTGAATTACCCAATTTAATCTTTACCATTTTAACAAAATTTAAGAGGGTCACTATTAATAATGAAAAGAAGAAGAATAACTATTCACTAAATTTATGACATCTAAATATAAATTTTGATATTCATTATAAATATCTGAAAACAAATAATTATCAACATATAATTTAAAATTAAACCGATAAAACTCTGTGTAAATTTATTTTTCAGAAAAATCAACTTTTACAACATAAATTTTACTTTAATAAATTCATATTTATTTTTTTCAAAGACCATAATTAATATCTATTAAATTATGATAAACTAATTAATCTTTCAAATTTATCGAAAATGTAATTTGGATTTTATAGTCATTAAAATAAAAATAAATTTTAAAAAAATTAGTAGTTTCAAAATTCGCAAAAACAAAAAATATTTTCATAAGATTAATAAAAACTCTTTTTTTGATAATTTTGACATTATGAATTTTATAAAACCAAATTAATTATGTTAAATTGATTTTCTATAAAATATAAAAATTAATATTCATTCATAAAAAAATGGAAAACTCATTTTTTAAGAAAATGTATTTATGAAGAATAAAATGTTTTTACTGAAAATAATGAGATTATTTTCTAAGAACATGCGAATAAATTCATAATGAGTTGGAACATTTTTTTATTTCATAAATTATTTATTCATATTTATTTCCTCCAATTTAATAATAATATTATAATGGTTATTTAATATTTATGTCGTCTTGTGGTTTGTTTAAACTCATGGTTGCATGTAACACCAGCTATTAAAGAATTAATGATATTTTAAATATAATCGTGTTTCATTATATGCACCTTAAAATAAATATATCATTTTCAATTTATTGGTTGGATTCCAATTGGTGAGGATACCACTACATCATCACATCCTCTAGTTCCTATATATCTTCTTCAAATTGGTTGTTCTACCATAAAACTTTTACCAAAATAGTTGTCTTAATTTGTAGAAATTTTTATCTATAACCTATAATTTATATCGTATTTTATTCATAGGAATAAAATATCTCTAGTAGTTTGACATCTGATCTTACAATATGTGATGGAATAGTATATATATTCTCTGGAGAGATACATAGAACATATCATTAACTTGGGAGAGATTCGGTGGAAGCACCAATATATATTCAATATTCCCAACACAATCAAAAAATTTCAAAGGACGGATATACCTAGGTCATAACTTTACCTACTTTCTAAATCAAATTACTATCATCCATGTCTATTTTCATATAAATACCTTATCACCAACTTCAGGCACTAGGTATGTTCTTCGATTATCAATATAACATTTTTGTAAACATTGAGCTAACCATATTTTTTGTTGAATAGATCTAACAATATTTACCATACCATCAACTAGAACATATGTTAGTAGCTTTATTTCCCCATCATCTTTCTTGAATGTTTGAGATCTTCACTTCATTCAATTGAGGTATTCATTAAGATCCATCTATATAGTATATGGAGAGATGTTGTTGTAAGAAAATTTTCAAAAAGAAAGGTGATGATCCCAAACAAGTTTGAAATCCATAAATCATGATCTAAACATGTATTATATAGTTTTAATTATCCTCTCAGATAGAGAATATGTCAAAGGAATATAATAAGTGATGAAACTCAACTCTATGTTAAGAGCATGCTGAATACTTCTCCAAAACATTGATGTAAAACTCATGCCCAATAAGATATAATGGAAAGTGTAACTATAGGAAATCTCACAACATACATTAAAAATAGTACTGAAATATTATCAAGAGGGATTTCATCTCTGATAGTAATAAAGTGTGATGACTTCGTAAGATGATAAACTATAACCCATATATATTTATAGAATTTAGATGTTTTTTGAAGTCCAAAGACAATGTCCATGGTGATATTTTCACATTTCCATTCATGTATGAGAAATGGTTGTAACATCCCTATAGACTAAGGTCACTCATCATTAACTTGATAAAACCCAGGCATCAACAAACATACTCTTCAATATCTTTGATTCTGCCATCCTATCAGAAATACATTTTCATTTCCATATACATCATTTTTATTTCAGAATAAATTTATAATGATGAACAATGAGTCTCATCTAATATTTCCGCTAATTATAATATGCAATGGATACAAAAATAATTCATGAAGCTTATTAGTCCATCACAATCAAGGTTAAACTCAGAAATATTTCTCACCATTTTATAGATCTACACCTTCCTTATATACCTCCATAATAATCAATTATATAGAAGGTTGAAAATAAATTTTAAAATGATATGTGCTGTCACCATCCTTTAAAATTTATATATCCATCCTTTGAAAATCCATAAATATTGGATCAATTGTGATCTTCATCATAGATAGAAAATCATGATCATTTCGAGTCAATGCAACTTCCACATTTTTTACTTTCTCATAGAAGTCTTGTATTGAGAATTCATAATCATTAATCAACTATAAGTGCCTTCATTGGGCCATATTGATCTATTTCTGAGTGAAAAATATAATTCAATCATTTTTATAAATATATTTCTCACAAATTTTTTCATAAATAAAATGCATCCATATATTTAATGCAATGGATACTAAAGCTAAATTAAAATCATAATTTGGGTAATTTTTATCATGGATTTTAAATTTTCTTTAGGAATATGATATCACCATATCTTATTTCATGAGAACACATATCATCCAAATTTATATTTTTATTAAGTCATTTTGAGAACACATACCAACCCCTTATTTGATGCATCACTTTTGATCACAATCCTTTCTAGACTATATAGTATTGTGAGCATAGTTTCACTACTTAAAATTATTTTCCAATCCATGAAATTATCTTCACATTCCTGTATCCTTATGATCATATCTCCTTTAAAATTCAACATGGTGAGTGTATTAGATAATTTTGAGAAATAATTCAATAAATTCTATAATATCTGGCCAAAACAAGTAAACATTGGATCCTTATCATCATATTTCATTTAGTAAAACATTCAATAACTTCTATCTTATCTGGATCAATAGATATCCCATCTCCTAAGATTATGTGACCAAAAATGACACATTGTGAAGCCAAAATTCACACTTGGTAAATTTTCCATAAAGATTATCCTTTAATAGGGTCATCAGTACATTACTCAAGTGATCTTCAGGTTATTCAATTCCCATTGAATATAAAATAATATTTTCTATAAATATAACCAAAAACTGATCAAGATAGTCTCTAAATACTCTATTAATTGATTCCAGGAATATTATGGGGGTATTAAAAAGTCCAAAAGGAATCACTATAAATTCATAGTGTCTACACCTTAAATGGAATGTCTCCTTGGGTGTATCACCCTTCTTGACCCTTAATTGATAAGACATAGAATGATGATCAATCTTGGAAACGTATTGAGATTTTTGTAGTTGGACAAATAAGACATAAATATGGTTGTGTTGATATTTGTTCTTTATAGAGATCTTTTAATGTAATCATTAATAAATGAAGAGTCACATTGATCCATAATTCTTCTTAAAAAACATAATATTTTCACCAAAAGATGATGTAAAATGTGCTATGAATCCCTTGTCAATATTTTCATAGAGTTTCTTCTTCAATTAATCAAACACAATTGTGGATATTAAATAATGAGTCTTTGAAATAAGAATATCACACAGTATGAGTTCAATCAAAAAAATCAAATTCATGATTTTGTGAGGAACTGGTAATTCTTTTATAAAGACATCAAAAAATCTTATACAATATTTGTATCCTTAACAGTGAGTTTCTCCCCAACCAACTTAGATAGATAACCTTCATTTATAGGAATAAAGACAAAAAAATATGGAATTAATTTTTTTAGAAGTTCATATTTGTTATATCATCAATAGATAATAATATATTTACTACTAATATTAAATTAAAATTACATTCTTTTACAATTGATATGATCTCCATATAGAGAAATGCAATCAATTCCCATAACAACAATGAATTCAACAAATGGATGAATCATGAGATTTACCGGAATCATGTTCCCTAAAACATCAACATGAGAAAAATTAAAAACCTATGATTCCACTATTGTAACTTTATGATTGTTCAAATCTGACTCACCATTTAATTGTTGAATTAATACCGTGATACCATTATAAAATTCTTCATAAATAAATGTGTGGGTGGATCCAGTGTCAAATAAAACATTATCTTCTTTAGAGTGTGTGGTAATTGTAACATTCACTACTTTATTTTGTTAATCCACACCAAAAATATTAATCACATGTGATTTTCATTTTTATTTGGACTTAAGTGGTTTTTGATGTCAATTAGAATCGATAACCCTCAAATTTATTCATTAGTTAGCATAATTAACATTATTCTTTCACTAAAATCTTTTATGTGTGGGATGTGTATTCTATTTATCCTTTTATATATTTTCATCAGTAGAAATCGGTTTCCCATCACTTCAGAAGTCAATTGATCTATGATCATCTTTCCCACACATAAAGCATTTCTTATCCCCCTTATGATAGTGTCCTCTATGTTTCATTCTACACTTTGTTCGTAAACAAAATCTTGTATTGTTTTCACTAAGGTTTTTATATTTCCATTGAATTCCATTTTTTCTATTATAATAAAACCCATATCATTGATTGTAATTCCAATATCAATCTCAAACTTGAGAGAACATCAATGTATTGTTTTATATCTACTGAAGTCCCTTTTGTATAAAACCATTCAAATACTTTGTTTTAGATCTCTAAGGAATCAATAAACCTTATTATCAGTTTGGATGGTATATCCATAATCATACATTGTATGTCTGCTAAAAGTATCTTTATAGCTACCAAAATATTAATCATTATTTTTATTAATCTTAATAAAATCATTATCCATCATTTATCAAAGAATAAAATGAAATTACTTATTGATAAAAAAACTTATTGACCTTCTCGCATTACATGGATTCAATTTCAGCTCGTTTCATCGTATTCTTGATGAGATTCAACAATTGATATGATTAAACATCTAAATGATAGATAAAAAAATGAATTCATTATGTTTAGAATATTGGAGAACTCAAAATACCTTTTTAGTTGAAATGTTCAATTTTACAGATACAACCAGACCAGAACATTAAAAGAATACAGACACTGCCGCATGATGGTCTCAATACATTTATGTTCCCTCCATTTCTTATTTAAAAGTCCTACATGATACTTATCTTGATAAAGTAGTGAGGGAATGGAAACATGATTTTTTATTCAATATCCAATAACATTTGGATTTCTTTGAGGAAAATCATCTCATTACGCATTACATTCAACACTAACATGGTTCCTATGGGTTCCAACCACTAACTAAAACCAAAAATTATTGTGTGACAAACAATTATCATAGTGGAAAAAAAATAATAAATAGAAATTACTTATCAAAATTCAATTATGGACACCTTAGATTTTATCCTAGATTATTTATGATTTCCATAAAAACACTTGGATTATATAATATACTTAGACTTATCTTTATGGTTCTTAATAAGATTCTCTCATCCTAGTTTCCAAAGTTTAACTAATACTTGATTCAATACCAACTATAACAGACTCTAATTTTCATAAATATATATTAAAACTAAATATGATAATATTTATTGAATAACATAAAAACTAAGACAAACCATATAGGATTAGTTTCATTCAAAACATGGAATCATAAACAACAGATACATAAAAAAATCTACCTCCTCTCCAACATATTCATTTGTAACTAGAACACTTTTGGAAATATATTATTGAATAATTTATTTCATATCCTTTGAAAAGAAACATAATTAATGGGATATCTCAAATTATCTATAAGGTTAATAAAGGAAGATAATATATGAATAATGGAATAAGAACATGAAAATAAATTTTGAATATTTCATCATGCTTATTAAGGATCGTGATATTCAGTCATGGAATAAATCATATATGTTCATAGGAAACTATGTATAAAATAATAAAATAATGTAATTCCTGAGAGAGTAAAATAAGACATGAAATATTATCATACACATAATCATTGAAAATAATTTTTATAATAGTCTAGGATTACTTCCATGACCATCATAGAAGACAAATTCCCTTACTGAACTAAGTTCACTACTCATTCTAACACTTTATTATTGAATTGGGTTCACTTACTATTAATTTTTTATTTATCTCATGAGATATAAATCATTATCTAATTCATTGGGGTGAGATATAGGTCCCACCCATCACATACTAAAAACTGTACATGTTTGTTCAACAAGAGCATAAATAATTCATTATATAAGAACACATGAAATGAAATGGGTTTCATAAACATAATTCAATCATAAAATAACCCATGGATAAGAGATTTAATTAATAAATATCATTCTATCATAACCATAAATCAGCCACAGAAACAATAAGGAGAGTATACATGATAAATTTTCATAGTAAATCACTGGTTACATCATAGAATGTTATCATAGATGGAAAATAAAATTGAGAGATCATGTCACACCACATAATGAAAAAGGTTTAAAAAATCTAAATGTTGTGACCCATGTAAAATAAGTGAACCTTAATTAATGGGAGCCTAACTAATAAAAACTACACAATTAAGCATACTTTTTCTGGATTAGTTATTAGGATGGGTGACCTTATGGGATGTTTCTCAGGGTGTGTGCATGTGATGAGAAAGCACACTCGAAAGATCAAGTGTTAGCCTGTGGGGATAGTCATTAGTCAGATGACCATTTCAGGCATGTGGGTGGGAAATAGGTGGGGGACAACATGTCTGTGGGGAAAATGATGGTACTTGGTGAGCATGGAACTGATGAATATGTTGTGTTCGAGATTTGGTGCTGTCGGCATGGCCCAATTGTTACAATTGGTATTAAATGTGGGACCCAACATTAAATGTGGGGGAATTTAATGGGTTGAGATTTTGGGTCCATAACATGGAAATTGTGCCTTAAAAGGGTATTGATGTAACATTCCTTAGTGATAAATTGTTAACTTATAAAATGACAGGACTCATGTCAACATGTTGCACCATTATCTTCCATAGAATACCTCATTCAAACACATAGTAAATCATTCTTGGGCAATATTGGTGATTAAAAGGGTGACCTTCTAGGATGTATATTAGGGTGTGTGAGACTGAGGACAGATAACAATAGAAATAACATCAATCAACCTAGGGGGAAGTATTTAGTTAGATGACTCATTAGGTCACAAGGGTGGGCCCTAGGGAGGTGACTATGTGTCAGTGGGTCAACAATTGGTACCTGGAAGGCTAGGACCCAATGACCATGCAAAGGTAGGGTTCCTACCCAATCTGCAATGCCCAGTTTTTATATTTAATTTTTCACACCTGATTTGTTTCACCCATTATTCCATATCGTAGTTGGATGTCAGTTTTTCAATCATAGTTCGAGTGTGAAATGTTTTTAAATTTGGGGTGTTTCTTTGTATATTTTTTATCTGAGGGTTATTCCATTGTTTTTTTCAAGATTTCGCTGTGAAAATTTGCTTTTTGGGACTTACCAATATCCTTAACATGGTTAAAACATGGTTTGGTAAACTATACATCTCAGCCCGGGTAATCTAGTAGCCATGTAACATTTTGGGACAATGTTGTTTGGAACAGTTGGCACACAATTTATAAATTGTGCAGTCAAACTGTGTAGGGTTCCCTATGTGTCCAGTGATGGGAACACGGTTGATGTATAGTTTTATAAACCATTCAATTTACCAAGATCTATTGTTTTGAAATTAAATGTCTTCCCCCTTGGTATTCTTAAATAAAAATTATTCCCCTCTTACTCTAAAATTTTTTGTGACTGAAAGGGACACCCACTTTTCCTCTCCAATCCTCCACTCCTCCTTCCACGGTGGATCTATGATGATATTTCAAGTTTGGTGCTAGATTTTTCAAGGTGATCCTCTCCTCTATCCTCCCTCTTCTTATTTCCACCAATTTCTCTTGTGTTATTCTTCTCATACAGTCTATTGGATCCATGGTTCTTATTCCCCCTTGGTTTATGTTATAGGGTTTTCTTATATTTGGGTCCAATTTCTAGATCTTTTATATTGTAACCATTATGAGGTGTTCATGGGTGTAAATTATTGAAGTCCCATGGATTTGAGGAAGGTTTCTCTTTTCACATGCCTTTTCAATTTATGATTCATTGAATTCATGATTTCCACACCTTCTTTATAAGTCAAATAGTGTTTTTTGATCTTTTAAATGATGGTTTTTTGTAAAAATTAGTGATTTCATCCTCCTTATGTGATAAATGTAAATCGTTTTATTAAATGTTGCACACCAAGTGTTATATTAAATTATCAGTTTTCTTTTTCATGTGATTTTTTGGTTATAAATCATGGGATTTATTTTTAAATATATTTGGTACATATGAAATGATTTTTTGGGTTCTTTGAATGAGATTTAAAGTGGTTTAGGAGTTAATGTAAATGTGTATACAAGTCTTGAAAATTTTGTTGTATGTGGTAGTGGTGAATATATCATATGGAATCTTATTAAAAATATACTGACATGGAATGATTACATGATCTTTCAAAATGATATTTTATGAAATGGTCTAGAAATTGGAAATAGTTTATTTGAATATTCTTTAAAACATAGTTTTTACTCATTTAAAATTATGTTTTTTAAAAAAAATACGCATGAGAAATGTTTGTAATTTAATGAAAATAATGAATAAGTTTGACATGAAATTGTTCCTTGGAAAATCCTCTTGGATTGTTGATATAAATAATAAATGGTGGGATGTAATTATTTTGGAATCCTTGTGGCCCATTTACTTTGGGTGGATGGGGAGATCCTTGGTATAGAGACCTTTATGACCATTGAGTCGTATAGAAAAATATTGTTCCTTGTGGTGAATCAGGTGATTGTTATTGTGTAAAATATTATTGTATCTGTACATTTGATGTGGTGCTTGGCTGGAATCTGTTGGATTACCCTCTTAAACATTATGACATATAGAAAATGACATAGTTATTGAATTTTCCAAGAATGATTTGTAAAATAATTATATTATGCACTAGGTAGTGGTCCATAGTAAGGGATGTATTTTGTTATTATTACCATGGGATTTGCGACTTCAATTTATACCAAGTTTGGGTGGGATGCGCATGTAAGGTTTTTTTATGTCATCATGTGAGGAATGATTTCTTGGAGGAGTAGTCATGTAAAAATAGGTTTTGGATTACTCATGAGCTCCTAGGTTCACCCGTGTCTATTGGCACTTAGTTTCTTACACCGATGATTGAGATACATGGTTACTCTTGTGTGATTGTTTCCATTTACCTTATATTGTGATCATTATGGTTCTCTTACGTGTGTTCTAATTCATTGGAATGTGGTGATTTGGTTTTCAATACTATATAAAAAATGTTTTCCCTTAGAAATATTTTATACTTTGTTTTTGAGGTTATGAAATGAAAGCATGACTATGCCTTTTTCATTATTGTAAGGGAACATGGTTTTGGGAATGAATATTAAAATGTTCCATGTTTTGTTTTAAAATGTAAAGTGTGGAAAATATTATTTTTATATATATTATTTTAAATTTAAAGTTTGTGTTTCTATTATTTTAAAGGATATACATTGAGAATAGATTGTTTAGTCATTCCTATTGTGTTTTAATACTCATGCATATAGCCAATTGTTTTATCTTGTGGTGTAGGTTTCCTCTTGGTTTCGATCACCGTGGGTGATAATGGGTATTGGTATTGGATAGTGGCCCTCCGGGTCACATGAGAATGTGTGGTCATCATGTGTAGTTTTATTTTCGTGTAGTGTTTTTTTTATTTTCAGTTTTTATAGAAAATATTTTCTAATTTAGTTATTTTTATATTATTTGGGGTGCTTTATTTTTCTTTCCACTGGTCAATTTATTTGTTTATACTTGGAGAATTCATTATATTGCCTCTCTCTTGATGCCCGATAGTAGTTTTCGGCCTTGAGGAATATGAACTCCCTTCAGGTTATGCCATAGGTCATCTTAGGTGACCAATTTAGGTTAGACCTTAGATTATTTGTAATATATCTGTTGAAAATAATTCGTTAGAATAATAACATTTCTTCTTGGAAAATGTTTTCGTTTCATAAAATGCCACATAATTTAAATAATTCGTTTTTTTTAAATAAACGTGTATGATTATAAAATAATATTCTAGTAATTTGGGTATCATTAAATTAGAAAAATACATTCATTCCATATATGTTTTAAAAAAACATTTTTTCATAATTTTGTTGGAAAAGTAACAATCTACCTAATTCGAAAAATGAAAAACATATTCCTTTCAAACTTTTTAGGAAAAATTCACACATGGGAAAAAATATATTAATAAATTATATAAGAATATTTAAAATATTTTGTATAAAAATCGTATGAAAAATGGGAAATGGGAGAGAAATATTTCTCATTCATACTAACATATAAACAATCATGAAAAATAATGACATTGGGAAATTAACAATTATCTTATGTTTCATTTCCTTCGTGCCTATATAAACCAATTGTATAATGGTTTAATTAATATTATTAAGTTATAACCAAATAAAAACAATAATTATGACATCATATATGATCCTATTTTATAATATTATCACCCATTTTTTAATGATATTTCATTAAAACAATTCTTTTGTATTTGAAATGGTTCATTTTCCTATACATGTTTCATTTTATAAGTCAATGTTCTTGTTTATAGGATTTCTTTACATCAAATCAAGAATTATATTATTGTAATATATATAATATATATTCATTTTATACATATATATAATCAATATTGAATGGTGAACAAGTAAATTTAATCGCATAGCATCGTGGAGATGGTAGGTTGTACGTTTGCATGAGTGATGGTATCATTCCCTTAATTATAAAAGTTTAAGAAAGTGGATAATATATATATATTATTCCAGAATCAATATCTTGTTTTAATTTTGATTTATAAAAATTATTTCCATTATTATAAAAATCCAAATAACGTGGTCATGAGAACCAGATTATACCACAGTGTAGAGACCGTAATTCGTACATACGAATGCATGATTCTTTTTTTCATAGGATGGATAAATAGTGGAATGTGGTTGTTTCATATTCACAATAAAATCTCATAATATATGTGATACTATAT
Source organism: Viscum album (assembly GCA_963277665.1). NCBI lineage: Eukaryota > Viridiplantae > Streptophyta > Magnoliopsida > Santalales > Viscaceae > Viscum > Viscum album. The sequence continues at coordinate 974,678,650 of OY728143.1, forward strand.
TTATTACAATATAATTGAAAAAATACATTAAGAGGATTTAATAGAAGAAACAATCTTGAAAGAGTCTTTAAATATGATTACCTCTTCTTCAGCGAACACCCTTTAAATATCCACATATGGAAACTAGGTTTGGTATTTGGAGAAACAAAATCATTAGAATATGTATATTTTAGTTTATATACTAAATTAGAAGGGTTTGGTCTATCATGAAGGCTCTATGTAAAGTGAAAAAATTGAGGGAAGATATTCCCATTTATAATTGAGGGAAGGGACACTTTTAAATTTCAAAATACATAAATTTATAATAAATTTAATCTCTATAAAAATATCTCCAAAATTATGTGGATTATAATATATTAAGAAAAAAGGCTGTAATATCATACACCAATGGATTTTATAAATGTTTTTATATTATTTTAGACCATATCATTTAAACTAAACTATAGTTAACCTATTATAATTTTAACAAAGGTAAACAATTTTCAAAATTAAATGTTTGTAATTTATAATTATATTTTGTAAATTAGAACACAAATGAAATATATATAAAATTTATGAATTCACTCTAATAATTTTGTATTATTAATTATTTTAGTGATTTTGAATTAATTTACTAAATTAATATTTTGTTAAAATATCATGATTACAAATTTTGACACTATTTAATACTTAGACTATTAAAAAATTATTATAACAATTTAAATTTGAAATTACTATTTAATTATATTTATAATAGGTCAATACGATATATAAAATGAATTTATTATATTAATTATTTTAAATTATATTTATTTCAATATTTTAATCAAAATTTATTCGATAATTCCATTAATAAAATAATAATTTCATTATAGTTGTATATTTATTTATTGCACTTATTTCTTCTCTAAAAATTTAAAATAATATAACATGATGAATATACATATTCTATATTTCAGAATAATATTAATAGTTGAATATATCACTTGGTTATCCATATACTAGAAATGATATAATATTTAATACATGAGTGAGAAATCATTAAATTTTTATTAAATAAATTAATATTAATATCATAATCCTATTTAAGTGGACCAAAAAGTAAAAATTTAATTTTTTCAAGATTAAAATTTTATTCATTTAAAAATTTACATTTATATTCCTTCACAAGATTTCTCTATCCCCTTGTAGAAAAAATGTATATTTAAGACCAAGAGGGAAACATTGTTTGACCATCAATGATTTAAATATTATATATGTAATTTTCATGGACATGTTTCCGTTAAAAAAATTAATTTTGACCCTTAGTTGTTAAATGTCAAATTAACTTCATCAAATAAAATTATTTCTACTGTTAGTGTCATTTTATTGTCTTTATCATTTTATTTTTAACCTAAATATCCCAATATACTATTTACCATAGTAACAATATTTACTATGGATACAATTCATTTTGAGAAAAATAAAAGGTACATGTTAACTAAATTCTAAAATTCATAATATAAATTTAGTATCAATTTTTTCTAAATTCAAAACACATATATTTTATCAATTGAATTTAAAATGAATCTAGTAAAATTCCATGAAAATTAGTTTTTTGAAAAAAAAATTCTCTTTTAAAACATATATGCATTTATTATAATTTAACATATAAAATACTTTTGAAATACCACAAATGAATTTTTTAAATTTAAAAATCAATACTAAAAAATAAAAACTAATCCAAAATATTATTTTTCTTTGTAAATACTATACAATAAAATACAGTTTTCAATAAAGTCATTATTTTCACTATTGTAAAAAAGGGAATATTTAAAAAAAATTTAAAAAAACATTATTAAGATAATTTTTACCTGATGATTTAAGAAAAATAAAAAAATAATTTTCAAATCCATTTTCTATAACATTTAATAATTAATATTTATTTATAAAATAAATAAAAAAACACTTTTTAAGAAAACATATTTTTGATGAATAAATGGATTTTACTCAAAATTGTCAAATTATTATCTATGCACTTACTAATAAATTCACATTGAATTGGAAATTTACTTTTTTTCAAAAAAAAATTATTTATATTTTTTCCAATTTAATTACATGATTATATGTTTCATTTTATAATAATTGTGTATTACATTTCATTTAAACTCATATTTTCGTTTAATGAAATTTATTGATGAATTTAAATGATTTAAATAGAAATTTTTATTAAATTTTCCTAGTTTTAAATTATTTATTAATAAAAAATATAAATCATGTTAATTAGGATATAAATATAGTATGTACACATTATATATATACTTAATTTTATATATAAAAAGTAAATTTAGAAAAATTACTTACACTTTTTTAGGAGACAGTAGGTCATACGTACACATGAACGATGTTTCCATTTTTCAACAGATGGAACAAAACAGAGGTAACTAATAAATATCCAATTAAAAATCAGTATTATATCATTAATATATTATATTTTCTTTAAATGTAACATATAACCATTCATATAATGTAAAAATGAAAATTGAAACACATCAGTTTAGGGAAATAATAGTCTACATGTATGCATGAGTGAGGTTATCGATTACGAGTAGATTGGAAAAAGGTGTATTATGGGTGTTACATCAAAATAATATTAACAAAAGATATTTATTATATATAATTAATTAATTAAGAATTTATACAATGGATTTATAATAGCACGAAGAAGAAATGAAATTGGAAAATTGAAGATAATAGCATTAGATCTTCATTGACTAGTCTCTGTTAGCATACACTATTAGAGTAAAACAGATGATCTTTTGGAAATACCAAAATCTCTAGGATGATATTATAGAAAATTGGAAGTAATTATTGTTGGTATTTTATAATATAGAAGTCTCAAAATCTTTGAGTAACTACGGTGAAGATGTTCCCTTTTTTATGATAGGGGAGGGGATGTCTTTGAGTTATCTAAATAATTAAATTAATAAATATTAATTTTCATAAAAAATGACTGAAAATTGATATCAAATTTATTTTACATGTGTATTTTTCTAATATAATCCTAATTTTTATAAGAAGTTTTTCTTTTCTTTTTCATCCTTATCTATTAGTTTTAACCCTCATTAAACTTTTTGAAAATTATTGTGATTTAAATGTTTTTTTAATTATTATGGTTCAAGAAAGATACAATAAAATTGAAATTAGTATGTAAATGGAACATCGAAGATATTATAAACCATATCCCACTCAATGGATTTTTATCAAATTTTTAAAATTTAATAATACATTTTTTACAAAATATCATTAATGTAATTTTGGATATACCAGTAATATTTAAATATAAAATGTTTCTAACTCAGTTCAAATGGTTCCAAAATGATATTTATATTAAAATAAGAAATATATAGTCTTAAAATAATCATCAAATTAAATTTTTATATTTTTAGATATCATTATAAACCTTATATATGGGTTTTACCGCTTTGATAATGATTTTTTATCTTAACCATGTTCATTAATTTTTAATATCAAAGAGTTATTATTTTACATATAAGGTAAAGTTTTGTCCATAAATGTATAAGGGTTGATATTTTGAAAATATATTTTCTTAATTTTCGTCATTGTTTTTATGATTTATAAATAGTTATAAAAAACATCATAAAATACCGTTAATGTCATTTTAAGAAATATTCATATAATTTGAATTTTAAATCTTCTTCAAATTAGTGTAATCATAATATAAACCAATCATGAAAATATGGCATGTTATATATTTAAATATATTTTTAATGTTCATGGTAAACATTAAATCACTCAATTTTTTAAGAATGTTTAAATTTTTTTAATAATGTTTAAAATATTTTCATCATTTTCTACTACTTTCACAAGAATTATGGTCGCATTGCATAAGAATTTAATGCAATTATTTAATTCTTATAATTTAAAAATTAATTAGAATCATAAAAAATTAATTTTTAAAATAACAATTTTAATCTGAATTTAATTTAAATTTATACATATAAGAAAAAAATTATAGATATTAAAACTATGAATGTGACATTTTCAACATTATCTTTTACTTAAATATTATAATTTATGAATCAATGATAAATGTAACCAGGCCATATTTAATAATTGTTGGAGATTAAAGATGATATATACTCATACAATGAACTAATTTCATGTTTTTTAAATAATTTTAATTGTTATCACATTAGTTTTAATTCTGATTAACCAAGTTCACCTTTAAAGTGGTCAGAAAAATTTATTAGGGTTAATATACATATTTATAAATAATAAAATAGAACTATATAAACAATTTTTTACACATCAATCCAAATACACAATAAATTATTCAAGATTCTATTTTTTTAGTGGAATAAATAAATTTAAGATAAAAATGAAAAAGAAAAGAAGAAAACATTAACTGAAAAATGTATTTTTATCTTTGAAAATGTTTTTATACCAAATTCATTTAAAAATTGACTACAAAGAACATAATTAAAATAATAATTAAATAATATAACTAATTTTACATATATAAAAATTTTAAAAATTAATTCTTTGTAAATGATTTAATCAAAAATTAAGTTTCTAAAAAAATCTATATTTTCACTATTCTCTAAAATATAAAACATTTCAAAAAAATCTCAAATATGGTTTTTAAACTAATATTTTCTTAATAATTTCAAAAATGATATCATTTTGTAAAATATATTTTTTAAACTTCACATTAATTTATTATATTTTTTTCATACAAAAATAAATATAATTATTTTTTGAACAAAACATGTTTTTGAAACATAAAATTATTTTACTAAAAAATTAGTGCTTCTTTGCTAAGGATTAATAAATGATTTTTTTGATAAGTAACATTGTATATATTTCATAATTTGATTAATTTTATGAATACTCACTAATTTATGAGTATTGTTATAATGACCGTAATAACATTTCACGGTTTAGTTATGCTTGGTGATACATGTTGTATATGCTATCATATATAGTGTTCTTTTAAAATCATGAGGTTTTACATCCCCCTCCCCTTAATAAACTACATAAATAAAATTTAAAATTTTTAATTGAAATGAAGGGATATAAATTTAAAAATTCAATTTAGGTAAAACCACAGTACAAAAGGGTTAACAAAACTCCATAAAAAAAAAACGGAAAAAGAAATATGAAGGTCATCTTGAATAATAAACAATTAGGTTTAAATGTATGAAATATTATTAGGAAGTGAAAATATAGACATTTATGAGGTATTTATTATACAAATAATGATAGAGAGTGAAAGAGAGAATTTATATCCTAAAATTGAATAAGCATGAAAAAGTAAACAACCAAAAATCCTTATATCAATAATGTGTGAAAAAAGATCATTGACTCGTTATAATGTAATGTTATGGGGTATATTTTTTATTATAAGATCATTTTCCAAATATTTGAAAAATTACATTATCATATAGGATAAAGGCAAAAGGAAATATAATTACATTTCAATCAAAATTTTTTCCTTTAATAATTTTCCACCAGAATCTCATATACTACTCAAAATGAGGATTAGTGAAGAAACATTTATTAACACATAGAACACTAAATTTAATATCCCAATCTACAAAAGGATATAAATATATTTCTCTTATCATTAAATATAAAAAAAAGTGAATGGTTATAAGTTGGTAAGAGATTATCTAAATTGTACATACCTTTCTATTTATCACTAAAATTTACCCCAAAATTAGAATGGATAAACATAGATCATTTAATAAATAAAAATATATCTCAAATAAACACAATAACTACAAAATTAAATATTTTTTTAAACATAATAGTTATCTCATAACATTCATCTCACATTCCAAAAAATGTAATTTTATTCTTCTTAAATAATATTTTATATTAAATTACGTGCTGAACCTAAAGGATACATATACTTCAACCCAATGAAGAATATACAAAATTATCATTAATAATCATGATGAATAAATATATAATATTATATTTTAACTAAAATTACCTAAATATGATTAATTTAATTTCTATACTAACCTAAAATTAAATAATTATCATGAATACAAATATCTCTGAAATGTAATATTTTCAATGAATCTCTTTTCTATCATGATTATTTTTTACACCATATGATTAAATAGACCATAATAACATAAAATAAATTAATATACTGAAATAAAGTGTTATATAATACTCAAAAGATTTTTCTTTCTAAAAACAATAACTTTATATAAATCCACTGAAAATATTATCACATAAAACATAAAAAGATGTGTCTATTTCTTTAGACATAAGATCATCAAAACATATAAAATCGTAATGGTATCCATAACTCTTAATTTAACCAAAACATTGAACATATATTCTTTCAAAAATTTATAGAAACCTTATTATTCATGTAAAATCACATACTATTAAATATAATCAATAAATCGAAAAATTAAATAAATATTATAAAGGATAACCTAAATAAAATTTTCAAGAAATCACTAACTATTTTGAGGTATCCAATAATATCCCATTTAATTCCTTAATTAAAGTCATATATTTTTCCCAAATAAAATATAACACCTTATCACTTCTCATTATTATCAATACCATTAAATATATATTTCCAAATCCTAAAAGAAAAACAATTTTGGAAAATTCATTAGATGTTGTAGAATCATGTATCTAGAATATCATTTATATATAACAGATAATAATTAATTATATAATACCAATATATAAACACTTAAATCATAACACTTCAATTATTCGTATAATATAGGTCATTCCTTGGTCAGGGAGTTAACATTTATATTTTTGAATAGTCTCTAATAATTCATAGATTCCCCAAACATAATAAATTAAATAATAAATGGTATCGTGAAAATATATTCATTCCCTTTAATTGATTTTTTTAATTTTTTTCCCTCAAAAAATTCTTTTTCTATTTCATTTTATTTCACACATAAAACATATTCTCTTTCTACTAATAATTTTCCTAGATTTTTTGTTCCCACATTCCTGATATGTAGAAAGTTGAATCTTCATCCCTCCATGGCCTTCCTAAAACATAATTTTTATTTTATTAGGCATGTTAGAAAACTCACACATGTTATTATTTTTAATCATATATTTAGATAATTTATTTTCCATAATAACTAAAATTTACCTTTCAAGTCCCAATACAATTTTTTTTTCATGAAGAAAACCATTCCATTTTCTATAAAATTATACATTAACATGAATCCTCATATTTCTTTTCATTTAATGAAATAATAAAATTTATTACGAGTAATGAAAATCCATGATTTGAATCATATAATCAAAAAACTTAATTCATTGTATGTATAAATCAATATAACTCATTTTTAATATACAAAAAATTATTTTTATCCCAAGAAATCCTGTGTTATCATCTATTCAAATCCTTCATAGTGGTTCTTAAAGAAAAATTGAGTTAACCTAAGAATATCCCCTAGGATTATCTAACATAATACACTATAAGTGAACACTTACTATGCACTGAAACAATGATTGAGATATACTCAACTAGATACATGGGACATTATTAGACCAAGATAAATATGTTCCATAACCAAATCCACTTGTAATACCTAGACATATATATCTTTCTTTAAATACCAAATTATCTTTAACATATGAAAATGTTAGAATTCTATCCAATATAAAAACTTATGCCAAGGGTTCTCAAAAAAATTAACTAATCCTAATATCTAAATAATTATTAAAATTATGTCTGATAAAAACTATCAAAACCCATAATTTTCATTCATAAATATCATATCTTATTATAAGAATATACTATACATCACATTATGATCCACTCTATAACCCTAATGGTTTACTACCTTTGAATAATCAATAAAAATCATCATATATAATGAAATGTGTTCCATATAGTAGTCTTCTTATATGTACTCTAGCTAAAACCATTAATCCTTGAATTGAGAAAGGAAAATAAGAGATATTGTGCTTAGAAGATCATTAAGTTTAAACAAGTAAGATTTAAATGATCACTTGAACATAACATTGAAATGAGGTTATGAAAACATGAGAGTAGTTGGGGTTTGGATTAGTGGTAATCTCCCAATAATCCTACATTAAAAATAAAGGTTAAAACCCTATTGGGAATAGGTTATTGTTGTAGTACTATATCAATAGTGGCACTATTGAACTTATGACATTATAATAGTGGCGGGCACTGAAGGAGGTGCAACATCGGACATATTAGTGGAAATGGGTACTATAGTAGGTGGGTATTGTAGTAGTACTATTCACAGAATGGGCCATGGACCAAAAACATAGAGCCTATGGGATATGTATTGGGCTACCTGCCAATTAGGAATTTAGGACAAATATATATGATATAATAAAGTGGGTAGTTGGGTGGGTTATCTCTTGGTTGGATGTGACCTACGTTTGAGAAATGTGTGTGTGGTGTGTGTGTGTGTGTTTTATATAATTGTACCCCTAATAACCTAATATAATTATGACAACATGATATTAACATTTAAAAATCCATACCGAACAAATAATATATTATAATCATGAATCATGGGATAATTCTTTGTAGTTCTTAAAACATGAATCATAAAGAAATCAACGATGAATATCCATGAGGTCATAACATTGGTATATGAAAAAATGATTTTAGAATATCTATAATCATAGAAATTCATTTGCATAGTCATGTTTCATATCCAAGACTATCATATCGTATAGAGTTCACATCTCATTATATCTTATCCTTAGTATAGGTTCAATCCAAAAACTATTATAATGGACAGTGTCCCTTACAAAAAAATGTTCAACCCTGATTCCAGTCCGTTTTATCTCATAAAAAAATATATTTTATAAATTATTTTTTTGGATATATAATTATATCCCTATAAAAAATTGAATCATAATTCATTCGATTGTGTGCCACATTATTATTAATCATATATCATAACTCGTGAACAAGAAACATGTTTCATTAAAATTTCAAGGATTCATTACATTATAACCCATGGAAAATAAATGGTTTTCATAAAAATATCATCATATAAATCACAAATAATTTATTTAATGAATATGTACGGTATCCTTGGATCATATCTCTAATAAATGAATTGTACCATTAATGGATGTTATCATAAATGAAAATGTCTTTAAGAAATTCACATGGAATATTTATTGGGTAAGACCACCTTTAAGTATATGAATCACTTCATTAAAATATAAAAATATCCATATTTTAAACAAATGTATTATTTTAATTGAACCATGTTATCATATAATGGAATCTTATAAGCATTGAGAGATTATGATGACTGTAAATTTTGTTCATGCCATGAACATTAAAATAATGATTTCATTCTCATTTTAGGAGAAAATTAATAAAATCCATTCAAAAAACAATAAGAATATTCCTTTATAACACTATAAAAATTTACGAATGGTCAAAAATAATTTAAATAATAATTTGATATTTTTAATAACTTTTTAGAAATATTGGATATGAACGAAATGTTTATTTTGATCAGATAAAGAAATAAAGTCAATTTTCCTTAAAAAATATGTATTCCCCCATGCGTTCATAAAAATAGGAAAATGAATTTAAATAATTTAATGTTTATAAATAACCCAACTTTATTAAAATAAATATGATTCTTGAGAGATATATAATAAAATTTCATCATAAATATATTGAAAATAAAAAATAATGACAATAAATGACTTTGTAACATAAATCACTCACAACATTATTAATTTTTTAATTGTAAAATCCATGAAATATTAAATTAAAATGAGACATTAAATATCAAGAAAATAATTAGAATAATTATATATCCCATATAATGGTTAGTAATAACACCACAAAAACATAAATAGGTTCATAAAAAAAATATGTCTCAATAATGAAATATCGTGATAAAAAAACCCTTACTAGTTTGGTAATATTTGGATAAAAAATACATGAAATATGGAACCGTATCTGGATTTTGTAATACAAATAATTAAAATTAATATAATCATATATAAATTCATTGGTAATATATAACCCTCCCATAGGAAACAAATTTTGAATATGGCATATGTCTCACAAAATAAAAGTTATTCATGAAATCATTTTACCTCAAGTTCTACAGACTTTGAATGAACTATAAACTCCATTATAATAAATTTAAATTAATTATAATTATATAAAATAATAATTTGGACAATTTTAATATAATATTTTAATCCACTATAAAACTTCAAAAACAAATCTATTAATTATTTCTTATTTAAATCATCATTTTCTGTTGTTAACTATTTAATTTTTTCAGATAATTTGAGTTCGGTAAGTCGAGTCCTTATGAACTGATCATGGTTACATAATCTAGATAATGTTAATCATGATATAAATATATTATTTATTATTTATTTATTTCTATTTTTATATTTATCAATAAATTATAGCGCTAAAAATTAATTACCTCGTTCATAGAGATGTAGGTCGTATGTATGCATGACCATTCTTTCAAAAAAAATTAAATGTGGAATAAAAGAGATGTTAATTTTAATAAAACATTATATAGTCATTATTATATAATATATATATATAATATTAACTATATATATAATTATTACCCTCATTGTAATGTGGAACGGAAAAAAATTGCATCCCTTCGTAGAGGTGGTAGTCCACACGTACGCACGAGCGACACTATCTTCTTCCAATGAAGGGATATATGGTGGATTATGGTTATTACATTAAAATAATAATCATTATGTATATTTAATAACATTATGTAATTATATTACATTTCATACCACTGATTTATAAGAGGTATAAAAATGAATAAAATTGAAAAAGATCTGTTTAGAGTAAAGCCTCTCCATTGAAAAATATCATTTACCTTAAAACTAAATCCCTAAAATTATGGTATTTTGGAAATAGAATATTCCTTAAGATGTTGTTATGGAATCAAAGAAGTTATTTAACTATGGCTTGGTCAATATAGAATGATTAAAATGTGTAATGAATAGTGGATAAGATGTGATGTTTTATATGGGACCAAAGGGGGCACACATGGATTTACAAAAAATAACTAATAAAAAAATAACTGAAAAATGAATCCAAAATGATATAATGATAGGATAATATGATTATAAGTCAAGATAAACTCATAAAATAATATTTATAAATTTTTAGATTAGGTTATTACCCTTATCTCTTAATGATAAACCTTATGTTAACTATTTTAATAATTACACTCACATAATTTTTTTTACTTTATGTGCCTTGAATGTTATTATAAATGGATTAGGGTCCTATAAATGGTCCATGGATGATATTAAAAATCATATCCAATTCACTTTATTTTTATGAATTTTAGATCATTTCATGAAATGTTGTTTATTATAAAATATCATTAATACCATTTTTATAAATACTTGAAATATTATAAAATATTATGTGTACAAATCATGTTATATGGTTCCAAAATTATATGGAAATTAATAAATGGAATAAATGGTTTTAAAATAACCATAAAATGAAATTTTTATTAGTATATAGATAATGTATATATCATTTCATCTAGTTTAACCCCTTGGTAAAAAAAATTTATTTTTTACTATTATAATAAATTATTAATATTACAGGGTTATAAAATTTATTAAAAGTTAAAAATTCGACCAAAAATTAAGCTGGTATGAAATATTTGGTCATATGTTATCTTAAATTCCCTCTTGCAAAATTATTATTCTTTTTAAAACATTTAATGAAATAATATTTAGAATAAAATTATATTAATTCCATTTAAATAAATATTGACATAATTTGTAATTAAAAACATATTTATTGTATTTTTATACAATTATAAACCATAAAAAAAACTATAATATTTTATATATCCCTTTAATATTTTTATTACAATTTAACTCACTAGGGAAAAAGATATAGAGTCTTAAAATATTTTTCATCATTTTTTTACTGCTTGAACAAGCACCATGTCGATATTGTATAATAATTTAAAGTAATTATTTCATTAGTAATTTTTATAAAAAAATGAAATATAAAAAAACATTTATAATTTAATATAACCATTAATAACTAATCGTAAATTGTTTTTATACCTGTTAAAAAATATTATAGTTTCTAAAATCAGGAAAGTGGAATTGTTTACTTTATTTTCTACCTAAATAATGTAAATTTCATTATTATACTTAAATGGAAAAAAATGTCATATTTTAAAATTTTGAACAATTATGGAGAAAATATACTCATCCTATTAAATAATGTATTGATTATTAAGGAATATGTTGCCCTGTGAAAATAGTTAACCCATACTTAACCTTTTTTACAATTAAAGTGGTTACAAAACATTTCCATATTTACTATTCACTTTGAAAAAAAAGTATACTATTTACATAATTTGGACCCCAGATACTAATTATGGAATCCATTTATCATGATCCATTTTGAAGTTAAAAATGATGAATGTAATTAATAACTATTTTTTAGAAAAATAAATTTTCAAGTATAAGAATGTTTTTATATTAAATTCAATAATAAAATTAAGTTTTATGAACATAATTGGATTATTAGTAACATAAGAGATTTTATTTAACTACTATTTCATTTTAAAATAAAATGGTACATTTTAAAAACTTTCAACAAAAATAGATTTTCCAATAAAAATAAGTATTTTCACTATTCCATCAAAATTAAATCTTTACAAAAAAAACTCTAAAACATTTTTTCAATTATAATTATAAAATTATGATTACAAAACTTATATCATTTCTATCTAAAATAATTAAAACATTTCTAAAATTTAATATAAAAGTCTATCACAAAAAGAAATTAAAATTACTTTTGGGGAAAACATATATTTAAGAATAACATGAGTTTACTAAAAAATGAGTACTTATTTCTTAAGAATAAATAAAAACATTTTTTTAGGAGAATTATGTCTATATATATTTAATAATTTGGTAAATCATAATCATATCATCAAATTTAATAGCTATGTTATAATGGTCATAATTAAATTTCATGGTTTATTTAAGCTCATTACTGTGTTTTGTATATGTTATCAATCATAGTGTTCTTCTAATGTCATGGGATATTAAAATACAATTTATTTTCATTTATAAATATTTTAATACATGGTTTAATGACGAAATGTTAGAAGTATAATATATTTAAAAATAAAAGAAAGACCTTCGAGAGAAGTTTTAGACCACCTTCCACAAGAAATGTAGACGAAACTGTAAGGGCTAAATATCTCTATCAAGGAATCCAATAATGATACCCTATGTAGAATTATTGAAACATTTTTTAAATTATTGAATAAGATTATTCAATCATTTAAAAATAAATATTAATTCACAAAAAACCACTGATACATATAAATTCAATTCCCTTAGATTGAAGAACCAACAAAAATATTGGAGAAATGCTTTAAGCCTTGGAAAGATCTTCACTGTCACATATCCTAAAATAAAAAAAGTGTTAAGTAGTTTCTAAATGTGGTATCTAGTGGTAAAAAATTAAATTCTATCCATTATTATCCTGGCCTAGATAAAGACCATTAACTGATTATGAGGCACCACCAGCGAACCTGTTGTGTTTTCTAGTGTGTCTATAGGGATGAAAACCCCATCTGTGGACCACCACTAGTTGGTGGGTGGATATACTGTATGGGAACCATTCTACATAGGGTCCATTTATTGGATTGTGGGTATCATTTTTCATATTGTGAGGCTTCTATAGGATTAAATACCTCTGTGGTTTCCCACCAACCAGCTATTAGAATCAAAAAACTAGCTGATGTCACTAAAACATCTATTGTGCTCCATGCCACCCATGCCCTTCCACTATATTGGCTCCTCCAAGCCCCTGAACACTGGTGAAGATTCACCTGAACCAAGAAACAATTAATTTATATCAAAACTAAAGGGGATCAAACAAAAATTCAAAATTGAAAAATTCTAATGATAGAGAATTTATCTTATAACCGCCCAACGATGTAACAGCTTATCCCCAAAATTTTCTCTTAAGAATCACTAGGATGTATTGATGAAAAAAATAAGGAAACTAAAACTGTATATCATATTCCCATTCCATTTTCTCCTCTTAAACACACCTATGATTCTACTTCACATGAACATGATGAATAATCTTTCCTCAATGATTCTACTCTCTATGGTATATGATGAAGATGAGATGCTTCTCAAAGGACACATCAGAATTAAGGTCAACATAAATATAGTATATTATGTGAGAAAATTCAAGGTGATTTATATGATGATGATAATACACATGTAATGAATGATTCAAGGAATATTAGCACTATAGATGGACCACTTGAGACGCCACTAGATCAATTGCCTCAATTCTATCAGACACCCCAAAACACAAAGAGGAATGTTTTCCCAACCTCTAGATAAATGTCTTCCCCATATAAGTTGGAACCCAAATAGAAACATGGTTAAAAAACTATAACAATAGAGGTTATATTCAAGGGTTATTATAATATTTATACCCAGACATCATGGTTACCAAACAATTTCTGGTCAAAAAAACCTTTTGTGACATCTCATACATGCGAATAGGTCTAATGATCCCTATTGCATCCCCCTATAACTAGAACTAAAGTAAAACAACATGAATATCCATATAAATCATTAAAATAATATTTTTTGATCGATTCATGGGATGCTTTTATTATAAGGTTGGTTAGCTTTGATCAGATGATCTTTTGATCACAATGCCTTCTCAAGGCCCTACGAAATCCACGATGGGGAACATGGATCATGATTCCATAAAACAGTCCTTTGAAAACCAAGTAATCAAACTATCAATTAAATATATAGATTACCCTGAGCATCCACCAAGATAGCCTCCCTTGTCGGCATGATGTGTCACAACTTCTTCAGTTGAACCCTGATCACCCAAACTGCATGATATTTATATGAATTCCTAAGAAGACCTATAATAATGTCTCTAGTGATACTTGTAACACCACATGATTTTGGGAATTAATTTTTTTAAATTAATTATATCCGCTTGATATTTTTCATTTCACGCAAACATGAAGATATATTTTCTATATAAAATCACTAAGTGTGTCTTTTGTTATACGTAGCACAAATTCATGCTTTCGCATCAGAAAAAACTTATTTTTGGTTGTGGTACACACAACACATTGTTTTTATTTTATTATAAATAATACTGAGTCACTTTGATAACTTTTTTTACACACAATTACTTGATTTATAGAACTATATTACTTTATTAATTTTATTATTAAAATATAATAATAGTTACCACATAGCTGTTTAAATGGAAATAAGAAAATAAAATTAATAAAATTATAAATATTTTATTTAATCATGTATATAATATTAATCATTTGGTTATTAGTTAAAGAGAAACAAATTTTAGAACAATTTGAAAATAATGAAATTATTTTTCTACGAAAATTATTTTTCAATCAAAAATCACAATTTGTTCTCAATAAATTAAAAAAAATGACTTTTGAGTAATGAATAAAATAAAATTTATATATTATTTATTGAATCAATATTTTTTATACTCCTCAAATATATTTTATAGATATAATATTAGAATAAATACATCGTTATGAATAAAAATATTTATCTTCTTAAAAGGTAATTTTTCCACCATTTAATGGAGAATTGATTTTAAATATAAAATTTGGAACATTTATAATATTTTTTTTAAAAAAAAATTATTTTTGGGACTGCATTATAAAAATTTACATTAGGTTAATATTTTTTATTTTCTGATAAGTTTGATATTTTGATAAATAGAAAAAATCACTGAAATTTAATTCAAAACTGCTTTTTCATCTAAATTATTTGTTCATTTAAATTATATTTTAGTTTCTTTTAAAGGTTAATTAGAAAATTTTTAAATAAATTAATCAAATTTGTTGCATTAGAATGTTTTTTACAAATAAATTTGATAGAAAATTATTTCAATCTTTTGATCATTTTTACTTAAATCCAATGCTTTTTCATCACATTTTCAGGATAAAATATAAATTAATTTCTTAAACATTAGCTATTAAAATTTGGAATTTTATTCCATATTTTGAATTAGAAAAATTTCTTATCTCCAATATGTTCAACTATATTTTTGATCAAAGTTATTAGTTAATGTGATTAAAATTAATTATAGTGTTTTAGAGAAAAATTAGTTTAATAAAGAACTCAACCTAAATAATAAAAGAATAAATGACTAGAAACATTTCCAAAATCCAATTTCTATCCATATATAAATCATATAATAACCTGTATGTAAATTATAACACTATTAGATCCACTTAAAATGAGAAAATCATTGATGCAATTCCCTTTAAAAAATTAACAAGAATCCCACTCCTCCTCCAAAATTAAAATGTACCTACCCCTACCACTTATTTTTACCAATAAAAACCATTGGTTGCAACATATTGCAGGATATAATCTCCCAAAATACCTCCCTTCGTATTATAGGACTTTATTTTTTCATAAATCCAACCAATGAATCCCTTTGGTTTAACCCAAGAGGAGTTACCCAAATAAGAGGTAACATCCTCCATCAAGATCCTTTGTTTTATTTTAATTATCCACCCACTAAAATATTATTATTCCATGATTTTATAATAACTGAAGTATCCTATATATACTCAAATTTTTATCTTTAATGGTTATACCTATACTTACACACACATCCATCAAATGGGTAACGAACTTATCATTTTTATGTAGAGATAACTACCTCCTCACGAAATAATACTATTCATTTTTTCATTACCATCTATAATGGTTGGGAATTGTGATGGAAAATATATTTTTATAGGAAATATATTATATTTATGATGTATTTATTCTTCTAAAATTTTTATAATAAATATACCTCCACTCATTCCATTTTTTATAAATTTGATAACTTTATATGTGGATGTGTGGACTACCACCTGCTCAAGGTGATGTTATTCGTTCACACACTATATGGAATATATTAAGAATGGTTTTAGTGAAATTATTTTATATATATGATATACAAATTTTAATGGAATTATATTATATATATATATATATTTTTATTTACTTTATTTTTTCAATAGGAAAAGAAAAATGAACCAACGTTCATGAATACATACAACCTGCTATCTCCATGAACGGTTCATTTCATTTCAAATTTATATATTTTATAGATTATTATAAAATATATATATACTGAATATAAATCATATTTATATAATTATTTAATTATAGAAATAATTAAATCATGATCCATGTAAAATGGTCATGAATAAGAATCCAAAACATATATAAAAAATAAGGCAGATATTACCCAAAATGTAACCTTAATAGGGATATGATAAAAAAAGTGGTAATATAAAGTCATAAAAATTCATATATGGTATTAGATATAAAAATGTGTTTTAGGTATATTTAAAATAAACTTATATTTATTATACAGTATTTTTGAATTTTTATTAATAAAGTCAAGAAAGAAGGAAAATGAATTTAATCATACTTTTTATTTTCATGAGATGCATTCCATATTCACCAGTCACATATTTTTTGTGGTGCATATATTGACCAATGAAAAGACATATAATTAATTTAATTAATTAAATATATTAATATCTTTAATTTAATTAATTATTTCATTGGGATCATTATTCTAATGATACTCAAGTAGTAACAGTTTTCTCATCCCACTTTTTACATCTTTGAGATACATGCCTTATTTTGCAATAATTTGTTATCTGTGGTGTTTATACTACCCAATAATGTATTCTATGATTATATTATATTAATATACATATATATATATATATAGTTACATATCCATATTAAGATCTTTATTTCATTGGGTTTATGATTATAATGTCACTAAATCGTTAAAGTTGTTTTTGGTCTAATGTTGTCAAATTTGAGATATATGCAACGATACGAGCCTATATTTTTATATGGGTTTTATAAAATTCCCTTTGACATTCTATATCATGAATATACTTATATAATTATTTTTAAACATCATTTTATTTTATTATCTCATATAGAGTATGATTCATTATTACTAAATTGGTAATTAGTTTATTGCTACAATATCATCATTTATCTGGATTGATTATGAGTATGATTACATTGATGAAATATTTAGATATATCTCTCAATAACACACATTAAATATAACAAAAAATTATTTTTATATATCATGAGATAATGATGTGAATAATATTAATCATCTTGATCAACTATGTGATAATGGGGAAACAAGATCCACTATTGGAAAGATGGGTAAACATAATCCACTTTTTAATGATGGGGAAACCAGATCAACTATGGAAATATGGGGAATCCAGATAAACTATGGGAAGATTAGGAAACCTAATCACTTACAAGCAAAGGATTATGACAAGTTATGGTGGTGTGTCCCTTCCAGTATGTTTATTCCCCATGAAATTCCCTATTATGTTGTGGAAATGTGCCTTGACTTATAAGGAATGATATTACTTATATATGTGACTGCCAAAAATTCTATGACTTATACCTTTAATGTGATCACATACTTCATGTTCTTGATTATCTTATGACTTTTTTTCTTATTATCCTCAAATATTTATTCCATATCATATGATAATGGTATTTTTATGTAGGGTAGGATCTTTAAATGTTATTCTCTTCTTATTATGACCTTGTGTTCATGTTATGATTACATATTTCCATTATTTACCATTAATTAGAATTCAATCACGCATATTTTATTTGTTTCCATTCCCCGGGATATGAAAAATAATTTTAATTAGGAGTAATTAAGGGGAAGATATTTAATGAAGATGTTGAAGATATTTCCCAACACATGAATAATGTGTTTCATGATTCTGAAGAAACTAAACTATTTCCACCCTCAAACTTTTATTTTTGTAATGTGATGAAATTTTATCTAAAAATACATAATATACATATATGTTAAGCCTATGTCACTATAGTTGATTTCAAATAAAAATTTTATTCTACATTTGGAAATTAGTATGGGAATACTTAATTGATATCCACATGGATATGTCTAAGGATTGGTTTTGATATTTCTCTAAGGATGAATATAAGAATGAGTTAATTTTTAAGAAAATGTCCTTGAATTGTGGTAAAGAATATAGTGTGTAGCTTTGAAGTAATAAATCAATTTATAGATACTAAATGTTGGTGTAGATCTGTAAAATATGTACACATGATTAACTAACCTGAAAAAACCATATTGATCTAGACTCAATCAAGAATTGGATCAGGAAAATGTTCCTTATTGCACACAAGGTTTGAAAATCATAGGGGATATGTATTGGGAATTCACAAGTTTTTTACAAACCATCAAGAATGATTTAAATAGAATATTATTTTGAATAAACATGGATACACACAAGATTTTATAGATTAAAGAAGTAGTTATCCTTATTTAGATATACTATATGTTATTTTTTCATGATTAAGTGGTTTTCTTCTATGATAAGTGTTTCTCACACTATGGTTTCTGGTGTTTGTTAATAGTTAGATGTCGAAGGAACTAGGTTATCATTTAATGTTACATATGTAGAAATTATGGGAATTATACAAATAAATGTACAAAGTGGGGATCCCAAGATAGAATTGTGAATTTAGTTCTAGTATTTTTTATACTTCCAAATATAAAGACAATGTAAATGACATGTGGAATGTATGGTATGTTCTAATAGTAAATTTTACCCTAAAAATAATAACTGTGATTTTATTGAGGTTAAAACCCAATAATACAATATTCATATTTCCTATTCAAGGATAGGGTATTAATGGATAATGTGATGAGGTCCGAGTAATGGTTTGAGAATAAATTTGGATAATTAAAGTATATATGTTTTGGATTTAAGATATTATGTTATATGATTCATGAAATATATAAGTATTTTCAGTATTAATTTTTGATTATGTATTGAAAAAGTAATTTTTAATGGATATTAAAACTTATAAAATTTAATTAATAGAAATAAGATATTTTAAATTAAGATAAGGTAACCCTTAAGGTGTCCTTAATAAAGAGGATATTTTTTTAGCTTGGACAAAGTGATTATTGATATGGATAAACTAATTTGGATAGTGTTGATTACGTAGGAACTGATTATTTATTTGATGAAAATTTGGTATATTCCATCATGTATGAAGTTTACAACCTCTTGGATTTAAAGAATATTTCTAGTAATCACCTAGATAAGGAATCATGCATGTTTTAGAATAGGATTTATGGTAATTTAGGTTATCACCATAATTCAAGAGAATATTCGATGATGTTATTCATATGATTGGAATGTGAAAACCGAGATATAATTTTTGATATATGGGGGGTCAATTTTAATCTTATTTCATTTTCTTTATTTCTATTCTTTTTCATTTTCAACTTTCAACTGGGTTTTAAGGTTATCCATTTATAGAAAGATTTAGTTTAACTTTTGATTAACCCTTTGAGATTAAAGAATTATCACACCACCTGATGATTTATACATATTGGGTAACATTTATATCCTTTTTTGTAAATACAAATGGAATGACCTATCATTGTACTTATGGATATCCTTATATTATAATGCTCGAAGAATGATAAATTGATCTTAATTTTAAATAATAATAGATGATGTGGAATATTTTTAATGAACAATAAAGGGTCAAATTGTTATGAAATATTATTAGTATATATTTTCATGATAATTATTCATATTTTATAAAAAGAGGAATTGAAATAAAATTTTTTCATGATATAATCATTTTTTATGATATCATTGACCATTATCAAACCACATTGGGTTATGACTTTATCAATGTTAACGTTCTTATAACCATGTTCTCTATCACTCTCCATTAGAAATTTATTATTGTATTTCTAATAATGTCCATGTTATTACTAACTACTAAGGTTCTCCTATGCGGGAAACTAGTTATTAGTTAATTAGGTTGACCATTATGGCTCTATCATTCCCTTTTTAAAGGAGGTTTTATTATCCATTTTAATGGTGTGGGTTTATATGATATAAACTATCAAGTATTAATCCATTGACAACCTAGATACTTTTTCAGGGGAAAATTCATTTTAAATTTGGTATAATGTAACACCAAGAATTTTTTTGAATTATGTTTTTCAAATTATTTTGATCTTTTTGATATTTTTCATTTCATGAAACACTTAATCGTGATTTTTCTATATCAAATTAGAAAGTGTAGCTTTAATTATTAAAAAATTAAATTAAATATTAATATAACATTAAATATAAAGTTTTTCTTATATTACACACAACACTGAGTCCCTTTAATATATTTTGTTACACACAAGATGGAGTTTTATCGAACTACAATATAATTTTGTTATTTTTTTTAAAATGTTAGTATAGTTTCCACTATCCATTGGAATGGAAATTAAAAATAATATTAATTAAATTCTGAAAATTTTATTCAAACAGGTATATAATATGAATCCTTTATTTTTTATTAGTTACGAATGAAATTATGACATTTTTGAGAATGACGATATTTCTTTTCTGATAAAACTATTTTTCTATGTACAGACACAATTTTATCTCAATAAATTAAAAACCCAAATTGAATTGAATATTTAAGTAAAAAACATATATTATATATTCAATCAATGATTTTTATACTCATCCAATATATTTTATAGTTATAGGATATTTATAAATCTAACATTAAGAATAAAAAGATGTATTTTTGTAAAATGTAATTTTACCACCTTTTATTGGATAATGAATTTGTAATATTATTTTCGAAACATTTATATTTTTTATTTATCAAAATAAACATCATTTATTGAATAATAATATCAAAATTAATATTGTGTAAATTTTTTATATTTTCTTCAGATGGGTAATTTTTTGACGAATAGTGAAAAACAGAGAATTTTAATACAAAACCTCTTTTTAATATAATTTATTTATATAGTTAAATTGTATTTTTTTTGTGTTTTAGGTTTAATTATATCAATTTTAAATCAATGAATATGATTTAGTATATTTTAATCCATTTAACGTGGAAATTGGATCTAAATATATTTCAATCTTTACAATATTTTTTCTTTAAAAACCAGCTTTGTTGTCCCTTCTAAATGATTAAATATAAAACAATTTATTATAATTAAAGGATTATAACTGGTAAAAATTGATTCCATATTTTGAATCAGAATAATATATAATTTTATATAATATTAAATTATATTTTTATGATTTTTTTTTGTGAAATTGATTAAAATTAATTACAACGATTTAGAGACAAATTAGTATAACAAAGTACTATTTCCAAGACATAAGGGACAAAATGACCTATAAATTTCTTCAAAAGAAATTGGATGGAAATAATTTTACTCTATATCCCCTTGGATATAAATTTTACCATAATTAGTGCCACATAGCATGTTGAACACATGGGTATAATTCCCTATTCAAAAACATAAAAAAATGTCACTCCTCCATTTTAAAAAAGAACTCACCCCTCTAAATTATTAATACATTTAAATCCCATTGTATCACCCAAAATATTATCAAATAATATCTTCATATCCCTCTATTAATCCTAAAATCATACCTTTTTTTATAAATCCATCCAACTATGCCCTTTGGTTCAAACCAAAAAGAGTTACCCAATGAAGAGGAAACATCCGTTCTCAAGCTCCTTTGTTTTATTTTCATTATCCACCCCCACAAATAATATTATTCCATGATTATATAATAAAAAAATTATACGAAATATATTTATATGATGTTATTATAATGATTTAACCAACACTTACACACACATATATCTAATGGGTAACAAACATACCATTCTTCTGTATGGTGTACTATTGCCTCACGAAACGATGTTGTTCCTTTCTCCTTTACCACATCTCATAGTTGGGAATTATGATGGGGAAAAAATTATATTATATATATTATTTATTTAGGATTCTTTAATTATTTTATTAAAAATACCTTCATGCATCCCATTTTTTGTAAATATGATAACTTCATTTGTGGACGTTTGGACTACTACATCCTAAAAGAAATGTGATTTGTTCACACTATACATGGAATATCATAATAATGCGTTAAGTAATATATAGCATACATATTATATAAAAATTATACTATTATTATATTTTATATAAATATATTTCATTTAATTTCATTCTTTCAATACAATAATAAAATGGAAACAACGTTCATTCATATGTATGGACTACAACCTCCCTTATAGTTTATTCCACATAATTTTTTATATTTGATTTACTATTATAAATCCATATATAATGAATATATATGATATTGATATTATAATTTAAATTCTTTCAATAATTAAACCTTGATCTGTGTAAGATAATCTAGACTAACAAGCCAAAACATATATGAAATAAAAAAGAAAATATAACCCAAATTGTCACATTAACATGGAGTTATTTAAAAATAGTTAATATAATGTCCAAACCAATTAATATATGACAATATATATAATTATATGGTTATGTGGTAGATTTATAATATTTTTTGTTTATTATACATGAGATATTAATATGTATGAATTAATTCAAGACTTAACGTAAAGGAATTTCATCTTAATTTTATTTTTGTGAGATACATTCCATATTCTCCACTAGCATATTTTTTTTGGTGTATATACTGTCTTATTACATGTTATTTCAAAAATTTGATTTATTTTATGATATTAAATTATTTAAATTATATTATTCTATTATGGGCATCATTTTTCTAAAGTTACTCAGGTAGTAAGATTCATCCCATCTGAGTTTTTATATCTATGAGATACATGACTTATTTAATACAGATATTTTTTTTTGTGGTGTATATAAATCAGATGAATGTATTATAACAATATTATTGATAAATTTATTTTTATTTACATATCCATTTAATTATCATTATTTTATTTTGGTTATGGTTTAAAAATTAAAAAATCTTTGATGAAATATTTGTCTCTATTTGCCTTTTTTTGAGATACATGCCTTATCATTCACCTATATTTTTATATGGGGTGTATATAATGACCTTTGACATTATTAATATCCTTATTTCAATATATTTCAATCTCTATTTAATGTTATTTTCTATTTAATAGTGTGATTAAATGTTACCAAAGTGGTAATAGTTTATTGTTGTAATATCATTATTTATTATGATTATTTACAATTCTCCTTCCATTGAGGAAATTTTACGATCCATATCTCAATAGAAATAATGAATGTAATTATCCTATATATATCCAACATATCTAAATGAACTAGTAATATTTTCTAGAACATTGGTAATTTTGATAATTATGATATTTTTTATGAAAATCCGACATTATTCGTCATTTCAGTCATAAAATTTGCATTATTTCCAAACCATGTATGCTAAAAAAAGGATTTCAAAATTATATTATTTTTGAAAAATGTTTTAATGTATATTTTGAAGGATATATTCATTAATAAATGTGCAATTTTTTCTTTATAAATACTTTTTTATCAATGAGGATGATCTTTTTTATGGTTATAAATTTGTAGGAATATTACCCAAGAATACCATTCATATTATTTCATAAATGTTTTAAGATTTGATGGAATGATTTTTTTGACACCAATTTCACTTCCAAGGGTTACATTCTCTTGAAACATGCTTCATTTCATGAGTTTTTCTTTGATTAAATCATTATTAGACCTATATATTTTCCATTGGTGATGATATGATGAAATTTTGATGATACCTATTTCATTTTAGGGTATATTATGTGATCTATATGAAACCCATATATTTATATGGGTAATGATATAATGCGTGTTTTATTATCTTTTTGAACATGTATGAATGGTTTTATGTGACACTTTGGAATTATATGTCCCTTAAATTCATTTGGTAATGATTTATATATAATGAGGTATTGGTGGGAATCAAGTAAACGGGCTTCACCTACTATGTGAAGATGGGAATCCTAATCTACTATATGAAAATGGGGAAACCTAATACATTATGGGAATATGGGTAAGCGTGATATTTTACAATGAAAGGACTATGATTGGGGATTTTGGTGCATCCCACCCAGTATGTGTAGCCTCCATGAAGTTCCCTCCTAAGTTTTTTTAATGTTACTTGACATTTAGGTAATGATGTTACATGTTTATGTGTATTCCATAAATTATATTTCTTATTCCTTTGATATGATATCTCGGATCATGATCTATATTATCATTGACTTTATGTCATATGATCATACAATCTCTCTGCCACGTCCCATGATTGTGATATTTTTATGTAGTGCATGATATTCAAATGTTATCCCCATGTTCTCCTTCCATTATGTTCATGTTATTCTTATTTATATCTTTTATTGACCCTTACTAAGAACTATAGCTCAACCATCTCTTATGTTTAATTTACCTAGGATATGAAGAATGATTTTTAGTACACTTAGTAAATGGTAAGATCTTTAAGGAATATTTTGAAGATCTATCCCCAAACTAGATGAATGTGTATAAAAAATTCAAAGACACTCTACTAATATATTAATATAGGATTTATTTTTATAAAGATATAAACATTCATCTAAAATGATGTAATATCTATGTATGTTAAGACTAGGTCACCATAATATCACCCCACATTCATTATGTAATGGGAAAATTCTACAGAAGCCCAATAGGCCTTTGTTGATCAACCTTCACCTACTGAAATTTCAAGCATCAAATCATAAATCCCATTATCCCATTCTTCATACTTTCCCACAATTACTTTTTATGAAGGCCACAACTCATCATCATCAATAAATTATTTACCACCCATTTAGATTCAGGAAATTACATAATCATTTTCCCATGTAAACCTACAAGAATCTAGATAAATATTTTGATATATATACCCTCATCCCTAACAAGAGGTCAACCTTATGGTGGATCCATACAATTTATGAAGAACTTTAGGGGTAACCCTCCATATTAGATATCCTTAATTATATAATGAAATCTAATTTTATGGAATGAATATATGATATTTTTAGAGTATCTCTCTAATAGGAATCTTAAACATACATATACATATCTGAAATGTGTGGAATCACATGTCACTCATCAAATGATTCCCACAGTACCTATGACTACATATTAATACTAAAATAATTGAAAACTAAATTTCCCATGCATGGAATCTGACCAAAAATAATGAAAAAATACTAAAAAAAACTTAACCCACCTCCCATATTGACTGATTAAGTCCAAATATGAGAATTTGTACTATAGGATATTGTAATTAGTGTAAACCATAAACCATACACTCAAAAGATAAGAACACTAACACCATAATAAATATACCTCTAAAGATATATCTAGATCATGACTAAGATAGTTTCAATAATGATTCCTCAACTATATAAATCCATAAGAAATAAATCAATCCTCCGATATCAAAATTATTTTAGGCAGAATTCTTGATGTGTCATTGGTCATGGTATAGTCCTTTTATGACTTTGGTATGGTGAGGTTTAGTGGTGGGATCAACCTTCTGTTTAATTCATATAAATACTACTCACAAAAATCATGCCAAAAAGTCTTCACCAATTTCATGTTCAATCTTAATATCATTTATTTCAGTGAGGATAAATTATTGATGAAATGTTGGTAATGATGTGACATATCTAGAATTATCTAAATATCAATTATATTCTTTTGTTATTTCAATGATACAACTGCATCCAACTTCTCTAGGTCCAAATAATCTCTATACACTGAGATAAAATGACCCATGATTTACACATTGATAATCAAAAGACAACATTTAGATATATTTTTATTTATTAGAGTCTCACTCAGTATACATATAATTATGTCAGGATATTACACATGATTATCTTTATAAGTTGAGTACAACAAGATTCCTTTGATAAAAATAACCACAAACTAAACCAAAAAATGTATGGAATATTTTATTAATTAATGACATAAGAACCACTAGTTTATTTTTCAGACCAAAAAGTAAATAACATGAATTTTTAAAAGCCATACCTACTCTAAAATGTATTCAAGTGTATATAATATGATATCACCCTCAACTGATGGTACCATTAACTAATGTCAAACATGAGGAAAATTTTGACAACTCTCAACTGATTAGAGTCATCTTCAATGCATGGATGGGGGTACAGGTTCTTGACGATCGCCAAGTTTAGTATACAATAATATA
The DNA here is from genome assembly GCA_963277665.1 of Viscum album. Lineage (NCBI taxonomy): Eukaryota > Viridiplantae > Streptophyta > Magnoliopsida > Santalales > Viscaceae > Viscum > Viscum album. The sequence continues at coordinate 974,705,865 of OY728143.1, forward strand.
TAAATATGAAAATTTTCCACTCAAACTTCTATGTGAATAAAATTTGAAAACCAAATGTGGAATTATTAATATGTTTGAATCAAATAGATTATAGATCATGAAACTACACATTCAACCCTCAACCCTTTAATGGTTCTATCATTTAAGGCAACATATAAATAGATTTTCATTTTTGAATGAACATGATAGTGATCCCAATCTCCGAGTTGGGTAGTAATATTGAGAACTTCTCTAGAATGATGTCATAAAAGTGGTCCACTACTGGAGGATAAGGATCTGTTCCATCGCAACATTATACATCAAATTTATTGCTAAATATTCCTTTATAAAACCTAGTCTACTTTTAATTGGTTATACACGACAACTTTATAGATCTCATTCACCATGATTGATATATCTTTATCTTTTAGAGAAATAATAAAAACTTTCCTATGATAATTGTTCATATAATACTACTAAAAAGTAGTCAATCGATACCCATAATGAAATCAAATCTGACCATTTCCAGTATAAATTTCTCCTACTAGAAATAATAACAAAAAATTTGTAGATAACACTCTTTATAGTACCTGGTACTATATGATCACACCCCTAATGGAATATTAATGGTCCTTAACCAATTCATGCATTCCATGGATAGAATAATTATGTTATAAATAATAGAATATATTAATCCATTTGTTTCTCCTATATAAAACAAAATTTATACAAGGTTTGATGACAGAAGAAACATACCTCTAATAGTGGAAAGTCATGTATATAGACTGGTAGGAGTAGACAATATTTAATGTATATGAAGCATACATCCATCTTGGGTTCTATTTTGGTTCCCCATAAATTCTACCTCATAGTAATACTATCATTCATATGTTGGGATTCCATGTCCCCTACACTATCTCGAGTGACTCGTGGAGATCTAGATACAAATCTGTTGAGGGGTAACTGTGTCCTTAATATAATTTGGTGTATTACATGATCAATAAACACTAATTAAATGATATATTCTCCTATAGAACTTATAAATATTTCCCATCTTACCATATTTTATTCAACCTATAGGAGGTAAAGGACACGATAACATCTTGTGGCCCACCCTAACACATTGAAATCACTTACATTTGCTATTATTGTAAAATGGTTGTTCATTCCCATGGATTTTAATTCTACCACTACATTAGTGTAAATTAAAATAGTATTTTTTCATGATACCGAAAAAATAGCTCCCTAGTCATCTTATTTAGAATTTCTCCCCTCTAATTAGGGCCTCACTCAAGTTTACATTGATTAAGAGAGCTTGATTTGTCATGTGAGAGATGTTTTCAAGTGAAAGATCTCCACCTATGGTGGGATCTCCTAAAAATCCCATAAGGGAAGATATTCTCATTGGTTATATAATTATATCTAATATATAGAGAACAATTATATAGGATGGTAAAAAAATCCCGCATAGTCCATCACTATCATGTTCCACTTCATTAGTTGTACGAAATATTGATCCATTGTATCCATTAGTGTCTCAAGTTAAATGTGTATTAAGAACATCACCTCAAAGTACTTATAGGTTAGCTTCACCTTCAATCATTTTTTATCTATGTTGTATCACTAGAACTTGACTGGTCCACATAGCATGTAAGGAAAAAGATTCACTATCATTTCCATTGTGTCCTAACGTATTTTAAGATTGTCCGGATGGACTCAATCCAAAACTAATCATCTCAAGGGACTCCCTACCCAGTGAACATTAAATAGTAATTCAACATGAAATATCTAGTGACATCAATAACTGAAGCCATTACATTATTATTCTCCCTCAATATATTTGAAAAACCAATAGGAAACTATCATGAATCTGTTCAACCATTTGTTTTCCTAGAGTCGTAAGAAGTTTCAAATCAATCTCTTGAGGCTTCAAATATTTACCTCTCTTGAATATAAACCTTAATAAAAAAAATAATTTTCCCTACATGGATTTACAAACATCTTAGATCAAAGATGACATAACAAGATCAACCTCCTAATGAAAATTTTACAATAGAGAACGACAACCATAAGGAATATCCATAATATCAATTAAAAATTAAATTATCATGTTATAAATGTTTTATTTATTCCTTCTTAAATTACATTTAAAGGATTTAAATTTTAAAATTGTATAGACCCAGTTTTTCACTCACATATGAATCCTTTTTTTGGTCAAATTCATTATTTTGGACATAATACAGATGACTAATGAGTTAGAAAAGATAATGAGGGTTCCTAGGGATTGTTAGGAAGATGGAACTAATATTTTGGGGAAAACTGGGCATGTTTCATGGTAATAAAAAATCATAAAGGTAGGTCGCATGGTTAGATCTAATAGTGTAGTTGGTCTGCATTTCTAGGAAGAGACACCTGACATGGATTTCACATGGTTTCCCTAAACATATGACCTTGTTGTGTGGTACTCCCCTTTATTAGGTACTCATGTAGGGTTTGTGCGTGGTTTGGAAAACCTTATGCAGAAACCATGCATATGCAAAATTTTGGGTAATTTTACCTCTTCCACCTTAATGATCTAATTAACCCCCCCCCCCCCCAAATCCTCCATAATATGAATTATAGTGTGATTATCCTCTATTGATCTCGTATTGAAGAATTTTGAAGGCATAATTCAGTTATCAATAGATATATTCCATTCGGGGTGTAACACCCCGACCCTAGTTGCCTAGAGTCGGTGCATTATTACATAACATTGGCATGATCACAAGAAAGATCAAATCTCGAAAGACCGATTGGTTTAGTAGCCTTGGAAACACTAGATATATTCATAAGTTTTACATTACATCATAAAATGAAAAACTACTACAACAACATAATGTTTCCACAGTCCACACTATAATCCCCTCATAATATCCCTGCAGGTCATTCATAATTTACTTCTTCACTTCCTGGAAAAAATAAAACATAGAAAAGGGGTGAGCTCAAATGCCCAGTAAGGATAACAATATAGCGGAAATTTTCATAAATAAGAATAAACATTTAAGGCAATGTATAACTAAAACAAAAGCCTTTTAAACTTGAACTTTCAACATGGTATGACATAAATAAAATGAAGTAATGCCATTTATTTATTCACAAGGATATTCTACTAATCGAATAATCACAGGAAAAATCAATAACCACTTTCATAATGTTGGAATGCATAATGCTAAACTTTAATTACTTTTCAAGGCCTCGTCCCAAGACCTTGGGGCTAACTGTAACCGTAACCCAACCCGGAGTGCCTCTAATAACCGGACACCAACCCGGAGTGCCTCTAATAACCGGACACCAACCCGGAGTGCCTCTAATAACCGGACACCAACCCGGAGTGCCTCTAATAACCGGACACCAACCCGGAGGGCTTACTTTTACCAGTCCCTAACCTGGAGGGCTTACTTTTACCAGTCCCCAACCTGGAGGGATTACTTTAACCAGTCCCCAACCTGGAACATACTTGTCCAACACATTCATATGAAGTAAAGATTGAAATATAACATAAACATTCTTATTGGAACTAGCATACGAAATGTCAATACTTTCACCATAAACTATGAATGGTATAAAAATAGCACATCCACAGTCAAACATATCACAAAACCTTCAAGACAATATAGAAGTTTTGTATCATAATAAATCGACATCAAATAATCTTAAAACCCATCAAAGGATGTTGACATAGATGAAATCAAAATTCTTTTTAAAGAAATATCTCCTTTTATTTTGAAATAATTTAAGATCCATATAAAATCAAACATTTTCTTTGAAAATAATCTTATAAGCTTTTAAGGGAAGCTTTGACGATTTTATAACGGCGGAAAATAACCGCACCCGCCGTATAAGTTAAAAAAAACATTCTTATCTTAATTCTGTCGAAAAGGTTAAAAAGCACCTTGTTTGGAAAACGACGGAAAGATTCCCTTATAAACCTCTTATAAAAAGTCAAACAAGGGTATAAATGACTTTAACCCATATTCTTATAAATATTAAAAATGTTTTGAAATACATTTTGAAGAAACATGGATGTGGATGATAACGAGATCCCAGTAGATTATTACGTATAAACAGCCTCGGATAATGAAGAGATTGTGAAATAACCCTTACCAGTTTGGTAACTTATGAAACATACAACCCATGAAAGAGGTATCATACAATGAATATGTAAGTACACATAAATTAGAGTGTATTACACAAAGGATTTAATTATGGGCAGTACATACACCACACAAAAGGTAATGGTGGCAATATGGCATGAATCTCACGGGAATAAGGAGTGAGATGAAAACCCCTTACCACGTTAATCAACTGAGTCATATGGACAAAAGTTAATAACCACCAAATTATTTACAGAATAACATGAATATGATAATATATATCAAATGCCAGTACACAATACACCACTTTCAATAATTTAGTGGCGAATAATGGAAATCTCACGGAATTGAATGTGAGATAAGAAAAATCCCTTACCTTGTACTTATCCTTGGTTGGGGTAGGTTAACCTCCTGTATAATGGTGAAATAATTGTTATTAAATTATACAAGAATCATATATATTAATATGATATCATATATGATCTTTTAATATTGATTTGATAATAATATCTTAGTATTATCGTTGTTTCGGGTGTTAACTTACTTGTTTTCTTTTGTATGTTTTTTTACGTAAGACATGTTTGTAAAGGATAGGTTGTATATTATTCAAATCCAGAATGGTATCAAGTCCTTAAACATCATTTTTAAATCATCAAATGATAATTATACTTGAATAGATATGATGGAGGATGAATCTCATCGCGTTCGTGGAGACGGTAGTCCGTACGTACGCACGAACGCAACTTCCATTTAATTTTTATTTTAAAAGAATTGAATCCAAATGATACTTAGGTATATTACTATTACAGTATAATATAATATTTTATATATGTTACTTTAGTTTCATTAACACCATCCTTTATACGTTCCATGTGTGGTATGAACGAGTCATATCATTTTAAGGGGGCGGTAGTCTGCACTTCCTCAAATGAAATTATCGTATGTATATACAACATGAAACGAATAATGGTATGAAATAAAATGGAATTACAGAAGATTATATATAAAATATATATCATTAATATCATATTTAATTACAGTTCCATCATAATGGCCACCATGAGAGGCGGTAAGATGTATTTGAACAATCATCGTTTCGTGAGGCGTTAGTTTTCCATCCACAGAAACATTATGTTCATCACCCATTAGATGGAGTTGTGTGTATGTTTAGTTTGAATAATTCTTATAACAACATCCTAGTATATTGAGGATACTGGTGTTGTTACAAAAGAAAGGAAATAAAAAGAGTTTGGGGGTTGGAGAAGCAAAATAAATGAAAATAATTTAAGAGAAATCGTTACCTTTAATTTAGGTAACTCACTTTGGTTGGAACCAAAGGACTTCTTGAAATGCTTTCTTCCTAAGGGGAAGCTACAAGGAGGAGGAGAGGGATGTGGGGAGCTTATTTGGGCAGAGTTTGGACGAGCCAAGTGGCTTGAGAGGTGTGAGGAATGAGTAGAAGTGGTCTCCTTTTATAAGGGAGAGGAGGGGCTCTTTAGGAAAGAGTGAAAGTATTACTTTATAATATAAATATATTAGGTTTATAATGGTCCAAAAATCATTTAGGTCGAAGATAAGATGACTCATATTCTAAATAACATCAACCAATAAGAATTGTACAGGTTTTAGATAATATTTTAATCATTATAATCTTATTTATTTAAATGATTTATTAATGAGGTAAACATTGAATCACTATTGTGTCATTAATAATTTAACTTATTTGATGTCTAAAAATTATAAATAAAATATCATTATGTAGGAAATCGTTTTAGATTTCTAATGAATATTTATAATCGAAAATCCAACACGTATAACCTTATGTAAAAATTGTTCTTCTAAAAGATGTAAGCTTATGCCATTTTTATTTTTATTTTAACATTATTAATATAAAGTGTCCCTACCACATAAAAGTGGATCCAAGGGGTCCCCAAATTGACCCAAAGATGCTCATGGTCGGGTATGTGTCCACCAATAAGGTTAGGACACGTTTTAGGGTAATTTGGTATTATTATAAGATTATTTTTTAACCCTTATTTACCGGATTTACCCTTAACCATGGTAAATAAAATATTTACCACAGTAATTATTCAAAATGTCTAAAAATAAAATTTACCTATTTACACAATTTGGATATCCTGATTCCAAATATGGAATCCATTTTTCTAAATTCAAAACACAGAAGTGGCAGAAATTAATTTAAAATTAATTCCCGCTGTCAAAACAAAAAGCGTGTTTTTAAGAGATAATAACTATCAAAAGATTGACACTTGTTTATGTTCGGTTTAATTGTAAAATTATTTCCAATGACCAAAATTATATTAAATGGTAAAAATATATTCTAAATATACTTTAAAACTACTAAAATTCATAATTTATCACTATTAATTATTTTGATTAAAAAATTTGTTTTTAATTAAAATTTAGTAATTTTCACTATTCATCAAAATATGAAAGTTATCCGAAAAGTACCAAAATTTCACCATAGGATAAATTCGATATTCCGAATCCAAAAATGAAGTCCATTTTAAAATATAACATATATATAATTTCCAAATTTAGGTATTACTATTCATAACGGCTAGTTTGATTGGTTGTGGCGTGTGTTAAAACTCAAGGTTGCGTACAACACACGCTACTATTTTATTCAAAGGAAAGCATACCGTGGAAGCTTGGGATGTTTCATTTAAATTTTTTTGTTTGATGTCCCAATTTATTCAGATAGTTTAAAATATTTTATTTAAAAAGGTTTCACTATTAAAGTTGATAAAAGTGCAATACTGAAAATGAATCTGTTCTTGCATTATGACTAAGAAACTCATAATAGGGAATCTGAAATTATAAGGATTATATAAAGTTCAAAATGTTGTTAATACTATTCATGACCTCTTTTAATGGCTTTTTTTTTGTACTTCATGGTGTGATTGAACTCGGTGTTGCGTGTAGTGCATGTTATTGAATTATTTTTAAGAAATAACACACTATGAAATCCTGGGGTGTTACATTCTCTCCTCCTTCAATAAATTGCGTCCTCGCAATTTGAAATTGTTCTTCGAAAATAAAAGGTTGAAAATAGAAAATATCTTTGTTGGAAAACCCACATCGGAAATTAGGTTACTAAAATTTAGTCTTAATATGAGGAAAAGAGAAATGAAAGAGTCACCACCAAATTATGATCTCGATTAGGAGAACATTGGTGGCAATTAGAGACATATAATTGGAGGAAAAACGTAAATATTTATAGGTAGTGATTGAGATCATCAATCACAAAAAAGTGTATAATTGAGGTCCTTAAATTAATCAATCTATGATGATTTGAAATACCATCGGTTCAACAAAACATAGGGTATTAGGATAACACATTTTTGACGTTTCAAAATATCATAGTTGAAATCCCATATCGAAAAATGAATTAACGAGGCCTCTATTTAAAATAAAGAGTGGAAAGTATGAAGATTACCGAAAATAACACATACTAGGGTTCCATGTAGGAAAATATGGATATGGAAGAGAAATCTAACCATCAATTATTTGATGGAGAGTGGTAGAGAACATGGCTATGAAAAGGCCAACAATCCCAAAGCCATGAATTAGTGATGATTTAAGGTACCATCTAGGACAACATTTTTGTTCTAAGTTCCTTTTATTAATGTTGAGGAATATATTTATGAGATTGGCTAAGATCATAAGGAGATATACTTACTTTATAATTAGAGTTTTATCCATTAATAAATTTCTACCACAAACTCATCTTTCACTCTAAAAGATAATAGAATGTAATTTTTTTATTTATACTATTCGTACAGGGTTCCAAAATAAATGAATTTATAATTCATCTACCAGATCTTTAAAAAAACAACATTATTTAATCCAGGACATCTCGTGGGCCAGTGGTAAGTGATACACCCTTGTCGCCCTTCGGTTGCTGGTTCAAGTCTCGCAGCCTTGCCGGACGCGACGGGTTGCCGCCCGACCTCTGGGTTGTCCTTTTATGGTAATCCAAAATAATCCAAACTAGAACTATCCAAAATACATCTGTCCAAACTCACAGTCCAACATTTATAAGGAAGGTAAACATAATATAGATCCTTTTTACCCCGTAATAGCATATGAATACCTTCATCTTGTATTCTTTTGATAAACTGAAACATCTTGAATTACCATATTCCTTAATGATTACATTCATGCTCCCCTATTCCATATAGAATGATGGATATACTTCATCAATTCAAAAATGTTTGAAACCCCAAAAAAATGATGGAATATACCAATCATTAATCAGTTTCAAGGTAGTCAAGAATATCCAACATAATTTATCCAAATCAATCACATATTATTCCAAAATCACTACCTTAGTATCAGAACTATATTATGATTTATCATTCTCTCAACCATATATTTTCCAAAAATTTATCCTACTATTGAGTCACTTTTCTATGTTCCACACAATCTCAAGTCCTTAATGAAATAGTACTGTAGTACAATCCTTATATACTCCATGATTATTGTAACAAGTACATTGTTGATACAACACTCAATTGACATAATCAACATAAGAACTCTAATCATTCCTCTTCATCTGTGGTAGTATCATAACTTGATTATTATCCAATAACATCATTTGCGGCATAGTCTGATGACTGGGACATAGGTTCGCGTAGTGTCCAAACTCCTTGCAAATGAAGCATTGTACATTTAAAACCATTTTCTTACCCTTGCAGTCACGTACTTTGTGCCCTTTTCCTCCACACTTATAACAAACTCTCATTCCTTTCAGGCAAGTTCCGGGGTGTTTCTTTCCACAGTTACCACATATGGGAAAATTCTTCTTTTCCCTTTTCCCTTTATCCATCTTTCTCTCTTCCATCCTTTTCATCTCTTGATTCCCTTCAAAGCCATAGGACTCAGTAAACTCTTTACTTATCTTATCAACACATGATATTATTTCTTCATATGATGATAATACATGGGAGACTATTTCTCTTATAAATTCTAGCTTAAGACCTTGAAATATATGATCCTTCCTTCTCTTTGAATCATGTGTATTTCTGGAGTTCTCATTCCTTCTACTGGGCGCCATTTCTAAACAATGGAATAAACTAGATCAGTTTATGAATCAAAATACATAATCCCATACTTATAAAACACTTAACATAAATTGAACTATTTATGGAGATAATCCATAATCATAAAAATGTTTTCTTTGAGGAAGTATATACTCATAAACCCTTCATAATACTTTGTAAAGAAAATGAGAGTTATCCTAAGCATATCCCCCGGGAGTGTCGTAACCAAGAGTGCAGGAAGGCCCGTTGTCGTGCACCAGTTCCCGTTCGAGTATAGCTCAAAGCGGTGTTTTCGGGTTTTACCCCTAGGTACATCTGTGCCAGAGCCGCCTCTACCTGCTCGTATCCAGACAGGGATGTATTGCTCGGAAAACTCACAAAATCTCTACAATACCAAAATTCTAGGAAGTTCTTCTATACTAATCCTCAAATTTCATCTTAGGTCTATGTGCTCTAATCAGAGTTTATCTAAATCTAGCTTCCAAGGTTTGTACTAAACTTCCTTTGATACCAACTGTAACACCCCGACCCTAGTTGCCTAGAGTCGGTGCATTATTACATAACATTGGCATGATCACAAGAAAGATCAAATATCGAAAGACCGATTGGTTTAGTAGCCTTGGAAACACTAGATATATTCATAAGTTTTACATTACATCATAAAATGAAAAACTACTACAACAACATAATGTTTCCACAGTCCACACTATAATCCCCCCATAATATCCCTGCAGGTCATTCATAATTTACTTCTTCACTTCCTGGGAAAAATAAAACATAGAAAAGGGGTGATCTCAAATGCCCAGTAAGGATAACAATATAGTGGAAACTTTCATAAATAAGAATAAACATTTAAGGCAATGTATAACTAAAACAAAAGCCTTTTAAACTTGAACTTTCAACATGGTATGGCATAAATAAAATGAAATAATGCCATTTAGTTATTCACATGGATATTCTACTAATCGAATAATCACATGCAAAATCAATAACCACTTTCATAATGTTGGAATGCATAATGCTAAACTTTAATTACTTTTCAAGGCCTCGTCCCAAGACCTTGGGGCTAACTGTAACCGGAACCCAACCCGGAGTGCCTCTAATAACCGTACACCAACCCGGAGTGCCTCTAATAATCGGACACCAACCCGGAGTGCCTCTAATAACCGGACACCAACCCGGAGTGCCTCTAATAACCGGACACCAACCCGGAGGGCTTACTTTTACTAGTCCCTAACCTGGAGGGCTTACTTTTTCCAGTCCCCAACCTGGAGGGTTACTTTAACCAGTCCCCAACCTGGAACATACTTTTCCAACACATTCATATGAAGTAAAGATTGAAATATAACATAAACATTCTTATTGGAACTAGCATACGAAATGTCAATACTTTCACCATAAACTATGAATGGTATGAAAATAGCACATCCACAGTCAAACATATCACAAAACCTTCAAAACAATATAGATGTTTTGTATCATAATAAATCGACTTCAAATAATCTTAAAACCCATCAAAGGATGTTGACATAGATGAAATCAAAATTCTTTTTAAAGAAATATCTCCTTTTATTTTGAAATCGTTTAAGATCCATATAAAATCAAACATTTTCTTTGAAAATAATCTTATAAGCTTTTAAGGGAAGCTTTGACGATTTTATAACGGCGGAAAATAACCGCACCCGCCGTATAAGTTAAAAAAAACATTCTTATCTTAATTCTGTCGAAAAGGTTAAAAAGCACCTTGTTTGGAAAACGACGGAAAGATTCCCTTATAAACCTCTTATAAATAGTCAAACAAGGGTATAAATGACTTTAACCCATATTCTTTTAAATATTAAAAATGTTTTGAAATACATTTTGAAGAAACATGGATGTGGATGATAACGAGATCCCAGTAGATTATTACGTATAAACAACCTCGGATAATGAAGAGATTGTGAAATAACCCTTACCAGTTTGGTAACTTATGAAACATACAACCCATGAAAGAGGTATCATACAATGAATATGTAAGTACACATAAATTAGAGTGTATTACACAAAGGATATAATTATGGGCAGTACATACACCACACAAAAGGTAATGGTGGCAATATGGCATGAATCTCACGGGAATAAGGAGTGAGATGAAAACCCCTTACCACGTTAATCAACTGAGTCGTATGGCCAAAAGTTAATAACCACCAAATTATTTACAGAATAACATGAATATGATAATATATATCAAATTCCAGTACACAATACACCACTTTCAATAATTTAGTGGCGAATAATGGAAATCTCACGGAATTGAATGTGAGATAAGAAAAATCCCTTACCTTGTACTTTTACTTGGTTGGGGTAGGTTAACCTCCTATATAATGGTGAAATAATTGTTATTAAATTATACAAGAATCATATATATTAATATGATATCATATATGATATTTTAATATTGATTTGATAATAATATCTTAGTATTATCGTTGTTTCGGGTGTTAACTTACTTGTTTTCTTTTGTATGTTTTGTTACGTAAGACATGTTTGTAAAGGATAGGTTGTATATTATTCAAATCCAGAATGGTATCAAGTCCTTAAACATCATTTTTAAATCATAAAACGATAATTATACTTGAATGGATATGATGGAGGATGAATCTCATCGCGTTCGTGGAGACGGTAGTCCGTACGTACGCACGAACGCAACATCCATTTAATTTTTATTTTAAAAGAATTGAATCCAAATGATACTTAGGTATATTACTATTACAGTATAATATAATATTTTATATATGTTACTTTAGTTTCATTAACACCATCCTTTATACGTTCCACGTGTGGTATGAACGAGTCATATCATTTTAAGGGGGCGGTAGTCCGCACTTCCTCAAATGAAATTATCGTATGTATATACAACATGAAACGAATAATGGTATGAAATAAAATGGAATTACAGAAGCTTATATATAAAATATATATCATTAATATCATATTTAATTACAGTGCCATCATAATGGCCACCATGAGAGGCGGTAAGATGTATTTGAACAATCATCGTTTCGTGAGGCGTTAGTTTGCCATCCACAGAAACATTATGTTCATCATCCATTAGATGGAGTTGTGTGTATGTGTAGTTTTAATACTTCTTATAACAACATCCTAGTATATTGTGGATAATGGTGTTGTTACAAAAGAACGAAAATAAAAAGAGTTCGGGGGTTGGAGAAGCAAAATAAATGAAAATAATTTAAGAGAAATCGTTACCTTTAATTTAGGTAACTCAATTTGGTTGGAACCAAAGGACTTATTGAAATGCATTCTTCCTAAGTGGAAGCTTCAAGGAGGAGGAGAGGGATGTGTGGAGCTTAGTTGGGCAGAGTTTGGAGGAGCCAAGTGGCTTGAGAGGTGTGAGGAATGAGTAGAAGTGGTCTCCTTTTATAAGGGAGAGGTGGGGCTCTTTAGGAAAGAGTGAAAGTATTAGTTTATAATATAATTATATTCGGTTTATAATGGTCCAAAAATCATTGAGGTCGAATACAAGATGACTCATATTCTAAATAACATCAACCAATAATAATTGGACAGGTTTTAGATAATATTTTAATCATTATAATCTTATTTATTTAAATTATTTATTAATGAGGTAAACATTGCATCACTATTGTGTCATTAATAATTTAACTTATATGATGTCTAAAAATTATAAATAAAATATCATTATGTAGGAAATCTTATTAGCTTTCTAATAAATATTTATAATCGAAAATCCAACATGCATAACCTTATGTAAAAATTGTTCTTCTAAAAGATGTAAGCTTATGCCATTTTTATTTTTATTTTAACTTTATTAATATAAAGTGTCCCTACCACATACAAGTGGCTCCAAGGGGTCCCCAAATTGACCCAAGGATGATCATGGTCGGGTATGTGTCCACCAATAAGGTTAGGACACGTTTTAGGGTAATTTTGTATTATTATAATATTATTTTTTAACCCTTATTTACCGGATTTACCCTTAACCATGGTAAATAAAATATTTACCACAGTAATTAATCAAAATGTCTAAAAATAAAAGTTACCTATTTACACAATTTGGACATCCTGATTACAAATATGGAATCTATTTTTCTAAATTCAAAACACAGAAGTGGCAGAAATTAATTTAAAATTAATTCCCGCTGTCAAAACAAAAAGCGTGTTTTTAAGAGATAATAACTATCAAAAGATTGACACTTGTTTATGTTCGGTTTAATTGTAAAATTATGTCCAATGACCAACATTATATTAAATGGTAAAAATATATTCTAAATATACTTTAAAACTACTAAAATTCATAATTTATCACTATTAATTATTTTGATTAAAAAAGTTGTTTTTAATTAAAATTTAGTAATTTTCACTATTCATCAAAATATGAAAGTTATCCGAAAAGTACCAAAATTTCACCTTAGGCTAAATTCGATATTCCGAATCCAACAATGAAGTCCATTTTAAAATATAAAATATATATAATTTCAAAATTTAGGTATTACTATTCATAACGGCTAGTTTGATTGGTTGTGGCGTGTGTTAAAACTCAAGGTTGCGTACAACACACGCTACTATTTTATTCAAAGGAAAGCGTACCGTGGAAGCTTGGGATGTTTCATTTAAATTTTTTTTTGATGTACCAATTTATTCAGATAGTTTAAAATATTTTAATTAAAAAGGTTTCACTATTAAAGTTGATAAAAGTGCAATACTAAAAATGAATCTGTTCTTGCATTATGACTAAGAAACTCATAATAAGGATTCTAAAATTATAAGGATTATATAAAGTTCAAAATGTTGTTAATACTATTCATGACCTCTTTTAATGGATTTTTTTTGTACGTCATGGTGTGATTGAACTCGGTGTTGCGTGTAGTGCAAGTTATTGAATTATTTTTAAGAAATAACACACTATGAAATCCTGGGGTGTTACACGGGGTCCCTTAAAACTTCCGTTCATATCATTTTATGTGAAACAGTATATACTTGAGTCCTTTTGAGTCTTTATTTATCTCTCTTGGTCTTCAACACGTTATATAGGTGTGAGAATTTTTTTACTTTTATTATATCTACTCCAATCCAATAGAAATCAAGGGATGATACTAGAGGAAAAGAGTTATACATGTCTAATATGGGTGGTCTAGAACTCATCCCTCAAGTTTGTGGATTTTGGAATTGTCATGTGGGGATTTCTGATTTAATCCGGAGTCATTTATTGAATTTATATACAATGATAAAAATAATTATAACCATCTAGTTATGATATTTACAAATAAGTGATTAAATGTTGCTGATTACATCCATAAGGCCCAACATCCAAGGTAGAATGATATTTAATTAATGAGTTTGTTGTGTTTTGACACTTTTGAGAAATAGTTCGGATGTGATCGAGATTGACCAAATAATAGTGGTAATCCTTATAAAAAATTAATGTTGTATCATATAATTGGGAATTTCTTGTATCATGTCACTACCACTTGACTAGCCTAATGTATATTCTTCAAATTGATAATTAAATTTGAAAGGGAAATTGGAAATTATACTATGTATATGACTTGAATGGATTTAAATGTGAATGAATAATAGGTTTCATGTCCATAGAACCCCTTACCATGTTGATAGAATGTATCGTAGTGGACATCAATTATTGAATATTCCTTAAATGGGTTTAGTAAAGGTTTCATGTTACTTGTCCATGACTCTCTAATGAAAGGAAAGGCATGAATGAAATGAACTTTTTGATGAATTATGAAATGATTAAAGGGTTTTATGTTACATGGAATTATCACACTATTGAAAGGAAAGAGTTCAACCTAATGAAATGTTATATGAATAAATTATTAAATATGTGTTTTCTGACTTGATATTTCCTTAGATTATTATCAGGGAATGCAGTGAGCCCTCAAGAACCCAATTCTGATTCATGGATACAACTAGCTTAGGATAGAACCCACTGATATCCTTATCCTTGTCTATTCATGAATTTCTAGTATGACACCATAGGATCGCTCACATAATATTATAGGATTCCATAGATACACTCCTTGAATATGACATTGACAACTAGGTGACATGGTTAAATCCCATCAGGACCAGTCATTGGTTATCCTCGTTTTACCTTAGATAAACTCCTTGGACTTAGAAGGGGTCTTATTATAGAATACCTCTGATTATGATTATTTTATTAGAATCTTACCCTCTATCCAAGCTACAATCATTACTAAGTTGGAGACCCTTTTCATATTCATTGGCTTGGTTAATACAATGGAACTTCACTACTAAAATATTGTTATAGGTTTTTTTGTTATATCATGAAACCATAAATATTGTAAAATGTAAATTATTTATAAATTAGTAACAATTAAAAAATGAACAGGTTACAATTCCAGTCACCATCTAAGGGATGAAGCATCCAATTGGGTATTTAGTTTCATTTTACTTCATTACTTTATATATTCATGCTCGCACACTAATATATTTCTATTACATGAGACAAATTATATAGACACCATTGGTGGTGGCCCATTAGGATTTATCTAACACCCTATTAGGGATCTGTTTGGTACTAGAGGAAAATTACATTAATGTAGGTATTGATAAATGGAATCATAAGGTATCCAACACATGATTGCTTGCTCTTTTTGATGGATCTTGATAGTAGATGACTGGTCCAAAGATCAGGATTCATGGGATAGTCTTTTTATTTCCTTTATACTTTTATTGATCATATTAATTCTTATTTTCATGTATCTATGTTTTTTAATTTTCTAATAAAATGAAATATCATTATTAGTTATTCTAGTTGATTTGTTTATTGTTATCCTTTTTGATCTATTACAATGTCTATTTTCATTGTGCCTTATGTTTTCTTATGTTGCTTCCACTATTGACCTCCATTTATATTTATCTTCTTCTCGATACTTTGGTAATGAATTCATACTCTCCCCACAGATGCAAAAGAGTCTCTTTCCTCTAGTCGGTAGCCTTTGGTATTTGGGGAGATGTGCTTGAGGCCATCTAGCCCACCAAACTCGGGACACCTTTTAAGTGGCATCTAGGTTCTAGACACCACAAAGTGGTATCAGATGGGTTTTCCATTATTTCATTACTATTTGTAGACAGTATTCATAAGATTAGGAATGCTTGGGACTCATTTATAATCCGTTCTTGGGCGTCATGATCCCGGTTTTGGTTAAAATCTAGGTTACACACAAATATAATTGTTGTTATGTTTTTCCTATTATAGTCAACATTATTTCTCTGTTGGGTGACACACATGTTGTTTTGTGTTATATACTTTTATTTCTCTAATATTATACATTATCCTTGGCCTGATGATATGAGGGAATGAATAATTGTTACATGAATCATTATAGGCACCTAGTATTTATATTTCATGTATATTTCCAGTCCATATAAGTGAATTTCACAACCTTTCATTACTGGATATGCCTGTCACCATTGAGTGATGTTGTTATAGTTAGCTTTCAAATGTATTATTCATGGTTTGGATTGAGTGATTTCATGTCTCAATTCAGGAGGTGTATAGGACCTCATGGGTTGGGATGATTAATTTACCGAGTCAATCCATTTTTCTATGAATAAATGGTTGTTTTTTTCATTGATAATGTCTCTAAGAACTGGTTCAATGGGAATGTATATCCATTATAAAGTGATACATGACATCTAAAATAAAAAAAATTCATATATTTATCACGCTTTGTTAGGTTTATGATTTGTAATGGAGATAACCAATTAAAGAAATATAAATGAAATGAAACTTATACTTGAGCACATATTGTTACCTGGCTATCTAAGTGGGTAGTTGGGGTAGTATGACATGGGTATTGAGTTTTTCCTTATTTATCAATGTAATTGTTGCTATTTATCTTCTTAAATCTTGTTCTGAGGTGTGTTCTGGGCATTTATAGACCAATAACACCACAATGTTCTCTTGTCATATTCTTGGAGGGTGGTGATGACCATGCTCTAGAAGTGGGGGGCCCTAAGCTACCAGTATTACCTCAAACAGTTCCAATTTACTCACCACCTACTATACTTATTTTGGACACAAATGCCCTACATCATTATAGTTTCATATGTCTGATGAATTCATACATGGTGCTCTATGAGTTGCACCTACGATGGCTGATCTGACTCACGATTTTCAACAGTAGTATCCTCCCACATTATCTGGGGATGGTGGTCCATAGGCTGACTAATCTTGGCTATATCCCACCATGTCTATTAATGAGCATCCAGATATTCCTCTATAGCATAGGCTCAAACATTATACTTAAATGTTGTGTGATTCGTCCAAGAATTGGTGGGATGTGATTACAATGGCTGGTTGTCATTAGGGTATGTTATGGGTTAATTTCTAAACAATCTTCTATAATTAGTTCTTTCCTCAGACACTAAGAGCTGATAGGGCCATATAGTTTATGATTCTCAAGCAGGGTTATATGTAATTTATGGAAAACTTAGTTCATTTTATTGAGTTATGATGCTTTTCACCATTTCATAAAAGTGATGATAATTTGTGTGCCTGAGGCATCGAGGATGTGCTCCACTACTCCATCTGTATGCAGGTGAATGTCTTTGTTTGGACTTATTTTTCTAACATAGTCAATCAGGCTCTTATCACTTACCATATTATGAGGGAGAAAAAATTACCTGGTATATATGATTAGTGTCGTGGTAGGATAATATATCTCCTAGTGGTTGGAAACATTCCCGCGATGATTCTTATCCAAGAAGTGACAACTAGAGTACTCGTTTTGAAAGCTCTATGGTGTATCATTTGTGTGGATGATGAGGGAAATTAAATCTCATTGTGATAGAGACTCACATCAATTCTAGTATTTCGAACATATGGCTAATCTTAAATGTTTCTACATGATATATCAACAACCTTCATGTAGAATTGGATTTCTGCCAGCACCACCTTTAGGAGTAGATTGATTGGATCGTATTAGGCTAGGAGTTGGAATAGCACCAACAAGACTGGATGATGAGGAATTCGTGGCTGCAGTAGTAAGACCCCTGATCACTATTAGTGCTAATGGAGTAGTTATGAACATGGTATTCCATCTGTGGCACATGTTCATGGATCATGTCAGTTTCATTCATTTTAGATAATACCCAAGGATCAAGTTGTAGGACCATCCACGGTATAAGGTACTACCCATGTGGAATCTACAATAGTAGATGATTTATTTTATGTGGGTTCATTGATCTCTTTTATCTCATTATCATAAATTGAGAGTTTCATACTAGAGATTCAACATTACTGTGTATTAATGACCCTAGATACACCATTAGTAGTGCAGTTAGAGGGTATACTAAAGTGTATGTACCATCCCCTTGAGGTAGGTAGTTTCCATTTCTTATGAAACCTCTTCCCTTTTTGTGATGAAATATTTTCAAAAAATTCATGGGATGGATTGGATGTATAAATAACATGCATATAATGATTCTATAACTATAGGGTATCATTTACATCACCAAAGGGCTGCAGTTATCTACATTATTGTGAGTGGGATTTCAGTACTGGTACAACTAGACCAGAGCATCATGGGATATGTAGAGTGAATTCCCATAACGAAACTCTATTTATAGAGGATAAGGGTTTACATAAAGATGATTTTCCACCAATAGTTGATCATTTATTATACTAATTTCCTGATGATTTTTCTAGCTTACCTTCATATAGAGAGGTAGAGTTTACGATTGAGCTTGTTCATGGATCATATCTAGTGTTCATTTCTCTATACAGGTTGTAACCTACTATTCTACTGGAGCTCAAGAAAAATTTATTGGATTTAGCGGCCAATGGATTTACACGGACTAGTATATCCTCTTAGTTTTCTTCTTATGCATGTCTCCATGAAGGGTGATAGAACCTTATGTCTATGTCTCTATTATAAATTCTTGAACTAGCTTATGGTCAAGAACATGTATCCAATACATTAAATAGATGATCTCTTTGACAAACACCGAGGATCTAGGGTCTTATCTATGATCAACATGAGGTTTTGATATCACCATGTTTGACTTAGACCATCAGACATACAATGTATTGATATTTTTAGTGTATATTATTTGTATGAGTACATTGTTATGTAATTTGTCCTTATGAATGGACCTTCCATTTTCATGGTTCTGATGAATAGGGTGTTCCGCCCCTATTAAATTATTTTTGCATGGTCTCTGTGGATGACATCTTTTTGTATTCTCAAAATCATAGCGACCATGAAAAACATCTTGATATCATTCTGAATATATTTATAGAGCATAATCTCTATGAAAATCTTGTAATGTTCCACTTTTACATTGATAATGTTCAATTATTGTTCATATTGTCTTAGAATTGGGTGTATCCATTGAACCTGAAAAGGTTAGTGCTGTAGTTTTCATTGTGCATCCCAAAAAACGTTTTTGATTTAAAGAGTTTACTAAATATGTCGGGATGTTATAGTCATTTCATAAATGACTTATCACTTCATTCTCCACCTCTTACTGGCCTTACAAAGAAGGGTGTTAAGTGTCATTGTTCAGAAGAATATGAGAAATACTTTCAGGGGCTAAAAGGGAGGCTTGTCTTATAACATATTCTACTTCATCCAAATCCAAGCATAGGATCTTTGGCCTTTTGTGATGCATCGGTCATCAGCCTAAGTGTGGTGATAATACATGGGGAAAAATTCATTGTGTATCGATCATGACCATTGAGGCCTCACAAGAGTAACTATCTGACACACTACCTTGAGCTAGAAACAATTTTCAATGCCTTACATTACTGTAGACACTATCTTTAGGTGATTTTATTGTGATGTACATGGACCACAAAAGACTCCAATATATATTTTAACAGTGTGACTTGAACCTCAAACTCTGGATAAGGATTGAATATCTACAATCATTTGATTTTGATCCTGCCTATAAGCTTGAGAAGGGAAATGTGATTGTAGATGTTCTAGGTTGGACGACCTAGGAATAAAAATTATGGGAATCTATTGATGAATGGAAGTTCATGAATATATTTTTTGAGATTCATATAGTAATGAGCATCCTTACCTCTCAGACTTGACTATTACCACTTCTCTCATAGATAAGGTGAATGGTAGAAAATTTTCTGATCCAGATGACTTGGTTCTCTGTGAGAGTATATCAGGAGACAACCGACCTCAAGATTGGTCTATGGATAATCTATTTGTTTGGGTTCCTACAGATATGAGGGAAGATTCGATGAAAGAGTCCCTCACTTCTCAGTGGGCATTTCGTCCAAGAATCTCCCAAATGTATTGATATATACGTCTCTTGTATTTGAAGCCTAGAATTAAGTGTTAGAAATTAGTACTTATCACTAGGTTTTCCACTTGTCATTGGGTAAAGGGGGAGCACAAGAGTCCTATAGGATTGTTACAACCACTTCCAATCCCAGAATGGAAATAATAAGATGTTTTTGTGGTCTTTGTAGTCGATATACCTATGTTTCCTATTGGTAGAGATGTTTTATTGGTTTTCATTGAATGTATGATGAAAGTAGATCACAATATTCCTATTCAAAAGACTTTCTCATGTTATGAGCTGAGAGGACTGTGTATCCGTGATATCATATAACATCATTTGGTCCCTCGTATTACTATTTCTGCTAGTCATGTTCGTTTCACATCACGCTTATGGTAGGGATTGTAGATATCTATGGTAACATAGGTGCTTCTATGCATATATTTTCACCCTCACACTAATATAAAAACAGAATGGACATTACATATTCTAGAGGATATGCTCTGAGCATGTGACCTTGATTTCAGTTGTTCTTGGAAGAATCATATCCCTTTTGTTGAGTTTGTTTATAATAATAGGTTGCAATAGAGGATTAAAATGGATCCTTTGGAAACCTTATATGGTAGGTTGTTCTGTTCACCATTGTGGTGACTAGAGTAATATGAGGCCACCCTACTAGGTCGACAGCTAGTTCAGGAGACATCAGGGTATGTTCAACTGATCATAAATTCTATGAATACTCCTTAGTCTAGATAGAAATCCTTAGTTTATCGATGTCGAAGACCTCTAGAGTTTGAGTTTGGGGATCATGTTTTCCATCAGGTATCTCCCTAAGTAGGGAATATAATTTTATAGAAGCAAGGGATGTTTCCTCCTCATTATGTAGGTCAATTTTTTATATTAAAGAGATTCGGGTCAGTAGACTATAAATTATTACTACCTCATAGGTGATATTCCATGTACAACATCTTCTAGGTATCATAGCTTCAATATTATCATGTCGACCCATTAAAATACATTTGATCCCATGAAAGTAGAGTTAGATGTCGATGCAACCATTTATGAGTATCCAATACATATATTTGACTGGAGAATGAATGTTGTTCGAGAACTATTTGTCCCTCTCGAACATGTGATATAGAAGTAGGACATTATGCAAGATTAGACATGGAACTGGGATACCAACATATGTGCTCAGTGGCCAGATTTGTTCTTAGATAGTGTTTTTCCAACCGTGAAAGGTGGACATGGGGATGAGTACTTTTAAGGGGGGATCTAGTATGAACTTGGGTTTTCACTCAGGGATGGATCCTTCAATATTGGACTAATTCGTTATTTTTAACATAATATGGATGTAAAATGAGTTAGAAATTATTTTGATAGAATATGGGGATTGTACTATGCTTGAAACCCATGTTTTGGGGAAAATTGGGCTTGTTTCACTGTAAGAGAAAATCATATAGGTATTCCACAGAGTTATCTCAAACCAGGCAGATGGTCTTCATTTCTAGGCAGTTCGATCTCACATGTTTAGCACAACTTTTCCCTAACTGTGTAGCTTAACCATGTTGTATTCCCCTTTTCCTATGTATCTTTGCATGGTTTTCACACTCTTTAGAAAATTGTATAGACAAACCATGTACAGGATGAATTTTGGGTAATTTTACCTTCTTTCCCTTAATGATCTAATTAACCCCCTCATTCCTCCCTAATCAGAATTCCAAAAGTATTGGACTCTATTTCTCGCATTTTGGAGCATTTTTAAGGTTTATTCAAGGGATTTTATGATCTCCGTCATCTTGGATCTGTTCAAGCATCCATTCATAATGTTTTATGCACAATGGAATGCACCCGAGAACTTTTGAGCCATTATTTTTCACACTTTATATTGACCTAGTTATCAAGGTGTGAATTTTTTCCTCTTTCTGTTGATATAATCTGATCGAAGACAAATCAATGGCCAATACCGAAGGAGTGGATTCGTACTAGGATACGGTAAGTAGACTATAACTTATCCCTCAACTTCAATGATTTTTAAATTGTTGGGTGGGGCTTGCTGGTTCCATCGGGTTCAATTTATAGAATTTATATTCCATGTATAAAATCACTGAAACAATATGGTTATGTTCATTACAAATATTTGATTATGTTATTGGAGGTTAATTCCATAACCCCCAATATCCCATGTAGGATGATGTTCCATAGTTGAGTTTTTACAATTTTGACACTTTTGAACCATCATTCGGTAATGCTCTATCCTGACCACACTAATGGTTGAATGCATTTTAAAAAATGATTGTCGTATCATGTAACAATGAATGTAAAGTTCCATGTCACTTACACTTTACTAGCCTAAGGTAAGTACATAAAATTGATAATTAAATGTGAAATGAAATTTGGGATGTATACTAAGTATATGACTGGACCATATATAATGTGAATGAATAATAAGATTCATTTCCATAACACCCCTTACCTTGTTGATGGAAGGTAGTGGAGTGAACCTTAATTATTGAATAGTTTGTATATAGATTAAATAAGTGTTTTATGCTACTTTTCCTTGTCACACTAATGATGGTCAATGCTTAAACCAAATGGAGTTATTGATAAATAATGAATTGATCAAATGGTTTCATGATACCTGGCCTTATCACACTGATAAATGGAAATGGTTGAACCTAATGAAATATTATATGACTTCATTATCAAATAGGAGTGTCCTAACTTGATCTCTCCATGATTCTTATCAGGGAATTCATTGAGAACTCAAGAACCCCATTCTGCTGTAATGATAAACTTGCATAGGTTGGAACCCACCATGATCACAATCCTTCTCTATTTATAGATTCCCAGTATGACATCATAGGATCCCTCAGATATTGTTACACAATTCCTTGTATACACTCTGTGTATATAGAATTGATAATTAGGCTCCATGGTTTAATCAAATTGGGACATGCCTTTTCTTAGCCCCATTTTATTTTGTATGAACTCCTTAGACTCGGTATTCATGTTATTGTGGAATTCCATGGACAAAGATACTTGGATTACACTCTTACCCCTTATCCAAGATACAATCATTACATAGTTGGTAACCCTTGAGGTCTATATTACCATGGATAATACCTTGGAACTACTTTGCTAAAATAACATTATAGGATGGCCAGTTACATCTTCGAACCTTCACAATTGTCAACATGTGACTTATTTATAAATTGGTAACAATAAAATAATGATTGGTTACATGTTTGGACACCATCCAAGGACTGAAGCGGGTACTTGGGAACTTAGTTACATTTTACTACATTACATTCTTTATGCATGAGTCCACACTATTATATTTCCAGGACATGGGATGAATGTTATAGACACCATTGGTGGTGGCCCACAGAGATTTAATTCTCACCCTCTCCGGGTGCCATTTGGTACATTGGGTATATTAAATTAATGAAGGTGTTGATAAAGGGAAGCACACATATTTTGACACTTGATTTATTATTGTTTAGGATAGAGATTGATATCATATGACTAAGACAAAGCTTGGGTGTATTGGGATAGATTTTTGATTTCCTTTATTCTTTTTGGGAACAAATTATGTATGATGTCTTGTATCCATGTTTTCCAGTTTTCTAATGACATTTCATATCATCATCAATTATTCTAATTGATTTGTGTATTATTATCATCATTGATCTATTACATTTTATATTTCTATTGTGCCTTTTGTTTACCAATATTTCTTCCACTATTGACCTCTATTTATATTTATCCATTGAGCAACACTTTGGTAATGAGGGAACAATCACCCCATAGACACACCCTAGGCCCTCACTACTAATGAAAACATATGGAATTTGGGAAGATTCAGTGGAGGATATGTGGCCCACTGATCATGAGGAACCTATTAAGTGGAATATGGGTATGGTACATCACAATAATTAATAAAGGATGATATATCTGGTGTGGTAAATTTTTACCTAGAATGAATGATGCATGCTAACATTTTTTTCAATGTGACTACCATGATGTATGGGATACACCTATTGTTATACAATCAAATTACTAAAATCTCATAAAACAGTAAAATCAAAATTCATGTCCATTACTCATTTTGAAATAATATCACCACACTAAAAAAATCAAGTGTAGTTATACAGTTTTGGGGAACTTTTTCCCCCCATTCATGAGTTAAATACTCTAATGATTGAGCCCATTACCAAGACCTTCACATCCTAGTATCCTATCTAACATTCGATAATAGTGAATAAATTAAAAATACCAAACTTTTGATACCACTTAATAACACTCCCTACCAAATTCTCCTTTATGTAACCATGATGGGCCGCTATAAAACACCAAATGATCCTCCTAATATTACATAGGTTATCGACATACACCAAGGGGTATAATGAATGTAGTGTGGATAATATAACCTCTAAAATGAAGTAGTATTCATGAAAAAATTAAGATAAACCAATAAAAAACTACATCATCAGAAATTTATAATAATAATAATAATAATAAATCCAAATATAAAAAATAATTTCATGTCATACTAATTTCCATCCAAATGTCATACAACCATCCAACTGAAATTTAGACACAAAAAATAATATTACCCCAAATTGGTACCAAATACCATACTCGATCACAACTCTAAAACCCATTATATCCAGCAATGAAATCAATCGAGAACAATGCCCCATCCCATTTTCTAGACCTGTATCAATGGAATTTTACCAGGTAACTAATGATGAACCGATCATGGTGAGTGTAAAATTGCTTAAGATGACACCCCTAGTGTCTAAAGAAACTAGTATCCGCTAATATTACATTCAATGGTATGATTATTGTAACCCATAATTGTGCATTAGATACTCTCTTATAATAGATATTAAATCTCTTTCTGATTTGATGATATAACATTACTAATCATTGATGTGTAATTTATAAAGAACAAATTGTTGGGATTCAATTTTAAAATGTAAAAAATTTAAACATTATTTTTCATGGATTATTATTCTATGTATTTATTTCTTCCCTCATACAAAAAAAGGCTATCCAAGTCAAGCTAGCCAAGCCAGATCAACCCAAGATTATATGGGAGTCACCTAGACCACCACTATGGATCCATATTGGATGTCCAGAACTATAGGAATGGGTGTGTAGATAAGTGCATGCATAATGGGAGAAGATACATGCTGCATGTTGGATGTTCACAGAGGAATGTGTTGTAATGGGTTGGTCCTAACAATGTTCAGGAAAAAACCTCAGTAATCGCTTTTGGATGGATAAGGAAGCACATTGGGTTGTCATGTTTTGTCTAGTCCAACCACATGTATGATGTGAGACAAGTGTGGTAATGACACTATTCCAATGTTTTAAAACATATCGAAATATTGTATGCCATCCGATCAAACTGATCTGAGCCCCCAATTTCCACCACATCATCATCTTCAACCATTATTCTTTTATGGGTTTTACCTACTATCACACTAGATATGACATCAAACAACTCGACATTGTAACATTTATTCCACGGTATTCGAACCATATCAAATGATCTTGCTGAGTGGCTTGATCAGCCTAATCCCATGCATGAAAATTCATCTTACATGCATATGGTATTTCAATAAATACCGGAATAGCTTGATATCATCATAAATATGTTATCGCATATCTATATCAGCATTATGAGTGTATAATTGTCACAATAGGAATCCTTGATTGTGTGAGATTCATTGGGTCATCTTTTCATATAACATCGCATGAATACAATCATCTCTAAATCAATCACGGTGTCAAGTGAATTAGACCATGTGAGTCACTTAAATCCATTATGAGAAGTATCATATATTGTGAGATGAATGTGGGGAATATTGTTCTATATAGTGATAAAATCACATAGAGATCATTAAAATCAATGTATATTTTTAGATGATTAATTTTCCTTCTTCCACATGAACCCTTCGACCAAGGGATCTTTTAGACACTAAATTAAATCCTGATCATGAAAGGGATCATGTGAAGCTATATTTCGATTGTTTGATTATCCAAATGATGTGTGAAAACATTGGGACAGGGAATAACCATGCACTTCATGTCCATTTCTGTTTTTGATGTACTCATACTTCAATAAGGTGACTATC
Source organism: Viscum album (assembly GCA_963277665.1). Classification (NCBI taxonomy): domain Eukaryota; kingdom Viridiplantae; phylum Streptophyta; class Magnoliopsida; order Santalales; family Viscaceae; genus Viscum; species Viscum album. Next base: position 974,732,496 of record OY728143.1, read on the forward strand.
CACATCATTATCACTTGATCACGCAATGCATGATCTTATGAAACTAATCATATGAGGCCGAATAAGCTCCATCACCTTTACACCAAAAATGAATCCATTTTTGGCACTCTGAAGCAGATAAAAACGCTGAATAACAACTTGAAGTGATGCTAGATTATTTGATAACATAAAAAAGTTCACACTAATAACTTGAATATTGTCCTTAGAGTCATTGAATTAAAATATAGTGATAATATGACACACATGAATCCAATATTGTGAAGCCTAAGAAAATTTCAATCATTCCATTCCAAAAAAATAAATATAATGAATAAATTATTTTGATTATGTGAAGCACTCCAAAATCTATTTCCAGTATACATTTAACCCCTACCATGACAATATATCAGAATATCAGTCAATATGTGCCTATATAAACCCAAAATCTCAAAAAATGGATACACACAAGAGGAAGGGGAGTGGAATAGAAGGAGATATGGAGATCAAAAACATAGTAGGAGAAGGATCTGGTAATACCTTAAAAGGGATTCTCTAGGTATTCATCAGATTCATCATGTGACACCCATCATGTAGTCACATGATGATTTGAACAACATGATACACAATCAATATAATACATGACCCTAGAAACTCTCCTTAGTCTTCATGAGAATCTTTCTCAATAAACCCTTGCCAATTTTTGATTCCATACTTAGATTGAACATCCTTGTATGATTACCATCGACACATGACCTCTATGTGCTTGATGCCACCATGTAGTCTCATACCAAAGATCATGTGAACACTCATTCCCATGTTGTTTTCATGTATCCCTAGATGTGGATTCATTTTCCTAAAAGCCCATTTACATACTCCCTTGGTGACAGGGTAGCCTCACATAGATTTAATACACACAAAAATGCACCATCATCCATGTTTCAGATTTAATATGCATCCCATTTAGATGTTCATAGTGATCCCCTTGAGGCTATATGAATCAGACGATAAATTTTGAATCTTTTGTTTCCATCAAAAAGGCACCCCATAATACAAATGAGGCCATGGAATGCATGTGATCCCATGGAAAGGACCTCCTAAAACTATGAAAACCTATGAGATGATCCCTTGACAAAAACACTCACCCATGAACTCCTCTTTACATTAATACCATTTCCCATTGAACTATGGAATAATCCATATAGATATGAAACTTCAACTCATATACATGAAAATGATATAGGGCATGTCAAAATGACATAACTGTGTGGAACCCTTTAGATCCCATGACCTCATGACTCCGTAGATATCTTCCATTCCTTTTTGCGGCATTGAACAAGTCAGTTTAATCATGGGGCATGACTTAAACAAGTTTGATTAATCCTGCAAAGGTATCCTGGACATGTTAGTTGATGAGGTGAAAGACTATGGACATGTTATATTTGATCATTCAAAGTTCTCCAGTACTTAATCATGTAAAATTCCATGGATATTTACACATTTATCATGAAAAGAATTCATAGAAAATTCACATTGATCATGGGGTGATATCCCATTCCATCAAGTTGATCAAACTAAAGTCCCTATATTTTTTTTGTGATCATGTAACTAAATCATAAAAAAAATCAATTTTGGTCATTTTGAGACATCCTAAAAGAGTTATTTGATCATGAGAAAGTCCTTGGAAATATTATATTTTATCATGTGAATCCCCATGGACATAATAGGAAGACACCCTTGGATGTGTCGACCATGCCAGACTGACACCATGAACATGTCTTGAAGAAAATATAGCTATGTTGGGTAGAAAATCATGATGAAGACATTAAATACATGTAGGGATGACAATAAAGAAATTTCAGAAATAAAATAAAAACAATTCATAGAGATTATAATTATATTTTAGGAAGATATGTCAAACTTGTTTGCAAGATTCACATAGAGATATACCCTGTAGACTGCCATCCATGAATCTTTGGAAATGTACCCCCTTTAAAATGGGAATAACCATAATGTTTTAGGTTTAATCACTAATTAGAAACTATTTGTTCCATGCTCTCATATGGTCCCTATGTGTCATAATAATCATATTTAAAAGACCTTTTATGGTTATCATCTCTCATTATCTATCAGTAAATGGAGAATAAACATGAAACAAGGATATCCATCATATTGTATTCCCCTATATTTACTAAAATATGAGGATAACTATCATTCATTTGAGTGTAATCACTTATCCCATGCCATCAAAGGGTTATGGAAGCAATTAAACTATGAGAACTCTGATTCCTATCCAAACAGGATATATAGGATAACTTCTTAATGCCTAACTTCTATTAAGAAACCACCTAGGTGTAAGTACATCCATATCTCAAATACTATTAACTCATGGGACTAAATTGTACCATAATTATATCATCCTTCCATGGCCATCAGTAAGTGAGAAGTGGGATCATACATTGGAATCCATTAAAGTGGAGGCCGTAACAATGCCTTCAATTTCCTTAAAACCATTATTAGGTTTGGGGAAAATTCAAATATCAATACATTGATTCTTATTATAAATAGAATAAAATGGAAACCTTACTAATTACCAAGATCTATCCTATATTCTCTACGATACTGGTGAGCATACCTCTGTGAAGTATTGTTTAATGTGTAATCCCAGTACAAATTCTATATCAAGTGATGTGTCCAATATTCCTCTAACTCTTCTTTCTACGATCGATCATAACACACATAGTCTTGGAGACATAAAATTATTCTACAAAAATCAAGATGTAGATGACCCTAATGTGGTCCCTTATAAGGGATTTATTACTGATTATATCTCATATTCTCTTAAAGTTTCATACCCCTAATGATGAAATTAGGGTTATTGTTACATGAATATGTCCCATTCATGGACATTATTGACACATGATTAACAATACAAACACATCTATCTTGAACTACATTGTCTCTTATTCCTTTGAAAATAGGATACATATGTCTCCTACTGGAGTATTGATCCCTATATTAATATCCTTACCACATAATATTTAAATTCATGACATATTATTATCACCTGAAATAAAATTATTTCAATCAAATTATGTGAGTTATTATATATATTCTCATAGGATACATTACCCACTTATTAGAGGTCAATACCATCTCCTAGACACCAATCGATTTCATGGACAATAATAAAATTTATAGTTTCTGAACATTTCTATAATCAAAAATATCATAAGTGATAATGATAATAATTGATAACATATTTTAAACACATTTTTCCAATCATCACTTGGTTTTCGTCAATTCATTAACATATGAGTAAGCAATTAGGTATTGATTCTTGCAAAGGATTTGATAAACATATATTTAATCTATAAGAGAGTCCCAAAATAAGATATAATTCCCCCAAAAAAGTGTAATGTGCCTGACCTCCAGTCCTCTCAACCTATTTGAGTTCATAGTAATCATTGGGAATTATACTCAAATTGACCACCTATATTTGGAATTCGGGTTCAGAACTGGACAAGGATATTGGAAATGACGGGAGTTTCAATTATGGAATAATATGGTAAAACTGATATAAATGATTTTGTGACCACCTTCAAACACCCACAACCATGCGTTGGAAAAAAATACATTATTTTTTGGGAAAAAATGGTGAACAGGATGTAGAATTATTTAAATGTGTCATCCATTTCATTGGATAAAAAGGTCAGACTTCCCAATTCCAATTTTTCCTTTTCTCTCAACATTTTTCATGAAAAAAATGGTGAACCTAACATGATATTTTTAATTAAACAAAAATTTTCATAAAATAAGTCTCCACATCTTTATACTTTTACTATGAAGTTAATTGATCATCCATGAAATATTATATATGATGCTACAATGATAAGGTGTCATTTTTCTCTTCCAGGACATCTCAAATTATGTACAAAACAAATAGAATCATCGAATCTTCTAATGGGTTTTGAAACAATTGTTCAAGCTAGTAATTCATATATAACACCTCAAGATAATTTGACCAACTTGTTGTTACACCAATAATGTGAACAATATTCCATGAATGATTAGGATTTGAGGTCCTAACATATAATGTCACCAATTCCACCCCTATAGTTCTAGTTGGTTAATGTATTGACCCAGATTTTCCACATTAATGGCTCATTCCAGTCTCTAGATTCTAGACACGAAATCTTGTAGAGGATGAATTCCCTCTAGTTTTATTTCCCTTCATATTTAATATGAGAGGAAGAGTCCCTTGTTTCTATATTCAACTTCATTGGGAAATTATCCCTTGAATGAAGAAACACATAACTTCACTATCTAAGGGTGGGGGATGAAGACAATCTCCAAGTCAAATCAAAAACTTAGGATCTCCCTTGTAGGTTTTATATCCATTATATTCACCATAATTGACATATGTAAACAATTATACATAAATATGTAAAAAAATTTATTCCTAACCCAAGCATCCAAAACATGGAATCCCTTAGAGGAGCCACCCATGGGTATCCAAATAAGGCATCTCTAGAGATGGCTTATGTCTCTATTACCCAAAATCTGTTTGAGGCCCACATGTGTATCATGGAAGGGGAACATAATCAATCTCATATCATCACTAACTAAGAGGTTATAACTTTATAACAACATTCCATGGTGACTCTAGAATCCCAGGGGCACCCCATCCATGATGGAAATGATAATATTTAACAAATTTTACCATGGGATCATCTTAAATATAGGTTCTATCCCACCAAATCATTCAATGGGCACCGACCCTCCAAATGGTATATCATACACCATTCTACAAAATGGAATAATAGTATCCAATCTCTCTAATTGAATACACTATTGAATATGAAAAATGACAATCTCATATCTATAATAATATGATATCAACTAAATGTGAAAACATATTGTCAGATCTAGATGAGTACACTCTTGGAATGTATAATAATACAATCTTGAAGCCTTCAGAGTCACAGTGGATTGTCCACTAGCAGCTATTTATATATGGAAAGATGCTCTTGGCGGTATCTTCCATGCATCCACTAATGGTATTATTGACATTTTCGGTGTTTCAGAGAGGAAATTTGATAGTGGATATATCCAATGTAAATTGTGGATTTAGTGTCTGCGGTCTATGTTGAGACTCCCATTTCCCTCTAATCAACCAACCGCTGATAGAGGAAATTGGGCTATCATGGAATCTCCCAGTCATCCCCATAAGGATGACAAGGAAATTTATATTTATGAGAAGATCACTAAACTCCACTGATATAATAAGGATCTACATGAAATCATTTTTTGAATAATCCAGGGATCTCTCCCCTATAATAACATTTCATCACCTTCCTATAGGATCCAACCATGTAGTGAACTGCCCCTGACCATAGAGAATGAGTTGTTTTCATATGTTCATCCCCTCATTAGCTGAGATCCACAAATTGTTCCAACTCACCACAACCCACAGTACTAAATGGTATTTTCAAATTCTCAATACCCCCATCACATATGGATGAGAAAATTTCAATATTTTACACCCCCCCCATATCAAGGGTCCTCAAGAAACCATTAGACATCATCATTTTCCAAAAATACATAAGCAGAGCCATGTTTATTTAATTAGTGGGAAGCTTATTCATTATACCTGACCCCTAATGGTTCAAGACCAACCCTGAAATCTATAAATTCCAAATCTCCACACCCCGCACTCTAAACATAGCCACATGCCTATTCCAACAGAGTTATATGTAGTAAGTGAGTAAATTTGTTTGGTTTCCCATATCATGATTAAAGGCATATAAGTTTATATTCCTTCTAATAAAATAATGTCCAAATGTACTTGAATTATTTCAAAAGGGATGGTTTTATATAACTATCAATAGTGAGTATGTAAAGTGAGGAGCGGATGATAACCCCTAACAGTCACTGCCCCTACCATCAATATATCATAAATACAATAGAGAGTTTCTTTAATATCATGGACTGTAATTAGATGTAGATAGATGATAAGATATTGGATCCACCATACTAGAATACCTACTCTATTTATGTTATCACTTGAAATTGAACCCATATGTTGTAAGAAAAAATAGAGGACAAGTAAATCCATGTGATAGGAAATCATCTTTCAATACTAGATATAAAAAATCATATCAAATATAATAAATTTTCCCAGGTACATTGGTATTTCAAAGTTAATGGGTTGAAATAACTCTTGATATAAGGATTCAAGGTGATGAAGATTTTATAGATCATGAAAATCATTATCCCTTCCACCAACGCCCCGGGAAATATATAAGGAGTTGTTTGTATTTAATTATTTTCTGGATAATTAGGTAAATGATGTCTTGATAGACTTATAAGATCTAAAATCTCATGAAATATTCAAAAGATTCATCCTATCCTTATTAGAAATATTTCACTCTTGATTAGTTATGTAATGATATTTCCAAGTTACATGGGGTTTATGTTCATGATACATCTAAGTCGCAAGATACTAAAAAACATGACAATGTCCTAGTCGCATGAAATTAAACTGAATGGAAACATCCTAGCCACACGACATTAACCTGCACTAAAAAATCCTTAAGGAATAATGTGATACTTCATAAATCATGTAATGTTTCTAGGAATGTTAATTATATGGCATCTCAATTTTTTATAGACATTGACAATAAATGGTGGAATTATTCTTTCTAGAAGTTCAACCTATGGAGTAAAATCATGGTCCTATAAATATAAAAATATCACTATACCACTATGTTTCTTACTATGGGTATTATCCAAAAAGGTTACCTCCCTAGATAATAAAATCTATGCATTAGGGACTCCATGTCGATTGTAGAGATCTATAGACTAGAAAGAGTTGGATTAGATAACGAATAGCTTAAAAAATATCTATTATCCTATCTGGGAATCATATAAGGGGAAATAACATATCCACACCCTATTTAATAAATCTGATCAACATATTATGTTGGAATGAGTAGGAATGTAGTGGGAATACATCCCCACATAAATAAAAGACATCGACCAACATATAATGCTAGCCAAGAACATTTAGGCATACATTACTATACATACCCTCTTTGTGAATACCCTAACATTTCTATCCTGGAAAAATGATTTAGTATAAAAAATAGGAATAATAAAAAATGAAGTCATATCCTTAAGAAATGGATAGTTTAGTAGATATGGAATTCCACATAAAACATAATTGTTACATTGTAGATTGAAATGAAAAACAACATAGAAACACCACTGAAAACTCCCATAAACTCCTAGATTATCCCCACAATTCATTCATAAAAAACATCTTTTCAACATATGGATGAATAAAAAAATTAATGGGGTGAGCTCAGATACTCAATAAGGGTATATAATACAATTTAAGATAATATAAACATAAAAAATAAATAATGGTGAAAAACTAAAATCACATTCTATTAAAACATAATCTCGAGTATAATTTGGGAGAAATAAAATCTTATTAAATAATTCCTTTTAAATAATTACATTAGAATGAAACATTAATATGGGTATTCTACTTGTAGAATAATCATATGGATTATCTATTAATAATATAATAATGATGGAATTCATAATTCTATACATCTGAAACATACCTTTGAGGCCTTGACCAAGACATCTAAAAATAAATGGTTATATACACAGGAAAATCCATATCTATTTTATCTCATGAAACCTAACGTTTCATCAAGGGAATATAGTGGGGCCCTACTATCACTTACTAAGTCCAATGAATTCGTAATATTAATGGGTTGAAACATAAAAAAACATATAAATATGAAATGTGAATGACATTCACAACCAGTAAACATAGTCACTAACCATTCTAAGTAATATGGTGAATAATATCAACATTGAACCTTCACATTCAAACTAATACGAAAACATTTAATAAAATATTGTGTATGATATCATAAAATTTCAATAATAATTAATAATAATATTCAATAGAGAGTTTTCAAAGAGACGAAAACACAATAATAAAATCATAATACAATTCTTGAGAGAAATACTATTGTATCTTTTCAAAGAAGTGTTTTTTGGGAAATCATTTGAATTTTTTATAAAATAATATTATTTACATTTATATCCTAGATATGAAATTTTATGCAAAATGAAATTATTTTTTCAGAATAAATTATTCCCAACTGATGTGAAAACATGTAATATATTAAATATATTAGAGAGTCATAGAATATAAACAATTTCCTCAAAAAAACATATGTTGATCCCAATGTCCCATTATCTTAACCAATGTGAGTTGTTAAGAATCATTGGGTTAGAAACCCAAAATGATCATCTACCTTTGAATTGTAGGTTCATGCCTTTTCAATGATGGGGAACTATTTTGAGTTTTCATTAGGTAAAAGTACAAAAAATCTGATGTAAATGATTCTAAGACTACCCTAAATCACCCATAATCGAGCATCGATTGAAACCAATACGTGATTTTTTTTGAGAAATTATTATAACAAGGGGAATTAAATCATTAATTAAAAATTAAAATAAAATAATCCAACATCCCTTTATCGTTGGGTTGAAAACCACAGTTATCCAATACCTATTGTAGCTCGATACTAGATATCTTCATTTATTAAATCATATAATCTATGATGATATCCATGATAATGTTCGATAAGAGATTCACGTTCTACTAGACTATATATGAATTCCCATTATAGAGTTTCTTACATGTTCACATGGTTTATTACCATGATAAGGGATAGATATACATTCTTTGTTTACTGTGATCAATGAGAATTCCCATTTTAGAGCTACTTACATGTTCCCATAATGAAAGACTATACTAATGAAAATATTATTACCTGACCTCATGCAAATTCCAAAGCATGGGAAACCTATGTGCATAGAGTAAAATCATACCTCATGTGAATTAAATGTTTATGAATAATTTTATAATTTAAACATCAATAAAAACAAGATCTAAGACAACTGAAATTCCAAACATATAAAATATGATAACCTATTCCAAATAGGATAATTAATGAAAATTAACAATTATAATTCCAAAATAAATTGCATTCAGTTATACCATTCCAAACAATTTCATGATTAATTCTATTTTTCCAATAATAAAAAAAATAAAACATTTCCTTATCAAATTAAATTTAATCCCCAATTATAATTTCAAATATTATTTATTCATTTAAACAATCATTCCATTGTGAAAATTAAAATTTCATTCAATTTTACCACTAATCTAACAAGTGTTTCATTAACAAAAAATTATATATTTTTCAATATATGAACATTCACATTGTTAATATATTCCATAAACATTCTATAATTCATCATATGCCTATATGTTTATTGAATCCATGTTCCAACCTAGGGAAAATGGTTTCAATACCTATCGGGTGCTAACATATCTCGTTCTGAATTGAAGCAAAAATAATGAAATTTAGGGGAGTTATATTTATAAGGATTCATTCCATAAAAATTAATTTCATTTAAATGGGTCATGTTCATGCCAAACTGAAGCAGTCTTACTAGTTAGAAAAACTAAAAAAATGGTAGAACATATAGAGTTATTTTATACCACCTTCCTCATTCAATAAATAAGAAACTCCTAGGATAAAACAGGTAGATCATCTAACTCTTCCATGATCCCCTATGTATATATTTTGAAAAAATATAACAATTTTGGGACATGAATATTCAAAGATAATTTAATATTAATTCCCAAAAAATATAGTACTTCTAATTAAATTTATCCATATTTATAAACCAAGGAAATGTCTTTGGGAATCCCTATAAGTATTGTAGATTATTTCATATTCATTAATCATGAAATAGGGTTATACATCGATTAATTAGGTGATAAAAAGGGACTTAAGGGGTAGAGAATATAATTATAACCCTTATTTTTCCTAATCCATCCTGGTGCCACTAACTAGCCAAGGGGTACCACTTGTGAGATGGTGGTGTATTCCAGTGCACCTGTATGACTAGAGACCCCACCGTCTAGATTTTGGGTATATTGTAGGAGTTCCATTCTACCTAGTCATAAACATCCAGTTTTTGGGTTTCACGAGGTAGTTGTTCAGCCTCATGTTGGATAACAACACACATGGACATCCCATTAGTTGTTTGGTAGACTGCACTTGTTTTCTTGTGGCATTTCATTATCTCTAAGGCTCCATGCCATAACTAAAATTTCATAACCTCGACTCCTTATATCCTATTAACACCTTAAAAATATCACATTAACCTAGAATGAAGTCCCACATAAAAAATAAAAATAGGATAAAAACATAAATAAAAATGTACTTAGGAAAATGATGGGATCTTACTTATTTTCTATGTGAATATATCAATATTTTTGATAGTTTTAGTCATATTTTTTTACTATGAAAAATGCGTTTATCATATGTTTTTTATTTTTAACTAATTTCCCATGAGATGGATGAATATTTTGTAGTTATATTATAAAATATAAATCACCACTCAATTATAGTTTTACCTACCTAATTTATCTTAGAAAACAAAAATAACCATTTTATAACTAATGGTTTACACATTTTAAAAAATAGATGAATTAAATCTTCAATATGAAATGATTAAAAAATAATTATTTATTACTATTTAAACATTTTTTAATATGAAAATAAAAATTGTCTAAGAATATGTTGAAACATGTATCAAAATAGTGGCACACAATAGATCAACCCTAGAGGACCTCTAAATTATATAGTAGAATCATTTAACTCTAACGTCCTCCTTGTGGTGTCGACTTCAAATTTCATCAGACAAAAATATAAAAAATAATCCATTTATATTTAAAAATTTATACAATAGGACATCATAATATTTAATTATTTAACTATTCCCTATGATAAAATGTAATATCCAATGATTTTAAAATATATATTATCAATTAATATTTGATGTGTTAAATAAAATTCTTCAAAAGAATCCTCGAACAAAAATATACCATGAAATGTTATTAACCCCTAAAATTTTATCCATATAATTGAGAGTTATAAAATAATGGTAACAATATTATAAAATATATATAAAAACAAAAATAATGGTAACACATTTATTAAATTAATTTTTTTATCTAAATCACTATCAATGTAATTTTATAAAAATATATTTTACTAGAATTTAGTGCATTGTAAGATATAAATTTTACAAAATTAATATTAAATAATTATTTTAGTTAAATTTTTGGATAATAAAAAAAAATATTTCCATTAATCCAATAGTTATTACAAAGAAGGTAATAAATTTATTTTATTCTAATAGGATATATGATTCCGATTATTATTTTTATGTGTTTTGTGTTCTTATATTAATATTACATTTTATAACTTTTATAAATTGAATCATATAAAATTATTTTATTAATTTTAACTAGGAATATAAAATAAAATCATGGAATTAATTTCATTTGTATTCATATAATTATGATACACATATAAATAATAGATACCACTATAAAATAATTATTTTACAAGGAATGATACATTTGATATAAAATATTATTGATCAATATGAAAATAAATAACCTATTATGATACTATAATATAAATATATATATTAAAACAAATTTAATTAGTAATAAATGCAAAATTATATTAAAGACGCTTAATGATTAGAAATTCATTTTTATACAAAAATACATTGTCAACATAATATATGTTTTCATTTAAAATATATATTTTTTTCTTTTGAAATTGAATTAGATAAAGTGGATTAAAAATTTGGATTCTTCATGATGAATGTTTTTAATATGGTTCATCTTATGTTTTTATTAATAAAATAATTACCATGGTTAAATTTGAATCGATATTAATAAGAGTTCAAATGAGTAATTTAATGTGGCTCATTTTTATTAGATAGATTTGAAAAAATATCCGTATAGAACACCATTTTTATGATAAAACCTCATTCCAACATGTCTCACCATACATCCCCCAACACACATAACACTCATGAAATTTCATTCTTACTTCGTACCTAATATTCATTTCCAATGATTTATGCCTATTTTTTCAACTATATAAGGTGATAACATCCACAAAATTCATTAAACATCCATAGTTTGAAATTACAATGAAACTACAACTGTTTCGGTTTCCATTAAGATGCTATACACTCTTAGTATCCTGTACCATAAAAAATCATCACGTCCTACATTTCCATATAATGCATTAAGAAAATATCGAAATTCTCCATGTAACTATTACTTAAGATTTAGCTAATTTTCTCTACTCTTATCATCCACACTACTCTAAGCCTATTCTAACCATATGGATATAATATAATTAATATAATTAACATATATAAACTATATTATGTTTTTTATATATTATTTATTTCCCTCTCATTGAATTGAAAAAATAATACTTTTCTCAAATGTATGTGTGGACTACGACCACATGAATGACGCATTTAATTTGGGATCACCACCATTCATTGATGGTTGAAGACATGGTTTCAGTGAAAATATAAGTTTTTTTTGTTAGTATTTATATATAATTCATATAAATTAGTAATTCAATATGTGATATTACCAAAAGTGTTCATTTTGAAACAAACTACCCAAATTGAACATACCAAGGGGAAAAGTGATCAATTGATATGTCAAAATTTCATTTTCATTTTCCAAACCTTTATAAATATTACCTATTACAATTCATAACCATAATAAAATCTAAAAAATATTATTAGAAATTTTTTAAAATAACATTATAACAGAATAGTCTCATCTATAGCCATACTCAATCATATATTGTTATATATTCTTATTGTCTAGGTTTAACCACACACATGAAAAATGTTGTAAAAATTAATAAAGGATGGATTTGGAAGTATTATATTTGAAATTAATAATTAAATTAACTTTATTTTCTATTTTCTATTGGTAATATAAATCCTCAACTAATTAATTATGAAATCACTTTTTGTCGTCATAAATTAGAAAACAATTTCACTAGGGACAATTTCATCACAAATAATAACTATAATAATTATAAAATGAAATTGTAGATTATTAAATAATTATAAAAAATAAATTGATGGAATTTTTATGAAATGATAGTTATTATGATTGGGGTAAAAAATGAAAAATATTACTATTATTAAAATAGTTAACAGTGATCAAGATTACTCACACCTCATATTGAAAATAGATAACAACTAAATGATATAAATGTGAAGAATCATTATACTTGATGTTTATTAGAGGTTATATGTCATGAACCAACCCGGGTCGACCCTGAACCAGTCACCCGAGTCAGCCTGCGGCATGGCCTGAGGGGCGTTCTTGATCCCTGTGGGCGGACAACTAGTGTCGGGCATCAAAACTAAATAGGTGGGAATGATTTTTTCCATAAAAAGGAAGACAATAAAATTAATAAATTCTAAGAAAAGATAAGGGCAGTTAGAAAGAAAGACTGCACATACCTCCATGTGAACTCTTGGTCACCTCCAACAACTAACAGACATCCTCACATGGCCAGACAAAACAATAACCTGAACAAAACAGTTGAACCTACATCATAAAAGGTAAGATAGGCGTGACCATTAAAAATCTCAATAGGGATGGAAAAATTGAACCATAGAATCCATGCATTTCCCAGTTCCAAAACAACCCAAAAATACTGGTTTAACTCCATTATAAAAATAAAGTTTTCATATTTACATTGCATTTAAAAAACTAACAATCACAATTATGTTGCCCATATAATTCAAAAACAAGGAAAAGGAAAAAAAAGTGGGGCTAACACAAAATTTTCCAAGACAGCTACTTCGAAGTTCATTTTAAAACCAACCTTACGCACAAAACTTTTCCATGAAAACACCAAAACCTAGTTCAAGGGTATGATTCCACACACAGAAAAGGCAATGGTACTAGAAGTGATCTTATCAAAGGATCACGGAAAGCCTAGGAACATAGAGGAAGACCAGAACGTACTATACATGTGACTCATCCTGAAGGCATGCCTACTCTCGATGACTTTATAACTCCCTAACTCCAGTGAATCCCTACATGGCCTAACCGAGGGGCCCAATCCCCCAATAGATTATAATCCATACTAGAGGCTACTAGCCAGTGCATAGTCTAAACTAGTGATATAATCATTTTCCTTAAATCCCCTTTCTATGCTATGTTTTTGTGCTATGTTCACAAAGAGGTGTGCCACACATTCAAATAACAAGTTGTATAAATATAATCCAGCACGTGACACAAACCCGCACCACCCCAACCACCTCAAGGTTAGTCCCATGAATTAAAATAAATATTCTCAAAAGGAGGCCCATACTGAGGAACCTCTGGTCACATGGTCGAAAAACAAGGCAAGGGGCCTAACCAAGGAGGGGTTTTCCAAACATACAATTTCAAAGATTCCAAACAGGTCTCATAAAATTCACACATATCAAACCTTTTGTAAATAGTAAATCCAGCATGCCAAATGGGCCTTTAGCTTCACAACACTCATCTTTTATCAAAACATTTTTTAACCACTTCAAAATGACCACAATTTACCCACTTTATACCAAAGTGACCAAATAGTCCCTTAAATAAAAAATTTACCAAAACATGCCCAAGTTCACTTTAAGTCAATTTAAAACAATAACACATATGAGAGTGCCAAACGGGATTTCACAACTCTTACAAGACAATAATCTTTCAAAACATTTCCAAACGGGTTTTGGCTTCCACTTTCAACCAAACACTCCCCAAAAAAACAAAAACACCCCTTTCATTTTCCAAAAACTCGCCCAGTCATGTTTCCAAGGCCAACCTGGCCAAACTAAGAGGAACACTCTAAAACCAACCAAAACATTTGAAACCAAAATTTCATAAATACACCCTTTGCATTCATCCAAAAAACACTCATATCACTCACTTATAAAATACCACACATGTTCGTAATCCAAAATCCTGTTTTTAGACAAAAAACAATCCACAACCCAGGAAAACACCACATTTCATACATGAAATAAAAAACATATTTCAAACCAATTTAACAAAACATTTTAGGGGAAATACCCCACCCAAACATCCAATTTCACCCAAAAAGAATGAGTGGAAATTTACAAACACCAAAGGCATCATATACAAGGCATAAACCAAGATTCATGTAAACCCTATCTCTAACAACACCAAATAATTTTATAACACCATAAGAAAAATTAAAGAGGTACCATGAAGATGCCTAGTAAGATAATAATATATAGAAAACCCCAAGAATTAAGGACAAGAAATGGAAAGTAAATGCGGGGATTTTCCTACATCAATGAAGTCCAGTCGAAACTTTCTAAATCAAGGAACACATTGCATGCAAGCGTGCACGCACTAATATATATATACACACCTTTAAACTCATGGACGAGTTTCCCACACCAAGTGATAAAATGAAATTAGAGGTGTATATATATATATATATTCATACCTAGGAAAATGTGTGTGTGAACACTGAAACGATCTCGAATCCCTACAGTAAATTATGACACCCAACATAAAGTGGCACAGACCAATGCACCTCTCAATGAAACCCAAGGACTCAAAGATAAAAAAACGGCCCAAAAATAAAGGGTGAAACAATGTGAGGGATTAAAAACATCACCTTGGATAGCAGCAGTGACCAGGAGAACATGGCAAATCAAGATTGAACACCAAAATAAGTATTCATATGACAAATAAAATATAAGGAATTTAAAACATGATAATGACAATAAAATTAATATATGTCCGATATTAAAACCCACATTCAATGGGGGAGGAGAACCAAAACATGTGGTGAGGCCAAACGTTCCCCACTAACAATAGCGGATGATCTGAAGAAATCTGAATCACTTCACCTTCGACAGCGGCGGACGGAACGGGGTTCGATATGACTCGAGACACCCTTCGCGAACCCAGAAAAGGAATTTGCTGCCACGTCAGAGCACACTGAGGAGCTACGTAAGGGATTAGGGTTCATCTCTACATACCTCCAGATAGGGGGGGTTGGGTTCTCGCTGCTCACTGTCGGATAGGGGTGTTGGGTTCTCTGAAATCACACCGAAAGGGGGGGGGGGTTCGGGTTTGTCTGAAAAAGTTGTCGGACGGAGGGGAGCAGCTTCTGCTGGTGGGTCACAATAAGGGAAAAAAGTTGGGGAAGGGGGGGTCTCGCGTTGGCTGGACGAGCAGAGGGGGGGTGGCATTACGCCGACTGGAGGAGAAAAATGGGGGGCGGGGAGCAGCCTTGCACCGGTGTAGGAGAGGGGCGAGGGGGATGTGGGGGGGTGTCATATGAGAGGGGTGAGTGGGAGGCAGGGTCGGCCATCAGAGGGTGAGCAGGGAGGCGGGAGCTCAGACTGATAGGGGGAGCCGCGCCGGACGAGTAGAGCGGCAAGAGGCGAGGGCCTGGAAGGGGGCTCGCGGCATAGAAGAGCAAAGGGGAAGAGGGTGCGGAAAAGTGTAGATCTAGTGTTTTAAGAAAAAATAATAATAATAATAGTAGTAATATAATAATAATAATAATAATAATAAAACTAATAAAAATTAATAAAACGAAAAATAATTATTATCATTTCTTATCCATTTTATTTTGAGTAATAATTATAATAATATCAATAGAAAAATATTAATATTAGTAATAATATTAAAAGAAAAATGATAATAAAAATAATTGTAACAACAAACGAAATTTGGAACAAACTTAATGATAATTAAAGTGATAATTTTATTACATTTCATTAATAATTATATTTATAACAATTTAATAATAATAGTGTTATTACCAGATTAAATAAAAAAAATTATCATATATACAATAATCTTATTTTGATTATGGGTTAAACACTAACCACGTTTTATCGTTATAAAATTTTATTTAGAGTTGTTTTTTAGTCAATTTAATTTATTCATCAAATTTTTTAATTTATTCGAACAATCGGGCGACTACGCACTCACTACGACCAAACGCATGATCACCGCTAGCAGTGTGGTGACCGTGCACCAGCCTGTGGCCCACCAAAACACTAAACATCGAAAATATAAAACTGAGACCCAGCTAATCCTCATCCAAAAGGAACGGGATCAAGAAATGAATAAATAAAATAAAATAAAAAGGAATCTGAGATCGGGGTGTGACAATTCTCCCCACCACAAACACTTTCTGCCCCCAGAAAGTCACCAAACCAACCGTTTACACAACTAGAGTCAATGCCTGAACCAGACCAGAAGAAATCAAGAGGCTCGGGGTGACCATTATCAACACACGTCACACCTGACCAACTCAAGAACAATCACTGCCCGAAGTTGAGGGGAGAACGCGGGAGGGTTCTCCCCACCACAAGAATTCCCTAACATGGAAGCCCTCTAAACTCGAACACAGTACCCCCCCCCCAGGAGGGGAAATGCGGGAACTCCCAACCCAAAATCGTTCATATTCCCAAAATGGACAAAATAACACAGCTTAGCCTTTGTCGGGAAACATGCTACAAAACGACCCAGCAACTTAATGATGAAGAATTAACTCAACACCACCCATAAATTTCATGAAATGAACATCCCCCTAACAAACACAACTGAGACCAACTCAAAATCAGAACAGGTCAATCCATTCATGGCCCACACCATTCAAAGAGACTGAGCAATTTAAAACCCACGCTAAGAATAGATATGACCACATGGATCATGGGGAAACGAGCTCTCCATGCCACCCAAAACAATGATAATCTTACGATATTGACGAGAATAGAATAAGGAATTTTTGGATATTTCCATTCCAAATCTGAAAACATTATCCGGACCGAGGTTCCACGCACCCTCAGTATCTCCTGACTGTGTGTGACCTTCATCTCGAGACCTGAGGCTAGAGCTCTGATAGATAAATCATCTCCTACCTCACAGTCAAGCATCTGCATACTTCGGTCCCTAGATCCTTCCTCCTGAATGACGCTTCTTTTATAAATCTCCCTGGAGACCCAAATAGTCACGTGGTAAGAAGACTTTGGAGGGATGCGACAAAGTGTCTTAGAATTCCTGAACCGGATAGACTAGTGGCATGAGAGAGAATAGTCCCACAACCTAGGAGTCGATACAGAAGAAGGTCCTTTACAAATGGGAGAACTTCACAAGTGTCGACCCCCACCAACTACACCTGAGACTCTAACAAAAATGAGACATCCCACCTTTACTAGTCTAGAACTGAACCCTCTAATAACATTAGGATGGTACGAACCTTAACTACCTTGGGAGTTCCCAACAACCCGAATACACACTATCTTTCCAAACTTCCCAACTGACTCTAATAGACTTTGACTACCACGAAAAGCCAAAAACACAAAAAAAGAACTCGGAACTAGGCATAAACCATTAACAACTTATGGAGGCTTTCTAAGTGGCATACTAACAACACAGAAAACAACATCAAAACCAGCATCAAGCCAAAACTCAATCAAGGAAACAACACAAGCCAAGTTAAATTTTACCATAAGCCAAACATATACAAACACAAGAATAATTCACTTTTCAAAAACCATTATTTCTTTAAAAATTTAAAACCCACCTATGGCGCCTTATGAACTGTCACATGTGAGTTCATTCAATCTTGCTCATATAATTTTTAAACAAGTTCCCCCACACACTCTCTTACATACCCAAGCACGTGTGACCCTCTATAAGTAGTTCCAAGGTTCAAACACTTCTTTTCCTTACCAAATCCAAACCAATACCAAATTTTTCCAAACCGATACACTTTTTCTTTAAAAACACACTTTACAAATTTCAATAAAAATTGGAAGACACCCCCTTTTTTCATTTCAAAATCACTATAATTTTCAACACACACTCACATCTACCGAGTTCAAAACGAAACAAAACAAACTATAAACCATTGGAAAGAGGAACTAGTTTTTGTGCCTAACCCGACGACATGGTGGTGAGCCATGCCCCAAGTAAGGAATAACACTAAGAGGACCTTAAACTGACACTTGGACTCAACAAGGGTCACCACCCCATGTGAGGCTACAACGTGATCAGATTCGCCACCATTTTCATCCCTCAATCAAAAACAACCAAAGACAAAAGAGTCAAATCCTGGACTACCCCTGGTAACTCAGGTCTCGTTGCGAGCGGTGTTGATCAGGCACTGACCCGTAACCTACTTCCTGAGCCCCCACAGTCCTAATATCATTATAAAAGACACCCTAAATAACAAGGGCACCTCTGATACAATTTTTCCATGAACCAACCCAGGTCGACCCTGAACATGTCACCCGAGTTTTCCTGTGGCATGGCCCGAGGGGCGTTCCCAATCCCTGTGGGCTAGAAACTAGTGTCGGGCATCAAAAAAAAACAAGTGGGAATGATTTGGCCCATAAAAAGGAAGAAAAAATTAATAAACACTAATCAAATAGTAATAAAACTAGCAGCGACAAGAAAACAAGACTACACATACCTCAATGTGGCCTCTTGGTCACCTCCAACAACTAACATTCTTCCTCACATGGGCAGATGAAACATAAACCTGAACCAAATAGCTGAACCTGCATTTAAAAAGTTAAGATAGGAATGAACATTAAAAAGCTTTGTAGGGATGCCAAAAGTGAACCAACAAATCCATTCATTTTCCAGTTCCAAAATAGCCCAAAAATAGTATTTTGAACTACAGTTATAAAAATAATGTTTTCATATTTACATTGAATTTCAAAAACTAACAATCACAATTCCATTTCCATTGTAATTCAAAAACAAGGAAAATAAAACGAAAGAGGGGCTCACATGAACATTTCAAATTGTCACACCCCAATATCGGAAGCCTATTTATTTTATTTTATATTTATTCTTTTCTTTGTCCCCTGCCATTTAGAGGAGGACTAGTTGGTTCTTGGTTTCATTTTTTCTATGTTTGGTATTTTGCTGGGCCTCGGCCGGTGCGCGGTCACCGCACCGCTAGCGGTGATCGTGCGTTTGGTCGTAGTGAGTGCGTTGTCACCCGATCGTTCAAATAAATAAAAAAATTTGATGAATAAATTAAATTGACTAAAAAACAAAGCTAAATAAAATTTTATAACGGTAAATCATGGTTAATGTTTAACTAAAAATCAAAATAATATTATTGCACAGATGATAATGTTGTTATTATCTAATATGGTAATAATACTATTATTATTAAATTGTTATGAATATAATTATTAATTAAATGTAATAAAATTATCACCTTAATTATCATTAAGTTTGTTCTAAATTTACTTTTTTATTACTAGTATTTTTATTATCATTTTCCAATTAATATTATTACCAATATTATTATTTTAACCTTGATATTATTATTATTATTACCCAAAATAAAATGGATAATAAATGATAATAATTATTTTTCATTTTATTAATATTTATTCACTTTAATATTATTATTATTATTATTATTATTATTATATTATTATTATTATTTTTTAAACCCAAGATCTACCCTTTTCTGCACCCCCCCCCCCCCACCCCCACCCCTTCCCCTTTGCTCTTCCGCGCCTCAAGCCCCCTGCTAGGCCCCCGCCTCCCACCGCTAGGCCCATCTAGTGCAGTTCCCCCTCTCAGTCCGAGCTCTCGCCTCCCTGCTCACCCTTCGCCAGCCGATCCCGCCTCTGGCTCGCCCCTCTCCTGGGTCACCCTCCCTCTGCCCCGCTCACCCTTCTCCTACGTCGGTGCAAGGCCACCCGTCGCCCCCCTTTTTCTTGTACAGCTGGCTTAAGGTCACCCCTCTACTCATCCATCCAGCATGAGACCCCTACCCCCTCTTTTTCCCCTTGTTGCGACCAACAAGGGGAAGCCACTCCCCTCCCTCTGGCAACTTTGTCCGGAAAACCCGACCCCCCCCCCCTTTTGGGGTGATTTCAGAGAAGTTGACAGCACTGTCCGACAACCAGTAATGAGAACCCGACCCCCCTGTCCGGCGACCAGCAGCGACGAACCCAAATCCCTTGAGAAACACCTCGGAATGCTATGATGTGGCCTTGAAATCCCTCGATGGGTTCACGAAGGGTGTCTTGGTTCATGTTGGACCCCGTTCCATCCGACACCGCTGAAGGCGAAGCGATTCAAACGCTTCAGATCATCCACCATTGTTCACGGGGTGTATTTGGCCTCGTCGCATGTGTTGGTTCGCCTCCAACATACAAAGTGAGTTTTAGTATCATACGCATGTTTATTTTATTGTCGTTATCATGTTTTAAATTCCTTATATTTTATTTGTAGTACGAATAATTATTTTGGTGTGAAATCTTGCTTTTCCATGTTCTCATGATCACTGTCACTATCTGAGGTGATGGTTTCAATTCCTCGCTTTGTTGCACCCTATATTTTAGGGTCATGTTTATATATTTGTGTACTTGTTTTTCATTAAGTGGTGCATCGGTCTGTGTCTCTTTATGTTGGGTGTCCGAATTTTTTGCAGGGAGTCTAGATCATTCTCAAGTGTGAACACACATTTTCCCGGGTATGAATATATATATATATATATATATATATATATATATATATATATATACGCCTCTGAGTGTGTGTTCCCTCATGTCGTGGGGAACACATCCATCTGTTTAAAGGTGTATATATATATATGGAAGTGTGTGCGCACGTACAAGAGAGATGTTTCTTGAGTTAGAAAGTTTCAACTGGACTTCCTTGAGGTAGGAAAATCCATGCATTTACTTTACATTTCATGTCCTTAATTCTTGAGGTTTTATTTATATTATTATCTTGCTATTAATCTTCATGGTACCTCTTTAAATAATCTTGTGTTGTTCTAAAATTATTTGGTGTTGTTAAAGATAGGGTTTACATGAATTTGGTTTAGGCCTTATATATGATCCCTTTTGTGTTTGTAAATTAACACATATTCTTTTTGGGTGAAATTGGATGTTTGGTTGGGTTTTTTCCCATAAATATATTGTGTTAAAATGGATTCAAATATGTTTTGGATTTCGCGTATGAAATGTGGTGTTTTCCCTAGTTGTGGTTTGGTGGTTTTCTAAAAACAGGCTTTTGGTTTATGAACTTGTGTGGTATTTTATAAGTGAGTGATGTGAGTGTTTTTGGGTTGAAAAAAATGGTGTATTTATGAAATTTTGCTTTCAAATGTTTTTGTTGGTTTTATAGTGTTCCTCTTGGTTTAGCCCGGTTGTCTTTGGAAACATTATTGGGTGAGTTGTTGAAAAATGAAAGGGGTGTTTGTTTGTTTGTTTTTGGTGGGATTGGGTGAAAGTGGAAGACGATGCCCATTTAGCATTTTTTTGTAATATTATTAGCTTTTAAGTGTTGTTAAAGTCTGTTTGGAACAATCATAGGTGTTTTTTATTTAACATGACATAAAGTTAACTTGGGATTGTTTTGGTAAGTGTTTTATTTAAGGGACCGTTTGGTTACTTTGGTATAAAGAGGGTAAATTGTCATCATTTTGAATTGGTTAATAAATGTTTTGATAAAAGATGAGCATTATAAATCTGAAGGCCTATTTGGAATACTGGATTGACTATTTAGAATATGTTTGATATGTGTGAATTGTATGAGGCCCGTTTGGCATCTTTGAAATTGAATGTTGGGAAAACACTCCTTTGTAAGGACCATTTCCTCGTCTACTGACCATGTAACCGGAGGGTCCTCGGTATGGGCCTACTTTTGAGAATATTTATTTTAAGGCATGGTACAAACCTTTAGGTGGGAGGGGTGGGGCCGTTTTGTATCTCTTGTGGGATTATATATATATGGATTGTTATTTGAATGTGTGGCACACCTCTTTGTGAACATAGCACAGAAAAATAGAATAAAAAGGGGGTTCAATTAGAACGATTTCTGCACTAGATTAGACTACGCACTGGCTAGTGTCCCATAGTATTGATTATACTATGAAAGGGGATTGGGCCCCTCAGTTGGGCCATGTAGGGAAACACCAAGCGTTATGGTGTTATGACATCATCGAGAGTAGGCATGACTTCAGGATGAGTCACATGTATAGTACGTTCTGGTCTTCCTCTAAGTTCCTAGGCTTTCTGTGACCCTTTCATACGAGCACTATTAGTACCATTTCCCTTTCTATGTGTGGAATCATACCATTGAACTTGGTTTTGTTTTTTTCTTGGAATCATTTTGTGTGAAAGGTTGGTTTTAAAATGAAATTTAAAGTAGCTCTCTTGAAAAAGATCTTGTGATCCCCTCTTTTGATTTCTTTTCCTTGTTTTTGAATTATAAGGGCAATGGAATTGTGATTGTTAGTTTTTGAAATGAAATGTAAATATTAAAACCTTATTTCTATAAATATAGTTCAAACTTATATTATTAGGCTATTTTGGGACTCGAAAATGCATGGATTGTGTAGTTCACTTTTGGCATCCCTAATGAGCTTTTTAATGCTCACACCTATCTTAACTTTTCAAATGCAGGTTCAGCTGTTTGGTTTAGTTTCATGTTTCATCTGCTCGTGTGAGGCATATTTTTTGTTGTTGGAGGTGACCAAGAGGTCATATGGAGGTATGTGCAATCTTGTTTTCTTGACCTGCTAGTTTTATTTCACATTTCAAAGTCTTTATTTGTTTTGTCTTTCTTTTAATGGGACAAATCATTCCCACCTATTTATTTTAATTCCTGGCACTATTTTACAGCCCGTGGGGATCGGGAACGCCCCTCGGGCAATACTGTGGGACAGCTCGGGTGATCGGTTCAAGGTCGACCGGGGTTGGTTTGTGATATTACAGATTTGAAAAAATTTAAAACAATTTTATTAGGATGTTTTTTTTGTTTAAGATATGAGATTCAATCTCTTTAGTGGAAATTCAAGAGTTAAGGTAAGGGGTCCCTTCTCTCAAATTTAACTCATTAATACATATTTCTTGGTTTGAACCAAGATACCATTGATATATTGTGATTAGTTCTTATAGAATATAATTTTGAATATTCATCAAATTAATTGGGTTTAAATATCTATATCATGTTCTTTTTTTAAATGGATATCAATTCAAAACATACCAATTCTAAACGAGTTTTGTTACCTCAACTCCATTTTTGAGATACAATACCTCTTCGTTAAATGTTTTATTATTTTCCTGGTCTCATAAAGCCTACTATGTTTTTAAAAGTTACCTTTAATTCCAATAATTGGATTATTTATTTAAAATATAATGTTTTTACATTTATTTAATTATTCCTCAAAATATTTATAATTGTTAAGAATATTTCCCATATTTATTAAGAACGGTTACCCCTACATGTCTATAATCCCCTTCCAAAAAAATTTATGTTGTATTTGTGAAGAAAAATATTATCTCCTTTTACCTTCATATATTGCTTCTCATATTTGCAAAATAATGTTTTATTAAACATTCTATGACATTCGAATTTAATGAAGATATTTTAAAATAAAAAATAGATTTCTATCGATGATCCCTTATTTATCTTACACATTATATTCCATAGGGATACTATTTATTACATTTCAAGGATCCATTATTATATTATATTTTTTTCAATGTAATAGTTTTATAATGTTTTCACTTCACCTATTTGAAAATAAGTTATGAAGGTAACCCATTACTTCACATTTTATGAGATTGATTAAAAAAATTAAAAAATAAATTATTATGTTTGAAATTCATGTGAATAAACATTTATATTTTTTCCTTTTTTTAAAATATCCTTCAATATAACATCATGATTTTTTATAGAAACCATTAATCTCCTAGTTTTATAAATAAATGATTCAAATTTTTCAATGATATTTTTTATAATTACAAATTCTTAAGGATCATAAAATGGAATTATACATCCATGTCAAAATCTTATATTCATTCCTATGATAATTAATTATAATTCCATCAACCTTATTTCTATATATAACATATTCTTATGTTTTTCATTACAATGAAATCCATATTAGTCTTGGGATAATTATTTTTTGATTGATTTATTTTTTATTTCAGTATATGGAACACATAATATTGGTATATGAAGGGTGTTCCCTTAATGTATTCCACGTTTTTGGAAAAATAATTAATATCTTGAGATGATATGTTCATTATACGTATTCATCATTCCTCAAAATTAATTTTTTATACCTTGGGTAACAAAAATTTTAATATTTTTCTTATAAGTCCTTAATGATGAACTTTTGAAGTATACTTATGAATGTCTCTTGTCTTTGATGTAGTCAAATTTAAATGTTATTAATCATGTACTTAGGTTAATGTTTAGCCCCAAGTAGTCAACTTTATATACATAAATTCATATATCTATGTTATTCCCTAAGTCATACACATGATATGATTCGATTTTATTATATATACATTATAATGTGTTTGAGATCACTCCTTATGTTGCAATTTATCTTGGTCAAGAAGAAAATTAAGGCATATGATGTATTTAGATTATTATTTTATGTGGATAATTTCTGTGATATGTTGAAAATTTATTATGGGTTATTTTTTGCATAAAAATGGTAAACATATTCAATTAGTTGAAATATTCATGGCTTTTAAAAATTAATTCTTTATCATAACTCTCAAAAACTATAAACCTAAATTGTATTTTAACTGTATGTAATGAATTATTTTCTTTATGAAATGTTATTATGTGGAAACATCTTTGAGGTTTCATTCATAGTATCATTATCGGGTTTAGATATAATTAGAAATTAGGAAATTAGTTGATGATAATGGAAGGGAAGACATGTTATGGTTGAGAACCATTTTAAAGGTATAGATATCTCTTTAGGTCAATTTAGAAAATATTGATATTTTAAGAAATAAGATATTAAAAAATTATTAAAATAATAAAGATAAGTATATGGGATGAGTCTATGTATATGATTAAATCTTGAAGATTTGGTAAAGAATATTTTGTGTGGTTTAAATATAAATTACATCTTTTTCTGGATACTTGTTAGTGGATGAATATTTGGAACATATGCACCTAGGAGTAACCAACCTAAAAATACTTGTGGAGATTTAACTCAATCATAACACGAGATCAAAATGAGTGTAACTAAGACTACACACATCAGTATACAATCCCAATGGACATGATTCAGTTAATCTAATTATTGTTAAAATCCTTAGAAAGAATTTAACATGATAAGGAATTCAGTTATAGAATATTAGAGAAACAAAACTAATTAAACAAATAATGAACTGATAGTGATTTGGGTTTAACTGATACGTAATGTATTAATTTTGAAGATTATGACATTTCGAGGATGAATTTTTTATCATAAAATAATTTTATTATTGTGTTAATTTGACATAAATCATTATAATTCATTTTGGTTTTAATAATGGATGGAGCCTAAAGGGATCAAATTGAAAACAAGTTCTGCTAAAAATGCAGATATTCCCCCCATAAGAAACATTATAAGATAAGAAAGAAACTGATAAATCTTTCTATTATGCTAAAATTGATATCAATAATTATGATTAAAAATGGGAAAATAATTGAATTCTCCAAATACCAAATAATATAAGGATGGATTCAAATCAATGTTCAGGTGAAAAATATAATGAAGTGAATAAAGATTAAATTTTGATATATATCCAGATTGTGTAAAGAGGAAACCATGGGATTGCATCAATGAAACATAATGAAGATTCATATATAAAAATATAGGATAGATAAAAACATTTTTGTAGTAACAATAAAGAAATCAGTTCATTAGAAGAAGGGAAAATGTATTTCTTAGTAGTAACTATGATATTATAGTAGACACCTTATTAAAAGATATATAATAAATTCTGTTTATCATTTTAATTCCCTTATGATATTTTATTAGTGATTTAAAATTGAAAATTTTGGGTTGTAATTTGTTAAAGTTGATGAGAATGAAACACCTTAGATTTTAAAATAAAAAAATTATATATATAATGTGTTCAGTATCTTCCATCACAAACAATAATATAACAAATTAAACAAGAAAATGATATTAAAACCTTAAAATATATACCAATAATTTAATGGTATAAAAAATGAAAAAATATTATGAAATATATATATATATATATAATTTTAATTCATTGATTATGATCAATTGGTATAACAAAATAACTAATCAAATCATTTTATATAAAGATATTTTCAAAACAATTCTTCATTATGGGCATTTAATTTTAATTAATTAGTAATAACTAATAATTTCAACGAAATTTATGGAAATTATAAAAAATTTAAGATAAAATTCATCCAAAATTTATTAATATTAATTTAAAAAATTAATTTTATTTTTAGAATAGACATGTCTCTTAAAAATATTATGAGTTATAAATGATAATATTGACATTTATTTTTGTCACTTTTATTAATTAAATCATATAAAATGATTTTAAATTTTTTAATCATCATTATTAAATTACATAATGAGGCTAATTTTATTTTTATTCATATAATTATGTTAAAAATGTAAATAATCCTTACCATGGGAAAATTGTTACTTTTTAGTGGAATGATACATTTCTAAATATGGTTATTTTAAATTAAATAGATATATTTTTAAATAATGAAACTAATATGATTTTTAAATAAAAATGGAAATAAATTTATGCATATTTCATTTTAAATCAATTATAATGATTAATATAACACTTTTATAAAAAAATAGTTTTTCAACACATTATATATTTTACTTTAAATTTTATTTTCATAATATTCACAAATGGGATTATATTAATTGGATTCCACATTCAGATTCAAAAAGATGATGATTTTTAGGAATGATTATCCAATAATTTTAGTAATATAATTATTTTCATGGTTATATTTTAATCATGATTAATAAGTGTAAAAATTTTAAAAATAATGTGGATTAATTTTTACTATGTTAATTTACACATAGACCTTCTATATAAGGACCCATTTCTTCCTAAATAAGCAATTTGAGTAGATATTTGATTTTTTTTCTTCCTGATGAATGAAAGGGGAATCATGTTCATTTACCCATAATTATTGTCCCCAAATAATTTTTGGTACCACTCAATTGGTCCTAGAATAGGGTTCTTACTATATGATAATAGATTGGTGGAATTCCGAACCATTAGAATTTCAATGGAATAATTAATAATTAATATATATTTATTTAAATGTTTAATTAATCACATGTGTTTAATTAGATATATAATTTTAAACAATAACTAAGTTGGGATTGTGTCTCTTAATTTGGGTCCACAATCGGGGTTTTCTCAGGGTGAGTGATAAATTCATTTAGGGCATCAGGGTCGTCCCTTAAATAATTTTTTCTTTTTATTTTACATCATTCTGTTTTTATTCTTTTCATTTTATCTCCTCACCCATTCTTCTCACAAATTCTATATGGGAACCCCATTCATGTTACCAAGATTCAAAAGGTAGATTAAGATAGGGACGAGAAGGTAGGTTCCACCGTGAAGATTAGGAAGATCCAGATCCATGAGAGGTAGTGGAAGATATCAAAAATGAGCATGTCATCAAACAAATTCATCCCAAAGGGAGACAGTTTTAATTTTTATGTTATATATAAATATAAATTATCAAATTTATACTTTTAATTCCATTTATTTCTAATTACCCCCCATGTGTATTGATAAATATATATATATGTATATATGTATATTCACATGAAAAACATAATTTTGGGAAGATTTGGGGGGTTTCACATTTAGAAATACCAATACATGGTGTGTAGTTAAAAAAATGAACTATTATATCTAAAAATTTAGGTAAGATTGGATTTTTATATGTAAAAATAATTTTTAGAAAATATAAAGCCCCACACATAAACAATACATAATCTTGAGGTAAGACACGAATTCACATTGAATATGTTTCAAGGAATAGAGATTTTGAGAACTAGGGCATAAAATTTTCATAATAAAAACATAGAAATACAAATTGGAAACTCGGAAAATTATTTATTTCATTCATAACATAAAAATATTTAAAAATAAACATTTTTTTTCATGTTTAATCATCATATCGTTTCCTGGAATCCATCATTGACTATAGTCTCTGTAAAATCCTTTGAAAACATTTAAAAACATTGGATGAGAACAAAAATCATAGTAAGGGGCATAAAAATAAATAAAACCCAATATTATGTTAAAAACCTAATAACCCAATCAATTTTATTTCATGGGATAAAACAAAACATTTTCACATGAACAACACACATTTTTTGGCAATAAAAACACTCAAACAAAAAGCAAGAAATTAGAACCCCTTAAAGTGACTTAAAGAATCATATAATAAAAACTCTATATAACATATTCCAATTGGAATACACATATGGGTGACTTCAAAATTGAAGATCTATAATGGGGATCTCCCTTCATATATGCTATATCAGGCTCACCTGTGAGCTATAATGGGGATCAACCCTTCGTATAAGATGTTTTAGGCTCACCTATAAGCTATAATGGGGATCAAGACATCGTATAAGCTATATGGGGATCACATGTGTGCTATAATGGAACTCAATCCTTTGGATAATATATAATGGGCTTACAAGTTTTATATAATGCTCATGTACCATTTCTGGAATAAATTACATTCATAAAAAAATACTTCTTTTTGAAAGCTTCTTCTAATCCCATATGAAAAACATATCCATATAAAAATACCATTTTCATTTAAGAAAAAAATTTCAATTCCAAGATAAAAAAATATTTGAATAAGGTATTTATTTAAATTTTAAAGGACATTAAGTCTTGTAGAGGAATCCAAATATAAAATATCGGTTATAGCAGAAGGAAGTCGTTGTAATAGTTAAAAAAATATTCCTTTTGAAATTTTGAAAAGAAAGTAAAATGATTCATATAAAAATATTCATTTTTAAAACGTTTATTGAAATTTCAGATTTAAATAAAATTTCTTATATATTACTTTTATAATCATATAAATAAATATGTAATTTAATGTGAGGAAGAAAAACAATTAATAATTAAATCATTAAATGTTCAAGGAATCCCATAAAACATTGAACATTTAAATATTAATATCCATCATGTAATAATTAACATTTTTATAGATAAAATGTGGATATAAAATATCATAGTGTCTGTATATATACCTTGTAAAGGAATGAAGGTGCATATTATCAGGAAATGCCTCAATGAAAGGAGATTGAAACTAAGTCCCTTACGTTGAGTCTGACTTGTCTCATTCGTTCATTAATTTTATGAATAATAAACATAGGTTAATTTATACATGTTTTAGAACATTTTTAATTTCTACTATTCATTTTATATAATGTATTACCATGTTATAGAACTTAGTTAATTATATGAGTTCCTATCAGATGTTTCGTCGATATTCAGTATTTTAGTAAAAAATGAACTTGTTTGGATGGAAATTATCCATGTTTTCATGAGTATATTATATCCAAGATATTATTCATGATTTAAATATAAAATATATTCCATATATATGTAGTTAAAATAGTCTATAACATTTGGTTATAAGAATGGTAGTGTTCCATTCATGGAGATGGTAGATTGTACGTACGTATGAACAATACTTTCATTTCTTTTTCATATTAAAAGAATAATAAATAAACCATACATATTTATATTATAATTATAATATAATATATATGTTATATATGTTACCTATTTTCATTAAATTCATCTTTTATACATTCCATTTATGGCATTAATGAGTCATATAACTTTGAGGGGGTGGTAGTCCACACTTTCTCAAATAAATTGTCGTATTTACATAATATCGAAAGCATAAATGTATGTTGTAAATAAAAATTACAGAATAATAGAGACAATATAAATATAATATCTATAATATATAAATGAGTTTACATATTATTGGAAACCATGAGAGGTGGTAGGAAAAAATTTAACAGTCATCATTTTGTGTGGCAGTAGTTGGTCGTACAGACAAACAATATGTTCTATATCTACAAAATGGAGGAGTGTGTAAGTGTAAGTATAAAAATTAGAATAAAAACATGATATTGTATTTATTATTATATTGTTTTTATAAAATAATATAATAAATAATGTTTTTGTGGTTGGATAAATAATTTAAATGAAATGAACTTGAGAGAAGACATTTCCTCTAAATCGTGTAACCCCTTTCGATTTTAGCCAAAAATATTTCATTAAATTCCTTATACCTGAGGTAAGGATTCTAAGAGGAAGTTATTTATTTTGGGAGATTATTTTAGTATAATTTGGAATATCCAAGTGGCTTGATTAATGTGATTATGTGGGTATACGTGGTGTCCCTCCATTAGGGTGAGGATAGGAACATTAAGAAAGACTTGAATTATTATTTTATTATAAATTGATTTTTGAATTATAATAGTTTGAAAGAGATATATTTAGAGGTTAAGATGAGTATGTGTATAAATTCTCTCAAAAAATAGGTTTTATACATTTTTAGGTCACTAAATTAACCATGTCATTTATCTTTAACCCTTAGTTAAAAACATTAACTCTTACTGTGTGATCTTGTATTTTCATAACATATGGTTACTATAGTTACTAAAAAATTACAAGAGAACCAAAAGTGGATAATTAATGTTATTTTAAGAACTATATAAGTTATTTTTCCAAATATTATATTTTTAGGACTATTATATCATTTAATAAAATAGTATTTGTTTTCAAAACTCATTTATGTCAATTTTGACACTATTTAGAAACATATTTATGCTAAAGTCATACAAACTTTATCACTTCAAAAAAAATGAATTAATTCATCCCTCACAAGTCACTGTCATCCAAAAAATTTGTGTATAGCATACACATTTTATGTTCCATTTCTTATGATATTTATAATATCATTTATTTGAATATATTATTGATAAGAAAAATTTTTCTTCATCATTGTGTCATAAATAGATTTATTTAATTAATTCAATACTATTACAAATAAAATACATTGAAATAGGATGTATTTTTAACTTTCTAATTAAAATTTATATATGAATATATCATTTATATAAACCAAATTAAAATTGTTTTAGATAAGTGATACATGTTAATGTTATGTTTCCCTTTTCTTTAAATTAAATATTAAAAATGGTCATAATCTCACCCAAGTGGCTCTATGGGGTCATAAATTCGACCCAAAGATGAAAATGGTCAATCATATCTCATAAAATAGGATTATGAAACGTTTTAGGGTATCTTTATATTATTATAAAGTTATTTTTACCCTTATTTACCTTATTTACCCTTTAACCATGGTAAATAAAAATAATTTCTAAAGTTACTATTCATAATTTCCCAAAATAAGAGGTAGAAATTTACCAAATTTGGACTTTATGATTCAAAAATTGGAATCCATTTTTCCAAATTCAAAACACAAAATTTTTAGTAATTAATTAAATATTAATTCACGTTGTCAAAATAAGAAATTAGGTTTTTATGAAGTAAAAACAATCAAAAATTTAAATGTGATTATGTCCATTTTAAATTTAAAATTGCTTTTAATTAATATAATAGGATTAAATAAATAAAATAATCCAATTAATCTTTCAGAAAAATTAATAAGTTAATATTACTATATAAATAAATTAGATGAAAAAGTAGTTTTTAATTAAAATACAGTATTTTCCGTATTAAAAAAATATGGAAATATCATAAAAATACAAATAAAATCAACCGAAGTTAATTTTTTATGTCCCACATATGAATAAAAAGTTTATTTTATATAATAGAATGTATAAAAGTGTAAAATAATATTTTTTAAAATATTTCTACATCAAAATGTGGTAAAATGACCTATTAAAAATATTAGAGTATTTTATGCTTAAAATTAGATTCATTCTCATTTTAAGATTCTAAAATTCATTGGATAAAGGTAAAAACACTCTTCAAATATAAAAAATCATTATATATTAATTCTTCTCATTCCCTCCAATAAAACGACTCGGCGTTAAATACCATTTAAAATAATAATACTATTGTTGTATTATATTTCAGTATAACTCACCGTTGTGTGTAACGTATAATTTCAAAGAAACCTACTATTGTGTGTCTGGTATGCTATCATACATAGTGTCTCCTTAAAAGCAAATTTAATATTAAATTCAAAAATATTTGAAACAACCCAAACGTAGTTACCCAGAGTCGGTGCATTATTACCTAACATTGGCATGATCATAATAGATCATGTATCGAAATGCATATTAGGTTAATAGCCTTGGAAGTTCTAGATACATACATAAGTTTTATATTATATCATGAAATAAAAAAACATTGTGTTCATTTTGAAAACACTCATATAAATTTTCATATCCATGTAGGTTAATCATTATATACTTCTTCACATATTGGGAAAAAGAAAACATAAGAAAAGGGTGAGCTCAGATTCTCATTAAGGATAACAATATAGCTGAAACTTTTATAAATAAGCATAAAAAATTAAGTAAATGTATATAAATAAAATACAATCCTTTTAAACATAAACATCACCATAATATGGAAAACATAAATCAAATAATTCAATTAACTTATTCACATGGATATTCTACTTGTAAAATAATGACATGTAAAATCAATAACTAATTTAATAATGATGGAAGGCATAATGTCAGACATCATAACCACATAGTCAAGGCCCCATGCCAATACTACAAATAAGAATTTTCCACGGCCCTATTCAAAAACATTAATTTGTCTCATGAGACTTACTGATGTATCGAGGAGCTATAGTGGGCTCCACCCATCACTTATTAAGTCCAATGCATTCTTCATATTAAAAGGTTGAAACATAATATAAACAATCATATAAAGACTAGAATATGAAATTTTAATATTTTAACCATAAAACATGAATGGTATAAAAATAAAACATCCATATTCAAACATATCAAAAACCTTTAATACAATATGAATGATTTTATCACAAAATATCAACTTCAAACAAATGTAAAATTTATCAAAGGATGTCAACAAAGATGAAATCAAACTATTTAGGGGAAATGCCTCTTTCTATTTTGAAATTGTTTAAAAGTAACATAATTTTAAAAGAAAACATTTATTTTTAAAATATTCTTATCATCTATGAAGGGAATCTTTTATGTTTTTATAATGGCAGAAAATAGTTTCACCCACCGTATAAGATAAGAAATCATTCTTAACTTAATTTGTCCAAAATGTCATAAAGTACCTTATATGGAAAGTGATGAAAATATTCATTTCAATACCTTTTATAAAAATTCAAAAAAGGGTGTAAAATACATTAACCCGTAGTCTAGTAAATAGTAAAAATGTTTTGAAACACATTTTAAGAAACACAGATGTGGATGATAAAGAGGTTATAGTAGATACTTTCATAAAAAAAACCTTGGATAATAAAGAGATTATAAGATTATACCTTCCCTTGTAATTTTCCTTAGTAGAGGGTAAATTAACCTCTTTTATAATTGTTAAACCACTATTATTAAATTATAAAAGAACCACATACATAAATATAATATCATATATGATCTTATAATATTTCATTGTTAATAATTGTTCAGTAGTATCATTGTTTTGGTTGTTAACTGATTTTTTTTCCTTTATATGTTTTGTTACGTAAGTAAGGTTTTCTACGAATATAATGTATTTTATTCATATCCAGAATGATATTATGTTATTAAATATTATTTTAAATTATTAAATGCAAAATATTTTTGAACAATTACGATGTGGAATGAATCTCATCGCGTTCGTGGAGACGGTAATCCGTACGTAAGCACGAGCAAAAATATCATTCTATTGATGGTTAAATCATATGTAATTTGATGGTATATAATATATACAGAATCATTAACTTGTTATATTTATTATTACAGAAATTATACTCATTATTATACCCATCGAAATAAAGAATTGTTGAATAACAAGCTACACTATGATGTGGGGACGGTAAGTTGTACGTACACACGTATGGTGACTTTATTATTCAATGGATGGAAAGAATAATAAATATGGTAGTACAATATTTATAATAATATCACTGTATGTAGAAGGTACTGGATTTATTACTTTTTTATGGAATCAATAAAGAAATAAAATGTGGAAGAACAAAAATAACTTTGAAAGACGTGATGAAATTATTACCTCTTTTTTGGATTCTTCCTTTTGATTTGATCAAAAGGAATCCTTTGGTTGGATTTATGATCAATGTAAGGTCTCTATGTTGAATTTAGGGTAGTCAGATGGATATTTGAGTAGGGTTTGGCTAGGAAAAATGTAATTGGAGGTTTCAAATTAGGAGAAGGGGAAGTACCCTTTTATAAGAGAAGTGAGGGTCTCTTTAGGAAAAACTTGAAATATTATTTCATTATAAAATTATTTTTAGTTTATAATGGCTCCAAATGGATTTATTTCAAGGCTAAGTTTGGGTTGGGTCAAACAAATCTCATCCAATAAGTTTTAGACAAGATTAGGCCACCATATTACCCTTATCTTTTAAATTTAACTCTTAGTTAAATAGTTTAACTCTTACCATGTATTCTTGTATTTTTATATTACATGGTTAATAATCTTACTATAAAATTCCAAGATAACCCCAAGTGATTAATTACTGACATATCTATATTTATATAAGTTATTTTGATGGAATTTATATTTTTAGGAATATTATATCATTTAATAATATAGTATTTGTTTTAAAAACTCATTTTTGTCAATTTGGACACTATTTAGTATTTTGTTTATGTGAAATTCAACACATCTTGATTAATTAGAAAAAATAAATTTATTCTATTCTAAAATGTCATAATAACCTAGTAAATTCATGTAATGCATCTGAAGCCTCAATTTACATTTATTGTTATATTTATAATATCAATTTTTCTAATCATTCAATAATAAGGTAATTACCACATCATCATTGTGTCATAAATAAATTTAGTTATTTAATGTCTAAAAATTATAAATATAATACCATTATGTAGAAGTATTTTTATATTTCTAATGAATATTTAGTGTCGAATTTATCTTCTGTATAACCCTATATTAAAATTGTTTTAGTTATTAAAATTTGAATTTTACACTTTTAACTCTTCTTTAAATAAAATAATAATGAATGTCCTAATCTAATCCATGTAGATCAAATAGGACCATATTTTCTCCATAGGTTTTATTTTGGTCGAAAAAAACTTACCCAATAAAATTAGGATACGTGTTAGGGTAATTATAATATCATTTTTACCTTTAATTACCCTATTTAATTTTAATCGTGGTTAATAAAATTCAAAATCTACTATTCAAAAAATTTATTCTTATCCAATTTGAAGTGCCCAGATCAGTGTGAATCACTGAGAGGGGGAGGGGGTGAATCAGTGATCCCTTAAAACTTTTTACTAATTTATTCTTATCAATTAAACCTCTGTGGCTTGTTAAGGCCTCGATCCACTCTTCTTATGTCTCTCAACCTTTCCCAGATAATGCAGTAATGAAAAGGCACAGGACACAAGGATTTACAAGGTTCGACACCAAAGGCCTACATCCTTGTCATGCTCTCCCAGCATGGATTCTCCATTATAACCTGTTAAAATTACAATGGTCGATACAGAGTCCCACTGTATCTCTCCTGAGTCCCACAGGAGGGTCTTTATACTGCTTCACACAGTGTTACCAGAGTCCCACTGGCCTGCTCCAAAATCCCACTGAAGACTTCTTCTCCCTGAGTCCCACAGGGTCTTCTCCTGGCTCCTCGAGTCACACGAGTAGCTCTTCTTCACTTCATGTTCTTCAAGTAACTTCAGCAGCCTGGGATAAAGGCTGCTGGCCATGCTCTTCTCTTCTGATCACTTGTGGTTGATCAGGGCTTCTCGTCTAGCTCAGGCTTTATCTCTTTCTTCAGGATGACCTGGCTTCACTCTTCAAGAATCTTCAATAGCCTCTGAAAAGGTCTATTGGTCTTGCTCAAATCTCCTGATCACTTCTGTTGATCAGGGTCTTCTCAATTACTGAAAACTCAGGCAGCTGATGTCTTTAACTTCAGTCTGGCTTCAGTCTCACTTCACTTCAACATCATGCACTGAGTGCATGGCAACTCTTCATCTTCATGCACTGATAGCATGGATTCTCAAATCTCTTCAAGATCTTCAAGTCTTGGACTCCTCAAATGCACACCACTGATTTAGCACTGTTCACGTGTGCACGTGCATGCATGCATGCATGCACTCCTCCTTTCCTCTTCTTGGTGCAGTAGACCCACAAAGGGTGTAGTCATTTTAAGCACACACCTTCTTCTCAGACTTCACACACTTTATGCAATTTGTTTACACACTTAAATTGTGTGTTCTACTTGAGTGTGGGTCTTGTTCTTCTTCAAAGTGTGCACAATGTTTTTGCACACACTAAGGTTCGGCCTATTTGTCTTTTTGCACACAAACTTTGTTTTTCACTTTTGCACACACTTGAGCTTGGCCTTTCACTTCTTCTTGCACACACACAAAGTGTTCTTTAATTTGTTCTTTCAATGTGTGCACCCATATAAGGGCTACAGACTTCTTCTTCAAATTGCACACAAGGCACTAAGGCCTCGGCCTCTTCTTTTCTAGCACACACAACTTGTTCTTTCTCCCTCTTGAACACACACACAAAATGTGTTCTTCTTTGTTGTGGCATACACTCCTTTTGAACACGCCCAAGGCTACAGCCTTCTTTTCACACACAAGGTGCATGCCTCGGGTTCTCCTTGCACACACACACAAGATGTGTTCTTACTCCACCCGAACTCCTACTCAAGGGAGGGCGCGCAAGGTGCAGCAAACTCCACACTTCAACCGCACAAGGGTGCTTGGTGCAAGGCAGCGCGCAGGGTGCCTGAGTAACCTATGTCACGGGCACAAGGGCCGCGCAAGGCCTCGGGTGCAAGGCACCTCAGGCTTCAACCGTGGGCGCGCAAGATGTTGCGGCCACGGGTCTTCCTGTCGCGCAAGGGAGGCGTGCAGGGGACCTCTCAATTCTTCTTTCGCGCAAGAGGTGCGCAAAAGGAACCTCGCGGAGCAAGGGATGCTCCAGGCTTCACTGCCGCGCAAGTGTGCGCGCAGGGCTTCGACTTCGTGAGGCACAGAGTGCTTCTCACGGGACTTCTTTCTTCAAAAACTCAGCAAGCACAATGAGAGCCTCGAGCTCTCCTTATATAGGCAGACGAATGCCTTTGATCATCCGCGTGTTAAATCTTGAATCACCGAAGATTTCGGATCTTCAAAATCTTTCCAAAGTTTTGCGTTTTCTCTTCGGTGCACGCGGGTTCTTTTTATTTATTATTTATTTTTCCTCCACGTGCATGTGACTTAGAACGCATGCACGGCCTTCGGTTAAGGATTATCCATGCAAACCATAAACCACACAAGGCCTCGCACCTTCGGTTTGCTTCGGCCTTCTTCGAAATTTTCCATACGTTGCATGCATGTATATTTTTATACATGAATTTGTTCAGTAGGTCTAGACAAGCTCAATGGAGCCTTTGGCTTCAGTAATAGTGGCCGGGAACTTGAAATAGGTCGTCGGATGGCCTCTGGTTCGTCGGCGGCTCGCGGGTGGCTTCAGGGTGTCCTCGGCTCGAGCTCGAGGTGGAAGACGAGCCACGGCCGTTGGATCATGCGTTTGAATATCCTCGGACGGCCGCGATCAGGAGATCTCGCGCGGGATGCGATGAGCGGCTGTAATCAGCCGCGTGATTGGATGAGCGGCCAGGATCTCTTCCGCGGGAAAAATCCGCGTCCCACATCGAAACCTCTCGCGGTTTTTGCGCGGTTTATTACCGAGGCGCTGCCTCAACCCCCCGATTGAACTTCCAACCTCCACGGTGCCTCCCCGCACCGTGTTCTCCCTGCGGGCGCGCTCTGCGCCCACTCTCGCCTCTGCGGGTGCGCTCCTAGCGCCCACTATGCACTACTTGACACTCGCGGGTGCGCTCATGCGCCCCTGCCGCGCTCCTCCGGGCGTGCCCCAGGCGCCCATGCGGTGTCTTGGGTGTGCGCCCTGCCACCCTGGCTCGCCCCACGGGTTCCCCCGGGCGTGGTGCCCTAGTGCCCATGCCTTGGGGTTGAACCCTCAAGGTGCCTTGGCTGGCCATATTTTTTGGAAAAGGCAAATATTAAGACTTTGTTAAAAACAAAGTTCTCCTCCATATAAAATGCCATATCAAGCCCTTTCATTCTTCTTCTCCATTTCTTCCCTTCTCTACTTCTTAAGAATTCCTTAATCCTCCTCAACATATAATATTCACTTAGTATATGGAATTCAAATGGTTTCTTCTTAATCTTCTTCATCTCCTCTTCCATATGTGTTCAATACTTAGGAGGGACTTCTTCAACTGAATCTCATAAATCACACATGTTCTTCAACATTCTTCATTGATCTAATCAGAGATCAATTGGATCTTCTTCTGATTCACATGCACTAAGAGTTAGTACATGGACTTCTTTAGTCCACTTCATCCACTTAGAAGTTGTGGATGGATCTCTTGCTTCTCCTCATGCATTGCCAGTACAATGCATGGTCTTCAAACAATGTTGTGACATTGTACCATCAGGATACAAGTTCTTTGAACTTAAAGAGCAGCTCAACAATCGTCAGATATCAACTAGAGAATGTTTCAACCACATCTCCTATGCCACTTAGTGAATCTCCCTAAGTGACATGCATCTTAGTACCATGGCCATTCTCCTTCACCACCAACACCATCACAACCTTTGGCATTCACATCTTGACATTCCTGACATCCATTCATTCCAAGACAACTTCATGCCTCATTGACAACAAATGCAACACAGTGCACTTCAATCTCCCCCTTTTTATTTGTTGTCAATACACTCCTTCAGCACATATGAATGGGTCAATATGTGTGCCAATATTTTCTCCCCCTTATTGGAAATCAAATGCAAAGGTGTGGTGTGGTTCACTTTCAAAAATCTCTTCCTCCCTTTGAATAGCATCTTCATGAAAAGCACTAAGAGAGGGATGATGTCACATGTTCACTTTAGCAATGAACCTTTAGTAAATCAGCTCTAAGTCTACTTGGGCTAACCCGGTGTAGAAAACAAGAGTGATATAACCAAGATTTTTCAATGTTGTCCACATTTCACTATACATGTGAGATCATGCTTCAGGGGTTTGAAATTTTTCAGATATAACAATGAATTGCTAAATCCTGCACATGCTTCACAAAACTCATTAGAAAGTTCAGTGCAAAGATAAAGCTCCCCCTTTCATTCATTTGTCTTCAATCAATACTCCCCCTTAATTGTCATGATGAATAAAATTAAGAAACAAGGGATGAAAGTATGATTGGAATACCTTCAGCTTTTCTCAAGATAGTATTAAATCTTAGAATACTATCTTCTCCAGATTGGCTCCCCCTCAAGGGGTGCACTCCATTCTGTCCAAACCATCCTCTAGCTGAGAATGATCATCATCTTCAATTCCCTGCAATGTCAGCACATGTAAATACAATTGATTAGGGAATAAGATGGAACCTCCTTGGTTCATCAATGTGAACAACAAGGTTGAGAAGATTCTCTCAACCGAGATGTCCCATTTTCACCAGTCTTCACACTTGCACATTTGATCTTCATTGATGTTTGTGCTGGTGTGGATCTCAACACATCTTCATGTGAAATCTTCTTCTTCCCTTTTGCCTTAGCAATTGCCAGAACTTTATCTTCAGCTTTTTGCAGATCTTTGGCAAGTTGCAACTGATGTGGCCATATGAAAAGTAAATCATTTGGAAGAGTGGCCCTAGTTCTGGAAGTTCCACATGGTTCCTTAGATGCTGTCAAGCTACCTTTCTTAGGCAACTTGTTTTCAATCAATCCCTTCTGCTTCTTCTGGATTGATTGTCTGTTTGAGTCTAGTCTGCCTCTATTGAATTTCATGGCTTCTTTACAAAGATCCGTGGTGTGTCCATTCTTTCCACAGTAGAAGCATGTTTTCTTGGTGGTCCTTCTGGATGCATCACCCTTCTTGGATTTAGATTCCAAGGACTTCTCTTCCTTATTCATAATTTTCTTGGGAGCATCTTCCACATTCTTATGCTTGCTTCCCAAGGAATCTATCTTAGCCAGGTTCTGTGATCTTCTCTTCTTTCCAGCTTTGGATACATTCGGAGATTGACATGTATCAAATTGTTGACCACTTTTGCAACCATCCCAGATGTTGTCAAGTAATCCAAATCTATTTTCAGTAAACAGATGTCTCTGGACCTGTGGATGCTGCTTCTTTTCATCTGGCTTGCTCCCCCTTGGCATGGGCTTCCTTTGTGCTTTGACATTCAGTGGATTGTACCAACAATCCTTTGCACAGTGCCCATACTTGTTACAACACCAACATTGACCCACAAATCTTGACTTTTTGATTCCTTCTGATTATAGGGTTCTTTTCTTGAATTGTTGTGCTGCTTCAGGAGAGTATTCCTTCTTCACTGTCTTCATCCATACTTGTTTGGATTCATTCTTCCATCCTGCACTTTTTGTGGAAACACAATTAGAAGCATTAGTACAAGATGGGATGGATGGTACCTTCCTTTTAGAAGATGTTTCCCTTTCATTAGAGGATGTCTTTCTTCTAGAATCATCCTTCTCAAAGCATACTTGAGTAGAAACATTTCTCTTTTCAGCTGACTGGGAGGCTTCAGCTTTGGGTGATTGCAGATTTTTCAATATCACCTCCAGTTCAAAGCATTTCATGTTGAGGGAGTTATTCTCATCCTCAACAAATTTTAGCTTTCCTTCCCAATTCTCCACCAGTTGTTTCATCTGGTCTTCATGCACCTTCTTTAATTCTTGCAATGAATTGTCCAGCTCCTTCACCACTTTGACTTTTTCTTCGAGTTGAGCATCTCTGACATTCATTGACACTTTGTGCCTCTTTTCCAGTGCATGGAAAACATCTCGGACCATTATTTTAAAGAAATCTTTCTCAGAAAGGCTTCTTTACAATTCTTCAGCAGTGTCTTCATATCTTTCATTGCAAAGAGAAACGGTTTCATCTTTAGCCTTCACCAGCTTTCTGAGAGTGTTGGTTATGCCAACCCTTTTAGCCAATTGATCTTCCATTGCATTGGATTCTTCTTCTAACTGTGATTTTTCATCATGAAGATTATGGATGCCTGTAGCTATACACTTTTCCACTTCCATGGGAACTGT
This sequence comes from Viscum album, assembly GCA_963277665.1. NCBI lineage: Eukaryota > Viridiplantae > Streptophyta > Magnoliopsida > Santalales > Viscaceae > Viscum > Viscum album. Next base: position 974,774,591 of record OY728143.1, read on the forward strand.
CTTCTGAAGATATTAGAGTGCACTCTGAAGATCATTCATTGTTTCAAATTCATCACAGCTAGGACAGGCATTCTTCATCTTCTTGGCCTGTTTCTTCTTTCTATTTTTCTGAGTCTTGGCAGATATCTCCATTTGAGGCTGGTTGCTCGTTTCCTCAAATCTGCACTTCATAAAGACTCCCTTGGATCTTTTAGAGGCAACCTCCCTCTGATACCAATTGAAGTGCCCAGTTCAGTGTGAATCACTGATAGGGGAGGGGGTGAATCAGTGATCCCTTAAAACTTTTTACTAATTGATTCTTATCAATTAAACCTCTATGTCTTGTTAAGGCCTCGATCCACTCTTCTTATGTCTCTCAACCTTTCCCGGATAATGCAGTAATGAAAAGGCACATGACACAAGGATTTACAAGGTTCAGCACCAAAGGCCTACATCCTTGCCATGCTCTCCCAGCATGGATTCTCCATTATAACCTGTTAAAATTACAATGGTCGATACAGAGTCCCACTGTATCTCTCCTGAGTCCCACAGGAGGGTCTTTATACTGCTTCACACAGTGTTACCAGAGTCCCACTGGCCTGCTCCAGAATCCCACTGAAGACTTCTTCTCCCTGAGTCCCACAGGGTCTTCTCCTGGCTCCTCGAGTCACACGAGTAGCTCTTCTTCACTTCAAGTTCTTCAAGTAACTTCAGCAGTCTGGGATAAAGGCTGCTGGCCTTGCTCTTCTCTTCTGATCACTTGTGGTTGATCAGGGATTCTCGTCTAACTCATGCTTTATCTCTTTCTTCAGGATGACCTGGCTTCACTCTTCAAGAATCTTCAATAGCCTCTGAAAAGGTCTATTGGTCTTGCTAAAATCTCTTGATCACTTCTGTTGATCAGGGTCTTCTCAATTACTGAAAACTCAGGCAGCTGATGTCTTTAACTTCAGTCTGGCTTCAGTCTCACTTCACTTCAACATCATGCACTGAGTGCATGGAAACTCTTCATCTTCATGCACTGATAGCATGGATTCTCAAATCTCTTCAAGATCTTCAAGTCTTGGACTCCTCAGATGCACACCACTGATTTAGCACTGTTCACGTGTGCACGTGCATGCATGCATGCATGCACTCCTCCTTTCCTCTTCTTGGTGCAGTAGACCCACAAAGGGTGTAGTCACTTTAAGCACACACCATCTTCTCAGACTTCACACACTTTATGCAATTTGTTTACACACTTAAATTGTGTGTTCTACTTGAGTGTGGGTCTTGTTCTTCTTCAAAGTGTGCACAATGTTTTTGCACACACTAAGGTTCGGCCTATTTGTCTTTTTGCACACAAACTTTGTTTTTCACTTTTGCACACACTTGAGCTTGGCCTTTAACTTCTTCTTGCACACACACAAAGTGTTCTTTAATTTGTTCTTTCAATGTGTGCACCCATATAAGGGCTACGGCCTTCTTCTTCAAATTTCACACAAGGCACTAAGGCCTCGGCCTCTTCTTGTCTAGCACACACAACTTGTTCTTTCTTCCTCTTGCACACACACACAAAATGTGTTCTTCTTTGTTGTGGCCTACACTCCTTTTGAACACACCCAAGGCTACGACCTTCTTTTCACACACAAGGTGCAAGCCTCGGGTTCTCCTTGCACACACACACAAGATGTGTTCTTACTCCACCCGAACTCCTACTCAAGGGAGGGCGCGCAAGGTGCAGCAAACTCCACACTTCAACCGAGCAAGGGTGCTTGGTGCAAGGCAGCGCGCAGGGTGCCTGAGTAACCTATGTCGCGAGCACAAGGGCCGCGCAAGGCCTCGGGTGCAAGGCACCTCGGGCTTCAACCGTGGGCGCGCAAGATGTTGTGGCCACGGGTCTTCCTGTCGCGCAAGGGAGGCGCGCAGGGGACCTCTCAATTCTTCTTTCGCGCAACAGGTGCACAAAAGGAACCTCGCGGAGCAAGGGATGCTCCGGGCTTCACTGCCGTGCAAGTGTGCGCGCAGGGCTTCGACTTCGTGAGGCACAGAGTGCTTCTCACGTGACTTCTTTCTTCAAAAACTCAGCAAGCACAATGAGAGCCTCGAGCTCTCCTTATATAGGCAGACGAATGCCTTTGATCATCCGCGTGTTAAATCTTGAATCACCGAAGATTTCGGATCTTCAAAATCTTTCCAAAGTTTTGCGTTTTCTCTTCGGTGCACGCGGGTTCTTTTTATTTATTATTTATTTTTCCTCCATGTGCATGCGACTTAGAACGCATGCACGGCCTTCGGTTAAGGATAATCCATGCAAACCATAAACCACACAAGGCCTCTCACCTTCAGTTTGCTTCGGCCTTCTTCGAAATTTTCCATACATTGCATGCATGTATATTTTTATACATGAATCTGTTCAGTAGGTCTAGACGAGCTCAATGGAGCCTTTGGCTTCGGCAATGGTGGCCGGGAACATGAAATAGGTCGTCGGATGGCCTCTAGTTCGTCGGCGGCTCGCGGGTGGCTTCAGGGTGTCCTCGGCTCGAGCTCGAGGTGGAAGACGAGCCACGGCCGTTGGATCAGGCGTTTGAATATCCTCGGACGGCCGCGATCAGGAGATCTCGCGCGGGATGCGATGAGCGGCTGTAATCAGCCGCGTGATTGGATGAGCGGCCAGGATCTCTTCCGCGGGAAAAATCCGCGTCCCACATCGAAACCTCTCGCGGTTTTTGCGCGGTTTATTACCCAGGCGCTGCCTCAACCCCCCGATTGAACTTCCAACCTCCACGGTGCCGCCCCGCACCGTGTTCTCCCTGAGGGCGCGCTCTGCGCCCACTCTCGCCTCTGTGGGTGCGCTCCTAGCGCCCACTAGGCACTACCTGACACTCGCGGGTGTGCTCATGCGCCCCTGCCGCGCTCCTCCGGGCGTGCCCCAGGCGCCCATGCGGTGTCTTGGGTGTGCGCCCTGCCGCCCTGGCTCGCCCCACGGGTTCCCCCGGGCGTGGTGCCCTAGTGCCCATGCCTTGGGGTTGAACCCTCAAGGTGCCTTGGCTGGCCATATTTTTTGGCAAAGGCAAATATTAAGACTTTGTTAAAAACAAAGTTCTCCTCCATATAAAATGCCATATCAAGCCCTTTCATTCTTCTTCTCCATTTCTTCCCTTCTCTACTTCTTAAGAATTCCTTAATCCTCCTCAACATATAATCTTCACTTAGTATATGGAATTCAAAAGGTTTATTCTTAATCTTCTTCATCTCCTCTTCCATATGTGTTCAATACTTAGGAGGGACTTCTTCAACTGAATCTCATAAATCACACATGTTCTTCAACATTCTTCATTGATCTAATCAGAGATCAATTGGATCTTCTTCTGATTCACATGCACTAAGAGTTAGTACATGGACTTCTTTAGTCCACTTCATCCACTTAGAAGTTGTTGATGGATCTCTTTCTTCTCCTCATGCATTGTCAGTACAATGCATGGTCTTCAAACAATGTTGTGACATTGTACCATCAGGATACAAGTTCTTTGAACTTAAAGAGCAGCTCAACAATCGTCAGATATCAACTAGAGAATGTTTCAACCACATCTCCTATGCCACTTAGTGAATCTCCCTAAGTGACATGCATCTTAGTACCATGGACATTCTCCTTCACCACCAACACCATCACAACCTTTGGCATTCACATCTTGACATTCATGACTTCCATTCATTCCAAGACAACTTCATGCCTCATTGACTACAAATGCAACACAGTGCACTTCACAATTGAACTACATTTTACATACTTATGTACACAATGTCTCTCTAATTTTTAAAATTAAATTCACAGAAGTAGTAAAATTACGTTTTAAGCAAATTCTCAAATGTGTCGAGAAGGTGGGTAAAATGCGTTAAAATTTTCAATAAAATTTTAGACACATAATTTTTTTATAAAACTATTCCAATTAATTAAGATGAACATATATAGGTATTATTTATCTATTTTGACTTAAAATAAATTTACATAAAATAAATAATTATTTAAATAAAAATTTAGTATTAATCATTAAAGCAATGTTTTCACTATTCATCAAAAATTGAATATTTTCCGAAAAATACCAAACATTCAATCAAAGATAATTTTGATATTCCAAATTCAAAAATTATGTCTATTATACCAAATTCAAAACATTGGAGTCACATTAATTAATTTATATTTAATTCTCATTTCAAAAACTAGAAAGCGTGTTTTTGAGAACTAAAAACTATCAAAAGATTCATATGTGTTAATGTGCAATTTAAATATGAAATTACATCCAATAAAAAATATTGGATTCAATGATAAAAATATAATCTAATTATAATTCAAAATAATTAAAATTTATAATTGAACACTATAAATTATTCTGATAAAAAAATTGTTTTCAATTAAAAATTATTATCATTCACTATTCATCAAAATATAAAAGTTGTCAGAAAAACACCAAAAACATATCCAAACTAAATTTTAATGTCCCGCATATAAATATGAAGTTTATTTTTCCAAATTGAATATATAATAGTTTCATATATATGATTTAAAAAGGGTTCTCCGTTAGAAGTTGGAAAAACATCATTTTTTAAAAATACTTGTTTTATCTAAAAACATTAATGTGCCCTTATATTATGTATAGAAAACAAAAATGATGAGTCTTAAAATTATGTAGGATATATATATAACTAAAAATGTTGTTAATGCTATTCATAACCACATTTTAAACTGCTAGTTTGATAGTACATGGTGTGCTTTAACTCGGTATTACGTGTAGCGCAAGCTATTGAATTACTTTAAAGATATAACGTACTATGAAATATTGGGGTGTTACATTCTCCCCTCCTTCAATAAATTTTTTCCTTGAAATTTGAAATTTTTCTTTGAAAATAAAAGGTTAAAAATAAAAAGTACGTTTGAGGAAAACCCACATCATAAATAGGGTTAAAAAATTTTATTCTTAATAATACGGAAAGAGAAATGAAAAGGTAACCACCAAATTAGGATTTCAAAATGAAGATCATTGGAAGAAATTTGAGACACATAATTATAGGAAAATGTAAAAAATTATAGGGATTGATTATGGTCATCAATCAAAAACAAGTGAACAATAAATAGAAAATTTAGGGCTTCAAATCCATCAATCTATGATGACTTAAAATATAACTGTTTCATCAAAACAAAAGGTATTAGGATAACACATTTTTTATTTTAATATCTATTCTCTAATGTTTATCAATTAATTTATTCATAGAATAAAAAAATACTTCACAATTGGAGTTCCATCATTTCACTAATTTCTACCACAAACTCATCTTTCAATCCAAAAGATAATATATCTAAAAAATATTCTATTTATCCTAACGTATAGGGTTTAAAAATGAATTTATAATTCATCCATCAGTTCATTTACAAAAAATACATTATTGAAACTGGGACATCTTGTAGGCCACTGGTATGTGATGAACCCTTGTCACCCATCAGTAGCGAGTTTAATTATCACGACCTTTCCAGACGCGATGGGCTATCACCTGACCTTTAGGTTGTCCTTTTTATAAAAAATCCAAATATAATAGTAATAAATCTTTTAACCACAAACCATAAAATCCAATGTCCAACATAATCCATTCCAATTATTAGACTTATCCAAAATAATTGGGTCCAAATTCATAGTAAAAAAATTTATAAGGAAGGTCAACATAACATAATGAAGATCTCTTTTTTCCACATAATAACATATGAGTACCTTCATCATGTATTATCATAATACATGGAAACACCAAAAATTACAATAAAACTATATTGACTACATTCATGCTCCCATATTTCATATAGAATACTAGATATATTCCTTATATCCAAAAATGTTGAATACTCCAATAATTAATGAAAAAAGAAATCATTAATCAATTCCAAGGTTGTCAATAATATCAAATATAATTTTTCTATATCAACCATCTCTTATTCAAAAATTAGTACCTTAGTATCAAGACCATATTAAGTTTTCATTTTTCTTTAACCATGTATTTTCCAAAAAAAAATTAACTTGCTGTTGAGTCAATTTTCATAGTACAATATAATCTCAAATCCTTAATGAAATAGTATTGCAGTACAATCCTTATTTATTTCCATAATTAATATAAAATTTACATCTTTGATACAACACTCAAATGACATAATTATTTTACAAAAACATATGAACACTTACCATTCATCTTCATATGCGACAGTATCATAACATGATTATTATCCAATAGCATCATTTGCGGTATACTCTGATGATTGGGACATTGATTCGCGTAGTGTCCCAATATCTTGATGATGAAGAATTGTACATTTGAATCCTTTTTCTTACCCTTGCAATCACGTACATGGTGTTTTTCTTCTCTACACTTATAAAAAACTCACTTTCCCTTCAAGAATTTAAAAAGGTTATTCTTTCAACAATTATCACATATGGGAAAATTCTTCTTTCCCTTCATCCCTTTATACATCATTCTCTCTACCATCAATTTATTCTCTTTCTTCCCTTCAATTCTATAGGACTTAGAGAATTCATTTCTTATATTATTAACACATGATACTATTACTTCATTTGATGATAATATGTGGGAGACGTTTTCCCTTTTTAGTGTTGGCTTAAGACCTTGAAAGATATGATCTTTCTTACTCTTTGGATCATGTGTATTGCTGGAGTTCTCATTCCTTCTACTATGTAGAATTTCTAAATAATGCCATACACTATATTAGTTTATGAATCTCAAATTATAATTCCAAACATGAAAAATACTTAATTTAAATTGGAAAGTTTATGAATATAATCAATAATCATAAAAAAATCTTTGAGGATGTATTAACTCATAAATCCTTCATAATGCTTTATAAAAAAATGTGAATTATCATAATCATATCCCCTAGAAGTTTCAATACCAAGAGTGCAGAAAGGCCCATTCTCATGTACCAGGATACCCCAAGTCAAGCCAAAAACTCCTTTTCAGAGTTTTCACTCCTAGGTACATCTCTTCCAGAGAAACCATTACCTGTTTGTATCCAGACAAAGATGTATTATCTATGAAAACCCAGATAATATTTACACTTCCAAAAGTTTTGGATATTCTTGTATACTAATCCTCAATGTCAATATTAGGTTAATGTTCTTTACTTGGAGTTCTTATAAATGTAGTTTCTAGTGTTTTTACTAAACTACCATTGATACCAATTGTAAAACCCTAACCCTAGTTACCCAGATTTGGTGAATTATTACATAACATTGGCATGATGAAAATAGATCATGTTTCGAAAGTCCTATAAGTTTAGTACCCTCGAAAGTACTAGATACATACATAAGTTTTACATTACATCATGAAATAAAAAACAATGCATCCCCTTTGAACACAATCATATCCTTTGGCTTATCCCTGCAGGTTAATCATAATTTACTTCTTCACATCCTATGAAAAAGAAAACATAAGAAAGAGGTGAGCTCAGATGCTCTGTATGGATAACAACATAGCGGAAACTATCATAAATAAGCATAAATATTTATGACACCATATAATAATAAAACACAACTCTTTTAAACATAAACATTATCATAATATAGGAATGATAAATCAAATAATTCCATTTTCTTTTTCACATTGATATTCTACTAGTTGAATAATCACATGTAATATCAATAGATAATTTCAAAATGATGGAATGCATAATTCCAAACATCTTAACAACATAGTCATGGCCTCATGCCAAGACTAAAAGTAAGATTTTGTCAAATACTTATGCCTAGACAATAGTTTGTCTCATGATACCTATCGATACATCATGGAACTATAGCGGGCTCCACCCGTCACTTATTTAGTCAAATGCATTACTCATATAAAAATGTCGAAACATAACATAAACATTCATATTAAAACTATCATAATAAATGTTAATACGTTAACCATAAATCATGAATGTTATAAAAATAACACACCCACAGTCAAATATATCTCATAACCTGCAATACAATATAGAAGATTGTATCATAATAAATCAACTTCAAACATGTGTAACATCCATCAAAAGATGTTGACATAGATGAAATCAAAACTATTTGAGAGAAATATCTCTTTCTATTTTGAAATCGTTTAAAAGTCGCATAATTATAAAAAAAAATATTTTATGTTGAAAATATTCTTATATTCTTATAAGCGAAGCTTTTAAGGTGTTATAAAGGTGGAAAATAGCTAAACCTTCTGTATAAGTTAAAAAAACATTCTTCCCTTAATTTGTTAAAAAGTTCAAAAAGTACCTTATTTGAAATGTGATTGAATGATTCATTTCAAACCACTTTATAAAAACTCAAATAAGGGTATGAAATCCTTTAACCCATATTTTAGTAAATATTAAAAAAAAATTTGAAATACATTTTTATGAATCACTGATGTGGATTATAAAGAGGTCCTAATAGATACTTTCGTAAAAACAACCTTGGATAATAAATAGATTGTAAAATTAACCCTTACCTTGTACTATTACTTTTTAGATGTCATATTAAACACATATACAATAGTTATACCATTTTTCTTACATTAAACTAGAACCACATTCATTAATATGATATCATATATAATCTTCTAATTTTTCTTTGTTAATAATATTTCATTAGTATCATTGGTTTGGGTGTTAAGTGATTCGTTTTATATTATAAATTTTTTTATGTAAGTCATGTTTGGTATGGATATTATGTATTTGATTCATATACTAAATGAAATTAATTTCTTAAAAACTATTTTAAAATATTAAATGCAAATTATTCTATAATGGTTATGATGTGGAATGAATCTCATTACATTCATGGAAACGGTAATCCGTATGTACGCATGAGCGACAATATCATTATATTGATGATGAAATTGTTTGTAATTGGATGGTATATAATATATACAGAATAATTAAATTTTTTAATTTATTATTTACATCAATTATACTCATTATTATACCCATCCAATGAATGAAGTGTTGAATAACAAACTACACCACGATGTGGAGACGGTAAGTCGTACGTACGCATGTATGGTGACTTTTTCATTCATATGATGAATGGAAAAATGAATATGGTTGTACCATATTTATAATTACATCATATAATGTATAAGTTACTAGATTTATTACTTTGGTATGGATGCAACAAAGAAACAGAAAGTGGTAGAACAAATTATCTTTGAATGAGGTGATGAAATTATTACCTCTTCTTCAGGTTCTCCCTTTTGATTTGATCTAAAGGGATCCTTATATTGACTTTATGATAAAATTAAGGGCTCTAGGTTTAAGTGAGGGTATGTGGGAGAATACTTGAGTGGGGGTTTTCCAATCCAAATGGCTTTGGATGTGTGAAACTAATAGAAGGGGAAGTACACTTTTATAAGAGATGCAAGGGCTACTTTAGGAAAAGCTTGAAATATTATTTTATTATTAAATCCTTTTCGTTTTATAATGGATCTAAAATGATTTATTTCATGGATAAGGTGGGGCTGGGTCTAATAACTCTCAACAAATAGGTTTCATACATTTTTAGGTTACCATATTAACCTTATCTTTTAGATTTAACTCTTTTGTTAAGTAATTTAACTATTACCATGTCGTCTTGTATTTTTATATTACATGGTTAATAAAATTACTATAAATTTCTTAGAAAAGACCAAGTGTTTCATTAATGACATGTATATCATTATATAATTTTTTTTTCTGAACGTTAGTTTTTTAGAAATAATATATCATTTAATAATATAGTATTTATTTTAGAAACTGATTTATGTTAATTTTAAAACCATTCAGTAATTAAGTTTTTTGAAAGTCAATATTACTTTATTAATTTGAAAAAAAATATTAAATAAATACTAACATGTCATATTAACCTATAAAATCCATTTAATAATTAAAAAGTCTCAATTTACTTTTTATATATATTTATAATATCAATTATTTTAATCATTCATTAATAAGGTAATTACTGCATCAACATTGAGTCATAAATAAGTTTAACTATTTAATGTCAAAAAATTATAAATAAAACACCATTATTTAGGAAAGATTTTAATATTTTTAATAAATATTTATATTCAAATTTTTCTTATGTATAACCCTATATTAAAAATGTTTTAGTTATTAAAATTTGAATTTAACATTTTAAACGCATCATTTAATAAAATAATAATAAACATCGGAATCTAATCAAATTGGATCATATTTTAAAAATAAGGTTAATTTTGGTAAAATAAAACTTATTGAATAATATTAGGACATTTTCTAGGTTAATTATAATACAATTTTACCTTAAATTATCATATTTACTTTTTATCGCAGTAAATAAAATTCAAAAGTTATTATTCACCAATAATTTTTTTCATCCTATTGCACCAAATTTTACTTACTTATGTCAAACATGTCTCTCAGTGTTTTGAAATTCAATTCACAGAAGTAGTAAAATTACATTTTATGAAAATTATTAAATATACATAAACGGTGGGTATGAGATGTTAAAAAGTTCAATAAAATTTTATACATCTATTTTTATTATAAAATTACTTCAATGAAATAAATTTAACTTATATATGTATTATATCTATTTTTATGGAAAACAATTTAACTAAAATAAATAATTATTTAAATGAAATGTCGGTTTTAAACAATAATGGAGTGTTTTCCACTATTCATCAAAAATTGAATGTTTTCAAAAAAATAGAAAAAATTTACCCAAATCTAATTTTGATATTAAAAATTCATAAATTATAAGGCCCCAGCCTTAAACCATACTTAATATTGAATTAAATGAATAATTCACATTGAGGATCTTTTCAGGTTTAGAGTTTTAGAGAATTAGAACATAACTATTACATCTCAAAAGAATACAAAGTAGACACTTCTACTAAGTTTCCATAATAGAAAAAAAACTCTTAAAAAGAAACATGTCTAGTTCCATGTATTATATATCATGACATTCCCTTGATCCCATCCTTGACCTTAATCCACTTTAAGTCCTGTGAAAAACATTTCGAAAAAAAACTTGGGGTGAGCATAAAAAGCTCAGTAAGGGATACACAAAGAATGAAAACTGTTACTTTTTCAAACATCAAGTAAACCATGTATGCTCTAACAAAGTAATACCTTCACCATCATGAAGTAGTAAAAACTCTTCACTGAATAAAGTATCATTACTTACCTTTTTGTAACCAAAGGATTACCATAAAACCCATATAAAGAACATATAGCATATATAAAGGTAACTTGGGACATAAACATACTTAAGTGGAATAACCATACGGTCGACATCCACACATATCACTTAATGGAATAGCCATATGGCCAATTTCCATACATACTTAATGGAATAGCCATACGGCCGACTTCCATACCCAATGCATTGGAGGTTATAACTTAACCACCCGTCCTAGTATTCACGGAACCACCCATCATATTGTTTATCACGTAACCACCCGTCAAATGTCCAAGTACCAATATAAAATCATAAAACATAAAACCAATATAAAGGAATGATAACATATCCACATTTCAATCAAAATATATCATAACAGAATCCTTTATGAAAACCATTTTCAATACCAAAATACATAAAAGAGTATATGGTATTTATTTTATTTTAAAAACATTACGGCTTGTTGAGGAAGCCAAAGACCAAATAATACTCGCGGCGGCGGAAAAGGTCGTTGTCAACGCGTACGTTAAAAAAACATTCCTTTTTGTCGTTTAGTAAAACGCTTCGTAGAAAAAGATTCCTTTTGTATAATAGTATAAGTCAAAGGAGTTTATACGCCGTATAAAATAAAGTTGTGTATAAAACGAAATATCCCTCAATGAAAGGAGATTGAGACGAAGTCCCTTACCTTGGGTCCGACTTGACCTGATCATTTTTTACGTCCTGAATAATAAACATGAGTTAATTTCTACTTGATTAAGAACCTTTTAAAGTTAATTATTCCTTTTATATCACTTATTGCCATGTTATAAACATTATGTAACCATTTAATTTAATAATGTTTGTTTTGTTGATATTTGGTTCTTAAGTCGAAAGTGGACTTCTTACAATTACATGTTGTTCGTGTGGTCAAAGGTTCTTTATATCCAGAATGACATTACGGATTTGGATATCATATATATCAATAATATACATGTATTTATAATATTACATAATCATTTAGAGGTATGAAATGGAATGCACCGTTCATGGAGACGGTAAGCCGTATGTACGCATGAACGCTACTTTCATTTCTTTGTCATATTAATGGAATTAAAACTAAATGAGAGGTATGTATATTTTAAGTCCAGAATTATATTCATCATTTAGATATATCATTCATTATATATATCCATTATATACATGTACTTTTAATAGTACATTACATTTGGGGATAAGAAATGAAATGCACCGTTCATGGAGACGGTAAGTCGTACGTACGAATGAACGCTACTTTCATTTCTATCTCATACTTTAGTGGAAAGAAATAATAATGATATAGAGGTATTTTATAATTCCAGTATAACATCATATATAATATCTTTAAATCCATTCTTTACACGTCCCACATATGGCATTAACGAATCACATCACTTTGAGGGGGCGGTAGTCCGCACTTCTTTAAATGAAGATATCGTGTTTACCCATAATGGAAACCATAAAGGTATGCCCAAAATGAAAAATACAGAATCTTAAAGAAAACATAAACATATTATATATCATATATAAATATAGTGACATCTTAATGGCCACCTTTGAAGGTGTTAAAGGAATGTTGAACAATCATCGTTTCGGGAGGCATAAATTCACAATCCACGGAAACAATATGTTCTTTAACCATTAGATGAAGGTGTGTGTAAGTGTAGCTGGAATACTTATTATAACAACATCCTAGTATATTGAAGATACTAGAGTTGTTACAAAAGAAATAAATAAAAATATTTTAGGGGGTTGGAGAAGCAAAATAATACAAAAGGACTCAAGTGAAGACATTACCTCAAAATCGGGTAACTCCCTTTGGCTTGAGCTCAAAGGCTTCCTTGGGAAGACTTCTGCCCAAAGTGAGGCTTCAAGGAGTAAGAGAAGGAAGTGGAGAGACAAAATGGGCAGGGTTTGGCCAAGCCAAAGGCTTTGGGAGTGTGGGTAAGGTGGTAGAGGTGGGGGCCTTTAATAAGAGGGGAGGAGGGGCACTTTTGGAAAGTAAAGAAATATTACTTTATTTGAAAATGTGTTTCAGTTTTAAAAGGTCCCACATTGATATAATTAGTTGATAAGGTGATAAGGGTTCTAAATCCACCCATCCAATAAGTTTTGGACATGTGTAGTTCAAATATTTTACATTATCTTTCCATTTTATTTAAATCATCAAATAATGATGTCATCGCTACATCATTATTATGTCATAAATAATTTAATTTATTTAATGTCTAAAAATTAAAAAAAAATACTATGATGTATGAAATATTTTTAGATTTCCCATTACTATTTATAATCAAAAATATTACTTGTATAACCCCATTTAAAAATTGTTTTTGTAAAACATATCATGTTTGTGCCATTTTTTACATTAACATTAAATAAAAGGTATTTATGTCATTTTCCAACCAAAGTGGCTCCATGGGGTCCCCAAGTTGACCCATGGCTTTTCTTGGTCGGCCAGGACACATCCAATGAGGGTAGGACATGTTTCTAGGTCATCTCATATTATTTAAACATTATTGTTACCTTAAACTACACTAATTACCACTAATCGCGATTAAAAACATGATAAGTTACTATTCACCAAAAATTATTTTAATCTCATTGAACAAAATTTTACTTCTTAGTGACAACCATGTATGTCGTATTTTTAAAATTCAATACACAAAGGTGGCAAAATTTCATTTAAATGGAAAATCAATTTTTATAAGTACCACTTAGTGATTTCACTATTCATCAAAAATTGAAGTTTTTCAGAAAAATTCCAAAAATTCACCCTAAGATATATTTGATATTCCGAATTCAAAAATGAAGTCCATTTTACAAAATTCAAAACATATAAGTCAAATTAATTAATTTAATAATTAATTCCCGCTGTCATGACAAATAGTGTGTTTTTGTGAAACAATAAGTATCAAAAGATTGACACTAGTTTAAGTCCGATTTCAAAGTGAAATTAATTCCAACGACCACTATTGGATTTAATGGTAAAAATATTTTATAATTTCACTCTAAAACCAATTCAAATAATAATCTAATCATATAGATAAATTAGATCAAAAATTTGTTTTGAATTAAAATACAACATTAACAATATTCATTAAAAATGATCTTTATCGGAAAGATACCAAAAATTTACACAAAGTAAATTTTGATGTCCCGATTCCAAAGAAGAGTTATATTTGGTCCAATAGAATTTATAAGATTGATCAAAACTATATTTAATGATGGTTCTCTGTCAAAAGGTGATAAGTGAACCCTTAGTGAAAATTAGGGTATAAATGCCTAAAATTGAATTCTTTCTCAATTTTAAGCCTTTATATTTTTTTGGGTAAATATAAAAACATATATAATCATATTTTAGTTATTTCTATCCATTCCCGCCAGTACAATGGCTACATGTTAACTACCATTTAAAATAATATTATTATATTACTAGTGTGCAACGTAAGATTTCAATGAAACTCATCATTGTGTATCGAGTACGCTATCGAATGTAGAAACCCCTTTTAATTAAAATTAATATTTAATTCCTAAATATTAATTAATATAAAAATTATTTATTCTTTATTTACCTTGGATGTTACATCCTTCCCCCCTTTTGGGAATTGTGTCCTCTCAATTTTATTCACTTATCAAAATAAGTGGGGGGTATTTATCCCTCATAGCATTTTCAGATTCCCACGTTGCCTCTTCAATCACATGGTTTTTCCACAAAACCTTTACCTGATGAATCACCTTATTCCATAACACCTGCTCCCTATTGTTAAGAATCTGGACGGGTTGTTCTTCATAAGATTGGTTCTCTTCCAGCTGAACTACCTCTGGACTCAAAACATGAGATGGATCTGGCATATACCTTCTCAACATTGAAACATGAAAAACATTGTGTACCTGAGATAAACTCAGAGGTAAAGCCACTCGGTAAGCAATTGATCCAACTTTCTCCAGAATTTCATATCGTCCAATGAACCTTGGACTCAGCTTTCCTTTCTTACCAAATCTCATCACAATTTTCCATGGAGAAACCTTGAAAAAAACATGATCACCTACCTCGAAAGATAGATCCTTCCTCCGGTAATCCGCATAACTCTTCTGCCTGCTCTGAGCTGTTCTCATGTGTTTCTAAATCAACTAAACCTTTTCTGCCATCCCTTCTACCAATTCTGGTCCCATCAACTTCCTTTCACCCACTTCATCCCAGAAAGCTGGAGTTCGACACCGCTTCCCATATATTGCCTTAAATGGTGCCATCTGTATACTAGAATGAAAACTGTTATTATATGAAAATTCAACCAAAGAAAGATGTTGGTCCCAACATCCCTGATAATCCATCGAACAAGCTCGTAGCATATCCTCCAATGTCTGAATTGTTCGTTCTGACTGCCCATCTGATTGAGGATGAAAAGTTGTACTAAAATTTAATTCAGTACCCAACGACTTCTGAAGGCCTTTCCAAAAGTTAGAAGTGAACCTGGGATCACGGTCAGATACAATGGAGAGAAGAACTCCATGTAACCTGACTATCTCTTTAAGATACAAACGGGAAAGTTGATCTAGAGAGAAAGTATCTCATATAGCAAGGAAATGAGTAGATTTGGTCAAGCAATCAACAATAACCCAGATCACATTATTACCTTGAGAAGTCCTCGGTAATCCCACAACAAAGTCCATGGATATGTTTTCCCATTTCCACTCTGGCACTGGTAAAGGCTGAAGCATCCCTTTAGGTAACTGTCGCTCTGCTTTAACCTACTGACAAGTCAAACACTTCACAGTAAAATCAGCAATATCTCTTTTCATTCCATCCAACCAGTAATACTCCCGTAGATCTCTGTACATCTTAGTACTGCCAGGATGAACTGAAAACGGAGAACTATGAGCCTCACATAACAACTCATTCTTCAACTGTGAATCACAAGGCACACATAATCTCTTCCCAAACAATCAAAAACTTATCCAGGAACTCATGGAAAATTCTATTCATAAGGTCCATGAATACAACAGGTGCATTGGTTAACCCAAAAGGCATAACTACAAATTCATAATGTCCATATCTAGTAAGGAACACAGTCTTCGAAAATTCTTCTTCTTTTACTTTCAACTGATGGTACCCCAACCTCAAGTCAATCTTCGAAAAATACTGAGCTCCCTAGAGCTGATACCACTTCATTCGATGGACCAACATCTGCTGAAGTTGTTGCAAAGGATTTCACCACCCCTTTCTGCTTGTAGTCTGGCTGAATTCCCCCAGTTGAGTTCTTCGTTGGACACTCTTTTGCATAATTACCCATTTCATTACACTTAAAACATCTTACTGTTGGCTTTTCATTGCCTTCTTGATCATATTCCTTACAGTTACGAGCAATATGACCCGACTTACCACACCGAAATCACTTACCAGACTTGGATAAACATTCTCCAGGATGCATTTTACCACACTTCTCACATGATGGATATTTGGTTTTCTTACCTCCTTGCTTCTTTGATGAATTATTCCCCTTTCCTGCCAACTAGACCTCTTATTCTTTTGTTTGTCATAGAACACCTGATCATCAGCAAACTCCATTTCCACCTTCTCCACACATCGAACAAGTTTTTCATAACTTCTGAACTCACGAGAAGCTAAAGCCCTTCGATACTTTGTCTTTGACACTGAGTTAAAATGTTTTATTTTACTATCAAGATCTCGTATGAAGTTCGGAGCATACCTTGCCAATCGAGTAAACTTTTCTTCATAACCAGCCACAGAATCATCCTCCTGCCTCAATTATAGGAACTGTTTTTCCATCCTAAGACGAACCACCTTAGGAAAATATTTCTCAAGAAACATACTTTTGAATTCATCCCAGTGAAGATCCTCAATGTCATCGCTATCCTGGATATTTTTCACCATCGACCACTACTGATCAGCTTTACCTTCAAAACGGTAAACAGCAAGACTAACCTTTTGATGTTCTGAACACTCCATGACATCAAAAATCTTCTCCAGTGCTTTAATCCAACCTTCAGTTGCATAGGGTAAGATGATCCTCTGAATGATGGGGGATGTTTCCTCATGAAGTGTTCCACCACTGACATGTTCCTCTGTGGTTGATCTGACGGATCTCGTGCATGGATACCACCACCATTTATAGCCTGAGTCAACTGTGCCATCACTGCAACAATCTATTCAGTTCTAATTCCGACCATCTCAGGTTGCTGATTTGGAAGGTTGTCTTCCTCCTGATGTCGTCCCAACATAGCTGCTTTGTTTCCTCTATGGAAAACCATTCTTAACACAGAAATATCTTAGGCAAAGAAACATGGTAATCTATAAATACTATATCAATTCAATCATATCATAAATTAACTTATAATTTAACAATTTTCTAACTCCAAAAGTTGTCTAAACTGACCTCTGATACCAACTATAAGGCTCCAGCCTTAAACCTTACTTAATATTGAATTATATTAATAATTCACATTGAGGATATTTTCAGGATTAGAGTTTTTGAGAATTAGAACATAACTATTACATCTCAAAAGATTACAAAGTAGACACTTCTACTAAGTTTCCATAATAGAAAAAAACTCTTAAAAAGAAACATGTCTAGTTCCATGTCATATATAGCATGACATTCCCTTGATCCCATCCTTGACCTTAATCCACTTTAAGTCCAGTGAAAAACATTTCGAAAAAAACTTGGGGTGAGCATAAAAAGCTCAGTAAGGGATACACAAAGAATGAAAACTGTTACTTTTTCAAACATCAAGTAAACCATGTATACTCTAACAAAGTAATACCTTCACCATCATGAAGTAGTAAAAACTCTTCACTGAATAAAGTATCATTACTTACCTTTTTGTAACCAAAGGATTACCATAAAACCCATATAAAGAACACATAGCATATATAAAGGTAACTTGGTACATAAACATACTTAAGTGGAATAACCATACGGTCAACTTCCACACATATCACTTAATGGAATAGCCATACGGCCAATTTCCATACACACATAATGGAATATCCATATGGACGACTTCCATACCCAATGCATTGGAGGTTATAATGTAACCACCCATCCTAGTATTCATGGCACCACCCTTCATATGGTTTATCACGTAACCACCCGTCAAATGTCCAAGTACCAATATAAAATCATAAAACATATAACCAATATAAAGGAATGATAACATTTCCACATTTCAATCACAATATATCATAACAAAATCCTTTATCAAAACCATTTTCATTACCAAAATACATAAAAGAGTATATGGTATTTATTTTATTTTAAAAACATTACGGCTTGTTGAGGAAGCCAAAGACCAAATAATACACGCGGCGGCGGAAAAGGTCGTTGTCACCACATACGTTAAAAAAAACATTCCTTTTTGTCATTTAGTAAAACGCTTCGTAGAAAAAGATTCCTTTTGTATAAAAGTTTAAGTCAAAGGATTTTATACACCATATAAAATAAAGTTGTGTATAAAACGAAATATGTCGCAATGAAAGGAGATTGAGACGAAGTCCCTTACCTTGGGTCCGACTTGACTCGATCATTCTTTAACGTCCTGAATAATAAATTTGAGTTAATTTCGACTTGATTAAGAACCTTTTTAAAGTTAATTATTCCTTTTATATTACTTATTTCCATGTTATAAACATTATGTAACCATTTAAGTTAATAATGTTTGTTTTGTCGATATTTGGTTCTTATGTCGAAAGTGGACTTCTTTAAATTACATGTTGTTCGTGTGGTCAAAGGTTCTTTATATCCAGAATGACATTCCTGATTTTGATATCATATATATCCATCATATACATGTATTTTTAATATTACATAATAATTTAGAGGTAAGAAATGAAATGCACCGTTCATGGATACGGTAAGCCGTACGTACACATGAACGCTACTTTCATTTCTTTGTCATATTAACGGAATTAAAACTAAATGGGAGGTATGTATATTTTAATTCCAGAATTATATTCATCATTTAGATATATCATTCATTATATATATCCATTATATACATGTACTTTTAATAGTACATTACATTTGGGGATAAGAAATGAAATGCACCGTTCATGGAGACGGTAAGCCGTACGTACGCATGAACGCTACATTCATTTCTATCTCATACTTTAATGGAAAGAAATAATAATTATATAGAGGTATATTATAATTCCAGTATAGCATCATATATAATAACTTTAAATCCATCCTTTACACGTCCCACATATGGCATGAACGAATCACATCACTTTGAGGGGGCGGTAGTCCGCACTTCCTTAAATGAAGATATCGTGTTTACCCATAATGGAAACCATAAAGGTATGCCCAAAATGAAAAATACAGAAGATTAAAGAAAACATAAACATATTATATATCATATATAAATATAGTGACATCATAATGGCCACCTTTGAAGGTGTTAAAGGAATGTTGAACAATCATCATTTCGGGAGGCATAAATTCACCATCCACGGAAACAGAATGTTCTTTAAACATTAGATGAAGGTGTGTGTAAGTGTAGCTCGAATCCTTCTTATAACAAAATCCTAGTATATTGAATATACTGTAGTTGTTACAAAAGAAATAAATAAAAAGATTTTAGGGGGTTGGAGAAGCAAAATAATACAAAAGGACTCAAGTGAAGACATTACCTCAAAATCAGGTAACTCCCTTTGGTTTGAGCTCAAAGGCTTCCTTTGGGAGACTTCTGCCCAAAGTGAGGCTTCAAGGAGTAATAGAAGGAAGTGGAGAGACAAAATGGGCAGGGTTTGGCCGAGCCAAAGGCTTTGGGAGTGTGAGTAAGGTGGTAGAGGTGGGGGCCTTTTATAAGAGGAGAGGAGGGGCAGTTTTGGAAAGTAAAGAAATATTACTTTATTTGAAAATGTGTTTCGGTTTTAAAAGGTCCCAAATTTATATAATTCGTGGATCAGGTGATAAGGGTTCGAAATCCACCCATACAATAAGTTTTGGACATGTGTAGTTTATAGAGTTTACATTATCTTTCCATTTTATTTAAATAGTCAAATAATGATGTCATCGCTGCATCATTATTATGTCATAAATAATTTAATTTATTTAATGTCTAAAAATTATAAAAAAAATACTTTGATGTAGGAAATATTTTTAGCTTTCCAATTACTATTTATAATAAAAAATATGACTTTTATAACCCCATCTAAATTTTTTTTAGTAAAACATATCATGTTTGTGCCATTTTTTACATTAACATTAAATAAAAGGTATTTATGTCATTTTCCAACCAAAGTGGCTCCATGGGGTCCCCAAGATGACCCATGGATTTTCATGGTCGGCCATGACACATCCAATGAGGGTAGGACATGTTTCTAGGTCATATCATATTATTAAAACATTATTTTTACCTTAAACTGTACTAATTACCACTAATCGCGATTAAAAACTTGATAAGTTACTATTCACCAAAAAATTATTTTAATCTCATTGAACCACATTTTACTTCTTAGTGACAACCATGTATGTCGGATTTTTGAAATTCAATACACAAAGGTTGCAAAATTTCAATTAAATGGAAAATCAGTTTTTATAAGTACCACTTAGTGATTTCACTATTCATCAAAAATTGAAGTTTTTCAGAAAAATTCCAAAAATTCACCCTAAGCTATATTTGATATTCCGAATTCAAAAATGAATTCCATTTTAAAAAATTCAAAGCATATAAGTCAAATTAATTAATTTAATAATTAATTCCCGCTGTCATGAAAAATAGTGTGTTTTTGTGAAACAATAAGTATCAAAAGATTGACACTAGTTTAAGTCCGATTTCAAAGTGAAATTAATTCCAACGACCACAATTGGATTTAATGGTAAAAATAATTTCTAATTTCACTCTAAAACCAATTCAAATAATAATCTAATCATATAAATAAATTAGATCAAAAAGAGGTTTTGAATTAAAATACAACATTTACAATATTCATTTAAAAAATGAACTTTATCGGAAAGATACCAAAAATTTACACAAAGTAAATTTTGATGTACCGATTCCAAAGAAGAGTTATATTTGGTCCAATAGAATTTATAAGATTGATAAAAACTATATTTAATGATGTTTCGCCGTCAAAAGGTGATAAGTGAACCCTTAGTGAAAATTAGGGTATAAATGCCTAAAATTGAATTCTTTCTGAATTTTAAGCCTTTATCTTTTGTTGGGTAAATATAAAAACATTTAAAAAATATATAATCATATTTTAGTTATTTCTATCCATTCCCTCCAGTACAACAGCTACATGTTAACTACCATTTAAAATAATATTATTATATTACTAGTGTGCAACGTAAGATTTCAATGAAACTCATCGTTGCGTATCGAGTACGCTATAGAATGTAGAAACCCCTTTTAATTAAAATTAATATTTAATTCCTAAATATTAATTAATATGAAAATTATTTATTCTCTATTTACCTGGGATGTTACATCCTTCCCCCCTTTTGGGAATTCCGTGCTCGCAATTTTATTCACTTATCAAAATAAGTGGGGGTATTTATCCCTCATAGCATTTTCAGATTCCCACGTTGCCTCTTCAATCACATGGTTTTTCCACAAAACCTTTACCTGATGAATCACCTTATTCCGTAACACCTGCTCCCTATGGTCAAGAATCTGGACTGGTTGTTCTTCATAAGATAGGTTCTCTTCCAGCTGAACTACCTCTGGAATCAAAACATGAGATGGATCTGGCATATACTTCCTCAACATTGAAACATGAAAAACATTGTGTACCTGAGATAAACTCAAAGGTAATGCCACTCGGTAAGCAACTGATCCAACTTTCTACAGAATTTCATATGGTCCGATGAACCTTGGACTCATCTTTCCTTTCTTACCAAATCTCATCACACTTTTCCATGGAGAAACCTTGAGAAAAACAT
This sequence comes from Viscum album, assembly GCA_963277665.1. NCBI lineage: Eukaryota > Viridiplantae > Streptophyta > Magnoliopsida > Santalales > Viscaceae > Viscum > Viscum album. The sequence continues at coordinate 974,796,690 of OY728143.1, forward strand.
GATCACCTACCTCGAAAGATAGATCCTTCCTCCGGTTATCCACATAAATCTTCTGCCTGCTCTGAGCTGTCCTCATGTGTTTCTGAATCAACTGAACCTTTTCTGCCATCTCTTCTACCATTTCTGGTCCCATCAACTTCCTTTCACCCACTTCATCCCAGAAAGCTGGAGTTCGACACCGCTTCCCACATAATTCCGGAAATGGTGCCATCTGTATACTAGAATGAAAACTGTTATTATATGAAATTTCAACCAAAGAAAGATGTTGGTCCCAACTTCCCTGATAATCCATCGAACAAGATCGTAGCATATCCTCCAATGTATGAATTGCTCGTTCTGACTGCCCATCTGATTGAGGATGAAAAGATGTACTAATATTTAATTCAGTACCCAACGACTTCTGAAGGCCTTTCCAATAGTTAGAAGTGAACCTGGGATCACGGTCAGATACAATGGAGAGAGGAACTCCATATAACCTGACTATCTCTTTAAGATAAAAATGGGAAAGTTTATCTAGAGAGAAAGTATCTCGTATAGCAAGGAAATGAGAAGATTTGGTCAAGCGATCAACAATAACCTAGATCGCATTATTACCTCTAGATGTCCTCGGTAATCCCACAACAAATTCCATGGATATGTTTTCCTATTTCCACTCTGGCACTGGTAAAGGCTGAAGCATCCCTTTAGGTAACTGCCGCTCTGCTTTAACCTGCTGACAAGTCAAACACTTCACAGTAAAATCAGCAATATCTCTTTTCATTCCATCCAACTAGTAATACTCCCGCAGATCTCTATACATCTTAGTACTTCCAGGATGAACTAAAAACGGAGAACTATGAGCCTCACATAACAACTCATTATTCAACTGTGAATTACAAGGAACACATAATCTCTTCCCAAACAATCAAAAACTTATCCAAGAACTCATGGAAAATTCTATTCATAAGGTCCATGAATACAGCAGGTGCATTGGTTAACCCAAAAGGAATAACTACAAATTCATAATGGCCATATCTAGTACGGAACGCAGTCTTCGGAAAGTCTACTTCTTTTACTTTCAACTGATGGTACCCCAACCTCAAGTCAATCTTTGAAATATACTGAGCTCCCTAGAGCTGATACCACTTCATTCGATGGCCCAACATCTGCTGAAGTTGTTGCAACGGATTTCCCACCCCTTTCTGCTTGTAGTCTGGATGAATTCCCCCAGTTGAGTTCTTCATTGGACACTCGTTTGCATAATGACCCATTTCATTACTCTTAAAACATCTTACAGTTGGCTTTTCATTGCCTGCTTGATCATCTTCCTTACAGTTATGAGTAATATGACCCGACTTACCACACCGAAAGCACTTACCAGACTTGAATAAACATTCTCCAGGATGCATTTTACCACACTTCTCACAGGATGGATATTTGGTTTCCTTACCTCCCTGCTTCTTTGATGAATTCTTCCCCTTTGCCTGCAAACTAGACCTCTTATTCTGTTGTTTTTTATAGAACACCTGATCATCGGAAAACTCCATTTCCACCTTCTCCGCACATCGAACAAGTTTTTCATAACTTCTGAACTCACGAGAAGCTAAATCCCTTCTATAATTTGGCTTTACCCCTAAGTAAAAATGGTTTATTTTACTATCAAGATCGCGTATGAAGTTTGGAGCATACCTTGCCAATCGAGTGAACTTTGCTTCATAAGCATCCACTGAATCATCCTCCTGCCTCAATTCTAGGAACTTTTTTTCCATACTAAGAAGAACCACCTTAGGAAAATATTTCTCAAGAAATATACTTTTGAATTCGTCCCAGTGAAGATCCACAATGTCATCACTATCCCTGATATTTTTCACCATCGACCACCACTGATCAGCTTCACCTTCAAAATGGTAAACAGCAAGACTAACCTTTTGATGTTCTGAACACCCTGTGACATCAAAAATCTTCTCCAGTGCTTTAATCTAACCTTCATCTTGCACAGGGTCAGATGATCCTCTTAATGATGGGGGATGTTGCCTCCTAAAGTGTTCCACCAATGACATGTTCCTCTGTGGTTGATCTGGCTGATCTCGTGCATGGATACCACCACCATTTATAGACTGAGTCAACTGTGTCATCAGTGGAACAAACTATTCAGTTCCTATTCCGACCATCTCAGGTTTCTGATTTGGAAGGTTGTATTCCTCCTGAGGTCATCCCAACATAGCTGCTTTGTTTCCTATCCAGAAAACCATTCTTAACACAGAAATATCATAGGCGAAGCAACATGGTAATCTATAAATGCTATATCATTTCAATCATATCATAAATTAACTTATAATTTAACAATTTTCTAACTCCTAATGTTGTCTAAACCGACCTATGATACCAACTATAAGGCCCCAGCCTTAAACCTTACTTAATATTGAATTAAATGAATAATTCACATTGAGGATCTTTTCAGGTTTAGAGTTTTAGAGAATTAGAACATAACTATTACATCTCAAAAGATTACAAAGTAGGAACTTCTACTAAGTTTACATAATAGAAAAAAACTCTTAAAATGAAACATGTCTAGTTCCATGTCTTATATAGCATGACATTCCCTTGATCCCATCCTTGACCTTAATCCACTTTAAGTCCTGTGAAAAAAATTTCGAAAAAAACATGGGGTGAGCATAAAAATCTCAGTAAGGGATACACAAAGAATGAAAACTATTACTTTTTCAAACATCAAGTAAACCATGTATACTCTAACAAAGTAATACCTTCACCATCATGAAGTAGTAAAAACTCTTCACTGAATAAAGTATCATTACTTACCTTTTTGTAACCAAAGGATTACCATAAAACCCATATAAAGAACATATAGCATATATAAAGGTAACTTGGGACATAAACATACTTAAGTGGAATAACCATACGGTCGACATCCACACATATCACTTAATGGAATAGCCATATGGCCAATTTCCATACATACTTAATGGAATAGCCATACGGCCGACTTCCATACCCAATGCATTGGAGGTTATAACTTAACCACCCGTCCTAGTATTCACGGAACCACCCATCATATTGTTTATCACGTAACCACCCGTCAAATGTCCAAGTACCAATATAAAATCATAAAACATAAAACCAATATAAAGGAATGATAACATATACACATTTCAATCAAAATATATCATAACAGAATCCTTTATGAAAACCATTTCCAATACCAAAATACATAAAAGAGTATATGGTATTTATTTTATTTTAAAAACATTACGGCTTGTTGAGGAAGCCAAAGACCAAATAATACTCGCGGCGGCGGAAAAGGTCGTTGTCAACGCGTACGTTAAAAAAACATTCCTTTTTGTCGTTTAGTAAAACGCTTCGTAGAAAAAGATTCCTTTTGTATAATATTATAAGTCAAAGGAGTTTATACACCGTATAAAATAAAGTTGTGTATAAAACGAAATATCCCTCAATGAAAGGAGATTGAGACGAAGTCCCTTACCTTGGGTACGACTTGACCTGATCATTTTTTACGTCCTGAATAATAAACATGAGTTAATTTCTACTTGATTAAGAACCTTTTAAAGTTAATTATTCCTTTTATATCACTTATTTCCATGTTATAAACATTATGTAACCATTTAATTTAATAATGTTTGTTTTGTTGATATTTGGTTCTTAAGTCGAAAGTGGACTTCTTACAATTACATGTTGTTCGTGTGGTCAAAGGTTCTTTATATCCAGAATGACATTACGGATTTGGATATCATATATATCAATAATATACATGTATTTATAATATTACATAATCATTTATAGGTAAGAAATGGAATGCACCGTTCATGGAGACGGTAAGCCGTATGTACGCATGAACGCTACTTTCATTTCTTTGTCATATTAATGGAATTAAAACTAAATGAGAGGTATGTATATTTTCATTACATAATTATATTCATCATTTAGATATATCATTCATTATATATATCCATTATATACATGTACTTTTAATAGTACATTACATTTGGGGATAAGAAATGAAATGCACCGTTCATGGAGACGGTAAGTCGTACGTACGAATGAACGCTACTTTCATTTCTATCTCATACTTTAGTGGAAAGAAATAATAATGATATAGAGGTATATTATAATTCCATTATAACATCATATATAATAATTTTAAATACATCCTTTACACATCCCACATATGGCATTAACGAATCACATCACTTTGAGGGGGTGGTAGTCCGCACTTCCTTAAATGAAGATATCGTGTTTACCCATAATGGAAACCATAAAGGTATGCCCAAAATGAAAAATACAGAAGCTTAAAGAAAACATAAACATATTATATATCATATATAAATATAGTTACATCATAATGGCCACCTTTGAAGGTGTTAAAGGAATGTTGAACAATCATTGTTTCTGGAGGCATAAATTCACTATCCACAGAAACAGTATGTTCTTTAACCATTAGATGAAGGTTTGTGCAAGTGTAGCTCGAATACTTCTTATAACAACATCCTAGTATATTTTACATACTGGATTTGTAACAAAAGAAATAAATAAAATGAGTTTAGGGGGTTGGAGAATCAAAATAATACAAAAGGACTCAAGTGAAGACATTACCTCAAAATCGGGTAACTCCCTTTGGTTTGAGCTCAAAGGCTTCCTTGGGAAGACTTATGCCCAAATTGAGGCTTCAAGGAGTAATAGAAGGATGTTTAGAGTCAAAATGGGCAGGGGTTGGCAGAGCCAAAGGCTTTGGGAGTTTGGGTAAGGTGGTAGATGTGGGGGCCTTTTATAAGAGGAGAGGAGGGGAACTTTTGGAACGTAAAGAAATATTACTTTATTTGAAAATGTTTTTCGGTTTTAAAAGGTCCCACATTTATATAATTAGTGGATAAGGTGATAATGGTTATAAATCCACCAATACAATAAGTTTTGAACATGTTTAGTTCATATAGATTACATTATCTTTCCATTTTATTTAAATCGTCAAATAATGATGCCATCGCTGCATCATTATTATGTCATGAATAATTTAATTTATATAATGTCTAAAAATTATAAAAGAAATACTATGATGTAGGAAATATTTTTATCTTTCCAATTACTATTTATAATAAAAAATCTGACTTGTATAACCCCATTTAAAAATTGTTTTAGTAAAACGTATCATGTTTGTGCCATTTTTTACATTAACATTAAATAAAAAGTATTTATGTCATTTTCCAACCAAAGTGGCTCCATGGGGTCCCCAAGTTGACCCATGGCTTGTCTTGGTCGGAAATGACACATAAAATGAGAGTAGTACATGTTTCTAGGTCATCTCATATTATTAAAACATTATTTTTACCTTAAACTACACTAATTACCACAAATCACGATTAAAAACTTGATAAGTTACTATTCAGCAAAAAATTATTTTAATCTCATTGAACCACATTTTACTTATTAGTGACAACCATGTAAGTCGGATTTTTAAAATTCAATACACAAAGGTGGAAAAATTTCATTTTAATGGAAAATCAATTTTTATAAGTACCACTTAGTGATTTCACTATTCATCAAAAATTGAAGTTTTTCAGAAAAATTCAAAAAATTCACCCTAAGATATATTTGATATTCTGAATTCAAAAATGAAGTCCATTTTAAAAAATTCAAACCATATAAGTGAAATTAATTAATTTAATAATTAATTCCCGCTTTCATGACAAATAGCGTGTTTTTGTGAAACAATAAGTATCAAAAGATTGACACTTGTTTAAGTCCGATTTCAAAGTGAAATTAATTCCAACGACCAATATTGGATTTAATGGTAAAAAAAATTATAATTTCAATCTAAAACCAATTCAAATAATAATCTAATCATATAAATAAATTAGATCAAAAAGAGGTTTTGAATTAAAATACAACATTTACAATATTCATTAAAAAAATGAACTTTATCGGAAAGATACCAAAAATTTACACAAAGTAAATTTTGATGTCCCGATTCCAAATAAGAGTTATATTTGGTCTAATAGAATTTATAAGATTGATCAAAACTATATTTAATGACGGTTCTCCATCAAAAGGTGATAAGTGAACCCTTATTGAAAATTAGGGTATAAATGCCTAAAATTAAATTCTTTCCGAATTTTAACCCTTTAACTTTTATTGGGTAAATATAAAAACATTTAAAAACATATATAATCATATTTTAGTTATTTCTATCCATTCCCACCAGTACAACGGCTACATGTTAACTACCATTTAAAATAATATTATTATATTACTAGTGTGCAACGTAAGATTTCAATGAAACTCATCGTTGCGTATCGAGTACGCTATCGAATGTAGAAACCCCTTTTAATTAAAATTAATATTTAATTCCTAAATATTAATTAATATGAAAATTATTTATTCTTTATTTACCTGGGATGTTACAAAAATGATGTCTATATTACCAAATTAAAAATATAGGAGTTTCATTAATTATTTTAAGATTAATTTCCATTGACAAAACCAGAAAGAGGGTTTCTGAGAAGTAAAAACTATGGAAAGATTGATATGTGTTTATATCCAATTTAGATGTGAAATTACATCCAATGACCAATATTGGATTAAATAATAAAAATATAATCTAATTATACTTCAAATACATTCAAATTTATAATTGAATACAATAAATTATTTTTATTAAAAAAGTTGTTGTCAATTAAAATTTAATATCTTTCACTATTCATCAAAATATGAATGTCATCAGAAAAACACAAAAAAATTATCGAAACTGAATGTTTACATACCTCTTATAAAGAAAAATTTTATTTTTTCAAATTTAATATATAAAAGTGTAAAATATTGGATTTAAAAAGGGTTATCCATTAAAAAATGGTAAATTTTCATTTTTTTGAAAGATACTTATCTGCAAAATTGAATTTATTCTTATATAATGTCTAATAAACAAATAATATGGATGTAAAAATTATATGGAGTATATAAAATTCAAAATGTAGTAAATAATATTCATAACTTCTTTTTGAACGGCTAGTTTGGTAAGTCGTCGTGTGTTTGAACTCAGAGTTGCATGTAGCGCAAGCTATTTATTTACTTTAACAAGATAACGTACAATGAAATATTGTGGTGTTACAATTTTAATAGATATGAAAATTTATTATTCTATAAATACATGGTATTTTACATCATTCCCCCCTTTTGTAAATTGAATCCTTACTATTTTAAAATTGTGCTTGGAAACTTCATTGAAAATCCCACATCGGAAAAAGATTCAATAAAACTATCAATTCAAAAAAATAAATAGAAGTAAAAAAAGGTCACCCATGACAACACATAATAGGATTAAATGTAGGAAAAAATTGATATTGAATAAAACCTAACCATATTTTCAAAAATCGTGTGATAGAAAACTTCATCGGGGGAAAGTTAATAACTAGAAAATCATAAACGTGTGATAGGTTAAATTGTCTTTGATTTCCCATCATGAAAATTATACAGAAACATTTTTGTTTTAATATCCTTTTAATAATTTTGTGATATTTATTTATGAGACTGAATAAGAATATAAAAAACATACATAATTGTCAAGTAGAGATTCATCCATTAATAAATAGCTACCTCAAACTCATATTTTCTCCCAAAAAATGAGTATTCAAGATGACTTGGTCACACATGAAGCACCATAATAAAATTATAGAGAATCATATAATCCAAAAAAGATGAACTATTTATTTACCCTGTCATTATAGATAAACCAAAACCAAAATAGTTAGCACATGATCTGATAATCCCACAAAAATAATAATCCCTTATAAGGGGAAGGACTACTTTTAATCTACAAAAGTCAAAAATAATACCCATGTTCTATATAGGCCATTCAACAAAAAAATTCCTTAAAATTCCTTAAACTAATCCAACTAATATTGAAACCAGAAACTCAGAAAGATTTTATCACATAGTTGTTGAAGATAAATTTAAAAATTTATCTCTTAATAACATCAACCACTCTTAATGTCTCACATCAAATATTAATTATCCTAACCCCATTTTCTCAATAATAGTTTAATTATTTCCACAAATAACAAAAAACCTAGTTTTTCCACAATAAGTACATAGATTCATTGAAAAAAAAATCAACAGTTACTCCTAAACTGAAATACCGTCTTATTGTTTTTCTTTGGCATATAGTGTTCCCATAATAGCAAACATCTGGAAAAATAATATTTATCAAATAATCAGCAAATCATTTTCCTCTATATAGGGTGTAATTTTTATAAAACATAAGTTCCCAAAATAATCATATTCTTGATCCATAAAATCTATTATCTAATGAGAATAAGTCATACTAACCATGTAATTCTTGTATGCCAGTGGTGGGCAATGTGTCCTTGTCGCCCTTCAGCTGTGGGTTCGATTCTCGCGGCCTTTCTAAATGTGATTTGTTTTCACCCATCCTACGATTTTTCATTTTTATAAAACTAAAAAATTCTTCTAACATTCCAAACATGAGATAAAATTATCAAAATCACTATAATATAATTTTACCACAAGTTTATCTCATGCCTTTCAGTTTGCATCTCAAAATGTAATAACCCATAATTACCTAAAATTTAAGGATCATATAAACCCTAAAGGTTATTTATAAAAATATCCACAAAATAAAAGACAATTATTCCTCATTTTTACATAACAAACATAAGGGTTATCCATATATGAAGTCTGTAAATGTGATACAATCATTAATACATTTAATTATATCATCATCCACATATCCAATATAAATCTTTAATTTCTAAATTGTAAAAATCTTAATCGCCAAACATTGTTCATGATCCTTTATACATATTTTTACATCATATTATTTAAAACATATATCGTACAAACATAATCATGCATGGTGTCCTAAGAATCAATAATTTGAAAGCATGAGCTAAGAAATAATCTATACCATTCATAGGTCATTTTCAGTTTCCTCATCAACAATGAGAATGGCATTACGTATTGGTAAATATATATGTGTGTGGTGCTACTGATCCCATTCCCAAAAATTCTTTTTAGGGCATCTATTTTTGTGATGATCATGCACACCACATTTAAAACTTTCAATTTTCCCTAAAAAAGAACTTCATTCCCTATCATGGAGTCAACTAAATGCTTCCTTTTTCCCTAGAAGGTTTTTGCATTAAAACCTTCATTACAACATCTATAACATCTTTATGTCCATTTGAAATATTGTCCTAGTTGTGTATTTCCACATCCTTGACACATAGGTTGTTGAATATACTTACCTTTATGATAATTACCTGAAAAACATTAGGGACCCATTTCTCACATATAATATGCCCTTGAAAAATCACCAAGGTTCAAGGGGTCAATCATGACTCCATGTAGTTGGTTTAGAATAACCAAAAGAGTCCAAATTGTATCTCCTAATTCTGTCAGTTATTTATTTAGAAAACCACCATAGTTTCCTTCACATCCATGGTTACATTGGTGCCTGCTAGATCCATCCATTTACTAAAATCGAAAAGGTTTAGTGTTAGTATATCAATAAAATCATCATATACTATCACATGAGTAGGATAAACACTAATATATATTTATTCATGTAACCTCAAACTCATTCAATTTATCTAAAGTAACAATGAAAATTTCTAATATGTTATCAATTTTAAATGTATAAAACATGTCACTTATACTTAAATATCAATATAGCCTCTAATGTTATCTAAACTGACCCCAACAATAAGGATCTAGCCTTAAAAATTACATAATCCTGAGTTAAGTCATGAATTCAAATTTATGACCATGTATTGTTTAGATATTTAGAGAATTAGGCCATAAATATTACATAAAGAAAACATAGAAATAAAAAGTGGACACATCCAACAGTATCAGTTTCTTCCATAACATAAAATATTTAAAAAAAACATGGTTTCCTTTCATGTTTAATCATCATAACTTTCATTTGATAACATCCTGGACTATATTCTCCATTATGTCCTATGAAAATAATTAAAAACATTAAATGAGTACAAAAATATCAATAAAGGACATAAAAATAAAGAAAAACCATTAGTCTAGTAAAAACCACACTACTAAAAAACTTTTTTTACATTGGTTTGTTTATGTTTTCCATGTTGGTTTTAGGGCGACGTTATTACATGATATGTAAAAAATAATATTTTTTTACGTCGGGTATATAAAAAATGATGTTAAAAATTAAAATATTTTAATTTTTTCACGTGGGTAATATAGTAACCAACGTGAAAGATACTTTGGTAATGTTCTATCACATCAGCTATTTAATAACCTATGTGTATGATGCTTTAGAAAGGTTTTTCACAAAAGTTATTTAAATAAACGGCAAAAAAATTATACTACCATATTTTTTATATAAAAACTAATGTGGAAAAACCATACCTTTCCCCCTTTTTCAAATAGTTTGTAAATAACTGACATGAAATATATGTTTTTATGTCTGTTATTAAATAACTAATGTGAAAAAATATATACCATGTAAGTGATCAAAACTAGATGTGGAAAACTATGTTTTATTTACTTTATGACATTAATTAATAAATAACCAAAATAAAATCTATTGTTTTTAAAAAATAAAATTTTATGAAACCCTTCCTCTCCACTGCAAAACCAGTCTTAAAACAACCAAAACCAGACCACAAACCATTCCAGAAACATGCACAAAAAAACCAAAAACAACCAAAACCAATAGAAAAATTATAGATTCACATTTACAACATTCACAAATTATAATATTAACATAAATAAATATATATAACCAAAACAATTACTAATCACACATTTATAATTACACCATTAAAATGAAAATATTCACTAAAAACATACTAAAATATAATAAAACTTGTAAAATAATTTTATTATTCCACTTTTTATTTTTTGACCTCTTATTCACTATAAGGTTGAGGGTCATCAAATAGATACAAATTAAAAAATAAAGTAGTTAACACATATAATGAATAAAACAAAATAAATATTAATGAATAATTTATAAGGAAACTCTGACATGGTCAAACTTCAAAACTATTTTTGTTGCAATTATTTCATACATAAATCATAACATATAATACCCACATTCGATGACTCTTTTTGTTTCTGAAAATTCTATTTAAATGATTTTTTTCAATTCAAAATATCATTTTTATGTAATCCAAAATGTACTAATTATAAATGGATATTCACCATTTTATTTAAATATTAGATCTTGGCACTCTTTTTCTAAGTAGATATTCGAAATAAATCCCATACCTTATTTAAAAAATAATATGACTGAATTAAATTTAAAATCCATTTTAAAATAAATAGTTATTATGAAATTAAAACATATTTTTCCAATATGTTCTTACAATTTCCTTGTACATCTCCATAGATATAGCATATCCCATAACGTCTTTCATAACATGGAAAAAACACCTAACATCCAATATCCACTAATATATATTAAAATTTAATATTAGTGGTTATTATGTAATAATATAAATAACAATGTGCGAAACATATGTTTCATACCTCTAAAATAATGGAAACATCCAACACTGCGTAATTATATTCTCTTCAAGTCATTCTGCAATATAAACTATTGTTTATTCCTCATACAATTCATGTCCTTCAAATGAAATCAATTGTGGGTCTATCTACCTATATACATATGTCTTCTCATTCATCTCACACATTTTATAAATATACCTAATACAAAATAGTTATGTTTAAATTTTCAATAAATTTAACGTAGGGAATGATTTGTGTTAAGACGTACATAAAAAAACTTCCACCACGTTGATTCCCAACTTAACTCCATAAACAGGCACCATGATATCATTTTTTAGAATCCACAAACATATCTATTGAATGTCCAAAAACATTATATTCTATTGGAATCTTATAATGACCCACCAAAAAATTTTAATTTCTTGACAATATGTCAAGACAAATAAAATCTGAATTTGATGTAATATCCCTTTGTATTTATTGTTGGATATACAGTAATTCATTACCTTTAAAGTATTCATGTAAATATATATAAAAATATGTTATCATTAAAATTTTAAAACAAATTTAATTGAAAAATAAAATAAAATAAAATAAAATATATAACATACACACACCTCTATGGAATGGGTATCACAAGTCTAAATGACCAAACTAAGAAGTGGTTGATTCTTTGTCCGACTATCGTCACCTCCACTGTTGGTAATAGTACTCTAGCTGATATATCTATAATATCTTGTAAAGTACCCCTATGTTGCTCTATCTCTAACTATTGATGATGAATTGTATCTCCTATATAATATATCATCTCATGTGAAACATTATTATACTGAGGATAATCAACATACAACTCACAATAACATGAAAGATGTGGAAGAGTGGTGTGGGAGTAGGTTAAAAAAATGGGGTCTATATACAAAGATGGAGGATAAATAATGGGGTATGTAGGTAGAGTAGGATAAATAATGGGGTCTGTGGGTGGAGGTGGTGGTGGGAGCATCTAGTAGAGGTGGAGCGGGAGATGCAGTATTAAATTGTCGTTTCATGTCTGCAAACATAGAACTTACTAAAACTTTGATCTTTCCCCCAATTTTCTCATTAATATTGTGAACTTCATCCAATATAGATACTATTTTTTGATATATAAACTCCATGTAATAATCAGAAGAATGTGGTAACACTTTTCTTTTTGATAGACCCACTGGGTATCCTGGTACATGACCTAGGTGTTTGGGATTTTTCAATGACGTAGATAAAACATCATGATTCCCATCTTCTATAAATACCCCCCTATGTTCTCTAATCCTTAAGAGAATCCAGTATGATTTTTTTAAAAATTTTATAATTATTATAATTATATAAATAATTTAATTGATTTAAATAAATAAAATAAAAAACATACAATCCTACCGGCTATGATCCTTGATTATTTTAAAAGATATTTCCCCTTTTTAATAATTTGATCCCTCTTCCATTTTTCTTGTCTAGATGGAGAGGATGGATTGGAATCCTCTCCAGAGCTAAAACACTCAAATATTTGTTTTTGTAAATTTTCATCTATCATTTGTTCTCCTAATAAGGTATACTACCTCCACGATAAAATATGAAGGTATACGTTTCTAGATTGAATCACATAATGATATCTCCTTGATTTATATATATTAAGAATAATAAGTCATTAAGAAGTCATTAATAATATCATTAATATAAGAAATATTCTAAAATTTTACTTTTCACTTTCCAAAAAATCTTATTGTCTTCTACTTTCGACATATTTTTTCCTGTTGTCTTTATCTATAAAAGGAAATATATGACATGGACTGTCACATTGCATTTCCCAAAAAATGTAATTAGATAAGATGGTTTATTTGAAATCCCCCTATCTTCTTGAAGTAATTTATAAACATTTCCTCCTGAATCATAAAGTATCAGGTATATCAAATTTCATCTTATAAATAAGAGGTAAAACATATTATATTATAAACATTTTAAGATTTTTCAAACAATAATAAATGATCTTACCAAAATGGTCTCCCATATCTGATCTAGTGTTTTTAACACTTCTCCAATTCTTAAACAAAATGATGACATTGATTTTACCCTATGTTGATACAAAACTCTGGATCTATTTTCAATTAGGACCTCAAGGAACATCATTTTCATGAGATTTTATAATTATCCTATGGACCTAGATATGAGTAACTAATAATTTTGGTTAATTTGTGATTCTATGTTTACCAATCCTTAAACTCTTTATTTCCATTGTGGGAGCACATGAAGAAGATTTAGGAATATCAAGAGAAGAAAGTGGATGTTCCTCCCTATAGGTATGATCATGAATCTCGTCTTTAGAAGTCTGTGGTTGATTTTCTGATTGATCTGTCATTTTATTTCATATCAAAGAAACAAATATTTAGTTCACAAAATATACCAATTCACATATTATAATAATAACTTAATCAAAAAGAATGAGAAACTAAAAATCATTAAATTAAACTAATTCTTAACAAATAATTTTTCAAATTTTTATATTTAACTAAGATTATAACAATAGTAATTATATATTAAAGGTCATGTAAATGAATCAATATAAATCCAAAATTGGTATAGGAATATTAAAAATGGTCCAACCTAACAAATCAATTTTTTACACAAAAAATAATTTTTTTTAACACATAGATTTACAACAATTTTAATTTACCAAAATCAATAAATATATAAGTTACATAATGGTAAACCGGGTAAACTAAACACATATAAAATAAAATAAACATACATTTCTATTGATTCGTTTTAATATTTTTTTCAATAAAGAAAAAAAAAATAAAATATAACATTTTATGAAATTAATAAAAGTAAATGAGAAATAAATATATTTCTTTTAATATTATAAATGTACTAATGGATTGTATTCCCAAATTCCTTTGTCAAGATTTTTCCTTAAAGAACAAACAATGTCCAATACATGCTCATCATTATTATCTGGTAATATTTCCTTAGATGTAGGGATATCACATAATTAAACACCTTCATCATGTTGATCATCACCAACATATTGTTTTCACCTTATAAAAAATAGACCACTGTATATCGGATTGATCAGGAAGAAAGAAATTTTTTTCATGTCTCTCTATTATAATACATTTAGATGTGTCTTCCAATCTATTCATATTAATATGTTTTATTCCAAATTCACCATTTCTAACACTTTTGTTACTAATAAACCATTTTTAGTTAAACACATGATGTTTAATTTTAATGTAATCAACCTCCCATTTTTCTTCAATGACTCTATAATAAGCACTTGATAAAGAAATTGGGTTTTTGTATTTAAAACTCTAAAATTCCTTGATTCTACGATCACCAATAGACCACTATTCTGAACATCACTTCTATTTTTCTGATATTTTGTATAAAATGTATATCCATTAATGTCATACCCAAACCATGTTAAAATATTTTAAATTGGAAAAATCACTAACAATATTAATGTCTTTGATCCTTATGATCTACCAAGCATTGTCTTTTTAAACCATGGAAAAAAAGAATTTTTATGCTCACTTAAAATCTACATTGCTTTCTTCTTTGGATGACATTATTTCAACTCATTAATATTTAGTGTTATATATGGTTGATCATCAACCATGTTATTAAAGATGTATAAATCTACCTTCCTCATCTACTCACCTGACATTGATTTTAATTTCAATCCATGGATCTCTTTTTCATCATTATTAAATCATTTATGGAAAGATGGAGGAAAACCAATGTGCTCTTCCATAGACATGTAACTTGCAAAAAACTCTCCAACATCCCCAAAAATATACTTTTCAAAAATAGCGGCTTCAGTTCAATATGGATTCTCAACATAACTCTTCAATATCTTCATATACCTTTTAAAAAGATAAATAAAATGTAGATATACTAGTCAACAATGATTTTATTTCTCCAAAAAGATGAACCATTAAATGCACCATTAAATAAAAATAAGGAGTAAAATAAATTTCTAAATGACAAAGTATTTAAATTTCACCGTTTTCCAAAATTTTCAAAGCATACAGTTCAATCACCTTATTAAAAATTTAATTGAAAAAATAAAACACCTTTATGATAACTTTTCTGACCCATATGGGAAATATTCCACAAATAGAAACCGATAGAAGTTGTTGCATCATGATGCGACAATCATGATATTTAATAGCTATCAACTTCAAATCCTTTAAGGAGATAAAATATTTTACATTTGAAGAATAATTCAGCAGCACATTGATATTATGAAGATAGTGACAAAATCTAATTTTCTCTCTCTTGAATAATGTATGAAGATCTAGCAGAATAAATGTTCGTCTTCAATTAGGTTTGGGAGATAACTCCAAAATTATTCCCATTGATAGTAGTTATAATATTTCATTTAAACCATCTTTAGTACTTATTTTAATACATAACAATTTTCCAATCAAACTACCACATATATTTTTTCCGACATGCATGAAAAAAATTTATATTTCACTCCATGATATCTCTAAAATGGTAGTTCAAAAATATTGACAATCACTTCCAAATATGTCTATCATTACCATATTTATGTGCCTTTACCAATTTCACATCATGGTTTTGAACACTTTCAAAATACTCATTGGTTGATAATTGTTTAGGAGAAATATCAATTTCTTATGAGCTATTGAATACCTTTTTTAATCTTCGATAAGAGTAATCCATAGTAAAAAAACATTTGATGAACCTTGTATACTATTTTACTCCCATGATTGATTTGATAATATGATGTCTGATGTTCACAAATTAGACACACCTTATTCCCCTTAACATTGTATCCATAAAAATTTCCATACACTGGGAAGTCATTTATAGTGAACATAATCAGTGCATGAAGTTGAAAACATTCCATTTTATATGAATCATACACCCTAATACCATCCTCCCATAAGAGTTTTAAATCCTCAATTAACGGTGACATGAAAACATTAATAACATTTATGGGTTTCATTGGTCCAAAGATCATTAAAATCAACATGACATATCTCCAATTCATACAATATTTGGGAGATAGGTTATAAATTACAAATAATACACGACATGAACAATGTGTGATACCGAGGCTTTGATGTGGACTCATTCCATCCATGCACAACCCAAGTTGATATTTCTAACTTCCTTTCTGAATGTAGGATACTTCCAATCAATTTTCTTTCACTGTAGAAAATCTGTTGGATGGCATATTTTTCAATCACATATTCACTCATGAGCATTCCATTTATGATTTTTCATAATGTGGATTAGAAAATAATTGTTTCAAATGATAAATCATAGGACAATATCAAAATAACTTGGAATGGATCTCTATAATCTCTACATCATCCTGTCATATTTCATTAAACTTATACCGTGATATCCCACATTTATGAAACTCTGACAGAAATTCATATTCATTCCTAAATATCACACAGTCATTTAGAGAGTCATGTATGTTCTTGTATCCCAATACCATCAGGAATAATATTTTCTTGGCCTTATATTGTGAAGCTAAAAGATCATTTTCTTCATGAAGAATATATTTAAAAAATTATAGCTCCTCTATAAGACTTTTTTCACTCTATCCATGATTACCCTACATGTTAATCAATCTTAACACAAATGATAAAACCATAAAATCCATACAACAAAGATACAATGGGTTTTTGGAATCACCATATAGATTCTCAATTATCGGTTCTTTCTCAATTTGTTCTACTTCTATATCATGAGTCATTTCTTTAATTTCATTAAAGTTTCCATCTTCCAAAGTATCATCAATAGTAAATTTGTAATTCTTCCAAGTTAAAACATTCCAAATAAAAGTGTTGTAACATGGATTAAGTCCATAACAGATTAAATTATATTGGATCTCTCTATATTCCAACTTCTACATATTATAACATTTCAAGCATGGAAAAAAATCATGTCATTTTTTGGAAAATTTATTTTTGAAAAATCTAAAAAAAACATAAATAACTTCCTCACATTCATCACTAATTCTATGTACCATAATTTATCATTGACTCGTTATTACCAAAAAAAATATCAAAATTTTACATCTTGTTAAGATAAACCAATTTTATATTTATACATAATATGTCATAATTCGAAAATAACACAATTTTGAAATTTAAAACAAATATATGCATATTTGAAAAATATATGCATAGAAATAATTTTGAAAAGAAAATATAGTTAGATAAGATAGTTTTACATTTATATAAAATATTCCATAATTTTAAATTAACAAAATTTTGAAATATAATAAAACAAATACATGTTATTTTTTTGAGAAATAATGTTGAAAACCACTATATAAAAATAAATCATCATCCATTATTGTGTTTTAATATTAACCAAGGTATTAAAATCTCACAATATACTCCAATTCTGGTACAAATTTGAAATATATAACCCTGAAAAATTAAAACAAAAGCAACACATCACATTCAACTTTTAAAATCACAATTTCCAATTTTGAGAGTTCATATTATAAATAAATTACTCTTTAAAAGAACCCCATAAATTTATTTATTCAATAATCATTAGAATCTCATTTCATATAATTATCATGCATTTAATTTCCCTATTACTCGGGAAACTAGCATAACAAACCACCATTGTAGTCCCACTGTACAACAAACCACTACAACCATTGCATCCCTACTACATAACACATCCATTTCCCCACACCAATAATAATAAATCCACTACCCATGAAAAACATCATCACAACCAAACAAAAACATAGAGAAATAGATAAAAACAAATAAAAACACATACCATATTTTTTCCATATTCGAAAGACAGTATTTCATTAAATTTTACATCATTATTTAAGGACATAATGTTGACAACCATATGTTTCTTGGAAATCCATTTCAGCAACAAAATATATGTGTTTAACCATAAATTAATGGTGGTTTAATAATAATTCACACATCATGGGAGATCAAAACATATTAAAAAATTTAAGATACAAAAAACCCATTGAATTCAGTGATACAATAAACAAACATAAACTCAATAACATAATCTAAATATATATAATCTTATGAAGCATTTTTTTCCTTTAAATTTCATATAAATTGACTTCTTATGTTAATATAGATGAAACTATCACTTGAAGGTATATTGATAGAAACCATGTCCAATAACAACAACATTAGAAAGTTAAAAAAGATATTGCGATGTTTTAAAAAATTAAATTGAAAAATGTAAATCTAGGGAATCCATGAAAAAGAATGATCGAAATCGAGTTATGTGAGTCTTACTTGAGTGTTGTGAGTTGATCAAATAGATGTTGTGATAAAAAAAATATGATAAAAGATTATAGGAAAATGAGGTTGGAGTACATGGGTTCGAAGAATCATTTCTAGCATTTCTACACCAAATAGAAGAGTCATTGTCTCCTAATAGATAAAAACCACAATAACTCAATACGAGGCTGTATAAAAATTTTAAATTATTTATCACGTCTTCTATTTAGAAACTGACATCCTAAAGTGTTTTAATTATATTTATAACATCTTTTATTTTATAAGAAAAATGATAAATCCAGTTTTGAAAATCAGTTTTTATATACCCGACATGCTAAATTAATCGTCATTGCTTTATACTTTTGGTTATATAATAACAGATGAAAAAATTGGCTTTATCACTTCCGTTATAAATTAACCGATGTGATAAAGTGAGATAATTGATTTAACACGTCCGTTATAATATAACCGACGTGATAAATCAATTTTAATACATTGAATGTTAGTTTTTTTTAACAGATGTAAAAAATTCTCACGTGGTAAATGCATTTTGTACTAGTTCTTGATAACCCATTCAATTTACATTGAGCAGATGAAATAAAACATTTTCACATGAATAACACTCATAATATTTTCCAAATGAAAAACACTAAAACACATAGAAAGAAATTAAAACTTTTTTAGGTGACATAAATCATCATATACATAAAACCCTTTAAAAAATATTCCAATTTCAATAACCATATGGTTGACATAAAAATTGGAGAACTATAATGGGGATCGCCCTTTATATATGGTATATCGGGCTCACCTGTGAGCTATAATAAGGATCAACACTTCGTAAAAGCTATGTTGGGCACACTCATGATCTATAATGGGGTTAAACCCTTATTATATTCTATATTGGGACCAACTGTGAGATATAATGGTGCTCAACCCTTTATATAAGGTATATCAGGATCACCCATTTCATATAATGCTCATGTACCATTTCATGATTAAAACACATTCATCACAAAATCCATTTTTGAAAGCTTCTTCTAATCCCATTTGAAAAAATATTCAGTATAAAAATAATTTTTTTTAAGAACCCATTTTCAATACCAAGATGACATAATAAAGGATTTATTTTCATTTTAAAAGTCAATAAATCTTATAGATAATGCCAAATATTAAGTAATGGTTATGGCGACGGTGATTTTGTAGTCACTGTTAAAAAACATTCCTTTTTTCATTTTGTAAAGAAAGTAAAACTCGTCATAATAAATTTTCCTTTTCAAAACATTTAATGAAATTCACGATTGACATAAAATTTCTTTTATATTCCTTTTATACCCATATAATAAAATAGGTAATATATTATCAGGGAGAAAACAATTGATAATTAAATCATTAAATGTTCAACGTGTCCCATATCTCATTGAACATTTAAATATAAATCACCAAGATTTAATTAAAAACATCATTATATATAAAATATTTTAATGAAATGTCATATTGTATGTATATACACCATGTAAAAGAATAAATCTGCTTATTATCAAGAAATTCCATAAAGATGGTGATTGAGAGAAGTCCTTTACCTTGAGTTTGACTTGCCTCGTTCATTATTTAATTTCCTAGATAGTAGACTTAGATTAATTTATAATTTTTTAGAATGGTTTTTAAAGTATATTATTCATTTTATATCACTTATTAGCATGTTATAGTAATTAGTTAATTATTTGAGTTCATATCAGACATTTTGTCGATGTATAGTATTTGAGTTAAAAATGAACTGGTTTTGATGAAAATTACCCATATTGTCATAAGTGCATTATCACTAAAATATTATTCAAGGTTTAAATATCATATAAATCTATTATTTATGTATTTATAATATTCCATAACATTTAGAGACAATAAATGAAATGCACCATTCATGGAGACGGTAGGTCGTACGTATGCCTGAATGCTACTTTCATTTTATTGTCATATTAATGGAATAGTAAATTAAAGATACAAAGGTATATATATAATTCAAGTATAATATCTATGTTATATGTTTTATATAAGATCATAAAATCCATCCTTTATACATTACATGTATGGAATGAACGATTCATATCACATTGAGGGGGCGGTAGTCCACACTTCCTCAAATAAAATTATCGTATTTACCCATTATAGAAAGCATAAAGGTATGTTGTAAATAAAAACTACAGAATAATAGAGATTGAATAAATATAATATATATATATTATTTAAATACATTTCTATCATAATTGTAACCATGAGATATGGTAGGAGATAATTGATCAATCATCATTTCGTGAGCCAGTAGTTCTCCGTACACAGAAACAGTATGTTCTATATCCAATGGATGGAATTGTGTGAATGATTAAGTAGAAAAATTAGCATAGTAACATCCTAGAATATTAATTATACTAGTTTTCTTTATAAAATAATGTAATAAAGATATGTTTGGGGTTTTATTAATAAAATAAATGAAAGGAGCTTGGGAGAAGACTTTACCTCTAAATCGGGTAACTCCATTGGATTTTAGCCAAAAGACATTCTCAAATTTCCTTCTGCATAAGGTGAGGATACTAAGAGTAATGGAGGGATGCTTTGAGATTATTTTATCATAATTTGGAAGATATAAGGTTCTTTAGAGATGTGAGTAAGTGGGTAAAGGTGGTGGCCTTTTAAAAGGGCGAGGGGAGACACTTTTGGAAAGTCCTGAAATATTATTTTATTATAATTGTATTTTCAAATAATTATAGTTAAAAATATATAAATATAAGGATAATATGATTAAAGGTATAAATACTCCCAAAAAATAGGTTTGATATTGGGTTAGGTCACCAAATTAACCTTATCATTTAGCTTTTACCCATATCAAAAACATTAACTTTTACCATGTATTCTTTTATTTTCATAATATATGGTTATTATAGTTACTATAAAATGCCACGAGAACAACATTTGGAAAATTAATAGAATTTTAAAAATTTTATAAGTCATTTGGATTAATATTATATTTTTATTACTATTATATCATTTAATAAAATTGAATTATTATTAAAAAACTCATTTATTTCAATTTTGACATTATTTAGAAATTTATTTTTGTTAAAGTCATAAAAACATGATTCATTTAAACCAAAGGAATTAAGTCATCACTTACATGTCAATGTAATCCAAAAAAATCTTGGATGACATTAAAATGTTTAAATTACATTTATTTTAATATTTATAATATCATTTATTTTAATATTTCATTAATAAGGTAATAGTTGCATCATCATTGTGTCATAAATATATTTATATATTAAGAAAATGAAAATTATAAATAAAATACAATGATGTAGGAAATATTTTTATATTTATATGACTATTTATAGTTTATTAGATTATATATATATATATATACCAAATTAAAATTGTTTTAGTTAGTAGATATGAGTTTATGTTATATTTTCTTTTCATTAAATTAAATATTATAAAAGGTAATTATCACACCCATGGGGCTCCATGGGGTCCTAAATTAGACCATATAATGAACATGGTAGGACTTATCTCATAAAATATGATTATTACATGTGTTAAAGAAGTTTTATATTATTATAATATTAATTTGTACCATTATTTACCTAAATTACTCTTTAACCATAGTAGATAAAAAATAAATACTGATGTTACTATCCATAGTTTTCAAAAATAGAAGGTTAATCTTTACAAAATTCGTACCTTATAATTATAAATATGAAATACATTTTTCCAAATTAAAAAAACAAAAATTTGAATTAATTAATTTAAAATTAATTCATGATGTCAAAACAGAAATCGAGTTTTTAAGGAGTAAAAACTATAAAAATATTGACATGTGTTTGTGTCCAAATTTATGATTGAAACTACCAAAAATGTCCATAATTGGATTAAATTATAATAAATTAATACAATTATTTTATAAAACCAATAAGAAGGACAATCTAAATATATAATTAAATTAGATGAAAAGATAGTTTTGAATTAAAAAAGCAATATTTAGCACTATTTATAAAATTATAGATTTATTCAAAAAAATACCAAAATTTCAATAGAAGTAAATTTTAATGTAACACTTCTAAAGAAAAAGTTAATTTTATCATATAGAACATATAAAAGTGACAAACAAATTTAAAAAAAATTCTCCATCAAAAGGTAGTAAAACGAACATTTAGAAATACTAGAGTATTTTATGCTTAAATTTGTATTTATTCTCATTTTAAGACTATAAAATCCATTGGACAAATGAAAAAACTTATAACAAATATGTAAAATCATAATATTGTTAATTTTTTTCATTCCTACCAATACAAAGGCAAGGGATTAACAACCATTTAATATAATAATATTATTGTTGTATTATTTTTTGGTATGACTCAGTGATTTGTGAAATGTAAAATTTTGGGGAAACTCGTTGTGTGTGGGTTTCACTATCATACATAGTGTCCCATTTAAACAGAAAGTCATATTAAATTTTTAAAAAAATAATTGATATGAAAATAGATTGTTCTATTAATTCATGTGATGTTACAAAAAAACACACTAAGTACTAGGAATCGATTGTGTAGCGTAGTACCTGACCAAAAAGCCCGTGTTGTGGAATTTGGAAAAGTAGAATACATGAAAAGAGCATTGGTGGGATACATGTTGTGTAAAGGTACAAATAAAATTATTATATATGTACAATAACTAAAATTTATAGGGGATGGTACCAAATGTATTGTACATTGTAACGCCCCACAAATCTAATGTAATAACATTGTATTATATAGCGTGTATGACACACAACACCACGCGGGTAAGGGAATATAATATCCCGAGACATTAAAATACATTTAATATTTTAAATAAATTGGGTCTTTGAAATATCATGTAATGGACACGATTATTAGTTTCCATTTCTTACACGAAACATTGAGTTTCTTCAATGGATTCATTCACACACCAAACCGAGTTTTACCAAAGAACAATATATTAATAAAATATTACTATTTAATATAATTAGATATAACCAAGCTATAAAATTAGCGGTTTTGAATAGTATTAACTAACATATGAAAATATATGGTTTCAAAAAATTTAAAATGAATTCATTGGTTATAAATTAATTTTAAATGAATATAAGAACCAATTGAATACAAATGAATTGTTTTTATATAGAACTATTTATATGCCCAAAAACCTGTTTTATCCTAATAAATTAAATTATTTATTATTATTTAATGATATTAATGAAATATATTTTATATATATTCAATAAAATATTTTTAAATTCAGACAATAGATTTTATAGGCATAAGATAAGAACAAACCCATTTTTACACATAAAAACCTATATTTTTATAAAGGTAGTGTTACCGTCTTTTAATGGAAAACATATTTTAAATCAAACATTTTGGAACTTTTAAAATTTTATATTCCAAATTAATCTTTATATTGACTATCAGAACATAAAATTTAGTTTAGTGTGAATTTTTAGTATTTTAATTTGATGTTTCATTTTTTTTATAAATAATGACAAATATTAAAATTTAATTCAAAACGTCTTTTTCATCAAATTTATTCATAGGATAAAATTATAAATTTAATTATTTTTAATTTTTAATTAGAAAATTAATTTATTACTTAATAAAAATTAGGTTATTGGATTCAAATTTTCATTGAAATTGGATATTAAAACATCTCAAACTATTGAATAAATTTTCTTTAAAAACCTGCATTGTCATTCCATCTACATGATTAATTATAAATTACATTCATCCATTTATATAATTTGAATTTATAAAAATGGATTAGATATTTTTAGATAGAATAATTTACCATTTTTAATGTGGCTAACATATTTTTTGACCAAAAATAGTAGTGAAGGTGATTAAAAATAATTACAATGATTATGATAAAAGTTAGCTTAAATGGGACCAAAACCTAAACTGAAGATACAAAAAGAACCAAAAAATTTCCAATAACCATTGTATGGACATATTTTTATCATATTCTTCTTTTTATATATTTGTTTCAATTATTGGAGCCACTTTTAAAGGGAAAATAATGTTGGAAATCAATTTTTCAAAATTTACATGAATGTCACTCTCCCTACATTGTAAAAAGATAGTCACCCCTCCCAAATCCTCACACCTCACAAGAAATTTTTTATCAAAATATATCTAACCAAATATATACTCAATATCCCTATAATAAACTTATTAGCCTCACCTTATTCATATATCCATTCATGGAATCCCTTCGGTGCAATCCAAATGGTCTTACCCAAATTAGAGTTAACCTCCTCCCTTAAGATATTTAGTTTTGTTAATTTATCCACTCATTAATTTTTTTTGTTCATTGAATATTTAACAACACCAGTAAAATAAATATACTACGATTTTATCTAAGGTTTATACATATAATTACTCACCCTTTCACTTAATGGGTTACGAACTTACCATTTATGTTTATGACGAACTACCGCCTCACGAAACGATGATTATTCATTCATCCATTACCACCTATAAGGGTGGGAATTATGATAGACACTATATTTATATATGAGATATATTATATTTATTTATTATTTATTATTATATAATTATTTTATAATACATAATTATTCATTCAATTTAGTTTCAATACGATAACATCATTTGTGGAACTCTAAACTATACCCCCTCAAAGCAATGTGACTAGTTGACACTATGCATGAATCATATTAAGGATGGTTTAAAAAAAACATATGCAATATATATGACATTGATATGATACTGAAATTATCATATACATATATATAATTTAGATTTAATTCTTTTCAAATAATAAATAAATGAAAGTATCATTCATGAATACGTATGACCTACTATCTAGATGAACACTGAATTCCATTTATTATCATGAAATGTTGAGGATTATTATAAATAAATATATAACGAATATATATTATATTTATATAATGGTTTAAATTCTGGATATGAGGATACTGTGATAGGAACAATAAGTAACAAGTTAAGACAAACTAGACAAAGTGGGAAATTGACATTAGAAATAGTGAAAATAATGAATGATTCTTATCAAATGGGTAATAAGATATTATATATAGATAATATATGATATTATAAACATTAATATTGTTCTATAATAATTTATTAACACTATTAATATATTTATAAAATTATTTATTTGACGTTAACCAGAAAGAAAACGTATGGTAATGAATTTTGTCACAATTTACATTCCATTGATACTTATTTGTTGTTATACAACTAATTTATTTTATATTGAGTATATACTTCCCTTAAACATGTTATATGAGGAATATTATTTTTATTTTTATATTTTGAGTTTCATTTAATGTTATTCAATCATATATATTATGATTCAAATGCTTTAATGAGGTTTGAGATACTTTAGAATGTATAAAGACTATTCTCTTTGAGAACATTTTTAATTATTATCTTTTAAATCTCACATCCATTTTTGATTGAGAACATTCTCTTGAAAAAATCACCTTATTGTTTTTAAATTAAATTATTTTTTATGAGATATATACTACAACAGTTTTATATAATATCATGATTCATTCATTCTTCATGATATTTTTAGTTTCAATTTAAATTATTTCTTCTAATGGGATTTGAGTTAAAAGATACCATGTGGATAATAATTCATAACCAAATTTATTTTCATTGGGTTATATTACTACCTAATTATCATTATTATTCTATGATTATGTGTATAATGACATTGAATATCTATTAATGTATATACAATTCCATATGTTGATTTAAATTCGACAAAAAAATCTACTCGTTGTTTAATTTTCACATCAATGTTATAATATTTTTAAGTGTTTACTTATTATCATTTTTTTGGGATTGTTTATGCATGAATTTACATAAGAGGAAATTATTTGATAATTTTCTAATAAAACTTTTCATTTTATTATCCTCTAGTTCTTCATTACCTTTATAAAATAATAGTACCATTTTTCCATTCTTCAGAACTTAAAATGTTTTAAAACATGTTTTTATGAAAAATGACATGATAACTCTATTTAGATTAAGAATCTATTTTCTTTTAAAACCCCTTTTTTTAACAATAGTTTAAAAAACATTAACCATTCCAAAATGATTTATTAAATAAAATTTACCCTTTTTTCTTTTACTAATGTTTTCAATGGAATCTTGTTGTCTCTTTCTAAAAAAATAATTTTTATAACCTTTTCACCATGAAAAAAGAATATCATTTTTACCTTATAAAATATCTATAGATTTAGTTGTTTTAATTTTATCAAATCTTCCTTTGCAATTTTCAATGGTTTCTTTTTAAATTAAATGTTTCTAAAAGTGATTTTAAATTTTTTTTTCAAAATAAATATGGTATTTTCCTCAAGAATGTTTTTAACATATTTTTTTATAGTATTTATTTTAATCCATGGAATAAACCCTTTCTGTATACTATACACAAGGTATTTTTTTTGATATCATCCTTATTATTCCTTTTCATGGTTTATGATAGCTTTTTTCAAGGATAATATTCGCATTCACTTACTTGATTCCTATGTTAGTCCCTTTAAAATATTCAATTTCTTATGATATTTATACACTAAATTTACACTACTTATCCATATCATTCTTCATGTATATGTTTATTTTCTAAATCATATACTATTTTTCATACAATGCATATATTGAAAGTTATTTTACATTTTTTGGAAATATTGATAAATCATTATTCTTTATTGAATATGGATAGTTGATAAGGAATGTTTTTTATTTAAATCGATTACTCAATATAAGGAATGCTTTAGAAAATAAATTACAGGTGGCTCATAGACATTATATAGCCCCTTAATGCATAAATAGGTTCCCATGAGATAAATACGTTGTGCAAAGTAAATAGTTTTCAAATTTTAATTTTAAAACATTATGTGAAATGTTATCAAGATATAGGTTTTCATGTGCCTAAGACATAACATCCAATAATTAATCATTTAATATATATATATATATATATATATTATTTTATTATTTATCCTTGAGGTTACGTGTTGAAATATCGATAAATTCATTTCATTTATGTTAGTTGATTAAATGGAATGTATTTTCAATTTCATAACTTTCCATATTTTTTTCATTATCCATTTATTTTAATTGAATGTGTTTTAATTTATTTACCTTTTTATTTTTTATGCACTCCTCTATATGTTTTTCATTTACATGACACTTGTATTTAGTTATTAACACTTCATATTGACTATTCTCACTGATTCATTATTGCTTCTGCTATATTTTTACCTTACTGATAATTTTAGCTCACCTTTATTATGTTTCTATTTCCCAGGATTATAAGGAGTATGGTACGAATTTAATGTTGCAATGTTCTAAATGTAAAAAATCTATTCTCCTAAAAAGAAATAAAAAATATTTTAATTCATTTATTTATTTTTAATACAAGGCCCGTGTATGTATCTGGTTTACCAAGACAACTATACTATTTGTTCTTTCATGATTTTATTCCCTATAATAATGCCAATGTATTGGTTATAGGCACTGACTCCATGGTTTTAGGGTTGGATTGATTCAGTTAGAATCAGAGTAAGTTTATTAGCATCTATGGGAACTAGATTTAGGACAACATAGATCAATGAACAAAACCCTAAGGTAGAATTTCAGGATAAGTATATAATTACATCATAGAATTTTGGTAAGGTAAAGGTTATGTGGGTATTCTTATAAAATACATTCATATTTGGATACTAAAAGTGGATGTGATTCAATCACAAATCTACATGGGGATAAGAACTAAGCATGGTGAGTCTGGAATGACTCGGTGTAACCCGGTACCTGACAATGGACCTTACTGAGCACCTAGTTTGACACTCAGATGTGATATTCTACAGATAATTCACATTATAATTACATTCCATTATGATTTATTTCAATATATAATGAAAATGTATGACCAATGTTAAACCTGATGTGTCTTAGATTGAAATTAATGTGTCAAGATGTATACTTCCTTAAAATTATTATATTGTTTTTCAAATATGATAATAGATGATCGAACTATATTTTTCTTCATTGTAGGAAAATCCATATTATAATTAAAAAACCATATAACAAGGAATTAACTATGTTGAAATAAATGGATGAACTATTTTTTTTATTGAAGATGTACTTAAAACCTTATTTAAACGGATATTTAGTTATAAACCCTATTTCAACAATTTCCATCATATTTATTTTGGAAACTATTGTAATATGGATTTTGAAAAGGAAAACATGTATTCTAGGTAACAACGCATTAAAATATAACAAGGTTGTGGGACATGAAACATGACCAAAAGATGATAAGGGTTTAACACAATCCACTAACCTATGCATTGTCCTGGTTAATATGTCATTGTTTTAGTCAAAGAATTTTCCTAATAAATATTATTGATGAAATTGTAGTGATATTGTTTAGGATGAGAGATTATTTTAGTAACCATATTTCATTTGGATAGTATTTGGAGAAAAATTTTAAGAGTATTCACCCTTTTATGGGCCTTATAATCAATTAAATGTATATTTTAGTGCTTTAGTGATCAATGTTGATTTTTGGATATCCGTTTCATGAAGTAAGGCTTTTATCAAAGAACAACCAAAATATGGAATTGTTCATAGGAAATTAAAACATATCATATAATAAAATAACTTTATATTATAATATAATAATATAATTTCCCAATATATTTAAAATGGTCTTAAAAAATTGTTTCCCTAATACCATAAATTTTGATAAATCGATGGTCTTCTAAATCATCGCATATTTATAAAATTTAGGTGCTCACTATTCCATTTTTCAATCCATTGTTTTTCATTTATGATCTCAATCACTCCCTATTAATATTTATTCTTTTAATCTATGTATGTATCTCTACTTCCAATAATTCTCTCCTAATTGGAGACCTAGTTATATGTCATTCCATGCCACCTTTTTACTTCATATCCTCTCTTTTCTTGAAGAATTATTATAAACCCTGCTCACTATGTGGGATTTTAAACATATTAAATATCAAATAATCTATCAAAAAGATTTATAATTAATTAGGAGGATGCAATTTAATTAAAATGGAGAGAATGTAATGCCCCAATAATCTATTGTATGAACATTGTATTCAATATCATGTGTGACATAAAAGAAAAAGTGTCTAAGGGAAAATAATATCCCAATACATTAAAATATACTTATTATTTTTTAAAAATTTAATATTTGATGTAGCATGGAATGGATAGGATATTGAGTTTGTGTGTGTCACACACAACAGCATGTTTCATCAATGTCTTTCATTACATGGAAGACAGAGTTTTACTGAACCATACTATATTGTTAAAATATTATTTTTAATATAATAATATATAACCCTACTGTGAAATATGAAGTTATGAATAATGTTATATAACTTATGAAACTCTATGGTTTATAAAAATATAAAATTAATTCATTTGTTTTAAATTAATTATAAATTAATATAAGAATCAATTTAATATAAAGGAAATGTTTTTATAGAAAATTATTTATATAACTATAAAGACTGTTTTTCCTAACAAATAAAAATAATTACAATTAATGAATGATATTAATGAAATATATAATTTATATATTCAATAAAATATTTTGATATTTATTCACTATATTTTATATACATAATAAAATAACAAAACCCATTTTAGACATAAAAACCTTTATTTTTTAAAAAGGCATTTTTAACACCTTTTAATAAAGATCATATTTTATATCAAAAGTTTTTGAACTTTTATTGATTTTATTTGTCAAATTAAATATTATCATTGAAATAGGGACATAAAAATTTTGTTAGGGTGTTTTTTATTATTCTATTACGTTTCATTTTATTGTTGAATAGGGAAAAATAAAGAATTTTAATTCAAACTTCTATTTTGTCTAATTCTAGTTCAAGGATAATAAAAATTTAATTCATTTTAATGTTTAATTAGATAATTTTTTTAATTAATTAATCCAACTTAAGGTCATTGTAATCTATTCTGCATTGAAATTGTATATAAAAACATCTCAATCTATTGAACAATTTTTCTTTAAAAACCAATATTTTCATAGAGTCTGTGAAATTAATTTTAAATTAATTTCAGATATTTTGTGATTTGAATTTGGGAAAATTGATTAAATATTATGAATAATAATAATTAATAATTTCTAATATTTTAAACATTTTTTCATTTCATATTAGTGAATGTCATTAAATTTCATTACAATGATTATGAGAAAGATTAGATTAACAAGAGACTAAACAGTAATCTTAAGGGCCAAAATGACCTATAAACATGTAAAAAAGTCATTTGATGTCTATATATCGACAATATCCTCACTTTAATAGAATTTTGTTTATTATAGGATCCACCTTCAATGGAAAAAAACCTGGGTGGAATTCCCTTACCTAAAATTTACCGGAGTGCCACTCCTCCCCCACTATAAAGATGCACTCACCCCTTCAACTTCCTTACACATATACAAACACTTTTAATAGAACATGATCTTCAAAAATATCTCCCCAAAATACCTCCATTAACTTGGATTCCTCCCCTTGGAGATTAATGTAATCAGTGGAATCCCTTTGGTGTAAACCAAAAGGTGTTACCCCAATAAGAGTTAACATCCTCTCTCAAAATCATTAGTATTATTTATTTATCCACCCATTCAATTATTATTATTCTCTGATTAGAAAATAAAAATCATATCATCAATATACTGAGATATTTTTATGTTATGTTTTCAACCTACACTTATACACACTTCCATCTAATGGGTAACAAGCTTATGTTTTATCTGTACATCGAACTACCGACTCATGAAATATTGATTGTTCATTCTTCCTTTACCACCCCTCTTATTGGGAATTATTATGGAAACTATGTTCATATTATATATATATAATATATATAATTTATTAATGATTTATAAATTCTTTTGTAACACTTAACATTATTATTTCCATTTTTTTTATATACAATAAAATTATTTGTGGATGAGTGGACTATCGTGCCCTCAGAGCGATGAGACTCATTCAAACTATACATGGAACATATAATGGATTTTTAAACAAAACTGTGTAATATATATGAAATTTATATGGTATTGGAATTATAATATAAGTATGTACCATTTTCTTTTTATTCTTTTAAAATGTAAAATAAATGATAGCACCATTCAAACGTACATACGACCTACCATCTCCATTAACAGTGTATTGGATTTCTTATCTCCAAATGATATGTATTTATCAAAATACATGTAATATGAATATATATTGTGTCTAAATCATGGTTTTCATTTATTATATTACGAATACATGATAGTAGCAATAAGTAACATTTCAAAAACATATTTGACAAACAAGGAAATTAACACCTGAAAGAGTGAAAATAATGTCCGATTATTATCAAAAGGGTTATAAGATATTATAAGAAGATAATATATGATATTATAAACACAAATATGATTCATTAATAATTTTTCACCACTCATAAAACACTTAATAAAAAATTTAAATGTTGTTCAATTGAAAGTAATTTTATGTTTTTGTATTTTTTCTCAATTTACAATCGATTGATATATATTTATTGTTATGCACCTAGCTTCATTTATATTATGTATATACTTCCCTTTGAAATAATATATCATTAATCTATTTTTTATCATGATATTATAATCTTTATTTAATTTTATTATATAATTTTTATTATAATTCAAATTCTTCTAGGTGGAATGGGACATGTTGTAATGTTTAATGATTACTCTCCTCAAAAATGTTTTTAAATATTATCATTATAATCTCATTTATTTTTTTGATTATTAAATTTCTCTTGAAAGAATCACTTTATTATTTTGCACAATTTTTTCTTTTATATGATTCACATAGTACAACTTTTTCATATAACATCATGAATCGTTCATTCTTCATGATATTTTGAGATTCAAATTTAATTATTTAATCTAATGGAATTTCAGTTAAGTGTTACC
The DNA here is from genome assembly GCA_963277665.1 of Viscum album. NCBI lineage: Eukaryota > Viridiplantae > Streptophyta > Magnoliopsida > Santalales > Viscaceae > Viscum > Viscum album. The sequence goes on from OY728143.1 coordinate 974,829,551, forward strand.
CAGTGGAAATTAATTACATAAAAAAACATCATTGGGGTATACTTATACCTATTTGTTTTTCAAATTCTATTATTATTTTTATAATTAATTTAACTATCTATTAACATATTTTCACATCCTTATGGGGATTTACAGTTTATATTGATAATATACTCATTAATTTATTCTCACTTCAGCGTTATAATATTTTGACAGGTTTACATTAGAATATCATTTTGTTCGGGATTATTTACATATGAATTTACAGAAGTGGAAATTATTTATTCAATACCTAATTAGACCTTTTAATCTCTTATCCTCTTGTTATTAATGTCTGTTATAAAATAATATTACACTTCCTTACTCTTTATAACTTTAAATTCTTTAGAAAATGTTTTTAAGAAAACCTGACATTCTTTACCACTTTATTCAGAGATATTATTTTCTTATAAAAACCCTATATTACAATAAGGTTTAAAAAAATGTTTTTAACTATTCCAAAATTATTTACAAAATAAATTTTTACCATTTTTTATTTTACCAATGTTTTAAAATGAATATTCTTATCACATTCTGAATGAGGAATTTTTCTATCATTTTAATCATTAAAATTGAATATTATTTTTACCTCATACAACAAGTATGGATTTACCCACCAAAATTTCATCGAATATTACTTTTCAAGATAAAAAGGTTAGTTTTTAAAGAATATTTTTTCATAAGTGATTTTCAATGAAATTGTTTTTCAAAAGGGTTTTGAAAATAAAATTTTATTTTCCTCTAGAATGTATTAAAAAGATCTTTTTGTAGTATTTATATTCATTAACAAAAATAACCATGTATTTTATCTCTAATTGGGATATGTTGTACTGATAAGATATTAATTCTTCCTTTAGATGGTTTATGATTTTTTCTAGAGACATTATTAGCATCCACGTAGTTTATTCCTTTATTTTTCCCCTTGAAATATTCAATTTTCCATTATCATTAGAATTTAAATTTCCCATTCTTATACAGATAATTTTTCATGTATAAGTTTATTTCCAAAATCATATTCCATTTTTCATTCAGTGTTTAATGTGACAGTTATTCAATTCTTTGGTAAATAATGATAAATATGTTTTCTTTATACAATAATGATATTTGATAAGGATTTTTTTTAATTAAATCGATTAATAGATTTGAGGAATTATTGGGGTAGGTATTGATGGTCAGGGACTGCACATTATATACCCCCCCTAATTCATCAGCCTGTTTTCATGAGAGAAATAAGTTGTGCATAGAGGATAGGTTTATACTTGTAGATTTATACCATTTTTTGAAATGTATGGATGGTATTTCTTTTCATGTTCTTGAGGCATGACATCCTGTAATTAAGAATTTTCTTCATTTAGATTCCTTTATTATTTATCCATGATATGTTTCATCGACATATATATGGATGTAATTAACTATCAGCTCATTAATGAAATTAAATTTATTTTCAATTTTTAACCTTTCCATATTGATATTACATTATCCATTCATCACAATGGAATTTTTTTAGTTGTTTACCATGAGATTTTTCTAAACACTTATTTATTATTTTATTGATTACATAGAGTGTTTCTAAAGATATTACCTTTCTATATTGACTATTCTCATTGACAAATTATTTCTTCTGTAGTATTTTTTCCTTACTAAGAATATGTTCTCACCCTTACTATGATTCATTTTCTAAGTATTCCATGAAGTATTCTATGAATGTAATTCAAGGACATGCTAGATGGAAAAAGTTATTATACTATAAAGTAAAAAATTATGTGGTATGTAGTTTAATTATTTGTAAAACAAGACTCATGTATATATGTGGTTTACCTAGACTATTAAACTCATCAGTCCTTTTGAGTTTGATTCCATGTAATCATGCTAACTTAATAGTAGTATACACTGAAACTGGGCTTCTAAGGTCAGGTCAGTACTTACACGATGTGTACATGTTTTACAAACCATTTACATAGTCCTTAGATTCTATGTTTGAAAAGTGTATGCACCCATGTGACGCTTCAAGGGTATACCACATGTTCAATGGAATGCATTCTAGGAAATCCTCCCATGATACCCATTGTGGGTTTTTTCATAATATCATGCCACATATTTGGAATGGGATAGATGAATAGTTTAATGTGGAATTTTTTCGATGTAGATCATGATGGGGGAACCCTAGTAGATATTTGAGGACTCTTATGACGTGTTTTAGGATTTTGAGAAAATGGATAGATTATTCCACCACGAATAGATTTCGGTTTTTTTGAGTGATACACTTGGTAAAGGTGGTACATGATCCATCTCAGTAAAGTTTTATTAGAATATATATCCTTTTGGGCTAAAAGGTTGTCTTATCTTTTGAACTAGTGGACCTATGTAGGATGGATCTACCTTGCTTCTTTTTTCTGACGGTCTCATTTCAGATGCCTTTTAATACATGCTAACATTGAGAATCCCTTGATGGATTCTAATAATTTTTTACTCTTCTAAGGATATCATGTAGAATTCTTCTACATATGTACACCATTATGAGGATCCCACATAGGATACCTCTACTTATGTTCGACCGAGAGGATCAATTATAGGAGTCCCATGTTTATATACTTCATCTAAAGATCCCATATACGATACCTTGTGTACATTAATATTTTATAGTACCTAATAAGGATGAATTTGGTTATGTATAAACCTCAATGATCCCATGTATTATGCCTCTCTAGTTTCATGAACTATGGGACCCAATGGGGGACCCATGTTTTGAATGACCTTTTTCTAGTGAGCATAGGTTTAGATACCATTGTTATAGGGTGTCGCCTTAGAACCCATGTGGAACATGTAATCCCATATAGATATGGTATTTTTGGTGATTTAAAGAGTTTTACACCCTCACTATTTATTTATTCATTCACATGATTACTTTTGATGCTTTTAGGATAGTCATTTGTGCCTCTTATTTTGTGGTCGATGTTTCTGATGGAATGTTGTATGTTATTATTTGGATGTCTTGATGTACTTCATAGAAATCATCTTTTCAGCCTATTAATACAATTTTTTATTGGGATTCCCAGATATAATTTCGTGTATCAGGCTATTGAGATTTTTATATTAACTATTATTTTATCATGATACCCAAATATTATTCCTCGGATACAGTTATTGAGCCTTACTCTTTTTTGAAATTAAAACATACTACCTAAAATCAATTTTTATTCTATATTATATTAGTATATCATGATTTAATTCCTGGAATTTATCTTATGGTCCATAGTGATTTTATAATACTATTATTATTAATGTAATTCAAATTGTCCCTAGGATTCTCCCATATATGAGAATTACAGAGGTGTGTCCTTAAGAGTGTCTGAAAGCCCTTCTTATACTAGGTTTCTCTAGGAATGGATATTCTTATAAAATTTTCAAGGATGAAATCATAATTTAGGTTGTCAGATTTCCCCTAAGTAGTGGGATTCTGATGATCTCCTCAAGGATAGAATTGATCTCCTCATCTACTTTCTAGGATACTCACTAGGATTGGTAGATGCCCCATTATAGTAATAACTATAATTTTTTTGGCGACAAGGTTGTTGATCTGATTATTGAATTATTCCATGTTGTCATATCATTTCATGAGCGTATTTCTTACATATCGCCTAAGGTTTTCCCCACTTATAGATTATACTTGTTTCAATGTCGTAATTTCTAATAGAATATGACCTTGAATTTAGACATCATACTAGATTATGCATGGAAAGAGTTTTATGACATCCAACTCTATGCCATAGTTTTGTGGTGTCCAATATATTTCTAACATCCTTCATCATAGTTACTAGAGGCAAGTATGGGTGATCCCAATTCTAGGACCCGTAACCCCATATACTGATGTAGAATACTCAGATACATTTATGAAATTGTATTTCATAGGTATTGTCTATTAGTATTATGGACTTAAGGACCAATATGATTATACATGGATTTAGTGGTATGCCAACTAGCTTAGTTTCCTTCTTACATGATGTCCAAATTTTTAGTATTATGGGACCATAGATAGAATGATATAAATATATGTTTTTTATAACCTTATATGTGTATATACATACATATATATAAATATATCTTGGAATATATATATAAAAATATAAACATATATCTACATGATGGAACATTTCCCAATTGATTGGGATCAGGTACCCAGGGATCCACTATGGTTTCACTAGATATATATTAATTTTCATTTCTTGTAGTGTCTCTAATAGGATGATTAAATTTAATGTTAAATCAAATATGATAATATATTTGTTATTTCATTATTCGGGTGGCATAATAAGATTATTTCAAACCCTAGTACATTCAACTAGCTGTGAATATAGATCGTATGTCTTACTTTAAGGGTGAATAAATATATATGAAGGAATATTTGAGGTCCAGGGTTGTATGATCAAGAATAGTTTCTCGTTTTGGATCCATATGATCGATATGGAATAGTTCATTGATTTATGGTAACCGTGTATATGGTTTTTCTCAGATTTAATAAATGTAAAATGTATTTTTATTTTAGTTTATTTTATGTACTATAGTATTTTTAGTCGACCGAGTGGTTTATTAGTGTTGTATTTATAACATGGCTATTGATCCATTTATATCATTTCATTTATTATTACTACATGATTCAATTTTATTTTATTTATTAGTTATTAACTCAGTTTATTATTTTTATTGATGGTATCTAGATATTTCATCTATTCATTACTCTGATAGGAGGGCCTAGTCTACCCACTATTACACCCTAAGTTCTCTCCATGATTCGGAAGCCTCTCGTGCATTAGCAGGCATGCTTGAGGTCTTTGGTGAACTGTATTGAAAAACCTATTTAGGGGAATCTAGTTCATGGTTTTATAAATTGGTTTTATATATTTTTTTTCCTGTTGTATAGTATTTAAAATATGGTAGAAAGGAGTGTTAGAAATGTGTCAAACCATTGAGGGATACCAGATTTCTACATCAAGAACTCTTTTTTGGTAAAAGGTCTTTATCACCAGGGATACGGGGTTAATGTTTTTTATATGTGATGATATAGTTATATATTAATTTCCCATTTATTGGCTCACATTTTTTTGGATTTTAAGGATTTATTTAGGATTTGTGCGTCTTAGTCATTGTAAAAAGGAAAATGAATGATTTTGTATCCTATGCAGAAAATGAAAGAGGCATCTATTCAATCATATTTAGAATGTAAAATTTACATTTTTAGGTCTGATTTTGTGTGTTTATTACTGATAAAGAGGAATTTTTTTTATTTCATTTGAAATAATCAAAACATTAATTTCCTTTTTACATTCATAGTGGAATTTTACTCAAATGATCTAACATTTACATATAATTCCCTTAAATGGATGGTTATGTGGATCTATAGTGAGAAATTTTATGGTGTTACTAATGACTCAGTCCTCATTCACATGAGATTTAGTACCCCAGGTAGTAAAATAGTGAAAATAATACCCATATTTTGAACCCATCATATAGTGTTGTTACCTTGGATAGGTTATTTAAATTGTTAGTAACAACCATTACAATTTTTTGCTACATAGCATAGAATAATATAATATATAACTCAAAGACATGTTAATTGTATTAAAAATATCTTTGAAATGATTCGATAATAATATTATTGTCCCTTTTAGTTCAACCATAGAAGTTTATTCCTTGTTTTGTGGTGATTTATTGGGGTCGATATTTATGATGTCAATGGATATAAAATTTGAATTGTGAACTATGCCTCATTTTGGTATTACCATATAAATAATATTGAACAGTTTCAGTTAATTATTCATTCCATTTTCATATCATGATACTCTATGGTATGTACCTTATGAGGATGCTCTGAGACGATTAGGGCCCATGTAAGAATGTGTTAATAGTTTTGACCCTTACAGGTTTATGTTTTCATTACCCCTTCAGTGATGGATTTTAGGATCCTGTAGTATTCCTTATAATTAGATGGGTGTATGGATAAAGTCCTATTAGATTTAACATTATATATAGTATTAACCTTTTCGGAATGTTCTTTAGACATAGTTCCCCTGTTATGAGACTTGATATATAGTTCTAAGAGAGAGATAGAGGTTCTTCATTTTGATATGTACCCTTGTAGGTCAATGATCATTTTGAATAGGGGATTCTTCTGATAAAAGGTGGAGTTTGTTTATGTATTCCTTTTAGGAATTGATATTTTTTATTTTCACTTATGAAATTGATGCACGTTTACTGGTCAGGGTTTTCGATATATGCATGATAATGCATGGTTTCGTTTAAATCACAAATTAGTGTGTACTTATGTGTATGATGATGAATGATGTATTAATAAATTTTTTCAGTTATAGTTTCCAATATATATGATAAAATTATAAATTTTCATCCATAATAGAGGAGATGTGATATTAAATTATGTTTTGTGAGGTAGTTGACCCATATCTTGACTTATACATGCATTTTCATGAAATGTGGTATCTAGAGTTGATAAATGTAAAGAATTTTTTTTATTATATCATTGATTAGATAGAGTGATACATGTGGATTAATATAATCTAGTGTAATCCCCATTATAGACAATCATGATCCTTCTTAACATCATCCTGATTACGTTGATAGAGTAATGGTTATACAGTGAGATTCATTTCTATTAAATGTATTTCATGTGTTTTAAAGGAACTTATTAAGGTTAAAATTTCTTCTATAAGGTAATATTGTAGTGAGTGACCCTTTGGAATTTTAGGGTGGTGACCATTGATTTAATTCAAAATCTTTCATTGATGTGGAAACTATTTTTAGGATGTGGGAATGGGTGATGTTTTGATGCGCTGATAAGGGTATTCCAATAGTGGGTACAATCAAATTAGTTGTGTTTAAATTTATTCCTTGATGGAATCATTGTATAAACTATGAGATTTGTGATTGGATTATCACGATAATGTAGTCTTGTAAATTCTTGAGATGGGAGTAAGGTTATGTTTGACCACTGGGGATTCTCGTGGATAATAAGGGTTATGGTGGGGAGAAAATAAAGACCTATGTTTTCAAGGAATAGAAATTTGATCTTAAACTTTTATTTTTTTCTTCCTGATAAATTTAAGGTTTAATATGGTCATTTTCTCTAATAATATGACCTTATATAATTTTTTTACCACTCTATTTTTCCTGGAATATGGTTCTTACCCTAGGATAAGAGTTTGGTGGAATTCATAAATATTAAAATTTACTAGGAATAATTATTATATAAAATATATTTAACTAAAATATTAATTTATTTACATTAATGTGTTTAGATAAATCTATTGATTAGAACATCATATTAATATTTATCCACCTTTTTTGAGTCTCAGAGGAGTGGGTTTTATTTTCTAAGACATAAACTAATGTCGAGCACTAGGGCCTGGTCCTGGGTCCCACTTTATTTTCATTTTGTTTTTATTAATTTTATTTTTATTAATTAATTTTATTCTTCTACCCCTTACTTCTTTCATATAACAAGTGGAATTAATCTTCCCAAGATATGTAGAGAAAAAGAAGTTGGAGAGAGAGAGAGTAGATGAAAAAGGGAGGTGTCGTTGTAGAGCTCTTGACGATCTAGATCATTATATGGAAGTTGGAGATCACATGAATGAGAAAATATTCAGTTTATTCATCCCAAATGTATGAATATTTATGTTTATATTGTATAGTAATGTAGATTTAATTAATTATTGTTTAATGAGCTTATTATAAATGTATAAGATCCCTTTAGGGTCATTTTTTATCTTTTTTAAAGAAAAACTGGATATAATTTTGATTAGAGAAGCTTATCATTCATAAGTCATGATAAAAACAAATTTAGTTCAGGAAGATAAAAATTTTATTTTTCTGATTTGATGAATATGATTGTTATCAAAGTTAACTCCAAGAATATAGTATACATGTTGTCTACTTAGACTCATCCATGTAGACGAGCACCCAACCTGTCTTCCTATGTAGGTGTATTTAGTTATGTACTATGCACGACTAGACCTTGGGTGGGATGAACACTAGGTATAGGTACACAAACTAGCAAGATACATGGACAATCCATGCAAGGTACATAAGAGGGTACCCCATATATGGTATACACTGTGTAAATGTTTTACCTGCCATGTACGTAGGCCTTACAATCCATGTCTGGATGGAGTACATGCTAGGTGAGGCATTGAGTGTATGAAATGTACAAGGGTATGCATTCCATGTACCCCTACCATGATACCCATTTTGTGGGTATTACATAGCCTCATTACTCAAAGTAAAATTTGTGAACATTATTATTCAATATATAGAGTTTTCCACATAGATCGTGATAGTGGAACCAATGGTGTGATTTGGTGACTCCTAGGATGATTTTTGGGAGTTTGAATGCCCAGAGACGTTCTTCCATCAGGAATTGATTTTATTTATCTCTAATGATTAATACCATTCATCTATTGTGGAACATATTGTTAATATAGTATGGAGTATGATATTCTCCTTTAATACCAACGTATGATCGAAATGATGTAGATAATTATTGTAGTATCTAATGATGTCGATGATCAAAATACAAGAGGCGGTGAATTGTATACTTTAAAAAATTCCTTTAAAACTTTTAAAGTTGGTAATGTTTATCAAAGTTAAACAAGGTAAATTCACAAAACCTCTAAGTTCTATAAACATTCCTTGATTCTGGAAATGTGATTCTGAGAATGTAATTCCGGAAATGCAGTTCTAGAAATTAAACCTAGAAAAAGTTTACAAAGATAAAGATTATACCTTAAAGCGTATAGAATCTTAATAAATTAGAGTATAAAAGTATAATAAAGTATAAGATAGTTATAATTTCCTCAACAACCAAAATTTCAGCAGAAAACTTTAAACAATACAGGTAATAAGTAGTAAATTATTTAACCTAAAGAGTAGGGTATCCAACAACCTTGGATAAAGGTCCCTTGATTTATACATTCAAGATATTCTGTCTTACCCACAACATGTTAATCCCTTGATATGAAGATCAAAGACTGTCTTGTTATCCCTACAAGCCCTCAAATTCAAGGTAGTCGGCACCTCTGTCTTCCTCACCAAGGAAATCCTTGAACTTCAAGGTAGTTGGAACCACTGTCTTCCTATCCACAGAATCCCTCAAATGTACTTATCAACATTAGGAGTCTCACGAATCAATTCTGAACAAGAATTTCAGTACGCACTAAGCATTAAAATCTCTCTCACTAGAAATTACTTCAGCAACATGTAATCTCTAGAATGATCAACTTATTATCAAGTTATGAGCTCTTTTAAATGAGCTCCCATTTATAGGCACAGCTTCCACGGTCGGCTCCCTCCTCCAACGGTCATGTTTTTCCTTGAATTTTAGAGGGACCTATACATGTGTTACTCAAACAATGGTTAGTTAGTAACTGAATGAATGACATAATTTTATAAGAAAAACATTAGTAAGAAAATATATAGTTTCTTAACCAAAACCATATTTTGGAATGAATGGAAAATAAATGTTAGGATTCTAACCAAAAAACCATTCAGTGTTTATAATATATGAATATTCGGATTTAGTTTTCCAAAGAATCCAGAACCAGAATTATATAGAATTCTAGATTCCGAATTTCAAGGAAATTTGGAGTCTAAATTCATATGAATTCAGAGGCTGAAGTTAGGAAGTTTGGAACCTGAATTCATAGAATTTGAAGCCTGAACTTAGAAAGATAGAAGTATGAATTCATTATAATTCGGAGCCTGAACTTATAATGTTTGAAGTCTGAATTTGTTAGAATTCAGAGCCTAAACAAATAAATTTTGGAGTTTGAATTCATTAGAATTCGGAGTTTGAATTCAGAGAACTCGGAGTCTTAATTCAATAGAATTCGGATTCTAAACATAAAAAGTTTAGATTCTGAATTCTGAGAATTTGGAACCTGAATCCGGATCCTGAAAACAAGATACTCTATATCTAAGTATTTATATGATTCAAGGGTTTTAGATAAAAAAACCAAATTTTATACGTAGACAAAAAAATGAATTAGACTAAAATAATGAACAATGAAAAACATGGTAAGGATAAATTTCCTTGGGGAAGGAAAATTTTCCTTAACAAGATGAAATATAGGGAAAATGAAATTTTCCTTAAGATTCAGTGTCTGTGATTTTCAAAACATGAAGGAATGGAAAATTCATAAGGAAACCTTATTGACTCAACAATCTCCCCCTTTTAGGAAAGCACATACATCCTTATGAAAAATAATATAAGGACTTAGAAAATATTTTCCTAGACTTAGAAAATAAAACATATCTCCCTTAACACATGGGAAAAGATCAATACGACTAACTCCCCCTTACGCTTTGGAAACAGTAAGTATCGTATTCTAGATTTCTGAATTAAGACTTAACATTTTATTTCATAGGGAAATATTCTTTGATAATAAATCCCCCTCAGATGAACTCCCCTTTACTTAGGGAAATTTTTTCATTACTTAATATTCTTTTTTATTTTATCCCCCTTTGTGATTTTCAAAAATAATTAAAGTGAATGGAAAATTAAATAAGGTACCTGAAATATTGGTACCAAACAACTAAAAATATATGAAGATCAACCAAAAATTTCATTACGATTGTAAAAAAATTGTACAAGGAAGGAATAAAACAAAAGATCAGAATTGAACAGGATTATCCTTCCTTCTCCTTCGACATTAACTTCTTCACAATGGTTTTGATCTTGTTGAGTTCCTTGTGGTCTTCCTCAGCTCATCTGAGAAGCTGATCCTAATCCTATATTTTTTTCTCTTAGGCTTTGATTTTTTCTTCCTGAGCCGTAAGAATATCAGCCTGAGACTTCATAGCTTCTTCCTGCTTTCCAAGATTTTCCTCAATCTCAATCCTGATATCTCTTTATCTCTTCCAACATTGAGGAACTGAATATAACGTCCCATTCAAATCATTTACTTCTTGCATCTGGGAATTCTATTCTAGTGAGATCTTCTCCTCAAAACTATTTTTGAGATCCTGGATCTTCACATCCTCAGTGTCAAATGAATTCTTGAAACTTTCTGGGAAATAATCAAGAATTATTATGTCTTCTACTATCTTCCTTAATGATCTTGTCATATTTTTACATGATCTTTTGTGAGCTTCATAGTTAATTAGAAAATTCTTGAAATCTTCTTTGAATTTTACACACTTATTCATCATCATGGATACTAAATCTGATTTCTGATTCAAGGTGTGTTGATGCATTTGGAATCTTGAGTCTATGCTTGGAAATATATGAATAGTTCCAACAAGCTTCTTCAAATATTGGACCACAAAATAATGTCCATGGGAGCATGATTCTGAATCAGATATTTTCCATAGTGAGGTTTCTTTTTCTATCTCAGCAAGTTTCCTCTTTGAATATCCACCAATATCTTTCTTCTTTACCACAGCCTTGGTAGGTGTATCAACAACTACATGTTTTCCCTTATCAACCTTCGGAATGGCTTCCTATTGACCAAGAGATTCTTATTCACTATCAGATAATGGAACAATTTTTTCTTCATCAAATTCTTCATTTTCTTCTCCTGTCTCAGCATACTCTAGGTAAATGAAATCATGGTTGATGCTTTCTTATCTAGATGGTTTATCTACATCTTCTTCAGACTTCCCTTCAACCTTCCCAGGAGTAACAAGATTTGATGATTCGACTTGAGAGGTTCGAAATGATAATTTCTCAGAAGAGCTTTCCTTCTCCTGAAAGTCCTCAACTTGCTTTATCAGATCTTCAGTATCACCACTGTCTTCTTCATCTTCTTTTTCTTCTTTCTCTTCAACAATTTTTTCTAGGACTTTTTCCGGAGTCACAAACTTCTTTCCCAGTGTTTTAGGTAATGGTTCAATGAAGAATTATTCCGGTATCGGAATGTTCTCAAAAACATTCTCAGCATTCTTCTTTTACCTCTGAAAGACCAAGAAAGACAATTTCATTGACCTTATTAACACTTATTTGATCATCAGGCATCTTATGAGAGAAAAACTCAGCTTCCTCTCCATAAGGTATTCCAATTAAACTAGCTGCTTTGGTGTATGAAAGTGAATAAGTCTTCCCATAAAACTTGAAAAAAAATTATCTCTGCCTTCTTCATTGAGGAATGTTACTGACTCATGGAATTATATTAACAATTCCAGATAATCTAAATCCTAAGATTTTTTCATTGATAGGGAAACACTCTCCCATCCATTCAGCTTTATATTCTTGGAAATTATAGAAACATACTTTGCAAAAAACTTAAGATCAACTAACCATTCTCTGTATATCTACCATTCCAAGATTGGTTTGACAGTTGACATATCTTTCTGAGAGGAGACTTCGGCAGACATTTGGAAGTAAGAACGATCTGAGGAGTTCAGAACGAGCTTATGTAGGAAAGCAGAGCTTCAACACATGAAGGCTTGAGTTTCAATGTGGGAAAACCATCCGGGGTCCTTTATATAGGCGTTTGGGTGATTTTTCAGCTTCCATACTTAGTCAAATGGTTGAAAATCCTTCTGATCAGATCTGATGGTTGAGATGATAGCTGGAATGAAATTTTAATAGAATCCGATCTTTTGAGGTTTTTAATAAAAAAATTCTGATTTAAGAAAAAGTGAATATGAAAATTTAAAAACAGATAAAAATACCAACAAGTTAAAGATGATTTTGAAAATTTAAGAAAGGAAACATACCTTTAAGATTGCTAGAAAGATTATTTGCATTAAAGGAAATTTTTCATGAAGAACATTATATTCCGAAAAAAAAATTTTACGAAAACTTTAGTTATAAAAATCTTCATTACGAAAACTTTAAGTACGAAAATCTTCATTACCAAAAACTTTAAGTATGAAAATCTTTATTATGAAAACTTTAAGTACAAAAATATTCATAATGAAAAATTTTGAAAAATGGAATATGAAATTTTTCTTTACGAAATTTTCTGAAAAAATAACTTTGAAAATTTTCATTACAAAAAATTATGAAAAAACAACTACAAAAATTTTTATTATGAAAAATTTAGAAAAACTGACTATGAAATTTTCATTACGAAAAATTTAGAAAAACTTGCTATGAAAATTTAATTTTGAAAAATTTTAGACATCTACCACAAAAATGTACTCCCCCTATGAAAAGGATTTTCATACTGTAAAGAGATAGGTTTTAACAAGAAGTTAATAAGGATGATTACCTTACAGTTATCATTCCTAAATTCTGTTTAATGTATTCAAATCTATCAGAGGGTAATGATTTTGTGAAAATATCAGCAAGTTGATCTTGTGTTTTTATAAATTTAAGAATGATATATCCTTTTTTTGTGTGATCCCTAAGAAATTGATGCCTAATATCTATGTGTTTTTCATGATGGTGATGTACAGGGTTTTTACATAAGGCAATGACACTAGTATTATCACACAAAAATTTATTTTTGGTAAAAATCATATCGTAGTTTGTGAGTGTGTGTTTCATCCACAACACTTGAGCACAACAACTTCCAACTGCTATATATATAGCTTCAGTAGTGGAATGTTCTAATGAGTTTTCCTTTTTTCGTGACCAAGAAACTAAAGAATCTCTTAATAAATTACAAGTTATAGATGTGCTTTTTCTATCCATTCTGCATCCACCAAAATCGGCATCATAAAAACTTTATAAAACAAAATAATTTTTCCAGAAGTATAAAAGAGTCCTAGATCCATGGTTCTCTTTAAGTAGAGAAAATACATTTTTCACTACCTTTAAATGAGATTCCATAGGATTGGATTGATATATTTCACATAAAGATACTAAAAAAAGTAAGTGTGGATGACTATCTGTCATGTAAAGGAGACTTCTAATCAAACCTCTAAAAGATGTTTGATCTACTCGTTTCCCAGCTTCATCAAGTTCAAGTGAATTTGAGGTACCAATGGAAGCACTTATACTCTTAGTATTTTCATATCCATAATTTTTAAGAAGATATTTAATATAATTATGTTGGGATATATATATTCCTTCTGGTTTTTGAGAAATTTGAAATACAAGGATAAATGTAAACTCACCCATCATACTCATTTCAAACTTATATTTCATTAGATCTGAAAAAGAATTAGATAAAGATTGCTGAGTTGAACTAAATATAATTTCATCAACATAAATTTTAACAATCAAAACATTTTTCTTTTCATTGTTTATAAAAATCATTGGATCAGCATTTCCCTTAACGTAACTATTTTGAAGCAAAAATCTTGTAAGTCTGTCATACCATGTGCGAGGGGCTAGCATAAGTCCATACAAAGATTTGGTATGTTTGTAAAAAAGATCAGGATGTTTTGAATCTTCAAAACCCGAAGGTTTTTAAAAAAAATACTCTTGTACAAAACCATTAAGGAACGCACATTTAACATCCATTTTAAAAATATTGAAATTGATGAATGCTGCAAAGGAAAGTAGAATATGAATAGATTCAAGTCTAGCTACTAGAGCCTAGGTTTATTCATTATAACGACCCAAAGTTTTTCAATGGAAATTAACTTCTTATATTTATGTCATAAAATCACATGAAAACACAACATAATGAATCACTAAGTGCAAAGTGACCTCTAAACATAAGTTTTTCACTTCTGTATTGGGAATTTTGAGAATCTGATATACACGGTTGTGTTCAATATGATTTTTGGAGTATAATAAAACGAAAAAAATTGTTCAATAGTGACCAACCCTTATGAATAGTAATATGACCCTTATGAATAGTAATTCATCCAAAATAAGAGTAACATTACCCTTGAATAATTAAATAAAATTTAGACATCTTAGAAAGTGATAATTTGACCTTAGTAAACATTTTGGTATTTTGTAAGTCTTAAATAATAAATTATAATTAAATAATTAATTTAAAAGAAAATTTATTTTCATAAAATGGGTTAATTAATTATCAAATCAATTTTTTAATGTTTTTAGATAATTTTCTATGACCCAACGTAATTTTTGAAAGCATTATAAAATCAGTTTTAATTTTAAAAATTATTTTTTAGTAAATTATGATTTTAATTAAATATTAAATTAATAATAATTAAAAAATTATTTTTGAAAAATGGACTTTATTTTTGGATTCTACATCTCAAAAAATGGTTGCGATAAATTTTTGGGATTTTTCTAAGATACTTGAATTTTTATGAATACTGAAATACCGTAATTTACAAAAATAAGCTAAATAAGCTAATTATAGAGTCATGTGTGATGTTGTGCTAATGTAATCCCACTTGGTTCAGGAAAGCATGATAAAATAACTGTTCTTGGTCATTCAATACTCACTATTCCTTGTCTTAGTGTAAATTAATAAACTAATGAATCTTATATTAAGGAAACCCCTCTCCCCTCCTCTATAAAACCCACCCTTCACACCCTCATTTCCTCACACCTCTAAAACTCCAAGACTTCTCCAAAATCTGACCAAATATCCTCCCTAGCCCCAATCACAAGTTCAAGATCTTATGGTATAATCAAAAGTCAAATCCTAGCTTCTTTATGGAGAATCTCAAGAGGAGGATTTAGGAAATAATTTCTCTCCTTCTTCTCCTTTAATTTCCTTTAAAGTTCAAGTTCTTTTCTTGATCCCTCCCCAACTATCATCATCCAAATGGTATTTTAACTCTATAATTATACATATAATGGAATTTTATAATGCTAATGGGATATTATATCATCCAACCCCCTTTCCCACTTCCTTTTATTTTATTAAAGAGAAAGTTGTTCGTGAGGTGTTAATTTATCACCTTCAAGAACAACATGATTTCTTCTTCAATTTATACCTTCAGATCTTTTCATGAAACCATTTTTATGGTTGAACCAGAATTTTTTATATTTATTATTTCCTATTTACAGTTCTTAAAATAACCTATGGCCATATTACTAAGTGATAAATTAAAACAAGTTCGTTGTGATCAAAAAACTGCCCAAAATAACCCAAATAACCATCATTTAATTCTTATCTAATGATTCATCCACATGGTTCTAATATAATTAATTATAATATTATTCAAACTCCTTTAATATCATTAATGAAATTTAATATCTTTTCTAGATTTTTACCCATGTTTTACCCAATCATCAATTTAAGAATACAGGTGAACCACTCAAGAAAACCATAAAAACAAACATTCTCTAACAATGTTTTAAAACTCTATAACTCATACAAAGGCACATAAAATCACTTAATGAAACCATAATGAACCATATTAATGTAAACAAGGTTCTTTATTTCTAATTAATGAATATTATGTAATTATACAGTACATTAATGAGAAGGAAACATTCTGATACAAGGTAAGGGGAAATTCTCAATCCCAACTTTCATCCTTCGAGTTCTCCCTCTTTAACTCCATTTTTGAAATGGTTTCTACTTAAAGATCATTTATTCATCATTTTCTGGGATATATATATGTTTGTACCTGGTATTTATTTCAAACAAAATTTTTTCTAAAAGAACTCTTCTTTTAAGAACACACCTTTTACTTCACACTCAAAGTGGATGGTTCTTGCAACATGTATGTTATTCCCTCTTTATTTTGGGAACCCAAAGTTTATGAATGTGTTTTTATGAGATTTAACCCATTATTTTACATGGGTTATTTATGTTAACTTTTTATATATGTTCTATGTGGGAAGAATGATAATGATAATGTTATGATGTGACAGATGCGCCCGAAATTATATAGCGCAATATGAATGTTTCAAAGTGACAGGAACACCAGGAATTATACAGCACTCCAATGCATTAGGTAAAGTGATAAATATCATGAGTAAATGAAAAATGATGTGTGAACAAGATTCTAGCTTGTTTCACATGTATTTGTGGTAGTTAACCACTAAGACATCATGTTTCATTCTTTATGCATTGCCACGTTTCAGCTCTTTTACTTATGCTCCTCTCATGTTTATGATCTTTTGCCTATGTCATGATTATGCTCACCCCATGCTATATTCTTATTATCTATCCTATTACTGGGATTTTAGATCACCCCTTTTTTTGAATATTCTCAGGTGGCTACATTTACTAAGGAGAGGACCAATGCCAACAAGATGCTAGAGAAGAAGAAATTAAATAAATGTTTATGCTTGATGTTGTAATTTTTATGTATGGTCCTAGTTTTACCAAGACACTAAACCTTTGGATCCTCGATGTGTAATACTATTATGTTTTTTATCCTTAAAATGATGTAGTAGTAATGTAAGAAAAGGCAGGGTCGCTATAGTTGGTATTAGAGGAAAGTTTTAGTTAATTCTGGAATTAAAATTAATGAACCCTAGAGAAAACCTATAGCATGAGACTAAGTACAAATATGTACACAAGAATATTTACATATGGATCCCATATGTTATGTTTTTTGTATAAATTATTTGAATGAATAAGTTATTCATGACTTTTTTAATTATGTTTTTTTCTAACCTTTTCTATTTTAGAAAATAGTGGGAACCAGGAGAAATCAGGCCAACAACTAATGCGAGGTCCAATGAAACAATTGCCTGAAAAACATCTCCAATGATTTGGGAGGTGGAGATCAAAACTTCATGGTGATTCTTACCCAATTATCTCAGGTTATGAACAATAAACATAATAATGGGTAACACCCACCTTCACCAATGATGGATAAAATAGCTATTGAATGTTTTATGTGGTAACGACCACCGACGTTTTGTGGATCTTTTGATCCACTAGTTACGGAACAGTGGGTCAACTCCATAGAGACATTCATTTCTATGATTCACTGTTCTGAGATGGAGAAGGTGACTCTAGCCGTCTATCGTCTATATAGAGAAGCCTATCAATGGTGGGATTTGATTAAGAACTCCAAGCCAAGAGAGTAAATTGAAGAGATGGAATGGGAAGACTTTAAGATAATGTTTCTTAATAAGTATTTCCCACGAACCCTTCGTATGAAGATGCAGAGAGAATTCATAGAGCTCAATAAAAAATAATTCGAATCGGTCACAACCTTTGAGGAGAATTTTACAAGGATTGCAAGGTACGCTTTGGGATTTTTTATCAACAATGATAGAAAAATTGATAGATTCTTTAGTGGATTAAAACCAAACCTTTGAAAGGCTCTTGGAATTCGAGACATTGGGAGTTATGAAAAAGTTGTTCGATGTGCCCTCAAAGTAGAGATGGTGTTTAGAGAATGGTCCCATGACTATGGGGATATGAAATGAAATATGGACATTCAAGATGGAGGATCTAATGAAAAAAGTGGGAAGAAAACTCAACGACCCACAGGCCAAAAATGTTGGAATTTTCACCATGGGAACTGCCTCAAAGGGATGGGGAAATGCATCAAGTGTGGTAAAGATGGACAACCTGATCAAGAGTGTCAAAAATACATGAAAATGAAATAGAATGTAGCTGATGAAAGGAGGGAACCACTCATGGTTCAATTCTACAATTGTAGGGAGCTAAGGCACAATGCAAACCAGTGCAATAAACCTCGAGCTCTCGATGGTAATCAGCGTCAGTAGCCACTAAAGCCAAAGGAACAAGGGAAGTCTTATTACATCACTACTGTAGAGGTGGAGCATGATAATGAAGTCGTACAAGGTACACTTCCTATTTACTCAAGAATGTAAAAATTCTTATTTGATTCTGGTTCTACGCATTCCTTTATATCTTGCAAGTTTGCTAGAACTATAGAATCAAATCCCTGAAACCTTGAAGTAGATATATCTGTGAAAACACCAAGTGGTGAAATCATTGCAACCCAAGTGTTTGAATCTTTTCCTGTTGGCGTATGTGGGAAGATTCTTCTGGAAAATCTCTTAATTCTTCCCTTGGTGGAATTTTATGCTATAATGGGAATGGATTGGCTCTTGTTATATAGAGCACATATCAACTATCAGGAAAAGGAAATATCTTTTCATATTCTGAACCATCCCATGTTTCTCTAAAAATGAAAGGAAGATCATGAACCTCCTTTGAAAAATCATTCAATGGTTTGGATGTTGATTAACTATGAAGAAGAAAACCTCTCCCAAATGTTTGAGTCGAAGGAAAGTTTCAACCTTGAGGAAATGCCCATCGTGAGGGAATATGGCGATTTATTTCCCGAAAAGTTACCCATAATTCCCCCAAATCATGAGGTAGAGTTCTCAATTGAAGTCATACTAGTGCTACTACTATCTCAAAGTGTCCCTATAGGATGGATCCTATCGAACTGGATGAGTAAAATAAGCAGCTGAAAGAGCATCTGGACAAAGGGTTCATACGCCCTAGTGCATCACCTTCAGGTACGCCAATGCTCTTTGTGAAGAAGAAGGATTGAACAATGCGAATATGTATCAATTATCGGGAACTCAACAAGATCACCATAAAGAAAAGGTATCATCTCCCAAGGATTGATGACTTGTTCGACTAGTTAAGAGGAGCTCAATACTTCTCAAAGGAGGATCTTCATTCTGGATATCATTAGGTAAAGGTGAAGAAGGAAGATATTTAGAAGACTTTCTTCAGTACAGGGTATGGGCACTATGAGTTTTTGGTGATGCCCTTTGGACTTACTAATGGCCCTAAAATTTTCATGGATTTGATGAATATAGTCTTTAGACATTACCTTGAAAAATTTGTGGTAGTGTTTATTGATGATATTATCATCTACTCTAAGAGAATGGAAGAACATGAAGAACATCTAAGACTTGTTTGGACGACCTTGAGAAAGGATAAGTTGTACGCCATGTTCAGAAAGTGTGAATTTTGGATAAAACAAGTCACATTCTTGGGACATGTAATCACAAGTGAGGTAATTTCTGTGGATCCTTCAAAGACAAAGGCGATTGAGGAATGGCCCACGCCCTCTAGTGCCACAAAAATCCGTAGTTTTCTTGGATTAGCTGGGTATTACCGACGTTTTGTGAGAAACTTCTCATGATTGGCAAGCCTGCTAACTATGTTAACAAGGAAAGGGGTAAAGTATGTCTGGATGGAAGAATCTGAGGGAAGCTTCAAGGCACTAAATAGAAGGCTAATCTCTGCACATGTACTCACACTACAGAAAAGTGGAGAAATTTTTGTGATATACAGTGATGATTCAAAGAAAGGCTTGGGTTGTGTACTCATGCAAAATTATAACGTGATAGCCAATTCCTCATGACAGTTGAAGATCCATGAGAAGAACTACCCGACACATGATCTAGAGCTAGAAGTCGTGCTTTTTGCCTTGAAAATATGGCGGCACAACCTTTATTGTGAGAAGTGTGACATATACACCAACCACAAGAGCCTAAAGTATATATTCACACAAAAGGAGCTCAACATGAATCAAAGGAGATACTTAGAGCTAATCAAGTATTACAATTCCTATATTCACTACTATCCTGGAAAGGTGAAAAAGGTACCTGATGCTCTTAGCAGAAAAGAACCCGCTACTCTATCCATGTTGCAGATTGAGAAAGACCCTATCTTCATGGATATGAAAAGAATGGATTTGAAAATCATAAGGGCAGGGGATATATCCTACCTTTCCCAAATGATTGTGCAACCATCCATCAAGGAGAAGATCAAGTAATCACAAAGGGATGATGTGGAGATATAAAAGAGGGTGAATGCAGTAAAAGAAGGGAAGATTGAAGAGTTCCATATCGATGATGATGGTGTGATTCGGTTTGAAACGCGGATTTTTGTACCTTCATTGCCTGGGATAAAGAAGGGGCTATTGGATAATGCACAGAGCTCAACATTCTTTATCCATCCTAGGAGTACCAAGATGTATTGTGATCTCCAAAAACACTTCTGGTGGGATAACATGAACAAAGAGATTGTGGAATATATATCAAGGTTCTTGGTATGTCATCAAGTTAAAGCTGAGCAACAAAAGTCCAAAGGTATGATATAGCCATTGCCTATACCCATGTGGAAATGTGAAAATGTTACAATGGACTTCATCATAGGTCTCTCGAAGACGTCAAATGGAAATAATGCAATATGGGTTGTGGTTGACCGACTCAACAAGACTGCCCATTTTATCACTATTCAGGAAGATCTCTCACTTGAACAAATTGAAAATATATATGTAAAGGAAGTGGTGAGACTGCACGGTGTTCCACTCTCAATTTTCTCTGACTGTGATCCAAGGATCACATCTAAATTCTGGAGAAGCCTTCAACATTCTTTGAGTACTGAATTAAATTTCAGCACGTCTTATCACCCCAAACTGATGGCTAGTCTGAAATAATTATTCAGACACTTGAAGATATGCTTAGAGAATTCTCTCTATAATTCAAAGGAGGATGGGATCAGCATATCCCATTGGTTGAGTTATCATATAAAAATATCTTCCACTCGAGTATTCATATGGATCCATATGAAGCTCTGTATTAAAAGGGTTGTAGAACTCCAACCTGTTGGGATGAAGCTGGAGAAAGAAATCTACATGGACCCGATCTTATTCAAGAGATGACAGAGAAGGTTCACGTCATCCAGAAACACATCATATCTACTCAAAGTCGGAAAAATAGCTATGCTGACAACTTTTGAAGGGACTTTGAGACCGATGTTGCAGATAAAGTCATCCTTTGAATATCTCCATGGAAGAGAGTCATGTGATTTAGATAGAAAGGGATGTTAAGCCCATGGTATATTGGCCCCTTTGAGATCCTTGACCGCATAAGAGTTGTGGCCTATCGTCTTGAGCATCCACAGAATATGGCTCATGTTCATGATGTGTTTCATGTATCACTA
Source organism: Viscum album (assembly GCA_963277665.1). Lineage (NCBI taxonomy): Eukaryota > Viridiplantae > Streptophyta > Magnoliopsida > Santalales > Viscaceae > Viscum > Viscum album. The sequence goes on from OY728143.1 coordinate 974,851,306, forward strand.
ATGAGGAAGTACATACCAGACCCCTCACATGTACTAAACTTAGAGGTGGTGCAGCAGGAAGATGATCTCTCCTATGAGGATCAGCCCATAAAGATTCGGGATCAGAGAGATAAGGTTCTACGCAACAAGACAAACCATCTTTTCAAAGTTTTGTGGAGGAACCATAAGTTTGAGAAAGCAACTTGGGAACCAGAAAAGACGATGACGGAGAAGTACCCTCACCTTTTAATGTAAAATTAAATTTTGGGGGCGAAATTTCTTAAGGGAGAAGAATGTAACGACCCAATGTTTTTCAATGGAAATTCACTTCATATGTTTATGTCATAAAATCACATGAAAACACCACATAATGAACTACTAAGTTCAAAGTGAACGCTAAACATAATTTTTTCATTTCTGTATTGGAAATTTTGAGAATTTGACATACACGGTTGTGTTCAAGATTATTTTTGGAGTCTAATAAAAAAAATTAATTTTTGGTGAATAGTGACCTACCCTTATGAATAGTAACATACCCTTATTAATAGTAATATGAACCTTATGAATAGTAAATCATCCAACATAAGATTAACCTTACCCATGAATAATTAAATAAAATTTAGACATCATAGAATGTGACAATTTGACCTTTGTAAAAGTTTTGGTATTTTGCAAGTCATAAATAATTAATTATAATTAATTAATTAACTTAAAAGAAAATTTTTTTGATTAAAAATGTGTTCATTAATTATCAAATCAATTTTTTAAAGTTTTTATACAATTTTATAATACCATACGTAATTTTTGAAAGCATTATAAAATCAGTTTTAATTTTAAAAACTATTTTTTAGTAAATTATTATTCTAATTAAATATTAAATTAATAATATTTAGAAAATTATTTTTGAAAAATATACTTCCTTTTTGGATTCTAAACGTCGATAAATGGTCGGGGTAAATTTTTGGGATTTTTCTGAGATACTTGATTTTTTTCTGAATTGTGAAATACCGTAATTTACAAAAAAAAAATAAGCTAAATAAGCTAATTATAGAGTCATGTTTGATCTTATACTGATGTAAGACCACTTGGTTTGGTATCACATGATAAAATTACTATTATTCATCCTTCAAGACTCACTATTCCTTTTCTTAGGGGAAATTAACAAACAAATGAATTTTATATTAAGGAAACCCCTCTCCCCTCCACTATAAAACTCACCCTTCAAACCCTCATTTACTCACACCTCTCAAGAACCATGACTTCTCTAAACTCTGCCCAAATATCTTCCCTATAACCTCTCCCATGTTCAAGAGCTGTTGGTCTCATCAAAAGACCAAGCCTAGCTTCCTTAAGGAGAATCTCAAGAGGAGGATTTAAGAGATAATTTCGCTGCATCTTCTCCTTTAATTTCCTTTCAAGTTCAAGTTCATTTCTAGATCTCTCCCCACATATCTTCATCCAAATGGTATTATAACTCCCGTATTATAAATATACTTTATTTTTATGATGCTAATCGTATATTTTATCATCTAACCCCATTCCCATCTTCCTTTTATATTATTAAAGAGAACGTTGTTCGTGAGGTGTTAATTTATCACCTTCAAGAATGACATGCTTTCTTCTTCCATTTCTACCTTCAGATCTAGTCAGGAAACCATTTGTATTGTTGAACCAGAATTTTTTATATTTATTATTTCTAATTTAAATTTCTTTAAATAACCTATGTCCATATTACAATGTGATAAGTGAAAACAAGTTCGTTGTGATCGATAAACCGCCCAAATTAACCCAAATAACCATCATTTATTTATTATCTAATGATTCATCCACATGGATATAATATAATTCATTATAATATTATTAGAACTCCTTAAATATCATTAATTACATGTAATATCATTTCTGTATGTTTACCCATGTTCTACCCAAACTTCAATTTAAGAATACAAGTGAACCACTCCAGAAAACCATAAAAACAAACATTCTCGAACAATGTTTTAAAACTCTATAACTCATCCAAAGGAACATAAAATCACTTAATGAAACCATAATTAACCATATTAATGTACACAAGGTTCTGTATTTCTAATTAATGAATATAATTTCATTATACAGGACATTAAATAGAAGGCATCATATGGATACAAGGTAAGGGGAAATTCTCGAACCCAACTTTTGTCCTTTGGGTTCTGCCTCTTTAACTCCATTTTTGATACGGTTACTCCTTAAAGACAATTTATTCATCATTTCATTAATTTTCAGAGATATAAATGTTTTTACCTGGTATTTATGTCAAACAAAATGTTTTCCAAAAGAACTCTTCTTTTAAGAACACACCTTTTACTTCTCACTCAAAGTGGATGGTTCTTGTAACATGTATGTTATTCCCTCTTTCTTTTGGAAACCCAAAGTTTATGAATGTGTTTTTATGAGATTTAGCCCATTAATTTCCAATGGTTATTTATTTTCACTTTTGATATATGTTCCATTTGGAAAGCATGATAATGATAATGTTATGATGTGACGGGTGCGCCTGGAATTATATAGTGCAATATGAATGTTTCAAAGTGACAGGTGCGCCTGGAATTATACAGCACTCCAATGCATTGGGTAAAGTGATGAATCTCATTAGTAAATGTGAAATGATTTGTGAACAAGATTCTAGCTTAGTTCACAATTATGTGTGGTAGTTAACCCCTAAGACATGATATTTCTTTCTTTATGCATTGCCACATTTCAAGTATTTTATTTATGCTCCTCTCATGTTCATGATCTTTTGCCTATGTCATGATTATGCTCACCCCATGCTATATTCTTCTTATCTATACTATTACTAGGCTTTTATCTCATCCCTTTTTATGTATATCCTCAGGTGGCTACATGTACTAAGGAGAGGACAAGTGCCAATAAGAAGCTAGAGAAGAAGAAATTAAATAAATGTTTATGCTTGATGTTGTAATTATTATGTATGGTAATAGATTTCCCAATACACTAAACCTTTGGATCCTCTATGTGTAATACTATTATGTTGTTTATCTTTAAAATGATGTAATAGTAATGTAAGAAAATACAGGGTCTCTATATTCATAATCTATTCCTTCTTGTTAATTATTGCCTTTAGCAACCAATCTAGCTTTATTTTTTACTATGATTCCATTTTCATCACATTTATTTCTGAAGACCCATTTTACACCAATAACATAAGTTTTCGTAGGTCTTTCAACCATGGTCTAGACTTTATTCCTTTCAAATTCATTTAGGTCATCTTGCATAGCTTTTATCCAATCATCATAACCTAAAGCTTCATCAGTGCATTTTGGTTCTAATTGGGAAAGTAATTATAGATGTTCAACTTAATTTCTTAAGGAACTTCTAGTCCTTACAGGTTAATTTACTTCACCAATGATACTACCACTAGGATGATTCTATATAAACAACTGATTTGGGTTTTGTAAAACTTGTTCATCAATGTGTGGTAGGAAATCTCTTGGGGTAAATGTTTCAGAAATACCTTCTTGAAAATTTTCCTTATAAGAAGGATATTCTAAAAAAGGTTGATAATAAGTTTTTGAAAACACATCCGAAGATGTAGGTTGGGGTTTTTTAAAAACAAAGGGACCAGTTTCATCAAATTTTACATGTACTGTCTCTTGAACAGTATAATTATTTTTATAGAAAACTCTATAATCCTTAGAAGTTGTGGAGTAGCCTAAGAAAATTCCTTCATCGGATTTTGGTGCAAATTTGTGTAGATTATATTTTGTATTCAGAACGAATACATTGAAACTAAATACATTGATGTAGGAAAGTCTAGTTTTTCTACCATTCAATAACTCATATGGATTTTTATTAAGAAAATGTCTAATCAAAACACGATTTATAGTATAACAAGTAGTACATAGAGCTTCAGCCCAAAAATTATTGACTACCAAATATTCACTCAACATGGTTCTTGTTATCTCTTGAAGAATTCTATTTATTATTTCAAAAACACCATTTTTCTGAGGTGTTCTAGGTTCTGAGAAGTTATGAGTAATTCCTTTTCTACTACTAAAAGTTTCAAAATAAAAATTTTGAAATTCTCCTCCATGATCATTATGAATAGTTATGAAATTATGATTTTTATCATATTTAACATGGGCTCTAAAACTTTTAAAATAAGAAAAATCTTTGTATTTCTTTTCTAGAAAATAGACCCACGTAAATCCAGTGTAATCATCAACTAAGACAAATACATAATATTTGCCTTTAATGCTTCCAGTTTGTGTTAGACCAAAAAGATCCATATGCACTAACTATAATACATCAGTTGTTGAGACTTCACCAAATGATTTAAAACTTGGTTTTTGTTGCATTACATATTGAGAAGGATTACATACTTTTAATGAATCAAATCTAAGCTCCGGTAGATCTTTAAATAGTCTTTTATTAGATTTTTTTCATAGGTTCTTAAGGTTACAGTGTCCTAACCTTCTATGCCACAACCAAGAATGATCTTCTATTACACTAAGTAAAGTTAGGTCATGAATCATATGGTCTTCTCTGTTTAGTGTGTATACATTCTCTTGCCTATTGGCAGAAAGAATAAACTCTTCCTTCGAATTGTGTACTAAGCACTTTTCATTCCTAAAATTCACAAGGTATCCTTTATCACATAATTGACTTATTCTAATGAGGTTGTTCTTAAGACTCTTAACAAATAAAACATTAGAAATCAATGTTTTTCTATGAAGAACGATGTTACCTATACCAATAATTTCTTACTTAGCATTATCTCCGAATGTTAATTTTCCTCCTTTCGTCTTGATAATCTTTTCAAAGAAGTTTTTGTTTTCAGTCAGGTTTCGGGAACATACACTATTTATGTACCTTGTATTTCTGTTGGTACTATCTTAACTTTCTTGAAAATAAGTGTATTAGACTTTCAGAACCCAAACATTCTTGGATCTAAAAACATCTGAATGTATATTTTTGGAATCCACATTTTATTAGAAAAATATGTTTTATGAAAACCTAAAGATTGAGTTTTTTTTAAGGGACAATTTTTTTCCCAATGCCCACCACACTGATATTTAGTGCAGAAATGAGCACTTTGAGGAACAAAATAATTATTACTAAAAGTCAGATTAGAACTAGTATAACCAAATCAAGAATTATTCCATAGATGTTGAATTTGGGAATACATCTTATCAAAAATATTCTTACCTAAGGTAAAGTTTGACAAACACTTACTCACACAAAATATCTCTAACATTATTCTAATAACTATGTTCTTATATTCCAAAACATTACCTCCAGCACTAGAGTTATGATCGAAAAGATTTTTCTTAGAAATTACTTTTTATAGATCCTTTGAAAGTTAATCCTTCATAGAATTTATTTCCTCAATGTTTTTTGATATACTCTCAAAATCAAGGGTTTTCTTATCAGGATCATTAAAAACATTTTATTTTTCCTTAGTAAGTATAGAAATCCTAGAATTCCCCTTATCAATCTTTTTGTTGAATTTAGAATTTTTATTCTCACAAAGCTTATCAAACCTAGACACTTCTTCATAGGTGGGTAAAGTATTATCTTCATCAGAATAATATTCTTTATTCGAAGATTCATAATATTTACTATCACTATAATTAGCATTCAAATATACATTGATTATGGATTCAACATTGTGTACCTTTTCCATTAAATAATGATTTTCAATAGGTAACATGGAATGTACACCATGATTCTTCTGTCCAAAAAATTTGTAATATGAGGATTCATCAATTGAATCTCCACCACTGGCACTCCAGGTATCATTAGATTTCAAAACATTCTTATCTTTGGCTTTGTATTACTTCTTCCTATTTCTCTCAGAATTATTTTCCATTATTTCTTTTCCCATAAGAAAAGGACAATATGGCCTTATATGTCCAAATCTTTTTCATTCATAGCAAGTGACATCAGAGTGTTTCTTATCCTGTCTTTATTTCTTCCTGTATATATACTGAAGGTCTTTATTCCCAACTATCTTGTTCATCCTTTGAGAAAGATTAGCTAGTTCATTCTCAGAATTTTCTCTTTCACTTGATTCAGATAAAACCATGATGTTCTTAGATTTATATCTTGTAACTCTCTCAAGAGTCTTGGATTTCATATGATTTGAAGTAGTTATCACTACTGGAAAATAAGGTTATACCAATGGTTTTAAAACCTTGGTATAGGTCGTAAAATAGTTGGTATAGAATATACCAACGGTTTTCCAAACTGTAGTGTAGTAAGACGTGAGGAAATCCCTATACAAACGGTTTGATCTAAACCGTTGATATGGGACAAAGTATGTATTGATTTACCAACGGTTTTAGGCTAACCATTGGTATATGTTTGATAGAATTTTTACCAACGGTTTCATTGAAACCGTTGGTATATATTGATGACTAACCACTATATCATTGGTTTTAAAATCATTGGGTTAGTTTTTAAGTTTTTCTCAAAGTATACCAACAGTTTAAAACCATTGGAATTGTGTATTTCTAGAACTATTGCACAGAAACCCCTCCAGTAGCCCCTCCAGTATACACCTGCATAACAAATATCACAAAAAACACATACAAACAGACTTCAAACATCATAAAAAACACCTGCAATAGCACCAAAAAAAACACATAAAACCATCAAACTCTTCCAACCTTGTCATGTCCTAAAACTTCTTATTTAAATATTAATATGTCAAAAATCTTCTAGTATAGTTGAATAATAGTTTCAATAACTCAAAAATTATTTACACCCATTTCAATATTCATATGACAACCACTCTTCTAGTAGTAATTCACCTCACCCCAACATAACCCCACCACCCATCAGAGCCCCCCCCACCTCCCCATCAAATTCTAATAGGCAGAATAGTCTCATCAATACTTATAATAATTGGTTAAGAGTTTGAAATTGGATCAAATCCCATTTTTTATTTCTGAACCTATATTTGGATATGTAATGTTTTGTGATGCATCTTGCATTGAACATATATTTTTTATAATATATGGTGAAAAGTTATTTTCTTAGGAGTCTCGTCACTTATAGCCCCATGAGTGAAACTACCCAACTCATGAAAAATAGTTTACGAATATCATTGATGAGTGCAAATTTCAGAAACACCACCTCTTTGATTAGAGACATGTTATTTATACAAACTAAATGTCATAGTATTATAATTTATTCAAATGTGAACTAAATCGTTTTTAGATTTGTTGGATAAAATACATGTAGATGTTCAAATTTGAAATGGAATATGTTATTTGCAAAGGAAATATCAGTTTTGATGCACTAAGAAAGGAGATGAAGGAGGTAGGGGGTGTTAATGTCAGATATTGGATGAATGGTAATGGATTTCTTGGTAGACTCTATAGTGGTAAAAACATAATATACATGGGTATTGGTTTTTATAATCATTGTGATCATATCCAAATTGGATGAATAAGTGGATGTTGAACATGTGTCTTATCTAGAGTGTGTTGTGATGCATAAGACTTTGACAAAAAATAGTCCCCTTCCAAGATGTGTTATAGTCATACATGGTGTACTAATGGTTAATGTAAGGGAGACGCATCTTTATTCCATGATAAAAATAATTGATGAGATCCTCTCATGCTTAATAGTGAGAATAAAAGCGACGACACATAATATCCTCAAAAAAACTGGATCCAACTGAATCATGACCCAAATAACCTCTTTAACCTAACCATCCTACCATAGGACTTTGACAACTGACAGCATATGCCCTCGCTACACTTTCATGATGTTGTGAAATAAAACCCCACAATTTTTGAAATTGATAGGTTTTTTAGGATCATAATAAGAACTTTAGACAATGAAAGAACACCCAAATATGACCTATCCTCAAACAAAATCAACATTTATGGAAAATGAAAAACATCTGAAAATGGATTTTACCTAGGAGTGGTTTTCTTATTTCTAAATATAAAGAAAAAGTCTTATGATTCATGGTATGAAACTAAATTTGAAAATGGGGTATGGAAACTGACCCATGGTTCCATGGTCGTTACAAAAGGAGTAAAGTATGGAACTCTTTACTTGATTTAAAATTCAGGCTAAACTAAAATGATCAAAAGTTCAACTTGTGATGGTCTAGAAGAATGGAACTTTATGTTTATTGACCTTAGTGAGAATAATATTAATGTTCTTAAGGCTATGAACACTAAATGGTACAAGTATGGTGCGATATATTGATCATAGTAGGATTACACCACATCGTGCTTTGGATTGATGCGGGGTTGACACGTACACATAAAAATGACCAATGTATCATTTTCCTAAAGTATCAACACAATCGAAATATGTTTGGTCAATTTTTCGTATGTAAGTTTTTGTTTTCACTTAAAATGTTGTTCATTTTTAAAAAAAGTGAGACACTTAGAGTGATACCAGCCACACCATGCCTTGGATGGAGGCAGGGATGACTCGTTCACATCAAAAATGACACATGTATCATTTTCCTAAAGTATTAATACAATTTGAAATCATTTGGTCAGTTTTTTGTATGCAAGTTGTTGTTTTCACTTAAAATCCTCTCCATTTCAAATAAAAGAGAGTCACATTGAGTGATATCAGTCACACCGTGCCCCTGATTGAGGAGGGGTTGACTTTTACATGTCACAGATGACTCGTGAATTGTTTTCATAAAGTATAAACATAATTTGAATTTGTTTAGTTGGTATTCCATATGCTAGTTGTTTTTTTCACATAAAATATTTTCCATTTCAAATAAAGGTGAGACAGGTTGAGTGGTCTCATCCACACCATGCCTCATATTGAGGTGGGGTTGACTCGTACACATCACATACGTCATATGGATCATTTTTCTAAAGTATCAAAATAGTATGAATATGTTTGGTCTGTTTTTTGTATGCCAGTTGTTTTTACTTAAAATGATGTCTTTTTTAAACAAAAGAGAGATAGTTAGAGTGATATTGGAAACACCGTGCCTCGGATTGAGGCATAGTTGACTCTTACAAGTCACATATGACCCATGGATAGTTTTCCTAAAGTTTCAATAGAATCTGAATGTGTTTGGTTGGTTTTACATATGTCAATTATTGTTTTAACCTAAAATGATGTCCATTTTAAACAAAAGAGATACACTTTGAGTGGTGTCGGCCACACCACACCTCGGATTGAGGAAAGGTTGACTCATACAAATAAAATATGACCCATGGATTTTTTTACTAAATTTTCAATAGAATCCTAATGCATTTGGTTGGTTTTCCGTATGTCAATTGTTTGTTTTCACTTAAAATCATGTCCATTTTAAACAAAAGAGAGACACTTTGAGTGGTGCTGGCAACACCATGCTTCGGATTGAGGACAGGTTTACTCGTACATGTCTCATATGGCCCATGGATCGTTTTCTTAAAGTTTCAATAGAATCCGAATGTGTTTGGTCAGTTTTCTGTTTGTATGTTGTTGTTTTCACTTAAAATGATGTCCATTTTAAACAAAAGAGAGACATTTTGAGTGGTGTCGGCTACACCACTCCTCGGATTGATGCAGGGTTGACTCGTACATGTTAAAAATGACCCATGGATTGTTGTTTTAAAGTATAAATATAATAAGAATTTGGTTGGTTGGTTTTCCGTATGACAGTTGATGTTTTCACATAAAATCCTATCCATTTCAAATAAATGTTAGACAGTTTGAGTAGTGTCGGCCACACCTGAAAACAGATTGAGGCAGGGTTGACTCTTACACATCACATATGACCCATGGATCGTTTTCCTAAAGTTTAAATAGAATCCTAATGCCTTTGGTCAATTTTCTGAATTTGAGTTGTTCTATTCACTTAAAATGATGTCCTTTTGAAACAAAAGGGAGAAACTTTGAGTGGTTCCAGCCACACCACGCCTCAGATTGATGTTTGGTTGACTCTTAAACATCAAAAATAACCCATGGATCGTTTTCCTAATGTATCAACACAATCCGAATGTGTTTGGTTGGTTTTCCATATGCTAATTGTTTTTACATAAAAGAGTATCCATTTTAAACAAAAGAAAGAAACATTGGGTGGTACCAGCCACACCGTGCCTCAGATTGAGGTGAGGATGACTCTTACACGTCACAAATGACCCATGTATACTTTTCCTAAAGTATCAACCGAATCTGAATGCATTTGGTCGGTTTTCTGTATGTCAGTAATTGTTTTCACTTAAAATGTTATACATTTCAAAGAAAAGTGAGACACTTTGAGTGGAGATGGACACACCACGGCTCGTATTGAGGCGAGATTGACTCATACACGTCAAAAATGACCCATATATCATTTTACAAAAGTTTCAATAGAATCCTAATGTGTTTGGTTGGTTTTCTGTATGTCAGTTGTTGTTTTCACATAAAATGATGTCCATTTTAAACAAAAGAGAGACACTTTGAGTGGTGTCAGCCACACCGCACCTCGGATTGAGGAGGGGTTGACTCGTACATGTCACAGATGACCCATGGACCATTTTAATAAATTATCAACACAATCATAATGCATTTGGTCAATAATATGTATTCCATTTTTTGTTTCCACTTAAAATCCTATCAATTTCAAATAAAAGTGAGACAGTTTGAGTGGTGCTGGCCACCCTGGCCCTCGGATTGAGGCGTGGTTGACTTGTAAATGTCACATATGACCCATGGATCATTTTACTAATGTTTAAATAGAATCTTAATGCCTTTTCATGGATTTATGTATGTCAGTTGTTGTATTCACTTAAAATGATGTCCTCTTGAAACAAAAGAGACACATTTTGGGTGGTGTAGACCACACCGCGCCTTGGATTGAGGCGGGGTTGACTCGTACAAGTGAAAAATGACCCATGGATAATTTTCCTAAATTATAAACACAATCCTATTTCTTTTGGTTGGTTTTACATGAGCTAGTTGTTTTTACTTAAAAGAGTATCCATTTTAAAAAAAAGAATTCCACTTAGAGTGGTATCAGTCACACCATACCTCAGATTGAGGCACGGTTGACTCATACACGTCACAAATGACCCATGGATCCTTTTCCAAATTATTAGCAGAATTTGAATGTGTTTGGTCGGTTTTCCGTATTACAGTTTTTGTTTTCACTTTAAATGTTTTCCATTTCATAGAAAAGTGGGAATGTTTGAGTGGTTCCGACCACACCGTGCATCGGATTGACCGCGGCATGACCACGGTATGACCGAGGTGTTTTGTCCCTGTCCAGCGTCATCCAGGGGCTAGCATCTTCTGGCCACGAGTGAAAGGAGTGGGAGGAAGCAGGGCAACACTCCGATCGTCGCCTCCCTCCCCATTAACTATGGGTGGGTAATGTATCTAAATATATATATATAGGTATCATACATCGAATCCTGACAGGACTGCGAACCTCTATGGGGTTTCATCCTAAAGTAGGTCCAAATCACAGAATTTCCATGATGTGATCATGTCATGACTGCAGCGTAACCGTTGAATGACTATGGCATGTTGTCCTGGTCCAACGACATCTGTGGGGCAACATCTTCCGGCCAGGAGCGAAGGGAGCGGGAGGAAGCGGGGAAAAATTCCTTTTGTCGCCTCCCTCCCCATTAACTATGGATGGGTAATGTATCTAAAACTCTATCTAAGTCTCATACATAGAATTCCTACAGGACTACGAACCGCCACAGGTTGTCATCCTGGAGAAGGGCCAAATCACAGAATTACTGCGGCATGACCGTGACGTGACCGCAGTGTGACCTCACCGTGACCGCGGTGTGACCGCAGCGTGACCGCGGCGTGACTGCGGCTTGACCACAACGTGACCGCGGCATGTTGGCCCAGTCCAGCGACATCTGCGGGGCATCATCTTCTAGCTAGGATTACAAATAAATCCTATGTAGTTGTCCTTCAAATTATAGAAACTGATCTTATGTTATAAAAAATAGATTCTTGATTTCGGATTGTGGTAGGATAAAGATATATATTTAATATTCATTATTTTTAAAAGTGGTACTAGGTAGTTGAAACTACTTATTGAGAGTCAAATTATGCTGGTTTATTACTTATCAATGGTATATGCATTTCTTGGAACTCTAATAATAAAACTACAGTCACCTTGAGAATAGTAGATTTTGAGTATGTTTTAACATCTCAGGATGCAACACAAATCTTATGGGAGAATTCATATATCTAAGAAATTATATATGAATCAAGGCCAATCAAGCACCCCAAAAGTGTTAAGATGATGCTTATGGTGGGGAGCACCATATTCCTGATAGGTGTTAAATAATGACACCATCACTGTTTTTAGATATATAGGCTCGGGTAAACTCCATAAGGGGTGGAAAAGAGGCCAGGAAAACACTAGAAATGGGTTTCTCCATAAGATAAGGTCACAACAGACATGATAGAACAAATCAACTAATTAATATGTTATAAAAAGTTATTGTTGGAAGGTTATAGTGAGGGGCCCAATAACGCAACATCTAAAGGGAAACGAAACGACGAAAATGAATCATACACCCTAAACTATCACTGTGAGTTTTCACAAAAACTGCACCTTTGTTGGAGGGGTTTTATTATAAAAACATGACTTTATTTATCAAATGAAATAATCATATTAAAGAACACTTATTCAGGATATGAAATTCAATATAATTTTGTATAATTAATAAAGAATCTAAATTCAATTTAAATAATTATTAAATTAAAGAGGCTACGAGAGGGACTCTACCACATGGTGGAACCGCCATCCACTTCGGCTCTTTGAGATTTCTAACTAAAACATGTTGCTCCTCCTCTAGGTATACACACCTTGACACACATGCAAGGACACCTAGCCCCTATGCACACACCTGCATTTCCATGAGCATGTGCAAGGGGATCCTTGCACATATACTTATATGCATATATCAGTCTCCATTTACCTGTGTACGCATTTATATATATTTATACATGGGGACACCTCGCCCCATACATTCATAATCACTACCATGGGTGACTATACACGTAACGGGGGAACCCACATACATATACTTACTTACCTATGCACACGTAGGCGAGTCACCATTGACATGGAGACTCGAAACCAATGATAAGGGATCAAAAAACTACACAAAGGATATTAATAACCTTATAACACATGAAGGACTCTACATAACCAGTGAGAAACCAAATAATGGCATTAAAGCCTTACGTAGATTGGCAGGGGAGAACCAAATCCACCCGAACCCACACTAAATGATCTAATTCCCTACCAAAAACACAATATGTAGTAAAAAACACTAAAGCCCCAAATACATGAGGTGCGACACAGGTAGTAAGCATAGAATCTTACCTCGGATCAAATCTGGTGGACTGAATCAATATGAACTCCTTTTCGCACCCTTCATAGAATATAACTACCCTATGTCCATAGAATGCAGTCAAAGATCTAAGTGACCAATGCGATAAAGAAAATAAAATAAAAAGTAAACTAAAACATACATGTCTCCTGAGACTGCACCTATCACTTCCCAACATATATGTATCATAGTGCCCCGTGGGTCAAATCATATTCCTGCAAGAAAAGGGGAAACAGATAAATGTTTCAAAATGATACTATCAGATAGTAGATTCCTATTAATTAACAATTACTCTTCCAATTAATGTTATATAATCAATTTTTCCTGAGTTTAAACTTAGTTTGGTTTTGTTTGATACAAGGTATGAGGTCTTATTATTCATGGTTTTTATGTTTACATTTGAGATATTTATTTAAAAATGATGCATGTATTTGGCATTATTATATATGGTTTATGTTCTTAGCCTTTTGACATGGGGCCTATCAATAAGAATAATTCTTGGAATGTAGGGTTCAGTTGACATTTATGAACATTAATGTGATTGATGTCACTAACTATGAGGATTTAGATCAAGTAAAATATTCCTAATAGGGTTGGGCCTTGTAGTGAAGGGTGTGGAAATTGTACATCTAGCGTTTGATGAGGAAATACATATGAGGATGTATTGGAATCATGGTAGGTTCTTAGAGTGGGATGGTCCCTATGAGTATATAAAATGTATTATGAATGGTTTTTCTCCATTTAATGATTCAAGATTTCAATAAAAGAGATTAAGGATGAAATTCTAGTGTGGGTATTGGGTATTTTTTGAAAGATTGGCAGTATAATGCCAAGAGTCTTAGTGTGATTTAGCTTAGGATGGAACCTGGTTAGTGGGGATGGGTTATAATACATGATTTTGATGAGGTTCTTGACTGGATTATTAAGAATATAATGTAGATTGGTTCAACATGGTGTGCTTTTGTGACTAGGACAATCATAAGGTGAATAATCCTCTTTGTCTAGCTGGATGATGAGATGTGAATCGAGGCATGGGATAATCCTCAAGAGATGAGTCTAGACTGTGTGATTGAGAGGATAGACTAGGATAGGTTTGATAGGATTGGGTGAGTGGCCAACCCATGCGAGGATAATACCATATATGGAGACACTTGGAGAAACATGGGGTTATTTATGTTATATCATGGAAAAACATTGGGTTATTTCAGGACTCCAACATACTCTAGAAATGTTCCCACACGATGTTTTAGAAAAACAATTCCATCTCATGGAAGACCCTAAGGATCCTCTATCTTCCAATGTTTACTCACACTCACACCACATGGTATTACAGTATACAAGTGATCTACATCAACTAGTTAGGATAACATGACTAACCTCCATCCATTGAAAGAATTAAAATACCTAAGTGGCCAATGTGATAAAGAAAATAAAATAAAAAATAAACAAAAACATACTTGTATCATGTGACTATACATGTCACTGCCCAACATATAAGAACCACACTGCCCCATGGGTCAAATCATGTTTTGGCAAGCAAGGGGAAGCAGTTCTATTTAATAATCTCTTCATTTTTCATTATGTTCTTTATATAGCACGTTGTTGGAAGCACCATACTAGTACACATATACATTGAATATGCACTTATGCTACATTAGTTGAGTTTATTATTGTGCACATAACTCTCTTATGATCCATCCTATGTCATGTGAGTAGTCAGGCATCTGTAAGATGGTGATTCCCCTTATCTAAACATATAATAATGTAGTTTATCTGGGTACCCAATGGCATCTCAAAAAATGTGTGAGATACAATTCATGTAGGTGACCACCGAGAGGTCTATAACTATCCAGTATATTTATATAACATATTAATATAATGATATGATAAATTAAAGTGACAACTAAAAAATCTAAAAGGGTTTTCTTTTGTTCTAGAGAAAAACTCCCTTCATATTTTATGGAGGGTTAAAGATTTAATTAATTAAATGGAATCAAATGAATAAATTCTAGGTTAAATCAAAACAGAAACAAATCCATATACACATCCAAATAAAAACTAAAAATTGAAATATTAGAAAAATTTCAATAAAAATAAGGTACCACTTAAGAAAATACCTAATTTGGGATGGGTTGGATGGAGATTCAGTAGGAGATTCAGTAGCATGGATAGGATGGGGGAAGAGGAAGACGAATGAGATCCTAGATCACAGAGAGAGAGGGGGAATTTGGGGGAAGTGTTCTGGTTTTGGGTTTTGTATCGTGAATGGGGGAGAGGAGGGGATTATGTTAATTTGTGGAAACTTTTACCAATGGTTCTTAAAAACTATTGGTAAAAGTTTTTGGGCCACAGTTATACCAACGGTTCCTTAGAACCATTGGTAACAGGTCCCCTATGTAGTCCTTTTACCAACAGTTCTATTTAAACTGTTGGTAAAGGTTGTTTAGGAGGTGATTTACTAATGGTTTTATGAAACTGTTGGTAAAACTCTTCTTTACCAATGATTTTATGAAACCATTGGTATAGAAGTGTTGGGAAAAACCTACATTCCAGTAGTGTCTAAAAGAAACACTTCAATTCCAAATATTTTTCTTAACATTGTCAGTATCTCTCTTCGTTCTAGTCTCATATTGAATAATAGATCCCAAAATTTTATCAATATTAATTTGTGAGACTTTCCTATTCTCATCTATAGTTGTTATGTTAGATTCCCACTCATTAGGCATGATGTCTATAATCTTGTCTACAAGTGCCTCATCATCCAAAACTTTTTTACCCATAGATTGTAAGCTATTGACAATAGTAATAAATCACTATTTTAAATTAAATATAGGTTCTCCAGAAGGAAAGCAAAAACAATGGTACTCATCTTTTGGAAGTACCAAAATGTGTAACTTCAAGATTCTTCCAAATACAATTTTCTGCTTCATAAGATGAAATCTAGCTATATATAGTCCTGGTCATGAAACACAACAAATTATTGCATACCTTATAGTTTAGTTGATATTATAACTTCTCTTGATTAGTAAAAGTTCTGACTTCTTAATCGAGAATCTTGTAATCTCCAGTAAACATAACAAAGTTGTCAACTCCAGTATTGATAACAAAAGTTTTTATACGATCTCTACAGCATTTGTAATCATTCCTATCAAAAATAGGTGGTCTAGTGGGATTATTTTAATGACCCATACTTTACATACATTGTTAGTACTTCAAAATTGAGGTACACTTATTACAACATATAACAATACCATGAAAGGACCGTATAGGTATAGTGTCTTTAGAAACTGGGAAACATAAACAATAGGTTCATAAAGCGTCTACATTGTCTCCCATTTACTTCATCATATCTATAGTCCCTTTTGGAATATCTTACATAATAACCTTCTTCCTGACATGGGGAAAGAAAAAATACAAAATGGGGAGCTCAAATGTTCATTAAGGGTAAAAAAAAGAAATATCAATCACATCATATTCATAAGAACATAACATTTTGGAAATCTTACCCTGCAGAAGAGATCATAATTTCATAATAATGGATAAATCATGGTAGTGAAATGTAATCACAATAATAATAACATAAAACATGAAGCTTTGGGTCATACACACATAATCATAGAGAATCATTTCTTATTAGTCAAGACTAATTTCCAAGACTATCTTAGTGGACAAAGTCCATTTCTGAACCGAGTTCATTCCTCGTTTCAGTCCTGTTTCACTGAACCGGTTTAACCTGCCGTTCCAGCCATGTCTATCTCATGAGATATAAAATCTTTACCCAATTCATTGTAGGGAGATATATTTCCCACCCATCTCATAATGATACCATTCATATGTGTGCCACAAAATCATAAACCATACATCATAGCATAACCCATGTAATAAAAATGGGATTCTTAAACATCGTGACACCATAAAACAATTCATATAAGATAAAGGAATTCATAAAAAATATTCCATCACAAAATAATCAAATAAATGTAATAATAGGGATAGAAACATAACCCTTTATTATCTTAGATGGAAAATAATTTTGATAAAACACTTGAACTCCATTCTTGAGGAAAATATCCTTTCTACTTTAAAAACACTTTTCCTTTCTTAATATGTCATACAATTCTAAACTAAAAGAAGTTGATTAAAAATAAACTTGTAAAGTTGTAAAGTAAGCTTCTTGGAAATAATGTTTTAAAAATCCATTCATGTCATATATGTTAAAAAAACATTTTTCTCATACTTTTTTCAGAAATGTCAAAAAGTACCTCGTACGAAAAACGACAAAAGATTACTTTCATATCATTTACTAAAAACACACCAAATGGTAAAATTGGATTTAAACAACTGTAGGTAGATTGAAATAATATTACATATTGAGAAAACATGTATGTTGATGATAAAATACACCCTAGTAAATTCCAGATCATAAACAATCTCAGATAAAAATGAGATTGTGATATTTCCCTTACCTTAGGTCTGATTTGCTTCATAAGTGTCTGAACCTCCTGTATAATGATTTAAATAATGTCATTGAATTATTCCAGAATCATAAACTTTGTTATAATTTCATATATGTACATATTCTTAGCTTCTTATTAGTAATATTTCATTGCTACTTGTTATTCGGGTGTTTTTTACTTTTTGTTCTTATGCGTGTTTTGTCGAATAAATTCTTATTATTCTCTTTCGGTTATAGATACCTCATTTAAATAATGGTATTAGTGTAATATATATCATATTTATTCACTCAATTCATTTATGTAATCATTATGCACTGAAAATCATGTAGAACGAGTCGCATCACATTGGGGAGACGGTATTCCGTACGTACGCACGAGCGATGATATCGTTCACATGATCGTGGAATTGTATTGGAGTGTATTTATACTATTTCAGAATCAATATAACATTACAATAATCATATATATTTATTATTTACACCATTATACTCATCCAATTAAGGTGGTGGTGGAAAATAGATTACAACACGGCGTAGAGACGGTATTCCGTACATACGCACGCGCGGTGATTTCGTTTTCCGTAGGATGGATATATGGTGAAATAGGGTTGTTTAATAATTATAATAACATATCAGTATATGATTGATACATATTTTATTACTTCATAACTAAACAAATAAAGAAGAAGAAGTGGAAGAATAAATAAAGTTGAATGAATCAGTAACGGGCATTACCTCTTCTTTGAAGCGTCTCTTTGAGACCTCCTCTTAGGGCACTAAAATTGGTATTTGAAGAATACCAAGACCACTAGGATGTTTCTTGAGAAGTTTAGAAGATAATTTTTCATGGTTTGGACGAGCTTTAAGGCTCAAAGTGGTGTGAGGAAGAGAGGGAGGATGTGCTCTTTTGTGAGGGAGGAGAGGGGCACCTTTGGAAAAACTAAAAATATTATTTTATTATAAAGTCATATTCGGTTTTTAATAGCTCAAAATTGATTTATTTAGAAGATAAGGATGGGATGGGTCGAAATACTCTCATCAAATATAATTTTGACATGTTTAGTATACTATTTTAAACTTATCATTTAGATTTAACTTTAAGTTAGATAATTTCACTTTTACAGTGTCTTTTTTTGTAATTACACTATAAGGTTAATAAACATACTATAACAGGCCAAAAGAACCCCAAGTTGTTTATTATTAATATATACAACCTTATCAAAGTCATTTTTCCAAACCTTAGATTTTTAGGAATAAAATAATAATTAATAATATAATATTTGTTTTAAAAACTATTTTATTTCAATTTTGAAACTATTTAGTAATTGATTTTTTTGAAAATAATAACAGAATTATTAGTTCGAAACAATTTAATTAAAGCAATACTAACATATCATATTAACCTAGAAAATTATTTTAATTCATAAAATGTCTCAAATTACATTTATTTGGGTATTTATAACATCAATTATGTCAATATTTCATTAATAAGATAATTACTTCATCATCTTTGTGTCATAAATAAATTAACTTATTTAATGTCTAAAAATTACAAATAAAATACCATTATGTAGGAAATATTTTTAGCTTTATAATGAATATTTATAGTCTAATTTATCTTATGTATAACCATATATTAAAAATTATTTACTTATTAAACTTTGATTTTAACTATTTTAACCCTTCTTTAAATAAATTAATAATAAATGTCCTAATCTAATCCAATTGGGCCAAAATGGTCATATTTTATTCCTAATGTTGTTTTTGGTCGATTAACACTTATCAAATAGAATTAGGACGTGTGTTAGGGTAATAATAATATCATTTTTACCCTTAATTACCCTATTTTCTTTTAACTGTGGTAAATAAAAGTAAAAAGTTACTATTCACCAAAAATTATTTTCATCTCATTGAACCACATTTTACTTACTGACATCAACCATGTCTCTCAGATTTTTTAAATTCCATTAAAAAAAGTTGTAAAGTTATGTTTTATGTAAATTTGCAAATTATCCTAGGAGGTGGGTAAAAGACGGTGAAAAGTTCAATAAAATTTTTATATATCTAAAATTATTATAAAATTACTCCAATGAATTACATTAAACATATATAGGTATTATGTATCAATTTTGACCAAAAATAAATTTAAATAAAATAAATAATTATTTAAATAAAAAGTCGGTTTTTAAATAGTAACCCAGTGTTCTCACTATTCATCAAAAATTGAAAGTTTTCAGAAAAATACCAAAATTTCTCCCTAGGCTATTTTCGATATTCCGAATCCAAAAATGAAGTCCATTTTGAAAAATAAAATTTTAAAAAAATTTAAAAGTTGTTATTACTATTCATAACGACACGTTTTAATAATATTTTAATAGCATATCATTGTTTAGTGAAACTCGGTATTACGTACGATGCAAGCTATCGAGGAAGGTCGTGATTGCGTGTAAAGCAAGCCAAGAAAGTGTTGTGTGTAGTGAATGATCCCTTTGATGATTTATATAGCATAAAAACAAAATATTTCTCATAAAAGTCTCGGGTGTTACATTCTACCCCCCTTGAAATGAATTTCGCCCTCGAAATTCGTCACTTGTAACAAACAGATGAGGATACCTCTCCCTCATCAAATCCTCAAGCTCCCATGTAGCTTCTTCTAATTGGTGGTTCCTCCATAAAACATTCACCAAGCGAGTGGTCTTGTTCCGTGAGACATTTTCACTACGATTGATAATCTCTATCGGTTGTTCTTCATAAGAAAGATCTTGTTCCAGCGGTACAACTTCTGAGCTGAGTACATGTGAAGGATAAGGTATGTACTTTCTTAGGAGAGATACATGGAACACATCGGGAATTTGAGAGAGATTCAGTGGAAGCGCCAATCGGTAAGCTACCTTCCCAACATGATCCAGTCTTTCGAAATGACCAATATACCTAGGGCTCAGCTTTCCCTTCTTTCCAAATCTCATTACTCTCTTCCAAAGAGATATTCGTAAGAACACTTTATCACCCACTTCAAACTCTAAGTCTTTTCTTCGGTTGTCGACATAAATTTTTTGTCGACTCTTAGCTGCTCTTATGTGTTGTTGAATAGATCGGACCTTTTTTGCCATCT
The DNA here is from genome assembly GCA_963277665.1 of Viscum album. NCBI lineage: Eukaryota > Viridiplantae > Streptophyta > Magnoliopsida > Santalales > Viscaceae > Viscum > Viscum album. The sequence continues at coordinate 974,872,178 of OY728143.1, forward strand.
CATCAACAAGATCATGTCCTAATAGCTTTCTTTCCAAAACTTCATCCCAGCAAGTTGGAGTCCTGTATTTCTTTCCATAGAGAGATTCGTAAGGAGACATCTGAATGCTGGAGTGAAAGCTATTATTATAAGAAAATTCCACCAAAGGTATGTGTTGATCCCAAACACCTTTGAAATCCATAAATCAAGCTCTCAACATATCTTCTAGAGTTTGAATTGTTATCTCAGACTGACCGTCTGTCTGAGGATGATAAGCAGTGCTGAAACTCAACTCTGTATCTAGAGTATGCTGAAGACTTCTCCAGAACATTGAGGTAAACCTCGGATCCCGATCAGATATAATAGAAAGTGGTACTCCATGCAATCTTACCACTTTCTTTACATATATCCTGGTAAGTTGATCCAGAGAGAAATCCTCTCTAATAGCAATGAAGTGTGAAGACTTTGTAAGACGATCAACTATGACCCAGATAGCATTATTGCCTTTGGATGTTTTAGGAAGTCCTGTGACAAAGTCCATAGTGATGTTTTCCCATTTCTATTAGGGTATGGGTAATGGTTGTAACATCCCCTTAGACTTATGTCTCTCAGCTTTAACTTGCTGACAAACCAAGCATCGAGAGACATATTCAGCAACATCTCTTTTCATGCCATCCCACCAGAAGTACTCTTTCAGTTCCCTATACATCTTCGTGCTTCCGAGATGAATAAAGAATGAAGAACTATGAGCCTCATCCAGCAGCTCCTTCATTAATTCGGGGATGGGAGGAACAGGAACCCAATTTCGGAACTTTATTATCCCATCACAATCAATGTTGAATTCAGGAACATTTCTCACCTTCTTTTGTAACTCTACATCTTCTTTTTGTGCCTCTTTAATCTTAACATGTATAGATAGTTTAACATTCATTTGAGAAAGATAAGATTTCTCCCCTTCCATTATAATTCCAAGATCCATTCTTTGTAAATCTATAAATATTGGATCTTTTGTGATCCTCATCATGGATCAGCTAGCATGGTCTTGTCGACTTAATGCATCTGCCACCTTGTTTTCTTTCCCAGGGTGGTAATGAATTGATCAGTCGTAATCCTTAATCATCTCCAACCATCTCCTTTGGCGCATATTCAACTCCTTTTGTGTGAAAATATACTTTATGATTTTATGATCAGTATAAATGTCACACCTTTTTCCATAAAGATAATGCCTCCAAATCATTATCGCAATTATTACCGCAGCTAACTCCAAATCATGAGTTGGGTAATTTTTCTCATTGATTTTCAACTTTCGTGAGGCATAAGCTATCACCATATCATTTTTCATAATAACACACCCCAATCCCTTCATGGATGCATCACTGTAGATCACAAACCTTTCTCCACTACAAGGCAGTGTGAGAACAGGTGCACTGGATAACCTTCTTTTCAACTCCTTGAAATTCTCTTCACATTCCTCCGTCCAAACAAACTTAACTCCTTTCCGAGTTAACCTAGTGAGTGGATTAGATAATCGTGAAAAATATTTCAAAAAATGACGATAATATCCATCCAAACCAAGAAAACATCGGATCTCAGTTACTGTTGTTGGTCTCGACCATCTTTCGATAACCTCTATTTTTGCTGGATCCACAGATATCCCCTCTTTTGAGATTATGTGACCCAAAAAATGAAACTTTTTGAAGCCAAAATTTACACTTGTAAAATTTGGCATAAAGCTTCTCATTTCTCAGGTTCTTCAATATAATTATCAAGTGATCTTCATGTTCTTCCTTTCTCTTTGAATATATAAGAATAGTGTCTATAAAGACAACCAAAAAGTGATCAAGATAGTCTCTAAAGACTCTATTCATCAGATCCATGAAGATAGTAGGGGAATTAGTAAGACCAAATGGCATCACTATAAATTCATAGTGTCCATACCTTGTACGGAAAGCTGTATTTGGTATATCCTCCCTTTTGACCCGTAATTGATGACACCCTGAATGAAGATCAATCTTGGAAAAGTATTGATATCTACGTAGTTGGTCAAATAAGTCCTCAATGCGTGGGAGAGGATATTTTTTCTTGAGAGTGATATTGTTAAGTTCTCGATAATCAATGCAGAGTCTCATTGATCCATATTTCTTCTTAACAAACAGAATAGGTGCTCCCCAAGGTGACACACTAGGGTGTATGAATCCCTTATCAAGATTCTATTGGAGTTGTTTCTTCAATTCCTGTAACTCAATTGGGGCCATTCTATAAGGTGTCTTTGAAATAGTCAAAGCACCTGATATGAGTTCTATTGAAAACTCAACTTCACGATTTGGTGGAAGACCCGGCAATTCCTCCGAAAAGACATCATCAAACTCCCATACAATGGGAATATTCTTAATCTTGATTTTCTCACCAACCATTTTAGATAAATAACCTTCATTTAGTGGAATCAAGACCCATAAGATGGAATAAATTTCCACAGGAAGGTTATGTTCATCCTTGCATCGATAGACGATCAAAGATTGATCTGGAATATGAATTGTGACTTCCCTTATTTGGAAATTGATATGAGCTCCATATAGAGAAAGACAATCCATGCCAAGAATCATATCAAATTCCACTATAATGAGGATCACAAGATTTGCAGGAAGCACTTTCCCACAAACTTCAATCATAGAAGAATTATAAACTTTTAATGCGACTGTTGTTCCATTAGGGGTTGTCACAGCTAACTCAACATCTAATTGTTGAGGTAATATGGTGATACCCTTAGAAAATTCTTTAGAAATAAAGGATTGGGTGGATCCAGAATCAAATAAAACATTTTCTACTTTAGAGTGGATGGTAAGTGTACCTTTCAACACATCGTTATCGTACTCCACATCGCTGATAGAAATTGCATGTGACTTTCCTTTGCCTTTATCCTTAAGAGTTTGTTGATGTCGATCATCATCAAAAACCCTTGGATTATGGCATTGATTGGCCTAATGCCCAATTTCCTTGAACTTGAAACATTGAAGTGTAGGAGGTGCACTCTGTGTAGCATTTTCTTTGTTTGCATCACTAGACATATTCTTCCCATCATTGCAGCATTCAAATGCCCCATGACCTTCCTTTCCACATTTGAAACATTTACTTGTCCCTTTAAGACAACTCCCTCCATGTTTCTTTCCACACTTTGAGCATAAGGGAAAACTCATCTTCTTTTCAGTGTCCTCTTTAGATTTTCCTTTGAATTCCATTTTCCTCTTCTTATCAAACCCATATGACTGATGGGTTACACCAATCTCCGTCTCAACTTTGAGAGGACATCGAACGATTTCCTCGTAGCTATTGAAGTCACTTATGGCAAACTCCCTTCGAAGACTTGGTTTTAAGCCACTAAATAATTGATATATCTTACTCTCAGGTTGGATGATAATACCAGAATTGTACCTTGCATGTCTTGTAAAATTTTCCTCATAGGTACCAATAGATTCATCATCATTTTTCTTCAGTTCAAGAAACTCCTTCTCCATCATTGTTCAAAGAATACGAGGGATGTACTTATTGAAAAATAAGTTCTTGAACTCATCCCATTCCATGGACTCAATTTCATCTCTTGGCCTCGTATTCTTGATAAGATTCCACCATTGATCAGCATCACCTTCTAAATGATACACTGCTTAGATGACTTTATCATGTTCAAAACATTGAAGAACAGAAAATATATTTTCAGTAGTACTGATCCGTTGTTCTGCAACTAATGGATCAGTAGACCCACTGAATGAAGGTGGACGCTGCCTCATGAAGGATTAAACAGAATGTTTCTCCTTCCTTTGCTCATTTGGAAGTCATGCATGATTCATAGCTTGAGAAAGTTTTGTAAGCATGGATACAAGATTTTTCATTCCAGCTCCCATAACATTTGGTTTCTCAGGGGGACAATCATTTCATTGCCCGTCACATTCCTCATTAACACGGTTGCTTCGGGTTCCAGCCATTGACTAAAACCAAGAAGAATAGTGTGAGAAAAACTAATTATAATAGGTAAACCACATAATCAAGAATAAAATTTCACACTTAAGGTCTTATCCTAGGTTATTCATGGCCATTTATAAAACACTAAGATTGTGTTCTATGCTTAGACTTATCCTTAGGATTATTACTAAGGATTTCACATCAAAGTTTCCAAAGGTTGACTATACATTTCCTCTGATACCAACTATAATGACCATACTTTAGATACATTGTTAGTACTTCAAAATTGAGGTACATTTATTACAACATATAACAAAACCATGAAAGGAACGTATAGGTATAGTGTCTTTAGAAACTGGGAAACATAAACAACTGGTTCATAAAGCGTCTACATTATCTCCCATTTATTTCATCATATCTATAGTCCCTTTTGGCATATCTTACTTAATAACCTTCTTCCTGACATGGGGAAAGAAAACATACAAAAGGGTGTGCTCAAATGCTCAGTAAGGGTAAACAAAAGAAATATCAATCACATCATATTCATAAGAACATTACATTTTGGAAATCTTACCCTGCAAAAGAGATCATAATTTCATAATATGGGATAAATCATGGTAGTGAAATGCAATAACAATAATCATAACACAAAACATGAAGCTTTGTTGAATACACACATAATCATGGAGAATCATTTCTTATTAGTCAAGACTCATTTCCAAGACTATCTTAGTGGACAAAGTCCATTTCTGAACCGAGTTCATTCCTCATTTCAGTCATGTTTCACTAAACCGGTTTAACCTGTCGTTCCAGCCATGTCTATCTGATGAGATATAAAATTTTTACCCAATTAATTGGAGGGAGATATAGGTATCACCCATCTCATAATGATACCATTCTTATGTGTGCCACAAAATCATAAACCATACATCATAGCATGACCCATGTAATAAAAATGGGATTCTTAAACATCGTGACATCATAAAACAATTCATATAAGATAAAGGAATTCATAAAAATAATTCCATCACAGCATAATAAAATCAATGTAATAATAGGGATAGAAAAAGAACCCTTTATTATCTTAGATGGAATATAATTTTGATAAAACACTTGAACTCCATTCTTGAGGAAAATATCTTTTCTACTTCAAAAACACTTTTCCTTTCTTAATATGTCATACAATTATAAACTAAAAGAAGTTGATTAAAAATAAACTTGAAAACTTATAAAGGAAGATTCTTGTAATTAATGTTTTAAAAATCCATTCATGTAGTATAAGTTAAAAAAACATTCTTCTCGTACTTTTGGCAGAAATGGCAAAAAGTACCTCGTAAGAAAAACGACAAAAGATTCCTTTCATATATTTTACTAAAAACTCACCGAAGGTTAAAATTGGATTTAAAAAATTTTAGGTGGATGGAAATAATATTAAATATTGAGAAACATGGATGTGGATGATAAAATACACCCCATTAAATTCCAAAGTATAAACAATCTCAGATAAAAATGAGATTGTGATATTTCCCTTACCTTAGGTCAAATTTTCTTCATACGTGTCTGATCCTCCTGTATAATGATTTAAATAATGTAATTGAATTATTCCAGAATCATACTCTTTGTTATAATTTCATATATGGCCATATTATTAGCTTCTTATTATTAATATTTCATTTCTACTTGTAATTCAGGTGTTTATTACTTTTTGATCTTACGCATGTTTTGTCGAATAAATTCTTATTCTTATCTTTAGGATATAGAAACCTCATTTCCAAAATTTTATTAGTGTAATATATATCATATTTATTCACTCAATTCATTTATGTAATCATTTTTCCTTGAAAATCATGTAGAACGGGTCGCATCACATCGTGGAGACGGTATTCTGTACGTACGCACGAGCGATGATATCATTCCCATGATCGTGGAATTGTATTGGAGTGTATGTAAACTATTTCAGAATCAATATCACTCTACAATAATCATATATATTTATTCATTACACCATTATACCCAACCAAGTAAGGTGGTGGTGGAAAATATATTACACCACGGTGTGGAGACGGTATTCTGTACGTACCCACGCGCGGTGATTTCATTTTTTGTAGGATGGATAGATGGTGAAATAGGGATGTTTAATACATATAATAACATATCATTATATGAGTGATACTGAGTTTATTAACTCATAATGAAACAACTAAAGAAGAAGAAGTTGAAGAAGAAATAAAGTTGAATGAATCGGTAACGGACATTACCTCTTCTTTGAAGCGCCTCTTTGAGACCCCCTCTTAGGGCACTAAAATTGGTCTTTGAAGAATAAAACGACCTCTAGGATGTTTCTTGGGAAGTGGAGAAGAGAATTTGGCAGGGTTTGGCCGAGCTTTAAGGCTCAAAGTGGTGTGAGGAAGAGAGGGAGGAGGTGCCCTTTTATAAGGGAGGAGAGGAGCACCTTTGAATAAACTAAAAATATTATTTTATTATAAAGTCATATTCGGTTTTTAATAGCTCCAAATTGATTTATTTCGAAAATAATGTGGGTATGGGTCGAAATTATCTCATCCAATAGAATTTGGACAAGTTTAGTTTACTATTTTTTCCTTATCATTTAGATTTAACTTTAAGTTAGATAATTTTACTTTTACCGTGTCTTTTTGTGTTCTTTCACTATAAGGTTAATAAAGATAATATAACAAGCCAAACGAACCCCAAGTTGTTTATTATTAATATATATAACCTTATCTAATTCATTTTTCCGAACCTTAGATTTTTAGGAATAAAATAACTATTAATAATATTATATTTGTTTTAAAAACTATTATATGTCAATTTTGACACTATTTAGTAATTGTTTTTTGTGAAAATCATAAAAGAATGGTTAGTTATAAAAAAGTTAATTAAATAAATACTAACATATCTTAGTAACCTATAAAATTAGTTTAATTCATAAAAATTCTAAAATTACATTTATTTGGGTATTTATAACATCAATTATGTAAATATTTCATTAATAAGATAATTACTGCATCATCTTTGTGTCATAAATAATATAAATTATTTAATGTATAAAAATTACAAATAAAATACCATTATGTAGGAAATATTTTTATCTTTATAATTAATATTTATTGTCGAATTTATCTTATGTATAATCCTATATTAAAAATTATTTACATATTAAACTTTGATTTTAACTATTTTAACCCTTCTTTAAATAAATTAATAATAAATGTCCAAATCTAATCCAAGTGGACCTAAATGGTCATATTTTATTCCTAAGGTTGTTTTTGGTCGAATTACACTTATCCAATAGAATTAGGACATGTGTTAGGGTAATAATAATATCATTTTTACCCTTAATTACCCTATTTACTTTTAACTGTGGTAAATAAAAGTAAAAAGTTACTATTCACCAAAAATCATTTTCATATCATTGAACCACATTTTACATACTGACATCAACCTTGTCTCTCAGATTTTTAAAATTCCATTCTCAAAAGTGGTAAAATTAAGATTTATGTAAATTTGCAAATTCTCCTAGGAGGTGGGTAAATGACGGTGAAAAGTTCAATAAATTTTTTATATATCTAAAATTATTATGAAATTACATCAATGAATTACATTGAACTTATGTTGGTATTATTTATCAATTTTGACCTAAAATAAATTTAAATAAAATAAATAATTATTTAAATAAAAATTTGGTTTTTAAATAGTAACCCAGTGTTTTCACTATTCATCAAAAATTGAAAGTTTTCAAAAAAATACCAAAATTTCTCCCTAGGTTAATTTCGATATTCTAAATCAAAAAATGAAGTCCATTTTAAAAAATAAAATTTACAAAATTTTAAAAAGTGGTTATTACATTCATAATGGCTAGTTTTAATAAAATTTTAATAGCATATCGTTGTTTAGTGAAACTCGGTATTGCATACGACGCAAGCTATCGAGGAAGGTCGTGATTGTGTGTATAGTAAGCCAAGAAAGTGTTGTGTGTAGTCAATGATCCCTTTGATGATTTATATAACATAAAAACAAAATATTTCTCATAAAAGTCTCGGGTGTTACAATTATGATTGTTAATTGAACCAACATTCATTCCTTCCATCTCAAAGAAAATATTTTTCCACACAAACTTGTCAGTAATAAAAGTTTTTAAACAAGGATGAAAATATACTAAGCAAGGAAAATATATAGAACAATGAAAAAATTGAGCAAAAAACGTATATGTGAATATAATTATTTTAGAGACCTCCTCTAATACCAATTGTTAAGATGGAATGGAGTATGATATTCTCCTTTAATACCAACGTAGGATCAAAATGATGTAGATACTGATTGTAGTATCTAATGATGTAGATGATCAAAATAAAAGAGGGGGTGAATTGTATACATTAAAAAATTATTTTGGAACTATTAAAGTTGGTAATGTTTAACCAAGTTAAACAAGGTAAATTCACAAAACCTCTAAGATCTACAAACTTCCTTGATCCTGTAAATGTGATTCCAAGAATGTAATTCAAAAAATACGGTTTCGAAAATGAAACATAACAAAAGTTTACAAAGATAATTATTCTACCTTAAAGCTTATAGAATCTTAATAAATTAGGGTATACAAGTATAAGAAAGTATAAGATAGTTACACTTTTCTCAACAACCAAAATTGTAGTGGAAAACATGAAACAATACCAGTAATAAGTAGTAAATATTTTAACCCAAAGAGTACGGTATCCAACAACCTTGGATAAAGGTCCCTTGATTTATACTTTCAAGAAAGTCTATCTTACCCACACTAGGGTAAGCCCTCAATACAAAGATCGGAGTCTGTCTGGCATTCCCCGCATGCCCTCAACATCAAGGTAGTCGGTACCTCTATCTTCCTCACCAAGGAAGTCCTCGAACATTAAGGTAGTAGGCACCAATGTCTTCCTATCCCTAGAATCCGTCAAATGTACTCAGCAACATTCAGAGTCGCATGAAGCAATTCTGAACCATAAGTTTAGTACTCACTAAGCATTAAAGTCTCTCTCACTAGAAATCACTTCAGTTGCATGTAATCTCTATATTTATCAAATGGTTGTCAAGTTATGAGCTCTTTAAAATGAGCACATATTTATAGGCGCAGCTTCAATGGTCGGCTCCCTCCTCCAACGGTGATATTATTCCTTGAATTTCAAAGGGACCTATACACATGTCACTCAAACAATGGTTAGTTAGTAACGGAATGCATGACATCATTTTATAACCAAAACATGAGTAATCAAAAATATGGTTGCTTAACCAAAACCATTTTCCAGAATGTATGGAAAATAAAAGTTCGGAGTCTAACCAAAAAGACATTTGGTGTTTATAATACATGAATATCTGGATTCTGTTTTCCAAAGAATTCAGAACCTGAATTCTATAGAATTTCAGAGTATGAATTTCAAGGAAATTCGAAGTCTGAATTCATAAGAATCTGGAGTATAGACATAGGATGTTCCGGACCTAAATTCACAGAATTCAGAGCCTAAACTTAGAAAGTTTGAAGTATGAATTCATTAGAATTTGGAGCCTAAACATAGAAATTTCGGAGTATGAATTCATTAGAATTCAGATCCTGAACATAGAATGTTCGGAGTATGAATTGATTAGAATTTGGATTCTTAATTTAGAGAACTCGGAGTCTGAATTCATTAGAATTTGGAGTCTGAACTTAGAAATTTTAGAGTCTGAATTCATAGAATTCAGATCCTGAATCCCGATCCTGAAAAAAAATACTCTATATCTATGTATTTATAAAATTCTGAGGTTTTAGATATGAAAATGGATTTTATACATAGACATAAAATGAGTTAGACTAAAATAATGAACAATGAAAAACATGGTAAGGATAAATTTCCATGGGTAAGGATAATTTTTCTTAAAAGGATGAAAATTAGGGGAAATAAAATTTTCCATAAGATATAGTGTTTGCAATTTTCAAATCATGAAGGAATGGAAAATTCATAAGGAAACCTTATTGACTCACCACATAATACATCCATCTATTTTGGTATTCAATGACTTTCCCTTGTGGTCAATGAAATTGTCTTGTCTTTATTCCCAGAGGATCATATGTAGGATAACTCTACCTAAATGTTGTTTTTGAGGGTCCATTGTAGGATACATTCAAATACATAATTTCCTATGGAATACATTATAGGATCCATCTACTTATTTTCTCTTCCATGGATCCTTTATAATACGTATCTTCCTTTGTATATGATTTCATTGATCCCTCATAGGATGCCTCCACTTTTGGTCGACATAGGGGTTCTTTTATAGGACACCTATGTTAACTTAATTTTTCCAAGGATCATACGTAGGATCCCTCTGGTAGCATACTAATTCCAAGGTTATCATTAGGTATGATTTCACATATATATACCTCAATGATCATAAGTAAGATTCCACTCAATTCATGACCCAAGGGACCAAATGGGTCCTCTTGTGGTTGAGGGACCCTGAGATAGTGTGATGGGGGCTTTGGTACTTATTGTATCAGGTTTAACCATATACCACATGATAAAATTAAAATACCAAAGGTTTTTGGAGGTAGTGGTGTTTTTAAACATTCAACAACCCTCAGTCTTTATATACGTATTCACATGGTTATTATTTATGCAGCTTTGATAACCAAAGGTTCATCCTGGTTTATGGAAGATGTTCATGAAATGATTCCATATATTATTTTTGTTGTTTCCCAAATGTAATTATTTGGGTATTTCCTATAAGATTATTTATATAATATTTTTATTTGGGTTTCCATACTTACTTCTTAAGACTCGGGTGATGAGCCATTTCTATTGACTATTTTGTTGTCATGATATCTATAAACACATCCTGGGATCCAGTTTTTAATCCTCAGTGTATTAGGATTTCTTGATGTAATACATAGAATATGGATTCTAATCATTATCATATTGTGATTAAAAACTATACATCCTTGAATCTATATTATAGTCCATATTTATTGAATTATACTTTAGAAGTCATGGGAATGACCATTTTCACGAGGATTCATAATTTTATGGGAATTGTAGAGTTAAGATACTAATAGTGTCTTAAAACACCTCTTAGACTGTATATATTTAGTAATGTATTGTCTATAATAATTCAATGGGATGCCAATGGTTTCTTTTTGGGTTCATTTTCTTTGAGGAGTAGGATGCTGATGAGCTCCCCAGACATTGTATCCATAACTGCTACCTAGGATACTCCCTGGTATTGGTGGACGAACCATTTTAGTATCCCCATGATATGTTTGGGGATGAGGGTTTTGATCCAGTTATTGAATGATTCTATGTTTTTATAAGATATCAAGAGACTATTCCTTATGTATTTCTTAGGGTTCATCCACCATATGAAATACTCAAGTTTTAATGTTGTGATTACCTATAGACTAGGACCTAGGAATCAAACATCAGACCAGATTAAATTTGGATAGATTGGTTTGATAGCCATCCAAATTTTTTATTTTTTTGATGTATATTTGATAATAGAAACACTTCTTCTTAGTTACATGGGTTGAGTATATGTGATCAAAGGCTAGGAAATGCATCCCATTGTGGTGATGTTTCTTTATTAGGGACATTGTGGGTGATAGTTGAAGTAGGTATTGTGGATCAAGATTATGGTCTTGAGGATTGAAATAATTATCTAAAATCGAGTGGTATAAAAACCAGCTCGATTCCCTTTCTATAGGATTTATAAATGATCGGGATTACAAAATCAAGCATCTTTTGGTTTTTATTTATGTTATTTTTTCATTTTACACATGGATATACATATTAATGTTTTTATAAATATATTTAAGTGAATATATATAAACATATATACATACATGATACCATATTTTTTTGTAGATCTAGATCATAGACCCATCGATAAACTATGGATTTACTTTTTTTTAATTTTCTTATCTTTTTTAGTGGTGTCTCTGATAGGATTAGCATATTGTATGATCAAGAACATATGACAACAAATTTATAGGTTCATTATTTGGGGGTCCCACTGAGATTATTTCCCAACCCTAGTTTTTAACCATTATTTTTGTACAAATAATATGTATACTTTTCATTTTTATCATATATACATGATGGTAGGGGTGAGGACCAAGGTTTCATGATCGACCTGTGATGCTCGTTTGGATACTTATGATTGTGATAGAGTAGTTTGCTGGTGTCTTGATACTATGTATGTAGTCTGGCTCAGGATTAGAATTATATCCCTATATGTTTATTTCATTTTATTTTATTTAATAAAATTTATGATGCCACGCTTGTTGAATGTCAATGTCATATTTGTGACAAGGATGCTAAACAATTTATTGAATTTCATTTATTATTATTGCAAGATTAAAATTTAATTTTTTTACTATATACACAATATTTTTATTATAGTTATGGATGATATATAAATATATCCATGGCTCGTTACTCTAATATAAGGGCATAGTCACCCCACTATCAACCCCTAGTCCCTCACTGCTAATCAGTTTTCATTGTCGCACGAGGTGGCACGATTGAGGTCCTCTGGAAAACCATCATGGGACACTAATTTAGTGAAATAAAATTTAGAATATGAAATTCTTAAATGTAACTAATAGTATAAAATTGAAACCTACATATTTCCTCAAAATTTATATACTTAAATCACATAACTACCATTAAATTCCATTCATATCCCTTACCTAACATTTTTTCCCACTATTTTCCCCCTTTTTAAGTAATAAAAGAACTCACATCTCCAAATTTCATGTCACACCTCTAGTTCAAAATTTCAATAAAAATATAAAAAATTTACTTCACTTATATTACTTATACACTTTTTCCTCCTATAGCTTCTTCAAATTTCTTATTGTCCTTCATTTCAAAAGGATACATAAAGAGAATATCAATATTCTCAAAATAAGTATTGCATGCCTCTTAACATCTGTTATTTATCGTTATAATGAACCATGTTAAAAATAAATTGTAAATATATATATATATATATATTAACATTATTATGACTAATATACTAAAATAATATTATATTAATTGTATAAAATTTTTCTATGTCCATCCCCTTCAATCAATAAATGAAAACACCACTCATGTGTGTGTGAGGACTACCGCCTCAATGAGAAACACATTTTGTTATTAATCACCAAATATCATGGATGGTTCTATAAATTATTATACTGAATTTATATTTAATATATGTCATTATTTATGTTCTATAAATCTCAATTAGTCATTCTATATGAAATATTATCTATGAGAGAACATTCTAAAACTAACTATAAAAAATGAATAGACAAAGAGGAAAAGGAATTTATTTGTATGTAAAAAATTATTTTTATATACCTTCATATTATAACTCTTCCTAATTATGATTAATCACCATGAAAACATCTAAATAATGTGATTATACATATCCAATAATGTTATCAAAATAAAAAATCTATTACATAACCATACTCACACAATGATTGTATAATGTTCTTGGTGTGTGAGTTTGACTACCAATATGATTAATGCTATAAATATTTATCAGTGATGGATATGGAAACATAATATTTCTAATTAATATGTATATAAGGATTTTCATAGTTTTATAATGTTAAAATTCACATTTATCTCATTAATCGAGACAACACCATTCTTTCTTTATAAATTTCAAAAATAAAATCCCCATTGACTTCAATATAAAAATAAAAACAAAAAAAATAAATGAATATATACAAAAAAAATAAAAATCTCAATTATAATATCATTTCTGATTTAATATTTGTTAAATTAAGTTTATAATTATAAAAAAAACTAATAATTTTAATCTATTCTAAAAATATCATGATAACTCTTACATGATATTTAAAATAGAAAACAAATAACTAGTATAAATGTTATACATTTTGATTATGAATTGTTATAGATATGGACATTGTTTATAAATAGGTTATTAATTGAGTAATTCATTATGAAATATATTCAATATATTTAGTGGGAATACATGAACTAAGGTAATGGTTTCTTTCTGTCAAATTTAATTTTACGAGACAAAGAAGGTGTGAATAATGAGAAAATATGATATTATTCTAAAAATAGGTAAAATATATTTAATTATTATTGTAATGATTATATTTTAAGGTATATTTTCTAATCCCTATAATGTTACATGATCACATTTATAGAGTCCAAGACTCTATAAGAAGTAAGAATATATGATTTTGGTAATTATTTTTTTATCAGATATTAAGACACATTATCTATTAATGCCTTGTATTCGAGGATGGATATTAAAATAAATTCATTGAATTTTGGACTATAAAAATGAGCATTTTGAATTTTGGTAAACCAAAATCCTAGAATAAGGAGAATAATGGAAAACTTAAAGAGACTAGATTGCCTGGAATTTTATTATTAGAGGGCCCAGAAGTTGGTGAATCATGTGATCACCATTATCAAGGTTGAGTAAAATAACCATTACTAAACCCAATTTCCGTTAAAAATATTTAAATATATTCCATTATTTTCCCACATCTTAAAAATTAATACAATTGAATCCTATTACATAAATAAAATGAATAGAAACCTTTAGAGGCCCATAACTTTGTCTATAATGTCATGTACCTAATACCTCCATCAATTAAAGGATGTAATCTATTTTAGTGATAGATAAGTATTCAAGACAGAAAAAATTTCAAAACAAGGTTCCTATGTTAGTTTTTATGATTGTTTCAATTTATGTTTTAGGTATACCAGATGTGAATGTAAAATCCATGGAGTTATCAATGAATATATAATAAATGATACTATAACTAGTAAAAAGGAAATTTAATGAACTCAATAAGAATATACATCAAATCATGTATTCTTCAACACCCACATGTTTCATGATAAACTAGTAGATAAATTGGATGAATGAAAATCACATAATAAATAATTTAATATATAATATGTTTTTCAACATAGCCCATTAATAGTAAAAATTCTCCAAAATTCAAATTCAATACTGTCATACCATTAGATGGGTGATCATTTTTTTCATAAAAAGACAAAAATAAAAACACCTAAAAATATGTCTTTGGATAAAATAAAAATGAATGGTGAAAATATTTTCATTTTTTTGGTAAAAATATCGAATATTTATTAAATTTACCTTTCTAAAGAACTTATATTGGAAATCATTGAGTCTCTTAGAAATCCGAATGTACCCAGGACCATTGTTTCCACAATTGAGACATAATTTATTGACATAGTGTCTATTAAATTCCATACAGTCACCTTCTTTATAAATCAAACTCAATAGAAAACCATATAAGGTTAAATTAGAGCTTTATATGTGCATGATAATATTAAAAATATAAAAAATAATTATGATTTGGTTTGTAATGGTTCATGAATTAATAACTTTTATATCTGAACCCATAATTTTTTATATAAAAATTCTATTTTGGCTAATTTTCCTTTAAAAGTAAATGTTTATGATAATATTGAAAAATAGATTTTGAAAATCATATTTGGAAACCAAATTTGGGGATATTGTATCTACCAATGAGTTCGTGAATTTTTGATGATAAATCACTATAAATTACTTAATACAAAGACCATGGATTTGTATCCATGTAATATGAAATATTTATAGAACCAATACATGAATTATTCTATTAATGAGAGAATTATAGTATTTCATGATGATAATTTACAATTTAACTCTTAAAAAACTTGACACATTAATGCTTTGTACTATAAGGTAGAAGCAATGTAAGCATAGTTAAATGAGGAAACATATATTGTCACCTCAATTGGTTTATAATCCACTCCCATTATCTTAAATCCTGACAAAAGTAATTATTTATTATTTGTTATCTGTTATTTTTTTGTTATAAATAAATTTATAAGAGATTTTTTCAACCACTAGACCATAGATAATGATCCACATATCAATTTTTTTTTGTCCTAAGAAATAAAATGTCTTTTGAAACATCATATTCTAAAAAAGAAAAGTTTCTTGTGTTTTCTATAATTCTTTTCCCTTAATTTGAGAATATATAGAAAATATAATAATTTGGTACTCAATAACACTGATATTTAAACATTGATAAGATAGAGGTACATCAATGGAATGAAACACAGGTTCTAGGAACCATCCTCATTATTTATATTCTATCAAGTGGGTCTGATGAACATTTATATATATCTAATGGGTATACAAGAAATATAATTCCTATATAATCACATCATTTTCAAGAGTTTGATCTATCATATATCCATAATAATAAAAAATGAGGGACCTAAAAGTTAGACCCTATTCTTCTAAAGAATATATTTCCTCGTATATTTATGACTTGAATCATGATGATGATAATGATCCAATTAGGGATGTTTTATTTGATGAAGATATCATTCAAACCATAATTTGATATGAAGGAGTACATGGACTATTTAAAATACAGGTTTAGTTACTAGAGTCCTCTCTTAAATATGCATTATTATCCACTAAACAATCCACTAGAATAGATTGTGATTTTATCATATCTTCTACCCATAAATGACCGAATTAATTTGTAAAATGTATTTTGAATAATATTTCATAAATTTTCATTTAAAAAAATCACCACTATATTAATATAGAGGTAATTTGGGATTGAATTCATCTTTCTCAAGACTTATTAGCTATATTCTTATAAATAATTTTAAATTCATATTAATAAAAATAAACAATTTAAAAAATAAAGGTAAAATAAAAAAATATGCATTGAACCATAACAAATAAATCCATTAGTATATATATATGGATAGGTAAATATTCATGGAACTACCCCCTTATTTAAGTTCTAGTCGGTTACTAAACATGACCTCTTTGCGTTGATGATTCCCCATCCACAGGGTTTGTGACATTTTTTCATCATTTACCCTCACATTAGGATATCTATAAAGATTTTACAACAATATTTACTTCCAATAAAATCTGTATGATAGATTTTATTCTCTATTCTAGGTGTAATCCCTTTCCATTTATGATAATATATAACTTTAAATAGTCAACAGATCTAGTAGAAAGCAGTACTAAATACATCTAAAGATCAACCACATTCTTATCCACATAAAATCATTTATGACATACATGGGAAATAAATATTTCAACTTAATATGGGTGGATAACATGGCAAATTTTCATTTAATACAATGTGTGTTAAAATGACTTTCACACATAGATAATTATTTTTTTGGTCACTAAATAATCAAGAGTTATGAGATGGTGAATTTTAAATTCTATGAAAATTAGATCCTTATCACTAATGTTTTGGCATATAATCCACTAATGAAAAACATTTTAGGATAGTGATCAATATAATATTGAAAAAGTTATAATGGGGACATAAAAACCTAACTCTCCACTTCAACCACTTTAGTGCCCGGAGTATAAAACATAATTTCTAAAACAAAATAGGGATCACCCATCCCTCAGGTATTGATGAAACAAGGTATAATTATTTATTCATGAGTTCTTGGTTAGTCAATTTATTAGTTCTTTATAGCATAACTTGCTTCAAATTCTATATATCATGAAATTATTTAAGGTACATTCGATAGAATGATAATAATTATTTTCCTTACCACTAAATCATTGGCAATATAACAGTAAAATTATTTTTCAGTAAAACTAAATTAAAAATAATGTTTATGTGATCTTAATGGGTTAAGAGGTGATTAAGATAAATGCTATATTTGGGAAAGTCATCCTAAATAAATTTGAATCATATCATGTGTGAATATTAATGCCAACATAAGGTCCTTATTTTATGAACCTAAAATGTCTTACATAAGTTCATTACCACATTTACAGAAATGTTATTTATAATACCCTGAGATTTTGAGAAATATTTTTTTCAAGTTAATTTATCTTTTCTGATATTTTCCATTTCACACAATAATGAATATAGATTTTGTTATATGAAAAAAATAATATTTAACATGAATTATATGAATCACCAAGTCAATATTTCTCTACACACAAGAAATATATTGGCTTGAAGTATATTTAACACAAATCATGGTCTATGTTACACACAACACCATGTACTTTTGATAGCTTTCATTACACGCAAGACCGAGTTTTACCGAACAATTGTATACAATTAAAATATTAATATTTAATATAATTAGATATAACATAGAAATTAAATTAGTGGTTATATATATAATTAAATAACATATAAAAATATGATGGTTATAATATGAATTCAATAGTTACCAATTAATTAGAAAAGAAACTATAGACCAATAGATTATAAAATAAAATTGTATTATTATTAGGATGCCAAAGTCATTTTGTGATAATAAATTAAATTAATTAAAATTACTAAATTATAATAATGAAATATATATGTTATATATCCAAAAGAAAATTTTTTATACCCATATAATAAATTTAATAGGCATAAGATATGAATAAACCCAATTTTATGGAAAAAACCCTTCACATTTAAAAAGTGTAAATTTTCAACGTTTTAATTGAGAAAAAATTAAAAATATAATTTTTGAATAATTTTAAATTTTTTATGAAAAAATAAAATACTTATTTTAAAGAGGGATATCAAAATTTACTTTGGTGAAATTTTTTGGTATATTTCAATTTTTTTATGTTTTTATATACATGAGAAATACTAAATTTTATGTTAAAACAACATGATCACTGAAATACTTTTTAGTGTTTAATTATATATTTTATTTTTTTGATGTATAATTACCTAATATATTTTTAATTTTATCAAAAATCGGTCACTATAATCAATTGGACATTTAATTTGGATATAAAAACATGTCAATCCTTTGGATATATTCACATTCAATACTAGTTTTCTCATTCCATTGGTGGGGTTCATTTTATACTAATTTTAGACATTTTTGTGTTTTTAATAATGAAAAATTGATTACATATTTTCAATCATAATTCCCAAATTTATTAAATAGTTCCTTTTAATTTTTGGATAATATGAACAATATATTTATTTATTTTTAATGTAATTGTTAATGTTAAATCAAGTAATTAAGGGTAAAAATTATATAATAAATATTATAAAACTACTGTAAAACATAATAAAATTATATTGGATGATGATAATTCTACGTTGGGCACATATGGATCTAAATTTAATAATTTATAGAATATGTTTCCATAAAACCGGCTAAAATATTATTAAACTCAAAGTGAGTGATAAAATGTCACACTCTTACATTTAATATGTATAATATTTCTAATATGATGATAAATATAAGATATTCTAAACTATATAAATTATACAGAGATATAAGATGATTATATACATAAAAAAATTATTTTTAATTTTTATGGACTTTATAATTATGATAAATAATTACAAAATAATTATGAATTAATTTCTCAATTAATGAAATAATAAATTATATTACATTATAAATATTATAAGAAATATAATTTAACTTAATTACAGTCATCAAAAAAATTTATGGGTGAATTTGGCATGTAAATGGTGTTTTATGTTAATTTTTCTGATGTTTTCAAGTAATATTTATTTACTTAAAGTCAATGTTATGAAAAGTGCCAAAAATAACATTAACGATACTTTATGGAAATAATATTATATTAAATTATTTTTTAAATGTAAAAAAAATTAAATAAGGAAAAGGGGATGGAATATGGTCTAAAATATCATAAATCTTCCATTTATGGCCCAAGTGACACTTTATATTAAAGAATTACAAACTTTTAGTATAAAAAATGGGTTACCATTGTAAAAATTAAAATTCATTAATGTAACGTCCTGGTTCCAGGTTTCATCCAAGGTTGTCCCATACCTGGCTGGTCGCATGACCTCGAGCACATTTTCCTAAATGCCAGAGGTTATCAATTAGTAGTGAGGGACAAGGACTGATAGTGGGGAAACTGTAGTCTCATTTGCAGAGTATACACAGTGAAATAACAATAATAATCAATAGCGAAAGCAATAATACCATAAAACAAAAGTAAACGTTATAATACTGATAGTAAGATAATAACTAAACCATATATATGATGTATGTCACATTTATCTAAAAAATCATCCAAACAAGTCACAATGCTGGAAATACAAAACAAAAACAAAAGTAATGGAGAGTAAGTAAACTCCAATAGCATCGCAAGCCTCAGCATGGTCCCATTCTCTCCGTCTAAAATTAAATCATGTATGACTAAGTCCAATATTGTTCATTATCTTGGTAAACTCATCACAATCATTCAATTATTCAAAACAAAACCCTTTGGGGAAGTCCTCACATTCTAAACCCTCTAGTTTTACATATCATCAATTCAATAAAAAAATGACCCTCTGTGAAATCTCACATAGTTTAACTCTTTTGGTCCCACATAACACTAATCATTTACACATGACCACTTGGGTATCTCTCACAGTCAATACCCCTTTGGACTTCATAGAAACAATTCAATATAATGACCCCCTGGCATCTCTCACAGTCAATGTCCTTGGTCCAACATTCTTATAATAACGATCCTCCGGGTAGCTCTCATGGTCTAACCCCTTTGGGCTATGACCACCCAACAGCTCTCACAGTCAATACCTCTGAGTCAACATAAAAACAATTATACATCAATGAACCTACCTCGGGAAGCTCTCATACTCTATTCCCCCTAGACATACATTTACAATGTGAAACACATGAATCTAAAATAAATAATAACTCCATTCTAACAACATTAGGCATGGGAAAAATGAAATCCTAACATGATTTATAGACCCAATGGACAATAATCAATCAAACATGGGATTCAATTCCATTATCAAGGAAACAAACCTTATGCATAATCAATAAAACTTTCTCAATCAAACACACCATAACTGGTCTTAAAAGGGTTAAAATTCTGTGACATGCAATACCCTAAACATGGGTATTTGTAACTTTTAGCTTATATAATCTAAAGACAACCAAACAAAATAACAAACCACCTATGTTGATGTTTACGATGAACACTCTAGAACGATAGGCCCTGAATTGTCCTAGATTGACGTAGATCTACAAAAAGGTTAAAATTGGTCAACCTTGGATAACTCAAGAGAGAGGAGAAATCTAGAGGAGAGGATCTAAAGAAAGAGAGAACTCTCCGATGGGAATCCAATGCACCCAATGGTGTCTCAATCAGAGTTTGGGTAGAGTAATGGGAGGAGCTCCAAGATCTTAGTCCATACTTCTCTCTCTTGTATGAAACATGCGGAGAAGAAATTGTTTCTAGACCTGAGATGTAATCCTGCACCAACATAAAAAATAAAATTAAAATTACATGGAGTGTTCATTTAGTGTACATTTCGTGTACTAGGCTCAATAGGCCCCTACATTAGGATGTCTTCTAGGCCACCAACACAGCCAAGTACTCGGTCATTACATGACAAGTACACGGCTACACACAGCAACTGGGTACACAACATAGACTTAAAAGTACAGGGTGTATACTTTTAAAAAATTACCCTTTCTTAATTTTCCTAAATAAAAACCTGAAATAGAGATACATACCTGAAATGATTATCTAGGTTCTTAAAAACTTCCCCCTTAAATAAATTCATCCCTGAATTTCCCTTCCAAGGGTGGTGAAGAATAAACATCAAACAACTCTGGCCACCGTGATCATACGTCAGCCTCCTTCTCCCAAGTCTCGTTCTATACTCGCCCATGATGCCATAGGAACCATACAAGAGGAAAAAACCATCTAGGCAGATATTTTGTGTTGTGATCCACAATCTGAATTGGGTTCTCCACAAAGGATGTATCTACCTCCAACACAAGCCATGTATGTTTAAAATGTGAGACAGGTTTGAAAAGTAACATCGTAGCTAATAATCATGAAAGACGTTGGCCATATTCTAGTACCTCTGTGGTAAATGAAACTGATAGGAAACCAGCCTGACTCATTGCCAAACCTCAAACAACCCGATGTATCTTAGTGAAAGCTTCTGTTATCTCCAAATTCTCATGTGTCCCAACCTCGATGTGACATATAAGAAAACCAAATATCCGACCTCGAACTCCAGAGGCTGTCTCCAAAGATTAGCATAAGATTTCTACTTAGACACTGTATTAGACATCCTCTTTTGAATCAACTTCACCTGAATAGTGGTCTTCTAGACAAGACAAGGTCTTAGCATAATAACATCCCCGAACTCCATCCAACATATGGGTGATCAGGATTGCCTACCGTATAAAGCCTCATAAGGTTCCATCAGAATCATCGTCTGAAAACTACCATTGAAGGGAAAATCCACTATGGGTATATGTCTCTCCCAAGAAAACCCAAAATCTAGGATACATGCTCATAGAATTTCAACTAAACACCTAAATCGTATGCTCGGACTGGCCATCCATTTGGGGATGGTAAGCTGTACTCTGAAGTACATGTGTTCCCAGATCCCTTTTGTAGCCACTACCAGACATGAGATGTAAAACTGATGTCCTTGTATAAAATTATAGAGTATAGAACCCCATGAAAATGTACAATATATCATATGTACAATGTCCTAAGATCATAAAAATTAAAGGTCTCCTTAATCAGAACGAAATGTGCAACCGTTGTGTGTCTGTCAACAACAACCCAAACTGCATCATTTCCTTGAGGGGACCTCACTAAACTCATCACCAAATCCATCACATAATAATTCCACATCCACTCAAGAATGGGTAACTATTTTAAAATCCATGATGATAACTAATGCTCTACCTTCACCTATTGACAAGAAAAATCACCTCATAATAAAACCAGCAACATATCTATTCATACCTAGCCACCAATATTGATGGTGTATATCTTGGTACATCATAGTGACACTAAGATGAACTACCCAAACTGAGGAACGAAAATATCACATCGAATCCCCATGTATGTTTTCTAACACCCTTAAAAATCCTTTAAAACACAAGACATTATCATCTCCAATGGTCCACCTAGGAGTAGGGTCCTCTCCAGACACACTCTCCCATAGGAATAGGACTTCATAATCTGATAGCTTCCCATTCAAACTCAATCCAAAATATTAGAGGTAACATATATAGAATAAATAAATGTCTTCCCCTATATATTTTTCACCTCCAAGTGCATCTCAGAGAACAGAGATATAATCTACCACTCACTACTAGCCTCCTGAATTGCTTGTATATGAGTCCTCCTTCTCAGTGAATCAGCCATTGCGTTTCCTTTCCCAGACATCAAGGAAAGGGCAATGTCAAAAGACTAAATCTACCCAACCCATATTCACTATCTCAAGTTTAGATCATGATGAGTAAAGAAATGCGTGAGACTTTTTTAGTTAGTGAATACAAAAAAAAATCACTCCCAAAAGATAATGTCTCCAACATCGTAAAGCATTCACAACTACAGCCAACCATAGATCATTCATCTGGTAACTCCTCTCATATGGCCTCAAC
Source organism: Viscum album (assembly GCA_963277665.1). Lineage (NCBI taxonomy): Eukaryota > Viridiplantae > Streptophyta > Magnoliopsida > Santalales > Viscaceae > Viscum > Viscum album. The sequence continues at coordinate 974,895,568 of OY728143.1, forward strand.
TTCCAAGACCCACATACAACAAATCCTTCCCGCTGCCTATGTTTTTCTCCCTCCCTGATACCTAATGCGTCCTAGTAAACAGTGTAACTCTTTCCCTATTCAGGAAAAATCAGTATCAGTGCTGAATTCAATCTCACATTCCGCTCTTGAATATATGAATAACAAGAATCTATCTACAAGCACATTTCACCTTTCTTAGTTAGGTCAGTCAATGGTGATGCTAATCATAAAAAGTTCTATATATAGTGCATGTAGTAACCATCCGACCCCAAAAAACTCTGCACCACATAGATGTTCTTTGGATTATCCCAGAAACTACTGGTCTCACTTTTTTTGGGTCTACTAATACTCAAGTATTAGTGATAACTTGAACCAATAAGTGAATTTAGTCCATCCAAAAGTTTCATTTAGATATCATATCATATACCTGATTCTCTCTTAGTTTAAACAATATGATCTCAAGATGAATGACATGGTCGTGTCGAGAGTGACAGTACACCCAGATATCATCCATGAAAACAACCAAAAAATAATCTAAGTATGCATGTAAAACTCAGTTCATCAGTACCACGAAAACTGTCATCGCGTTTGTGAGACCAAATGGCATAACCCGATACTCATATTGACCATAACTGCTCTGAAAATATGTAAGAGGTATATAATATGTTAAAATGTGAAACCGATGATAACAAAATCTCATGTCAATCTTTAGGAACACCTGGGCTCCTAGAAGCTGATCAAAGAGATCAGCAATCCTCATTAAGGGATGACGGTTCATGACCATAAACGGGTTCAACTTCCAATAATCCAAAGAAATTATGAGGGTACTATCCACCTTATTTGCAAACAAGATAGTAGAAACCCAAAGAAAAGTGCTAGGTCAGATGAAACTATTTTCCTACAACCCCTTTAACTACTTCTTGATCTCCTGTAACTCTGGTGTAGGCATCATATTAGAAGGAATGGATACCAGTGATACTCCTTGAACAAGATAAATAGAGAAATCTACCTCTTGGTTCATATTTAAACTTGAAAATTTATCTAAAAAATCCCTAAAGTAATCCACCACTAGAGGAAAGTCGGTCTGTGAAGTCCCCTAGTCATCCAGATATAAACTAGCAATCTGGGATGTAAATCCTCCCAACCCAAGATTATTGGGTCTTGCTCTACTTTCCTAGACATCCCATTCTCCCTTGTGTAGAAAAGACCCACCCTCTAGTGACATTAAAGTCACTATACTATGATAGAAGTATAAAATTTCATGGAAGAAGACTAATCAGTCTATTCTATGAATGACATCGAATCCTATCATCTCTATGAAATAGAGGTCCCATAAAAAGTGACACCCATCATCCAAAAGAGCGCACTCCTTGCACTAACATACACTATCCCACATAATCCCCAACGTGGTGTCTATCATAATAACATCCTAAGAAATAATGATACAGATCTCAAGGCTATCCACAATAGCAATATATATGAAACTATGGGAATCCCCTGTATCAAAAATAGAAGAAACTAAAACTGAGGAAACTAGAATTGTATCTATGACTGTAGAGGGTCTGGGATCCTACTACTACTGGTTATGCTCCACTGCAAATGTCTAACATGTACTGTGGCCATGTGGCCATGCCTGACTACCCTAAGTTGATCCACCCTACTATCGTAGCAAGCCTACCGACAGGCTACCATGGTCATAACCTCTTCCTCTGCCTGAACATTTGGATGAACTCCAATTCCCTGAATGGTGAGAAATTGGTGGTCCAGATCTTGAACCAGGAGTCATATAAGAACCCCTATCACTCGTTACTGGTAAGAAAAACCCAGAAAATATGCTGCAGATGGCCCATCTTTCTATAGGATCATTTCTCAACTGGTTTCTTTGGGCAATGTGGTCTTGTATTCCCACTCTTCCCACAATGATAGTATACCACCTTTCTACATGAAGTCACATCATTTGAAATCTCCCTACGCCACTTTCTTCTATCTGTAAAATGTGTACTAGCCCTGAATGTTGAATCGATGAGGCTCATATCTCCCTAATCCCTCAGATTATGCTCAGTAATCAGTGAATGGTTCACTATAGCAGTCACTGAAGTCATCCTGAAGACATTCACTTGTGATCAATGTTCATACCTGAGACCATCCCCAAAACTCTTAGCCAAATAAAACTGATTTACTCCCAGAATAGATGTGATGCACTGAAGCTCTGTAAAGTGAGAAGAGTAATCCATCAATAAAAGTGCACCCTACTCCAAATTCATGAACTCCCGAGCTTGATCAACCCTCAACGTATCGAGGTATAAGTAATTATATAAGTTCCTCTGTATCTCTTCCCAATACATATCCCGATGAAATGTTTTATGTGAGATAACATCCCACCATCTCTTGGAAGAATCATGTAGAATTTACATTACGAGCTTCACCCTCCTCTATGGATGTGTCTCCAGATGCTCAAATATAGGATGCATAGCCTCCAACCATGAATCTACAGCCTATAGTCATCCATCCCTTGAAAATTCTGGAGGATGCTACTGCTGGAAGAACCTCGTCAACTCTACCATAGTTGGGGAAGGGTGTGGTGCTCCCTAAAAAGTTTGTAACATCCTCAAAATTCATTCACGGAACTATGAATCAGCACGTTCACTCGGTATAACAGTTGGGGAAAATAGGCATGATGGGAGGATCTGTTGGTAGCCATTTATCTACCATTTCCTTTATATGATCATCGCCCTATATCTACATACATCTAGAGGATATATCTGTGGCATGAATCTGCAAAGTCATACAGATAGCTCAATGGAATATAATCAAGGACAACAGCATAGAAGTTAAAGAAAAGTACATGAGATGAAAGATTCATGTTTTTCAAAACCAGATTATATTGCATGTATAACTTCTAGATTTTAAACATGGAATGTACCTCTTCTTAACATTTTCATGTAACACCCATACACACGGTGTGTTCTTCCTAATCCATGGCATGTACTTGACTCTTCCCTCCTTCTAAATTACTTTTAAATGTATAGAACTAAACTATTCTATCCTAGGTAACACTAAATGGAGTGTTCATCCTAGACACCACATGTAGTACTTATTTTATAATAGCACATGTCATTAGTCACGTGGTCGGATACACGGTTGATGACTACACAGTGTTCACAAGTATGATACGATGTGTAGAACCTAATCGTCATCCACCCATGTCATTAGTCACATGGCCAGACACACAGTTCATATAACACAGCATGTACAATCTATACAGGGCGTGTTCTACCAAAGGATTCCCAACCCCATGCCTCTTCCCACATAGTCAGTTACAAAGTTAAAGACTACATGGCGTGTACATTCGGTATACATCATGTACTTAAGAAAAGTTGTTCCTTCATGAACCGAAGAAGACATGGCATGTGTTCCTGACATGACATGTCATGTTGTCTTTGTTTCCAATAATATTCCTTTGAAACATCTCTGGATCCCTTAAAAACATAAAATATTTGTCCAATACATGAAACATTTTGACCTGTGAGAGCCCATAATCACACGAATCAGTGTTTGGAATTCATATAAATATTATAAATTAACAAAATTCAATTAATTTTCATCATGATCCATAACATTCTGATCCATGTGGTCCCATAACCCATAGGTTGGAGGATGAAACCCTCCCTTTGATACCACATTGTAACGTTCTGATTCCGAGTGCAGCCCAAGGGCGCCTCGTATATGGTTGGTCATAGGATCTCATGTTCATTTCACCAAATGCCACATGTTTTCGATAAGTAGTGAGGGACAAGGTCTGATAGTGTGGAAACTATTCCCTAATTGGAAGAGGATAAATAGTGAAATAAAAATAATAATTAATAGCAAAAGTAGTAATACCATACAACAAAAATAAACAGTAGAATACTGATAGTAAGATAACAACTAGAGCTATATATGATGCTTGTCACATGTATCTAAGAAATATGCAACCAAGTCACAATGCTGGAAATAAAAAACAGAAAACAAATTATTGAAAAGTAATTAAACTCCAATAGTATCTCAAGCCTCAGCTTGGTCTCATGCTCTCCAGCTCATATAGAAATCATTTAAGACTGATTCCAAGCATGTCCTCTGCCTTGAGACACTCATCACAATTTTTCAATTATTCCAAAGAAACCCTCTAGTATTGTTCTAATAGTTTAATACCACTGGTTTAACATATCATCAATTCAAAAAATAATGACCCTTTGGGAAATCTCACAAAGTCTAACCCTGTTGGTTCCACATAGCACTAATCATTTATAAATGAGATACTGGTTAGCTCTCATGGTCAATACCCCTCTGGTCTGAAAAGTAACAAAAAAATATAATGACCCACTGGAATATCTCATAGTCAATGCCCTATGGTCCAAAATTAATTTAAATATGACCCTTTGGGTGGAACTCAGGTTATAACCCCTATGCTCTATGACCACCTGGCAGCTCTCACAGTCAATACCTTTGGGTCAACATAACAACAATTATAAAAAAATGACCCTACCAGAGAAATTTCTCACATCAATTCTCCTTGGCCATATATTCATAATGGGAAACACATGAATCTCAAATAAAATATTACTTCATACTAACAACACTATCCATGGTAAAAAATCAAGAATAACATGATTTTTAGACACCAAAGACAATAAAAAACAAACATGGGAAACACGCCCATAATCAAGGTAATAAACCTTATGCATAATCAATACCCCTTTCTCAATCAGACACACCATATAAGGTCTTAAACAGGTTTAAAATTCCAAAACACGCTTTACCCTAAACATGGGTATTTTCACTTTTAGCATATATTATCCAAATACAACCATAAAAAGGCACAAACCACCTACCTTGATGTTGTACAATGAACCATCAAGAATGCTCACCATTGAATTGGCCTAGAATTATGTAGATCCAGAAAAAGGTTAAAAAAGTTCAACCTTGGATAACTCATGAGTGAGGAGAAATCTAGAAGAGAGGATTTAGGGAAAGAGATAACTCACCAGTGGGAATCCAACGCACCTAGCCGCATATCAATTGAAGCACGAATGGAGGAATGGGAGGAGCTTAAATATCTTTGGTCGTACATTGCTCTACTCTATGAAACACATAGAGAAGAAAGTGTTTCTAGACGTGAGATGCAATCCCACACCGATATAACGAGTAAAAATAAAAGTACATAGATTGTTCATTTAATGTACTCATCATGTACTAGCATCAACCATACCCCACTTTATGCGGTCTTCCAAGTCACCCACATGGCCATGTACTCGGCCATTACTTGACTAGTACACAGCTACAAGCGGCAACTAGGTACACGACGTGTACTCAAAATTATAAGGCTTGTACTCAAAATTACACAGTCTGTACTCCAATGTACACAGCGTGTACTCAAAATTACATGGTGTGTACATAGAAAATTTTCATCATTCTTCCATTTCCTAAAAAACAACCCAAAATAAATATCCATATCTTAAATGAAGATCTGGGTTCTTACATATAATTATCGGTTAATCAAAATGATAAAAATTAAAATAACCTCGAAAACCTATCTAAACATTATTTATTGATTATATTAAAACATTTTCTCATATTATCTTCTAATATATTAACTTTTGGAAGAATTTTTTATTTATTTTGTATTTATTAGAAATTACTATTTATTATAGTTTCTAAAAGTGTTTCTCCCCTCTCTTATTGAAGTGCACCTCTTGCTCTCTTTTTCTAATACTTCTAAAGTACTTTAGATAGACCAAAATATACCTAAATATCCTACCAAAATACATATATTCATCCTATAATAATTTCTTTGGGTATAAAGCTAACTAATGAAGTCCTTTAGTTCAAATGAAAAATATATACCCAAATAAAATGTAATGTTCATCAACGGACATTTATTTATTCCGTCCTTGATCCCACTCAATTACTTTTCATTAGTGTATATATAATATCATAATTAGCCATAATATTCTAATATTTTTTTTAATATTTTGTGTTTGACCTACACCTTCTCAAAATTCCATCAAATGGGTAAGGAACTTACAGTTCGAGTGTACGTCAGACTACCACCTCGCAAAATGATGATTGTTTGTTTTTTTGATTACCACCTATCATATTGAGAATTATTAAGTAAAAAATGTTTATTATAATATATATGAAATTTATTACATAATTATATTTATATAATGAAAATATTATTCCTACCTTTTTACCATAGAAACTTTTTTTTAATTATAACGTCTCCTGTGCGGATGCATGTCTTGTTGTCTCCACGATGCGGCATGATTCGTTTTAATCTATATTTCACATAGAATGTAATAAGGATGAATTTTATTAATATATATGATATATATATGAATTAAAAATTAGTTTTTAGTTATAATATATCATATACTTTTATTTATTTTAATATGATAAGAAAATGAAATCAATGTTCATGCGTACATACAACCTACAGTCTCCATTAACGGTGTATTTTATTTTATAGATTTAAATTATTTGAATCATTATAAATAAAAATATAATAAATATATATGATAATTATTTCATTTTTATAATTATATATACTATGAAATCATGATCTATGAAATTGTATAAAGGATCACAAGTCAAAACTTGTACATAAAACAAAGAGGTTATCACCTGAAACATAACATTAACATGGAATTGTTAATAAGAGAGCAATAAAAATAATAATAAAATAATATATGGTATTATATATATTAATATTTTCCAATAATAGATTTATAATGATCATATATTTATTATACAAGTGGTTTTAACATGTACAAATGAAGTCATGTCTTAATGAAAGATAATTTCATCTCACTTTTCAAATATGTTAGATAAATGCCATATTCAACACTAGTTTTTTTTCTGTGGGGTATATATTGACTTATGATATGTTATATTAGTAATTTACCTTATTTAATGATAATAAATGTTTCAATATATTTTACTATTTCATGAATCTAATGATTTATAATGTTACTGAAGTAATAAGTGTTTTTTGTCTCACTTTTATTTCTTTGGGACAGGAGCCTTATACACTACTAGTTTCCTATGTGTGGTGAATGTAATCTCCATAAATGTTCACTATGAGGATTATAAATATAATTATGGTGTAATAATATCTATATAATTTAATTTCTTTCATGGGGAATACGATTATACATATTATAAAGCGTTTAGTATTTATTTTTCAATCACAATTATATTTTTGGATTGTCTCATTTTATGTATCTATTGGGAAATATTTATCTTCAATGTTCATATATTCAGAAGAAGTTTTCAAAAAAAATTACTCTTCTACTATGCATGATTAAGGTCATTTTTTTCCATTTTTTACTATTTAATATATGGTTTGAAATGAATTCTTTTTTCATTTTTCAAACAAGGTACATTGTGACCTTTCGGAAAAAAGTATATAAAGAATTTATTTTTAAAAAAATATACCGAATTAATGTAATTTTCACCTATCATGATGCCATAATGAATCCAAAATTCCTTTATGAAATTCCATGGTTATATTAAAATATTAAAAATTTAAAATTGACCATCATATTAATAAAATATAATGTTTTCAAAGAAGAAAATATATTTTCCTAAATAATTATTTTCAATTGAAATATTAAAATTATTTTCTTTCTATGATAAAATTATTTGAAGTTAAATATTTTTTACTAGGGATATTATTCAATTATAAAAATCTTATTCCTTCTTGGAATGGTTTATGTTTATGTTGGGATGGTATTTATAATACCCATTTAATTTCCATGGGTTATGTTATGATTGAATGATGTTTATGAAATCCATTTTATTCCATGGATTCTGATAGGATTAACGATTTATTCTATTTTAGAACACATAATAATGGTTTTTATTAGGCAATATTTGGACATATATCTACTTAAAATTCATTGGGAAATGATAAATTTTCAATGATATCAAAAGTTTGAATAGTAGGTCATCATATGCCCGCAAAAATATCGTACACAGGAAGTCATCAAAATCTGAAACTGAGGTTACACTGGAGGTCATCCTAAGGATACAACAATATGGTGCACGAGAGGTCATCCTATGCCCCAAACCATAAGATATATAGAAGGATATACAAAACCTAATGTTTTTACATGAGTGATTAACCAATTCCTAACATAATATAAATTTCATTGTAGGAATAAATGACATAGGATATTCTAAGCGTAGGTGTATGACTAAATGTCCATGTCTTCTCCCAATGTTATACACTCATGGATCATGTGTTTTTATTATCATATGATTCATGTTTTATAAATAACCAATAGTTATTCCTTGACTAATTATTATGATCTTTTATATGAATGGTTTGATCTTAAAATTTTATTCTCATGTTTTAATACCCTTATGTTCTTATTATGCATACACATCTTCCATGTTTACCATTACATAACATCTGAGATCACAATTTTTTATGTTTTCCTTCCTTGGATTATAGATAATGATTTTAAGTAAGAGTAATAAAGGGGGAGATTTTTATGGGATATGTAAATGATATTTCATCAAATTATAGGAATCAGTTCCATGTATCCAAAATAAATAAACTATTATGGACCTCAATATGTTTTTTTTGCAATGTAATGAATATTCCTCTTATAAGATAAAATATCCATGCAATTGAATCCTGGGTTAGTATAGTTGGTATCATAGGAATGTTTTATGAGACAATTGGAAACTAGGATGATAATACAATAATGATATCCCTATGGGATATATCTAAGGAAATGTCTAGAGGTTTCTCGACGGACAAGTATAAGGATGAGGTAATGTTTACAAAAATGTCCTGTAATTTTAATAAAGTATATATTTAGAGGTTTCCTAGAATTACATCAATGTATGGATACTATAAGTTAATATGGTTCTATTAAAAATATACTTAGGGGTAACAAATCTGATAAGGAGTATCATCCTTCACATGAGCGAAAACTTATACCCAACCATGATCCTTGTTGCAGAACTTGTTTGAAACTCTCGGGGGATATGTCTTGGAAATTCAAAAACTCTTTACATACAATCATGAAGGATTTAAATGGATGTTTTCTATGAATAACCTATGATAGACCTAAGGTGTTATAAATGTATTATGGTTTCATAATTCTAACATCTTATGAGTTGTTTTTCATGATTTTTTGGTTCCTCTGTTTGATAATTGTTTCATAGTTAATGATTTATGGTTTTAGTCAACAAAGGAAACCAGAAGAAAATGGATTAACGTTGAATGTTATTGGAATTTTTTAAATTTTATGTCAAATTGGATGGTGACTAGTTTAAAGAATGTTGTGATCATGTGTAGTCTGTTTTTATGAAACATGATTAACAACATGTACCTTAACCAATTCTCAGACTCACCAAGGAAGATAAAGAATGAGTTTTATGAGGATTTGGTTAATAAAGATTATGGAGGAAAGATGATCTATTTTTCTTATTTTTCATCAATGTTGAAATAATATCCTAATTGAATGTCTAAGATTAATATAAATATATTTTTAATATGAAAAGAGTGACCATAATCAAGAAACTAGAAAGGAAAAATGAAGGGTTCGGTTAACAAAATGGATGGGAATATTGTCATACCTTAGACATTAACCAAGGGTGAAATAATTTAATTTTTTAATGAATGTTTAATATACAAATTTATGTATCAATTAGAAATAACATGAATATAATTATCAATGAACTATGAGTAATGGTTTTATTACTGATGATAATGAGACTAAAGATGAAATGTGAATGAAAAGAGGTATTATGTAATAAGATGTGGTATCATTATTATGTATTATGAATGAAATGGAATAATTGATGTTTTCATTTATTTGGAACATTTAATTATGTTATATGAATTGTGAAATATATAAGTATTGTTTAGTTTATGTCATTATCTAAGGAATTAAATGATTATGTTGAATTTTTTTGATGGACTATAAAACTAATTTCATGGTAAGGTGACATTTTGAATAATGGAAGATAACCCATAATATTCCCTATATGTTATAAAAATGTTGTTTTTATAATAATAAGTTGGATATGAATGGGTAAATTTGATAGTCTTGATCACTTGGGAACTAATTAAAGACTTGTTTACCAGTGGTTATTCTATCATTAATGAAGTATAAAATATTTTTTGATTTATGGAATATATCCAATATACTTTGGAACAAAGAAACAAGAATTTTTTCAATAAGCAAATGTGGTAATTCTGATTATTAACACATTTTAAAAAATTCATGACAAGTTATTCACATGGTTAGTATGCGACAACCAAGAGTTAATTTCTTATATATGGGGATCAATGATAATGTATTTTTTATAAATTTAGTTACCCTATTTATATAGTTCTGGACATTCATCTTCAATATGGGTTATAATGTTCACCATTTATGTAATATTTTATGATAAAATTTGTATAGGAATTTATAGATTAATGTATTATATCACAATATATGGTTTTAGGAATATTTTATTACTGGTGAAAACATTTTGTTGCTAAAAAATAGATTGAGTGACCTATTGTTCTATTTATGGATCTTATGAATTTTTAATTCTTTAGGAATTAAAAATTATCATTTATTTCATGGAATGAGAGATGATTTGGAATTTGATCGCGGTAAAAAATGGGTATGGTTTAACTGAAATCATGTATGTATATATTTTCATGAAAATTATTCAACATTATTAAAATGATCTATTATTGAAAAAATTCCAAAGACCTTATTTGTTTTTGAATTTATGCCCTCTAATTCATCATGGATTTCTAACATTGAGGACATTAAATTTTAAATTATAATTCACATGTTGGTGATTGATAGCTTAAACCACTCCCTAAAAATAAGTATTTTTTCCCTCCAAGACAATATTTTGAATGTAGACTTTCGTTCTCTTATGTTGAAACCTAGTTATCTGTTACATTGGGTAACTATTACATTTCCATATTTATACTTTTAAAGTATGTTTTATTATTAATTTGTATAATGTGGGTATATATTTAATAAACATTAAAATATTAAATAACTGATAACCCATATACATTTCAAGGGATAAATTAATTTACATTGGGTAGAATGTAACACCATGAGATTTTGGGAATTTTTTTCGAATTAATTTAATGTTTTCGATGTTTTTTATTTCACAAAATACTGAGTATATAATTATTATATGAAAAACTATTCATTTGGATTTTTATATATGAATCACCAAGTTGAAGGACCATGGAACATCCTGAGAGGTGATGTGTGAATCAGGGTGTCAACTTTTTCTTTTTAATTTTGAGGATCTTGTTCCCACATTTGTAGGAACATGTTATATCTGTCAAAAAAATGAAAGTAGGAAGTTGACATGACACTTTTACATGGTTTACCACAAAGGGATACGTTCAAGGATTATACGCCGATAGTTTTTCGGTCATACAAAAATCTACTAATCTTCACTATTTTATGGATTACATGTTCTGGTCACAATCACACTGTGCCGGGCACACTGCCTTTAAAATGGTATAGGGATAGCTCACTACATCCCACGGGTCACTCCCATTGACTACCCCTGGCTCACTGTCTTTGGTGAAGTCTCACTCAGTTTATAGATGTGAAGGTCTCTTCAATAGATATAAATTGATGTCTTTGTCTCTGTTCAGCATGAGACTCTTATTGCATCAAAGTCCAAAAAGGAATCACTTGAAAGCACTGAACCAGTAAATTGGATATTTGGAACGTGCAAAGAGGTCATACTGAAGATTTCACACAACACTTACACATTGTGTGAAATGTCTCACTTTTTTGTGCAATACATGATTTCTGCACGCTAAATATTTCGAGCTACAACCTCCTTTACACGCATCCTCAACTTTTATGTGTTGCTTCGACCTTTTCGTGCAGCATCACCTTTTACATTCATCTTAAACTTTTACGCACCACACCTTTTATGTACAACTCTAACTTTTTCGCGCACCTCATCCTTTTTCACATGACCACTTTTACATGAAAATTTTATGTGCATCATCACTCGGATCTTCCCTAAGTCTTCAACCCTACAGAATGAGGGAGGGTCTCCTCTTATTTATAGGCGTCGCCGACCCCTTCCTACAAAACCCATCGTGGCACAAAAAACCTCTCATTCAGTGTGCAATAAATTTCAGGCATGAACCATTTTCCATGCACATCTGTATTTTTTTCATGCATCTCATGCCATTACCATTTTTCGACGTTCTGATTCTAAAACACCTCTTGCGCGAAAAATCATTCTCCAGTATTTTGCGCACGACTTTGTTTTTTGCGCACCATGCTGTTTTTCATGCACCCCACTATTTTTCATGCACACCTTCATTATTTCACGCACCACTTTCTATTTGCGCTCACCTCCTCTTTCCAACAACCTATGTCTTCATTTTACGATTTTCAGGTCCAAAAATTTGTCAAACACAGGAGAATAGTGCCACCATAAATACTGTTGACTGCATGAACTGTATGATCACTTTACTGGCACACATTCTGAACTTCCACTAAGGATTGACAAAAAACACAAACCATACTCCAATTTATGCATAGAACGACCATGGTTCCAACACAAGTCAATATTGTGCTATAAGAAACACTTGTATTAGCTTCTATTGTACACAACACCATGTTATTTTTATAGCTTGCATTACACAGAATATTAAGTTTTATAGAATTGTATTATATTATTAAAATATAATTATCTAGGATAGTTAGATATAAAATAGATATTAAATTAGCATTTATAAATATAAATTATGAAAATATGATGTGTATAATAAGAATTCATTGGTTACTAATTAATTAGAAATTCAAATATATACCAATTAATTGTAAATGGTTTTTTATGCTCCCAAAGTCATTTTATCATAATAAATTAAATTAGTTACAATTATTGAATGATATTAATGACATATATATTTTATATATATATTAAAAAATTCTTTATACTAATACAATAGATTTTTTAGGCATAATGTATGATCAAACCAAATTTTATGCAGATAACTGATTTTTTTTAAAAGGGTGACTTTACAACCTTTTAAGGGGGAATGTATTTTAAATCTAATTTTTGAAACATTTATAATATATATATTACAAAATAAAATTTTTATTTTATGTAATTATATCAAGATTTAATTTGGTTTAATTGTTTGGGATATTTCTATAAAGTTTCATGGTTTGATGAATAATGAGAAATGATGAATTTTAATTGAAAATATATATCACATAAAAATAATTTATCCTTTGTAATTACATATTTGATTGGTTTTAAATTATTATTAGGTAAAATAAATTTCAGTTAATCCAATTTAGGTCATTCGATTCAATTTCACATTGAATTTGTATATAAAAAATGTCAATCTTATAGATGTTTTCACTATAAAGACATGTTTTCTCACTCCATGAATGTGATTATTTTTAAATTAATTTTAGAAATTGTAATGTTTTGAAATAGGAAAATTGGATTTATTATTTGGAATCCTAAATTACATATTTATTAAATTGGTCTTTATTTTTTTACAATATGAATCGTAAATTTAAAAAATTTTAATACCATAGTTAATGGTAAATTAGTATACTAAGGTTAAAAATGAAATAATAAATATTAGAAAAATATTATAAAACATTCTAAAAATATATTGGATGAAGTTAAATATACACTAAACACATTAGAACAAATATTTAATAATTAATGGAAACTTTTCCATGAGAATGACTTAAATGTTATTATAATCAAAGGGAGTGAAATAATGTCACACTCTTAATTTTAATATGAAAAATATTTCTAATATGGGGATAAATAGAAGATATTATGAACTATATATACTATCCCTATATAAAAAATGTTTATCAACATCATATAAATTTATATTTATTTTTTAGTTATGGTGTAATAATCATAAATCATTAGAAAATGATGATGAAACAATTACAAATATTAATGTAAAAATCAATTAAATGATACTATAAATATTTTAAAAATGTAATTTTACATAATTAAGATGATAAACGAATTTTATTGGATAATATGACATGTTAGGAGTTTATTAAATGTAATTTTTTAATGTTATATTGTTTTGTTTATTTTCATAACCTCAAAGTTATAAATAGTATCAAAATTGATTGTTGTGATATTTTATGAAAATAAGATGTTATTGAACTATTTAAAAATCCAAAAAATATTAACTAATGGAAAGGGGAGTCAATATCTTATAAAATATCATTAATGATCTATTTTTTTAAGAATTAAAACTTTGTAATTAAAAAATATATCCTCTTAGTATACAATGATTGGTTACTATAGTTAAAATTAAAATGGGTTTATTAAATGATAATCAAAATGATTTTTATTAAAATAATAAAAAAACTATATAAAATTTATTATTTGATGATATGACAACCTTATGTAATATTATATTATATTATATGACTTTTTGGAGGTTTTATTATTGAGGTCATTTATATTATAAATTAATATTGTTGAGTGTTTCTAAAAGTTCCCCTCCCCTCTCAAATAAAAGGTCACATATCTTTCTCTTTTATTCAAACCTATAAATCCATTTTTCTCGGCCATCATCTAACAAAAATATCCTCCCAACATCTTTCACTTTATCATAGAATCCGTTCATTGTGTAGAAAGGAAACCAATGAATTTTGGTTCTGAAAATTAAAAAGAGATTCCCAAAGAGCATGTAACATTCATCAATGAATGTTTTTATTTTATTTCTCCCTTAAACCCAATGAATTATTTTTATATTCTCTTTATCTAATAGCAAATGTATATTCAATATTATGATATTTTTATATATTGAGTATTTGATCTAAATTTTCACACAATTCAATCCAATTGGTATCAAACTTATTGTTCATTTGTACGGTAGACTATGGCATCCCGAAATGATGACTTTTGGTTTTTTCTTTTACCTCCTCTCATGGTGAAAATTATGATGTTAAAAATGTTTTATGTTATATAAATAAAATTTATTATATAATTATACTTTATTAATGTCAAAATGATATATACATTTTTACCATCAAATCATTTGGAAATGATAACATCGCTCATGCTTATGTATGGATTACCATATCCATGTTGTGATGTGATTCATTTTTTATCAATATTTGAAATAGTTGGTAATAAGGATGATATTTTGAAAATATAAATGTGTAACACCCAATGGTTTTCTAAAAAAAATTTAAATGTATAAAACATTTTTTATGTAGATAATTATAACTAGCCTTTAAATATAATTTTACTACTTCTATGTTTTAGAATTTCAAAAATGGTCATCTACAATTGTGATCAGTATGTTATTTGGAGTCTGATGGAACCAGCTTGTATTTTGGTGAATAGTAACATACCTTTATGAATAGTAATATGACCCTATTGAATAGTAATTTTTAATTTTTTTTATTTTCTTAAGGATTTGAGATAATGACATTCTGGTTAATAATTCAATGTGATATAAAAACAGTTATAGAATTAAAATTTTTATTTTTTGAATTAAGTATGATTTTATTTTCAAAATTAAATTAATAATATTTGAGATTTTTTTAAAAAAATATAGTTCATTTTTAAATTCTAGATATCGAAAAATGGTAAGGGTATATTTTTTGGATTTTTTTGAAACAATTGATTTTTCAAAGAATATTAAAAATAGAGTTTTGAGTATTCGTGTGTTTAATGACACCAATAATGATGTAATAATGATGTAATAATTCTGATAGACTTGTCTACCGCAAAATAATTTATGGGGTGTCCCATGTGGCTAATACCATGGGAAAATACAATGGGAATGACCATGGTTTTACAAATACCACTAATGAGGTGTCCCTTGAAAAATTAATAAAATATTCTCTCACTTTTGCTACAAATACCAACTCATTCCTTCATTATATTCCATAAAAATTTCTCATAAACAAATATATTGCCTCCTTACCTCCCTATTAGTCCCCCCCAAAGTGTACTCAAGCCCCCAAGGTCCCAACCTTCATGTTCTAGGAGTTACTCTACAAGGTAAGATAATTCTTAACTTCTTTTTTTCCATTCATGTTCTCTTTTATGTGGTATAACTTTCAAGATTCCATTCTATGTTCTTAATTCCTTTTTATTCATGATATATTCGGTATTTTTATTAATTTTTCTATTGGTGACCCTTTTCCCCTCTAATTTTAATGTTTTCTATAACCCAATAGCGTAGCTGTTAGGCTGCCGAATTTTTATAATGGATTTCTCAACATTTATTTTATTTTGAATTTCATTATTTTATTATTATTTCCTAATTTCCTATTATCCAAGAGAAATTAAAGATACATAAATCTTTTATATTATGGATTTTCTCATGTTCATGGAAAATTATTCATCATTATTCCTCTCCTCTCCCACTTATTCAAGGAATAATAACATTGTTCATGATGTGTTGAATAACTGACATCATGGAAGATGTAATTTCAATTTGATTTAATTCCTTCAAGTATAGTCATGAAGCCATTTTTATGGTTGATACAGGTTATAATTAATATATTTTATCTTATATAAGTTTATGTAATCTTTTTGTAAGCATGTTATTAAATTATGAAACAAATGAGTTGATTATGATCAATGATTTCCCAAAACGATCTAATCAATTTTCAATAACGTTTTAACTCGTTAGTCATCCTCATGTAAGAATTAAAAATGATAAATGGTATAAATTATGGTTCTGTAAATATATAAATACTAATGCATTCCAATTATATATTTTCACTTCCAATCCATGAAAACATTCTTCATGAATCGATCATGGAAATCATGTAACAAACGCTCCCAAAACAATGGAGGAAACAAAATACTAACAATTAAAGGGAGAAATAATGTTATAAAATGATCATATAAGATGATATAATGATGAATATGTTTCTTTAAGATAATAATTACACTATTTTAGCCATTATACATGAGGTTTAAACAATTTTATGTATGACAAACCCATGGTAAGGGAATTCTTATCCGAGTTTCCATTCTTTGGGTTAACTTTATACATTGTTATTTGTGTTGTATTAAAAATGTGTGTTTGATTAATTATGTTTATATTATGTTGTTTTATATGTATTTAATGTGTATATACATATTCAATCCACTAAATTAATTCTCACTTCAATTATATGATATTTATAATGGGATTTTATTTTAAAATATTTTTTTAAAATTCTTTTTTCAAAATTCAAAAACAGTGTTTTAATACAATTGTTTAGGTTGTATGATTGTGTTCAGGTTCTTTGTAATTGTTTATGATAAAGTTTGGTACCTACATATACCTCCAATCCATTTGGTATGTGTAATTTGGATGTCTGTTGTATGGTTACTCCAAGTGTAATGGTGATGTTTACACAAATTGTAAGTTACTTGTGAGGATTAAAAATTATAAGGTAGCCAAGAGGGTTACAAGATTATGTATGTAATGACCCAATATATCTTTATGGTTAAATTTATATTATTATGTATTTTTGTAATTTTTTGTAAATCTCATGTTTCACAATGTAAGTATATATGGGTGAAAAGTGTGACTTTTGAAAATGATTTTATACGTTACAAGTATTCATAGACTAATGTGCCGTATTATTATTTTCATATCCCTTACTAAGATTTGTGTGCTCATCCAAAGTAATTAAATGATTTTCATAGGTTATAAGTACATTTTGGAAAAATAATGAATACAAGTTAAATGATTGAAGAATTGTCAAAGAAAATCATGTTATATTTGAATGTTTTATATTTTTGAAGAAATGAATACTATTTTTATGGTATCCAATTTGTATTAATGTCTAATGTTATGAATTTATTATGTCCCAATTCCCTAAATATCTAAACATGAAGAGATCCTCAATGTAAAAGGAAGTGATATCATGACTAAATTCAAGATCAGGTAATGTAATAAGGTTGGGTCATTATAGTTGGTATCGGTGGATGGTTTAGATAACTTTACGGGTTAGGATGATGTTAATATAATACCATTAATTGTTTTTTACACTACAATTAATTTGAAATGTTATATAATTTAAATATTACCATGTTTCTTAGACTAAGATATGTTTGTTCAGAATGGTTGTCTGTAGAAGAAAAAGGGATGTTGAAGAGGAGAGACACTGACGAAATGAAATAATTCCGAATTTGCAGCTCGGAATGGTTGGGATTGGAACCAAGAAGGTTGTGATAGTAATGGCTCAGCTTACGTATGAAATAAATGGTGGTGGAATCTATGCAAGAGGACAACTAGAGGAACCACAATAGAACATGACGATAGTGGAACATTTTAGGGGACAACACCCTCCCGCTTTCAATGGATCTTCTGAACCAGTAATGGATGAAGGATGGATTAAATCCCTTGAAATGATATTTTATGTAATGGGTTGATAAAATAATAAAAAAGTATGTCTTTCCATTTATCGTTTTTGAAGGTAAATCTAATTAGTGGTGGTCAATGGTAAATAATATGAGGGATAGATTGGATACTGATGCCTTAGAGTGGGATGAATTTAAAATTCTTTTCCCTGAAAAATATTTTCCTAAGGTGGTGCGACATTGGATAGAGAAGAAATTCCTTGAATTGAAGAAAAAGTAGGAAGATTCAGTGGCATTGTATGAAGAGAAATTCACCTGACTGGTGAGGTATGATTCAAATATTATTCTAGATCTTGATAGAAAAATCAACCACATTTTCTTAGGATTGAAGCCAATGTATCAAAGGGTGTTGGCCTCCTGTGAATTCAAAATATATGGGAAAACTTAATCGATGTGATGAGAGGGTAGAGATGGAGTTTTATGATGATCACGTTCACTTTGAAACCAGAGATAATTATAGGAAAATATGGAAAGCAATGGGTATGAATATATAAAATAAATACAATGGTAAGAAAATCTAGTTTCTAGTTTGGGAAATTTGTTGAAAAAAGCACCATGGGGAATATCGTACCAAAACTAGGAAGTGTTTTTGATGTGGTAAGTTTGGACATATGGCCTGAGATTATAATGAAAATTATCTTAAGTATAATCCTAATAAGGAAACTGTAAAGTGTTTTAAATTTGGTGAGATGGGTCATTATGAAAATTTCTTCCCAAAGAGATATCTGAATGATGCAAAGAAGCCAAACTATAAGAAAAAAAGAGTATTGAGACCCTTTGTGACTACGTTAGAAGATGTCGATGCATCCAATGAATTTATATCAGGTGCTCTCCCCATTTACTCAAATTTTTCAAAAATCTTGTTTGATAGAGGGTCTACACATCCCTTAATATCTGAGAAAGTTTCTTGTAAATTGGAAATATAACCTCAATAAATGAAACCAAACATTATTGTTAAAACACCAGGGGAAATATTATAGTAAAGAGGAACT
Organism: Viscum album; assembly: GCA_963277665.1. Lineage (NCBI taxonomy): Eukaryota > Viridiplantae > Streptophyta > Magnoliopsida > Santalales > Viscaceae > Viscum > Viscum album. Next base: position 974,914,989 of record OY728143.1, read on the forward strand.
ATAAGAATATTTCTATTGTGGTCTGTAGAAATAATTTACCAGAAAACCTTGTTGTTTTTCCTTAGTCAAGTTTGATGTTATTATTTAAGGGACTACCTTTCTATTTATCATGCTAAGATTGAATTTATAGCTAAAGAATTTTATTTTCCAAAATAGTTTCAGTTTGTATACAAGAAAGAACCCATAAAATTGATAACGTATCAGAAAGATCAGAAACTATTGAAATATGGAAATGAATGTTATCTTTCTCATATTGTTGAAAACAAGGGAACTGTTCAAATTAATTATATCCCAGGGTAAATGAATAACTTGATGTTTTTTATAATGAGTTACATGGTGTCATATCTAATCCGGAATTCAAATTCAAAATTGACTTAGCTCCTGATGTTAATCCAATTTCAAAACCACTATATCACATGTCTCAAATAGAACTTCTTTGATTGAAAATTCAATAGCAGGATTTTCTTGATAAGGGCATCATTCATTCTATAAAATCACCATCGGGAGATCCTGTTTTGTTTGTTAAAAAAAAGATGGTTCCATGAGATTTTACATTGATTATAGAGCTTTGAATAACATCACTATTAAAAACAAGTATCGTTTTCCTCGCATCAATAACTTGTTTGATCAGCTCTATAGAGCTCGGTACTTTTCCAAGATTTACTTGATATCAAGATACCATCATCTAAAGGTGAAAGAGGATGGAATCCTAAAAACATCCCTTTGTAAAGGATATGGTCATTATGAATTTGTTGTTATTCCATTTGGATTAATTAATACACCTACTGTATTCATGGAACCTATGAATAGAATATTTCATCCATGTGTACTCATCCCACACGGCCAAAGTACACGGCGTGTGGAAAAGTACACAGAATGTACCCACAAAATTTGGGGATTTTCCCCCAATTTCATTATTTTATCAAAAACACTTAAGGAAAGAGAAAAAGAAGAAACATGTACCTCAAGAATCAGAAACAGGTTCTTACAAACTTCCCCCCTTAAAGCAGTTCGTCCCTGAATTTCCCTTCCAAGGTCGTTGAAGATAATGCTCAGAAAAACTCTATCCACTGAGCATGTACATCGGTCTCCCCCTCCCATGTTTCGTCTTGCACTTGGCCATGCTACCATAGAACCCGTACGAGAGGAACTGACTAGCCTCGGAGATCCATCATGCTTCTATAAACAATACAAATGGGATACTCTTCAAAGGACACATTGAACTGAAGCTCAACCTCCTCGGGCTGAAAAACGTGAGACGAGTCTGAGTGATAACGCCACAGGTGAGATACATGGAAGATGTCGTGCATGGCTTGGTACCTCTGTGGTAACTACAACTGATAGGAAACCAGCCCGAATCTCTCTAGAATCTCAAACGGACCAACGTATCTCTGTGAAAGTTTACCCTCTCTCCTAACCCGCCTGTGTCCCAACATCGGTGAAACACGCTAGAAAACCTGATCCCCGACCACGAACTACAAGGGTCATGTACGACGATCATCATAAGATTTCTGACGAGACTGTGCGGTAGACATCGGATTATGAATCAAATGGACCTGCTCTGAATTCTCCTACACGAGACGTGGTTTGAGTATAGCTACCTCACCTGCCTCCAACCAACACGGGGGTTATCAACATGGCCTACCATATAAAGCCTTGTAAGGTTCCCTATCAAAAGTTTCTTGAAAACTATTATTGTAGGAAAAATTGACCAGGGGTATGTGCCTCTCCCAAGAGCCCCCAAAGTCTAGGACGCATGCACACAGCAAGTCCTCTAGCACCTGTATAATATGCTCTTACTATCCATCGGTCTGAGGGTTGTAAGTTGTGCTCAAAAGCACTTGTGTACCCAGTTCCCTCTGAAAACTCTACCATAAATGAGACGTAAAATAGGAATCCCTATCTAAAACGATAGAAAGAGAGACCCCAGGAAGATGTACTACCTCTTGGATATACAACTTCTCAGGCTCGTCAACACCGAAGGTCTCCTTGATTGGAAAAAATTGAGATACCTTCGTAAGTTTGTCCACAACAACCCACACGTCATCATTGCCTCGAGGTGACCTTAGAAACCCTATCATGAAGTCCATCGTGACATCATCAAATTTCCACTCCGAAATGGGTAACTACTATAACAGACTGGCTGGCCTCTGATGCTCCGCCTTCACCTGCTGACAGGTGGAACATCTCGCAAAAAAACCATCTACTTCTCGCTTCATACTCAGACACTAATACTGACGTCTCAAGTCACGTTATATTTTTTTAACTCTTGGATGCACTTACCAAGATGAAGCATGATACTCCCGAATCAACTCCTCACGTATATCCCCTAAAACCCACACTCATGTATGGACATACAGAACCTCATCATTGCATATCGTCCAACAGAGAGGAGGGTCCTCACTTGCCACCGACTCCCATAGAACTAGGCCTCCGAATCAGATAGTTGTCTCATTCTCACTCTATCCAGGAAGGTAGAAGTAAAATCAAAGGAATAAATATAGGCTCACCCCTGACTATCGTGAACCTCGAAATGCATCTCATAGAATAAAGTCATGAGCTGCCACTCACCGCTGGCCTCTTGCACTACCTGTAACTGAGTCCTCCTACTCAGTGCATCAGTAACTGCATTACCTTTACCAGGTGTATATGCAAGCTCAAATTTGAAGGACTGAAGGTATTCAACCCACCTTCATTGTCTCAAATTCAGGTCATGCTAGGTAAAATTGTATTTGAAACTTTTGTGGTCCATGAATGTGAAAAAATGTTCTCCCAAGAGATATTGTCTCCAACAGTGTAACGCATGGACAACTGTAGCCAACTCGAGATCATGTGTCAGGTAATTCCTCTCATTTGGCCTCAACTACCGAGACCCGTATGCCACTACTCAATCTCCCTGCATCAACACTGCTCCCAGCCCAATATCGGATGCATCACAGTAAAATTTATAGCTCATCTCTTTCTCTGGACGTATCAGAACTGATCCTGATGTCAACCTTCCCTTCAGATCTTGAAGGGCTGTCTCGCAAGCTTCTGAACAAACGAACTTCACACCAATCTTAGTCAAACCAATCAAAGGCACTGCTAAGAAGGATAAGTCTTGTATAAAGCGCCTGTATTAACTAGTAAGCCCCATGAAAATCTGTTTTTGAAACATGTTCTTAGGATGCTCCCAAGAAACTACTGCACTCACTTTCTCTGGGTTTACTGCAACTCTTTCCTCAGAGATGATATGACCCAAGAAGTGTATTTGGTCCATCCCAAAGTGGCACTTTGAGAGTTTATCATATATATGTTTCTCTCTCAATGTAATCAAAACTATCTCAAGATGGGTAGCATGGTCGTGTCGAGTGTGAGAGTACACCAACATATCGTCCATGAAGACTACCACAAAAGAATCCAAATAAGGGTGGAACACACGATTCATCAGAGCCATGAAAACTTCTGGTGTGTTTGTGAGTCCGAACTGCATGACCAAGTACTCGTATAGACCATATCTGATCCGAAAAGCTGTAAGCAGTATGTCCGATGGTCTAACACGCAACTAGTGATATCTGGATCTCAATTAAATCTTTGAGAACACTCATGCTCCTCGAAGTTGATCAAAAAGATCATCAATCCTTGGAAAGGGATACTGATTCTTGACCATCAACTTGTTTATCTTCCGATAATCTACATAGAGTCTAAGGGTGCCATCCACCTTTTTTGCAAACATGACAGTCGAACCCCAAGGAGAAGTATTGGGTCAGATGAAACCCTTTGCTTGTAACTCCTCAAACTACTTCTTGAGCTCCTACAACTCTGGTGTAGCCATAATATAAGGAGGAATGGACACCAGTGCCACTCCTGGAATAAGCTAAATAGAGAAATCCACCTCTCTTTTGGGAGGTACACCGGAAAATTCATCCAGGAAGACACCCATGAAACGATCAACCACAGGAGGGAAATCCTTCTAACAAGTTCCTTGGTCATCCAGATATAAAATCTAAATCTAGGTTGTCACTCTACCTCTCCCATGATGCTCAGGTCTATCATGACTCACCTAGACATCTCATTCTCCCTTGTATCGAAACTCTCTGCCCCCTGGTGATGTGAAACTCACCCTGCTAGGATAGAAATCTACAAAGGCTCGAAATGGTACCAACCAGTCCATCCCAAGAATGAAATAATAGCTCATCCTCTCTAAGACATAGAGGACCCATAGAAAGTGACACCCAACAACCTCGGGGGGGCACTCCCTGCACTAACGCACACCTGTCATACTAATCACGAAATGATTGTCTAGCGTTATAGTATCAGAAGAAGAAGAAACACAGAGCCCAAGGCTAACCACCATGGGAAAAAATATAAAGCTATTTGTAACACCAGTATCAAAAATTACTAAATACAAAACAAGATGTAACTAAAATAGTACCTATGATAGTGGAAGGTTTGGGATCTTACTCTTATTGGGTATGTTGCACTGCATATGCCTGCCCAGTGTTGTGGTCCTGCGACACAACCTGGCTACACAGAGCTGACCCACCCTGTTGTCTCTGAGATACTGGTTTTTGGATACCACGACCATGACTACCACCTCAGATTGACCATCCCAACACATTCCAATTCCCTAACTGGTAAGAAGCTTCTGGCCCTACTCCCGCATGCGGAGTCTTCACAGAACGCCTCTCACTAGTCACTAGTTGAAATGCCCTGCAAAAACGTTGCAGAAGACCCATCTTGCCGCATGCTCAGCACTTCACTAGGTCACATGGACACTGAAGTCTCTTGTTCCCCTCTTTACCACACTGGTAGCACATCACCTGGCCACCTGAAGAATTCATCTTGCTAGCACTGCTGCCTTGAGAGAAATCCATCTTCCTCTACCTCTTTCAGGTAGAAATAGTACTAGGAACTGGTGTCGAACCGCCCTGGCCTACACCACTATCTTTCTGTAGGTTACGATCAATATTCAGTGCCTGGTTTACAATATCATGCACTTCAGGTAACCTGAAAACATTCACCAATGCTTAAATGTCTTATAGAATACCATCCCCAAAGCTTATATCCCTTAATGTCTCGTCACCCACCAGAACAGGTGAAAAATGTTGTATCTCGATGAAGCAAGCAGACTAATCCCTCACTGATATGGTGCCCTACTGCAGATTCATGAAGTCGCGAGCTCGGTCTAAACTTAGGTTCTATAGGAAGAAAAATTCAATGAAGACTGCCTGAAAATATTCCCATGCCATGTCTCGGTGATGCTCAGTCTAAGTGGTAACATCCCACCATCTCTTGGCGGAATCACGCAGCATATAAGTAGCAAGATCGACCCTCCACCCAGGAGGTGTCTCCAGATTCTCGAAGATAGTCTGCATAGAACCCAGCCATGATTCCATAGACTGTGGTCCTCCATCCTCTAAAAATGTAGGCAGATGCTACTACTGGAATATATGCATCAACTCTTCCATATATGTGGCAGTTGGTGGTTCTCTCTGAAAGGTCTGCATGAATCACATGAAGCTTCCACACACACGGTGCGTACTTGAATTTTCTCCCAGCGCCCATGTATATATACATAACTAAGACACATGGAACTCTTTTAAACGAGATGACATGGCATGTATAAAGTCTACACTGTGTGTATTAGACAAGCTTCACCGACCCGTGTTGTTCGTGACACGGATGGGTACACAGATCACACTACATGGCATGTTCCAGATGGAAACAGTGTGTACTGCTTAGATTCCAACTGCCTGTGTTTTTAGGGACACAGTCGGATACTTGAATGACACTACACGGCATATTACACCCACACACGGCGTTTACACCACCCTGTTTCCCAAGCCACACATCCAAGTCCACACGGTCTCTCATCGGTCAAAACTACACGACATTTCCTTCAGGTACACGGTGTGTTTAAGAAGAGGTAACATTGACACATGTTTGTTAGTTACACGGCCGGACCCCCATGTCAAACTACATGGTGTGTTCATCATTTACATGTCATGTATAAGCTCATATTTCTCCACCCGTGTTGTTAGTTACATGACAGACATAGGTTCAACACAACACGGTGTGTATAATAACTACACGGCGTGCGCCTTCAAAGTTTCACTATCCCATGTTTATACATACATGGCTTATGACATGGGTAGAAACTACACGGTGTGTAAAAACGGTGCAGGGTGTTTACAAATGGTACATGGATGTACTTAAAAAAATCATTTCTTCCCAAATATAAGGGTATATGGCGTGTATTTGTAGAACCACATGTTGTGTTGTCTGGGTTTCTGGAAAGAAGTCCTCAAAAATACTCTAGAGCCCCTTTTTTAATTTCCAAGTGTCGGTATGCCAAACTCCGATCCGTGGGGACCCATACTCCCCATGAACCAATGTTTATCACCCTACCTTCACAACAACAAGCTGGATCAGGACCCGCTAAATGTCGGTCCAAGAGATCTCATACTTCTTGGGAACCAAATTTTAGCATCCAATATCCCAACCATAAAATGTAGTAATACCCTATCAACAACAGGCGTATCTATCAAGGTAAATATCACAATAGAATGTGTTTTCTAGCATATCATCTATCACAACAACATGCAATTTCTAATGCACCTACATGGCATAGAAACTATGCACGGCATGTGATTCTAACATGTTCCTAAATGATGCATGATATAGAATACCCTCATCTCATAAGGTTGCATCTAAATAGAACCCCATGTATAAAAATATAAACAGCTGACAATATGTGTACCACCCAATGGTGAAAATCAAATAAATTATAATAATAATAAACAGAAAATCACAATTTACTTCGAGGAAATCTGGCCATTACCAGTACATGGGGTAGCTACTCCCAAGAACAGTTTTTATCAAATCCCTTGACAATATATCTCTTTCTGTCATCACTAAATAGTAATATAACTCATAGAAAAGAACTTCCCTCTGATACCACTTTGTAACATCTCGGATCCAGGTTCCACACAATGGGTGCCCCTAACCCGGTTAGTCACATGATGTCAATCACATTTCCCCAAACTCCAGAGGCTACTGACTAGCAGCGATGGCCTTGGTCTGATAGTGGAAAAAACTATGCCCTCATTTGTCAATGTGTAATGCAGTGGAACAAAATACAAGCATACAAAAGTGGAAATAGTAAACAATACCAGGGCTGAAAAGAACATATTACTGAAATAAAGAAAACACCAATAGTCAAATATAATGATTCAATATGTTTTTAAGTCTAATAAAGAAGCCAATACAGGATGCCATGTAATATGGAACATTACAATAAAATGGAAAAATATGGAAAAGTAGAATAAAACAGCGCAGTAGGAACTCAGTAGCATCGCAAGCCTATGCTCAGTCTCATGCTCTCCTACTCCTCTACAACAATCAAGTACCCGCATAGGGACTCTTTACCTTATCTACACCTACTACAATAAAATATGTTTGGTCCCAATACATGACCCAAATAGGTTGTGAGAAATAATTCCTAGTAGGCAACCACAAAATCCCAGTGCCCAACTGTTAGTGATTTTGTGCAACAATAGTGTGTAGTAATGAAATGCAGTAAACCAGGAAGTACTAAAACGTAAACATTCCTACCAGTTCCATTTCCATTTCATTATTATTTAACAATTCAATATAACATAATTATAAGTTCCTAAGACTCAACCTCATATGATAATCTCTTATATAGTGTTGTAGAAAAAACTACAACATGTTATCTAACAAGTACTAGGTAAAACAATACCAACCCTGTGTTTTAGTTTTGCAAGTATAACATGTAAAATCACAATAGTGAATATAAGAGTAAACATAGTACTCAGACAGGAAAAACCATTCCCTCAGGTAATCAGAATTGAAACCCTCATGTGATTTTGATACAGGCATAACCAATATTTCCCTCAGGCGTATGAGATAATGCCCTCAGTCACGGAAGAAACTTCCCACAGGTATAAGAAAAGTTTCCCTCAGGATAAACAAAACACTTTCCCTCAGGCATGAGAAACATTTCCCTCATACTAAACAAGCAATCAGGCCGATCCAAACACATAAAAAATCAATTATATACATTTTCTCTCAAGAAAACTCAAGCATGCTAAATCACGGCATACCCTTGGGTATCCTGGCCAAACAGCTAAACAAGGGGAACGCACCCACTAGGTGGACCTGGATCTAAGTAATGATCCCAGATAGTATTTTATAAATATCATCAGATTATCTATGCATTTCTAGATATCTTAATCAATCAATTTCTCCGCCATATGACACCCCAAACCTAGGCGCATAGCACAACGGTACACAAAATCACACGACAGTTGGAATTATACATCAGACCACCTACCTCGATCTCCTCTAATCGATATATGTGAATGACAACTATGGAAACATCAAATAACAACGTATATCTGGGATAAAATTTTATCCATTTTACTCAAATAACTTCCCCTCAAGAAAGAATAGGAAGGAAATCCTCAAGGAGAGGGAAGCTCTTACATGTGCAGTTCCAATGAGATCGACGTCGGAAGAACCCAATTTCCGGTGTACAATCGGGAGCTCCTCAAAGCTCCGACCCAATCTCCTACTACCTTTCATCATTATAATCTTCCCCTGTTGAAAGAGGAGGCTACTACCCATTTTATGCAAAAAAAAAAACAAACTACACAGTGTGTACTCTCAAGTACACGACATGTAATTTTCATTTTTTAAATGTTCCTCTGGCGGCTACTTTTCACCGCCACACTGTACATCAGTTGATATGAGTACATGGCATGTATTTCTAAGTACATGGTGTGTACTATCGCTCCACTAGAAGCTACTCCCACCGCCTTATTGTTCACTTGCTGACTGATTACATAGCATGTAAATACCATGTACACAGCGTGTAGTCATTTTTTACACCCTTCATCACTGACAGGCCTACACGCCCTATGTACTCATCCCACATGGCCAATGTACACAGCGTGGGTAAAGGTACCTGGAGTGTACCCACAAAATTTGGGACTTTTTCCCCCATTTTCCTTATTTTCTCAAAAACACTTAAGGAAAGATGAAAAGAAGAAACTCGTACCTCAATAATAAGAACCAGGTTCTTACATTTGTGACTTCATGCATCTATGGAAGGGTTCTATGATAGTTAAAGAATATTAGGTATTATTTACTAAGGTATTCTTTTTTGTGAAAATAAATCATATTTATGAAGAAAAGAGGGACATTCCCTTTGAGGAAGTTGTTAGTCATGTTGTTCTATCTCAGTTCTATGTGTTCAGGTTGAGGACAATTACTGAAATAGTGAGTTATTTGCTGATTATAAAGTGGAACTTGAGAGTGGATAGTAGCGCAAAGTTGATATGTATAGTCTCTTGACCCATTTATTTTTCTCCCAATGATAATAAGTGATGTTTTGAGGCTACCAATTATATGAGTGTGATCCAGCATATTTATCTGGGTAGTTCATTTATCAGTCATCAGTGTGGAAGATGGGGAAATGTGAGGAATAAATGATATTGTGACCCAGTTGAGTGTCGAGCTTCTGGTAGAATGGGAATTGTATAATGTTTTTGGAGGACCTACCCTATAGTAGTTATTTTAAGGGGGACATCATAATATCCATGTTATCGAGAGGGTTCCATAGCTTCATAATAGGATGGTAGATTGAGAATAATGAGACGTTTAAGTCAAGGTGGTGGTTGTGGTCAAGGTATCCATGCACCATTTATATATAGACAGCGTAGTGGGACTGATCCAGGGGGTGATCTTATTTTATTGGGTAACGGTTCAAGAAATATATATTATCTACATCAAACATTTAAGGATTAAAGCATTTGTTCATCTTCATTGATAGGTACGATCTTAGTGTCCTCCACTCTTGTGTTATCGATTTTTAATATAGGTGAATCACATTATTTTATATCATTACCTGTTTTGTAAATACCTGGGGTTGTTGAATATTTTTATGATGGTGTTATGACCTTGGATACTATTATGGGGATAAAAATGGAGGGTGAATTCCATTGTAGGGAGTTCCCCCTAAATATTGGTGGGTTTCAATTCACATGTAATATTTTCCCCCATATTATTAGGATTTGACATCATACACAATATGGACTAGATAGATTCTTATCTATACCATGTTGATTTCTATCACTAGATCGTTAATATCTTATCACTAGAGGGTAGAGTTTTTATCCAAAAGGATGAATGGTATTTACATGACATCTAAGATGGAACAGAACATCGTGGGTTAATTTGGATAACGACCCAGGTAGCTAGTTTATATCTGGATGATTAAGGATATCTCAATGCAAATTTACCTTTAGTGGTAGGTCATTTGAGTGGAATCTAACTTAACATATTTTTTGGTGTTAATCCTGATCGAGTTGTGTAGTTATGCATCGAGCTGGTGCAAGGAGCTAGCTAGTATCCAATACCCCTTATCGGATGGCTACTATGGTGTTGCAGGAGATCAAGAGGTATCAAGAGGATTTGAAGGAAAACAGGTTTAAATGACCCATTAGTTCTCTATGGGGTTCTACGATCCTTTTTACAATAAAAAAGGATGGAACCCTTAGGATACGTGTGGATTATTGAATATTGAACTAGTTGGTAGTTGTGAACTGATTTCTCTTTCATAGGATATGTGAAATTTTTTATCAGATCTGAGGAATAAGGTTTTCTCAAAATTTAATTTCAGATCCTGATATCATCAGGTTAATTTATGATTTAAATTCATAACTCATATATATTTTTATAGTAGGTAATTTCAATAGGAGTATATGTTTATTGAAGTCCATCTCATTAACATGCCAATATTTTTTATTGTTCTGATAAACCGTGTTTTCTAACCAATCTAGATTTCTTTGTGATACTTTTCATGAAGGATATATCAGTGTATTCTCACAATATATATGACCATGCCAATAATATTGACATCATTTAGGATAAATTTAGAGAGTATCATTTATATTCTATGCTCACAATGTTACATTTATGGATGGATAAAATTCACATCACATGTCATATTATCTCATGGAAATGAGAAACAACTAACCCAAAGATTGTGAGAGCTGTAGATTCATGGGGTAACCAAATAAAATCTATGAAACAAGGTGATTATTGGGGATATAAGGACTTTATAGTTGTTTCATACATGAGTTATCATACCCAACATTACCTTTTATGGGATTGACTAATAATAGTGTGATGTTTGTATGGATAGATACATGTGAGATAACCTTTCAAGAGCTGAAATGGAGATAGTCTTCAGTGCCATCCCGGATTATGGTAGATCTAGTAAGGATATTCACATTCAACTTCAATGCATCTTATATTATGCTAGGTCTAGTTTTATGTATGGGGGTTGATTCATTGTGTACAAGTCACATCATTTAAGGGAACAAGAGTGGAATTATTGGATGAAAGACATGAATTTAGCTATAGTGGTTCATGATTTTCATTGTTGGAGAAACTATTTACTATAAAAAAAATTATGGTGTAAATAGACTTCAAAAGGCTTACGTAAATATTTATTCAACATGATCTAAATTTGAGGCATCGACGGTGGGTTGACTACCTATAGTCATTCGACAATGATCTTACCTATATTCCTAGGATAGAAAATGCAGTGGTTGTTTCCCTATACAGGAGAACTCAAATAAATTTAGTTTGGAAATCCAGTAGTGATTGGAAACTTGTGGATTTTTTTTAAGATATTCGCATGGATGTGTAGGAGGGTCAGGGGAAGACCATTCATTATTCATTTTTTTGTGATTGATAGTCCCTTATATAGAGTGATAATGAGATATCATTTTGATTATGAGGTCCAAGACTGATGTCATAGTGTGGTTGGTGAGGACGCACCTCTAGGTTAGACTATAGAGGAGAATGAGATCCTACATATCCATCGAAATATGGGAGTTATAGTGGAAATACACAAGGAGATGATGTAGAAGTTCATGCCTCAGTTTGGGTTGTGTATCCTAGTGGTACCAAGAAGTATAGTGATTTATGTCACTAGCATTTGGGGATGGGAATGAAGCAAGAGTTTTCATGTTTTGTTATGAGTTGTTCCACCTGTTAGCAGTTTATGGTGGACTATTAATGACTAGTTGGTATTTTATAGTAGTTTCCCCTTCTTGAGTGGAAGTGGGATGTTCTCAAGATGGGTTTTGTCACCAGTTCGGTGAGGTCTCCTCTGCATAGTGATGATGTATTGGTTGTTGTGGATTGGATCCAGAAGGTTTCTCATTTTTTTCCTGACTAAGGAGACCATGTCAGTGGATGATCCTGGGATAATGTATATCTATCAGAGAGTATGACTTCATGGGGTTCCATTAACCATGGTATTATATGTGTATTCACCATGCATGTATCATTTTTGGAAACTTTTAGAGAGGTAGTTTGGTAAATGAGTGCTTATAAGCACACCATGACACCCTCATATGTATGGCCAATAAAGGCGTATGATTAAGGTTCTTAAGGACATTATGTGAGCATGTTTCCTAGTTTTTTGGGACTCCTGGAGGAGGCATATACCCCTAGAGGAGTTCACATAAAAAATTATATTGGGAAATGATACATATGGAACCTTAAGAGTATTTATGTAGTAAGACATTCCAATTACCCTTCTTCAGGCTATAGGATGGTGACACAATTTCACTGAGCCCGCTTCTCTTGTAGGAGACTACTGAGTAGGTCCATTTGATTAGAATGAGGATGGATACTACATAGTATGGACTGAAATATTATTCCAATCACTATCAACGACCTCTATAGATTGAGGTCGGTGATTAATAATTTTTATAAATCTCAATGAGTTTGGTACACAAATGTATTTCAAGAAATGGTAAGCTTTCACCTTGGTATGTTATGTCGTTTGAGATTATATGGAGATTCAAGCTAGTATCCTATAAGTTGTTGTAACCTCATATATAATGGGGGATGGATAATGTATTCAATGTAACTCAGTTATACCATTATCAATCATAACTATATCATACATTATATCACGTGGAGTTTGAGTTAACGGTTAAATCGTCATTTGAGGAGAATCAAGTTCATATCATTGATGAGAGAATGATGGTTCTACGAGGAAAGTAAGTTTATTTAACATGAATAGTTTTGTATCATGGATATTTATAGGAATAGAACATGGACAAGGAAATGAAAAATATGCTCAGTGGATAGTTATATTCTCAGATGATTCTTAACAACCCTTGAGATTTTAATTCTGGAATGAATTTATTTAAGGGGGGTGATTGTATGATTTTGAGTTTTTCAATGAGTAAATATATTTTTCTTTTTGGTTTATATTATTTTTTATAGTCTAATGGGAGTAGCCAATGTGATCATGACTATATTAGGGGTGTCTAAGACATTTTCAGATCCTAGAGCTCCACTTTTTGTACAAAAACAAACAAACAGGGTACATGGTTAGAAGAAACCATGTGGGATAGGCCACAAAGTTACTTCTAACCATGTGAGGCCTAATATTATTATGCTAAAGGATGCATAGTTTTAGGATTGTGTGCAACATTAGGTACACTCCCATGTGAGTAACCTTTAATTTTTAGGAGAACTAAAATGAACTATTTGATTTCGGTTCCCCAAATCATGCACCATGCACTTGTGAGGTGCCCCTTAGAGCATTGATGGGTGCATGGTTGGAACATAGTTTAGAAAACTGTGTGGGAAAACCATGGGGCCTAGTATTTTTGGGAAATTTGACCCAATTTCTCATAAAACCTACTAAAACATAAAAAAATCAGTTTATCTTCTTTGTTTATAATTTAGGACTTGGGAGCCCCTTTGAAGGAAAATCCATCTCTTTTCCTCCTAATTATATATCTAAAAAGGAAATAAAACACCATTAATCTCATTGGATTAAAACATGTAAATTATTCATTCCTGTTGTTCTATTTGGCATTTAACTTCATATTAACAATGTTATTTAGTTTCATGATAATATGCCTAATATTCTTGTTCTTCATCTATTACTCATTTTTCTCCTGTTCTAGAATGAATCCGAAATCAAAACTGGACGAATGAACGACTACAGACCTGTGATATTTAGTTTTTACCATTCCATTGGTGTTTTATGAATTATAATAATTGTTTTCATTATTCAATGTTCCAGAAATTATGATAGTTCCTCTATAATTATATAAATGTTTGAAATGGGTGAATTATAAATTGTTAGGGATTCCCACTAGTCCCTTAGAGGTTGTTTCTGTTTTTTTCCCCTACAAAAGACACCCCTGGGTTATTCAATTGTTTCTCCTAATTTTAAATCACTCATGGGGTTTATTTGTGGATTCAAAGATAGTGGGTGAAGATTATAAATTGAATTGAATTTTTTGAGCTGATTAGAAGATGGTCTTTTTCCTTTGCAACGTTATACATGTGGTGAATTATATAATATTTTAAATTTTAGTCGATATATGATTGTTTGAACTCATATAATGTGATTGATTATGAAATGATGATTTGAAGATAATGATTTTAAAGGGTATCAGATGCCTTTGTTGGTTTACCTTGGATATTTATTCCATTAGATTTCATGGTTGTTACCTCTAGGGATCATGATAATGGTAGTGGATTCCTAGGATGATATTGTTCCATGGTTCTTGATTACATGGTATTCCTTGTGAAATTATACCCCTTGGATCTAGGGTTCCTGGAAACAATTTAGACATGTGTTATAGACATTATCATTATACTCCATCCTTGACTAATAGGGATTACATTTAGATGATCATAGGAGTCGAAGAGGATTCCATGGTCTTCTATAACTTTGTTCTGTCTCTATGGTTATAGGAACTTATCAATATAAGGCGTGGATTGGTTAATATGTTGGATTGTTTTATTGGTATTTTGGGTGAATTTGTGTATATAAGTTTGTAGATATGAAATGGTGACATGATTATTTCATTTACAGCTACCTGGTTATAAGATCATGACAATTGTAGTAGAGATCCTTGTTAGGATCGAAAATACCACTTGAATTGATTAATTTACATTAAATACTATAATATATGTTTTATACTTCACACGTATTGTCTTGTATTACATAGGAAAAAAATTCTAGACCCAATTTGTGGTAGACTAGTGTCAAATTACACCCTATTATGGATTTCACTAGTTACCCAGTAAGACTATGTGGATGCATATTGGGATCAGGGAATTTTCCCATTGTATAATTCATGATTGTTCCATGCTTTGGAGTTGGGTAGAAAGGGACAAAGCAATGTTTTTGATCCCGGATGGGGTAGTTCTTTTGGTGTTTTTGGTTTTCCAATACATACAATTTTCTATTGTGTGTGTACTGGATTACGTTGTTTTTAGAGACATTCCAAGACATATCAACTTGTATATAATATTTCATTTGGAATTCATTATTCAATAATGTCTCAGATGTTTATCTTCTATCTGGATGATTTACTACTTTTGGTAGTGATGGTTATTATTAGTATATTTTGTTACACTAAGATATGATGGAATTTTCTCCCCTAATAGACACTATACACCCATTATTCAAGTTAGTATCCTCCAGAATTCAGGGAGATACACTTGAGGCCTCCTGACCCATTGGATCGGGGCACCATATATTGGCATATGGTTTGGGACTTTACAACATCAACCTATGATGGGTGGGAAACAACATCATCATGAGAAATAACCTGTCTATGGAAATGATCATTTCATACCCAAAAGTTATAAATTAATATTTTCCAGTATAATTTATGTGATAAATAATCCAAAATATTACCCTAAAAACTTAATCTTGTTTATAATATATAAATTATTAATCCAATAAATTATTACCAAAAATGGTAATTAACTAATCAAGAAAAAATAACAACACCCACTGAAACCATTCCCTAAAAATAAATAGTATATTTAGAAATCCAATGGGAATCACCATGACCTCAAAATTTCAATTGCAACATCAACATGATGAATTTTGAAACTCATCATTTTTTCACTTTATATGATTATATCTTGTCAATCATTTCAAACCGACTTAACCCTTTTATTTTACCAAAAAAGTTATTATTCATTTTTAGATGATAAATTCTCATCACTATTACTTTTTTAAACTATAAATAATCTATGAAAACAATAAAAATTATATAATAATTCTTTGGTAATTATATAATAAAATCACATAGATATACATTGGGTTGAAACAATTCACTCTCTAATGTATCATTGTTCAAAATTTTCAATTCATTAATATTTTTAGGCTCTACCTAATATAGATCCATTGAAATAATAGACACACTTGGATAAATTTCGATTCCACACTCTATATCATGTGATAGGGAATATATTATATTTTCCCATGGAAAAATTTATGAAAATCCTCCACAACATCAAGAAAAAATTAAATTTTTCCTAAACAATGAATATAATCAAAATCCACGGTATTAATATGATACTGAGTGGTTTAACACACTTATGGATCATCTAATGTTCTTTATCACTGGGATAAGATAACATCGATATCCAATACAATTAAATATAACACTACAATACTAAAAATATATATAATATTTTATAGAATACATCCAGTCAATGGTATAAATGATATTTTATGGGGAAATTTATGGAATAATTAATTTTCATGTTTATTTTACCCATATAAAAAATAACCCATAATGTGAAACACTTACCCCTACAATCATATGACTTAAATGAGAGTACAATAATATAATGTGTTTTATATCCCCTCAATTGAAATATTTAATCTTTTAAACAAGGTAGGAATCATTAATGAATATGAAATATCTATATCAATTAATGAAAATGAAGGGTAAAAAAGATTTAAATCATACCTGGAATGATATATTTTTCTTTACATTATATATCATTATTTTAAAAAGATTCTCATCGAAATATATCCTTTTTTTAATATTTCCTTCTAACCCCATACAATAGATCAGAATATAATTTGTTTGGCATTGGGAACCCGCCTAGATGATTTTATCCATAACCAACTCACAGTGGTGCTATTTAATAATGGAAATACAAATTATATAAGTATGTTAATAAAAATTATCATATTTTTGTTCCTTAAATCAAATATGGTGTCCCATTATATTCATTTTATTCTTAGGTAAACACTAGACACCATGATTTGTGTGGTATATGATATATCAATGACATCTACCAATAAAAAGGTAATATATGAAATTATTAATCCCACCCACTGTTTGAGATATACCAGCTCTATCAAAACAAAACTGTGATATTTGATGACATTTATAAAAATTTTAAAATTTTAAAGTATAGATATAGGAATATTTATTTATCTGACTCCTCTTTGAGTGAAATTTTTTTGAAACATCTCTGAAATGGATTTCATATGAAAGAATTTATTTTTAAGTAATTTACATTTATTTATCACCATCATATATGTCATTTGAGAAACATATTTGAATTGAAATTAAATCATTATGTGAATATCTTTCACAATGTTACGATATACCCACTTCATACATAATAGGAAATCATGATAATGTAAAAAAATTCATGATAATCACCCAAATAAATTGGATGATAAAAATACCATATTATATAGTATTTCATTCCATAAATTCCTATTAATTAAGAGTCACTAAGAATAATACATCTTTTAGTTTTTATCCAAAATAACTCTATTTAATGGTCGATATAGAGCACAAGTTTAGTAAAATGCATAGTGGGGGTGAATTAGTGGAATCTTCTTTTGAATTTATCAATTTCAATTAATAATATTCTAAATTTTAAGGATATAGATCCACTAAATAAAAAATCATAGCACCACAACATATATAGAAACAATAATGGAGAGAAAGAGAGATGTATTTAAAATGTTCAAATTAAATGTATACTTCTTTATACAGTTGGATAGGAACAATAACATATGGTTTATACAATATTATTTCTTATTTATCACCATGGTATAATGAGTAAAATATGACCATGATAGGTTATACACCCCTATTACCTAACTTTATTAGAAACTAGTTATAAACCCAAGTAGTAGATCCTCCAGTTCTGTCTTTGTCACATCCCTAACCAGACTCTCCCCAACCTGAGAGAGTTGGTTGGGTTTTCTGACCATAGGTATCCCTATCTGTATGCCTGAGGATTCTAACTAGAATTCAAGGTCCAATAAAAATTTAGTAGGGATATTATACCATCTATTATCGAGTAATCATAATAGCATAAACTATAATCAAGTTAGTATTAAAAGAGCCAAATTATTTTAATGACCAACAGATTTCTAAGATGAAAGGGGAGAAAAATAAAATAATCTAATTGATAATAATAAAACATGAAATTTTAGGATGAAATGTATCAATATTAAATTATGAAAGTAATAAAATAATGAAAAATAAATTCCAAAATGAACGAATCCAAATCCCAACACACAATACCCATGTTAGTTCACCTCTTTTATCCAACTTATCAAGAAAACAATAATCATATTCATTGTCCCTTTCCCTTTTATAAATTAGAATACATGAAATATATCTATGTACCAAATAGCATATCATCCAGGGTATGAGTTCAGCATTGTAGGTTAAAACTGACATGTCTGAACAAATACTATCAAATTAATATAGTTCATGCAACAAAGTAATAATCTGAGTATTAATTTATTCAATTAATACTACACATTAAATAAACCGATTGTCCCTCCTGATCCGGGGTGAAATTATTGGCCAGTATAACCTTATTTTTCTCCCACCATATATCTTTTTTAGGGAAATATCATTCAGTGTCTGGATCAATCAACCTATCGGTGGTGGATCTCTTGATGAGGATAAATTAGAGGAAACATTAAAACAATTAATGGATACTGCACATAAGCTATTAAAAATCTCTCCATTGGGAATCTAGTCAACGTGCATTTGGATATCAATAATCCAATATAATAATATACTCCTCCCTTAGTCAACAAGTTCTAGAGAACCTATCCCATGGATTGTACAAATTCATAAACCTATAACTTAAGAATTTAAATCATCGAATGTTGTATCATAAAAATTTCTACATGACCCAATGAAACCCACCCTCAGGCATCAGTAACATCAGTGTCACATAAACACAATATATATGTATGTAAAATCATAGGGAAAATTACACAAAAACAAGATATATCATCATACCTCA
The DNA here is from genome assembly GCA_963277665.1 of Viscum album. Taxonomy (NCBI): domain Eukaryota; kingdom Viridiplantae; phylum Streptophyta; class Magnoliopsida; order Santalales; family Viscaceae; genus Viscum; species Viscum album. Next base: position 974,934,144 of record OY728143.1, read on the forward strand.
CAATGATAAATTCATAGAATTAACTTTTCTATTGCTGAATATATTTCATTATTTCAAGTTACTAATTATTATCATTATTCTATAAAACCTATTTCATCATGATATTGTACCTAAGATTATAATCATGAAAATTAATCAATTTTAGCCAAGGTTATTCTATGTTAATCAACCACTATAATAGATGTGTTATTTCAATACATAAATTACCCCAACAATCAAACATTTTACTAAATAATCTTGGGGATTAATTTTCAATCTATCCCAACTTCAACAAGGTCTAATGAAAGAGCACTTGTCGAGTGGCCTCAAGCCTCATTTTCAATAAAAATAGACCAGGGATAATTCATTAGAATGTATATAAATGTATATTTCATTAGATAATGAAGTTGTCAAATTAATCAGGTAGGGAAAGTTTTGTTCTACTGCAAATTCTCTATGTCACATACCAGGAACACATGAACATACATTTTGGATTTGATTTATGCCACCCACCTCAAAAGTATAGTATATATAGGAGAATCCTGAAATTTGTTGTAGAAGTCAACTTCCTCTTTCACTTTTAAATCATTTCTAAAACCTATTGATCTATCATTTTCTTGATTATATATTGATGGGGATATTGATATCACATATGTAGGGTTGTGGCTAAGAGAAATGGGTTACACAATCACAAAATTCATGGTTTGGGAGGTTTTATTTAGTGTTGTACAAGATATATTCTTGACATTCATAGGATTCACAACAAAAATTCCTTGATTCTCAAAAACACAAAAAAAAATCATCTTAGATTAAAAAACTGAAAGAAACTAATTTATTTTTGTGAATCTATCAGACGACATTTATTTATGATTAAAATATTTACCTGAATCCCTTCATGAATTGTATGGGTCAAAATATAGGCCTACACAATTCAATCCATGAATATAATTCGTGGAATGGATTAGTTCTATAGGAGAAAATCACCACACCTCCTGTTAACGTTTTAAAAGATTATTCAATTAGACCATGATTTAATATTCAAGGTTTGAAACAAAAAAAATCATTTATAGAAATACCTTGAAATAATGGAATCTTAGAACCACCCAACCATAAAAAAATTATCTTCAAGCTACTCTATGAAACCCTATGGGGGATCCATGAACAAGTATGGTCACTAATCTTGCATATCAGATTCACTCTTCCATGTCTTCTAGTTTACACACCCATGCTTCCACTAAATTCATAATAGTGGAACAGTCTTTCCCTAGTGTTTCTTCTCAGTAAATTTTATGATACATATCAGATTTTATTTGAAATATGTGTCTATATACAACATGTTGTAGTTAGAGTCTATCACTTGATATGAGTAAAGATGTTATCTATGATGTTGTGACCTATGAAACACATAATTCTTGGAACAATAGTGTTTTGGAAGAGATAAATAGTACACCACTTGACCAAAATTCTCCATAAATCTCAAAAAATCCGACAAACCCAGGTTTTAGCTTCCCTTTATTCAATATATGACATTGTCCCAGCTAAGGATACTTTCATATAATAACTCGATGATTGATATCAAACTCTATTGGTCATCTTTGACGGTTGGTGTATTATTTTTTCCATCTTTCTGTGGTCACAAAAAAACATTATGATCAACTGAACCTATATAGATATCTATTATACATGACTAGGTATAACTATTAATGACTCACAAATCTCTAATTAGTGAAGAGATAAATGACAATACATACCATAAAATTCCTTGAATGGATCCATCTACATTGATGCCTATAATATTTTATTATATGTGATCTCCATGAGTGCCATATACTACTCCTAAGTACCATGAAAATCCAGAACATAGGCTCACAACATATACCCCAGAATCTTAATCATTCGTTTAGATTGTCCATCTCTCTTAGTGTGATATGTTGTACATAGAAGGACCTGAGATACGAAATCCATCTGAATAACCTCCCAAAAATGTTATGTGAAATGAGTGTCTTGATATTATGTGATACGCTTCAGAAAACCTTGTAGTTGAACTATCACATGCACTTGGAGACTACCCAGATCATCAACGATGAAGTTATCCATAATAGGAGAGAAGTGGGATACCTTTTTTGTCAATCCATGGTCACCCACACAATGTTATTTTTTTAGTCTTCCAAGTTTATTATATCATTAAATCCAATGGGATATCATCCCACTTCCACTACGGAATCTGAAGAGGCTTCAATATCCCAGTAAGCCTCTCATACATTACCTTCACCCAAGATTAGGTGAAATATCTCACCAAAAAACTAGAAATGTCTTTATTCATTTATATAAACCATTACTATCTATGGAGATAATGATAAAAAATTGTTATAATAGGATTCACCAACCCACTTAAATCATTGAAAGTACTCATTACCTCATCATTAAATCTACAAGAATCGATGATCAACCTTGGAATAGAAGAGTATCACTATATCCAAGTGTCCATTTGATAGGTCAGTCCCTGCCATATATGTTGTCCCTAATAGCTATTCCTCCTATATCAGATAATTTCCCCATCATATCCTTGTCCAAAGGATGGGAAGAAAATATTTATAAATAATATATATTTGTCTCTAGGACTCATGAACATTTATATTCATGTTTCCAAAAGGTGTCATTAGCCACCACTTTCCACAGGACTACCACACTACCTCTATTATCATCTTCTAACTTATGTAATTAACAATATTTTATTTCATTTCCTAGTTTGTAATCCAACTCAAATTTGAAATATTGGAGAGAATCTACCCACCTCATCTGTTTAAGGATTGGGTCTAGATGATGAATGATGACCATTGGGATTTTTTTGTGTGAGTAAACCAAAAACCACTCACCCAAAAGATAATTCCATCCATTTATCAGGGTGTGAAACACTACTGCTAACTCCATATCATGATTAGGGAAATTCATCTCATGCGGTCTTATTTATTTTCTTTTATAAGCTACCACACAGTACTCTAGTATCATAACTACTCTAACTCTAATGTGGGATGTGTCACAATACATGGTATATTACTTAACCAGTACTATTATCGTGAGGATCAGGTATATGGTAATCATACCCTTTAGTTCGAGAAAATATATCTCATAAACATATGACCAAATTAACTTGACAACTTTCTTATTTATCCCATTACCATATCCATATAGGAGAACTCCTTGATAATCTATTTATAATAACATTTTAAACCCAAAAATGTCGAAATTATAAAAAAATTCTTGGGTCTCTCCAAAGATACCATGGCTACAACTTTTTCACGGTCCACTAGAACACTATCCTTTTTGATAACATGACCAAATATGTATACTCTATCAATCTAGAAACACTATTTATATTGCTTTTCATAAAACTAATTCTCAATATGTATATTATGAATTAGGTAAATGTATTAGGAGTTTTCATCATTTTACTGGGATTATAATAAAATGTTTTCAGCAAAAAATAACAAAAACTAGTCAATGAATGGATGAAGTATCCAGTATATGATATCCATGAACACTATTGGTGCATTCATCATACCAAAACACAAAGTCATAAAATTTTTTAATATATAACCACTTATAAATGATGTATAGGTTTTGTTACAAGGTATCAACCTCAAATGATGGTACTCCTAACTCATTTCAATCCTGAAAATTATCTTGGATCCTCTCATTTGATTTAAAATACTATCAATCCAAGGAAAATGATATAATTTCATGAATGTAATCTAGTATAATCTATGATAATACACATGTAAAATCAAGTTCATATCATACTTATACATGAAAAGAACATGAGAACACCATAGATACATACTAGGATGTATGAATACCATTGATTTAAAATATTCTAACTAAACAGTCAACTCATGATGCATTGGTGGTTCTATTATATAGGGTAGAATAGAGGCCTATTCTGATCCAGGAACGAACTCGATCAAGAACTTTATATCCTTCTTGGGTGGTAATCCATTGAACACTTCAATAAATATATCCTAAAAATGGATTACCACTAGAGGAAAAATATCCTATTTCATTCCACAATTATATTGATTAAGGATTTTCATATAATCCATGATACAATCAAATATGCACTGAATCAGTCTTCCATAACAAGCCTGAATATCCCTCTCAGTAGTGAGTATAGGTAATGCCTTATATATATATGAATGTAACATTACACTAATAAAAGTTTATATAATATTAGTTGGTAATATGATATTATATACCATTTAAATAATTAGATCCTATCATTTCCTAAAAAATGGATCCCAAAAGTAACAATCACCACAAATTTCTAGAGAACATACCTTCCAACATTTGATATCCTCCAACCACACAAAAAATGATATTTCTAAATTCCTAAAAACATCCATTCTCTCTAGAAAATACAAAACATATGAAATTTGGGGAAAAAATTGTAATATGATGCTCTTGTATGAAAAAACCCAAGAAATAGTGAATTATATAGGAGTAGTACCTATAATAGTAGAAATTAAAGCATATAATCTAGACGGAGTAGGCTAAATGACATAAATCTAACTCACATGTCTATCTTGGTATATAATCCTACTACCTTGTGATATTCCTAATAGAAGGTATTATCACTCTTTCACTGTGGTACCATTTCCACTACCATATCCTAAACATTGGATGGAACTCCAACTACTTTTTTACTATGGAGTAACTAACCCCCCCCCCCCAGAATCAGATACTTGTCCGGATCCATTTATACTACTCTATAGCTAAATGTTCCTATATAACAACAAAATATGACCCATCCTACCAAAGTAATAGCACTCCTCTGTGGGTTGAGGAATCATTGGGTGCGTATCGCCCAACTTTCCTCCCTAAAAACACTGAACTGGTATTTTCTCATGATGTGGAAGTCCACTATCCTAGATTCTTTATTTTCTATCCCCATAGTTGAAAATTTTGTATTGTAAATTAATCCCTAGATATGTATAACTCCCAATTCTGGTTACTAAATATTTATAGCCACCACTCGGGGTCTCTCTTAGATTACCTTAAATGCTGGGAACCTGAGTCATCAAATCCATAAGTCTATTCATAAGAAAAACATTCACATGTGTCACGATCCCATAACAATTCATTTTCTGAAAACATATTTCCCAAGTGACCTCATTAGATACCACAGATGGAGAAAATTTATTCAAGGGTATGAAACATCTAGCATAGTCTATCACTATCATTCAATACTATTCAATATTCATGAATATGAAATACTCCATAACCCACAAAATCCCTTGATTGAAGTTGATCAAGAATTTCTCCTTGAAATAATTCCATGTTGAAACCTCATGCTACCTGGGCTGCTCAAGAATATTCCTATATCATGTGGATAGTCTTAAAAGAATATAAACAATAAGATTAACCCTCTTATATTTGGGTTTCATGAGGTATATATTGATCATATTACGTATCTTAACCTGGAAAACTGCTACTTAGTGGGGGGGGGGATATCCCCAGTGAATGTTGGTGGATGATGTAGTTTAAAATATCTTTTTGTCTTAAACATCAAAGGTATGATGTGAATAGTATCCCTCTCCATGGATCACACCAACCTCAGTAATCATTCATGAAGTTGATATTACATTATATTCTCTGGAGTTGTTGGATGAATTGTCTAAACTGTGTTAGGAGTGATTTGATTAACACACTCATGGGGCTCAATTCGAAGATCATTAGAAGGTATTTTATCTAAAAATACTAGTTAACTCCTTAAAAACAATACACATAAAAATTCAACCTCAGTATCTGATAAAAATAGAGAACCACTAACTCAAAGTTCATGTAAACATTAATTAACAAGCGAATTGTAATAACAAAATATTTTATTTTATTTATTTTTATCAGATTTAACTATGATTTCATTTCAAAGTTCATATGGGATGATATGTCACATAAATTAATTATTACCCTATAATGAGCATTTAATGTGATATATATATATCCTTATGTTTCTGTAATGATGCATGTGAAGTCATATTATGCCATAGTAGGTCATAAGTAAAAAAAAGTCAATAAAAATAACATCATAGAATAGGTGAATTGTCTATGTAGAAATAATATCAAAACCATAACAAGAGAATAACATGAAAAATAACCCCATCCCCAAGAACTCAGTTCACCCCCCCCACATGGGTTAGATAATTCATTAAAAAAGATTATTACCAAGTACTAACAAATCCTAGAGTGCTTTCAACCTTTCCCAAATAGAAACACAACATATAAGAAACCTTGGATCTATTACCCCATTGTAATGTACTTATCCTGACACTACCTCACATCATCGAGTCGGGTGGGTTACATAACCTCAAGCACACATCCCCGGATTATAGAGGCTTTTGACTAGTTATGATGGTATAAAAAATATAGTTTGGATATTATACCCTCTATTACGGAGTAATACTAATAGTATAAGAAATAATCAGAGTAGCGTAAAAATAAAAGAAAAATTATAATGATCAATAGACAAATAATGAAAAATAAGTGACTTGTAAAATAATCCATATGATAGTAATGAACAATTTCATGTTAGGAATAAATGTATCTAAATTACATGATAAATTTCAATAAAAATAATTGACTAAGATGACCAAAATGAAGGAATATGAATCCCCAAACCTCACCCTAATGTCTGTACATCATCATGATCAAACCCATACAACAAACAATAGTCATCAGTATGGAGAAAAATTCTTGTCTAAAATTACATCTATGAATGTTTTTTGGGTACAAAATAGAAACACATCCAGGTTGTGAGTAACTATTAGTAGGTCACCACCATCATTTTTAATAAAAATCATGAGTGAGAAATATAGTACATTTCAAAAATCGATAGTTATAATATACTATAAATAACATAAACCTAAGTAACCTAATGTTCAAAGGCGATTCTATGATCTAGTCCAACCCACGTCGACATCATTTTAGATATCTCAATTTAGTGAAGGATCCTTTTTCATCATGATGGAAGACCCAATAGATGGATGATTCTATTTTTTAGGATGATTTATTAAAAAAATGTCCTATAGACACATGGTATCACGATTCTCTCCCATGAATCCAGTGATTGTGTATACAATCATCATATTTCCAATATTATCATATACTCCACCCTTAGGAATTTTGTACCAATTCTCCTAGACCACATTTAGTAAAAAATCAAGCACCTAGAAATAAGTTTTCAACATAATCATGTGTCATGTCAAGGTATCCTCAACATCAATCATGACATCCCTCCCCCAAGAAACAATCTCATTAGTTTCAAATAGACACCAATTTTATGCAATGAAAATTAGATGTCCAGCAATACATATACCACATATATCATTATAAGACACAATGGTCAATTTATCTAATATCCATTTTTTAGTATAATATATTTCGTTAATTCAGGTTTCTAATTATAATAATAAATATATCATACTTGTTTCACCATGATCTTCACCCAAGGATTATTAGAATGAAAATTAATAAATTTTAGCCAAGATTATTATTTCAAAAACAATCAATACAAGCCACATGTTATAAAAATAATTAAATTAATAATTTAACCATCAAAATTTCTAAATCATAAATGAGATAAAATTTCAAACTAACCTAGTTTCAATAATTTTCATGGATGGAACACCATTCGGGTGGATGAAAGTCCTAGTCCCAACATCAATGTTCCAAATAGAATGCATTGGGAGGTATATATAGGTATTTCTCATTAAATAAGGATATTATAATAGTAATATGGTCATGAACATGATGTGATAGTGAAAATTCCCTATATCACATCCTAAGAAAAATATACAAAAACAATGGAATTTTTATTGAGACCACCCACCAAAAAATAAGAGAAGACATAGAAAAAACCTCACATCCACACATGCCATCAGATTCCTCCTTCCCTTAAAACTATAGTTATGAGAGTCCAAGATCCAACATGTTATGTATTCATGATCAAAGTGAATGAATAGATCATTGATGTTCACTATTCTGTCAATATAAATGGTTTACATGATCATAATTTGTATGATGCTTGAGGTTTTTTTAAGATTGGGATGACATATTCATTATGTGAATAGGATTCAAGTCATCAATTCCCCAATTCCTAAAAACATCATGAAATCCATCAACTAAAATTAAAAAAATGGATGAAACATATGTTACAGTGGAAATATATCACACAGTGTGAATTTATAGTTCATGTGATCATATAAAACCTTTGATGCCTTGTATATGTCCAAGGGTTGACCCAGACAATTCAAATCCGGATTATTATTCACGATGAGAATTTGTTTTGGAGTTATTACTCACCACTCCTACAACTTCACTTTTGAAATGATTATTTTACTGGGAAAAGTTTTTTTTACATGAATTTAATCTAGAAACAAACAATATGAAAGAGAGACTTACCTATAAAATGAAGGAACTTTCTATCTTGTTATCCATCCCAATCACTAACTATTATAACATGAGTGATTTTATGACCAAACCAACTTATATTTTCATTTTGTTGACATAAATTCCAATAAAAATTCTCTTCAATATTGATCCCTATATAGAAATATATCCATTCACTACTAGTAATTTCAATAACATGACAATTAATTTCATACATCAGTGTACATGATCCTGTGCACTTTTTCACAAATACAATTTTATACATACAAGCATTCATTAGATATTGAATTTTCGGATTTCTCAGTCTCATATCATCAGATCATGAATTTTTGGATTTCCCAGTCTCATATGATCAAATGATCTTGTTCTTATCAATCAACTAATTACTCATGACAATATGTTTTATACTTTGAGAAATATGTCTTCATCTTTATTCTCTATCTTTTATATCTCATTGATACTATGGTGTATCAATTCTAAACATCCTCTAATCCAAAATATATAACTTATGTTACTAGTATTTATTATTTTATAACATATTTTAAGTTATTCTAAGATTATATTCATGTAATGATAATACTATTGAATTCACAATCTCTTCTTGATACTTCACATTAATTGAATATATCCTTTGTCCTGCACTATGTGATCATGTTTCAAGGAATATGTGTTGGTAAAAATGATTTCCCCCTTACTATAGTATTCGGCATATGGATTTCACTTATTCAATGCCTGGATAAGAAATACCATGAACCCACTCATTCATTATGTATTAATAAGAGTTCATACGCTCTACTGATTCTTTACAAAGCTACACTAGCTCAAATAATCTATTCTCTATGAAATCAAGAAACTCAAAATTCTCTTCATTTCTTCATAAAAATGGAAGCTCACGTATTTTTTCCTATGTGAAAACATTGGGCTCTCAAACGTATTCCTCATTTATGAAAACAAAATATATCATTATTTAAGAAACCATAGATAATACTCAAGTATAATGTTTCCAAACATGGCCTCAATATTAATAATTTTAAATAGTATCACTATATTGGATTTTTATTATTATTCCATGTAATATTTATGTTGATCATAACTATATTTATAGGAATCTATCAAATTGATGTGACATTATTTTATTTTATTTTTGGATATTCCATGAAATTCAGAGGAACATGTTATTTTCCTTTCATATACTCATCTTCAAGGAATCTCACTTTACCAGATACACATACACATGAAAGTGAAACTGCATGAATGTATTATAATTCATATAGAAAAACTCCATCATGGAATCATGGAATCATGTAAATTATTTCCTCAAAATTACTTATTATTTTTAATAATAATATAAAAACATAATACATCTTCAATATCATATTTTTAGTGCTGAAATCCATATAATGACGCGTACAACCATCTTTGGAAAACCCAAATCGATCATCCAAGTAAATTGAAAAATCTGATAACATTATAGGTAGTGTTTTAATGTACCAATATAGGAAAAAAAGTATCAAAATATTCAAACCAAACTCTTAGGTTCCAAAGGCGATGACATTTCTTGTTCATTGCCCGATGGATGCTTCAACAAACAAGGGAACTACCCAAAAGAATTTGGAATTTTGTACAATGAAACCAGTCCACATGAAATCATATTTTATAACAAAGGATAAAAAATGTTTCATTATGTGGACTACTATTGTGGTAAAGCACGACATTTCATATGAGTACTCTTCTATGACAGTAATCTTACATGCCCATCACCAATGATTTTTGATATAAATAGAAAAACACCACCCCAACTTGTTCATGGTGATCATATGGAATTCAAAGCATCACTATGTTGTGCATAAGAACAATATTCACCAACATAAAAAAATCATGGAACCCTCAAGGAAGAAAATATTTCTAAAAAGCTTCCATATGGGTCAACCACTGATTTGGCCCATAGTTAGGAAATCCCCACCCAATCTTTTCTATTCCATGTCAAGTTCATGAAATAATCCATTTCTATACAACCCTAGTCTTGTGGAGAATTTCCGTTATTTCATGCACATCATCCCTTTATCTTAAATAACTAATCCAATTATAGATCACATGGATCACACAATTATTGTGTGATACCCTCTAGGCTTTCTCACAACAACTTTCGGATCCACAACCCAATATCTCGTATGTCTTCACATCACCTTCTTCTAAGAATTGGTACTCTAAACATGGTTCTTCTAAGAACTTGGACTCAGACATGGAACTCATGATTAACCACTCATCCTCATGGTTGTATCATATAGTTTCTTAAGACATCACCCTCATATAGGATCATGAACTATGTCCATATAAGTTGAAGGGGTTTGGAGTGAGTCCCCATGTCTGAGATGCCTGAAATAAATCTGTCGTGTACCACATCCTACTTGTACAGAGTTACACTGCATTAATACATCATCATCACATGACATAAAACTACAGTATTACCCAGTTCAATTCAAACGATATTCCCCATGTATGATCATCATGGGATACCACCCTCGACCACCCCAATGTACTATCCACCCCTAGTGGGTTGCTTCCATTTGTAATCCCCACTCACCCAATTCCATAAACACATGATGACACATGTATGACCCATAGAAAATGAGATCCTCCTCACATGAAATTATATCCTCGTACATGGCCTGACATCCTTAATATAAATCTTCCATGGATAATCCTCACACCATCTCTCATTGAGTCTTATTTTTGTGATAAGAGCATCAGATGTATTTTATCCACTTGTTTCTCACACTGATCATAACTCCGAGGGTCATAGAGGTTAGTAGAGTCCATGAAAATTACCCAATATCATACCTTTATCCTCCTACCTAGTGTAATATCTCGTATCATCCAATGGGAGACTTTTATTCATAATCCCAACCTCCATCTACCTGGGATTCTCCTGTGCATAAGGTACAATCACATTATCTATTCCATGGGGCCTCCCCCTTAGGTATAAGACACAACCCATTCAGATACATGTGGACTTTGATTCCCAAATAACTTTTATATTTAAAAAATCCTACTTGGAGTCCAAAACCAATATCTTAATCCATCATTAATTTCACTATGCAACATCCCAATAAGATCAAGAAACTCTCTTTGGAGACCACATCACCTCCAGGTCCCTCGGGATGCTCAATTCATAATCCCATCATCATATATGACCCAGATAAATCATTTGAAGATGCAATATTACATTAATATTCCCCATAACACCCCTCATTGACGCTCCCATTTCAATGAATGTATTTTTATCTCATTACATTGAACTACACCGACTAGTCTCATCACAAGACTTCAAAATGAGGCACAGAACAACCTGAGTTTGTTAATATTCATATAAATAGAATATGTAAGATTCTTATTTGTGGCTCAATCCCAACTAATGGTATACATAGGTTCCCCTCATAGGGTTTCAACTCCCCGAACCACCTCTAATGGTGTTCTAATTAACCATCATAGTGTGACATCTTCTGTATATGGGGAACACCTCCTAGATCTATCTCAATCATAATTTGGACCCATCCTCCTTGATTGTTTGTTTCCTTCCCATTATGTGACACACCTCCTGGATCCACCTAAATAGGATGTTCTAATAGATCCATTAGAAATCCTCAATGTGTGACATCTTCCCTCTTAGGGATGAAACTCGTTGACCCATCTCCATGGGGCGTTTATGAAAAAGAAACTCCATCCCCAAAAGATGTTAAAATAGCCACCTATTTCATATTGAAACCTCATAATAGACATGTTACAATTGAGGTGATATCCTTTGAATATATGAATCTATGGTTTTTTCAAACTCATGCTAAAAATTTTATTCCTGAGGTGAAATCCTTTGATGATACATGCCCATGGAATTAGATACCTCATGATCAAAAAATGATTCATTGGTTTCTATGCCTAGTATTTTTCTATGAGATTACCTCCTATGAGGATGTATATAGGTTTCCAATTTTCTTAGCATCAAGACATGCCATCAATGACAAACGTGACTACTCTCCTGACCAAAGGTTGTTACCCAGTCAAGACCCACTGAAATACCCAGAGAAATGGAGTATAATTAATGAGTGTCTACAAATAGAAAACAACATGAATGAGTTCCATGAACATTAATTAACTATATATGGGATACCTAGACTAGGATACATGTTCTATGGAGGAATCCATTGAATGTGGAACCAATATTGTAAAGACTTAGATTTTTTCATGTAATATTTTTTAATTATATGGAATTATTACGAGTCTAAGAATTATTGAAAGCGCGTGATTCTAAGGCCTGGTGTGCCCAGAATTAATTTCTGAATTTTTTTAAGGTACGTTCTATAATCGCATAGGAGACATTTTCTATCATTTGAAATGATTCTCAGATTAAAAATATGAGGGCGCTGTTTAATCCGCAGCACCATGATTTTCTTAAGGGAGGCTTCACTTCGATGGTAGATGGTCGGGAGAAAAATATACTTTTTGGACATTTAAAAAGAATAATAAAATAACAATGTTATATTATTTCACTTTTATCTTCCTCCAAAGGAAGACCGGTGGTGGAAGTACTAATGACTTGTCAAGATAATAAATGAATTTACTCTCTTTTACTTGTAATCACACCATTGGGAGTTTGGGTGGTCCATTAATTAAATGAACCTCATAAATTCCTCGTTGTTTTACCCACCTCTTCCCCCTCCTATTTATAGGGATCTTGGGGTGGGGTGTTGGTACAGCTTCACCAAGAGACGAAGCTCTAGAAATGTACCAAGAAGCCAACCACCTGGAGGATGAGAACAGTTTCAGTGAGAGGTGATGATCACCACTGAATCACAAATTGATGACAATGATGAAGGATGTTCCATCGATCATCGTCAGTGGATGTCTTATCCAAGTAGGGGGATTGTTGTAATGTTCATATTTATGAGATAACTTTTTGGCTTTCTGATATGATGCTAATGAGGAGGGCACAATCCAAATGAAGAAATGCCTGGACCTTCCACCTCTTTGGTATTTGTCTCGTTTTTCTGGAACGGTTTTCCAAATGGAGCGGCAGGATGAAACCAGAGGACATGCAATGATCACGGTGACCCGAGAGCCTCATATGCATAAAAGAAACCAAAAAAAGACCAATGGAGCGTGTTTGATGGTTCACAGAATGAACCGTTGGTGTTCCATGTCGGAAGCATCTAGAGGTGGCTGGAAGAGACCCGCGACGGTCCAAGGTAGCCGCGCGGGACAAGGGCGGCGCCCACAGGCCTCACTGATGGAAACAGTCGTGGCCAGTAGGCCATGGAGGGAGGGTGTGGTGGGGCCCTACGCCACGCCGCATTGGCAGAAGCCGTTTGGCCAAATGGCTGACTGTTTCATGCTGTGGGGAAATGCCACACCAGCTGGGAAAAACGTCCCCACAACCGTGAGGCCAGCAGAGAATGTGGTCCTCCTTTTGGGGATCAGACCGGATGCAGGCCGGTCGAGCGGGTCGGACCCACGACCTAGCATTCCAGTCAAGGTGGGTCGATCCCCACTTGGCAGGCCAGGATAATCTTGTACCAAGATCACAAACCAATGGGATGAACCTGATAGGCCAAACCCAGGGAACCGTGCCGACCCTTAATGGTCCAGACCCGGGCGGGGTCAGATTGTCCCTAAGAACCGTTGCGTTGGGCTGGTCAGACCGAGTTAGTCCAGGACCAAACCCAACAGGCACCTGAATAAATAAACACCAGTAACTGATGAACAAGGTGTCTATTTTAAATTCCATCAGTGGAGTTGCGACCCCTTTTGGGAAGTGGTCCCTTTGGCATATTCCAGCAGGCCCGAACGAGCTGGGCCAGACTAAGATGTGATGACTCCTGTTCACAGAAAGAGATGTAACTAACAGACCAGGTGTCCGATCGACATGCCGTCTGTGGCATAAGGACTCTTGTGAAAAGGAGGTAATTTTGAGATAATATATGTTATTTTTGATGGATTATGACGTTTGACTTGGGTTGGATCAGAATTGAATCCAACATGGCCCTTTTTACAAAAAGTGCTCATATCTCACAGACCGGGCGTCCGATCGATGCACCATCTGTCACATTATGACCCATTTGATAGGGAGGTCCCTTGAGTATGCTTTTTATAGGACATAGTACCAGTTGAAATATGAAGGATGGTTTGAGGAGTGGTTATCCCAGAAACATGTGTGATATGAGCGGAAATTATGTGACCGACTACCTTGGAAATAGCAACCATGTGTGGATCAGCATTATAGTGACCATGTGTGGATCAAAATCGTAGTTACCTAATGAGGAACAGTTTTAGAGTAGCCTATAAAGGATCAGAAACTAGCAACCCTGTGTGGATCATCAACGAGTGACCCTATGTGGATCACCCTTCGAGTGACCCTATGTGGATCAGCATTCCAACGACCCTATATAGATTAGAATTCTAGCGACCCTCTGTTGATAAGATGTGCATGACCCAATGAGGACCATCCAAATAGTGGAACGTCATGGATCAGTGACATATGACCTTGTGTTGATTGGAAAAATAATAAATCCTTCCCCGTTGAATTTTAGAAACATCCAAACGAAATAAAATGATGTAGCTTTAGACTAATCATCATTATTCATGAACGTTTTATTGTATAGCATGTGTGAGCTGACTATTGCTTCGTGCTCTGTGATTGAGTTCTCAACTTGTGATTTTTCCTTTTCGGAAATCTGGGAGACCTTCGAGGGTCTCAGGGTCCCTATTGAGTGTTTTTATACTCACTCTTGCATGGGCTTCGCCCGCAACTTGTTGAGTTTTGTGCAGACAACGAGCATCTTTGATTGAGGGTTGGGATCCAGGACTGGATGGTGCTCGGAGGAGGGCCTTTAGAAGTGATGTGTCACAATGAAGACTAACCAAGAGTTGTACCTTCCATGTAGGAAGGTACCCCGGTGGAGATTCCAAGAGGAGTTTTTCTGTTGTAGTGGTACTTTTCATTTGGGCTTGTATTTTTGCCCCCATTATTTATAGTGCTCACCCCTTTTACTCTTAGTAAACAAATTTTTTCTACTGCAATTTTACTACGTGGGTCGTACTCGTTGTATTCTTAGATAGTGTGTTTCCTTGTTTAATGGAAATGCCTTCCAGTTTTTTAGGGATATGTCTTTCAGTTCTAGTCGCCAACCCCTAGCATAAAGAATGTGGGATTGGGGTAGTCACGACACGGGCTCCAGGGGACAAGTCATGAAAAACATCCCATCATACTATTTACCTCAACGAAATTACATTTATATTTATTGTTATGAAATATTCCCACCTTTTTAATGTTGTAATGAGGGGTAAAAATGGAGGCCATCACACATTATCACACAATGAATCTTGCCCTGTCGAAATCATCAGAAATGAATATGAACAATCAAAATCTTATTACAACCTCATATGTGGAATTTCTTAATGGTTTTTGTATCTTTAATATCATCAAAAACTCAGTATATAAATCCCTACATGATGGAAACCCTCAATTCTTTATTGTAGAAAAATATCACCCATGAACACATATGGGAAAATATCATTGCATCCAACACTATTTAAATCCTATGAGGGCCATGTATTTAAGGTTTAGATTTCTCATAATCATCCATCTCAAATAGGTTCCACAGTTGTACTTAATTTTACCTTATAATATAACATACCTATAACATCACTCATCCATGGAAACCATTTTTACTCTATAAACACATGATACACCAGTGCAATTCACCTCATGTACACCATACTGCTCTTGTGCGACACTCGATTGCACAATGCAACTAATGTGAGTGATATGACCACAATAACTACCTACCACATGCTAGATCATACTATGATTCCCCAAATGATTCCCAGATTGGATAAGAATGATATAGTTCGCCTTTCAGCTTTGGCGGGAAATTTTTAATAAAACCTTATAAATAGAGTTAGTAAAATTGTCACCCCTAAATTCATTTAGGTATTGAAACTATAGTCTATTATGAAATACATCATTCCATTTCCACTAAAAATTATAAAAAAAAAATCCCCTCTTGGTGATATTCATGTAGGATCATAAAAATTTTATTTATTTACCCAATTCTATATATATCTTCATTCATTAGGTCTCCACAATTCACTTTTTCATTTTTTAAAACATTTACTCATTAAAAACAAAATTATCACATGTATTCAACATTATGAAAAAACACATAATAATAACATGTTAATTGAGGATTTATTCATATCCATCCTCCAAAAATAATCACATTCTATTACCAATTACTTATTGAATTATTCTCATATAAATAAACGTATTCAATAACAAAAACTGTAATTTTCACTTGGGCACCTTAGTAACCCATTGATTTTTTTTATATACTATTAATCTCTGAAGTCAATATGTGTGCCTCAATAAATTCTATCATATCCCCATTATTGATACAAAATTAAATGGTCAATATAAATATTTTATTCCCTCAATATTCATTTTAAAATACTTCCCCTCCCATTATATGGCATCGCCCTTTTTATTACATAACTTTTCATTACATAATATAGACAGATGATCATTAAAGTATAGTGTCTTGGAAATTAGGAACATAAAACATGAAAGCCTAAAAAAATTAACCCACTTTAAAAACTTCTTGAAATGTTTATCCTATATAAAATTACTAAATCTCATAACCAGGAGACATACATCAAAGGAAATGATGAGCTGAAGGCCCAGTAAGGGAAAAAAGTGAAACTTTTTACATGTTAACATGAGAGATATCAATAAGAACATAGAGATAAAGTGTAATATCATAATAATAATAACATTAAAGATAAATTGAAAATATGGTGACAAAATTTAATTGAGACTTTCAAGAACATATCACCAAGTTCCATCTCTGAGGTGTCAAGAAAATTACCAATGTTATTCACCAAGGTATCGTAAAAATTGTCATCTCTGAAGATTAATTTCATTACCCAATGCATTGGAGAAATATTAGGGTTTTCCCATAATATGTATTTATTTTAATTTTTTTAACATAGATAATTATCAAAATTTTCATAAATAACCCAAAAACAATAAAATAAATGGGTTTTATGTCAAAATCGTGACATTTTAAAAGTGCATAAAGACATGAACATTATGTCATTTATAACCCAGGTTAAGGGATTATGGGTTTTATGTATGTCCATTATAGAATAAAATAAATATCATTTTTAGGTCGTGATTAATAACCCTAGAAATGAAATAGTTTTGGGTATTCACATCAATAAAATAATAAAAAATAGAAAAATGGAGAGAGGTTGAGATGAAAATTCTGCAGCATAACAACTATACAACATTATTTTAGAAAACATAAAAAAGAGAGGGGAAAAGGGTAAACCACTCATAAATAACTCATAATAGAGTAAAAGAAAAAAATAAAATGTAAATAAGATCATAGTATCGATATTTGAATTACATATTACATGGAAAAGGAAACATGAAAGAAAATAGATATGTGATTTCTTTTACGAATATTTGTTAGCCCAACGACGTCACATAAAAATTCAAAAAAAAAAAGTAGATGAGAGGAGAAAGGGTCTCTCATAATTTGGAAATAAAAAGGATATAAATAAGGATATAGAATAACATAACCCAACATAATAAAATGGAAACTAGAAGATGTAACAAAATGGATGTCATGACTAAAATAGGAGGGTAAAAGGTTATCTTGCCTTGAAGAGTAACATCGAAAACATGACGGTTGGGACCTAGGGGTGCTTGAGGGAACCTTGGGGGACTCCTTGGTAAGTAAAAATACTAGAAATTCGTTGAGGAGGAATTTGGAATGTAATGAATGTAGTAATGGGTTGTAATTTATAGAAAATGTGAACGAATATTTTATTAATTTCTAAGGGACACCTCATTAGTGGTATTTGCAAAACCATGTGCTTTCCCATGGTATCGTCCCATCGTATTGGACACAAGGAACACCTCAGAACATATCTTACTATACAAAGTCAACCAGAATTATTACAGTATGATTACGTCATTAATGTTGTCATTAAACAAACCGAAACTCAAAATTTTATTTTTACTATTCACCGAAATTTCAACTATTTCAGAAAAAATCCTAAATATTCGCCCAACGCATTTTTTGACATGTTGAATCAAAAAGTGAAAACCATTTTATTAAAATTAATTTCCTTTTAAATTAAATTAAATAAATAAAAAACTAAATCTTGAATAATAAATTCTAAAACATTTATTTACTTATATTATGAAAAAATTATATCACATTACCACTTATGGTGACTAAAAAATATTTATACCTCCTAGGGTGATGTTACTCTTCCATTGGTAAAATTATCATTCATAAGGGTAAAATTACTTTTCAAAAGAGTAAACATACTATTCACCAAAAAAATATTTTGATCTTATTAAACCACATTTTTCACCTTCATTATAACCATGTATGTCAGATTTTTTAAAATAATTACACAGAATAAGTTATTTATTAATAATATAATTTTTTACTATTTATCAGAAAAACATTATTCATAAAAACAGTATTCATTAAATAAAATTAATCAAAAACACTCTTCCTAAAATACTATTCATCAAATTGAATCTTTATAGAAAACATCTAGAAAATCCATCCTAGGTTAATTTTGACATTTTAAATTCAAAACTGTTGGTTATTTACCATAATAATTCATTATGATTGATAAAACTCCGAAAATACGATTTTTTAGTTCAAAAATCAGTTTATCAAAATTGTCATAATTAATCATATACATTATTATGAAAAGATATTCCTAAAACAGTAATGATGAAATGAAAATTTTATTTATACCAAGGGATTAGAAAAAGTAACTAAGGCATCATTACATAACCCCTTATAACACCTACATAGGACCTAAGAGTATGGTGTGCAATGGTGATAGAATCTTGGGGTTGCTCAATCAGCATTGCCCGAGTTGTGATTTCTATCAACTCGAACATCTCATGTAAGTGATTACATTCAAGTTTAAGGTGTTGAAATTAGGCTTGGGCATGGTCCAGATTGAAGCCCAACAACACCACCTCCTTCCCAAGCTCCGAAAATGGGCTTCGTACAGGCCGAGTCTACTAGATGAGGCCACCGACTCTTCTTTGTGTATTAATTAAACATGATCATTTGTATTTATAAACAATAAACATAACGTTAATAGTAGCTTCCAACATTCATGTTGAACAACATTTATATAACAGTAAAAACACAAAGGTCTCATTTAAATTATACTCACTTCATTAATAAAAGGATATAACTTAGTTGAGTACAAAATAAAATTCCACACAAATTTAGGAAATATATTTTATTCAAAAGTTAGAGTATTTACATTCCTCCGCGCTTAAGAAATTTCTTCCCCAAAATTTCAAATCACCCCCTTAGAAGTGAAAAGGTGTAGTTACTTCTTCCTTATAGACTCCTCTGGTTCCCACGTGGCTTCTTCAATTTTTTGTTTCACCATAACACCTTAACACGGTGTGTTGTCATGTTGTGAATAACCTTGTCTCTAAGATCCCATATCCCCACCGACTTCTCCTCAAAAGTGATATATTGTTCCAGTTGTACAAACTCTTCATTTAGTACATGTGAAGGGTCAGGTATGAACTTCCTCAAGAGGGATATGTGGAAGACATCATGAACATGTGATAAATTTGGAGGAAGTGCAAGTCGATAGAACACTTCTCCTACGTGATCAAGGATTTCATATGGGCCAATGTACCTAGGGATGATATTACCATTCATCCCAAACCTCATGACTCTATTAGAAGGTGAAATTTGAATAAAGACATTGTCATTAACATCAAACTCCATGTCCCTTCGACGGTTGTCGGCATAGCACTTTTTCCGACTCTGGGCAGACTTAATGTGTTACAGGATTGCATAGACTTTTTTTTGTCATATCATGCTTAAAATCAAGACCAAGAAGCCTTCTCTCACTAGATTCATCCCAAAAAGTAGGTTGTTTACATCGCTTCCTATATAGTTCTTCATAGGGTTCCATTATAATTCTTGAGTGGAAGATATTATTGTAAGAGGACTCCACTAATGGGAGATGTTGATCCCATCAACCTTTAAATTTCATTGATCATGTTCTCAACATGTCCTCAAGTGTTTGAATAGTCTTTTTTGATTGGCCATCATTATTGTAGTGATAGTCCATACGGAAATTAAATTTGTTACTTAGAGAATGTTGAAGACTTCTCCATAATTTTTATGGGAACCTTAGATCACAATCAGATATTATAGAAAGTGGAATTCCATTTAGTCTAACCACTTACTTCACGTAAATCTTGGAAAGTTGATCAATGATGAAATCTCACTAAATAGAGATAAAATGGGAAATCTTGGTGAGATGGTCCATAATAACCCATATCACATTGTTTCCATTGGATTTTATTAGGAGACCAGTGACAATGTTCATAGTGATATTATCCCACTTCCATGCTGGTATGGGAAGTGGTTGCAATACTCTTTTAAGAAATTTTCGCTCTTCCTTTGACTGTGGACATAGTAGAAACTTTTTAGTGTAATAAAGAATCTCCATCTAATAATATCCCACCAATAATGATAACAAATGTCCCTATACATTTTCTTGCTTCCAGGATGTATAGAGAAAGTAGATCTATGAGCATCATCCATCAGCTCCTTCTTTATTTTTGGAATAAATGGAACAGATAGTCTTGTACCAAATTTCAATACACCTTATTGATCAATATTGAACTCAGAAAACTGCACATCCTTCAGATCCTCAACCATCATTTTGTAACAGAGGATCTTATTTCTAATATTTTTTAATTTTCTCTAGTAATAACGGTTGAGAAATAAATTAGAATAGGGGTGACGATATCCCTAACCTTATAATTCCAATGTCCATATTTTCTAGGTCATTCATTATAGGATCTCTTTGAATCCTCATCATAGCTAGAAAAACTAGGTCTTTCCTACATAATGCATTAGTGACATTCTTTTATCCTTTGGGATGATAATTAATTGAACAATAATAGTCCATAAGAAGTTCCAACCATCTCCTTTGTATCAAATTCAATTCCTTTTGTGTGAAAATATAATTAAAAATTTGATGGTTTTGTATATATCACATTTCTCCCCATAAAGATAGTACCTCGATTTCTTCAATGTAAAAGCGGCCACAACTAGCTCAAGAACATGTGTAGGATAGTTCTACTCATGAGTCTCCAACTATCGATATGCATAAGCGGTGACTTTTTTATTTTGAATGAGGATTAACTAAAGCACTTTCAGAGATGAATTTCTAAAAATAACTAATCCTTATTCACATGAGGATAGAGTTAACACGGGTGCGGTAACCAATCTTTACTTCAGCACATGGAAATATTCCTCACACTCTTTTGTCCAGATGAACTAGGCCCCTTTTTGAGTTAACTTGGTTAATGGATTAGAAAGTCATGAATTCTATTTCACAAACATCCTATAATATCCCAACAATACAAGGACTATATAAATCATAGTTTTTATTATAGGTTGTGGTCACTAATCTACAATATTTTTTTTCAGGGTCAGTTTTGATTCATTCATTGGTTACATTGTGCCCCAAGAAATCAACTTATTGTAACAAAATTCACATTTTCTGACCTTTCCAAATAGTCTCTCCTTCTGTAGATCTTGAAAAACAACCCTTATATGATCAGCATTCCCCTAGTGACTTTTGGAATATATTATAATATCATGAATATGGACTACCACATATGTATCAAGGTAGTCCTTAAATAACATATTCATTAAATCCATAAAAATAACAGGAGAATTATTCAAGTCAAAAGGCATAAAAACTAAAATTTCCCATATCATGATCAGAAGTCAGTTTCCTGAGTATCTTCCTTCTTCACCCTTAATTGATGTTAACCAGATCGAAGATCAATCATAGAGATGAATGGAGCCCCATAATGTTGTTCAAATAATTCCTCAATTCATGGAAGATGGTATTTAATCTCCATTGTGATCTCATTCAATTATCTATAATCAATGCATAGGCTCATTAATCCATTCTTATTTTTTCACAAAAAGAACATGTGCTCCCCAAGGAGACACACTTGGTAGAATAAACCCCCTCTCCAAATAATCTTGGAGTTGTTTCTTTTATTCATCCATCTCCAAATTTTCCATCTTATATAGGTTCATGGATATCGAATGTGATTGGGTATGAGTTTAATGGATAACTATACCTCTCTTTATGGGGGAGATATGGGTAACACCTCAGGAAATACATATATGTATTCCGGGATAATGGGTAAATTTTATATCCTTATACACTTATTTCCTTATCCCTCTTAACTGATTAACTCTATAGAGAAGGATATATGAGGTTCTCCAAAACAATGATTAGGTTGATATATCTCTCTTTGAAAGATAACTATAGTTTTTCCATTCAAGACTACTAGGATTTCCTTGCTTCCTTATTTGAAAAAATAATTATACATTGGGAGCAGTCCATCCCTAGTAAAATGTCGAATTCTAGCATTGGAATGACCACTAGATTTAGGATTATATTATTCTCACTAAAGTAAATACTAGAGTTTCTAAACATTGATAATTCATAAATAATCCCACCAGGTGTCTTGACTGATAACTCTACTTTTAGAAATTTTGAGTTTGATTCTAAATTCATTGCAAACATAGAGGAAATAAAGGAATTTGTAGAACTAGAAAAAAATAAAGTACTTGTTAGCTTTGAGAGAAAAACAAGAGTACCTACCACAACATCATTTGGAGCTTCAACATCAGCTATCATGATATCAAAAGAACAACCTTACTCCATTGTCCTTTACTAAGGATGATGGTGGTTTTCCTACACTTCCCTTAGATTTGGACAGTGATTAAAAAAGATCCCACGTTGTCCACATGTATATAATTGGACATTAGGTATGGACTGCACCATCTTCTCATTTTTTTTAGTGTCGGTAAGTTATAGCTTCACCTCACTACGACAATTCTGTGCAATATGGTCATCTCATCCACACTTTTATCACTTCCCTCTCCCAGGATGGTAGTTCCCAAAATTATTCTTCACACAATTATTACATGTGGGACATTTCACTTGCTTTCCCCCTCTTCCCTAATCAAAGGGACTCCCTAATATGGGATCCATTTATCTCTTCTTTTATTTGGAATTTCAAGACCACTACATCTCATTGAACTCTAGTTTGACTATCATTGCACTCTGCATGATCACCTCATAGATATCATAGTCTCAGTTTTATAGATTATTCCGAAGATGAGGTCTTTTTTGACCAAAGAATCTATCAAACTCCCTATCAGAATCCATGAAAAAGATATAGCTGTAAAGATAAAGTCTTGTGAAGTTCATCTCATAGCTACCAACAGATTCATTATCCTCTTGATTCAACTCAATAAACTCCTCCTCCATTTTTGTTCTCACAAAACAACAAAAATACTTATTGAATAAGATCCCATAGAACTCTTCCCAATCTAAAGAATCAACCTCCACTCTTGGCCTCATGTTTTTTAATAGTTACCACCTCTGATCAGCTTCTCCCTCTAAGCAGTAAACAGCTAGGGTGACCTTTTCTTTTTCTGAATAGTGGATCGAAGAAAAGATCTTATCAATAGTTTTTATCCACTATTCATAAATCAATGGTTCGATAGATCCACTGAAGTTTGGTGGTCATTCACGTATAGAGGACTCAATATAATATTGTTCCCTTTTCATTGAGATTTGTATCTCATCATGATTCAAGTTATTTCCCATAGCATAAGTCATTTGGTTCTTCATTCTCATGAATTATTCCATTCTAGATTCCATCAGAGGGACATCAGCACATGGTCCATTGCAGTCACCATTTTCATGATTCCTTCTATTGCTGATTGTTTTCTAAAATTATAAAACCTTAGTTAGAATCATATATCATTTATAAATATCTTAACTATAAAGAATTTTAATGTCTTAAAAATTTATGCTTATTCATATTATTCTTTAACAGTAATTAGATTTCTCTATAAATCCTTCATAATTATTCTTAAAAACATTTTGATTAACCAAACATATCTGTAATAAGTATCAAAACTGGAGTGCAGCAAGCCCCATTTCCATGTACTAGGATACACCAGGTCAAGCCCAGAACTTTTTCTTAGACATTTCACTCCTAGGTACCTCTACGATAGATCTACATCAACTTTTTCATATCTAGACATTGATTTATTTGTTCAGAAACCACTTAATTAATATTTCACCCAAATACCAGGATGTTTTCCTATATTTAAACATTTATATAGTTTTTTTTAAGGTTTTCATAGCCTAATTTCCAAAAATAACTAAATATTCCTTTGATACCAACTATGGCATCCTGCCTTTTTATTACATAACTTTTCATTACATTTTCCAAACAGGGGATATTTAATGTCTAGTGTCATGGAAATCAGGAACATAAAACATGAAAATGTAAAACATTATTTTAATCCCCTTGAAAAACTTCTTGAAAATTTCATCCTATGTAAAATTACTACATATCATAACCTGGAGACATACATCAATGAAAATGGTGAGAAGAAGACCCAGTATGGAAAACAAGTGAAACAATTTACATGTGAACTTGAGCGATATCAATAAGAACATGGAGATAAATATAATTATCATAATAATAATAACATGAAACATAACATGAAAATGTGTCTAAAACGTTTAATTTATACATTGGGGATGGAACTTGGTGATATCATCCTTATACATGAAAAGAACATGAGAACCCCAAAGATACTTACTAGGATGTATGAATACCATTGATTTAAAATATTCTAACTAAACTATCAACTCATGATGCATTGGTGGTTCTATTCTATAGGGTAGAATAGAGGCCTATTATGATCCAGGAACAAACTTGATCATGATCTTTATATTCTTCTTGGGTGGTAATATTTTGAATAATTTAGTAAATATATCCTAAAAATTGTATACCACTAGAGGAAAGATATCATATTTCATTCCACAATTATATTGATTAAGGATTTCCATCTGATCCATGATACGATCAAATATGCATTGAATTGGTATTCCATGACCAGCCCAAATATCCCACCCACTGGTGATAATAGCTAATACATTATGTGTATATGAAGGTAAAATTACACTGATAATAGTTTATATGATATTATTCAGTAATAATCTATTCTATACCCCTGAAATAACTAGATCCTATCATTTCCTACAAAAATGGATCCTAAAAGAAATGATAGCCTCAAATTTCTAGAGAACACCCCTTTCATAATTTGATATCTTCCAACTACACAGCCAGTGGAATTTATATGTTCATAAAAACATCCATGCTCTCTAAAAAAGACAAAACATATAAAATTTGAGATAAAGTTGTAATATGAAGCTCTTGTATTAAAAAACCCAAGAAATGGTGGATTATATAAGAGGCGTACCTATAATTGTAGAAATTCAGGCATACAAGCTAGCCGAAGTAGGCTGAATAGCATAAATCTAACTCACATGTCTACCTTGGGCTATAATCTTAATCCCTTGTGATATTCATTCTATAATTTACTATAACCCTTTCACTGGGGTACCATTTCCACTACCATAGCCAGAACATTGGATAGAACTCCGACTACTGGTCTACTATGGAGTAACTAACTACCCCCCTCCCCCAAGAATCATATACTTATATAGATCTGTTTCTAATACTCTATAGCTAAATGTTCTTATAGAACAACAAAATATGGCACATCCTAAAAAAGGAAAAGCACTCCTCTGTGGGTTGAGGATTCTTTGGGTTCTTATGGCCAAATATTCCACCCTAAAAACACTAAACTGGCCTTTTCTCATGAGGTGGAAGTCCACTTGCCTTGATTATTTATTTTCTATCCCCCAGGTCGAATCTTCTATTTTATAAATTCATCCCTAGATATTTATAACTCCCAATTCTCATTATTAATTATTTATAGCCACCACTTGGGGTCTGGCTACATAACCCTCAAAATCCCTTGATAGAAGTAGATCAAGAAAATATCCTTGAAATCTTTCCATGTTAAATCCTCATGCTACCTAGGATGCTCAAGAATATCCATATATCATGTGTATTTTCCTCAAATAATATAAATAGCAAGATTCACCCACCTATATTTGGGTTTCATGAGGTATATATTGATCATATGAAGTATCTTAATATGGAACACAACTTCGTGGGGCGTCTCCCAAGTGAATTTTAGTGGATACTGTAGTTGAAAATATATTTTCTTCTCAAACATCAAAGGTATGATGTGAATAGTATCCCTCTCTATGGATCACACCACCCTCAGTAATAATTCATGATGTTGATATTCCATTAGATTCTCTAGAGCTATTGGATGAATTTTATAAACTGTGTTAGGAGTTTTTTGATTACCACACTCACTTATCTCAATTCAAATATTAGTAGAAGGATGTTTAGCTACGAAGACTAATTCAATCCTTAAAAATAAGGCACATAAAAAATTCAACCTCAACATCAGATAAAAATTGAGAACCACTAACACAATGTTTATCTAAATGTAGCTTAACAAGTAAATTGTAATAACATAATATTTTATTTTATTTATTTTTTTCATGTCTAACGAGGATTTCATTTCACAGTTCATATGGGATGATATTTCACATGATTTAAATATGACCTTCTTATGAGCATTGAATGTGAATATATATCCTTATGTTTCTATAATGATGTATGTGGAGTCATCCTGTGCCATAGTAGGTCACAAGTAAAAAAATAAATAAAATATAACATCATAGAATTGGTGAATTGTCTATGTTGAAATAATATCAAAACTGTAATAAGATAATAACATGAAAAATAACCTCATCCACAAGAACTCACTTCCCCCCCCCACACACACACATTGGTTAGATAATTCATTAAACAAGATTATTACCAAGTACTAAAAAAATCCTACAGTTCTTTCTACCTTTCCCAAATAGAAACCCAACATATAAGAAACCTTGGATCTATTACCCATTTTTAATGTACCTAACCTGACACTACCTCACATCATCGAGTCAGGTGGGTTAAATAACTGTAGGCACACATCCCCATATTATATAGGCTTGTGAATAGCTATGATGGTATAAATAATATTTTTTGAAGATTATAACCTCTGTTATGGAGTATTACTTACAATAGAAGTAATAATTAGAGTGGCATAAAAATAGAATAAGAATTATAATGATAAAAAAAAACAATGCAAAATAAAAGGCATGTGAAATAATTCATATGACAGTAATGAACAATTTCATGATAGGAGTAAATTTATCTAAATTACATGATAAAATTCAATAAAATAATTGACTAACATGACCGAAATGAAGGAATATGAATCCCCAAACCTGATCCCAATGTCATTCCATCACCATGATCAAACCCATACAACCAACAATAGTCATTAGTATGGTCCCAAATTCTTGTCTAAAATAGCATATATAAATGTTTTTGGGTACAAAATAGAAACACATCCTGGGTGTGAGTAACTATTAGTATGTCCGCACCATCATGTTTAATAAAAATCATGAGTGAGAAATATATTGAATTTAAAAATTGATAGTCATAGTATTCTACAAATAACATAAACCCGAGGAACAGAATATTCTACGTTGATTCTCTGAGCTAGTCCAACCGATGTGGACATAATTTTAGATATATCAATTCAATGAAGGATCCTCCTATATCATAATGGATGACCCAATCGATGGGTGGTTCTATTTTTTTGGATGAATTATAAGAAAATTGTCTTATAGACACATGGTATCCCGAATCTCTCCAAATAAATCTAGTGATTATGCATCTAATATTCATATTTCCAATGTTATCATATACTCCACCCTTTGGAATCATATAGTAGTTCTCCTATAACGAATGTAGTAAACAATCATGCACTTAAAACTAAGGTTTCAACATAATCTTGTGTCATGTCAAGGTATCCTCAACATCAATCATGACATCCCTCCCTCTGGAAATAATCACATTAGTTTCAAATAGACACAAATTTTATGCAATGAAAATCAGATGTCCAACAACACATATACCACATATATCATTATAAGACGTAATGGTCAATTTATCTAATATCCATTTTGTAGTATAATATATTTCATTAATTCAGGATTCTAATTATAATAATAAATATATCATACATATTTCACCATGATCTTCACCCAAGAATTATTAGAATGGAAATTAATCAATTTTAGCCTCGGTGATTATGTCAAAAACAACCAATAAAACCATCATGTTATGAAAATAATGAAATTATTAATGTAACCAACAAAATTTCCAAATCATAATAGGGATAAAATTTCAAACTAACATAGTTTCAATAATTTTCAGGGATGGCACACCATTCGGGTGGATGAAAGTCCTAGTCTCAATGTCATTGTTCCAAACAGAATTCAATGGGAGGTATATATAGGTATTTCACATTAAATAAAGATATTATAATAGTAATATGGACATAACCATGGTGTGACAGTGAAAATTATCAATATCATGTACTAAGAAAGAAATGCAAAAAATGGCATTTTTATTTAGAACACCCCCCAAAAAATAATAGAAGACTTAGAAAAAACCTCACATCCACACTGGCAATAAAATTACTCCTTACCATAGAAGTCCAGGAATGAGTGTCCAAGATCCAACATGTTATGTATTCTTGATCTAAGTGAATGAAGAGATCACTAGTGTTCACTATTCAAACAACAGAAATGGTTTACATGATAATAAATAGCATGATGCTTGAGATTTTTTTTAAGATTAGGATGACATATTCATGATGTGAATAGTATTCATGTCATCAATTCCCCATTTCCTAAAAACATCATGAAATCCATCAACTAAAATTAAAAAAATGGATGAAACTAATGTTACATTTTCATTCTATCACACAATGTGAATTTATAGTTCATACGGTCCCATGAAACCTTTTATGCCTTTTATGTGTCCAAGGGTTGACCCTTACAATTTAAATAATGATTATTAATCACAATGAAAAATTCTTTGGAGGTAGAAATC
The DNA here is from genome assembly GCA_963277665.1 of Viscum album. Lineage (NCBI taxonomy): Eukaryota > Viridiplantae > Streptophyta > Magnoliopsida > Santalales > Viscaceae > Viscum > Viscum album. The sequence goes on from OY728143.1 coordinate 974,963,632, forward strand.
ACCACTCCTCCTACTGCAATATTGAAATGATTATTTGACTGGACGAAGTTTTTATTTACATGATTGTAATCCAAAAAACAATATAAAAGAGAGACTTGCCTATAAATTTATGGAACTTACTATCTTTTTATCCTCCCCAATCACTAACTTTTCTAACATGATTGATTTTATGACCAAACCACCTTATATTATCATTTTGTGTATATAAATTCCAATCAAATTTCTCTTCAATATTGATCACTATATAGAAATATATCCATTCACTACTAGTAATTTCAATAACATGAGAATTTATTTCCTACATCAGTGGACATGATCTAGTGCACATTTTAAAAAATTCAATTCTATGCATACAAGCATTCTTCAGATCATGAATTTTTCGATTTCCCAGTCTCATATCTTAAAATTATCTTATTCTTCTCAATAAACTAATTACTCAGGACAATATGTTTTATACATTGAGAAATATTTGTTCATCTTTATTCTTTATCTTATATATCTCATTGATACAATGGTGTATCAATTATTAACATCCTCGATTCCAAAATCAATAATTTATGTTACTAGTATTTATTCTTTTATAACATATTTTATGTTATTCTATGATTATATTCATTTAATAAAAATATTATTTAATTCAAAAACTTTTTATGATACTTCACTTTAATCGAATATATTCTCTTTCTGGCACTATGTGATCATGTCTCAAAGAATATGTGTTTGTAAAAATGATGTCCCACATACTATAGTATTCAGCATATGTATTTCACTTATTCAATGTGTGGATAATAAATCACATGAACCCACTTATTATTTATGTATTAATAAGAGTTCATACACTCCACTGTTTCTTTACAAAGCTACAATAGCTCAAATAATCTATTCTCTATGAAATCAAGAAACTCAAAATTTTCTTCATGTTTTCGTAAAAATGGAAGCTCACATATTTTTGTCTATGTGAAAACATAGGGCTCTAAAACTTATTCTTAATTTATGAAAACAAAATATGTCATTCTTTTTGAAACCATACAGAATACTCTAGTATAATGTTTCAAAATGTAACACCCCAAGGATATGAAAATAAATATAGAATTAAATTTTATAATCTAACCAATAAATACAACTTTGTCTCTTCTATGTTTTGAATTTCAAGAAATAGTCATCGAGAGTTGTGTTCAGTTTGTCATTTGGAGACTCATAGAACAAAATTGATTTATTGTGAATGGTAACACACCATTATGAATAGTAATATGAATAGTAATATGACCCTTGAATAGTAAATAATGATATTATTTTATTTTCTTAAGGAAATATGATAATAGGATCTTAATTAATTTTTCAATGTCATATAAAACTAACTGCACTTCAAGATTGTTATTTTTTGAATTAACTACGACCTTATTTAAAAATTAAATTCACAATATTTAGAAAATTATTTTTGAAAAATGGATTTCACTTTTGAATTCTACACATTGAAAATTGGTTTGGGTGAACATTTGGGATTTTACCGAAATTCTTGAATTTTTTTTGAATAGTAAAATACGATAAAATACGATAAATGCTAAATACTTGATTTACTGCATAATAATTGATGCAAGGATGATATAAGCCCAATTGGTTCGAAACTGCATGGCATTATTACTATTAGGGGTCACATTAAACAATACTATTAGTTTTCTTGATGGAAATAATAAAATAATGAATTAAATATTCAAAAATTACTCCTCTCCTCCACTATAAAACCTCCCACCACTACCTCTTCTCTTCACACATCTAAGACTCTAAGATCCTCAATGTTCTGCCCAATTACCCTTCCCTATTCTCTCCCCACATCTAAGAATCTTTTTTTCTTTCCAAAAGACCAAAACCCATTCCCTAAAGAAGTTTCTCAAGGATGTTATTTCAAGAGGTAAAGTACCCTTCTTTTTCATTTTGTTTCATTTCAATTTATCTTCTTTTGTTATCTTCTCCTCACCTCCTCTGTCCAAATGATCATGATAACTACAGTAACATCTATATACTATATTTATATCATGTTAATGGAAGAACCATCATAAAAATTCTTACTCTCTCCCTTTTATTTTATAAACGAAATCGACATCCATGAGGTTTCGATTTATAACCTTCATGGACGATGAAGTTTCATTCTTCAATTTCATCTTCATTACTGGTAATGAAACCATATTAATGGTTGAACCAGACTATAAAATATGTTTTATAACCTAATTAATATTCAGGAACCATAATATGTACATATAATTATATTATTTGACAAAACTAGTTCATAATATTCCAAATACCGCCGAATAATCGAAGTGGTGTTCATCTAATGATTCATCCTCACTCTATGTAAACAAATGATAGAAATGGAAATTAAGAATTATGGATGTTCATAAATAATATTTAATTTCAATTATGGTGATTTACATCCATTTCAATTCATTACTTAAAATCAAGTGAACTGAATATGAAAATAAAGGAAACGAACACTCTAGAACGATGAAATTAAATACATTAACTTGTCAATAAAGACATAAATGAACTAACCAGAATTATGGTAAACTAAATAAATGTCTAATAGGTTCTGAAATAAGTTATTAACAATTATAATTTAATATTCTAGGATCTTAATTACAAGAGCGGAACACGTTTGGAGTTAAGGTAAGGGTTTTCCACCCGAACATCCATTTTCATTCGGGATACATTCATTGTCTAAATACCTCAATGAAAATCTTATGTATTGTTATGTACTCATATATTCTGTTTGAGTATCATATATATGTTTAAAATCATAATCCTTCCTTATTTAATGTATTGTTACATGTTTTAAAATGAACTTTAAAAATTGTTTCCAAAATACAAGCCCCGTTCCAGGGAATTTCTCAAATTATTACCTATTTTCAAGGGCACTCTATAATCTTTTATTAGAAACCATTATATTTATAAAATTACTCATTTTATTATGAAAATACTATCTTACATCACTTCTAGTTTTATACAAATATTTTTCCAAAAGAACTCTTCTTTTCAAAATAATAGAGTATTTATCTCCAGAATTGCTTAATGATTTTATAAGAGTGTTTTCATCTAGTTCAACACTCTTGTTGATTCCATGTTATAATGGGGTTTAATAATTTATGAAGTCATATAACATATTTTATTTAATTTTTTATGACTAAATCTATTGTGTATGATCTATCCTAAAACCATTCACCATATTATTCTGAATAGTTAGTGTTTTATGTTTAATGATTGGGGAAAGTTAGTTATATTTCATATGATAGTTTCAATATGAATGTATATGTTCTTTATGTTTATCCCTGATCATATTAGGAATTCGTTGGAATTATTAGGTGATGGGTGGGGCCCACTATATCCCCTCGATGCATCAGTAGATCTCATGAGACAAATATATGTGGAATTGGCCGAGGCCTTTTCCAATGTTATGTAGATTTTGACTGAGGCCTTAATCACTAGATGTCTTGGACGAGGCCATGAAAAAATGATTCAGAATGTCTGGAATATGCACTTCCCTCATTATGAAGCTAGTAATGTGGATATTCGATTAGTAGAATACCCTTCATTATGTTTTATTATGTTAATATTTACTCATCCCATATTCCTGCCATAATGTGTTCAAGTTTATTATTAAGGGCGTGTGTTTTCAATATTTCACCATGTCTAATGTATATATTTTCTCCCATTATATTGCTTACTCTTACTGAGCGTCTGAGCTCACCCTTTCTTATGTTTCATTTTTATCAGGATATGAAGAAGTAAATTATGAATGACATGCAAGCATATTCTAGGAGACATGATGTTTCTAGTGGAATAAATTACTGTTTTTTTCCTTCATGTTATAATGGTTAACTATTGTATGTACTAGTTTCCAATAATACTAAACTACTCGGTCCTTCAGGATTCGTATTCATTGTATGAATGCCAACTTAATCAAATAATGCACTGGCTCTAGGCAACTGGGGCTGGGTCCTTACAGTTGGTATTAGAGGAAGTTTAATAGAATACTTGGAAACTATATTTAGGAAACGTATAATTAGAAAAGAGTCCCTAAGTTAGTATTTTAGGATAAACATACAAGAACATCCTGGTATGTTGGTAATGAATAGATTATGTGGATCTTTTAAGAAATACATCGCTATCTGGATACGAGCAGGTAGAGACGGCTCTGGCACAAATGTGTCTAGGGGTAAAACCTGAAAACACCGCATTGAGCTAGACTCAAATGGGAACTGGTGCATGACAATGGGTCTTGTTGCACTCTTGGTTACGACACTTCCGAGGGATATGCTTAGGATAATTCACATTTTCTTTACAAGCCATTTTGAAGGATTTTAATGTAAGTATTCCTCAAAGAAACCATTTTTGTGAATATGGGATTAGCCATTCGTAGGATCTCTACTTTTTGAGTATTTTTAAGTTAAGATTATACATTATGATTCATAACCTAATATAATATATTCCATTATCTATATATGGAGACTAGTGGATGGAATGGAAATCACATGAATGCATGTGTCCCCTATAGGGATTTTCCTCCGACACAAGAAAATGATGTTGGCTTTGGTGCTGTGATTGGTGCTGAACAACTCATAACTATACTGGGACATCTTACTCCAGTTATGAATAATAAACTTACCCGTATGGAGCATCTGGATCCACCACGTGGAGGAGCCATGATAGATCGCTTTATGCGACAACAGACTCCATCATTCAACGTGACTACAAATTCGTTTTTAGCATTGTAGTGGATATGTTCCCTTGAGACGATATTTCTTTCTTTGGGATGTAATGAAAGAGAGAAGGTTGTAATGGTAGTATATCTTCTATCGGGAGATGTGGATCAGTGGTGGTCATTAATCCAAAACACAAAGGAGGAGGAAGAGATAGAAGATATGGAATGGAGGGATTTTAATGAAATCTTCTTAGAAAAATATTTCCCTTGTGAGCAGCGATCAGATATGGAGAGAAAATTCTTGAATCTGAGGTAGAAGGAGGATAAAAATGTTTCCAAGTATGAAGCCAACTTTACAAGGTTAGCAAGACATTTTTTAGACTACATACGAAATTAAAGGAGAAAAATTGATCAATTCTTTGATAGCCTAATGTCATTCCTTCAGCGGGAACTGGTCTCCCAAATTTTTTCATCATATGAGGATATAGTTTCATCTTCCATCAAGACAGGAAAAGAATTCTCTAAGTCTTATGACTTTAAGGGAAAGCAAGAAAAGAAGAGGGCTGCTGAAAACCCTGGTAAAGGAAATAAGGAAACGGGGAAGAGGGGAAGAGTTGAATTTCCACCATGTGACAATTGTTTAAAGAAAAACCTTGGTGAATGCTTAAAAGGAAAAGAAATATGCTACAAATGTGGCCAGAAGGTCCATTTTGCTGGTGATTGCAAAGGGAAGAAGGAAGCCAATGATATTCAATGCTATAGTTGTTAGGATATGGGACACTGCGCTAATGATTTTCCAAAATGTAAAGGAAATATGTATCAGAAAAGGATAAGGGATCAGGGACAAGCTTATTCAATCAAAACTACAGAGGTTGAAGTTCCTAATGACGTGGTGGAAGGTAATTTAATTGTTTCCTCAAGTCTAGCCAATGATTTATTTGATTCTGGATCATCTCATTGTTTCGTATCTTCCCCGTTTTCTAAGAAAATTAGATATTTCCAATTTGATTTAATAAGGGAGTTGTCAGTTAAAACTCCTAAGGGAAGTATCATTTCTACAAAGTTCTGGCAATCAGTTCCCATTATGGCATACACATGTTCTTTATCTACTGATCTCATCATCATACCCATGATTTAATTTTATGTAATCCTCAGTATGGATTGTCTTTCAGACCATGATGAAAAAATTTGTTGTAAGAAGAAGGAGGTTATGATTTTTGACGACGATGATGAAGAACACCTTATCTTTAGAGCAGAATCATCACCACCTGATTGTTATCTAGATCCAGCCCCAGTAGATCAACTAAATTCAATTATTGGGGAGGAAGTGAATAAAATAATTGTGGGTGAGGAAAGGAATGTTCAAATAGAGGATGTACCTATTGTGAGAGAAAATTTTGATGTGTTTCCAGAAGATTTACCTGGATATCCTCCAGAACAAGAAATTGAGTTTTCCATTGATTTAATTACTAGTTCAAGGCCCATATTGAAGACCATTTATAGAATATCAACTGTGGAATTAGTGGAGCTAAATAAAAAACTATAGGATTTGAGTTAAAAAGGATTTATTCGACCTAGTGTTTCTCTATGGGGAGCCCCTTTCCTTTTTGTTAAGAAGAAAGATGGATCTTTGAGGTTATGTATCGACTACAGGGAGATCAATGCTATAACGATAAAGAACATGTATCCCCTACCTCACATTGATGGTTTATTTGACCAACTACACGGATCTCAATACTTTTCAAAGATTGGCCTTCGATCTGGATGTCATCATTTGAGTGTAAAGAAGGAAGACATTCCGAAAACAGCATTTTGAACCAGGTACGAGCATTACGAGTTTACAGTGATGCCTTTTGGATTGACTAATTCACCCTCTTTATTCATGGATCTAATGAACAGAGTTTTCAAGTAATATCTTTATGATTTTGTAGTAGTATTTATTTATTATATCTTGGTATACTCCAAAAGTTATGAAGATCATGAAAATCACTTGCGCATTATCCTGAAGACTCTTAAAAGACTTAAATTATATGGGAAGTTTAGAAAGTGTTAATTCTGGCTTCAGGAGATTTCTTTTCATGGCCATATTGTCTTTAAGGATGGAATCATAGTTCATCTTGCGAAGACAATGTCAATTCAAGATTGGCCCACACCAACAAACATAATTGGAGTACGCAGTTTTATTGGCTTAGCAGGTTATTATCATCATTTCATACAGAATTTTTCTTGACTGGATAACCCACTAATAAAGCTCACACGTAAAGGGGTTAAATTTGATTGGAAAAAAGATTGTGAAGAATGTTTCAAATAACTGAAGAGAATATTAGTCAATGCTCCAATATTGAATCTACCATCTTGGAATGATGGGTTTGTTATTTATAATTATGCTTCAATGAAAGGAATTGGTTGTGTCCTTATGAAAAATGATTTGGTTATTGCTTATGCATCACGACAATTAAAAATTCATGATCAAAAATATCCTACTCATGATCTAGAGTTAGCTATTGTAATATTTTCTTTGAAGATATGGAGACATTATCTCTATGGTGAAAAATGTGATATTTATACTAATCACAAGAGTTTGAAGTATATTTTATCACAGAAAGAACTCAACATGAGGCAAAGGAGATGGCTTTAACTACTCAGGGATTATGATTGTACGATACACTACCACCCGAGGAAGGAAAATAAGGTGACAGATGACTTGAGCAGAAAGGATCATGCAGTTTTGAACAAGATGAGAGTTGAAAGGGATCCTATTTTCATGGATCTAGTAAATATGGATATGGGAATAACCATTTATTGTGAAATATCAATGTTTTTTCAAATGTTTTCCAAACCATCTTTACTATAAAAGATAAAAAGTTCACAGGCTGATGATGAAGAGTTTCAAAAAAATATTAAAGCTGTGAATGATGGGAGATTGAGTGACTTTGTATATGAAGATGGAATTTTGAAATTTGGGAAGAGACTTTGTGTTCCCGATATACCTGATCTAAAAAGGCAATTGTTGGATGATTCTCATAGTTCCAATTTCTCTATACACCCTGGTAGAACTAATATGTATAGAGATTTGAAGGAACATTTTTGGTGGGACAACATGAAGAGGGAGATTGATGATTTTGTGTCAAGATGTATGGTTTGTCAACAAGTGAAAGCTGGAAGGAAAAATCATGGAGGAGTATTGCAACCTCTTCCCATACCTGAGTGAAAATGGGATAATATCACGATGGACTTTTTCATGGGATTACCAAAGACTCCTAGAAGTAACAATTCAATATTGTTCATTGTTGATCGTCTTACCAAGTCAACACATTTTCATGCTATAAGAGAAGATCTACCACTTGAATGTCTAGAAAGACTATATATTAATAAAGTTGTGAGACTTAATGGAGCACCCCTATCTATTTTTTCTTATCATGATCCACGTTTTACATCAAGATTCTGGAAAAGTCTTCAGAAGTCCCAAAATACTGATCTTCGTTTGAGCACAGTTTACCACCCACAAACTGATGTACAATTAGAATAGACTATTAAAACATTACAATACATGTTGAGGTATTGTTCAGTTGATTTTCATGACATGTGGGATCAGTATTTACCTCTCGTAGAATTTTACTACAACAATAGCTTCCATTCAATTATTCAAATGCCACCCTGTGAAGCATTATATGAGAGGAGATGTCATACACAAACTTTATGGGATGATGTTGCTGAAAGAAATATCGTGGGCCTAGAACTTATTGAAGAAACAATGGAGAAGGTGATGATTATTTAGAACCATATCAAAATATATCAAATTATTCAAAAGATCTATTCAGATAACCGAATGAAGGATTTGGAGTTTCAAGAAGGTGATCTCGTTTTCTTAAAGGTATCTCCATGGAAGGGTATTATACGATTCGGTAAAAAGGGAAAATTAATTCCCAAGTACATCAGACCTTTTGAAATTCTGGACCGAATTGGAGTTGTAGCATACTGTTTGGCAATGTCTCCAAGTCTCTCCAAGGTTCACAATGTGTTCCATGTGTCAATGATAAGAAAGTACATGCCAGACCCAACACATTTACTCACTTATAAAGAAGTGGAACTTGATCCCGATTTATCTTACTGTGAAGACCCTTTCATGATTCTTGATACTCGATAACAAGTATTGAGAAATTGGATGAATCTTCAGGTGAAGGTTCTATGGAGGAACCATAAGATGGAGGAAGAAACATGGGAGCCTGATGAGCTTATGTTAAAGACATACCCGAATCTTTTTAGGTAATATACTGTGAATTTTGAGGATGAAATTTTTGTAAGGAGGGGATAATGTAACACCCCAAGGTTTTGAAAATAAATATAGAATGAAATTTTATAATCTAACCATTAAACACAACTTTGTCTCTACTATGTTTTGAATTTCAAGAAATGGTCATCTGGAGTTGTGTTCAGTAAGTCAATTGGAGTCTGATAGAACAAACTTGATTTTTGGTGAATAGTAACACACCCTTATGAATAGTAATATGACCCTTGAATAGTAAATAATGATATTATTTTAATTTCTTAAGGAAATATGATAATAGGATCTTAATTAATTTTTCAATGTCATATAAAACTAACTGCACTTCAAGATTGTTATTTTTCGAATTAACTATGACCTTATTTAAAAATTAAATTAATAATATTTAGAAAATAATTTTTGAAAAATGGATTTCACTTTTTAATTCTACACATTGAAAAATGGTAGGGGGAATTTTTGGGATATTTCTAAAATTCTTGAATTTTTGATGAATAGTAAAATACTATAAAATACGATAAATGCTAAATACTTTATTTACTACATCATAGGTGATGCAAGGATGCTGTAAGCCCACTTGGTTCGAACTCACATTCCATTATTACACTTATGGGACACATGAAACAATACTATTAGTTGTCTTGAGGGAAATAATAAAATAATGAATTAAATATTCAAAAATTACTCCTCTCCTCCACTATAAACCCCCCCCCCCCCCACAACTACCTCTTCTCTTCACACCTCTATGCCTTGAAGCTCCAAAAAGTTATACCCAATTACCCTTCCCTAGTCTCTCCCCACTTCCTAGAAGCTTTTGGTCTTTCCAAAAGACCAAAACCCCTTCCCTTAAGGATTTTCTCAAGGAGGTTATTTCAAGAGGTAAAGTACCATTTTTTCATTTGGTTTCATTTCAATTTATCTTCTTTTGTTATCTTCTCCTCACCTCCTCTATCCAAATGATCATGATAACTCCAGTAACATATATATACTGGATTTATATCATGTTAGTGGAAGAACCATTATAAATATTCTTACTCCCTCCCTTTTATTTTATAAATGAAATCGACATCCATAAGGTTCCGATTTATAACCTTCATGGATGACGAAGTTTCATTCTTCAATTTCATCTTCATTACTGGTCATGAAACCATATTCATGGTTTAAAAAGACTATAATATATGTTTTATATCCTAATTAATATTCAGGAACCATAATATCTACATATAATTAAATTATATGACAAAACTAGTTCATAATATTCCAAATACCGCTGAATAATCCAAGTGGTGGTCATCTAATAATTCATCCTCACTCCATGTAACCAAATTATATAAATGGACATTTAAAATTATTGATGTTAATAAATAATATTTAATTTCAATTCTGTAGATTTACATCCATCCCACTTCATTACATAAAAGCAAGTGAACCGAATATGATAATTAAGGAAACAAACAGTCCACAACGATGAAATTAAATAGAATAACTTGTCAATAAAGACATAAATGAACAAACCAGAATTATGGTAAAAAAAATACATGTCTAATAGGTTCTGAAATAAGTTATTAACAAGTATAATTTCATATTCCAGGATCTTAAGTACAAGAGCGGAACACGTTTGGAGTTAAGGTAAGGGTTTTTTCACCCAAACTTCCATTTTCATTTGGGATACTTTAATTGTCTAAATACCTCAATGAAATTATCATGTATTGTTATGTACTACTCATATATTCTGTTTGAGTATCATATATATGTTTACAAACCGGAATCGTACTTATTTTATGGATTGTTACACCTTTTAAAAGGAACTTTCAAAATTGTTTCCAAAATACAAGCCTCGTTCCAGGAAATTTCTCAAATTCTTACCTATTTTCAAGGGAACTCTATAATAAGTTTTTGGAAACCATTATCTTTATAAAATCACTAATTTTATTATGAAAATACTATCTTACTTCACTTATGGTTTTATACAATTATTTTTCCAAAATAACTCTTCTTTTCAAAATAAAAGAGTATTTTTCACCAGAATTGCTTAATGATTTTATAAGAGTGTTTTCATCTAATTCAACACTTGGTTGATTCCATGGTATTATTGGGTTTAATATTTTATGAATCCATATAACATATTTGATTTAATGGTTTATTACTAACTCTTTTATGGATGATCTATCCTAAAACCATTCACCATATTATTCTGAATGGTTAGTGTTATATGTTTAATGATTGGGGAAAGATTGTTACACATCATATGATAGTTTCAATATGAATGTATATGTTGTTTATGTTTATCCTAAATCATATGATGAATTCATTGGACTTATTATGTGATGGGTGGGGCCCTCTATTTCCCCTCGATGCATCGGTAGGTCTCATGAGACAAATAGATGTGGAATTGGCCGAGGCCTTTCCCAATGTGATATGGATTTTGGCCAAAGCCTTAATCACTAGATGTCTTGGCCGAGGATATAGAAAAATGATTCAGAATGTCCGGCATATGAACTTATCCCATTATGAAGCTAGTAATTAAAATTTCATGTGGATATTCGATTATTATAATACCATTGATTATGTTTTATTATGTTAATATTTACTCAGCCAATATTCCTGCCATAATGTGTTCAAGTTTATTATTAAGGGAATGTGTTTTCAATATTTCACCATGTCTAATGTTTATATTATCTTTCACATTACTTCTTACTCTTACTGAGCATCTGATCTCACCCTTTCTTATGTTTCATTTTTCTCAGGATATGAAGAAGTAAATTATTAATGACATGCAAGAATAATCTTGGAGACATGATGTTGCTAGTAGAATAAATTAGTGTTTTTTTCTTCATGTTGTAATGATCAACTATTTTGTGTACTTGTTTCCAATAATACTAAACTACTCAGTCCTTTGGGATTCATATTACTTGTATGAATTCTAACTTAATCAAATAAGTCACTGTCTCTGGGAAACTGGGGCTGGGTCCTTACACAAAACATGGACTCAATATTAATAATTTTAAATCGTATCACAACATTTGATTTTTATTTTTATTCCAAGTAAAATTTGTGTTGATCATAACTATATTTAATGGAATATCTCTAAGTGATGTGACAGTATTATATTTTTAGTCTATATAATGAAATTTGGAGGAACATGTTATTTTCCTTTCACATACTCAACATCAAGAAATCTCACTTTACCAGATACACATACACCTGAAAGTGAAACTGCATGAATGTATTATAATTAATGTAAAAAAACTCTATCGTGGAATCTTGTACATGATTTCCTTAAAATATCTTCTTATTTTGAATAGTATTATAATAATAAAAGACATCTTCAATATCATATTTTTTGTGCTAAAATCTATATAATGGAACATGCAAACAACTTTGGGAAACCCAAATAGATCATCCAAGTCAATGGAAAACTCGGATAACATTAGTGGTGGTGTGTGAATGTAGTGATCTATGAAAAAAGTTACAAAATCTTCAAATAATACTCTTAGGTTCCAAAAGTGATGAAATTTCTTGTTCCTTACCCGATGGCTTCTTGAACAAACAAGGGCACCACACACAAGAATTTGAAACTGTGAACAATGAAACCAGTCCACATAAAATCCTATTTTATGAAAATAGATAAACCAAAGGTTTCTTTATGTGGACTTCTATTATGGTAAAGTGTGAAATTTCATATGAGTACTCATCCATGACTGTAATGTTACAAGCCCATCAAGAAAGAATTTAGCTATAAATAGAAGACCCCCCTTCACTTTGTTCATGGTGATAATATGGAATTCAAAGTGTTACTATGTTGCGCATAGGACCAATATTCACCAACATCGAAAAATCATGGAAACCTCAAGGAAGAAAATATTTCTAAAAATATTCCCTGTGGGTCAACCTCTGATTTGGCCCATAGTTAAGAAATACACTCCAAATCTTTTCCATTCCATGTCAAGTTCACGCAATGATCCTTTCTTTTTACAACCCCAGTCTAGTGTGGAATTTTCATTATTGAATGAAAATTCCCCCTTTTTCTCAAATAACTACTCCTATTATAGATCCAATGGCTCATATATTATTGTGTGATACCCTCCAAACATTCTCACACCAACTTTTAGGTCCACAACGTAATATCTAATATGTCTGCGCATCACCTTCTTCTAAGCATTGGTACTCTAAACGTGGGTTCTACTAAGAACGTGGACTCAAACGTGGACCTCATGATTAACCACTCATCCTCATAGTTGTATCATAGAATTTATTAAGACATTCCCCTCATATAAGTGCATGATCTATGTCCATATTAGTTGAAGGGGTTTGGAGTGAGTCCCCATGTTCGAGTTGGATGACATAAATCTTCCATGTACCGCATCTTACTTGTACAGAGTTACACTACATTAAAACATCCTCATCACATGAAATAAAACTACTATCTTACCCAGTGAAATTCCCACAATATTCCCATTGAATGATCATCATGGGATACCAACCTCGACCACCGTAATGTACAACCCACCCCCAAAGGGTTGCTTCCATTTGTAATCCCCACTCACCCAATTCCATATAAACATGATTCACCAGGATTGATCCATGAAAAATAAGATCCTCCTCACATGGAATGATATCCTCCCACATGGCCTAACATCATTAAAATAAATCTTCCATATATAATACTTGAACAACCTCCTCATTGATTCTTTTTTTTTGGTAAGAGCATCAGGTGTATTTATTCCACTTATATCTCACACTGAGCATAACTCCAAGGGGCACAGAGGTTAGTAGAGACCATAAAAATCACCCAATATCATACCATTATCCTCATAACTAGTGTAATCCCCAGTATCATCCAATGGGACACTTTTGTTCATAATCCCAACTTCTATCTACATGGGCTTCTTCTGTGCGTAAGGCCCAATCACATTATCCATTCCATTGGGCCTCCCCCTTAGGTATAAGACCCAACCCATTCTGATCTATGTGGACTTTGGTTCCCAAATAACTATTATATTTTTTAAACCAACTTGAAGTTAAAAACCAACATCTTCATCCATATTTAATTTCACTAAGCCACATCTGGATAAGATCAAGCAACTCTCTTTGGAGACCACATCACCTCCAAGTCCCTCAAAATGATCAATTAATAATCCCGACATCATATATGACCCAGATAAATCTTATTTAAGATGTAATATTACATTAATATTCCCCATAACACCCCTAATTGAAGCACCCATTGTAATGGATTCATTTTTATCGCATTACATTAAACTACATCAATCAGTCTCATCACATGTCTTCAAAATGAGGCACAGAACTACCTGATTTTTTTCATTTTCATATAAATATAATATATAGGATTCTGATTTTTGGTTCAATCCCAACCAATGGTATACATAGGTTCCCCTCATAGGGTTTCAACTCCCTAAGACACCTCTAATGGTGTTCTGATTATCCTTCATGGTATGACATCTTCCGTTTATGGGGAACACCTCCTAGATCTGTCTCAATCATACATTCTGATCCATCCTCCTTCATTGGGAGTTTCCTTCCCATTATGTGACACACTTTCTGGATCCACCTCTATAGGATGTTCGGATCCATCCATTCACAATCCTTTATGTGTGACATCTTCCCTCTTAGGGATGAACTCTTTGTGCCACCTCCATAGGGCATTCTTGACCAAGAAACTCCATCCCTAAAAGATGTTAAAATCACAACCTATGTCATAATAAAACTTTATAATAGGCATGGTACGATTGAGGTGATAGCCTTGTAATGTATGAATTTAAGGTGTCCACTACCTCATGCTAAAAATTTGATGCCTGAGGTGAAATCCTTGGATGATACATGCTGTTGGAATTAGATACCTCATGATCAAAAAATGATTCATTGGTTTTCATGCCTAATATTTTTCTTTGAGATTACCTCCTATGATGATATATATTGGTTTCCAATGTTCATATCATTGAGACATTCCATTAATGCCCAATGCGACTACTCTCCTAATCAAAGGTTGTTACCCAATCAAGACCCACCGGAATTCCAAGACAAATGGAGTATAATTAATGACCATCTACAAATAGAAAACAACATTAATGAGTTCCATGAACATTAATTATCAATATAAGGGATACCTAGACTAGGATACATGTTTCAGGGAGAAATTCATTGAACAAGGAACAAACATAGTAAAGACCCTGATTTTTTCATATAATTTTTTTTAATTAAATGGAATTATTACGAGTCATTGAAAATTGAACGCATGTGATTATGAGGCCCGGTGTGCCCGGAATGAATCTCTAATTTTTTTAAGGTACATTTAGTAATCACATGGGTGAAATTTTTTATCTTTTCAACCGATGATCGGATTAAAAATCTGAGGGAACTGTTGAATTCGCAGCACCAGAATTCAATTAAGGGAGGATTCACTTCGACTGTAGAAGGTTAAGAGAAAAAGATAGTTTTTGGATATTTAAAAGAATAATAAAATAAAAATGTTATATTATTTATATTTTTCCTTCCTCCAATGGACAAGAATCGGTGGTAGGACCAACAACCTGTCAATCCAATAAATGTCTTTACTATCCTTTACATGTAACAGCACCATTGGGAATTTGGGTGGTCCATTAATTAAATGAACCTCATAAATTATTTGGAGCATTACCCACATCTTCCCCCATGTAGTTATAAAGATCTCGGGGTGGGGTGTTGGCACAACTTCACTAAGCGATGAAGCTCTTGAAAAGTACCATGATGCCAACCACCTGGAGGGTGAGATCAGTTTCAGTGAGCAGTGATGATCACCTCAAATCGTGAACCAATGACAACAACGAAGTTCCTTCGATCGTCGTCAGTGGACATCTTATCCAGGTAGTGGGATTGTTGTATAGTTCATCTTTATGATATAAATTTTTTATCGCCTGAACAAGTCCTGGACCCTCTGCCTCATTGGTATTTGTCTCATTTTTCTAAAACGGTTTTCCAAACGGAGTGGAAGGATGAAACTAGATGACACACAACGTCAATGGTGATCCGAGAGCCTTGTATGCACTGATGGCACCAAAACCAGATCACCAGAACATGTTCGGTGGCCCGCGGAACGAACCACCGGCATGCCATGTTGGTGGAATCTCGCGGTGGCTAGAGGAGACCCGTGGCGGATCAAGCCGTCCGCATGGGAAAATGGCGACGCCAATAGGCACCGCCGGAAGTAGTAGCCACGACCAGCATGCCATAGAGAGAGGGTGCAGTGCGGCCCCCTACCATGCCGCATTGGGTAAAGCTAGTCAGCCAAATGGGAAATTGTTTCATGTGGTGGTGAAGCGCCCCACCAGCTGGGAAAAATAGCCCCACAACCATGTGACCAGCGGAGAAGGTGGTCCTCCTTCTGGAGGACCGGGCCGGATGCGGGCCAACCGAGCGGTCTGGACCCACGACCCAGCTTGCCAGCGCGGGGTGGTCCAATCCCCACTTGGAAGGCTGGGCCAATCACGTCCCGATCCTGCGAACATATGGGCCAACCCAGACAGGATAAACCCATGGATCTAGGCTGACCCTTAACGGGTCGGACCTTGGTGGCGTTAGGTAGGCCCTGGGAACTGTTGCGTCATGCCCATCAGATCAAGTCAGTTTGGGCCTAGACCCAACCGACACTCAAATAAATAAATACAAGTAACTTATGAAAAAAATTTCTATTTTACACACCATCAATAGTGTTGGGACCCCTTTTGGGAAGCGGTCCCTTTGGAATATTCTAGCGGGGCCAACCAGGTCGGGCCAAACTGAAGTGTGATCATTCTCATTCACAAATTGGTATGTAACTAACAGACCAAGCATCTGATTGATGTGAAGTCTATGTAATAATGACCTTTGTGACAAGGAGCTAATTTGGAGATACTCTATGTGAGTTTTTATGGAGTTGGATGTTTTAGATGGGTTGGATCATAATGGAATTCAACTAGGCCATTTTTACAAAAGTTCCCATATCTCACAAATCGGCCATCCGATCGACGCACCCTCTATCACGTTGGAACCCTATGAAGGGGTGGTCCCTTGGGTATGCTTTTTGTGGTACTTCATACCAGTTTATATATGACGGATGGTTTGATGAGCGGTTCTCCCAAAAACAAGCGTGCTATGAGCAGGAATCTTGTGACCAACTACCTTGGAAGTAGCGACCCTGTGTGGATCAGCATCATAGCGACCAAGTGTGGATCAGCATCGTAGTTACCTGTAGAGGACCATTTTTAGTGGGGATCATCTCAGATTAGCAACTAGTTATCCTTTTTGGATCAGTATTGAGTGTTCTTTTGTGGATCAGCCTTCCAGCGACCATGTGTCGATCAACATTCCAATGACCCTGTATAGACCAGCATTCTAGTGACCCTGTGTGGATCAGCTATGCCTGACCCAATGAGGACCATCCTTAGAGTGGCCTGTCATGGATCAACTACATAAGACCTTGTTTTTATTGAAAATAGAACAACTTATTTGTGGTTTAGTTGTAGAAACTTCTTAATGGAATAAAATGATGTAGCATAAGACTAATCATATTTATTCATGAACTCTGAGTTGTATATCTTGTGTGAGATGACTATCGATTCATGCCCTGTGATTGAGTTATTTAATTTCAATTTTTCCTTTGTGGAAATCTGGGAGACCTTTGGGGGTCTCGGGGTCCCTACTGAGTGTTTTTATACTCACCCCGACACGGGCTTCGCTCACCCCTTGTTGTGTCTTGTGCAGACGATGAACATCTTTGACTGAGGGTTGGGATCCAGGACAGGACGGTGCTCGGAGAAGGAACTTTAGAAATGACGTGTCGTAATGAAGATTAACCTAAATCTATACCTACCCTTTAGGAAGGTACCCTAGTATAGATTCTAGGAGGATTTGTTTCTGTTGTAGTTGTACTTTTCATTTGTACTTATATTCTGGACCGCATTACTTACAGTACTCACCCATTTTACTCTCAGTATACATATTTTTTCTACTACAGTTTTACTGTGTGGGTTGAACTCATTGTATTCTTGGACATTGTGTTTGTAGGTCTAAAGGAAATGCCTTCCCATTTTTCAGGGATATGTCTATCGGTGCTAGTCTCTAACCCCTGGCCTATGGAAGGCGGGATTGGGGTAGTCATGACACGGGTCCCGGGGGATAGGTCATTGAAAACATCCCATTATCATGTTTCCCTCAGTGAAATGACATTTCCATTAGATGTGATGAAAGATGTCTGACTTTGTTAAGATGGAATGAGGGGTAAAAATGGATCCCATCACACATTATCACATAGTGAATCATGCCCTAGTGAAATCATCAGAAATGCATATAAACAATCAAAATCTTATTAAAACCTCATATGTTTAATTTCATGATGGTTTTTATATCTTTATTATTATCATAAACACATTCTATAAATCCCTACATGAAGAAAACCTTGAAGCCTGATTGTAGAAAAAGATCTCCCATAAACACACATGAAAAAATCTCATTGCATCCAACAATATTTAAATCCTACAAGGGTCGTGTATTTAAGGTGAAAATTCCTAATAAGCATCTATCTCAAATCAGTTCTATAGATGTACTTGTTTTTACCTTATAATATTACATGCCTATAACATCACTCAACCATGGAAACCATTTCAACTCTAGAAACACATGATACACACGTGAAATTCACCTTTTTTGCACCATACTCCTCTTATGTGACACTCGATTGCACCATCCAACTAATGTGAAAGATATGCCAAAACCAACTACCTATCACATGCTAGATCATACTATACTTCCTAAAATGCTTCCCAGATTTGATAATTTTTATATAGTACCCATTTCAGCTATGGTGGGTCAATTTTTAATAAAACCTTATAAATTGAGTTAGTAAAATTATCATCCAAAAATTCATTGTGGTATAGAAACTCTAGTCCATTATGAAATACATAATTCCATTTCCACTCACAATTATAAAAACTTATCCACTTGGTGATATTCAGTTAGGATCATAAAAAATTTCTACATTTTCTGAATTCTCTATATATCTTCATCAATTATGTTTCAAAATTTCACTTTTTTCATGTTTTAAAACATTTAGTCATTAAAAATAAAATTATCACATGTATTCGGCATTATGAAAAAACACATAATAATAACATGTTAATTGAGGATTTATTCATATCCATCCACCAAAAAATCACATTCCATTGCCAATTACTTATTGAATTCTTCTCATATAAAAAAACTTATTCAATAACCACAAATGTAATTTTTACTTGGTCACCTTAGTCCCGCTTGATTTTTTTATATACCATTAAACTCTGAAGTCAATATGTGTGCCTCAATGGATTCTATCATATCCCCTTATTGATAAAAAATTCAATGGTCAATATAAGGATTATATTCTCTCAACATTAATTTTAAAATACCTTCACATCCCTTTATATGTAATCCCACCTTTTTATTAGATAACTTTTCATTACATTTGAAAAATAGAGGATCATTAATGTCTAGTGTCTTGGAAATTAGGAACCTAAAACATGAAAAAATATATCATTATTTTAATCCCCTTGAAAAAATTCTTGAAATGATCATCCTATGTACAATTAATGCATCTCATAATCTGGAGACATACATCACAGGAAAGGGTGAGATGAAGGCCCGGTAAGGAAGAAAAGTGAAACAACTTACATGTGAACTTGAGAGATATCAATAATAACATAGAGATAAAGAGGAATATCATAATAACAATAATAACATGAATGATAACATGAAAATGTGGCTAAAACATTTAATTTATATATTCATCAACATATCACCATGGTCCATCCCTAATGTGTCATGAAAATTACTGATGTTATTCACCAAGGTATCATAAAACTTTTCATATCTAATGATTAATTTCATTATCCAATGCATTGGAGCACTATCAGGGTATACCCTTAATATGTATTTATTTTAATGTGATCCACATATATAATTATCCAAAATTTCATAAATATCCTAAATAAAATAAAATAAATGGGTTTCATTTCAAAATCATGATTTTTTAAAAGTGCTTAAAAACAAGTTCATTATGTTATTTATAACCCACGGTAAGGGATTAAGGGTTTTATGTATGTCCATTACATTCTAAAATAAATATCATTTTTATGTCTTGATTATTACCCCTATAAATGAAATATTTTTTGGTATTCACATCAATAAAATAAAAAAATGTTTTCAGAAAAAGAGAGAGTTGTTGAGATGAAATTATACAGCATAACATCTTTACAACATGGTTTTAGAAAGCATCAAAATATAGGTGAAAAGGGTAAACCACACATAAATAACTCATAATAGATTATATGGACAATATAAAATATAAATAAGATCATGGTATTGTTATTTTAATGAAATATTACATGGAAAAGGAAACATTAATGAAAAGAGAAGATGTGATTTCTTTTACGAATATTTGGCAACCCAACGACGTCACTTCAAAAATCAGAAAAACATTTGATGAGAGGAGAAAGGGTCTCTCATAATTTGGAAATAAAAAAGGACAGAAATAAAGATATAGAATAACATAACCCAACATATTAAAATGGAAACTAGATGATGTAACATAATGAAAGTCATGACTAAAAGAGGAGGGTGAAAGGTCCCCTTACCGTGAAGAGTAACATCAAAAACTCGATGGTTGAGACCTTTTGGGGATAGAGGGAACCTTGAGAGGACTCCTTGTGAAGTAAAAAGACCAAATATTCATTGAGGAAGAATTTGGAATGAAAATAATGAAATAACGGGTTGTAATTTATAGAAAAAGTGAAAGAATATTTTATTAATTTCCAAGGGACACCTCATTAGTGGTATTTGAAAAACCATGGGCTTTCTAATGGTATTTCCCCATGGTATTGGACAAATGGAACACCTCATAACATAACTTATTGTACACAAGTCTACTAGAATTATTACATCAATATTACATCATTAATGATGTAATTAAACATACAGAAACTCAAAACTGTACTTTTACTATTCACCAAAAGTTCAACAAATTCAGAAAAAATACCAAATATTCATCCAAACCATTTTTTGAAGTGTATAATCCTAAATTGAACACTATTTTATTGAAATTAATTTTATTTTAAATTAAATTAAATAAAAAAATACTAATACTTGAATAATAATTTCTAAAACATTTATTTACTTATACTATGATAAAATTATATCACATTGCCACTTAAGATGACCAAAACATATTTATACCTCCTTAGCTGATGTTAATATTCCATTGGTAAAATTGCAATTCATATGGGTAAAATTACTATTCAAAAGGGTAAACATACTATTCACCAAAAAAATTATTTTGATCTTATTAAACCACATTTTTCACCCTGATTAGAACCATGTATGTCAGATTTTTTAAAATCATTACACAAAATAAGTTAATTATTAATAAAATAATTTTTTACAATTTATCAAAAAACACTATTCATCAAACACTATTCATTAAATAAAATTATTAAAAAATACTATTCATAAAATAATATTCATCAAATTGAATCATCTTATATAACTTCTAAAAAATCAAAACTAGGTTAATTTTGACATTTGAAATTCAAAAATGTTTTTTATTTTCCATAAAAATTCTCCATTATTGAAGAAACTAAGAAAAATACAATTTTTTAGTTTGAAAATCAATTTATCAAATTTTTCTTAATTAATCATATATTTTATTAAGAAAAGCTATTCCAAAAACATGAGTAACGAAATAATAATTTTATTTATTCTAAGGGATTACAAAATGTAACTAAGAACTCACTATATAACCCCTTATATCGCCCGAATATGACCTAAGACTAAGGTGTGCAACTGTGATAGAATCACGGGGTCTCTCAAACAACATTGCCCGAGTTGTGATTTCTATCGACTTGAACTTCTCCTGTAAGTGATTCTATTCACTTTTAAGGTGTTGATGTTAGGCTTGGGCTTGGTCTCGATTGAAGCCCAACACCACCACCTCCTTCCCATGCTCCGAAAATGGGATTCGTATGGCCCAAGTCTACGGGATTAGGTGATCGACTCTTCTTTCTATGTTAATTAACCCTGACAATTTGTATTTATAAACAATAAACATAATGTTAAGAGTAGCTTCCAACATTCATATTGAACAACATTCATATAACAGAAGAAACCCATAGGTCACATTTAAATTAAACTCACATCATTAATAAAATGATATAGTTTATTTGAGTACAAAATAAAATAACACACAAATTTAGGAAATAAATATTAATCAAAAGTTCGGGTCATTACATTCTTACCTGCTTAAGAAATTTATTCCCCAAAATTTAAACTCGTACCCTCAAAAGAGAAAAGGTGTGTGTACTTATGCCATATATACTCCTCTAGTTACCACACAGCTTCTTCATATTTGGGTTTCACCATAACATCTTAACACGGTGTGTTGTCTTGTTGTGCAGAACCTGGTCTCTACAATCCCTTATCTCCACCAACTTCTCCTCAAAAGAGAGTTCATGTTCTAGTTATAAAAACTCTTGATTTAATACATGTGAAGGGATAGGTATGTACTTCCTCAATAGGGATATATGGAAGACATCAAGAACATGTGCTAAATTTAGAGGATGTGAAAGCTGATAGGCCACTACTCGTATGTTATCGAGGATTTCATAGGGAACAATGTATGTAAGGATAATATTCTCTTTCTTCACAAACCTCACGAATCTATTCCAAGGTGAAATTTTAATAAAGACATTATCACCACCATAAAACTCCAATCCCCTTTGACAGTTGTTGTCATAGCTCTTTTTCTGACTCTGAGAAACCTTAATGTGTTTTTGGATGGCATGGAGTTTTTTTTCATCTCTTGCACAAGATCATACCTAAGAAAATTCCTCTCACACGGTTCATCCTGAAAAGTAGGTTTTCTACATTGCTTCTTATATAGTGATACATTGGGTTCCATTTGAATTCTTTAGTGAAATCTATTATTGTATGAGGACTCAACTAATGGGAGATGTTGATCCTATCCACCTTTAAATTTCATTAAGCATGTTCTCAGCATGTCCTCAAGTGTTTGAATAGTCTATTCAGATTGGTCATCATTTTTGGGGTGATAGGCCATACTGAAATTGAATTCCGTACATAGATCATGTTGAAGACTTATCCATAATTTTGATGTGAACCTTGGATCATTATCAGATATGATAGAAAGTGGAACTCCATACATCCTTACCACTAACTTCACGTAAATCCTAGAAATTTTATCAAGGGGGAAATCTCCCTGAATAGATATAAAATGGGAAGTATTGGTGATATGGTCCACAATAACCCATATCCCATTATTTCCATTCGATGTTATCTGGAGACCATTAAAAAATTTCATAGTGATATTGTCCCATCTCCATGCTGGTATGGGAAGTGGTTGAAATACTCTTTTAGGAATTTTTCGTTCTTCCTTCACCTCAATACATTCTATGAACTTTGTAGTGTAGTAAGAAATATCAATTTAATAATATCATACCAATAATGATCACAAAGGTCCCTATATATTTTCTTGCTTCTGGGATTTATAGAGATAGTAGAGCTATGAGCTTCATCCATCAGCTCCTTATTTATTTTCAGAATATATAGAACACATAGTCTTTTACGAAATTTCAATACACCTTATTGATCAATATTGAACTAAAGAAACTTCCCATCCTTCAGAACCTCAGATATCATTTGTAACAGAGGATCTTATTTTTGATATTTTTTTATTTTCTCTAGTAATGACGATTGACAAATCATTTTGAATAGGGTTGATGATGTCCCTTCCCTTATAATTACAATGTCTATATTTACTAGGTCATTGATCAAAGGATCTATTTGAATCCTAATCATGGACCGAATAACTATGTCCTTCCTACATAATGCATCATGACCTTGTCTTCTCCTCTAGGATGATAATGAATTCAACAATCATAGTCCTTAAAAAGTTCCAACCATCTCTTTTATCTCACATCCATTTCCTTTTGTGTGAAAATATAATTCATACTTTGATGGTCTTTGTATATATCACATTTCTCCCCATAAGAATAGTGTCTCCATATCTTCAAAGAAAAAAAGCCCACAGCTAGCTCAAGAACATGGGTAGGATAGTTCATATCATGAGTCTTCAACTATCAAGATGCATAAGCGATAAATTTTTCATTTTTCATGAGGACATACCCAAGCCCTTTCATAGATGAATTTCTAAAAATAATGAATCCTTATTCACATGAGAGAAGAGTTAACATTGGTGAAGTAACCAATATCTTCTTCATCTCTTGGAAATAATCCTCACACTCCTTTTTCCATATGAACTTGGACCCTTTTTGAGTTAAATTGGTTAATGGGTTTGAAAGTCATGAATTAGTTTTCAAGAACCTCATATAATATCCCGCAAATACAATGAATCTATGAATCATTGTTTTTATTGTGGGTTAAGGTCACTCATCTACAATATTTTTCTATGTAGGTTCAACTGTGATTCCTTCATTTCATACAATGTGCCCCAAGAAAGCAACTTGTTGTTATAAAAATTCACATTTTCTAACCTTTCCAAAAATCCTATCCTTCGGTAGAGTTGGAAAAATAACCCTTATATGATCATCATGCTCCTCACGAATTTTAGAATATATTAGAATATCATCAAATAATAACTACCAAAAATTTATCAACATAGTCTTTAAAGAATATATTCATCAAATCACTAAAAATAGAAAGAGAATTAGTCCATCCAAAAGGCATAAAAACAAACTCATAATGCCCATATCATGATCAGAAGTCAGTTTTCTAAATATTTTTTTTCTTCACCCTCAATTGATGATAACCATATCGATGATCAATCTTAGAGAAGAATTGATCCCCACAAAGCTTGTCAAATAATTCCACAATTCTTGGAAGAGGGTATTTATTCTCCAATGTGATCTCATTCAGTTCTCTATAATAAATACGGAGACTCATTAATCCATCCTTATTTTTTCACAAACAGAACATGTTCTCCCCAAGGAGACACACTCGGTCAAATAAACCCCCTCTCCAAAATATCTTGGAGTTGTTTATTTAATTCATCCAACTTTACATTTTCCATCTTATACAGGGTCATGGATATCGGATGAGATTTAGTTATGAGTTTAATGGATAACTCTACCTCTCTTTCTAGGGGAGATCCAGATAACTCCTCAGGTAAGACATCAATGTATTCTTGGATGATGGGGATATTTTATATCATTATACTCTCATTTACTTCTCATTATTCATCGATCAAGTCCATAAAGAAGGATATATGAGGTTCTTCTAAATAATGATTAGGTTGAGACATCTCTCCTTGAAAGATAATTGTAGGTTTCCCATTCAAGACTTCTGAGATTTCCTTACTTATATATTAGAACATATCATTATACATTGAGAGCAGTCCATACCTAGTATAATTTCAAATTCCAAAATTGGAATGACCACTAGATTTTAGATTAGATTGTGTTCACTAAATTAAATAATGGAGTTTCTAAACACTAACAATGCATGGATAATCCCACCCAAAGTCTTGACTGATAACTCTACTTTTAGAAATTTTGAGGTTGATTCTAATTTATTTGCAAACATAGAGGAAATAAAGGAATGTGTAGAACCAAAAACAAATAAAATACTTTTTATCTTTTATAGAAAAACATGAGTACCTACAACCACATCATTTGGAGATTCAACATCAGTTGTCATGGTATCAAAAGAATGACCTTTCTCCATTGGCCTTTACTGAGGATGGTGGTGGTTCCCCTCCACTGCCCTCAGATTTGGACAATGATTGGAAAAGTTCCCAAGTTGTCCAAACATATATAATTGGACATCAGATAGGGATTGCACCATCTTCCCCATTTCGTTAGTGTTGGTAAGTTGGGGCTTCACAAAAATATGACAATTCCACGCAATATGGACATATCTTCTACACTTTTAGAACTTCCCTCTCCCAAGAAGGTAGTTCCCAAAATTATTCTTCACACAATTATCACACGTGGTACATTTAACTTGCTTTCCCCCTCTTCCATGATCAAAGGTCCTCCCTAATATGGGATCCACTGATCTCTTCTTTCAACTGAAATTGTGAGACCACTATATCTCACTGAACTCTAGTTTGACTTTCATCGCACTACACGAACACCTCATAGATATCATAGTCTTGGTTTTCTTGATTCTTCCAAAGATGAGGTCTTAGTCCACCAAAGAATCTATCAACCATCCCATCATAATCCATGAAAACGATAGAGGTGTAATGATTAAGTCTTGTAAAGTCCATCTCATAGATTCCAACAGATTCATTCTCCTTCTACATAAACTCTAGAAACTCCTCATCCATTTTTGTTCTCGAAGAACAAGGGAAATACTTATTGAAGAATATCCCTCAGAACTCTTCCCAATCCAAATAATCAACCACTACTCTTGGCCTCGTGTTTTTAATTAGTTACCACCACTGAGAAACTTCTCCCTTTATGCAGTAAGAAACTAGGGTGACCTTCTCATGTTCCGAATAGTGGAGTACAGAAAATATTTTCTCGATAGAGTTGATCCACTATTCAATAATAAATGGTTCAGTAGATCCATTAAAGGTTGGTGGTCATTGGCGTATAAAGGACTCAACCGAATGTTTTTCCCTTTTCTTTGAGATTTGTCTCTCAGCTTGATTCATGTTATTTCCCATAACTTGAGTCATTATGTTCATCATTCTCAAGAAATCTTCCATTCCATCTTCCATCGGAGGGCCATTAGTGCACTGGCTATTGCGGTCACCATTTGAACGATTACTCCTATTTCCCAATGTTTTCTAAAATTATAAAACCTTAGTTAGAAGAATATTTTATTTATGAATATTTTAACTATAAAAGATATTAAAGTCTTAAAACATTAGGATTAATTATATTATTCTTTAACAATAATTAGATTTCTCTATAAATCCTTCATAATGATTGTTAAAAATATTTTTATTAACAGAACATATTTGCAATGAGTATCAAACATGTAGGGCGGCAAGGCCCGTTTTCGTGTACAAGGATACCTTGGGTAAAGCCCGAAACTCCTTCTCAGGCTTTTCACTCCTAGGTTCCTATATTTTAGAGCCACATCCACTTGTTCATATTAAAATAGTGATTTCTTTTTTCGGAATCCACTTACTTATTATTTCACAAAAATACCATGACGTTTTTCTATATTTAAACATTTATATAGTGTTCCTCCTAAATTTTTCATAACGTAATTTACACATATAAATAAACTATACTTTTATACCATCTATGGAATCCTACCTTTTTATTACATAAATTTTCATTACATTTTCCAAAATAGAGGATATTTAATTTCTAGTGTCTTGGAAATCAGGAACATAAAACCTGAAAATGTAAAACATTATTTTAATCCCCTTGAAAAGATTCTTGAAAATTTCATCCCAAGTACAATTACTGCATCTCATAACCTAGAGACAAACATCATAGGAAAGGGTGAGTAGAAGGACCAGTATGGAATACAAGTGAAAAAATTTACATGTGAACATTAGTGATATAAATAAGAAAATAGAGATAAAGAGGATTATCATAATAATAATAACTAGAAACATAACATGAAAATGTGGCTATAAAATTTAATTTATACATTCGTAAAACATTTCATCTCTAGAGATTAATTTTTTACCCAATGAATTGGAGTTCTATCAGGGCGCACCCATAATATATCTTTATTTTCATGTGATATAAATAGATCATAATCAAACATTTCATAAATAACCCAAATAGAATAAAATAAATGGGTTTCATTTTAAAATCGTGTCATTTTAAAAGTGCTTAAAAACAAGATCCTTATGTCATTTATATCCCAGGGAAAGTGAATAAAAGTTGTATGTATGTCAATTGCAGTATAAAATATATATCATTTTCATGTATTGATGAATACCCTTAGAAATGAAATAGTTTTGTGTATTCACATAAATAAAATAACAGATTTTCTTTTGAAAAAGATAGAGATGTTAAGAGGAAAATTATACAGCATAACGACTGTACAACATAGTTTTACAAAACATTAAAAAAAGAAGGGTGAAGGGTGTCACACCCCGACCCGACGCTTTATTTTATTTTATGTATTTTGGGTTTCACCTTTGAGCCGCAGGTTGTGCTGATTTAAAATTAAAGGAATTTTGGGATCTTATATGGGTGTATGCCCGTACTCGTGACCGTGTGTAGTGACCACTCGCACTTAGGCAATGTTTCATTATTAAATGTGTTATTATTTGGGCACTCGACTTTACGCACGACTGTGCACGTTTCCCGAGTTCAATAATAATAATGGTATAATTATTTTGGTTTTATTATTTTATTTTTATCGTTAGTATTTTTTAAAAACAAAATGTCATTTCATTTTATTATTATTATCATTTTTATTTTATTTAGATTTGTTTGGAAATTTTTTGGGATTTGTTTCGCCTTTTTTTCTCTTATTCATTTATTTCCTTCCCTTATATTTTATTTATTATTTTTTTTATTTTCATTTTTTTTCTTCTTGTTTACCTCTTGTTTCCCTTTCCCCCCATCGTGCCAGGCTTTTCCCCCCCTTCTCCTTGTTTTTTTTCTCTCGCTTTGCTCCTTCCCATCCCTAACCTTAGCAGCGCTCATCCTTCTCCCGCTCAACCAGGCCGCAACCCCCCTGTTCTCCCAAGCGCGGAACCCGCTGCCCCATCTGCCTTCTTGCGCAGCCCGCTCCATCCCGACCTCCCTTCGTCCGGCCTGCTCGCGCTCGCCATTCTAGTTCCCTCTCCGTCCGGCCTCCCTCGCCATCCTGACCCCCTCTCTGTCCGTCCTCCCTCGCTGTCCCGGCCCCTGCTCCGTCCCGGCCTCCTCACCCTTCTGCGTCCGACCCCTCCCTCCCGTCCGGCCTACTCCCTCCTGTCCGGCGCCTCCCGCAACCACCGCCTCCCATTGATGTTTTTTTTCTTCTTCTTTCAACAACGCTTATTTATAATTTTTCGGCATCGCTCAAGCTCAGACAACATCTCTTCCCTCTTTGTCGTAAGTGTGCTACCTCGGTTGATAGTTATTTAATTTTATTGTGTTGCAATTTGAGTTTAGGGTTTGTGTTTGGTCTGATTATGGTGTATTTGATCCAATTTCTTGTTTTTAGGGACTAATTGTGTTGTTTGTGGTGTGGTTTTCATGCGGCGTAGTTTGCGCATCGCATTTGCGACGTTTCGATACCAAAGGTATGTGTTTCCGCATATATGTATTGTTCAACGAATTAATTTTCTAATTTAATTAATTTAGTATACTCATTGATTAGTTTTCTTGGTGCGAATAAAGTTTCACTTAAGGTTTAATATGATTTAGATGTGTTTCATAGTGTGTTTATTTATTTTTTTGAATGTTTTGATTTAGTGAAAGGATTTGAGGTGGTCTTGTTTAAAAGTGGTGATTTTATATTAAATCTTATTTGCTGAAATAATTTTCTTATCCAATTAATTTACCATGTACTACAATTAATTTGTTTTGTGTGAACATTATTTTGAAGAAAATTTAGTATGCTTTGATTTATTAGTTTTGTAAAAGGTATTGTGATATCGAGTGTGTTTATTGATAAAAACCCACAATGTGTCATTTACTGGTGTTTTATGAACTGTGCACTTAGTTTATTAAATGATGCAAGGGCTGCATTTTATTTCGTTGGAGTCTGTTTCGGTATGCTTTTGGCCTTAGAAGAGGTTTTCGGGTGTGTTGTTGTTTTATGTTGTGTTATGTCTTTTTAAAATGTTATATAAGTGGTGAAGATGGCTTATTTAATCTGTATAAATTATGAGATTCATGTTTTGCAATGATTTTGACATGCGAGTGTTTTTGCTGTGGCGCTATGATATAGTTTGGGTGTGTTTCGTTTGTGTAAATTTTGTGGTACTAATTTTGATGTATTGCATAATTTGTTCTTTTAATTTATTACGTGTTTTGTGGAGTGCGCAGGACCCCGCTACGATGGTTTTGGGCCGTGGGTGTCGAGGTACCCCACGTGCACATGCATAAAGTAAAGCATATATATATATATATATATATATATATGCAATGAACCTATGGGTGTGTATATATATATATATAAATGCATGTGTGTGTGTGCGCCAAGTGTCAATTCGAGTGGTCATCGGCAATAATGACATGATTGAGGTAGGTCCCCTATGCTTAAGATTTTAATTTGAAATTCATAATTGCGTGATTGTTTTAAAAACATGTTTTACACTATGCTATATACACATGCTATGGAACCTGATTTCAGTTGCTAGAAACTATTATTCCTTGTATTGGAAAATTGAAAATTTATTTCAAAGCCGTTGGTCTTAAGTGACTTTTCTTGAGAAATGGATTTCTTAAGTGGTTTTGAATCGGTAAGAGGTATTTCCAAATGTGTTTGGCCTTTTGGCCGGTTGATTGTAAAAGGTGTTCCCATTTTGTAGTTAAGCATATTTGGCATCTTAATAATGTTTTATGAAATAGAAAAAAACCTCTATTGAGGCCCGTTTAGAAATTTGAGATTTGAGTTGTGAAAATAGAAAACCCCTTTTTAGTCATTCCCCTAAATTTGAAAATAAAATGTGATGCGAGTGTTTATGAGCGGATTGTGATATAAGTGCCTAGTGTAAAGGCTTGTGCGTTATTGTGTGATGTAAAGAGGGGGAATGCACTTAAGTAGGGAGTATGGTGGTGAAAGTTTGAATGAGTTTTAGATAAAGAAAGTGTAATGTACTTGTTTGATTGTTTGATAAAGAAAACTCACCACCATTTGAAATAGAGCACAATGGGAAAACCCTGGGTATCTAGGTGGGTGACCAGGACTAGTACTCTAGATGACATAGCAGGGGTTTGTCCCGGTTTGTCTAGCAGGATTGACGCAACAACACTAACTAAACATATGAATTTCTGAGGGTCGTGGCCTTCTAAGCCACGTTTTCTGAGGGTCGTGACCTTTTAAGCCACGTTTTCTGAGGTTCGTGGCCTTCTAAGCCACGTTTCACTGAGGTATGAGGTCTTTAGGTTCCCACTTGTTTCTAGCTGCCTATAGGGATTACCCGTGGTGCTCACTTTTTTCCATGCTGCTAACGATGTACCTTTTTTTTCAGCTGTTTCATACTTGATGCCTTGTTTGTGAAAACCATATTTTAATCCAAACTGGTTTCTTTTCATTTTGAAATGTTAATTCATGCTTGAAACCTATTTTGAAAATGTAGTGGGAGTAAAAGGCATTACCTGAAAATGCAAACACTTTACTTGAATTTGAAAAGGAGAAACACTATTTTATTATATCTTATTTTCAAACTGGCATGGTGGATTTCTTAATAAAGGCGGAGGCATAGGACGTGGTTGTTTTTGGCTTTCCTACTGAGCATCTCGGTGCTCACGCCTACTTTACTTTTCAGTTGCAGGTTTTAGTCTTGGATCACTTTTGGGAGCGAGCAGGGTTGTTGTACCGTGGTGATCCACCGGGTCACCTGAGGTATGTCACGTTCTTGGCTTATTTCTTTTTCTGCTGCCACTTTGTTCCGTTTATTTTCTTTTATTTATATGCTTGTTCAATTTATGTTTATTTATCTTGTTATGGGCTAAACCGTTCCCAACTGGTTTGTTTTGATGCCCGACACTAGTTTCCATCCCGGGGGGATCGGGAACGCCCCTCGGGACTTGCCGCGGACTGGCTCGGGTGACCAGTTCAGGGTCGACCTGGGTTGGTTCGCGAAAAAATGGTATCAGAGGGGGTCCATTGTTATTTGGGGTGTTTGGTAGACAATGTTTAGGACTGTCGGGACTCGGGAGGTAAGTGTGGGAAGAGCGTCGCAAACTCTTGCTCGCACTGATTCTCGAGTTACCAGGGTATTCCGGGATTTGAGTCTCCTGCTCTTGTTTTGGATTGAGTAATGACAAAGGGGCTGACCCAGTGTCACGCTGTGACCTCACATGGAGTAGTGAACCATGTGGAGTCCGAGTGCACGGTTTAAGTTCCTCCTAGCTGTTGACGCTTACTTGGGGCGTGGCTCACAACCATGTCTCTAAGTTGAGCATGACCGCTAGTTCCTTATTTCGATGTTTCGTTATAAGTTATGTTTTGTTTCTTCTGGTAAGTGTAAGTGTGCTTTTGAAAATGAAAAATGGGTTTTGAAATAAAAGTGTTTCTATAAAATGGTTTTATATTGGTGTAGTTGGTTTTTAAAATAAGGGATCCTGGGTTTTAAAGTTCGTGTATATTTGGAATTGGTAAAGGGTGGCTTGGTGTGACCCTTGGTATTCTTTATGGAGGATCATGTGTGTGTGGGAATGTATGAAAAGTGTGTGAGACACTTGTTTATGGATGATGTGGATGGACACACATGTGATGATTCATGGGATTCCATGGGTGAGTTTTTGAAATATAAAGGAATTAGAAATTGGTTTTTCTCCGACAAATGGATTTTTGTCCTGTGAAAGGTGGCTTCTGTTTTTGAAAAATGACCTTGGGATAAAGTATTTTTTAAATTTTGAATGAAAATGGTGTTTTTGAAAAAAAAAGGATCTTGGTTGTATTTATATTTGTTTGACTTTCAAGCTAATTGTCTCGGTTTCGGGTGTTCTATTCAATTATTATTTGGATTAATGCTAGTTTTGGTTTTATTCCAAATGCGTTGTTCAGAACGTGTCACCCAAAAAAATTCCCCAAAAATTGTTAACGAGTCTTGCCCAGTTCTAGCCCGAATCGAGTGTTTCTTGTTAATTGATTTACTCTAGGTTTGTTATAGATGGTTGTGTTGTTGGTTGAATGAGAGTGTCTTCGGGTTGTTGGGAACTCCCGAGGTTGCTAGGGTTTGTGCGGTATTAGTTTGAAGGTCCAGTTTTAGGCCAGTGGAGGTAGAATGTCTTACTGTTGTTGGAGTCTGGGGTGCGGTCGGTGGTGATCGGCTTTCGTAGGGGTCCTCCATCTCGTGAGGGGCACATTCCAGAGGAACCTGTCTATAAGAATCTATCCTCGCAAGCTATGTCATCTAGTTCATCATACCAAATCTTGATGTGCCATCGGTATGGCCTGTTCAGGAATTCAATGATGTCTCATTGCACCTCTTTAAAAACATACCACCATTTTGGTCGTTTGAGTCATCGGGAGGAAGGAGTCGGGAACTAAAGAATGGAAATACCTGACTGTGAGGCAGAAGATGCTTCGGCAATCTGATCCCCAACCACAGGTTTCGGGGTGGAGCTCTCGCACAGTCAGGAATTGCAAGGGGTGTATGTAACCTCGGTCTGGAACTTGTTCTCAACTTTGGGATGGAAATATACAATGTTTTCTTGTTCTGTTCCTATCGTCGTCATAAGCCCACTCTTGTCGTGGTAGTTTGATGAACTCGTTCTACCTAAATTCAAGCAGCAGTGCCTTCTCCTAGGATGATTTCTAAATCCTTTGGTTTCCTCAAAGGGTGTTGGACCCATGAATAAACGGACCAGTCCTGATTGGGGGTTTGGTCTCAATTGTGTTTGTTTGGGGGATGTTTGGTTTCGTGAAGTTAATGGGTGGTGTTTCTGAGCCCTACCTTAGTCCGGGCACATTTCCATGGGCTTTCCTTTAGGGTGTTTTGGTCTTGTAGGGGATTCCACCATCCCAGAATTCTAGTGTGCCGGTTTTCCCGACAATGATTTTAATCCTAATGGTGGAATTGTTCTATTGGCCTTGAGAAAGTGGGATGAGCTCGGGCTAGGGATTCCCTAGTCTCTATTACAGCAGGTAATCCTTTTCTTTGGTCGGTGTGAGAAGTGTTGAGTTAGTTTCTCATCCTTAGGAGAGTGGGTTGTTTCATAGAAAACTTTTTGTTTAAATATCTCTAACGTGTTGTTCGGTCAGTGTGGTGAAACTGAATTTTTTTGGTTTGGGAGTTCCCACGTTGCCCCCCCCCCGAGGGTGGTGTTTTCGGGTTTCAAGATTTTCGTATTAGTGGAATTATTGTGGTGGGGAGAACCCTTTCGTGTTCTCCCCTCGTCCTGCTGGGGTTTCTACTTGAATTGGTTCTGTGTGAACTGTGTTGGAAATGGTCACCAGAGGTGCTCAGTTTCCTTTGGTTTTGTCTGGGCATGGACTTGCGTTGTGTTAACTGTTGGCTTGTTGACTTTCTGGGGGCAGAAAGTGTCTGTGGTGGGGAGAATTGTCACACCCCGACCCGACGCTTTATTTTATTTTATGTATTTTGGGTTTCACCTTTGAGCCGCAGGTTGTGCTGATTTAAAATTAAAGGAATTTTGGGATCTTATATGGGTGTGCGCCCGTACTCGTGACCGTGTGTAGTGCCCAATCGCACTTAGGCAAAGTTTCATTATTAAATGTGTTATTATTTGGGCACTCGACTTTGCGCACGACTGTACACGTTGCCCGACTTCAATAATAATAATGGTATAATTATTTTGGTTTTATAATTTTAGTTTTATCATTAGTATTTTTTTAAAAAAAAATTCATTTCATTTTATTATTATTATCATTTTTATTTTATTTATATTTGTTTCGCAATTTATTGGGATTTGTTTCACCTTTTTTTCTCTTATTAATTTATTTCTTTCCCTTTTATTTTATTTATTCTTTTTTTTCTTATCATTTTTTTTCTTCTTGTTAATTCTTGTTTCCCTTTCCCCCCATTGTTCCAGGCTTTTCCCCCCCCTTCTCCTCGTTTTTTTCTATCTCTTTGCTCCTTCCCCTCCCTAACCCTAGCGGCGCTCATCCTTCTCCCGCTCAACCAGGCCGCAACCCCCCTGTTCTCCAAAGCGCGGAACCCGCTGCCCCATCTCCCTGCTTGCGTAGCCTGCTCCGTCCCGGCCTCCCTTCGTCCGGCCTACTCGCGCTCGCCGTTCTGGCCCCCTCTCCGTCCGGCCTCCCTCGCCGTCCTGAACCCCTCTCCATCCGGCCTCCCTCACCATCCCGGCCCCCGCTCCATCCTGGCCTCCTCACCCTTCTGTGGCCGACCCCTCCCTCCCGTCCGGCCTACTCCCTCCTATCCGGAGCCTCCCGCAACCACCACCTCCCATTTATGTGTTTTTTTTTCTTCTTCTTTCAACAACGCTTATTTATAATTTTTCGGCATCGCACAAGCTCAGACAGCATCTCTTCCCCCTTTGTTGTAAGTGTGCTACCTCGGTTGATAGTTATTTAATTTTATTGTGTTGCAATTTGATTTTAGGGTTTGTGTTTGGTCTGATTATGGTGTATTTGATCCAATTGCTTGTTTTTAGGGACTAATTGCGTTGTTTTTGGTGTGGTTGTCATGCGGCGGAGTTTGCGCATCGCATTTTCGATGTTTCGATACCGAAGGTATGTGTTTCCGCATATATGTATTGTTCGAAGAATTAATTTTCTAATTTAATTAATTTAGTATACTCATTGATTAGTTTTCTTGGTGCAAATAAAGTTTCACTTAAGGTTTAATATGATTTATATGTGTTTCGTAGTGTGTTTATTTTTTATTTTTTGAATGTTTTGATTTAGTGAAAGGATTTGAGGTGGTCTTGTTTAAATGTGGTGATTTTATATTAAATGTTATTTGCTGAAATAATTTTCTTGTCAAATTAAATTACCATGTACTACAATTAATTTGTTTTGTGCGAACTTTTTTTTGAAGAAAATTTAGTATGCTTTGATTTATTAGTTTTGTAAAAGGTATTGTGATATCGAGTGTGTTTATTGATAAAAACCCACAATGTGTCATTTACTGGTGTTTTATGAACTGTGCACTTAGTTTATTAAATGATGCAAGGGTTGTGTTTTATTTCGTTGGAGTCTATTTCGGTATGCTTTTGGCCTTAGAAGAGGTTTTCGGGTGTGTTGTTGTTTTATGTTGTGTTATGTCTTTTTAAAATGTATTATAAGTGGTGCAGATGGATTATTTAATCTGTATAAATTATGAGATTCATGTTTTGCAATGATTTTGACGTGTGAGTGTTTTTGAAGTGGCGCTATGATATAGTTTGGGTGTGTTTCGTTTGTGTAAATATTGTGGTACTAATTTTGATGTATTTCATAATTTGTTCTTTTAATTTATTACATGTTTTGTGGACTGCGTAGGACCCCGCTACGATGGTTTTGGGCCACGGGTGTTGAGGTACCCCGCGTGCACATGCATAAAGTAAAGCATATATATATATATATATATATATATGTGCAATGAACCTATGGGTGTGTATATATATATATATATAAATGCATGTGTGTGTGTGCGCCAAGTGTCAATTTGAGTGGTCGTCGGCAATAATGACATGATTGAGGTAGGTCCCCTATTCCTAAGCTTTTAATTTGAAATTCATAATTGCTTGATTATTTTAAAAACATGTTTTACACTATGCTATATACACATGCTATGGAACCTGATTTCGGTTGCTAGAAACTATTATTACTTGTATTGGAAAATTGAAAATGTATTTCAAATCTGTTGGTCTTAAGTGACTTTTCTTGAGAAATGGATTTCTTAAGTGGTTTTCAATCGGTAAGAGGTATTTCTAAAGGTGTTTGGCCTTTTGGCCGGTTGATTGTAAAAGTTTTTCCCTTTTGTAGTTAAGCATGTTTGGCATCTTAATAATGTTTTATGAAATAGAAAAAAACCTCTATTGAGGCCCGTTTGGAACTTTGAGATTTGAGTTGCAAAAATAGAAAACCCCTTTTTAGTCATTCCCCTAAATTTGAAAATAAAATGTGATGCGAGTGTTTTTGAGCGGATTGTGATATATGTGCCTAGTGTAAAGGCCTGTGTGTTATTGTGTGATGTAAAGAGGGGGAATGCACTTAAGTAGGGAGTGTGGTGGTGAAAGGTTGAATGAGTTTTAGATAAAGAAAGTGTAATGTACTTGTTTGATTGTTTGATAAAGAAAACTCACCACCATTTGAAATAGAGCACAATGGGAAAACCCCATGTATCTAGGTGGGTGACCAGGACTAGTACGCTAGATGACACGGCAGGGGTTCGTCCTGGTTTTTCTAGCAGGATTGACGCAACAACACTAACTAAACATATGAATTTCTGAGGGTCGTGGCCTTCTAATACACGTTTTCTGAGGGTCGTGGCCTTCTAAGCCATGTTTCACTAAGGTACAAGGTCTTTAGGTTCCCACTTGTTTCTAGCTGCCTATAGGGATTACCCATGGTGCTCACTTTTTGTCATGCTGCTAACGATGTAACTTTGTTTTCAGTTGTTTCATACTTGATGCCTTGTTTGTGAAAACCATATTTTAATCCAAACTGGTTTCTTTTCATTTTGAAATGTTAATGCATGCTTGAAACCTATTTTGAAAATGTAGTGGGAGTAAAAGGCTTTACCTAAAATGCAAACTCTTTACATGAATTTGAAAAGGAGAAACACTATTTTATTATATCTTATTTCCAAACTGGCATGGTGGATTTCTTAATAAAGGGTGAGGCATAGGACGTGGTTGTTTTTGGATTTCATACTGAGCATCTCGGTGCTCACGCCTACTTTACTTTTCAGTTGCAGGTTTCAGTCTTGGATCACTTTTGGGAGCGAGCGGGGTTGTTGTACCGTGGTGATCCATAGGTTCACCTGAGGTATGTCACGTTCTTGGCTTATTTATTTTTCCGCTGCCACGTTGTTCCGTTTATTTTCTTTTATTTATATGCTTGTTCAGTTTATGTTTATTTATCTTGTTATGGGCTAAACTATTCCCAACTGGTATGTTTTGATGCCCGACACTAGTTTCTAACCCGGGGGGATCGGGAACGCCCCTAGGGACTTGCCGCGGACCGGCTCGGGTGACCAGTTCAGGGTCGACCTGGGTTGGTTCATGACAAAGGGTCACCCACTTAGAAAAAAATAATAATATAGTATAGGTATGTAATAAAATGAAAATAAGATCATGGTATGGATGTTGGAATGAAATACCACATGGAAAGAATACTTTAATAAAAAGAGAATATGCGATTACTTTTACGAAAATTCAGCTGCATAACGGCATCAGTTAAAAATTCAAAAAATTAGTTGATGAGAGTAGAAAGGGTCGCTTAACATTTGGAAATAAAAAGGACAGAAATAAGGATATATAATAACATAACCCAACATAATAAAATGGAAAATAGAATACGTAACATAATGTAAGTCATGACTAAAAGAGGAAGGTGAAAGGATCCTTTATCTTGATGATTAACTTTGAAAACATGATGGTTGTGACATTGGGTGCATGAGGGAACCTAGGGAAGACTCTTTGGGAGGTAAAAAGGACAAAAATTCATTTATGAAGAATTTGGAATGAAATTAATGATGGGATGGGTTGGTATTTATAAAAAAAATGAGGAAATATTTTATTAATTTTCAAAGGACACCTCATTAGTTGTATTTGAAAAACCATGGGCTTGCCCATGTTATTTGACCATGGTATAGGCCAATTTGGACACCTCACAACAAATCTAACTGTATACAAGTCTACCAGAATTATTACACCAAGATTACATCATTAATGATGTCATTAAACACACCAAAAATAAAAACTATATTTTTACTATTCACAGAAGTTCAACTATTTCAATAAATCACAAAAATTTATCCTAACCATTTTTGGGCATGTAGAATCCAAAAGTGAACTCCATTTTAAAAAATTATTTTCATTTTAAATTAAATTAAATTAATAAAATTATAATACTTGATTAATTATTTATAAAGCATTTATTTATGTATATTATGATATAATAATATCACATTACCTCTAAAGGTGACCAAAAAATATTTATACCTTCTTAGATGACGTTACTATTCCATTAGTAAAATTACCAATCATAAGGGTTAAATTAATTTTCTAAAGGGTAAATTTACTATTCACTGAAAAATATTTTGATCTTATTGAACCACATTTTTTCCCTTATTACAACCATGTATGTCAGATTTTTGAAAATCATTTCACAGAAAAAGTTACTTAATAATAAAATATTTTTTACTATTCATCAAACAACACAATTCATCAAAAAAACACTATTCATCAAAAACTATTCATCAAAAACACTATTCATAAAATTATATTCATTAAATTGAAACTTCTAAAATATTCATCCTAGGATAATTTTGACATTGGAAATTCAAAAATTAGGTTTATTTTACCATAATAATTCTCTATGTATGAAAAATCTCTGAAAAGTACAATTTTTGCTTCTAAAGTAAATTTATCAATTTTTTCATAATTAAACATATACTTTATTAAAAAAAATATTCCTAAAATAGGAATAATGAAATAAAAATTTTATTTATACCAAGGGATTACACAAAGTAACTAAGGCCTCATTACATAACCTCTTATAACTCCCACATATGACAGAAGAGTAAGATGTGCAAAAGTGATAGAATCTTGGGGTGGCTTAAAAAACATTTACTGAGTGGTGATTTTTATAAACATTAAAATCTCCCATAAGTGATTTTTTTTAATTTTAAATTGTTTAAGTTCAGCATGGTCTTGCTCCCAAGGAAATCCCAATGATGACCCCTCATTCACAAGCTCTGAAAAACGGGATTTGTATGGCCTGAGTCTACCGGATGAGTCCATCGACTCTTATTTCTATAATAATTAACCAAGATAATTTTTTTTATAAACAATAAAAATAATGTTAATGGTGGATTCCAATGGTAATATTTTCCAATGGTCATATAACAGTCGAAACCCAAAGGTCTCATTTAAATTATACTCACATCAGTAATAAAAGTATATAGTTTTATTGAGTATAAAAAAAATAACACCCAAATTTAGGAAACACATATTATTCAAAATTTCAGGTAGTTACACTTTAAGAATCATTTCTTGAATTACATAAAATAAAGGAATAATTTAACATGACTTCATAAAAAAGTTAATTTATTAGAATATTGTAAGTCTACATGGGATAACCCAATGGGAAAAACAAGGGCGTAAAACCAAGTTGATCAATGTTTTTAATAAGAATTCATGAAAATAATACCATGCTTAGAATTAATTCTAGGGGCTTCTTATATAGATTCATTATGAAATATATTGTAGCATGAAAATGTCCCATAAATAAAATAAAAAATCACAAGAGAAAATCATATAACTATATTTTTTTATGAACCAAGACTCACCCATCTAAAACATGTATTATATAATCATGAAAAAGAGTTGTAAGTATGATTGAAATACCTCATTATGTAGATTTTACATTGTTTTCCGTGTTTTTAGAATATATTGATTCGCATTTCTTATCATATATTAATATATATATATTTATTTATTTATTCTCCCCCTAAAGGGATTAACTCACTACATTATCCTATTATTTTAAAACTCCATGAAGTGTAACTAAATATTATTTTATAGTAGTGAAAACCAAAACACCTCTCCTTTAATTCTATGTATAATGGAACAAAAATCTATGAATAATAGGGAGTATGTAGGGACCTCCTAGTTCCATAGATGTAAATCTAAGGAAAATAGATTTTTTTAACAAGGTATTTTCGTCCCTTCAAAATGAAAAACATATAATTTTATTAGAAATCATGATAGGTTCCTTATTTATCTACATTTACTCAACTAATATTTTTAATTTTAAGAGATTATAGTCATTTAATATTTCTATTTTTTGAGACTTTACATTCCAATTTAACCATTAGAAAACAATAATCATCTAGTGAATTAATTTTAATCCCAAACAATTTGAACTTTCCAGGAAACCTTGTCAAACATTTACTAGTTACACATTCTCGCATCTTACACCTTACATAGAAACACTCAGTTGATTTAATGTTTTTATTAATAAAATTACTCTCAAATATTCATCAAGAATGATTATATCCCCTTATAACATCTTATATTACTCATTGGGTGAATTTTTGAAAATCCATATCTTCTATTTTTTCTCAAGTAATACTCTTTTTCATTTTTTCTTAAACCTTTTCTTTCACTCAGCATGTTTTCTATTATCTTCCAATTTTATCACCCTTTCTTATTGAATTTGGTGGTTTTCATAAATTAACATTTTATACCAATATTCTAATTCTCTATTCCTGATCATTAAAGAACAAAAATAGTATTTATGAAACAATATATAATATTTCCTAGTGTAATATATCATGATTTTAATAGTTTTGGTACATTTTTTTTAGTGCACCCGCCTTCCTTTTATAATTTTATTGTGGAAAAAATATTCTTATGTAATCTCAAATCAAAACATGTTGATTTTGTGGGATTATTAGTATTTTCCCCATATTTTTTTTTCAAATATTGGTTTTAAAAATTTACTAACATGTAATGAAACATTGGTAGATATGATAGTTTCTAATTTTCGGGATACCATCTACATTGAAAATGTTACCACATGATTAATGTATGGTCTCATTCTCTTCATGTTATTTAATTGAAACCCATTTGAGACATGGATATAAATGTTAATATATTTGGTAGAATATTTCTTCTAAAAAACATAAGATTTTCGTTATAAATACACACACATTTCATATATTGATATAACATTTGAATTGATGAATATTCATTACATAATATAATAATCCACCCAATAATCATATAGGTGTGGTGCCTTTGTAAACATGGATATATAAAAACTAGTTTATTTTTGAACTAAATAATCTCTCACTATGTTCTTAAAAACTATCACATATATTATACATATCATACATAATAAATTACTATATATCATAGGGAAAGATATGATAACAAATAGTGAGCTCATATTCTAAGTTAGGGTATGAAATGGAAGAATTCACATAACATGAGAATAAAGGTATGATAACATGAGAATAAAATTTTAGTAACAGACCCTACATATCATAGATAAAAAAATGAGTGATGGGATAAATATTTTCAGTTCATAATACATGAATCCTGATTGAATAATATAACATAATCCATGAGAGAAATTTTTTTAATGAGACCTAGATTTATCACAAACACATATGGATAAAAATATTATGTTCATGACACTAAGAAATATATTTATAACATGTTTTTCTTGGTCTAACCACACATGTACCAACTAAAGTCATAGAATAACCTCCATAGTACCCACATTTGGTCTTCGAATAACATCCAGTGCACCCTTTTTGGTCATTTCATAACCTCTAGTGTGCTATTTGAGATCATAGAACTTTAATCATTACCTAATGCATTGGGTTTCAATATAATTCCAGGTCTTCCCATCACATAATAAAAATCATACGGATGCGATCCATGTGTTCATTAAACAATCATCATTTTAGAAACCATCAAAAATGGGTTTTTTAAATATTCCATCATATCATAACCCATTAAAATTTATCTTTTTTCATAAAAATATCATTATTTCATTATAAACAAACCCATGAAAAACGAATAGATTTTTGTCAATATATTTTTCTCATATATATAAAAATTTCAAATAAATAATATGGATATAATCATTGGATAATATAGAAAATAAGTCTTCAGAATTATAAAATGATATCATCTCAGATGGATAACTATTTTTAATGATCACATGGAACATTTTTTGAGTAAAATCTCGTTCCAATTTGGAAGTCACGTAATTAAAATATAAAAACACCCAAAAAATTAATTAAAACATTTTATTTAATACTGAACTTTTTATATTGTGAATAAGTTTTAAATTATTGAGCATATATAATTCAAAAATTAACTATCATGTCGTATGTGTAAAAATATTGTTTTCATTCACAATTTTAGTAAAAAAGTATTATACATCATTTGGAAAAAAACATGAAGATTAATTTTAATCTATTTTATTGAAGTAAAAAATGTGTATATTTTTTTTAACCAATCATTTTGGAATATTATAAGAAATCATGCAAACATTTATTGATGAATACGTATATTGAAGAAAATAGATTTTCAATGAAATAGAGAATTAAAGTCAATTTATATTTAAATTATTTTCTAAATATATTATGTACATAATGAGAGTAATTTGAAAGGAAAACATATAACATCATGAAATAACCAGAGTATAAGAATATTCATTAGGATTATTGAAATTAAAAAATAATATTTCATTACTAGATTCTTATTTGTAAACATTCTCGATCAACTATGAAATTATAACAAAAAAGTATTTCCATTTTGTAATCATTTGAATAATATGAATAATGAAAGAAATAACTTATTATGGATATTTTAATCTCATAATTTT
Source organism: Viscum album (assembly GCA_963277665.1). Lineage (NCBI taxonomy): Eukaryota > Viridiplantae > Streptophyta > Magnoliopsida > Santalales > Viscaceae > Viscum > Viscum album. The sequence goes on from OY728143.1 coordinate 975,006,771, forward strand.
TTTATAATAATAATAATAAATCATTCACCAGTCTTATATACATCACATAAATGAAATAACTGGTGAATATTGCTTGTGTCCCATCGAAATAAATGTTAGAGAAAAATCATGTACCACTTTTGTTACTTTTGAATAATAATAACCATGAAAGAATAAAATGAAACCAAAAATAAGTTATAATTAATAAATATATATTAATTATATAACCTTTAATTGGTCAATACTTACACCTTATAAGATAATATTAGTGTATACCAAAACATATGTCCCAAGGAAGAAAATTTCATACGATATATCCTTTACCTCAGGTATTGACATTCATTATAAATGATTGAACCTGATATTATATATATATATATTATATATTAATTAAAAAAACTCATATATATCATACCATAAAATATTTACATTTATCCTTTTGTAACCCATTCATTAACAATTATTTATTAAAATCGATTTGTCGTGTAACAACTACTTTGTTTTTTTATGTTTGTTATTATTAGTGAGGTTTCATCCATTACCATTTAAAATGGTAAATGAAATAAAAAATTATAACAATCATAATAATATAATATATATTAATTAGATGAGTATTTGTAGTCATTAATAAAATTAGAGATGAAATAATGAATTACAATGTTCATGTAAATGGTAGGCCATACATATTCAAGATTAGTGTTATCATTTTCTAGATGGATGGAATGAAAAAAAGGTAATTATTAATTACAATTTTTAAAATAAATCTTAATCATAGAAATAATTTATATTTATTAATAAAACCCTTATTACCACCCATGTAAAAATGAAATGAAAAATGTGTCACATTGCTTCGTGGAAGCTATAGTCCACACGTACAAATGAGAGATGTCATAAATTTTCAATGTATTAGAAGGTATAAGGTTATATCATATAATATAATTAAATAAGTTTAATTATTTAATAAATATAAAATTTCTAAATTGAATCTATCATTATATCTATCCATGAGAGGTGTTGTTGGAAGAAAAATTACACTAGTTCACAAGGCAGTTGTCCACCGTATAGACAATAGCTAGTTTTGTTACCCATTTTATGGGAGGTTAGTTGGATATAGGTTATTAAATTAAATTAACAAAATATTTTAATATAGAAGATACTTTTTATATTATATAGCCATATTTTAATAATATTTTATGGAGGTGTAATAGGAAATAAAATAAAAATGCATAGTTAAGAATGACAACAATTTTTTAGAATAACTCTTTAGGTTTTCACCAAATGAATTGAGAGAAATATTTCATAATAAAAATTTCTTATAGTATGTGATTATGGAATTAATTTATCTATTTTTTTACTTATTTTCTGATAAATTATGATTTGTAAGTGTATAGAAGAGAGGATATGGGCTCCCTTTTATAAGTGGGGGAGTGGGAATAGTGGAAATTTTTTAAAAGAAAATGGTATAAGCACGTTTCAAATTTTAAAAAAGGATCCAAAATGAATCATTATATAAAATAATTTTACTAAATTTCAAAATATGTAAAATAATACATTTTTATGTATTTTATCTTCATTTTAACCATAATCTATTTAATTTTTCCTCTTAGTAAACAAGTTTTAACTGCAACAACAGAAATTAAATTTTATCATTTTTACAATTTATTATGATTTATTTTTAATTATTATATTAATTTAATTTTTTTCCTTCCTAATATGGAATCCATTTTACAAAATTTAAGTCACATCTTTCGTAAAATTTAATTAAAAATTAAATCTCCAAATGTGATGAAAAAATAATTTTCTAATGAAAATTCTTTCATAAATAAAATAAAAATTTCCATCAAAACTGAACTTGAGAAATATTAAAATGATATAAATTAGATTAATACTAACATAATGTAAGTGATTTTATTTTAAAAATATTTGAAAATAATATTAAGGTTTTTTAATTATTAAAAAAATATACATTTTCAATAGAAAATAATATTTTTTCACTCTTCATCAAAAAAATAATCATTTCAGTAAATTCTAAAAAAGCACTCAAATGTCATTTTTAAATGTTGATTTGAAAAATGAAGTTCATTTTTTCCAAATAACTAATGTAAAGTTCCCTAATTTTTTTTTCTTAGATCAATAAAAATCATTTTGGTGGAAAATGTATTTTTGAATTATATAAAGTCTTCACTAAAAATTATGTAATTAGTTATCAATACATTTTCTCTATGTAAAACCATTATACATAATGTTATAAAAAAAATTATTACTATTTATACCATAATGTTTAATGACTGGGATATAGTGGTTGTGTTTAATTAATAAAAATAATATTGTATTGTGTTTTGTTAAAAGTTTTTTTTGTATATTACACATGCCATTAAAGAAACTAAATTTATTTGAAAAAAATACATAAAATTGTGTGGTGTCACATTATAAAACTATTAAAAATGAATTTCAAAATCAAAATATTTACTATTTGATACACACAACTGATGATACTTCTTATTCTTTATATCCTTAGGTTCCAACATAGCATCTTTAGGTTGGTGGGTTTTCCATAAAATCATGAGTTTGGGAGTTGTATTGTTTTGTAGAAATTTCATTCTATGACGTAGAATATCACTCAGTTTTTCATGAAATTAAATATCATGATACCTCTATATAAATTCAATTGTCTTTAATTTTATTGATATTGTATGAACTTCATGATATATACATGGAATACATCAGATTCTTGATACAGGTTCTATGGAAGTTCCAGGAGTTAATAAATCCTACCCAGTCAATCGAGAATCAAGAAAGGATCAATATAAGATGGGATAATCATTACCTTATTGATTAATATAATAAACTTCTTCTATGTACAAATTCAAAGAAACACCATCTCAAGAACATCAAATTCTCTATTACAATGATGATTATCAATATTAAAATTTTGTCAACTTTGATATTTCTTGATGCATAGTTTAATAGATATTATATTCTCTACCATTTTCTCAGATATATCAGGTTCTAATAAACTTACTTCTCCATCAGCATCCCTATATGTTTTAGTTATAATCATATTCCCAAATATGTAATCATATCGAGCCATCATATTTTTTTATTGAAAGTTATTGTTGCAAGAAAACTCAAAGAGAGGAAGGTGTCGATCACAACCACCTTTAAAATCCATATATCAAGATGTAAAAATATTCTCTAGATATTGAACAATTATCATTGATAAACCTTGTTCATGAGTTTGAATCATAGTGTTGGAAACTCCATATCTAGAGCCTAATGAAAACATCTTTAGAACATAGAGGTAAACCACAAATTCTGATCAGATAAAACTAAATATGGTACTCTAAAAAACGTGACAGCGTAATGTATATTATTGTAATATGACCAAGAGATAAGTCATCTCTTATTTAATTGAAGTGTGATGTATTTTCAAGGTGGTCAACCAAAACCCATATAGAATTATTCCCATTAGATGTATGGGGTAGTCCTATGAAAAAAATCAATGGTGTTGTTTCCCCATTTTGATTACCATAATTGTGGAAATTATAACATGCCATTAGAATTATATCCCATAGAATTTATTTGATGACAAACCAATAATTGGGATACAAAATATACAATATCTCCCATCATAACATCCCACCACAAATACTATTTTAATTCTATATAAATCTTTTCACTTGTAAGATTAATATAGATTTATTAAATATTAGATTCCTCTAATTGTCCCATATTTTAATCCATTATGGTCAAAATAAATACATACATCATAAAACATGTCAATATATCTAGAAAATGGTTAAAATCAAGAATATGTATGACATTCTTCTGAAAATATACATATTTTTTGCATATATTTAATTTTCAAATGAATATATGGCTAATAACTCATTTGAGGAGATATTTGTTCCAATATTCCATCCTAATTTCTTGAACCACAATTTTAACTTCCATGAAAATTGGATCTTTTGTGATCCTTATCATACATAAACTATAATGATCCTTTCATCTCAAAGAATTGGTCACCTTGAACTCTTTTCTACAGTGGTAGTGTATTAATTATTCATAATCATAAATCAATTCCAATAGTCTTCAAGGGCACATATTTACTCTTTCTATGTGAATATATACATTAATCATTTATTATTAGTATATATATCACCAATTTATCTCCAAATCTAATTGTACCATATATTTAATGAAAAAATTACCATAGCTAAGTCAAAATCATGATTTGCATAATCTTACCCATTAACCATCAATTTTAATGAGGCATAAGCTCTCACCACATCATTCATCATGAGAACACATCAAAATACCTTCTTTTTAACATCACTATAATTTAAACCCTTCCCCACTTTTGGTGAATGTATGCATAATTAAAATGACTAAACTTCTCTTTAGTTACCTGAAATTTTACTCACATTGATCTGTTAAAAATATTTTTTCTCCTTTCCTTGTTAAATTTTGTAGTTGATTAGATAACCATTAGAATATATCTAGAATGTTTCAATAATATCCATCAAAAAAATAATAACAATGAATGTTTGTCACTGTGGTCAGTCTAGGGCAATTTTTAATATCGTCTATCTTTGATAGACCCATTAATTATCCATCGATTGATATTATATAACCAAAGAATGAATATTTTTTAGAAATAAATTCACATCTTGTAAACTATAAATAATACCTATTCTTCCTTCAGGTTATCAGTATAATACTCATGTGATCTTCAAGATTTTATTTTCTATTTGAAAATATAATAATATCATATATAAAGACTACCTGAAATTTATCAAGGTAATCTCTGAATATTATATTCATTAAATGTGTGAAGATAAAATGGGTATTAGTATAATCAAATAACATCACTATATATTCATTGTTTCTATACCCAATATATAATACCATCTTGTGTATATTTTCCTTGTTAGTCATAAATTAATTATTTCTATAATGAAAATCAATAATGTAAATGTATTAAACTCAATGTAGTTGATCAAAAAAGTCATCAATACAGGGTAATGAATGATTTGTCTTGATTGTGATATTGTTTCATTTTGGATAGTAAATGATGATCCACATTGATACATCCTTATTCTTCAAATAAATAATTGGAACACCCTAGGGTGAAATACATGTTTAAATAAATCCATTTTCATGATTTTCTAGGAGTTTCTTCTTTGATTCATACAACTCAATCAAGATCATTAGATTGGGAGTCCTTGAAATAGGAATAACTCTATGAATGAGCTCTATTGAAATCTCAACAGCCTTATTTTTTGGATGTCTAGGAAACTATTCTGAAAATTAATTAACAATTTCCAACAAAATAGGAATATCATTTTTTTTTGCTCCCCACAAATCTGAGATAAATATCCACTTTGAATTGGAATCAGGAAGAATTAAGCGGATGTGTTTTCTATTAAAATTACACATTTATCATCACATTGATAGACCAACATAGCATGGTTTGGTATATAAAATGTGGATTACCTTCATTAGAAATTGATGTAGGATTTATGTTAGTAAATCCAATCCATAACAAAGATTTCATCAAATTAAACATTTGCAGATTAGTAATATTTCCAAGAAGAACATTTCAAATCTATATTGACCTGGTATTTTATACCTTAAATTTAATTTTTTATGATGAATTATTAATGAGATTCATACACAAATTCCCAAGGACCATAATAGTTTATTATCTTCGGATATTATAAACAATGTCTTCTTAATTCATCATTGACATTCAACATCTCCCACAAATAACTTATTTCTTATACTCCTCTTAATAATACCCCACCTAAACCATTCTTCACAAACAAGGGAAGTAAATATAATAAAGAGTGATATCAGACTCACAATATTGGTAAATAGAAGAGATATCAATATATGACAGTATGAAATCTTATGATATTATTGTATCTAATCATGAATATTACATAAGAAGTATAGAGAATTCTTTTAAATGATCATAAACATGATTCATGGAATAAAATATTATCAGTTCATAAAACATGGACACTAAGTGTGATAAGTCATCATAAATCAATCATTAACCAAAAAATCATTTTGTAAATGTATGTATCCATCATAAATATATATAAAAATTCATATGTTTGTTGAAAATTTAGTTTTGTGGACCCATATTATGTATGTAATTTTATTACTGTTTCATATATACAATTTGATATGTAAATGATCATATCATAGGATAATAGTGTTGATACCTTTTTATAATCTTTATCTATGGTAGTTTCGATAGATTAAATCCAATATAAAAAAACTATATATGTTCCCATGAATTAATTAGGACCATGAGATACTATGACTTAATCATATATAATATTTCATATGGTGAAGATATATCATACTGACTAAACATAGTTTATTTCAAACTATCATGTGATGGGATCTCATAATCATTTAGACATTTTTTCATGAATTTCACACTTACGAATCGTTAGTAGGTGAGATCCTGAGGAATGACCTGCCAATTAAACACCACGTGTATCAGGGGTTTTTTGGTATCTTCTATCTATGAACATGTGTGTTCGTATCTTGACATGACATCATTATCAATGTTTTCCATTTGATCATGTACTTTAATGCAATGAAAAACCCATTATATTGATGTTTTGTGATGTATCTTTTGTGGGATGCATCTATTGTGGCATGGAATTGGTTTAATGGTCATGAAATAATTTGTTGCATCGATGTGGGTAAAGTGATATCTCAGGCCTAATTGATCCGGATGGTAATACCTTTATTAAATCTATGTCCATGGTACTCGAAGGTAAATCAATCCAGTTAGATAAACAATCAATAATGAAATAATGGATGATAAAATTGATTTTCACTATGAATTATAAGATATCACATGACAAAGATATTATACTACACAGTTCATGTTCGTAGGATGGTTTTCATTTCAATTACTATTTTTTATCTCATTAGAGGTCTTGATTGGATGATAGACTTCGCTCCATGATTGTGAATAATATTATATCCTATTTAGATAATAGACTAGAGGGTCACACACACTTGTGTATTCAAGATTCATCCCTATTCTGGTGAATAGGTGTATAAGACATGGTGTCCCCTACTTCGGGGTCTTAGTATTTTCCAACTATTAATGATCACCAATAAATAAATTTATTTATTTTTCTTCTATTATAAAATTATTGAATTTGATTTATTTTTTAAAACTATTTAAAAAATATTATGTAAATACATAAAAAAATATTACATGAAATAATATCTTAATATTCAAGGTTTTTTTAATATTATGGGAATTACGAGTCGAGATAATGACTTGGTTTTACCACATAATACATTTAATATATATATATATATTACAAATATGTGATAAAAATATATATTACATAATTACGTAGTATGTTCATCATAATGTGGCGTTTATTTCTTATTTAGTGGACATTACATATATGGGGACCAGGTAACTGTTTCTTGTTAATTACATTTCAGTATATAAGTAGAAGTGTACTCTTTTCAATGGAACTATTAATACCCACCAATATGGGAGACACTCTCATATTTCACAAATTCAAGAGCAAGAATTATTTCATCCCATTTACGATCATTGGTCATATTCACTAATTGAAGGTTAAGGATCATGGTGATCTTCGGGATGAGAAGGAATCATTATTGCTCCATTCTAGAACAAAGAAATCAATGAACAGTGTCTACATATATTCTTAAATAATGTATGGATAATCTTTATGGGTTTGAGTGTGTATCCTTCGTACAATTCTCATCAATGATGTGTGACTAAAGAAAAGTTATTTGATTTGGAAAAGGTACTTGTTCAGTTAATTCCTATTCTTTGAAATATTGATGTGAGATCATTGATCCTCTTCCAGGTATTATATAAATGTTGAAAATGATGTTACATTACTTCGGTAATGATAATGAAAAAATCCATAGCACAACAGCATCCAACATGCACCCCATAACCATAAATTAGAATCAATGATAGAACAAGAATTTTATGTGGAAAAAATATTCCCTTAAATTAATTTGATAATATTTATTTGGTTACAATCTAATCGATAACATGTCATTCTAATTTTATATGGAAATGTTATGGCCTTTAAAAAAAATTTATGGATAAAAAATGTGGTTTTTGTCGGTTAATAATTGGTAAATAATAAAAATTTATATCTTTTATTTTTTATATTTTCTAGTTATTCTGTTCTTTCTTTGTTTCGTCTGAAACGTTTTTTTGGATCTGAGCACAATAAGGGCACAGTTGGTCCAACACCCAATTCTTAATTTTACACTTATCAATGGTTATTCTGAGATCAATATGAAGATGAATGCTAGTAACCATAAAATAAAATAAAATATTTACATAAAGAAGAAAGAATATGAAAACCCATAAGGAGGATGAATATATTTTGTTTATAATTAATTTAATTTAATTAATGAAATAACTTCAAGGTTTTCTTTATTTATTGATGTGTCTGACCACATATCTTTGGTGAGCCTTCAGTTGTTTTGTATAGATCAAGAGCATATCTCCTCCGAAGGTATTCCAAACATTCTCTGGGAATCACTGGAAGTCACCTATGGATTATCCAGGTGCTAGCACAGAAGGTCATTACGCTTGCATCATCCACCCTTAATCACCTTGAGTGCTGATTCCAAATAATTCACTAATCGGGAGGAGGATGGACTCTTTGGTTCTTGACATTGTTGTTGGATAAAATGGATCTCTTGAGGATTGAGATATTTTTATCCAAAAATTTTGTGCACAACCAAAATTGGCTCTCTATCCTGTAGGTTTCCCCTTTGTTAATAAGAGATTAATATGTAACGTAGAATTTAATTCACTAATTATTACTAAAAATAGTACAAGTTCCATTACTTATTTTATCATTGCATTTGAAACCACCATATAAAATATTAATAGGAATTCCATTATTTCCATGATATGTTCTAAGATTTCACATTACAATTGAATATTATTTTAATCAAAAATTATTTAATATTATTTTCTCATTGGACCCTTTAACTCGGTCCGACCATCCTCCAAAATATTTATCAAACCTTGAATAATGACTATTTTTATTAAATAAATAAATCAATAAAACTACATTATTCATCGATAAATATATATAATATGATCAGGAATACCTGAATAATTATTAATCCACAATAGGGAATAATATTTATTCAAATAGTTAAATAATAAATTATTTTACTGAGATTCAAGATAAACTTAGTATGTGCCTCTCTAGGACTCTTTCTCTATATCATTAGGCGAGCCTTTCTAAAGACAAAGGATATCCTCTAGAAACACTTCAAGGCACTCATACAGAATGATGATAATTCCATAATTACATGTCACCACATAAGAATTATTACTGTGTAATATGATCCCTTTATAATAATATCTCCAATCATGTAGGTTTCATTCCAGTTTCATCAACCTACATGCTTGATAACTCATTCATTGAATTTCTGGAAATATATTTTTCCTAGCGAACACCGTATCAATGGTTTTATTTATACTATACCATTTCCATCAAATAGAATGAGGTATTTATATCCATTAATGAGAAAAACGTATAAATCCTTTATCACATTATTCATTAATTAAATATTACTCGTGATGCACCCAACGTATCCTACCTCCCTATGAGAATATGTCGTTGCAGTTTTTTCCAATACATCAAAGTGTGAGAATTATAATATCCATTAATAATAATCTTAATATCTATGTACTATTAAAAATGTTTGCAGATAGGAACATCTAATGATACTTATAATGTGTATTTCCTACTGTCAGGTATCATTATCATAATATCCTACCAGATATTACCATGGGATTACACCATGAGAAGTTGCCTCAATGTCTTATGAGTCTCTAACATTTATTTCTAGTGTCATTTTTGTCCCTTAAAATGATATCACCTAGCCATATAACATTTATTCAAGAATAATTTCACGGAACTTCCTAGTTCTCATCATAGTGGGGAACTTCTATAAACGTTTAGTGTGACAACTACACTTGGGATATTACCACAATCAATGTTACACATAAGAATAATCATGATGTGATATGGAATTTACTAATATTAAAAACCATGAATATAATTTTCTTATAAAGTAAAAATAAGTTGGTTCTTGGGAACTATCTTCAAACAGACTCCCACTTGCGCTAGATCCAACTACTAACAACCTTCAGTCTGCTAAATCTCACATGATATTCATGATTTTGCAGTGATATTCCTTTTTTCATGGGGTTAAACACATTATCCACTATGGAAACTCTTCTCATTTAAAATTAAACCTTGGGATGAAAATACCTCAAGAGGGGATACTTCTGAAGTATGTACATTGTCTGTTGATGTGACCTTGGCTCCTTCACAAGATCCACCGCTATAGTAGTTCAATTCTGTTCTCCTGGATCATCTTCATATCATCCTACCATGCTTAGGGACTTGGAAATATCAGGTCTAGTACATAAAATGGCATACATGATTGATCCTATCGCTGAATCATATGGGATATTACTCATAATATCATTGTCTTATTATGTATGGGGACACATTTTCTTAGAAACATGTTTTCCATGTGGAACTGGAACCAATACCTTCTTAGATTATTCCATAATAAATTTCTTTAGTATCTAGTCAATGTATGTACTCTGACATAGCCCATTTATCCTCTTAGATCTTTAATGAATGATCATGATACATTGAATATAGGCTACTCTTCCAATGTATTTCATGTATAATCACTTGTTCATCTAGTCCTTAAATGACAGTAAGACTGGAATAATGTTTCTAGTAAGTAATATGTCGTCAACATATACTACTAGGATAACAACCACATTCCCATTAAACTTTTATGAATATATGGCTCACATTCATTCTTAATGAAACCAAATTCCCTTATGGATTCATCGAATCAAATATTCCATGACATGGATTCTTGCATCAATCCATAAATGGATATCTGCAACTTGGAAACCCTTTTGGAATCACATAGTGTCACTAACACTTCCATTTGTTTCATATAGACATCTTTCATTAGGCTCCCATTAAGGAACACAATTTTGAAATCCATCCACCAAATCTCATAGTCATGGTAAGCTGCTATGGAAATTAGGACACTGATAGATTTAAACATAAAAACTGCTGAAAAAATGATATCATAGTCAATTCCCTAAATCTGTTTAAAACCATTAGCCAGTGACCTTGATTTATAGGTACTTACATTACCATCCATGTCCAGTTTCCTTTTGAATTTCTATTTACATCCAATAGTATTTACATAAACTAGCGTATTGACCAGAACTGAGACTTGGTTTTGATACATGGAATCCATCTCAGAATTCATAGCTTCAAGACATCTCTTATTTTATTTCCTCTATACTAACTCAATGTAGGAGAGAGGTTCATCATTGTATAACAATAATGAATCTCCATCCACATTCACAAAAAAACTATATATCTCTATTTTTGTTACCTCTATTACACTCCTACGTGGAACTATACATTCTGGATATACTTCCTATACAAGGTCCTCTAGAACTTGTTCCTGTACCAATTCATGTGTTTCATGAGCATCAAATTCATCAAAGACAATATTTCTCCCATTATCCAATTTGATGATGTGATCCCTCTCAAGAAAGACATCTTATTTGGAATCCACCACATTTTTGTCTTTAGGGTATGTATAGGTATTATCCATTTGTTATCTTAGGATACCCTATAAAGATACAACTTGTTCCCCAGGGTGGTAGTTTGTTACCTTGGAAAGCCTTTCACAAATTCATCGCATCCCCATACACGTGTATGCAATAAAAAGGGTTTCTATCCACTCCATATCTCAAAGGGGGTTTGGTTTTTTTCATTAGTTGGTACTCAATATAATTTGTATGTTGATGTTTTTAATTCATATCCCCAAAAGGATGAAAAATTATTTTCTCGACTCATCATCGACCTTACCAAGTCTAAAAAGGTACAGTTTCTCCTTTCACTAACACCATTACACTATGGTGTATATAGTGGAGTGAGTTGAGATAGAATTCCAAATTCCTGTAAAATGTCAATGAACTACCAGTTATGATATTCTCCACCTTGATCTGATCAAAGCTTCTTTATCTTATTACAAAGCTGATTCTAAAATTCATTCATTAATTCATTGAGTTTCTCAATAGACAACAACATATACCTCATCAAGTAAATATATATATATCCACTCAAGTAATTAGTAAATCTTATGAGGTAAGAATATCCACCTCTTTATTCTACTAGATATGGTCCACACACATCACTGTGTACCAATCCAAGAATATTTTTGGCCATTTCTTCCTGCCCACCGATTGGTGGTTTGGTCATTTTTCTTTGTAAAAAAGTGTGACTCCGATCATGTTTTTTTAGATCAGAAGAGTCTCAAAAACCATCTTAAAGAGATTTGTTAGGAACTTCTCATTTACATGATAAAGGTGGTGATGCAACAATTGGGTGTTATGTAAGGCATGTGAACTTGATTCACTATCGAATTCCAACACATGGTTTTCTTAATTTAATACCTACAAACTGTTATTTAAATATTTCCTACCTTAACATATGTTATCATTATAAAAGAAACAACATTAATTTCCAAACATTAATATAAATCCAATTATATCTAAACATGATACTAAAATTTTGTTATAGGTAACACTTGGTACATAATAACAGTCTCGTAAAACCAAAATCATCTCGGTCGTCAATGAATGGTGGTAGTCACTAATAGAAAGAGTAGCCAAACTCGAACAAAAGGAAACTCACAAATCCACCCCTCCCCTAGAAATTTTTTCAAATATACTTTGTTCTTGAATTTGAATATATATGTGATCACCACAAGGTGTATCTAATAACCAATGAGTAGAAATGGAAATATTGAACTCCATAATGAAAGCACCTTTGTCTTCCCCATTCCTCTAGGTGTAGTTACTCTTCCATTGGAATGACTTGCCACATGTAAAGAATATTTATTCCTTTTCCTTTCCCTACCATTGTATGTTCTCCTTCTTGGTCAGACGGAGCTTAATATATTTACACTATTTATAAATACTAGACCTATATTCCTTATCCTTCCTCTACCTATTCACCATAAGGATTTCAGGTTTTTCATAACCCATGTCCATATCCACTTGTTGAATTAGTGTCAGAAGTTATGATAATCTCTTCTCATTAATGATCATATTATTATTCTCAATAAAACTAGATAAGGCCTTGGACAGTGATGATATTATGAGATCTGTACACAACTCATCTAGGAATTCATTCCCTAAGATGTTGATATGACCAGTCAATAATCATGACTACATGTGGTTCATCTGGTGTAGACTCTCTATGCATTGTTGTTAATAAAGCATTAGATATCTCATACCTCTATTTTCACACCCTCCCTTGATAGAGATATTGAAGGTGAGAGAAAATGCTATAAGCATCCATTTACTCATTTTTCTTCAAAAGATTACTGGTCATGGATGATAGCATGAGGCACTAAACATCAATATCATCATTCAAATGATTCTCAAACATATTGAGATCCTCATTACGTGTCTCATTCCCAAGAGTGACTAGTAAATATTCTTCAAGCACATATTATTTCTTTTCAGGGTGAAGGGTGACCAGAAGGCACCATTGCCACTCCTGGAAATTAGTACTAGTGAGAAGGTTTTCCTTCTTGAGTATGGATCTCAAAGATATGTTTGATGTCATTTTTAATGAAATATATACAATTATGATGAACTTAGTTTTAGTAATTTATCATGTAAAATTAAGAAAAATAAATAAATAAATATTCATTAGTCTCCCACTATTTTATCAAAACCCAATAGATGTCACCATTGAATTCAGAAAATTGTGTTTCATGAATATTCTAGTAGAAAGGATCCATAATCCATTCTCATCATCCCAACATTGGTTGATCTAGAATCTTGAGTGGTTTTAGGGTGGAATTCCAAATGAAAACTACTTTAACTTGTAGCTCCTTGATCTACTGTGTGGACTCCCCAATCTAGAAATCATTATTTTAGATATCCTCATACCTTCTCTCTCAGTTATAGCATGTCCTGCTTTGGAATTCACCCCTTTACATAAACCAAGTTATTTCACCCTAAAAACTCATATTCAAATTTACTGATAATTGAAAGCACCCCAGCTTTGGTAGGTCAAGAACATTGAAATACTATATCAATTCTAACTAAAGTAATGTAATTCTATACATACATAATATTTAATTGAGGGATTTTATCCTTTATGCATAAATTGACTCTCATTGTCTATCCACATGATTGTTGACATTAAGTGGGAAATAATTATATGATTAACCATGTCTTGATAATATTTATGAATAATACATTTTATTTTAGTTCCATCTGGAATTCTTATTAATTCAATAATTATGTAATCGCGATAATACATCAATAATGAATAAGCATGAAACTAGCGGAAATAAAACAAAGGGCATGATCATGAGAGTTTCTAATGGTTAGTTTGTCTATTTATTGATAAACTAACACTGATCTAAGGGAATAAGACCTTGAACCTTTTAATGTTCATGTTTACATCATTACACCTATCCTTTTTTCTATCTCCTTTCATTTGATTCACCTAAAATCCTAACAAGAACTATCTCCATTAGCAAGGGAGCTCCACACATTACATACGATTTTAACTCACACGTAGGTGAGGGGTAAAAGGGGTTATACATAATAGAAACCACGGGCACCCATGCATTACATATTAATGAGGAGAACACACCAAGGCCAACAATTTTAATTTAACAAATATATTAAAATGAAACCAATCACATTCAAGGGTCTAGTCTAACTCATGATTGTCCACAAACATGAAATGAATTATGAATTTAATAAAACTGGAATTCTATTATTTAATCGTTCTTATTATGATAAATCACACTTGAATCAGTTAATTAATATATTTAATTAATCAATCCTTTTATCTTAATACTTTTTCTAAATATCCTAGATATTATTATCCATTAAAATTTTAAAAAATTTAATAAATTCATTTAAAATTAACATTGTACATAACTTGTACCTTGGGGGAACCCGGTGAATACCCTTATAAAACTACCCAACATGTATTATAATTGTATACACTTTATAATTTATGAAATATATCATTCACACCGAATTATAATTATAATACAACTCATAAATGATGTGAGGATCTTTGAACATTAAACATATGTTAATTAAACAATTAAATATAGATATATATATATATATATATATCAATCACCTATCACTTGTTGTGTCCCAGATTTACACCCACACGATGTAACATGTCTCAAGGGATACATGATATAATAATAAATTTTAAATCTTTATAATCTACAAAAATTACACAGCTTAACGATTTGAATACACAGTGTGCACCCTCTTTACTATACATCCAAAGAACACGCCTTGAGAAACAACATGTGAGGTGTTCTTTATAAATATTTGGAGTACATAGTGTGTCCAATGGGCCAAATGCCATGTAGACTTTGTGTTACATAGTCACTAGCCGAGCAAGCCCTATATAGGTTACACGGATTGACCGTGATTTGAAGGGACTACATGCCATGTACAATGGGCCACTTGTTAGGTAGTCCAGCAAACAATACACCTGACTACCTTGTTCAGAATGTTGTTTAAGAAGTAACCACACCATGTTCCATTAATGCATGTGGCATTAGTAATTTCAAAATTACTCCTGGTACATTGAAAAAAATTGCACGGTGTGTAATACAAATTATGTGACATGTAATTATGAATACACAATTTGTACTATTATAATAATGGGATAGAATCATCAGTTCCTCCTGATGATATCATCGATGTAATTTTAATTAAAAAACTATTCATTTTTGTTAGATATATTAGAAACAAAAGAGGAAGAACCGATCTCAAAATTCAGACTACAAGAAATGTTAAACATGAATTGAAAAACTAAATTATTAAAGAATAAATTATCAAAGATTTATTTAAATTATTATAGATGAAAATATTACCCCTTTGATACCACTTGTAGGTTTCAGGTGCAGTGGAAGTGTGTTTGGGTCGCCGCCCAACTTTAAATTTTACCGTGATCAATGATTATTCTGGTATCAATATGACGATGAATTCTAGAATATATAGAATAAATTCAAAGATTTAGATAAATAAGAAAGAGTCCCAAAATCAAGAGAGATGATTGACATATTTTGTTTATAAATAATTAAATTAAATTAATGAAATACCTCCAAGGTTTTCTTTCTTCATTGATGTGTCTGACCACAGATATTTTGTAAGCCCTCCGTTTCTTTGTAGAGATAAAGAGTATATAACCTCTTGTGGTAATACACATGTGCTCTATGAATCATTGTACACCACTGAAGGATTCTTGGGGTTCTATCACAAAAGTTCCTTGTGCTTGTGTTGTCCACGGTCGATTTCCTTGAGATTCAATTCTAAAGCATTCTCTGATCTGGTGGAGGATGGTTGCTATTTTTCTTGAGAGCATTCTTGGAGAAACATAACCTTTTGATGTTTGAGGGATTATTCTCCAAAATTTTGTGCACAACCAAAATTGGATCTCTAGGCTACAGGTTTCCCCCATGGCTAATAAGAGAATATTATATAACTGGGAATTTAATTCACTATGTAATAATAATAAAATTTCATAATTTCTATTACTTATATTATTATTCCATGTAAAACACCATATCAAATAATAACATCGATACTGTTATTTCCATGAAAAGTGATTAGCTTGAAAGTTAAAATTAAATATTATTTTAATCAAATAATATTTTTAATATTATAATCTCACTGGACCCTTTAACTCAGTCAACCCATCCTCGGAAATATTTATCAGACCTCGAATAATGACTATTTATTTATTAAATAAATAAGTAAACATAACTTCATTATTCTATAATAAATAAATAAAATGTGATCAGGCATACCTGAATAAATACTAAACCAAAATAGGGATTACTATTTATTAAACTTGTTAAATAATAAATTATTTATCTGAGATTCTAGATATACTTTAGTTGTGACCCTCTAGGACTCTTTCTATGTGGCATCAGGGAATCCTACCTAATGTCCAAGGATAAAATTTAGAAACATACCATGGAACCCATAGAGAATGAGTTTTTTTCTACAAATACATGTCACCTCATATGAACACTTACCTTGTAATATAATCCCTTTATCACAAATTTCTCTAATCTAGCTGGTTTCATGCCAATTTCATCAACCTATGTGCTCGATAAATATTTCTTTGACATTACGTAAATAGAACATTCCTAGAGAACTCCATGGACATGAATTTATTTAGAAAATATCATTTCCATCAGAGGGACTAAGATATTTACTTTCATTAATGAACAAATGGGATTAATAATTTCTTGCATTATTTATTAATTCAATATTACTCATGATGCACTCAATGTATCCTACCTCACCGTAAGCATATTTTGTCTTGGTTTTATCCAATGCATTAATGTGTGTGACTATTAATATCCATTAATAATAATCATAAATTATATAGACCATTACACTCTCCCTTAGATAGGAACAAGAAATGACACATATAATGTGTATTTACTACTATCGAGTCTCATTCTCTTAATATCATACTAGATATTACTAAGGTTGTACACCAAGAGAAGGTGCCTCAAATTCCTATGAGTCTCCACCCTTGATGGTTTGTATCATTTTATCCCTTCAAATGAAATCATCTAGCCATATAGCATATATTCAAGAATAGTGTCATGGCACATCCTGGTTCTCATCATAGTAGGGATCCCCTATGTCTTTTTAGTGCGATAACTACTCTTAGGACATTATCACATGCTAAGTTATGTAGAAAAACCATTTTGACATGATAATTAATTTATTAATTTCAAAAACCATCAATATAAGATTATCATAATGTACAAAGAAGCTGCTTCCATGGCCCTAACTCCAACAATTATCCCTAGTGGGAGTATATTTACCTTGAAAGGTTGATCAAAAAATAACAAAAATATAAATTCCTTTATTTTGTTTCTAAATACCTATGTTTTTTGACTGGGAAAAAAGGTTTAGTTATGGAGTTCTATTTTCATTTATTTAATATATTTGATAATAGTTTTTAAAGAAAAATAATGAAAAAAGTCTAATATTAGGCTATTAAAAACAACATAATCAAAATCCTATTACTCTTAATAATTTGAAGACAAAAAAACCAAAAAAAATGAATCCATCTTGTTCCTGATGACCACCCTCATCATGATCCTCTCTAAATAGTCCCCATGCGACATATTTTCCTTCTATACCACTAGAATCAACCACAAAATTGAACCAAGTAACACACAAACATCTTATCTTCTCATTGTCTACAATTCCGAGCCACCTCACGTGTAACTCCTCCCATCATCCCTCCAATTTTTGTGGTCTCTTTTGTGGCTAGGTATTGGTTCACCTCCATGATACCCCCTGTTGGTCGGAGTGGATACTCAAGAGGGGGGTGAATTGAGTTCCAATTAAAATTTCTATAAAAAATATTTCTCTTAAAATCCCCCAATTTAAAAACAATGTTAAACTGTAGTGAATCTATACAGAGTGTAAAAGTTCAATTAGTTTCTCAAAGATTGATTAGGTCTCAATTAACTTAATTTAACGATTAAATTAACTTTTGAAACTAAATTACTAGTTTACAATAAGTATAAACACTTGCTAATTTAACTATCAAAGAAGATTTAAAATAGTTTTGTATTTCAAATTAATAATCTGCGGAATATATATATATATGTAATACTTATAGACTTAAAATAAAAGCACAGCATAGTTAAACAAAAGGTTTAGTCTCAAGCCAAGACATAGTCCTCTCAACAATTTATATAAATTGATCCACACCCTGGATTGGGGGTAAACAACAGTACACTACTGTCCAGGTACAAAGACCTCTACCACAGTTCTTCGTGGGAAAACAACAACAACTCACAGGCTGTTCAGGTCTTACTCGACCACTACCACCATTCACAGTGGGAAACAAAAGGGTTATGGAGTTTAAGTGAGGATTTAAGAATCCTCCAATTTAGCACAGGAGATAGTGTGTGTGTAAAGTAAACAGGATACACACACTACTCAAAATGTAAAGAGAGAATCACTAAGAGAAGTATGATTGAGTTTAGAAATGCTTTAGTGATTAGCAGTGCAGCTCTGGACTCGTTTGGTTTATCAGAAAAGATTTTGAGTCCTTCTCTGGTTTTTCTCAGAAAACAGCGTGTCGATTTCTTCTTTGATTCATGGACCAGCTTAGCAGCCTGAGTGCATGAAACGTTTTTTGTAGTTCTTCACTCAAGATTCAACTTGTAGTTCTTCATTTATGTCCAATATTCTTGGAGTATGGGTGTATACTAGAGAAGAAAAAATGTTCTGCATTTGAATTCGTGTTCAGCTCTTCTTCTTTTACCCTTCGTGTGTCTTCTTTTTTCTTTTTCAGGAGTATCATATGCATGTGTTTCTTCTATATCTAAGTGTTATCTTTCCATCACTTTATAGGTTTCATCTTCGACAGAAAAGAACAATCGCCTTTTGCATGGGTACTAGGTACGGTTCCCTGACATGCAACAGAGATCATTAAAACTGCATTAAAATCATCAAATGTAACCATTAGCTAAATAAATAAAAAGTATGAAGAGTATAGGGTTTGACTGGTTGGTCAAGAATTAGTAGAGTTTTATTGGTAGACCTGCATGGTGGACTTTGTCACAGAACCTTCCATTGGTATCTCTTTTGAACTTGCATCGGTAGCTCATATACCAGTGACTTTAGTTCCATCAGTAGCTGTCTCTCTATCGATATCTCTTTTGAACTTGCATCGGTAGCTCATATATTAGTGACTTTAGTTCCATCGGTATCTGTCTCTCCATCAGTAGATCTTTGCATCAGTAGCTGTTTGCACGTATCGGTAGACTTACACTATCAATAGACTTCTATCGGTAGACTTCTATCAATCAGTGGCTATGGTCTGTTCTGTATTAGTAGCTCGGTAGACTGGTTCCATCCGAAGACTTCCTCATATCAGTATCTCTGGTTGTATGTTGGTAGCTCTGTACATATCGGTGACCCTAGTGTATTGGTGACTCTGTCTATCGGTAGACTAAGTCTATCAGTTGACTGAGTACTGATAGCTTATACGCAGATCAATGACTAAATACTTATCTGTTTCATACACAACATATCCAAATGGGTTAGAATTACTTCATAACTTATATAAACATGGATAACCAAATATTAAACTATATCATGTATTATTTTAATATTATTATTATATTGAGCACAGATTGAAAGAATTAATATATAAAAAACATTAGATTGAGATTATCAATGTATATGAAAGCATAATTCGGATTATCAAAATAGGTGAGGTCAACACCCCCATCCTGGATAGGTCTTGAGCGTTTCTCTGGACAAACCATCCTAGTAATATACCTCCCCATAGTCCAACTTAGTAGATGTCAAAACCACCTCTACTCACCAACCATACTACCACCAAGACATTATTAGATGACCTAGTCATAGTGGGTACCCAATATCACACCCCTACATCAGCATTTAGAACCTCAATCCAATCCTTATTGGCACCGTGACCACCCAGTCTCCCTCAATATAGGAACCCCATGAGAATCCCAAGTTGTGCATTCTTACCAAGACCCCCCCCCCCACCACCAACTATACATGATCCTATCCATATTGGGCATTTTTCAGGCACAAACGTGTCATATCTAACCCGACTCACCCTGTAATTGGATTGGGTTTGTTGGACCGACCCAAAATGGTTCATGGTGGGTCTTCCCAACCAGTAATTCCATGTAGTTGGTATGACTTGTAATTCCCCGACCCCAGTTACCCAGTGTTGGTGCATTATTACATAACATTGGCATGATCACAAAAGATCAATTCTTGAATGACCGATTAGTTTAGTAGCCTTGGAATCACTAGATACATTCACAAGGTTTACATTACATCATAAAGAAAAAAACTACAATTATATAGTCTCCATAGTCCACACTAATATCCCCTTTAGACTATCCCTGCAAATCAGTCATAAAATATTTCTTCACATCCTGGGAAAAATAAAACATAGAAAGGGGTGAGCTCAGATGCTCACTAAGGATAACAATATAGTAGAAGCTTGCATAAATAAGCATAAACATTTGAGTCATTGTATAACTAAAACAAAAGCCTTTAAAACTTGAACTTTATAATAATAAGGAAAAGATAAAATGAAATAATTATATTTACTTATTCACATGGATATTATACTATTCAAATAGTCACATGAAATATTAATAGCCACTTTCATAATGATGTAATGCATAATGCCGAACTTTAATTTCTGTGTCAAGGCCTCGTACATGACCTAAGGGATAACTGTAATCGGAACCCAACCCGGAGAGCCTCTATAACCAGACTCCATCCTGGAGTGCCTCTAATAACCAGACACCAACCTGGAGGGTCTGTTGTAACCGGTCCCCAACCCAGAGGGCTTACTTTTACCAGTCCCAAACCTGGAACTTACTAGTCAAACACATTCATCTTAAGAAGAGGATAAAATATAACATAAACATTAGTATTAAAACTATCACGCCAATACATTAATCATAAACCATTAATGGAATAAAAATAACTCATCCACAGTCAAACATATCACAAAAACTTAAATACAATATGGATGATTTGTATCATAATAAATCAACTTCAAACAAGTGTAAAATTTATCAAAGGATGTTGACATAGATGAAATCAAAACTATTTGAGAGAAATATCTTTTTTTTATTGAAATCATTTAAAAGTCACATAATTATAAAGAAAAAACATTTACTTTTAAAATATTCTTATAAGATTGTAAGGGAAGCTTAAAAGATTTTATAATGGCGGAAAATAGCTTCACCCGCCATATAAGTTTAAAAAAAGACATTCTTACTTTAATTCTGTCAAAAAGGTTAAAAAGGGCCTTGTTTGGAAAAGACAGAAAGATTACTTTATAAACTTCTTATAAAAAGTCAAACAACGGTATAAATATCTTTAACCCATATTCTGTAAAATAGTAAGAATTTTTTGAAATACATTTTTAAGAAACATGGATGTGGATGATAAAGAGGTCTCAGTAGATAATTACGTATAAACAACCTCAGATAATGAATAGATTGTGAAATAAAACCTTACCAATTTGGTAACTTACGAAACATAAACCCCATAAAAAAGTTATCATACAATGAATATGTAAATACACATAAATTAAAGTGTATTACATAAAGAATACAATTATGTTCAGTACATACACCACAGAAAAGGTAATAGTGTCAATATGTCATGAATCTCACGGGAATAGGGAGTGAGATGAAAACCACATACCTTGTACTTTTACTTGGTTGAGGGTAGGATAACCTAATTTATAATGTTGAAATAATTTTTATTAAATTATACAAGAATCATATACATTAATATGATTTTATATATGATCTTTTAAGATTTCTTTGTTAATAATATCTTAGTATTATAGTCATTTCGGGTGTTAACATACGCATTTTCTTTTATATGTTTTGTTACATAATCCATGTTTGTTATGGATAAGTTGTATCTCATTCATATCCAAAATGATATCAAGTCATTAAACATTATTTTTAATCATCAAATAATAATTATACTTGAATGGATATGATGAAGAATGAATCTCATTGCGTTCATGGAGACGGTAGTCCGTACGTACGCACGAGCGAAAATATCACTCTTTTGATATTAAAATAATATATAATTGGATATTATATCATATATACAGAATCATTATCATGTTATATTTATTATTTACATGAATTACACATCATTATTATACCCATCCAAATAATAATGTTTTTAATAACAATTACACCATGACGTGGAGACGGTAAGCCGTACATACGCACGTATGGTGACATGTCATTCAAAGGATGGATAGAATAATAAATATAGTTGTACCATATTTATAATAACATCATAGTATGTTGATGATACTGTAGTTATTATTTTAGAATGTGAATAACAAATAAAGAAGAAGTTGAAGAAGAAAGGAACTTAAAAGAGGGTGGTGAAAACATTGCCTCTTCTTCGGGTTCATCCTTTTGATTTGATCAAAAGGGATCCTTAGGTTGGTTTTCGGATCAAAATAAGGCCTCTAGGTTGAATTATGGGAATTTTAATGGATATTTGGGTAGTTTTTGGCTAAGAAAAAAGGCTTTGAATGTGTTAATTAGTGATAAGGTGGAGTGCCCTTTTATAAGAGGGGTGTGGGGCTCCTTTAGAAAAGCTAGAAATATTATTTTATAATAAATTCATATTCAGTTTCTAATGGATCCAATGTAGATTATTAAAATTATAAGGTGGGTATAGGTTGAAATAATTTCACCAAATATATTTTATACAGGTTTGGGTCATTATATTAACCATTTCTTTTAGTTTTAACTCTTAGTTAATTAGTTTGACATTTACCATGTCACTTTACATTTTTATATTACATAGTTATTAAAATTACTATATACATCCAATAGACCTCCAAGTGGTCCATTAATGAAACACCTATCATTATATAAGTCCTTTGGCTGATCCTTATATTTTTAGGAATAAAAAATCAATTAATGATATAATATTTGTTTTAAAAACTCATTTATGTCAATTTTGACACTATTCAATAATTTATTTATTTTTAAGTCTTAAAAACATTATTAATTCGAACCAAATTCATTTTAGAAATACTATAATGTCATATTAACCAATAAAATTCATGGATGTCATCAATACTTTCAAATTATATTTATTTTAACATTTATAATAACAATTATTTGATTCTTTCATTAATAAGGAAAATACAGCATCATTATTGTTTCATAATTAATATTAATTATAAAATGTATAAAAAATATAAATAAAATACCATTATTTAAGAAATCTTTTTATCTTTCTAATGAATATTTATAGTCGAAAATCCAACATATATAACCCTATGTAAAAAATTTTTTCTAAAAGATATATGCTTATGTCATTTTTGTATTTATTTTAACTTAATTAATATAAAGTGTGCTTATTACCTACAAGTGGCTCCATGGGGTCCCACAATCGACCCAAATATGACCATTTCCGGACATGTATCAACCAATATGTTTGGGACACATCTTAGGGGAATGTATTATTATTATAATATTATTTTTTACCCTTATTTACCGTATTTATCGTTTAACCATGGTAAATAAAATATTTACCGAAGTAATTATTCAAAATGTATAAAAATAAAAGTTACCTATTTACACAATTTGTACATATTAATTCCAAATATGGAATCCATTTTTCCAAATTCAAAACACCGAAGTGGCAGAAATTAATTTAAAATTAATTCTCATTGTTAAAACAAAAAGCGTGTTTTTAAGAGATAATAACTATCAAAAGATTGACCCTTGTTTATGTTCGGTTTAATTAGGAAATTATGTCCAATGACCAAAATTTTATTAAATGGAAAAAATATATTCTAAATATACTTAAAACCCGCTCAAATTCATAATTTATCACTATTAATTATTTCGATTAAAAAAGCTGTTTTTATTTAAAATTTAGTAATTTTCATTATTCATCAAAATATAAAAGTTATCCGAAAAGTAGCAAAATTTCACCCTAAGATAATTTTGATATTCCAAATAAAAAAATGAAGTCCATTTTGAATGATAAAATTTATAAAATTTCAAAATGTGGGTATTACTATTCATAACGTCTAGTTTGATTGGTTGTGGTGTGTGTGTTCGAACTCGAAGTTGCGTACAACACATGCTACTGTATTATTCAAAGAAAAGCGTACCATGGAATATTGGGGTGTTACATTCTCCCCTCCTTCAATAAATTTCATCCTCACAATTTGAAATTGTTCTTCGAAAATAAAAGGTTGAAAGTAGAAAATACCTTTGTGGAAAACCCACATCGGAAATAAAGTTCATAAAATTTAGCCTTAATAAGAGGGAAAGGGAAATGAAAAAGTAACCACCAAATTATGATCTCCATTAGGAGAACATTGGTGGAAATTAGAGACACATAATTGGAGGTAAAACGTAAATATTTTTAGGGAGTGATTGAGGTCATCAATCAAAAACAAGTGTAAAATTAAGGGCCTCAAAGCCTTCAATTTAGGGTGATTTAAAATATCATCAGTTCAAAAAAACATAAGTTACTAGGATAACACATTTTTTTAGATACCATTCCTAAAGTTTAAGAATTAATTTATAATATAGAGGTATATATATATATACGTGACAAGTAGAGTTTCAACCTTCAACTAATTTCTCCCACAAACTCATATTTCACTCAAAAAGATAATAGAACTCAAAAATATTATATTTATCCTAATCGTAGAAGGTTCCAAATATTAACACATACCATTTAGATTGGGAAAAAAAATTTGTAATAAATAGGGACTTCCTGTAGGATAGTGGTAGGTAATAAAGGCATGTCGCACTATGGTTGTGGGTTTGATTCCTGCAGCTTTGTCCGACGTGATGGTTTATCCCCCGACCTGCAGGTTTTCCTTTTCTTAAAACTATAGTATTATAATATCCAAAAAATAATCTTAAGAAATGATTTAACATTAATACATACTATCCAAAGTTCAACATAATCCATTCTAACCTTTATAATTATCCAAAATACTTCTGTCCAAATTCTCTCTCTTAAAGGTTTCTAAATTCCAAAATCAGTTGTAACATCAGATTCCCAAAACAAAGTAATGATTCTTATTATCACATACTAAAAATATGATTACCTTAATCATATTAAAACCTTAATGAAAACAACAAGTACTATAGTATAATCCTTATATATATCACATTATTCTTATAACTAGAATATAATCCTTGAGTCCAAAAACACAAATACATTAATTATTCAACTTCATCTGTAGTAACAACATAAGCTTGGCCTTTCCCCCACGACCTTTTCTGAGGTAAGTTTCCTTGACGCTTAGGTAATTCATTTGCATAATGCCCCATTTCTCTACGATTGTAGCATTCAACATTGACAGCCTCTTTCTATCCTTTGAAATCCCGAGTCTAGTGAACTTTTTCTCCACATTTGTAACAAACTCCCATTCTTTTTAGGTAAGTATCGTGGTGTTTCTTACCACAATTATCACATAATGGAAAATAATTATTTCCCTTTTTCCCTTTATCTGTCTCTTGATCCACCATTATCTTCTTCTCTTTCTTTAATTTTTTGTCATAAGACTTAGAGAATTCCTTTTCTGTCTTGATAGCACACGAGACAATGTCTTCATACGATGAGAAGGATTGTGATACTAAAGCTCGACGGTGAAATGGTTTTAACCCCTCAAAGAAAAGATTAATCTTACTTCTTGGGTTACGTATATAATCTGCAGCATGCCTTGTTAACCTTGTAAAGTTAGACTCATACTTTGCAACATTCTCATCCTCCTTTTTCCTCAGACTCAGTAATTGCCTTTCCATATCTGCTCGATGGTCATGAAGAATGTATTTTCCTAAGAAAATATCTTTGAACTCTCTCTATTACATATTTGATACTTCATCATCTTCCTTAGTGTTTTGTATCAATGACCACCATTGATCAGCATCTCCAGTGAGGTGATAAACTGCCATGATAACTTTCTCCATTTCACTACTCCCCAAAGCCTGAAATATTTTTTCTAGGGAACTTATCCATTTCTCAGCTACCAATGGATTTTTACTCCCATTGAACATTGGTGGTTTTTGCCTCATGAAGCGATCTAACATTGATCCTCCATGTTGTGGATCAGGGTGCTCCATACAGGTAAGGTTATTATTCATAACCTGAGTGAGTTGTCCCAGTATGGTGATTAGCTTATCAGCACCAGTTGCATCACGAGCTCCACTATAATTATCTTGAGTAGGAGAGAAATTTCTACATGGAGTGCGTGCATTGATATGGTTTACATTCCTTCAACTAGGCGCCATTTATAAACAATGTCATAAACTAGATCAGTTTATGATTCACAATACATAATTCCATATTGTAAAACACTTTACATAAATTGAACTATTTATGTATATAATCCATAATCATAAAAAAAAATCATTGAGGAAGTACATACTCATAAACCCTTCATAATGGTTTTTAAAGAAAATGATAATTATCCAAAGAATATCCACCGGGAGTGTCGTAACCAAGAGTGTAGTAAGGCCCGTTGTCGTGCACCAGTTCCTGTTCGAGTCTAGCTCAAAGCGGTGTTTTCAGGTTTTACCCCTAAGTACATCTGTGCCAGAGCCGCCTCTATCTGCTCGTATCTAGATAGGGATGTATTGCTCAGAAAACTTACAAAATCTCTACAATACCAAAATTTGAGGAAGTTCTTCTATATTAATCCTCAAAGTCCATCTTAGGTATATGTGATCTAATCAAAGTTTGTCTAAATCTAGCTTCCAAGGTTTGTACTAAACTTCCTCTGATACCAACTGTAATGCCTCGACCCCTGTTACCCAGAGTCGGTGCATTATTACATAACATTGGCATGATCACAAAAGATCAATTATCAAAAGACTGATTAGTTTAGTAGCCTTGGAATCACTAGATACATTCATAAGGTTTACATTACATCATAAAGTGAAAAACTACAATAATATAGTCTCTATAGTCCACACTCATATCCCCTTCAGACTATCCCTGCAGCTCAGTCATAAAATATTTCTTCACATCCTGTGAAAAATAAAACATAGAAAGGGGTGAGCTCAGATGCTCAGTAAGGATAAAAATATAGCTGAAGCTTTCATAAATAAGTATAAACATTTGAGGGAATGTATAAATAAAACAAAATCCTTTAAAACTTGAAATTCAGAATAATATGGAAAAGATAAAATAAAATAATTCTATTTACTTATTCACATGGATATTCTACTAGTCGAATAATCACATTTAAATATTAATAACCACATTCATAATGATGGAATGCATAATGTCGAACATTAATTTATGTGTCAATCGTGCCATGACCTAAGGGATAACTGTAACTGGAACCCAACCCGGAGAGCCTCTGTAACTGGACTCCATCCTGAAGTTCCTCTAATAACCGGACACCAACACAGAGGGTCTGCTGTAACCAGACCCCAACCCGGAGGGCATACTTTTACTGGTCCCCAACCCAAAACTTACTAGTCCAACACATTCATATTAAGAAGAGGATAAAATATAACATAAACATTTGTATTAAAACTAGCATGCCAAAACATTAATCATAAACCATTGATGGCATAAAAATAACTCATCCATAGTCAAAAATATCACAAAACCTTAAATACAATATGGATGATTTGTATCATAATAAATCAACTT
Source organism: Viscum album (assembly GCA_963277665.1). Lineage (NCBI taxonomy): Eukaryota > Viridiplantae > Streptophyta > Magnoliopsida > Santalales > Viscaceae > Viscum > Viscum album. The sequence goes on from OY728143.1 coordinate 975,035,161, forward strand.
CAAACAAGTGTAAAATTTATCAAAGGATGTTGACATAGATTAAATCAAAACTATTTCAGAGAAATATCTCTTTTTTTAATGAAATCATTTAACAATTACATAATTATAAAGAAAAAAAATTTAATTTGAAACTATTATTATAAGATTGTAAGGGAAGATTCAAATATTTTATAATAACAGAAAATAGTCGCACCCGCCGTGTAAGTTAAAAAAGACATTCTTACTTTAATTCTATCGAAAAGGTTAAAAAGGAACTTGTTTTGAAAACGACGGAAAGATTCCTTTATAAAATTATTATAAAAATTCAAACAATGGTATAAATGGCTTTAACCCATATTCTGTAAATTATTAAGAATTTTTTGAAATAAATTTTTAAGAAACATGGATGTGGATGAAAAAGAGGTCCCAGTAGATAATTACGTATAAAAAACCTCAGATAATGAAGAGATTGTGAAATAAACCCTTACCAATTTGGTAACTTACAAAACATACACCCCATGAAAGAGGTATCATACAATGAATATGTAAATACACATAAATTAAAGTTTATTACATAAATAATACAATTATGGGCAGTACATACACCACACAAAAGGTAATAGTGTCAATATGGCATGAATCTCACGGGAATAAGGAGTGAGATGAAAACCTCTTACCTTGTACTTTTCCTTGGTTGAGGGTAGTCTAGACTCCTGTATAATGGTGAAATAATTGTTATTAAATTATACAAGAATCATATACATTAATTTGATATCATATATTATCTTTTAACATTGCTTTGTTAATAATATCTTAGTATTATTGTCGTTTCGAGTGTTAACTTACTAATTTTCTTTTATATGTTCTGTCACATAAGACATGTTTGTTATGGATAGGTCGTATATTATTCATATACAGAATGATATCAAGTCATTAAACATTATTTTTAATCATCAAATGAGAATTATACTTGAATGGATACGATGGGTAATGAATCTCATCGCGTTCGTGGAGACGGTAGTCCGTACGTACGCACGAGCGACAATATCACTCTTTTGATATTAAAATAATATATAATAGGATAGTATATAATATATACAGAATCATTATCATAATATATTTATTATTTACATGAATTACACATAATTATTATACCCATCCAAATAATAATGTTTTGAATAACAATTACACCACGACGTGGAGATGGTAAGTCGTACGTACGCACGTATGGTGACATGTCATTCAAAGGATGGATAGAATACTTAATATGGTTGTACCATATTTATAATAACATCACAGTATATAGAGTATATTGGAGTTATTATTTTATATTGGTAATAACAAATAATGAATAATTTGAATAAGAAAGGAACTTGAAAGAGGGTGGTGAAAACATTACCTCTTCTTCGGGTTCTTCCTTTTGATTTGATCAAAAGGGCTCCTTAGGTTGGATTTATGGTCAAACTAAGGCCTATAGGATTAAGTGAGGTCAGTTTAGAGGATATTTTGGTAGGGTTTGGCCGATCCATAAGGCTTTTAATATATGAATTATTGAGAAGGGGGAGTGCCCTTTTATAAGAGGGGTGAGGGGCACCTTTGGAAAAGATAGAAATATTATTTTATAATAAATTCATATTCGGTTTCTAATGGCTCCAAAGTGTATTATTAAAATTATAAGGTGGGTATGGGTCTAAATAATTTCTACCAATAGATTTTAGACAGGTTTGAGTAATTATATTAACAGTATCTTTTAGTTTCAACTCTTAGTTAATTAGTTTGACATTTACCATGTCGCTTTGTATTTTTATATTATATAGTTAATAAACATACTATATACATCCAAGAGACCCCCAAGTGGTCCATTAATGATACACCTATCATGATATAAGTCCTTTTTCCAATCCTTAGGTGTTTAGGAATAGAATATCAATTAATAATATAATATTTTTTTAAAAAACTCATCTATGTCAATTTTGACACTATTCAATAATTTATTTTTGTTAAAGTCTTAACAACATTATTAATTGGAACCAAATTCATTTAATCAATATTATAATGTCATATTAACCAATAAAATTCATTTATTTCATCAAATCATTCAAATTATATTTATTTTAACATTTATAATACCAATTATTTGATTCTTTCATTAATAAGGAAAATAGTGCAGTATTATTGTGTCATAAATAATATTAATTATTAAATGTCTAAAAATAATAAATAAAATACCATTATATAGGAAATATTTATAGATTTCTAATTAATTTTTATTGTCTAAAATCCCACATATATAACCCTATGTAAAAATTGTTTTTCTAAAAGATATATGCTTATGTCATTTTTGTATTTATTTTAACTTAATTAATATAAAGTGTCCTTATCACCTACAAGTGGCTCCATGGGGTCCCAAAATCGACCAAAAGATGCTCATGGCCGGAAATGTATCAACCAAAAAGGTTAGGACACGTTTTAGGGTAATTTATTATTATTATAATATTATTTTTTTACCCTTATTTACCGGATTTACCCTTTAACCATGGTAAATAAAATATTTACCGAAGTAAGTATTCAAAATGTCTAAAAATAAAAGATACCAATATAAAAAATTTGGAAATACAAATTCCAAATATGGAATCCATTTTTCTAAGTTCAAAACACAGAAGTGGCAGAAATTAATTTAAAATTAATTCTCGTTGTTAAAACAAAAAACGTGTTTTTAAGAGATAATAACTATCAAAAGATTGACACTTGTTTATATCCAGTTTAATAATGAAATTATGTCCAATGACCAAAATTGTATTAAATGGTAAAAATATATTATAAATATACTATAAAATCACTCAAATTCATAATTTATCACAGTTAATTATTTCGATTAAAAATTTTATTTTTAATTAAAATTTAGTAATTTTCACTGTTCATCAAAATATAAAAGTTATCCGAAAAGTACCAAAACTTCACCCTAGGCTAATTTCGATATTTCAAATACAAAACTTAAGTCCATTTTGAATGATTAAATTTATAAAATTTCAAAATGTGGGTATTACTATTTATAACGGCTAGTTTGATTGGTTGTGGTGTGTGTGTTAGAACTCAAAGTTGCATACAACACACACTACTGTATTATTCAAAGAGAAGCATATCGTGGATGCTTGGGGTGTTACATGCCTGGCCCTAAATAATGCTTCATGGGTTCGTCTCAACACACAACTATCCTGGAAAGGGTTTGGGGGCTTAAATTTTTTTTTATTATAACCAAAATTTAAATTATTAATTATTAGATTAAAAAATTACAATAATTTTTTGAAAATAATTATTTTAATTTTATTATAATATAAAATAATTGATTAATTTAATTTATTATCTAAATTAAATTAATTAAAAAACTGAATATAAATAAATATATTGAAATAATCTAATTCATTTAATTTCTTTTATAGACCTTGATTTTATGATTGTTGAAATTTAATTTCCTCGCACATTTTTTATAACTACCAACATTTTTTAAGGAATGGAAGACCTCTTACATGATTTTGGTAATTAACTTAAATATTTATAACAATTGTTTTTGTTGTCTATAATAATTATTTATTTATTAATGGTGTCCACGTCATCTCTTTTTATTTAATAGTAATTAGGTCTTATGCGTTCATTCATATCTGTATGTATATTTCACATCTATAGACACCTCTCTTTTGCAGGAGTATAGTTGTTTTATTTAGCAATGATGTGTTACAATGTGGACCACACCATGTTGAGATAGTATACCCAATTACAAGTGGAAATAGTGGAGATGATTCATGCAATGATTAGACTCAGATATGAACCCCATAAGCCATGGTTGATCCACTAATATTAAATGGATTATTCAATATTAGATTCTCCAAAAAAATTTGGTTATTAATTTCCCTTATTCATTTTTATTAATTTTTCTATTTTCACATTTGCGAGAATACATAAAATAATAAATTTATTAAATTCATAAAGACATAGTGAATATATTTGGTCAAATTAATGTTATGTTGGGATCACACAATCATTATATAAATATTTATCATAGATAAGTATTATATTCCTAAAAAATATTCAAAACCCCTCAAAAAAATATTAAGTTGGGAACACCTTCTATCGCTCAAATTTGAACAATACTGGGTATGTTGGGGGCTTTTCAACTAATGTTGAGGGTGCCTCCTACTACGGGGGAGCTCTTATGAGAGTGATGGGTTAACTAATAAGATTTTTTATGCAATTAAGTATCAAAATATATCTTGTTACAACTTTATAGGAATGTATGGAGTAAACAATATTTATGATTTTAGAAGTAGTAACTTCACACAACAGATCATGGAGTCATGAGTTAATGTGGTTTCTGAGTAAAATTCCTTCCTGGAACATTTTGTGTTGTAGTGTAGGAAAGGTATGATGACTGTGAGGAGAGGTTTCCAGGATCCTTTCTACTAGAATTCCCAAGTGATAGAGTATTCTGATTCTATTACTAAGGGATTATAGAGTTTATTTATTGGATTATATGATTTGAATAAATGAATATAATTACAAGGGGGTAACTGTAGATTAAAAACTTATTTTAAAAGAATTAATCTAAAAAACCAAAATCCTATTTATGTAAAAATAACAGACTCATACATAAGTCTAATTAATAAATATACATAATTGGAATCACATAATGTACTCTTTTATCAGTGTAAAAAATATTAATCACTATGGATATAATTTATCAAAGTGTGTTTGTTATCATAATAAGAAAATTCAAGGTGAAACAAACATAGTTGAATTTTAAATATGATGTTCAACTTCTTATTCATGTTATAGAATAAACACTTGTAAAAACAAGAAATTGAAATAAATAGTAAGACTAAATAATAAGCTATTAAAAAGAAAACTCCTTTAACCACAAGATAAAGGTTGTATATAAGCATGACTAAAGGTATCCACTATTTTATACTTATAGTAAATATTTTATTTCCTTACAAATGAAATGCCACAATATGATTATCAGAATTTCTATTTCTCCCTAATGCCAGATGTTCTCTATACAACGATCGAATCTCTTTTACTATCCTCATAATCCCTCAATACGATGGATTAGATTATCCATCTTCAAACCCTTAAAATATGTTGATTTTTATGACTATCATATAAATATTTCAATACCAAACTTTATTAAGGATACAACCTAAAATGGTTTCTTTATAAATACTAAACTCGAATTAATTACAATGTCTAATAAAAACATTTTAATGTGGATAAATATTCATATCTCTCACAAAATTATAAAATAGAATTAAAAAAATATGCTCTAAACTCTTCAAATTACGTGGTATTTATATGCATCATTGCAATGGTTATATTTATCTCCCAACTGTCATATTTTTTCAATATTCTCTCCATTAATTGGTCACCAAGCACTTGACATAGCATTACTCTTTGGGATAACATAATGTCTGACATTGTATTGATTTACACCATTACACTATTAAAATAAATCATTACATTTGAAACAAATAATCTATTTTATGATTATATATATAGGTCAGTCTAATGGTATTCATTATAACTGTCATTATGATAAAATTTATAAGTATTATTATAATTTTTATTAGTACTAGTATCAGTCTGATTGTCAGAACTTTTGTCTGTAAAAAAATACATGACGAAAGTATGAATTCTTGTCTAATAAATGTGATTCTTATTTTTCAAACAAATACTCATTATGAAAATAATAATGAATAATGTAATGTTTATTTTAATAATACCTTAGAACATTTATATGTATGGTAAAAAGTATTTTTTTCTAAAAAAATATGATTAAAAAAATCAGACATAAAAATATAATAAATATGTTTTACAAAATTGTTTATGATGTTGAGAATTAAATGAATGGAAAATTAAGATGTATATATTCTGACTAAACAACCACCCCCTTATAATAAAGAACTACCCCAAAACATAATTGCAAAAAGAAATTTTAAAAACATAAAGTCAGTGTTCTTTTATAAATATTGTATTCATAGTTAATCAAAAATCTTTAACACCACCTAAGTATATAACTCTTCTAAATATATTTTCACAATTATGGACTATTATAATAGCTCATCCTTTTATCAAACTTTCCCCCCTTGGGAATATATCTCCCATTATGGATTTTATTCTCCCCCTTAATGAAATATCATAACCTTATATAAACTATTATCATTATAAGAACATACCTTTCAATTAAAAGAAACCCCTTTCTATAAAATTAATGCTATTTTTTTAACAAATAATGATAATTGGATATTATGTTTCATGAAAGGATAGATAAGAGAAAAATTATGAAATAATACAATAAATTATCTAATAATCCATAAAAATATAAAATAATATTCAACCAATAAGAATTAGAAAATATTCATAAAAAACATAATTGGATGAGGGAGTAAATCATTCATTACAAAGGAGTCAAATGTTATAGAAAATACAATATTCAAAAACAGTTCAAGATAAATTTAGTTATTATTCCTCACTTTTTTTAAAAAATACATCATCTTCTACAATAAATTTTGATCCTTATATATTTTTTGAAATTTATCATCATGAATCTAAACTTTCTCAGATGATTATGTGTTATTGTCTCTGAGTATGATAACATCTTCTTAAACTGTACTTACCATTCTAAAATATGAATCCATGTATTTAATATTATTTTTCATATCTTTAACCTCCCAGTTCTATCATCATCATCATCATCCCTAAAATATTCCACCAACATCACTGTGTCTTCTATGTCTTTATATAGCTAATTAACATATCCATATGTTTCATTCATGAGATTCCTTATAGCAACCCCGTACTTTTATATATAACATTGCATGATTTTAATCATAATTATACATCAGAGTAAAAGACAAGGATCATTAAGCCTATTGTCTTGGAAGACTAGGTACATATAACATAAAACATGGGGCTAAAAAATACTTCATTATTTAATCTCCATAAAGAGCTCCTAAGTTCCTTTGAGTCCTTATACCTGCATAGGGTACCCTGTGGAACACATGAACAAAGGGATGAGCTAAAAATCCCTGTAAGGGAAAGAACATTAGGATACATCTCAAGCACATGAGTTAAGAGGCATGAAATAATGATATACAATGAATGAACATATGAAATCACATCATATAATCATGGGATCATATAAACATGGAATCATATAAATTTTTTAGAATCATAAAACATTTCTTTAGTACGGTTCAATGCTAATCGCCATTCCAGTTTCCCATTTTAGTATGGGTCAAGGCTAACCGCCAATCCCATTTCACATCATATCTCATGAGACTTAACTTTACCAAATTCATTGGAGTGCTATCTGGGTGCACCCATCTCAAAATTTTGATGAATATTCTTGCCACATAAATAATCATGCATAATCAATCAATCATAAACATAAGGGTACCCATGGAAATAATTATGTACCACAATCATGACATAAATCATAACCATTGAGCGTATCATGAGAGTGTCCATGAATGAAAGGGATTGCAACATAAAAGGATGTTAATATGTTTAAATAGTCTTATATCATAGTTTCTGATGTCAAATATGAAGTGAAATCATATAAGGAATGTATTTGAGAAACATTAGCATTAAAAAAAAATTGTGCGGTTTTATGGAAAATACTATAGAGAATTTAAAATAGAAAAGAATAAATTCATTTATATGAAACCATAATTGAAATAAGATGGTTTTAATAATAAAAATAATTATTTTATAAATACAATGGTTTCTTAAAATAGAGGATAGAGTGCACTAGATATTTAGATAAAAATTTGGGAAGTCCCCTTAAAACAGGTTTGCTTATCAGAAAGTTCTAAGGAGGTAATATTTTAAAAACATGTATATACCTCAATGAAAGTGATAAAATGGTCTTGATATAATAATATTTTACAAATAAACTGGATCTATATGATTCATATAAATAGTTAAGATAACACCATTTTGAAAGAAATATAAGGAAACCTGAAAGAACAAAGAAAGTTTGGGTGGAATCTGTAACAGTTTTATCGGCACGGTGGTAGGTTTATATAAGAGGGCTTCGTGAGAGAGAAAATGGGTTTTTCATCACTTATAAATCAAGAGGGAATTTTGGGGGTGGTGAGAAAACATACCACATCATTAGTGATTACACATAAAATGGAATAACATAGAGGAGAGTTTTGATTTTAGAGGGAAATGGAGCGGATCTCTTACCTTAAATCCATTGGTGTTCTCCACTTTTTGGTAAAGTACTGAAAAAACAAACCAGTCTTATTAATTCATAATTCAAGATACTCTTCTATATGTAATTGATTTATTATAAAACTTTGTAGTTAATTCGAGGTCTTTTTATTAGTTATATAGTTCAATTTCATTGTTTGGGTTCATTTGTTTACTTGGTTTTAAAATATCGGTTCACTTATATTCAAGTTTGGATAAACATGAAAGATGGAAATGGTTTTCCATAAATGAATTTATATTATATTGGTGAACATCCAGGAGATTACAAGGTTTTAAATTTAATTTTGTTACTTATATTTAAGTCAAACTATTATATAAAACCATAGTGACAATCATTTTTGTTAATCAGTGGGTCTGATTACAAAGAACATGTTTTTCATTATAACTTAATACCATTTATAAAAAATGATTACATAACTAAAAATAAAATATATTACATATATAATAATCTAGTTCAACCATAACACAAATGGTTTCATGACCATAATTAAAGATTATAATATAAATTGATAAATAGGTGTCCTTGAATGTGCTGAATTAGCACATCTCAAACGCTGCTTTCATTTCATTCAAATAAAAGTTTGGGAAAAGAGAGAAGATAATTAAATATCCCATTAGTTAGAAAAAATTCTAGTACATGTATATTACAGGATTTATTATTCAATTATGGTGAAGGAAGGTGAGGTAAGAAACAAAAAGAAGAGGACTTAAAAGAAATGGAGGAATTGGAAAGAGGAATTTACCTCTTGAGACTTCCACTTTGAGAACCTCTTAAGGGGATAGGTTTTGGTATTTTGAAAAGGTTTTGAGATTTTGGATGTGGGGGAAGATCATGGAGAGAGATTTGGGAAGAATATTTGGAAAACCCACGGATTGAGAGGAGTGAAGAGAAGACGGAGTGAGGGGGGTTATAGTAGAGGAAAGAGGGGATTTCTAAATATAAAATTCATTAATTTATTATTTCCCCACAATAAAATGAATAGTGAGTCTTCCATGACTAAGAATAGTAATTTTAACGTGTGATCTCGAACCAATTGGTCTTACATCAGCAGAACATCATGCATGACTCTATAATTAGCATATTTATCTTATTTTGTAAACTATGGTATTTCATTATTCATAAAATACACATGTATTTCTGAAAAATCCCGAAATTTCAACCTCAATTTTTTTTAACGGGTAGAATCCAAAAATGAATTTCATTTTTCAAAAATAATTCCCTAAATATGATTATTTTAAAATTTAATTAATATCATCATTTATTATCAAAAACCAGTTTGAAAACATTCATTTACATATTCTAAAATATAGGTATATCATAATTTCAACATGAATAATATTTATATATTATCATAGGTAAGGTTAATATTCATTAGGTTATACCACTATTCATAAGGTTATGTTACTATCCATAAGGGTGTGTTACTATTTACCAAAAATTAATTTTTTCTTATTGGACTCCAAACAACATACTGATCACAATCATGTATGTCATATTTTTGAAATTCCAAGCACAGAAGTGTCAATCTTATGTTTAAAGGTCACTTAGAATTTATTAGTTCATTATGTTGTGTTTTCATGTGATTTTATGAAATATTTATAAGAAGGTAATTTCCATTTATATAACATCGGGTAGTTACATTCATCCCCCCTTATGAAATCTCACCATCAAAATTTCATTTTACATTCTCAGCCAAAAATAGGTGCAGGTACTTTTCCTTCATTTGTTCCTCCAATTCCCATGTTTCCTCTTCGTACTTATGGTTTTTCCATAGTACCTTGACTAGAAGGGTTTGGTGTGTACTTCCTTAAGAGTGATACATGAAAGACATCATGTACTTTCGACATGATAGGTGGAAGTGTCTATCGATATGCCACATCTCTGACTCGATCAAGGATCTTTAAAGGGACGATGTACCTTGGATGTAAATTACCTTTCATTCTAAACCTCATTCCCTTCTTCCATGGAGATGTGCATAGAAATAACATGTCACCAACTTTGAACTGATGGTCTCATCGACAGTTATCTGCATAACTATTCTATCAAATTTGGGCTATCTAAATATGATGCTGAATGGTTTTCACCTTCTCCACCATTTCTTCAACCAGTTCAGGTTCTACCAGCATACGCTCAACGAATTCATCCAAATATTCTCGTGTTCTGCACCTTTTCCAATAAAGGGCTTCATATAGTTCCATTCGGATTCTTGAGTGAAAGTTTTTATTGTAGGAGAAATCAACCAATAGAATATGTTTGTCTCATCGTCCTTTGAATTCCATATAACACTCTCTCAATATGTCTTCGAGTGTCTAAATAGTTCACTCAGATTATCCTTCCGTTTGAGGATGATAGGTCATGCTTAAGTTTGGTTCAGTGCTAAGAGCATGTTGGAGACTCTTCCAGAACATTGAGTTGAATCTTAGCTCATGATCGGATACAATATATTGTGGTAATCCATGAATCCTTACACATTATTTGATGTTTATTTGTTCAAGTTGATCCCATGAGAAGTCCTCTCGAACTATGATAAAGTGATTTGTCTTTGTAAGATGATCCACGACAACCCATATTGCATTTTTTTCTCTGGATTTCCTTGGAAGTCCAGTGAAAAAGTCCATAGTAATTTTCTCCCACTTCCATGCTTGTATGGATAGTGGTTGCATCATCCCCTTATAATTTTGTCTCTCAACCTTAACTTGGTGACATACTAGGAACTTTGATGTATATTCAGTAATCTTCCTTTTCATATTGTCCCACCAAATGTTTTCATGGATATCTTGATACATATTTTTTCTCCTTGGGTGGATAGAGAAGGTTGAGATATGTGCATCATTAAATAGCCCCTTCTTTATCTCTAGATCATATATTATAAATAATCTTATCCCAAATATTACAACTCCTTCTTCATAAATTTTGAAATTAGAGGATTTCCAATTTTTGACAGCTTCCACCCTTTTTTGAATTTCAACATATTTTCTTTGAGCATCCATTATTTTCTCCAAGAGGGGTGGTTGATAAATCATTTGCAAAAGGATCGATGATGTCCCTCCCTTAATTATTCCCATGTCCATTATTTTCAAACAAAGAAGATCAGACCCTTTTCAATTATCATCATTGATAAAGATAAAGAATCCTTTATACTTAGAGAATCTGGAACTTTGTTTGCCTTACCAGGATGGTAGTGGATTGATCAGTCATAATCCATGATGAGCTCTATCCATCTTCACTACCTCATATTAAGCTCTTTCTATGTGAATATATATTTGAGACTCTTGTAGTTAGTATATATCTCACACTTCTCCACATAAACATATTGCCACCAGATTTTCAACGCAAAGATCGCAACCGCCAACTCCAAATAATGTGTTGGATAGTTTTGCTCATGTATTTTCATCTTCCATGAGGAATAGGCTATCACTTTATCATTTTTCAGCAGTACACAACCTAATCCCTTCTTTAAAGCATCACTATACACCACAAAGAGTTCTCCACTTATTGGGTGTGGGAGTAATGGAGCAGTGATAAGCCTCTTTTTCAATTCAGTGAAACCGTCTTCACATTCATGAGTCTCAAAAACCTTTACTCCCATCCATGTCAGCATGTTCATTGGATTTAAAAATCGTGAAAATTTCTTCATGAATCATCGATAATACCCAGCTAGACCCAAAGAGTTTCATATATCCATTACAGAAGTTGTCCTGGGCCACTCTTCAATTACCTTCATCTTGGAAGGGTCCACAGATATCCCTTTGTTGGTGATAACAATCCCCAAGAATGGAACTTCCTCCATCCAGAACTCACATTTACTATACTTTGCAAACAACTTCTCCCTTCGCAAAGTCTTTAACACAGTATTCAAATGCTCCTAATATTCCTCTTTGATCTTGGAGTATATCAGAATATCATCAATAAAGACTACAACAAATTTTTCAAGGTAATCTCCAAAGACATTATTCATTATATCCATGAAACTTTATAGATAATTTGTGAGTCTGAAGTGAATCACTATGAACACATAGTGTCCATACCTCATTCGAAAGGTAGTCTTGGGAATATCTTCCTTCCTCACCTTTAGATGGTGATATCCCAACCGAAGGTCCACTTTAGAGAAATAACTAGCCCCACAAATATGATCGAACAAGTCATCTATATATGGAAGTGGATAATTGTTCTTTAACAAGATTTTATTGAGCTCATGATAATAAATGCAATGGATAATTGATCCATCCTTCTTCTTGAATAAGAGGACTGGTGCATCCCATGGTGAAGCACTCTGGCATACTAAACCCTTCTCCATATTCTCCTTTAACCATTTCTTTAGCTTTTATAGCTCTACAGTGTCCATTCTGTTATGAGATATGCTGAGATCTAGGGATAAGTTCAGTGGAGAACTCAACCTCTTGGTTAGGAGGAAGACCAAAAAACTCTTCAGGGAATACATCAGTGTAATCCCACATGATGGGAATGTCTTCAAGCATGATTATCTCCTTTGTATCAATCATATAATCTAGATACTCATTATCACATGGAAACAATATCCACACTTCATATAATGATTCTAAAGGAGATTCATCTTCCTTCTTACACTTGTAAAGAACCAGAGGATGCTTTGGGATGTGAAGAGTGATATCCCTTTCTCAACAATTGATGTGGGCCTTGTATAAAGATTTCCAATCCATGACCAATATAGTTTCAAACTCCACTAATGGAAGTATGAAGAAGTTTTCTAGGAGTTTATGTCCACAAACATTAACCTGTGAGGAGTTATAAACCATGGATGAAATAATTTCCCCTTTCTCTGTTCTCACAGATAAATTTTCCTCCAAATTTTGAGGTGGTGTTTGAATAGATCTACTAAACTAGAAAGATATTAAAGGATGCATTGAACCAGAATCAAATAGTATGTCCTCTATTCTTGAATGAATAAAAAACATACTTGTCACTACATAATTTCCTGGCTCCACCTTAGTAGTAGTGTTAGCATAAGCCCATCCTTGTTTCCTTAGATGTTGTTGATGACTGCCTCCAACAACCCTCATATTACGAAAATTGTTCTCATAATTCCCATTCTCTTTGTAGTTATAACACTGAACAGCAGGCTGAGTGTTTATCCGAACATTCCTTTCTTCTTCGTCATTATCGAGATTATTCATATACCTTCGGCTGTTCATGGCTAGAAGACCAAACATTCTGCATTTGAATAAATTCTTGGTTCCCTTGAGATAGTTACCGGGATACTTCTTCCCACAACTTTTGCAAAGGGAAAAGTCAGGAATCATTCCTTCTTGGGATTTTTTGATGAACCAACCACGTTGTTCCCAATTTTATTATTCTTTTCATTAGGCCCATGAGAGAACTAAGAGTCTCCAATCTCCATTTCATCCTTGAGGGCATGACGGACAATCTCTTCATAAGTGTCGAACACTCAAATCATCAACGCTTTTTGTAGAATCATCCTTAGTCTGCTAAAGAAGCAATCCACCTTACTTTTGGTGTTCATGGCGAAGCCAGAGGCATAACATCCATGCCTTGTAATGTTCGCTTCATATGGCTTAATGGACTAATTTTCATCTTCCTGAGTCCGAGGAACTCTCTTTTTATCTTGAGATGGAGGGTTCAAGGAAAATATTTGATGAAAAAAATCATCTTGAATTCCTCACAACCCATGGAATCAATTTCATCATGGCACTTTTATTCTTGATCTGTATCCACCACTGATCAAATTCCCCATTAAAATGATAGACTGCCAGTATAACTTTTTCTTCTTTTGAGCATTGGAGGATAGAGAAGATCTTTTCAATGGAGTTAATCCATTTTTCCGCATGGAGGGGATCAGAGGATCCATTAAACAAGTGAGGACTTTTCTAGATGAAGGATTATACAGAAACTTTTTCTTTCCATGGAGGTGGATGGAATTCCACCCAATTCAAGTTATTTTTCATTACTCGAGCCAGCTGAGCAAGTAATGTCATGAATTTTTTAGCACCAGCTTCTATCACATCAGACATATCATTTGGGAAATCATCACATTGCCTATCACATTGGTTTTTGGAATGTGTTATTCTATTTCCTTCCATTAACTAATAAAAATAACATATAATTAAGGGTCTTGAATACTTATCTATTGAGCATAAAAAATAAAACTTTGAACATAAGAGGATAAACTTATAAAGAAGAAGTATATCATAACATGTGATTCTTTAGGTTTATATCCAGGTTATCCTTAATCTATTTCTTAACTTATATTCTTATGGGATTTTTTATCCCTTAATAATGTTTTGTACTAAGCTCTTTAATCTACCAAAGCATATCCTTCAGGAGTGTCTTAACCAAGAGTACATCAAGACTCATTTTTGTGCACCAGTTCTCATTCGAGTCTAGCTCAAAGTGGTGTTTTCATGTTTTACCCCTAGATTCATTTGTTCCAGAGCCACCTCTACCTACTCGTATCCAGATAGGGATGTATTTTTTTTAGAAACCACTTACTCAATACTCACCAAAATTTAGGAATTTTTTCTTATACTAAGTATCATCTTTAAGGTTCTCACTACGATTCTCTATTCCTAATCTCCAAAAATAACTAAACCATCCTACGATACTAACTATAGTGACCCAAGAATTTTATATATAACATTACATGATTTTTGGCATAATTATACATCATAGTACAAGCCAAGGATCGTTATTTCTAGTGTCTTGGAAGACTAGGTACATATAACATAAAACATGAGGATAAAAAAACATCTTTATTTAATCTCCATAATGAGCTCCTAACTTTCTTTGAGCCCTTAAAACTACATAGGGTACTATGGGTAACACATGAACAAAGGGATGAGAAAAAAATCCCATTAATGGAATGAACATAAGGATACATCTCAAGCACATGAGTTAGGAGGCATGACATAATGATATATAAAGCATGGAACATATGAAAACATATCATATATGCATGGGTTCATATAAACATGGAATCATATAAATGAGGTAGAATCCTAAAACATTTCTTTATTATGGGTCAAGGTTAACCACCAATCTCGTTTCCCATTTTAGTATGGGTCAAGGCTAACCGCCAATCCCATTTCACATCATATCTCATGAGACTTAACATTACCTAATGAACTAGAGCACTATCTGGGTGCACCCATCTCAACATTTTCATGAATATTCTTTCCACATAAATAATTATACATAATCAACCATACATAAACATAAGGGTACCCATGGAAAGAATTAGGTACCACTATCATGACGTAAATCATAAACATTGAGTGTATCATGAGAGTGTCCATGAAAGAAAGGGATTAGAATATACATGGACGTTCATAGGGTAAAATGGGATTATAGAATGGTATGTGATGTCAAACTAAATTGAAAACATATAAGGAATTTATTTTAAAAACATTATAAATAAAATAATTTTGTGTTGTTTTAAGAAAAATACTATATAGATTTTATAATAGAAAAGATGTCATTATTTTATATAAAACCATAATTGAACCAAGATAGTTTTAATAATAAAAATTATGATTTTATAAATAAAATTGTTTCTTAAAATAGATGATAGAGTGGACTTGAAATTTGGGTAAAAATTCAGGAAGTCCCCTTACAACTGGTTTGCTTATCAGAAAGTTCTAAAGAGGAAATATTTTAAAAAAATGTATATCCATGTAAAAATGTGATGAAAGGGTCTTGATATAATAATTCTTTGTAACTAACCATAATTTAAAATATTCACATAATTAGATAAGATAACACCATTTTGAAATAATGATAAGGCAACATGAAAGAACAAAGATGGTTCGGGTAGAATTCGTTACATTTTTATCAGCATGGTGTCAGGTGTAACTAAGTGGGATTCATGAGAGAGAAAAAAGGTTTCTTATCATGTAGAAAAAAAGATGAATGTATGGGGTAGGTGTGAAAATAGACCACATCATTGGTTATTACACATAAAATGGAATAACATAGAGGACAATCTTGATTTAAGAGCAAAATGGAGAGGATCCCTTACCTTAAATTCGTTGGAGTTCTCCACTTTTTATTAAAGACCTGAATAAAAAAATTAGGATTATTAATTTATAATTACAGAGCCTCTTATATATTTAATTGATTTATTATAACCTTTTTTTCATTCTAGTCTATTTTGATTAGTTATAAGGTTTAATTTCATTGTTTGGGCTCGTTTGTTTACTTGGTTTTAAAAGATCGGTTCACTTATATTCAAGATCGGATAAACCTGGAAGATGGAAGTGGTTGTCTAGAAATGATGTTATATTCTCTAAATGAACGTCCAGGAGATTAAATGGTTTTAAATTTAATTTGGTTAATTATATTGAAGTAAAACTATTATATAAAACCATAGTGACAACCGTTTTTGTTAATCGATGGGTTTGATTACAACGAACATATTTTTATTTATAACATAATACCATTTTTACAAAAGGATTATAGAACTAAAAATAGGATATATTACCAATATAATAATCTGGTTCAACCATTATACAAATGGTTTCATGATAGAATTAAATATTATAATAGAAATTGATAAATCGTTGTCCTTTAATGTGCTAAATTAGCACATCTCAAACAGTGCTTTCATTTCATTCAAATAAAAAGTGGGAAAAAGATAGAAGATAATGAAATATAGCATTGACATGAAAACATTCCAGTACATGTATGTTAATAGATTTACTATACTATTATAGTGATGGGAGATGAGGAAAGAAACAAAATGAAGAAAACATAAAATAAATGAAGGAATTGGAAAGAGGAATTTACATCATGAGACTTCCCCCATTGAAAACCTTATAAGGGGAGAGGTTTTGGTATTTTGAAGAGGATGGGAGCTTTTGGAAGTGGGGGAGGATCTTGGGGAGATAATTGGGTAGAATATTGGCAAGGAAAAATACATGAGAGAAAAGAATATAAGAGGGAGTGAGGGGTTTTATATTGGAGGAGAGATGGGATTTCTCAATATAAAATTCATTAATTAATTATTTCCCCACAAGACAAGGAATATCGAGTCTTCCATGACCAAGAATAGTAATTTTATCATGTGATCCCGAACCAATTGGTCTTACATCAGCAGAACATCATGCATGACTCTATAATTAGCTTATTTATCTTATTTTGTAAATTATGGTATTTCACAATTCATCAAAAATTCATGTATTTCAGAAAAATCCCAAAAATTAACCCTAACCATTTTTTGACCTTTAGAATCCAAAAATGATGTCCATTTTTCAAAAATAGTTTATTAAATATTATTATTTTAATATTTAATTAAAATCAAAATTTATTATCAAAAACCAGTTTTAAAACATTCATTTACTTATTCTAAAATATAGGTATATCGTACTTTCAACTTGAATAATATTTATATATTATCATAGTTAAGGTTAATATTCATTAGGGTATACCACTATTAATAAGTGTATGCTACTATTCATAAGTGTGTGTTACTATTCACCAAAAATTAAGGTTTTCTTATTGGACTCCAAACAACATACTGATCATAACTGTGTATGTTAGATTTTTAAAATTCCAAGCACAGAAATGACAATATTATGTTTAAAGGTCACTTAGCACTTAGTAGTTCATTATTTAATGTTTTCATTTTATTTTATGAAATATTTATAAGAATGGAATTTCCATTTCTAAAACATTGGGTCATTACATTCTTCACATATTCAATGTTCTCATCATGTAGTTTTATAGAGACATCAATATGATGAGAACATTTAACCATCTTATTACTTGACTTCATAAGAGTTTGAGATGTTTCTTGAAAAACATTAAATAGTTGTTCAAGAAGAATTACATTCTATGATAAAAACATTATCAATTATATCATTTCATTATGAATTTCTTGAATATAATGGCATCAAGATTCATTGTTTCAGAAATAAGGAATATTTCCTTATAATATTTTTAGAGAATTAATAATTTAATCAAATACTTCAAAAGCTATAATTATGGATGAGTCTGACTGATCTTGTTGAACCTAAAATGGTTTTATTCTACTTATACTTATATCATATGTTCCATTTCCTTCATCAATCATTGAAACTTACTTATAAACATTTTTATTATCAACTTCCCTCTCATCAGAAAATTCAATGATGGCAACATCATCAATGATGGGTTTATCATAATCATTTGATTTTAAATTTTGATCTCCGTCCACATTCATTGACAATGATTCAGCTTCTTATAATTAATATTATTCAATATAAAAATAAACATTACATTCTCTATCATTTATGGAAGTTAAATCCCATGATGAAGTAGATAAATCTATTGAATTTTTATTTGATTGATATTTTTCCTTACAATATGCCTCTTAATTATCATCATCTTTAACCTCACACTATTATTAAACCTCTTATACAAATTCAATGTATTTTTCTTCATCATATTTACCACATAAAATTTCTCTTCTTTCTAATGAAATTCTTCATTCCAAGCCTTATCAATCTCTTTTTTGATATTTCTAGTGGTTTTGGGAGGTCCTTTTTCATCTGGCTGTGCTTCTGAATTTTTTTTCATGAACTACTACATACAATTCTTCATCAACATATTTTTCCTTTAATTTTACTCTAGAAAAAAATAATCTAAGCATAAAACACCTAATTCTTTAATAATGAATCCAAAATCTGTATTAATGTGATTAGTCTAATAAGTTGTGAAAACAGTATTCCAATAGGCTATCTCAACAACTGTCAATAAACTTCTAAAAATTTGAACATCTTTTAATATTTTATTTTCAACTTCTTGGTTTCTTTTTCTTGCATATCAGTAGTATTTATTCCCAATAAATTTTCCTCAACATGGTCATTTCCAAAATGTAGATCCACTGATTTCTTATTGTCTTTTTTATTCATCCACTCTTCAAAAACAACTTCTATGAAATTCTTCTACCTCTTTAGTTTCATTGGGGTGTCTCATCCTTCCTTTGGTATTTCATATAAATATTGATAGATTTATTGATGTTTATGATTCTTAAGTGACCCCATCAACATTATCAATAATTTTTGTTCTCATGTTATCAAAAAAATATCATCTTTTTCATCATATCAACACTGATGAGTGATATATTTTTCCACATTGGAACTAATTTGTTGTAAATCTTAACAAACATAATACATTCAAAACAAATTTATATTATAAGGATTAAAACATCATGATATTTTATAGGATTGAACCTAATTTGATATTGTCCACGATTATGAAAATAAAATTCATCAAATCTGTCATTCTCATGTTCAGATGAAATTATAATATGAAAAAATCATAAACATTTAATGTATCATGATCTCCCTTCCATGGTATGAGAAATATGTGCATCCATAAAGAAATAACATGGTTATCCAGTGTCACACCTTCCATATTTTTTCATAATGATCAATTAAGGAATCTTATACCATCTTCATATTAAATAGTCCAATATAATCTTGATGATTATGTAAAAAAAAATAAGCTTCCCCATTTTAGGGTATTCCAAATAATCTCACATCATTCTTATAATAAAACATATACCTCCTATCATACATAGAAAAATAATGTTATTCGTTTCTATCATCCATGAGAGACATAATAGAGGCATAAAATCACAGATAAAATTTGGGTAGTAATGATCAAAATACTTGTCTAGTTTTTCCACACACAAAGATTTTAATGTTTGTAAATCAATTATATTACTCAAAGTATAATCATATTTCTCCTAGAAAACTATTTCGACTAATATTTCCCTAAAAATGATCTATTTCATCTAATCTTCAACAGATTCAATCGAATTGAAACTAATACTAGTGAGTTGGATGAAAAGAAGTTATCTTCTAGAATAGAAAACATAACAGGTGAATAATGTTAAGAGAAAATCTCTAAAAAAACTGATGTAGGACTTGGCTGGGGGTACCTATTTTATAGTCATCAAGTGTTATGATTCCACTTCCTTATGAAATGAAAGGGATGAGATTGAAACCAATATGATTATATGATTGTTATAAATCCAATGAAAGAATTTATGAATTTTGAACTCTCAAGGTTTACAAAAATTTATCATGTTGATGATGAATCTAATTAGGAAGACCATTAAATTCATGAAAACAAAACAACTATTTTTACAAAACATAAATGTATAACCTGAACAGTTAATGAACCAATAAATGAAGTAGTGTCAAAACATAAAATCATATTTAATTTCTTTTCAGAGTGAAGAGTTAGATTAGTAATAAACATTTTGATTGTGGTTTTTATAAACTAAATAGACTGGGATTTTTTTAATATTATATAATATTTTTTTGAGATTTCAAAAAATGATACTTTTTTAATCTGAAAAACATTACCATAAAATTTGTGACCAAAATAATTATAAAAAATTATGAATCCAAAATTTTTATAACATTTTATGAGTCCAAATTTATTATTACATTTTCTGAGTTAGGAAATCCTTTTAAGTGTTATACCATATTAATATTTATAAATGAACATGATTACAAAAAAACTCAATATGATTAAATTTTTAAGAAAAATTATATTCTTAGAAAACTAAATGTTTTGAAAACATAAAACAAATTTATATTCCATATGAAAACAATTCTCTTAATATAATTATATAGGTCAATAAAAAGTAGATATTAATTTTTAGTTTAAGTTGATCATTCAAAGCTTATTTTTGATATATTCATATCTATGAGAACAAATATGTTTTTTTAAAAGTGTCAGAAATATTTTTCTTTCATTCTAATCTATTGTAACGTTATATCAACTTTGAGTGTGTGATCCAAAATGAAATGGGGTCTTCTATATATATTTTTAGCACATGTGTGATGTGTTGGGTTTTTACATAAGGAAATATAACTTGTATTATCACAAGGTATTTTATTTTTTAGTAATCTCAATCCATATTTTTGGAGTGAGTATTGTATCGAAAACACTTGAGAAAAACTACTTCCAAATTCCATATATATTGATTCATTAGTGGAAAGTTCTACTGATTTTTGTTTTTAAAAGTCCAAGAAACTATAGAACTCTTAAGAAATTATATGTTCTAAATTTAATTTTCTTATCCATTCTACAACCACTAAAGTCTTCATCTAAAAAACATTATAATTCAATATAATTTCTAAAAGAATAGAAAAGTCCTAAATCCATAGTTCCCATAATATAATGAAGATTTTTATTATGGATTTTAAATGGCACTATTTTGGAATTTATTGATATATTTAATACAAGCATACATAAGACATTAAATATAAATGACTTATATTTATGTAAGGTAAACAAATTATCATATCTATAAATAGATTTTCATCAATTAGTTCCTAGTTTCAACGGGGAAACGGTTATTAGTGTAACCAGTAGGAGTAGTGATACTTTTAGTATTTTATTATATAAATTTATTAATAAAATATCTTATGTACTTATATTGAGATATAAAAGTTCATTCGGGGTATTGTGAGCATTGAAAAATAATAAAATATGTTAACTCCTCCCTAAAACTCATTTTAATCTTATAAATCCTAGGATATGTAATGGAATCTATAAAATATTATTTATTTTACCTGAATATAATATCATTAACCTAAATTTTTCCAATAATTGTATTTTTATCTACTAATTTTATAAAAAAATTAGTTCTAAAGCTCCCTTAACATAATTTTTTTTGTAACAAAAATCATGTTAACCTATCGAACTAAGATATAAGGTATTGTTTAGGATCATATAAATCATTTTTATGTTTATAAATGTATTTGGGATGTTTTTTAATTTCAAAACCAGTGAGTTGTTCAACAAAAAATTACTCTTGAACATATCCATTAAAAAAAGAAAACATCTCATCTATTTGAAAACTTTTGAAATCAAAGAATACTGAAAATTATTGAAGCATTTAAATAGCTTTACACTATTCTGCTAGTGAAAATATTTTTTTATAATATATTCTATCTTTGAAATTATAACCTTTAAAAACAACTCTAGGTTTATTTCAAACGGTTATTTAATTTTCATCACATTTTTTTTTCTGAAACCCTCATTTTACTACAATTATAGATGTTGATTTAGGTCATTAAAATGATTCTTGACTTTTTTTCTACTCAAAATCATTAATATCATATTCTATAGTCTTAATATAATCCTTATAACCTAAGTCCTCATTATAATTTTTTGTTTTAAATTGGGATTAAAAAGATATATGTTCAATTTCAATACTTAACGAACTTCTAGTCCTAATTGGTTGATCAATATCACCAATGATACTTTCACTAGGATGATTCCTAATAAAAAAAGTGAATTTATAAGTTTTAAAAAGTATTTTACTCAACCTAACACAAAAAATGATCCTAGGGTATATGTTAAGAAACTATTTCTTCAGTTACATCTTTATAAGAAGAAATTTTAGCATAGGTTGAAAATCATTTTTAGAAGTGAAATACACAGAAGATGGAGGTTGGGGTTGTTTGAAAAAAAGGGACCAATTTCATCAAAAATAACATTTATTGTTTACTCAATAGTAAAACAATTTATATAAAAATTTTATAAGCCAGAGATGTAGGGGAATAACT
The DNA here is from genome assembly GCA_963277665.1 of Viscum album. Taxonomy (NCBI): domain Eukaryota; kingdom Viridiplantae; phylum Streptophyta; class Magnoliopsida; order Santalales; family Viscaceae; genus Viscum; species Viscum album. The sequence goes on from OY728143.1 coordinate 975,057,976, forward strand.
TATAAATATCCATTCATCAGATTTTGGAGAAAATTTATGTTTGTAATCTTTTATATTCAAGATGAATACATTGAAACCAAATACATTTTTTTAATAAACTTTTTTATTTTATACATGCCCACAACTCATAAGTTATTTTATTAAGAAATGGTCTAATAAAAACTCAATCTACAATATAATTGGAGGTACTCATATTTTCCTCCCAAAAAGAATTTTTAATTTAGTATTCAATCAACATGTTTATAAATATTTCTTGAATAATTGTATTTCTTCATTCAACTACAACATTTTCATAAATGGTTATAGGAGCTGAAATTTTATTTCCAATTCCTTTCTTACTAAAAAATGTTTCAAAAATTGAATTTACAAATTCACCAACATGATCACTATGAATTTTTATCTATGGAATATTTTTTTCATTTTTATCATTGCATGAATAATATTAAAAATATAAAAATGGCTTTGGAATTATTTTGGAAAAATAACCCCAATTATATCTTGTTTAATCATCAACTAAGTTATATACAATGTATTTTCAAAAAATACTTCTAGTTTGTGTAGGACCAAATAATTCCATGTGCACTAACTCTAAAGAATAAGAAGATGATACTTCACTAATAAATTTCAATCTCGACTTATGTTGCTAACCGTATTGACAAGGGTCACTGAAGTTTGACGTATCAAACCTATGTTCTGGTAGATCCTTAACAAGTCCTTTCTTAGACAATTTAGATAAGTATTTTGGGTTACAGTTTCCTAAAATTATTATCCATAAGAAAAATTATATTCTGTTGAAATATGACAATGTAACTGTTTTCTGCTATGTTCTTTTATGTTATGTGTATAACCATTCTCATACTGATTGTCAGAAATAATAAATTCATCCTTGAAACTATGTAGTAAAAATTTATCATTTCTAAAGTTCAGAAGATATCCTTCACCAAAAAATTCACTTATTCTTATAATTTTTTCAGGATAACATTAGAAAATTAAACACTTGAAATAATTTCATTACCAAGAATATTAATTTTACCAATTCTAATAAAATAACCTTATAAATTATCTTTGAAACTGAAATTCCCACCTTTCACCTTGTTTATCTTTTTGAAAGACTTTTTATTACGATTCATATGCATGGAACATCCACTAACATGTACCATGTATTCTTTTTGTTGGTAATTTATATTTATTGTAGAAAATAAAATCAATGGTCTTTCAGAACCCAATCCTTCTTGGGTCTAGTAATGTATGAAAATAAAAATATTGGAATCCAAATTTTTTTAGAAAAAATTATTTGTGAAAACCTTGGGTAATGTCCCTGTACTTTGGTATTTAGTTAAAAAGGGGGACTTTTAGGAATAAAGAAGTTGTTACTAAAAATGGTTTTTTATAAGAGAACCCCATTCTGGAACTGTTACCATGAGGAAAAAAATTATCTATTTTATTAATGTTTTCTTTACCATTGAAATTTTTTGATAAATATTTATTCAATGAATAAATTTCATATTTTAGTTTTATAACTAAATTACTATATTCATGAGTAATATTTATAACACCCTAAACATTTTAGGGTATTTTTATCTTAAATACACACTATTCACATCTTTTATTTCATTTAACACTGAGTCTATTTGAAACAACACTTGGTTGTTTAAGAGATCATCATATCCTAGCCATTAAACATAAAATTTCCCCTTTTTTGTTTTGAATTTTGAAAAATGGACATACATGGTGGCGATTTTGGTGATATTTAGAGTCTTGTAGAAATAACATAAGTTTCATTGAATAGTAACTTACCCATATGAATAGTACCCTACCAATATGAATAGTAACATACCCTTATAAATATTAATATGAATCTTATGAATGGTAACCATACCTATGAAAGTTTAAATCAAATTTAGGCACCTTAAAAATAAAGATGATAATTAAAAGTATTTGTATTTTTTTATTAAATAATGATTTTAATTAAATATTAAATTTATCATATATAGAAAATTACTTTTGAAAAATGGACTTCCTTTTTGGATTCTACACATTGAAAAATTGTAGGGGTGATGTTTTGGTATTTTTCTGAAATACTTGAATTTTTGGTGAATAGTAAAATACATTAATTTACCATATAAATACATTATAAATTATATTAACTATTCTTAGTATCATAAGTAATGTAAGCATCCAAATCTCAAACTCGTATTCTCTTATTACTATTCTAGGTCATGTAATACTCACTATTTCTTGTCTTGAGAAGAAATAATAAATTAATGATTATAATATTAAGAAAACTTTTCTCCCCTCCGCTATATAAACCACCCCTCACCCCCTCTTACTCCCACACCAATCGAGGATCACTCCATGCCTAAATTATGCCTAATACTCTTCCCAAGATCTCCCCCCATGTCTAGTGCCTTCTTTTCTAACCAAAAATCCAAAAACAATTGTCTTAATGAGTTTCTCAAAGAGGAGTACTCAAGAGGTGACCCTCTCTTCCTTTTCTTTCAATTTATTTTACAAGTTCCATTATTTTGTTCTCTCTTAAAACCTCACCTAATTAAAATTCCATGATAATTATATTACCTTAAATTTAGTGTAATTTCATTGTGATAATTAATTATTTCATTATAATCTCTCTTTTTTCCCTCCATTTATACTATAAATGCAAACATCGTCCAAGATGTGTTAATTTATCACACTCAAAGAAGAATGTTTTTCAATTTGTATTAATATCATGAATACTGGTCATAAAACCCTTTTAATGGTTTAATCTGATATTAATATATGTATTTTATCTTATTTAATGTTCTTTAATCCTTACACACTCATAATATGGAATAATAATACAAAACCAGTTCATTGTGCACAAAACCGCCAAGCTGAATCCAAGCATTTATCATTAATGTATTGAATGTTTCATCCTCGTGGTATATAACCAAAATAATTACAAGATAATTTATATATTTTTAATTTCACTAATAATATATATTAAATAATTCTGGATGTTTAACCACATTTCAAATGTACTTCCATTCATGAATACAGGTAAATAGATCATCAAAACCTCAAAAAAAAAACGATTCCAAAACAATAAAATTGAACCTCATAAAACCATCCAAAACGCCATTAATGAACATAATAATGTTATAACATATCCATTATATGTTTATGATGTTTCATAATTATTAATTAATGAATATTAATTTTATTATTAAGGTTTTTAAGAACAATCATGAACACCTTCGGGCATAAGGTAGGGGATATCTTAACTAAATTTCCATTCATTGAGTTAAACATCTTTGTCATTGGAAATTTTCTTTTGATAATATTTGTGAATGTAGTATGATTGTTTTATACTGTATATCCACTTATATTGTGTGTATTTAAATATTTCCCAAATAATTATGTCATTGATTCTCCCTCAATCTAGTGATATATTATTTGTATGGGATCCTCTCTCTCACTTTTATTCAAGAATCTACCCAATCTTGTGTGATTTTATTTTTAATTCATAATGATGGAGTTCGTTTTTCCTCACCTACCATACTTCACTTATGATATATAAATGACCATATACCCTTTTACCTCTCATTAATCTGCCACAAGAACACATTTTACCCTGACGAAATGTTTGTAATGGGTTTTCTCATCTCAGTTTCATTTTCATGAGATTTACAATGATCACAACTTATTTCATGAATGTGGTGTATGTTTATTGACATTTGTCATATAATATAATTATTATCATTATATTAATGGAATAAAACTATTCATTTTATGGATATTGAGTATTTTATATGATTCTATTGATTACATTGTGGCAAGGGACTTTGTCACAATTTTCCATTTTGTTGTGACTTACTTTGTATTGTGCACCTTATAATTATTATGTGGTGTACCTAATGCCCATTTAAGATCAAATTTAATTTGAAATTGTATTTTTATTAAATATCAAAATTCTCATGTCAGGGATATTATTTTTTTCTAAGTTATATACCATTTTACATACGGTGTTTATTTTGAATGTTGTTTTAATTGTGGAAGTGTTGATGAATCTGTATCCTATATTATACATGGATAATTTAAATGAATATTTCTCATTTATTGAATCTATGTATAAATAATTATTTGGACATGAAGTGATGGGTAGGGCCTGCTATATCACCTTGATGCATCGACAAGTCTCATGAGACAATAATTTGGTGACAAACCCTGCGAGTTTGTTTCCAAAAATCAGACGGGTTTCTACCCACAGACAAACCATTTCGACAGTATAATGGTATCATGTTCTAGATAAATGACATCCAATTAATAATAATTATCTTTATTCATTATCAGTTATTAAAATCCATGAGGTTTTCACTATGACAAAATCTATGGATGCAGTTTCATTCTCAGTATATTAATATCATGAGTTTTTCATTTATTAACCATGTCATATTGATTATGACTAGTTGTTTATGATTTATTTACTATTGATTCATGATTATTCTATTCATAACCCTTACTATACATTTGATCTCACCCCTTTCATGTGTTTACCTTCAATAGGTTATGAAGAGAAGATCAATTATTGAGTTTTTGTGGATGCAGTTTTTTAGTTTTTGTTACGTATTATACTTTGTTACCTTTCCCAATGTAATTTGAGTTACATCTACGTATCTAATTTCTTCAAGACTACTAAAATAATCTTTCCATTATGATTTCAATACATCTAACCATACTATTTTAATTAGTAATGCAACAGCTCCAATTTAGAGGGGTCGGGGTGTTACAGTTGGTATCAGAGGAAGTTTAGTAGTAAACATAGAAACTACATTAGAAAATGTAGATTATAGAACAAATACCTAAGGTAGTATTTGATGAAAAAACATAAAATAACTTCATGTAATTTTTTTGAGGAATCGATTGTGTATATATTTTTTGAAAATACATCCCTTTCTGGATTAAAACAAGTAGAGGTGGATCTCGGACAGATGTACGTAGGGGTGAAGAATCTGACAAGGAGTTTCGGGCTTGACCTTGGGTATCCTGGTACATGACAAGAGGCCTTTTTGAACTATTTTTATTCACAATCTTGGGGGATATGCTTAGGATAATTCAAATTTTCTTTACAATCAATTATTAATGATTTCAATGTAAATATTTCCTCAAAGAAACTATTTTTATGAGATTATCTAAGCATCGAATTTCAATCTTTGTTTTGTTATTTTCTATTTAAGATTCATAAACTAATATATTGTATTCCATTATTTAGGAATGCCACCTAATGGAAGAAGGGGAGTCAATAGTCATGTAAAATGTAGGGATTTCCAAATTGTGCAGGTCAACACAGTCAATGATAGAGAAGATCATATCATGGCCATATTAGGACAATTTACTCAGGTTGTGACAAAAAACCATGCTACAACTATGTCTGATCATTTCATGCAGCAGAAGCCCCCATATTTTAGTGGGACTACTAATCCAATGGTAGTTGAGCAGTGGATCATGTCCTTTGAAAATGTATTCATGGAATTAATATGCAATGAATGTGATAATGTAGTGATGGAAGTATATTTTCTCTAGGGAAACGCCGATCAATGGTAGTCCTTCATCCAAAGTACCATAAAGGAAGAAAAAATAGAAGATATGTAATGGAGGACATTTAAGGGGATTTTATTTGATAAATATTTCCCTTGTGTGAAACGAACCAAAATGAAGAGGAAATTCCTAATCTTAACTCCAAGGGAAAAGGACAGTGTTGTGGAGTATGAGGATATCTTCACAAGACGAGCTAGGCATGCCATATATTATGTATGTGTCTTAGAAGACAAGATTGATAATTTATTTTTTATTGTCTTAAGCCAAGTCTTCGAATGGAAATTTCTTCCCAAACATTTTCATCAGATGATTATATTGTATTAAGTTTCATAAAAATAGATAAGGAATTTTCTAGATCAAATTTGTTTAAGTGAAACCAATATAAGAAGTTGTACTCTGATAATCATGAAAAAAGTGAAGCATCAATGAAAAACAAGAAAATGAAGAAATTACCATTATTCAAGAACTTTGGAAAGAATAATCGAGGGAAATTCTTGAAAGTCATGGGAGTCTACTATAAGTATAGAGAAAAGGGTCATTGATCTAATGAATGCAAGGGGAAGATACAAGTCGATGATTTTCAATGCTACACGTTTAGAGAGATGGGACACAATGCAAATGAGTTTCCAAATCACCAAGGAAAATATCCTCAAAAAAGGCCATGAGAGAAAGGTAAATCTTATGTGATTACTACTTCGGAGTTTGATGTTCCTAATGATGTAGTGGTAGGTACTTTAATTGTTTCCTCAATATTTTCCAACACATTATTTGATTTGGGATCATGAAATTCATTTATATCATCCCAATCTCCCAATAAAGTTATACCTGTCCCATTTTATTTAATAAAGGAGTTATCAGTCAAAAAATTTAGGGGATGTATCATTGCAGCAATTTTGTGTTGATCAATCCCCCTCATGACACATAAACATGATTTAGATTCTAACCTTATCGTCATACAAATGATTGACATTGATAAAATTCTTGGTATGAATTGGACTTCAAATTTTGAGGAAAAGTTCTATTGCAAGAATAAGGAAGTGGAAATTTTGGGAAATGGTGTAGAATCCATTATCCTTAGAGAAGAAATATTGTCATCTGATTCTTATCTTGATCCACCCCCAGTAGCCCTACTAAATGAAATTCTTGGAGAGGAAGAGAACCAAATATCTATGGGTGAGGAAAGAAATATTAAAAATTAAGATATACATATAGGGAAAGAATACATTGATGTATTTCTAGAGGATTTTCCTGGACATCCTCCAGAGTGAGAAGTTGATTTTTCTATGGATTTAATTTCTAGTGAAAGAACTATACCAAAGATTCCCTATAGAACAGCCATTGTGGAATTAGTGTATCTAATTAAACAACTAGAGAAATTTAGTGACAATGTATTTATTCAATCTAGTGTTTCTCTATGGTGATCCCCAATCCTTTTTTCATGAAAAAGAATGGATCCATGAGGAAATTCATTGATTATAGGGAAATAAATGCTATTATAATAATGAATAAGCACCATCTTCCAAAAATTGATGATTTATTTGATCAACTTCAGGGAGAACAATAATTTTTGAATATTTACATTTGATATAGATATCATTAGTTGTGTGTGAAGAAGGATGATATTCCAAAGACAACATTTTGATCTAGGTTTGGGAATTATGAGTTTGCAGTGATGCCATTTGGACTAACTGATGCACCCTCTATTTCAATGGATTTAATGAATAGAGTTTTCATGTAATGTCTTGATAACATGGTTGGGGTGCTTATCGATGATATCCTAGTATACTCCAAAAGCTATGAAGACGATGAGAATAACTTTTGGATTATTCTGAAAACACTTGGAAGAAATGAATTATATGGGATGTTTTGAAAGTGTTAATTTTCGCTTCAAATAGTTTCTTTTCTTGTCCATATTGTCTCTAAAGTTGGAATCTTAGTTGATCATTGTGAATACCCAGAATTTTCATGTAATTATTTTTAAATGTATGGGAATTTTAAAAGTCCGTGTTAATTGACGGCATGTGATTCCAAGGCCCATAGTCCCAGGAAGGAATTTCTGAACTTTATCATGGGTATGTTTAGTAAACGTGCAAGCGGATATTTTAAAACATTTGAACCGGTGCTCAAAATTGAAACTTGAGGGCACAGTTGAACTCACAGTGTCGATATTCGCTTAAGGAGACCTTCACATCGACCGTAGTAGGTCGATGGTGAAAGATAGATTTTGGGTTTTTCATGGAAAAATAAGATAAAATTATTTAACATTTTATTTTTATTCTTGAAACCTCCCATGTGTGGGTTATGGTGGTGGGGACCACCCGAGCATAAACCCCAATTTTAAATTCCTAGATGTGGGGACCAATCGACCCCTCTTAATGGTGGATAAACATATGAACCCCCTCTTTAATGGGGAGGAGCCTCTTGAGATTCCTCCACATTAATTATGCCAACGCACCACATTAATTTTGCAAACTTTCTTGAGTGCACCAAAATAATATCTTCATAATTTAATTATATTGGCGCCTCTTTCTTTTTTGGGTGGAATTGTGAGAGGAGAACCCTTGGAGGATTACACTTCTTCCATGAAGAATTCTCCTACAACTAAGAATGCCAACTTCGACCTCTTCCTCAGGACACCCTCCAACGAGGAATGTCTCCGAGTACAACGAAATGACGCACTATCCCGAGATTGGAGGTGTGTGGTGGATGAGATGAATGTTGATAACTTTAACTTCTTCTCGCGCCATCATCAATGAACAATCCAAGTTAGGTGTTTATATGGGTCTAATTTTCTTTGGCGGGTAGTTAGAAGGTGGTTGTTTGGAAATCTTATCCTTTTCCATTCTTAATAATTCTGTGTAACTCAAGATGGAATTATAGCCACTTGGTACCACACTAACATGGAGAGTGCAGGGCAAACAAATATGGACCGTCCTCTCTAGAAACCTTGTGATTAATTATTGATCGTGATGGAGGAATGGATACCAACATGGGGGGTCATGAGAATGGCGGTCGACACCACCACCGGCTGCGACAAAGGTGCTAGTGCAATGGACGTCTCCACCATCATCACGGCCTCGCCGCTCAGTGGCCGCCACCGCCATCCGCAGTTGCACCGCTGTCTGGGTCGAGGCACCACCCGAGTCGTCGTTTGAACCATTTCTGTCATCCGGGCCCCGCTGCTGCCCGAGCTGCCGTCTGAGCCGCTGCCACCATCTGGGCTAAGCCTCCACCACCGACTGGGCTAAACCGCCACCATCGTCCGTGTCGAGCCGCTGTCGCCATTCGGGTTGAGCCACCGCCGCCGTTCGGGCCGAGTCGCCGCCCGAGCCTCTACTACCCTTTCGGTCAAACCTCCTCGGCCGGGTCGTCTCGGGCTGGGCTGAGCCATCCCGTGCCCTCATGGTACCCCAAGACAAGCTGACATGCGGCCTCCGCTCGCCTAGCCGAGCCGCCCCAGTGCCCAGCAGAGTTTCCTCGTGCTCTCGCGGGACCCCCACGGCCCCCGTGGCCCTCGCAACATGTCAGACTACCCATCAGGACAAGCCGCATCACGGACCGGGCTTGGCCTTGTGGTTTGGTCTGGGTTGACTTGAACCGGGTCAACCCAGGCCAGGTCGAGTCAGGTCGGTCCGACCGGGTCGGACCGGGCCTGGACATGATATAAACCTATACTTTACTTGGGCCATAACATTGGAACCGGACGTCCGTTTGATGAACCGTCAATGGTGCAGAAACCCTTGGAGTGATACCATCCCTTTGGTAAACCCCACTAGAGTTTTAGATAAAGTTGGGGAATAGTCGGATTGGAAGGAGCACGAATCCAACCGGGCCCCTGGGACTAAAAGGATAATAACTCGCAGACTGGGCATCCGATTGACGCGCCGTCTGTTGCGTTGAGACCCAAATAACGTGGAGGACCATTGAGACACTTTTCATGGGACATTGTGGTAGATGGATAATCGACCAGTGGCTTGGGGAGTGGACTCTCCCCGAGACGAGTAAGCCTAGTGCGGAAACCCAGTAGCTGGCTTTGACGAAAAGAGTGCTCTTAGAGATCTTGTGCGGGTCAGCTCCTAGTGATCCTGTGCGGGTCAGATCTTACTGATCCTATATGGGTCATCTCCTAGCGATCATGTGTGGGTCAGCTCTTAGCGATCCTGTGTGGGTCAGCTCCTAGCGATCTTGTGTGGGTCAGCTCCTAGTGATCCTTTGTGGGTCAGCTCTTAGGGATCCAATGTGGATGAGCTCCTAGGTATCATGTGTGGGTCATCTCCTAGTGATCATGTGTGGGTCAGATCTTAGTGATCCTATGTGGGTTATCTCCTAGAGATCTTGTGTGAGTCAACTACGAGCGATACTGTGCAAGTCAGTAGAAGAGCCTCTTAATGGAGTAAGATGATTCAGTAGTTATAACTCATCATCTGTACTATCTTACATATGTTATGCCTGGTGTGAGCTGAGTCAGAACCTCTGTGTTCCTTCATGATTGAGATGCATTACATGATAAATTAGGAATATGTATGGGAATATACCTATGTAGGGTTATCTATTGTTTTCATGCTTTGTGGTTTATCCTTTGTGGATTTTGTTAGACCTTGAGTGTCTCGGGGTCCCTACTGAGTATCGTTATACTCACCCCTACATGGTATATGCCTGCACCTTGTTGAGTTGGATGCATAAGAAAGATAGCGCTGAGAATACCAAGACTGGACGGTGCCTGGAGGTGGACCATACGGTGTGTTGGTACGCAGAGGAGACGGGTGGATGTGGAGTGTTGTATAGGCAATCTGTACCTACCCTTCAGGTAGGAACCCGGAGGATAACCCAGTAGATTCCCTTATTTTTCTTCAGTTGTATTTTATTTTAATTGTACTTGTACTATTTCTGTTGGGCTTGTATTTCGGCCCCTTTTTACATTCATCACTCTATTAGATATACAATTGACTTGCGTTCGTATCTTTTTGTGTTCTTGGTTGCATGTGTTTACAGGTTATAAAGGAACTTCCATCCCAGTTTTAGGGAATATGACTTGGGTTCTAGTCACCAGGAAATGGTCTATGGAAGGCGAGCTTGGGGATAGCCATGGCACGGGCCCCGGGGATGGGTCGTGACAAATTGGTATCAAAGGAGTCGGTTCAACCATAGAACATAGGACTCTGATCTTTATTTTTAACGGAAATAATGTTAAGTGTAGCGAGTATGGTTATCAGTTTAGGAAATCCAGTATTGTTGCAGCGGCTGACATATCTATACACCAGGACCCTGACTTCTAATTTCTGACTCAGTACACAAAAAAATTGATTGCATGTGTGTTTTAAAGAGTTTTCTTTGTGATATCTTGAGTCACCTCACCAGGTATAACTTGTTGACCATGGAACATCTGTTTCATTATAGGATTCTTCCACACCGATAGTCAGCTACGGTTCTGAGAGTTGTACGCACTGATAGACCACCGAGCGACGAGGCCTCAGTACAGGGCCCATTTCCAGTAGAGGCACCAGTGGTTCCTTTCCCCGTTGGGCCACCGATTCCACCAGCCCCAGTAGAAAATGGTGCACGCCTCTTGAGCGCATTTCGTGAGTTCTAGTACTAGAGGCCACCCAGGTTCAGGGGAGTGATGGACCCACAGGTGGCTAAGGATTGGCTGGAGGCTGTGGTGAGAGTCTTCTGACTAGTATGGACGCCAGCTGATCTCATGGTGATCCTTTCTGCCAGCCATCTACATGAAGTAGCATGCAGATGGTAGAGATTGATGCTCCAGGTCCACGATGAGGTGATGCTTCTCTGGGCAGACTTCGAGAGCATGTTTCGGGGAGAGTTTGTCCCAGCGACTCTTCATGTAGTGCACATACAAAAGCTTCTTCATCTTCAGTAGGGTAGCATGACTGTAGATCACTACTCAGCGAGGTTAACTGACCTCTCATACTACTCCATAGATATGGTGATGGACCCATTCTTCAAGGCCTGAACATTCGAGTAGAGGCTCAGGTGGGATATTAGGGCTTCAATGATCTCACTCAGCATCCCAATGTAGGTGGGGGTGTTAGAGAGAGCCCTCCGAGTGGAGAGTTTCCTTGCTGAGTAGTCTATAATAGTGATATCCCCCACTAGTCATCACATAGTGTAGTCTTATGAAGCTGGAAGCAGAAAGTTTTCACATAGGACCAAGAGGACCAGACCTATAGATGGACTGCCACATGATTCAGGATCTGTTGTGTGGGGCACTCGAGGCAAATCTAGTCATGTCAGGAGTGGGCAATGTTTTACATGCATCGAGTAGGGTCACATGGCTTGTTACTATTCGACCTGTTGTACGGATGATCAGAAGATGGTCGAAGGACCGCCCTGACAGAGACAGATATTTGACTGAGGATGTCCTCAGGGAGCAGGCGGATGTGGTAGAGGAGCTGTTCATGTATCTAGCAGTGGGCGATGATTTGAGATGTTACTGCCACCACCACCAAGAGTTCCACCCTGACCATAGGGAGTAGGTGGACAGGGGAGATCTGGGCTCCAAGAAGATGAGGCTTATGATCATGGAACTCCAGAGATGATACGAGGTACGATCTATATCTACTCCACCTTAGTTTCAGTGCTTATAGACACAGGATCCAATCATTCTTTTATTTCCACTTCCCTCGTTCGGAGCTCGTAAATTCTAATGGAGTCATTAGATCGATCCTTATGGCTAGAGACTCCTATGGGAGTGGATTCAACGATTAAGCACTGTTGCCCACAGTGAGAGATTACTCTATGAGGTGAGAGCTTCGAATGGGATCTCCTAGTAGCGGCATCGAGTCCTTATGACATCATCTTAGGTATGGACATGTTTTCTACAGTCCATGCTTAGATTGACTGTATTAGGAACAAAGTGTGGTGTGTCCTATCGGAAGTGACCAGGTTTATGTTCACCAGTGTGAAGGGAGACTTTGCAGTGTAGGATGAACTTAACTAGAGGAGGGTGCAGCCGATTACACATCATTTGGCTAGCCTTACCCTTAGAACGGTTGATGTGGAGGGTCTGAGTTATCCTATAGTGGTAGACCAGTACGCAGATGTTTTCCCTGATGATGTGTTGGGTCTACCTCCTCATAGATAGGTGGAATTTTACATTGAATTGTACCCCAGGATGACACTGATATCTACACCACCATATCGGATGGCTCCCGTGGAGCATTGCGAGTAATGGGTACAGCTAGAGGACTTGTAGGGGATGGAATTCATCTGGCCTAGTGATTCTCCCTGGGAAGCCAAAATTTTGTTTTCCAAGAAGGCGGATTGGAGGTTGAGGCTTTGTGCTGATTATCGGTGCCTGAACCAAGCAACCATGAAGAATAATTACCCACTCCTGAGGATTGACGACCTCTTTGATCAGCTGAAGGGAGCACAATGGTTCTCGAAGATAGAACTCAGATTGGGCTATCACCAACTCAGAGTGCGAGAAGAAGATGTGCAGAAGATGACTTTCAGATGTTGGTACAGCCACTACGAGTTCTTGGTTATGCCATTCAGTGTAACCAACACTCCATCACTATTCATGGGACTTGTGAATAGGATATGTCATCCATACCATGATCGCATTTTAGTAGACTTCATTGACGACATTATGATCTACTCAGCTACTGAGGAGGAGCATGCCTATCATTTTCTAGTAGTACTGGACACACTCTGAGATCACCAGCATTATGGTAAACTCTCAATGTGCTAGTTCTGGATCTTGTAGGTTCACTTTCTGGGAAATTTCATATTGGAGGATATATTTTTAGTGGATATAGTGAAGATTGAGGCGGTACATGCTTGGGAGCCACCCATGAGTGTGGCAGAGGTACAAAGTTTCCTTGGTTTGGCAGGTTACTACTAGAGATTTGTGCCAGATTTCTCCAGAATTACAGCACCACTTTCATCATTGACGAAGAAGGGGTAACACTTCATGTTGTCAGAGAGATGGCCGTCAAGTTTTCATAAGATGATGCATAGGCTGACTAGTGCCCCCATCATGAGGCTTCCAAAGGAGGCTGTAGGGTACGTAGTCTACTGCGATGCATCAGGGACCAGAATCGGATGTGTCCTAATGGAGGATCAACCAGTGATCACATATGTTTCTCAATAGCTGATACAACATGAGCAGAACTAGGCTACCCATGACCTAGATTTAGCAGCAGTGGTCTTAGCCTTGAAGATGTGGTGACACTATTTAATGGGAGAACACTTTACAGTCTACTCAAATCACAAGAGTCTCAGGTATATCTTCTCTTGGAAGGACCTGAACCTAAGACAAAAACATTGGATTGAGTTCCTCCAGGATTATAACTTTGATATAGTATATACTCCTATGAAGGGGAACGTTGTAGAAGATGCACTCAACAGGAGATCCAGTATATAGCTGCTAGGCGAGGTGATAGAGAACTTGGCCGTTTTGAAGATATCCTTTGTGGATCAGGATGGAGTAGCTTTTCTTCAGTATCTTATAGTCACTCCCCCACTTCTTCAGCGATTCAAGGAGGCGCGGCGTAGGGACATTGACTGTGAGACTCAACATGCTAATATATCTACAATACATTCACCTGATGGATTTTCTGAAGGTGGGGAGCACATCATCTACTTTAGAAGATATACCATGGTACGAGTATATCTTCAGGAGGAATTATTGAAGGAGTTCCACACATCCCCTCTACGGGTACATCCAGGAGTATCGAAGATGTACCAGGACCTCCGACGATAGCACTGGTTGCCAGGAATGAAGAAGGAATTAGCATAGTTTGTCTCTCGGTGCCTCACTTGTTAGCAAGTGAAGGCAGAGCATCAGGTACAGGTCCCAGAGTGGAAGTGGGATGGGATATATTCGGACTTCGTGACATGAAATCAACATACATCTAGAGTCCATGAATCTATTTGGGAGATCGTTGACTGAGTCACCAAGTCAGCCCACTCCCTACTGATCAGAGAGAAGGGTTCAATAGAGAGCATGGGATGCCACCTTGTAAAGGATATTGTGCTGATACATGGAGTACCCTTGACGATTGTATCTGATCGTGATACATGTTCTACTTACCAAATATGGAAGGGGTTGCAGGAGTCTTTTGGGATGCATCTTTGTTTGAGCACCGCCTTCCATCCTCAGACGGAAGGCCATACTTAGCAGACCATTCAGACTCTCAAGGACATGTTGCATGCATGAGTCCTCGACTTCAGTCATAGCTGGGAGGATCCCTTGACTTTGGTGGAGTTTTCATACAACAACAGTTATCACTCCACCATTGGTATGGAACCTTTTGAGGTGTTGTACGGGCGACCTTGCAGATCACCTTTGTGCTGGACTGACCTAGGAGAGTCAGCACTAGTGGGACCAGAGATGGTACAGGCTACTAAAGAGTAGGTGTAGATCATCCAGGAGTGGATGAATACTGAACAGAATAGGAAGAATTCATATGTCGATAATAGATGGAGACCTCTGGAGTTCATGTATGGCGACCACATCTTTCTACGGGTCTCACCTCAATGAGGTTTGTGGAGATTTGGTCGAGGTGTCAAGTTATCTATGAGGATTATTGGACCCTTCCAGGTCCTCAATAGATTTGGCGGGGTGGTGTACCGCTTATCTATTCCACCTCAGTTGCACTGGGTGCATGATTTCTTCCATGTATCCCAACTGAGGAGATATGTGCACGACCCTTCCAATGTCATTGACCACAGAGAGCTGGACATAGATGATAGGGCGACCTTTACGGAGGTTACAGTGGAGATTGAGGATCGATAGGAACAGTTCCTTCGTGGGTAGTCGATACCTCTGGTGTGAGTTCATTGGAAACACAAGAACTTCCAGGAGAGAACATGGGAGCAGGAGGCTCAGATGTGTGCCCAGTACCCCCACTTTTTTTCTTAGTTTTGAGTTTTGTCTTACGAGGATGCAAAAGCACAGAGGTGGGGATAATTTAATGACCTGTAATTTCCATTAATTTTGTTAAATATATGGGAATTTTACAAGTCTGTGAAAATTCATGTCACATTATTCTGAGGCCCTAAGTGCTCAGAATGAATTTATGAACTTTATTTTGGGTAAGTTCAGTAAACATGCAAGAGGGTTTTTTCTAACTACCGAAGTGGTGCTTGGAATTGAAATCGGAGGGCATCGTTGAACTTGTAGTGCTGGTATTCGCTTAAGGAGACCTTCACCTCGACCGTAGTAGGTTGAGGGAGAAAGATAGATTTTGGGCACTTCATGGGAAAAAAATCATTTAACATTTTATTTTTATTCTTGAAACCTCCCATGTGTGGGTTATGGTGGTGGGCACCACCCGAGCATAAACCCCCAATTTTAAGTTCATAGAGGTGGGGACCACCCAACCCCACTTTATTGAGGACAAACCTATCAACTCCCTCTTTAATGTGGAAGAGCCTCTTGAGCTTCCTCCACATTAACTATGCTAATGCAACACATTAATTTTGCCAACTTGTGTGAGTGTGCCAACATAATCTCTTCTTATGTTAATTATATTGTCACCGCTTTCTTTTTTGGGTGGAATTGTGAGAGGAGAACCCTTGGAGGATCACACTTATTCCACAAACAATTTTCCTCCAATGAAGAATGCCGACTTCGACTTCTTCCTCATGACATCCTCCAACAAGGAACATCTTCGACAACGGCGAACTGATGCACGAGCCCGAGATTGGATGTGTGTGGCGGATGAGACGAATGTCGACAACTTCAAATTCTTCTCACGCCAACATCAATGAAAAATCCAAGGTAGGGGTTTATTTTTGTATGATTTTCTTTTGCATGTATTAGTATAGTGGTTGTTTGGAAATCTTCTCCTTTTTTATTTGTGATAATTCTATGTAACTCAAGATGGGATTATAGCCACTTTCTACTACACTAATGTGGAGAGTGTGGGCCAAACAAACATGGCCTATCCTCTCCACTATCCTTTTGATTAATTTTTGATCACGATGGAGGAACGGCTACCAACATGTGTGGCATGAGAATGGTGGCGAGCACCCTCATCAGCCATGAAAAAGGCGACAGCGCAACGTCCTTTGCCACCACGGCCTTGCCGCCCTGCAGCCGCCGCCTCTTTGCTCAGGGGTTGCTGCCGCCATCTGTGGTTGTGCTGCCGTCCGGGCTGAGCTTCCACTTGAGCTGTCGCCCGAACCACCGCTGTTGTTTGGGACGCGCTGATGTCTGAGCTTCCGTCATCGTCCAGGCCGAGCTGCCACCGCTGACTTGGCCGATCCACCGCTGTCGTCTGGGCCGAGTTGTTGCCGATATCTGGGCCATGCCGCCGCCTAAGACACTACCCGAGCCATCGTCGCCCGTTCGGCCGAACCACCCCGTCTGAGCCGTCCCAAGCCAGGCCGAGCCATCCTGCGCCGCCGTGGTACACCCGGTTGAGCCACCCTACGGCCTTCAGCCTCCCGGCCAAGCCGCCCCACACTCTCATGGAACCCCCACGCCCCATGCATCCTCTACGGCCCTCACGACCTGCCGAACCGCCCAGTGGCCCCAGCCGTAACATAGTTGGGTCGACCCAAACTGGATCGACCCAGGCCAGGTCGAGTGACCGGGTCGGACCAAACTCAGACCTGATACAAACCTATACATTTCATGGGCCACAACTTTGGCACCAGACATCCATTTGATGAACCATCAGTGGCGCCGAAAACCTTGGAGCGAGACGGTCCATTTAGTATACCACACTATAGTTTGAGATAATATTGGGGAACATTCTGATTGGAATGAGAAAAAATCCAACTGGGCCCCTAGTACTAAAATCCTATAACTCACAGACCGGGCGTCCGATTGATGTGTCATATATTGCGTTGAGACCCCTATGATGTGGCGGACCTTTGAAATACTTATTTGTGGGACATTGTGGCATTTGGATAATCAACCAGTGGCTTGGGGAGAATACTCTCCTGGAGATGATCATGCCTAGTTTGGAAACCCAGTAGCTGGTTATGATGAGATGAGTGCTCCTAGAGATCCTGTGTGGGTCATATCCTAGCAATCCTGTACAGGTCTGCTTCTAGAGGTCATGTGTGGGTCAGATCCTAGAGATCCTGTTTGGGTCAGAACCTTGCGATATATTGTGGGTTAGCTCCTAGCGATCATGTGTGGGTCAGCTCCTAGCGATCCTGTGTGGGTCAGCTGCTAGCGATCCTGTGTAGGTCAGCTCCTAGCAATCCTCTGTGGGTCAGCACCTAGTGATCTTGTGTGGATCAGCTTCTAGAGATCCTATGTGGTCCAGCTCCTAGTGATCCACTGTGGGTCAGCTCCTAGGGATCATGTGTGGGTCAGCTCCTAGCGATCTTTTGTGGGTCAGCTCCTAACAATCATATGTAGTTCAGCAGAAGAGCCTCTTAATAGATTAAGATGATTCAATAGTTATAACTAATCATCTCTACTACGGTACCTAAATTATTCCTGGTTTGAGATGAGTTAGAACCTCTGTGTTACTTGATGATTGAGATGGATTACTTGATAACTTAGGTATATGTATGGGAATATACCGAAGTAGGGTTATCTGTTGTTTTCATGCTTTTTGGTTTACCCTTTGTTGATTTCTTGAGACATAGAGGTTCTTAGGGTCCCTACTGAGTATTGTTATACTCACCCATGTATAGGCTATTCCCTCACCTTGTTGTGTTGGATGGAGATGATGAATAGAATTGACTAAGGCTGAGAATACCAGGACTGGACGATGTCTGGAGGTGGACCATACAGTGTGTCAGTACGCAGAGGAGACGGATGGATGTGGAGTGTTGTGGAGGCGATCTATACCTACCCTTCAGGTAGGAACCCAGAGGACGACCTAGTAGTTACCCTTATTTTTCGTAAACTTATTGTATTTCTGTTATACTAGTACTATTTCTTTTGGGCTTGTATTCCGGTCCCTTTTTACTTTCAGCACTCTTTTTTCTATACAGTTGACTTGTGTTCGTATCTTGTTGTTTACTTGGTTGCGTGTGTTTATAGGTTGTAAAGGCAATTCCTTTCTAGTTTTAGGGAATACGCCTTTGGTGCTAGTCGCCAGCCCCTGTCCTATGGAAGGTGGGCTTGGGGTTAGTCACAACACAGACCTCGGGGGATGGGTCATGCCAATCATGTGAAGAAAATTTTAATTCAAGAATGGCTCGTGCCAATAAACATATCCAAGGTATGTAGTTTTATTGGCTTAGCAGGTTACTATCGTTATTTGGTTCAGAACATCACCTGACTGGCTATCCCACTAACCAAGATCACACATAAAGGGTTTAAGTTTTATGGACAAAAGAATGTACAAAATGTGTTGAATAATTTAAAATAATATTGTTCAATTCTCTAATTTTGACCCATCTATCTGAAAATGATGGATTTGGGATATATAGTGATGCATCAATGAATGTATTTGGTTGCATCCTTATGCAAAATGATAAAGTTATTGATTATGCATCAAGGAAATTGAAGACTCATGAGAAAAATTAACCAACTCATGATCATGATTTAGCATCTGTAATCATTGCCCTAAATATATAGAGGCATTATCTTTATGTTGAAATATGTGAGATATACATTAATCCCACAAGTTTGAAATACATTTTTATACAAAAAGAAATAAATATGAGGAAAAGGAGATGACTCGAGTTACTCAAAAATTATGATTGTTTAATATAATACCACCTTAGAAAGGAAAATAATGTGGAAGATGCATTAAGCATGAAAGATCATGGACTTTTTACCCAAATGAGGATTGAGAGAGATCCTATATTCATGGATCTACTAAAGATGGATATGGGAATTTTTAATAAAGGGCATAAATATCTCCTCTTTAAAATGATTTCTAAACTATCATTACTGGAGAAGATAAAAAGTTCTCAATCTCATGATGTAAATCTGCACAATAAAACTAATGCTATTAAGGTTGGGATATTGGAAGACTTCGTGTATGAAGAAGGAGTTCTGAAATTTTGGAAGAGGTTATGTGTTCCATATGCACCTGAGCTAAAAAAGGAACTATTAGAAGATTCTCATAGCTCAAATTTCTCTATGAACACAGGTATCAAAATGATGTATAAAGATCTAAAGGATTATTTTTTGTGGGATAATATGAAGTGAGAAATTACAGACTATGTGTCAAGGTGTCTAGTTTGTCAACAAGTGAAGGCAGAGAGACCACATCCTAAAGGGGTGATGCAACCTCTAACTACTCCTATGTGAAAGTGGGAAGACATTATGATGGATTTTGTCACCGTACTATTGAGGACACCTAAAAGGAATGATTCAATATGGTTAATTGTTGAGCATCTCACAATATCATCACATTTCCTTACTATAAGAGAGGATTTACCACTTGAGCACCTAGAAAGGCATTATATTAATGAAGTTGTAAGACTTCATGGTGCAGCACTATCAATTGTGTCTGATCTAGATCCCAAGGTTACATCAAAATTATGGAAAATTCTCTAGAAGGCTTTTTATAATGAGCTCTATATGAGTCTGCTTATCACCCCCAAACCGAAATTTAGTCTTAAAGGACTATTCAAACTCTGGAAAACATGTTGAGATCATGCTCTCTTGACTTTAAAGTAATGTGGAATCACTACTTTCCTTTGGTGGAATTTCCCTACAAAAATAGTTTATATTCTAGTTTACAAATGGATCCATATGAAGCCTTATATGGAAAGAGATGTCCAAATCCAACTTGTGTGGATGATGTTGGTAAGAGGAAAATTATAATCCAAGAACTTATTGAAGAGACCACAAAAAAGGTAAAGACAATTCAAGCGCATATTAAAGCAGCCCAAGTTATGCAGAATTGTTATGATAATAACCAGATAAAGGATTTAGAATTCCCAGTGGGAAATCATGTCTATATGAAGGTATCTCCATGGAAGGGTGTCTTATGTTTCGGTAAGAAAGGGAAACTGAACCCTATGTACATCAGACCATTTGAAATTAGGGAATAATTCAGAGATGTATCTTACCATTTAGCAATGCCTCCAAGTGTATCCAAAGTTCATGATATGTTTCACATGACATTGTTAAATAAATACGTGCTAGACTCAACACATGGACTCACCTATGATTAAATGGAACTGGAACCTGATTTGTAAAACTGCGAAGAGGCTATTGGGAATCTTGACACAAGGGAGCGAGTATTCAGAAATAGAACAACTCGTCTAGTCAAGGTTCTTTGGAGAAACCATAACATGGAGAAATAAATGTGGGAACCTAAGGATGTGATGAAGAAGAACCACCCACATATTTTTAGAGGGCTTTACACATGAAAAATTTTGAGGACGAAATTGCTGAATTAGGGAATAATATAACACCCCAAACATTTTATGATATGTTTCTATTAAATACACTCTATTCATATCCTATATTTCATAAAGAATTGGTTTTCTTTGAAACAACACTTGGTTATTCATTATATAGTCATAACCTATCCATTAATCAAAAAATTTCAACTTCTGAGGTTTGAATTTTGAAAAATGGACATACACGGTTGCGATCAGGGTGATATTTAGAGTCTGATAGAATTAACATAATTTTTTGTGAATAGAAACATACCCTTAGGAATAGTAACCTACCCTTATAAATATTAACTTACCCTTATTAATATCAACATGACTCTTATGAATGGTAACCATACCTATGAAAGTGTAAATAAAATTGAGGCACCTTAAAAATAAAGATGTATATTTAGAGTTTTGTATTTTGGATTAATTAATGATTTTAATTAAATATTAAATTTATCATATTTAGAAAAATATTTTTTAAAAAATGGAGTTCCTTTTTAGATTATACACATTGAAAAATGGTTAGGGTTAATTTTTGGGAATTTTCTGAAATACTGGAATTTTTTGGTGAATAGTAAAATGCATTAATTTACCGTATAAATACATTATAAATTAAATTAACAATTCCTAGAATCATGGGTGATGTAGTCACCCGAATATCTAACTCAAAATCTCTTATTGCTATTCTAGGTCATGTAATACTCAGTATTTCTTGTCTTGAGAAAAGTAATAAATTGTTGATTAAAATATTAAGAAAACTCTCCTCCCCTCCACTATATAAACCACTCCTCACCCCCTCTTCCTCTCACACCACTATAGCTTCAATACATTCCTAAATTCTTCAAAATAATATTAACAAGCCCTATCACCACGTCCAAGGCCTTATTATCTCACCAAAAGGCCAAAAAAGGTCTTAAGGAGTTTCTCAAAGAGGAGTACTCAAGAGGTGAACTTATCTTCTTTTTCTTTCAATTTCTTTTACAAGTTCCATTATTTTGTTATCTCTACTCACCTCACCTCATAAAAATGATAGGATAATTCTAGTACCATAAATTTACTTTATTTTCATTATGATAATGAAATATTTCATTATAATCCCTCTTTTCCCCTTCCTTTTATACTATAAATACAAACATCGTCCGATATGTATTAATTTATCACACTCAAGGTAGATGGGTTTTCAATTTTCATTACTATTTTAAAGACTAATAAAAAAAATTAATGGTTGAACCAAATCATAATATATATTTTTTTTATTTAATGTTATGTAATCCTTACACACTCATAATATGGAATAATAATACAAAACAAGTTCATTATACACAAAACCACCAAGCTAAATTCAAGCATTTATCATTAACTTATCCAATGAGTCATCCTCATGGTATATAAACAAAATCATTATAATATAATTTATTTCTATTTAATTTAATTAATAATATATATTAAAAAATTCTGTATGTTTAACCACATTTCAAACAAACATACATCCATGAATATAAATAAATGGATCATGAAAACCAAGGAAGAAAATGCTTCCAAAACAATAAAATTGAACCTCTTAAACCCATAAAAAAGAAAATTATTGAATCTAATAAGGTTATAATATATCAATAAATTTTTTATGAGTTTCTGAAATTATTAATTAATGAATATGAATTTGATTATTCAGGTCGTTAATAACATTAAGAATACCATTGAGCATAAGGTAAGGGATATCTTAACTCAATTTTCATTCATTGAGTTAAACATATTTGTCATTGGTCATATTTTTCTGAGATTATGTGTGAATGACCTATGATTGTTTTATACTGTATATACCCTTATATTGTGTGGATTTATATTTTTCATAGATAATTATTTCATTGATTTGTCCTCAATCTAATGATACATTCTTTGTAAGGGATCCTCTCTCTCACTTTTATTCAACAATCCACTCTATCTTGTGTGCTTTTATTTTTAATTCATAATAATGGTGTATGTTTCTGAACCCCCCCCCCCCCCCCAAACTGACCTTATGATATATAAATTATGGGATACCCTTTTACCTCTCATTAATCCCTCACAAGAACACCTGTTACCATGACTAAATGTTTTTAAGGGGTTTTCTCATCTCACTGTCATTTCTGTTAGATTTCCAATGTTCACCAATTATTTCTTGAATGTGGTGTATGTTTACTACAATTTGACATATAATATCATGATTATATATTTATTCATGGTATTAGATGATTCGTTTTATGGTTATTAAGTTTTTTTCATATGATTAGACTGATTACATTGTGGTTAGGGACTTTGTCTCAATTTTCCATTTCGTTGTGACTTGCTTTTTATTGTGCACCTAATAATTATTATGTTGTGTACTTACTGCCCATTTGAGATAAATTTTAATTGGAAATTATATTTCTATTAAATATCCAGATTTTCAAATCATGGATATGATTATGTTCTAAGTCGTATACCATTTTACATGGGGTCTTTATTTTTAATGTTGTTTTAACAGTGGAAGTATTGATGAATCTGTATCTTATATTTTATATGGATAATGTATATGAATATTTATATTATTTTTAATATATTTATAAAAAATTATTTGGACATGTTTTGATGGGTAGGGCCCCTTATATCCCCCCGATGCATCGACGGGTCTCATGAGACAATCAGTTGGTGACAAACCCTGCGAGTTTCTTTCCAAAAATCAGAAGGGTTTCTACCTAGAGACTTAAACCAATTTGACGGTATAGTGGTATCATGTTTTAGATACATGAAGTCCAATTGATAAGAATTATATTTATTCATTACCAGTTGTTACAATCCATGATGTTTTTAATATGACAAAATAAATGAATGCAGTTTCATTCTCAGTATATTAAGGGCATGAGTTTTTCATTTATTCACCATGACATATTGACTTTAACAAAGTTGTATATGATTCAGTTTTTATTGATTAATAATTCCTATATTTGTAACCCTTACAAAGAATTTGATCTCAAACCTTTCATTGTTTTACCTTTTGGAGGTTATGAAGAGAAGATCACTTATTGAGTTTTCATGGATACAGTTTATTAGTATTTGTTATGTGTTGTACTTTGTTACCTTTCCCAATGTAATTTGAGTTACATATATGTATCTAGATTCTTTAAGACTAATAAACTATTCATTCTATCTGGATTTCATTCTATCTAACCATTCCATTGTAATTAGTAATGCACCGGCTCTGGTTTCGAGGGGTCAGGGTGTTATAATGTTGTTTGAAACTTTTTTTTCAAAACTACTTTGAAAACTATCCTTTACAGAAACTAATTTTTTAAAATCTATTTAAATAATATCCTTCTCAAAATTATTCTTATAATGATATTTATAAATATCTGAGGTTTCATTAGTCAAAACCCTTTTCATGATTCGTCCTTAAGAATCATTTCTACAGAATCACCATGTATTTTAAATATTTTTAAATTCTCATTTTATAAAAGTTTTGAAAGATAAAAAACATCACTATAAGAAGGTATAATATTATATTCACCGGTTGAGGAAGATTCATATTCTGAATATATAGAATTTTTCCAATCAGATTAACTACCACCTATGGATATATTTTTATGATTCTTAAACATTCATAGATTTTCCATGAAACAATGATTTTAAAAAGGTAAATTAGAAAAGGCCCAAGTTTCTCATTCTATAACATTCATTATCAAATGAACTCTTAAAAGATTAAATTTCTAATTAACTCCATGTGTAAGCAGCCTTCAGAATGTTATTTCCCTTTTATTTTTAATATTACATTCCATTTCATTCCAAGTTATTTTATTTTCTATATTTCCTTTTAATCTTAGGACATTCTGGTCTGATGTGTCCATATTTCCATCATTCATAACAAGTGACTTCATATTTGTTAACCCTTATATCATTATGAAATATTTTTTATTTATATTGGAAAATATTATTTCCAAATATCTTATTCATCCTAATGGCTAGGTTTTCAAAATCATTATCATAATTTTCATAAGTACTTGAATCAGATCGAGAAATAATGTCCTTCTTTATTGAATATTTGAAAACTTTGTCAAAAACATCAACTTCAGGTGGCATGGTAGATGTTGTAGCAGAGGAAACACCAGAATTTTTCATTTCGGTATTCAATGAGTCTCTTTTTAGTCTACCCTCATAATGAATAAGGGTTATAATCAACTCATCTAACATAATATTTTCAACTTCCTCATCTCATCAATAATAGTTTTCTTATAATCACACTAATTCGAAATCATTTCAATTATCTTTTCTAAAAGAATTTCTTCACCAAGTAATTTCTCAATGATATGTTGTAAAGTATTTATAATGTTAATAATTATCTAGAGAATCGTAGAAAAATATTCCCATGGTAACAAATAAAAATCCTAATAATCTAATATGGGCGTGGATCTTCTAGTGCCTATGTCCATTGATGTTTTAAAATGTTTAACTTCTATATATTTTCAGATAATGTTAGCAGCTTCATAAGATTTAATTTCACTATAGGTACTTCTTGTAAGAGAACATAACGAAGTGTCCCTTAATCTATAATTCAATTGATATTACTATTTTTATTGATGATTAAAAGATGTTTATTCCTTATTTTATAATCATCAGTCAACATGAAAAAATTATCAACCCCTGTATTGATAAAAAAATTATTCAACTTATCTCTCTAGTACTCATAATTAACACAATCAAAAATTGGTGGTCTATTTGGATAAAGATATTCAATTGAACCATCTTTAATATCTTCCATCTATAAAAAAACTAAAATTATTTTTTCATAGATACACAATAGTGTAAATAAATATCATAAATATGAATTTCATATAAAAAAATCAATCTTAAAGTAGTAAAATAAGTAAAAACTCAGCAAGTGCATGATACCAATTTTTTGATACATTATTATAGAGATCATTACTTAGATCTGATAATAATATTTGGATTTTATGATCTTATAATATTTCTATACTTACAAGAGGGGGTGGGGTTAATTTTAGTTTAAATTCATTGTTTAAATTAATTAAACTAAACAAACCCAAATCCTTTTTATGTAAAACTATCATACTCGGACCTTAGTCCAATTAAAAAATTTATAGAATAAGAATTATTGTATATCTAATTTTATCAGAGTAAAAATTGTAATAACTATGGATATGACTTATCAGAATATGTTTGTAATCATATCAAAAAAATTTAGATGAAAAAAACCTAGTAAAAAAGTTAAATATGATGAACAACTTGTTATTACATGCATCAAAATAAACACTTGTAAAAACAAGGAATAAAATGAAATAATAAAAATTAAATACATGATTTTAAAATATTAAACATATTACCCTAAGAGAAAGGTATTCTATAAAAAATATTAAATATATACACTATTTGATACTTCCAATATGTTTTTTATTTCCATACCATGGAATGACCTCAATATGTTGATTGAAATTTCTTTTGTGTCATATCCTCAAAAACCCTCAATAAGATGATAAGATATTTATTACTATCCATATAAGCTCTCAATCTAATGTATCATATTCTACATATTCATATATCTAGAATCCCCAAAAAAATTGATGACCAGACACATATTACATTGGAAAACATTAATAAGGAGACCACCTAATAAGATTTCCTTATAACTATAAAACTCTAAACAATTACAATGACTAAGAACAAGTTGTTCACCTTACTAAATCTTCAGATCTATTGAAAAATGATAAAATGAAAATGAATAAATTATATCCAAACTCTTATAATTACATTTTTTTTATAGGCATCATCCAACCATTCATATTATTATCCCAATGGTCATATTTAAATGAGTTTTTCATAACGACTAAGACACCTGGTACTTGAAAGATCATAATGATCTGGCATAACTGCTTATATAACTTCATATTGACTTACACCCTTTCAGTGTAAGATGTCTTCCTTACATTAGAATCATGTATTCCATTTTTCGATTATAAATATAGGAAAGTCTGGTGTACTTATTTATTATTGTCATTATGATAACCATTATAGGCATCAATTTGATTTTTATCATTAATAGTATAAATCCAATTGAGAATACTTTAGTTAGTACAAAATACATGAAAATAAGACTAAAATATAGAAAAATAAAGGTGATTCTGGTTTAACACACACATACTGAATATGATAGTCATAATAAAAAATGTAAACTTAATTTTGGAAATACATTAGACAATTTATAAGTATGGTAAAAAGTATTGTTTTTGAAAAAAACATGCTAAACACATTGGAAATAAAAATTTAGTAAATATATTTTAATAATTTTATTATTATTTAAAAACATAATGTAATGGAAAATTAAGAAGTATAAATTCATAATCAATATTATTAATTTAACATGAGACATTCAATGGATTAATTAATTAATAATTAGTGTCTAAAAGGTAGTGAAGATAAAGTAATAACTGATCAATTGATTTATTGTATATAGAAAATGGTAATAACCCACTCCACTTACACATTATTGTTATGATGAATACTTGAAAAATGAAATATCATGACCAACAATAACTTTTTAGGAATGGTACAGGTGCTTGGAAATAGTACTACCCCATGAAAGGTAGTTTATTTTTGTGGATTCATCAATTTTGGATGAGCCTCTTTAGGGAGAAGTAAATGTGGATTGAGAGAAGTGGGTAAAACTTGTATATGAGGCACATCATTTGCAGTGTATCATGTTTCTACATTATCTATTAAAGTATATAAAATAAATGAGGTTGAAGATTACTACAGGATGTATCAGCAAAAATAATTATATCAGGAGAAATATAGGAAAAAATTGATGAGATATCCATTGAATTGTATAGGTTTCTAGCACATAGATGGGATCCATGGAGGATATCATGTACTAAAAATGATCATTTACATTGAGATAATTAAATAACTTGGGATAAAATTGGACTAAAAATATTAATTGAACTCATTTATGCTTTATTACTTCCATGATTCTCAACTAGTTTTTTTATTAAAATATGTATCACATTACAATGTGGCTTTGAGATATTTTTTGTTTAGTTATCCAATTTCAAAACAATATTTGAATACAAATTATTTAGTACTTATGGTGAATATGAGTATGAATTGAAATTATGAGGAATTTAAGTCTAAGTCTATGTCAAATAAACTGAAGAAACATCCTTCTAAAAATACTAGATACATAGAGAGGAAAATTAGTCGGATAATGTATACATTTCGTTATAAAATAAAGGAAACTGGAAGAATAATTTCTAAGTTGGGAAGAAGAGAAAAGTTTTTGATCCTATATTAGGTTTTTTTCATTGAATTCAATTCATCTTCCTCTACAAGTTGGATATTTGAAATAGAATTGTATTAAATATTTTAATTTAAATGTAGTAATTAGGTGGATTAAATATGATTGAAAAATGTGAGGTGGATATATGGGATATAAATATTCATAATAGTAACCTTATTAGTGTGAGATTATCATCTAGTGTTTTATAGTGGAGTAGTTCCAAAATCAAGTAACTGTTATTATGTTCCTTGAATTATCAGAAACCTAATCTCAGTGTCATGTTTAGATATTATATAACATTAATTAATGTATTGAAATAAATTTTTTCCCTTTTATAAGGATAATATATTTCACGGTAATATTCATATTAACAATATATTAAAGATACCCGAACTCAAAATCCCAATAATGGGAATCAATGAAAAAATAGGTGAACCAGACTCATTTTACACCTACTTGTGGACCTTTTGGATTGATCATGTAAATGAGAAGTGTTTATAGAATTTACATCAAGAATGTTATTTAGAATTTTTTGAGTTAAAAATATATATGTATTTAACTATAGTTAATAAGGGAAAATGACAAAATAAAAATTTTCTAGATAGGTAGTAAGGACCATATAATTACTGTAATTAAATCATATTGACATTTTTTTCCAGTTTGATTCATTAAAAGTGGTGGGATTTCATACTTAATTAATTTTATTGATGAATATATTAGGTATGGATATTTATACATAGTGATGTATAAGTCATATTATTATTATATGTTTAAGAAATATCATCATGAAGTAGAAAATAATCTTAGTAAGATGATTAATTAACTCCACTTAGACTAAGGTGGAGTGTATGTTAACAAAACAATCATTGATCACCTAAAAGTGTGTGGGATAGTATCCCAACTCAATCATCTGTATACATCATAATGTAATGGTGTTATTGAATGATGGATTGATAACATACTTGACAAGTTGAGATCAATGATGATCTATATAACACTTCTTTAATTATTCTAGGGATATGCATTGTAGAAAGAACTATATCCCCCTAAATGAGTATAAACATATTCATTAGGTGGATTTCATATATATATTTTTGGTGTAGAAATAACCCCAATCTTTCAAACTTATATGTATGAGGATCATAGTATTTTTTTTAAAATAAACCTAGTAAAAAAATTATACTCTAGAACCATGAAGTTCATCTTTATAGTTTATACTTTTGAAACCAAAGGATATTACCTATATAAATCATATGGTAGAAAAGATATTGTGGAATTAAATTTCGTATTTCATGAAAGGGAACACATTTACAATGGAAATAGAAAGATAAATATTGGTTTCAATGATGTTAATTCTCAAGGTGCACAAGATTTGGAAGGAGAATAATCAACACCAATGATAGTGGGATATAAAGAAGTTCCCAAGACTAAAGTACCATTTAGGTATACTTGAGAGGTAACAGAAATAGAGCATTATTGTTTTCTGGTCACCATGATTTATGACACATTACACATTGATAATGATGAACCTCAAAACTAAATGGATGCGGTGGATGGAAAGGATGTTATAGAATGGAATGATCGTTTTCATTTTTAGATGAATTCCATGCAAAAAAATCATGTTTGGATTTCTTGACCCTCTAGTTGATGTAAAACCCATTAGGATCAAATGGGTATTTATGAAAAATCTTGATATTCATGGTAAAGATGATATATATATGTAATGACATGTATATAAGGGTTTCATACAACATCAAGGAAGAGACTATGAAGAAATCAACTCACCAGTAATGATTCTAAAATCCATTATATTATCACATTCAATAGAAGCCTTATATAACTATGAAATCTAGAAAATGGATATCAAAATTTATTTTCTAAATGAGAATTTGGTAGAATAAATCTATACTAATTAGCCAAAATAGTCTTTTATTTCAAATAATTGTAAATAATTTATCAAGGTACATAGATCCATTTAAGGTTTGAAGTGGGCCTCACGATCATGGAATGATCATTTTGATGAGGCAATAAGAGAATTTGGTTTTTTCGAGAATCATAAGAAGCCATGTGTCTATAAAAAGGTTAATGTGAATGAAATAATTTTCCATGTATAAAATATTAATTATGGTAAACTATGTGAATGTATTATAGTCGGTTATGACTTGTTTAAATGAATTATTATCCATGAAAAACTTAAGTAAAGAAGCCTATATTCATGGAATCTAGATATATTAGGATAAATCGTAGTGGAATATTGAATAGAGACAATGTATTTATATTTAATATTTACTCCAAAGGCACTATATGGAAAAATATAAGATAGGATTGTTTTCAATGTCATGTGGTATAAATATCTCTAATAAAATGTGTCTAGCAACACAAGAGGATATTTGAATAATGAGTAGTGTCCCTTATGCCTCAATAGAGGGATCTACCATGTATTCCAAGCTATGTACTCGATCTGATATTTTTCTTTCATTATGTCCAATGGGATGATATCAAGATAATGATGGTGAGATACACCGAGTAGTTGAAAAAATTATTCTGATGTAGTCGATGCATATGAATGATATGTTCATAGTATATGGATGATATTAGGAAAAGTACTGGGGGATACATTGATGATCATTTCCATATTGACCATGAAGATCTGAAATCATAGTCAAAATATGTCTTTTTCCAGAATGGTGGGGTTGTGTGGTGGAGAAGCTCAAAGAAACTCATTTTCCCAGACTATATTGTTGAATCCAATATATGGTGGCTTCACATACAACTATGGAGGCATTTTGAATAGGCATCTCTATTTCAGACATCGGTGTTGGCCCTAGAATTTCCAACCCAATTCCAGTTTATTATGATAATATGGTGGAAGTGTTTCTAGACAATGATCTCAGGTTACACCATTGCAAAAATCATAAACTTTGAAATTTTCATCTCATGAGGGTTTTACCCAAGAGGTGATTTCACGGATAGTAGGTATCCATAGAGGATAATGTAGAATATCCACTTACTGAATATATATCTTATCAAAATAATCATCCTCATATGAGAGTTTGTGGGTTGACACATGTTAGTAGTTGGCTCTACTGAAAGTGGGAGCATTGAAAATTTAGTGACATAGAACCAACTTATTTATACAAATTGACTACCTTTACATGTATTTATTTTGATGTACACATGTTCTTATCCTACTAGAATAGTTTTAAAACAGATGTTTTCAATATATATAGGGATTAATTTTCATAAAAAATGATATATTAGTTTTAAGTATATAATTAGAACCTCAGGATATTATGACATTAATCTTAAACAATGTTCCCTATGGCCTAGAGACATCATACTGTCTAGACAGAGTTGATGTCAAAAAAACATGTGATAGGGGATTATGTGCATTGATACTTATTCTCATGATGTTCACATATGGTGATCCCTAATATGTGAGATCATGAAAACAAACCTAATAAAAGTACCACCACATGTTTGGGGTGTTTTTGCTTGTTTCATTCTATGAACATGTGTGTTGGTATCATAATTTTTTATCATTATCAACGTGTTCCAATTGATCGCATAATTTGACGCAAGGAAAACAATATGACATTGAATTCCTGGTGACATAGGTTTTATTTTGTGCATCTATGGTGTCATTGAATTGTTTGATAGGTTAATATATAATGTTTCACTACTATGTTCATAAAGTGATATGTCAGGCCTAGCTGACAAGGATGTTAGTAGATTCATTAAATTCATGTCAATGGTATATGAAGGTAAATTCAACTAGTTTGATAATAAAAAATTATTAATTGATAATAAAATAGGTTGTTCTTCATGCTTTATGATATATCACATGATTAAGTGATTGTATTACACAATTTGTTTTCATGAGATGGTTGTTATTGTTATGACTATTCCATATCATGTTGGGGCCTTGATGGGTTGCTAGAATCATCTTCATGTATGTGGATAATATTCACCACTATAGAGATAAGGGCCTAGAGGGTTACATGAAATATCTTATTCAAGAGCCCACCCTATTATGGTGAGTAAGTGTATAGGATATGGTGGTACCCACCCCAGGATCCAGACATTGTCCAAGTATTAATGATCTTAAATGAAAAAATAGATTCATTATTATTCAAGTATAGATTAATTTTTTTAAATTTTTTTATGAAATTTCTTTACAACCATTTATGTAAATACATGGAATATATTATATTAATGAATAATATTTTAATATTTAAGGATTTATTAACAATGCAGGAAATATGATTCATGTTAATGACTTGGTTTTATTACATAATATGATTAATATATATTACAAGGATGTGATAAAAATATAAATTATATTATGACATACTTAGTTCTCTATAATGTTTCATTTATTTATTTTACCGAGAATTACTTATACAAGGACCGAAAAAATACTTTTATATAATTACCATTCATTATATTATTAGGAGAGAATTATTTTATGTGAACTAATCATATCCATTTATTTGATAGCACTTGTAATGAACATAACTTTTACAAATAAAATTCCCATTTTGATTGAATTAAACAAACAATTATAATTATAGAAAAAAAATTCTCTTATTTCTTTATAATATATCCTATCATATTTAAAAAATAATTAATCATTATAACCATTAACAAAATATTCCTTGAATAGTGATTGTCTGATAATTATAAATATAGGGTTACCAAAAATTCAATTTAAATAGAAAAAAGAAGTAATGACCATAACTATTGGGATTGTACCCAATGAAACCCATTTATCAGAGCATTCATCGGTGACATAATCACTAGAATTTTCACTTGATCAATCCAAATCTGATATCAAACTTCTAAATCATGTGTTAAACCATCTATAGGATAAGTTCATGCTCATCGAGATCATAGACCAAACCAGGTACACCGAGCCACCCCATAAAAATCTCATCACCTCACACCTTACCCTTAGGGTTTTTTCTAGTGTAATAAAGGTATATGTATAACAAAATAATAATATGAATATGTATATTGTGTATAAGAATGATTATATTTACATCTTGTTGTTTTTACATAGTAAATGAATTTGATTTTGATATGATAAAAAATTATATTTCTATTAAGACAATGGTTTTTTACAAATAATTAAAATTTATAAAAAAATGATATTTTAATAAAATAATAAATATGTATATTTATTATTAAATAAAAAACATAATATTATTTTTATGAAGTCAAATGTAATTTTTTAATAGGGTTTTAAAACATTTATTATCAAAAATCACAACATTCCTCAAATATTGTTGATACTTGTTTTAAAATTGACAGTTCACATATTTGGAAAGTTATTCTGATAAAATACAAATTAGTTTTCGAATCATCAAATAAAAATTTTCCAAAACCTAATTTTTCACAATTTCTTGATACAGTCATCTTTTTGGGTAAAAAGTTAATATGGTATAGATAGGCGGTGCGAATTATGAAATCATAATTGTAAAAAAGTGATTTAATAAATTATATATAATGTAAAAAATTCAAATTATATGTTTCCAAATTAAAAAATGTTGATTTTTTATTATTTTATTAATTTTATAAAGACTTTATGAATCCTCCAAAACCAATATTATATTTTAGGATTTTAGAAACATTTACTTTTGATCATGGCTCACTTCCCCATCACCAAGGGTAATATTTTAACGAGTCATTCCCTTAGATATATAAAATATTTAAAACCACTCCTCTATGGTAGTAATTATGGGAAAAACCATGTGATGTATTGTGGTTTTGGGTACTATATTATATAGTGTCTAAAATCCTACATTGGGAAATAATAAGGAACTCCCCACTCTATTAATATATATATCCACCCTTTCTCTAGTTACCCTTAACACAGAATTATTAGATAACATAATTTATATGACCTAAACTCCATAGAGTCCTTTAAAGGATTCCCAATCTCTCAATAATATCCTCCTAATATTTGGAAACAACTCTCACATATTAAGGGACCTTCTTTTCTTCTTCTTAATTCAAACACCATCATTATATTTAGCCTTTTGAATCTCAATTATTTGTGATGTGATGACTTTATAAAAATAAATATAATATCAAATTTATTTCCAAATAATGATATATAATTTATCTACTATCATTATAACAATTATGTATGATGTTACTATTCTAGAATATAGTAAGGGATCATCTCTATCTCTTCATTATTCAATAATTTCTCTATTTTATAACTTTAGATTTCTAATTGATAATGATTTGATATGATTTTAATCATCCCAATTATTTTCCTTTTGATATTATAATGATAAAATACCTCTTTTACTCTCATTAAATCATTTTATTATTTTTTACATAATATCGTAATTCTTATGAAATGTCCCGGTGATTTTTCATGCCAATCAATTATGTTGTGAATATCTCCCCTCATTTATTAACAATTTTATTCACCTATATGTACCTATCCTTCATTGATTGGGGTAATACTTCTATATAACCCACACTCCTTGATCATTTGGTTCAAAAAAATTTAATGAACCACTTATATTTTATAATTTATGTGGCACACTTATGCATTTACATGATATGAATAAAATAGGTGCACCTAAAATTATTTAGCATTTTAAGGAATTGGTTAATGTTTTAGTATCATAAGATGTTATTTATGGTATTAGGGTGTGAAAATAATCCATTATAGTACTTTTTCTACCATGTTAAGACATATTTATTTTTATCCATAACATATGTTTCTGAATTTTTACTTAATTATGTTTCCACTTTCCTATGTTTACTTTATGTTATCGTGCTCAATATTGAATCTTGGTTCATGTTTTTTATTAGTATCACTTTTATGTCCCATTTAAATTCCAATTATCTAACATGAAATATTCTATTCAGTTTATTCTTTGTTTATTCCCTTATTTGTGTTTATAGATCTCCCCTTTCTTATGTATGTCCCCAGGTTAACCCATGATATTTTAAGAATGATGGAATATTATGATCATATTAAGGATGTTTTAAATAATGATGACGTACCAACCCCCTATTTATATTATTATTTAATTTATATAATTACCCAAGTAAACTAAGATTCTTAGTCTTCTAGGTTGTATCATGTGTATTATTATGTAATAATTAAATAAATTATGTGTAATAAAGACTGTGGTTTTCATTGTTGGTCTTAAAACAAAGATTAATTATTTTTGGGTTTAGAATTAGGAACCATTTGAAAAAGAGTCAGGTATAACACTAAACAAAAAATTCATCCATAAATGTTTATAAAGTATTGAGAATTTTTTTGATGAAAATACATCCTTATTTTGGTAATGTAATGAGATGTGTCTCCAACACAGATGTTCTTAGTGGTATCTTCTGAAATCACCATTCATAGCTCGACTCAATAAATAAATGCTTCATCAAAATGGTTTTTTCTACACACATGTTTTGACACTCATGGGGGATATTCTTTGATAAATTCACAAGCTTGTTACGAACCATTATAAGGGAAATAAAAATTTTCATAAGATTATATTTTAGGTAATAGATCATTGAAAATATAGACTAATTCCTATAAATTCAAATGTTAAGGAAAATACATGAAATTTATATTTTAGTTTTTAATTGTATAAAATAACTCATCCCTAATTTTATCTTTATTCATTCCAAGGTATTGAAATATGAGGAACCAATGTAATAATCAATGTGAATGGAAATATGATGACTTCTCCAATGAGATACCCAACTTGATATGAGCAAGAATCAAAATATTTATTATGATACTCTCTCAGTTGACTCATGTTATTAATAGAAACAAAAATCAAGAGGAAAACTGAAATTCCCTTAAAAACAAAATGAAATTGATATTTTAGGAAAAAAGGAATCTAACATTCAATGGATCATATGATCACTTTATTGTGGAATAATAGATCAACTCCATTGAGATTATCTTCTCGATCATTCAATGTTCTAATATAGATAAGTTAATACATGATGTTTCTCATATTGACTAGGAATCATATCATTGGGGGACATTGATCATGAATACAATTATTGGGGATGAAATTGAAGTAATGAGGTATAAGGAATTCCAAAAAAAATGACAAATATTTTTATCAGACTCTCTGATATAAAATGTAATGGGATTTACATTCCCTTAAGAAAAATGGTAATGAATCCATTGGGTCATCTGAGTAAAATAGAATAATATATGCACAATACACCTCTAGATTTATCGTTTCCCCAAAATGAAAAGTTTATGGCTTATTTATTTGTATAAAACCATGTATATGAAAATTCATAGAAATGTGGGACCTTGGTAGATATGATGGACGTGTATGGTGTTACCTAAATGTCGAATTCGAGATCAGTGAATCTCACTAGTCCTTTAGGGATATGAAGTGGAAATTGAATTTTAATTCTAGAGGTGACATTTAGAAATATTATAGTGGTATGAAATTTCGACATCCCACATATAAAAAGTGTTTAAATAAGATCCCCAAAATTTCCTTAAAGGGGA
This sequence comes from Viscum album, assembly GCA_963277665.1. NCBI lineage: Eukaryota > Viridiplantae > Streptophyta > Magnoliopsida > Santalales > Viscaceae > Viscum > Viscum album. Next base: position 975,094,647 of record OY728143.1, read on the forward strand.
TGAGGAAATGATTTATGTGAAAAAATAGAAGGGTGTATAGCTAATAATATTCAATGAGATAAGCATGAAAATTTCATGGAGGAATGTAATTATCTAGTAATCCCACATTATAACATTCATTTTTTCAATTTCAAATAAAAAGGGAAATTTGTAAACTAATGAACTATGCCATGGGTGGGTGGAGACAATCAATAACAACAAACTCCAAGGAATCTTGGGAAATAATACCCCATCACAACCACTAATATGGATCCCAATAATTAAATGGGTATAAGTATACAATTTAATCATTAAATAATATAATATATTGGGTTTTATTCGCGTTTTATTCATTCCTTCACATCACAAAGTTTTAGTAGAACAACTCAAACTTCACCAAAAATCATGAATGTATAAATTTTGGGGAAAATGGAGAATAGGGAAGTTATTGAATCCCATGTTTATAAATACTCCCCTGTCAATATTTATTGGATTTAATTCCAAAACAAATACACAATTATCTCTTTTTTGTAATTTTATACCATTCTAATACTGTATTGGATTTTCCTATGTCCATCCAAAATAAATTTCTTAAATATTGAAGTGAATTTTTCCTTCACAAATCATCTTCTCATTCTAGAAATGTTCATTGAGATAAATGAATCTTCTTAAAAACAAACTTCAATATAATATATATCATTTCCCTTTGAGAAATAATATATATCCTAAATGGTTAATTATTAGGAAAATATTATCTTTGAAGACATTCCCACTATGAGGAAATACAGTGATGTGTTTCTTAAAGAATTTTCTGGTCTTAAACATAGCAAAGAGGTTTAATTTTCAATCAAGATTATACCTAGGGATTTTAAAATTCACAATACTCCATATTCAATGGATATTATGGAACATGAGGATATTATAAATTAAATATATGGGAATATAGATAAAGGGTTCATATGCCCAAGTGTCTCCCCCTAGAGTGTAACATTAATCTTTATCAATATCCCTCTAAATCGATTTTTAGGAGACCAAAATGATCAAAATAAATTATATATATCTATTACCATGGATTAATGACTTGTTCGATCAGATACAAAGAGCCCAATACTTCCCCAATGTGGATATTCTATTAGAGTGTTATTAATTAATGGGGAAGAAGGAGGACATCCCCAAACTAATTTTTGTAAAAAGTACATGAAAAATGTGTTTTTTGTATTTCCATTCAGACTCTACAATTCACTAATAATATTCATGGACTTTATGATTTGTGTATTTAGATATTAACTAGAAAAACTTTTGGTAGTACTTATAGATGATATTCTAATTTACTCTAAAATCAAGGAGGATGACGAGTGGAATCTGATCACTGTGCTAAAGGAATTATAAAAGTATATGCATAATTCAATGTATATAAAATTTGAGTTCTAGATAAAGAAATTCTAATTCATGGGGAATCTTATCCTAAGAAATGGGATATCTATAAACCATTCAATTGATGATGAATTTTCAGGATGATAAAGGACAATATATGTGAGAGATATCTGTGTTTTCCTAATACTTATTGGATATTATCAACAATTTGTAATAAATTTATCATGATTTTCAAACCCCCTATCTAAGATAACTTACATGAAAATAAAGTATATATATAATAAGGAATGAGAATAGATCAACATGAGGATGAAAAATATTCTTATCACTATATGTGTAATTACACTACCCAAAACTAGGGAACATTTTCTAGCATACATTGAATCTTCAATTATGGTATTGGGTTGTAAATTATTGCAGATTGATAAAGTGATAGCCTATGTCTCATGGGAATAAAAAATTCATGAAAATAATTACACAGTGCTTGTTTTTTCATTGGATTTAGTAATCTTCATGTTGAAAATATATCATCATTAACAATTTGTGGAAATGAATAGAATATATATGGATCATAAGATACTAAAGTATATATACACATAAAAAGAACTAAATATGTGGTAGAAAAGATGGTTTATGCTGATTATGTAATATAACATCTCAATCCACTACCATCATTGGAAATCAAATACAATGACATATTCCCTAAATATAATAGATCTAGAAATTTTATCATTCATGATAATTTATAAGGATCCTATATTATTATAATTTAAAAGGACATAAATAAGGATAATAAAGGACGGAAAATCATCAATCCATTCACAAATGATTACTTATACATCTCTTTTTGAGAAGATAAGAGATTATAAAAGAGATGATGTGGAAATTCAAGAATAATGTGGAAGAAATAATAAAATATAAATCAAAAGAGTTAAAAATTAATGAAAAATTATTTATATCATTGGGTCATGACTATATATACCATAAAATTATAAGTTAGGAAAGGATATGTTGGTTGATACATATAGCTCGACCTTTTCCATCATTTTTAGAATAATGACATTTGGAGATCTACTAGAGAAGTATTAGTGGAACAATATGATGAAAAAAGATCTTGGAATATATATCGATGTGTCTTTTACGTCATCAAGTGAAGGATGAAAATAAAATATGCAATGGGTTGATCAATCCATTACCCAAACCTATATGAAAATCGTAAAACATAACCATGGGCATTTTAAGTGGTCATTAAAATACATCAACAAAAAAATCAATATGGGTTGTCTTGGATAATCTTTAAAATAATTATCACTTAATTTTAATTTGATAGGACTTATAACTCGTTAAAAACAAAAGTATTTAATTTATATAAGTGGTTAGGGTACACTGAAAACCAATATTGATTTTCTCTTATTTAGATGAATGGTTTACCTCCATATTCTGGAATATTCTCTCGCATTCTATAAATAATGACTTGAACCTCATTACAGCTTATCACCTACAAAATTATAACCAAACTGAATGTCCCACCCAAAAAAACTAGGACATGTTAAGATCATGCTCGATAGAAATTAACGGAGGATGGGATCAACATCTTCATCAGGCCAATTGTTTTTACAATAAAATTTTCCAATAAAGAACCCAAATTCCCCTATGAACTCTTTTATGGTAATATATGTCAAACACCCACATGTTGAGATGAATTCGGTGAAGGAAATCTATTGGTTCTTTAAATTATTGAGTAAATGTTGGAAAATGTAAAAGTTATTTAGTAACAAATCAAGGATATTATGAGTTAATAAAAGAGTATTACAAAGAATCATTGATGAGACATTGATTTTGAGGTTTGAGATAAGGTAATCCTCAACATATCTACATTGAATAAATTATTGAGATTTGGGTGGAAGGGAAATTTTAGTAAAAAATACATCAGTCACATTGAGATAATTGATCGCATCAGAGCGGTGTCTTATCAACTTGTAATCCCTCATAACGTATATCAAGTAAATGATTGTTCCATGTATCCCACTAGAGGATGTACATACCATACCCCTCACAAACAAATAATTCAGAGGTGGTACCATTATAAAATGATCATTCTTATGAGTTGAATACATTTAAGATACTAGATCATAGAGACAAAGTTAAATAAAATAAGACAATTCCCCTAGTGAATATGATATAGAGAAGCCACAAGATTGATGAATATATAAGGGATACAGAGGAGATGATGAAATCGAATTACATATATATATATATTATTGTTTATGAAATTAAAATTTTTATGGTAAAAGTTTTATGGGGTAAATTGTAACAACGTGAACATTTATAAATAAAATTCCATTTTTTATTAAATGAAATTATCTATTATGGTTATCAAAATAACATGCACATATTTAGTTTTATTATATAATATTAAATGTAATAGACCATTAAGAATCATAACCACTTTTAATATATCAATTGAATAGAGATCATATGATTAATATAAAAAATGGTCATGTTAATTCCAATTGACATATAAAAAATAAGAAAAGGGATCAATAGGAGGGATCATACCCTATAAATACCATTTATCAGAGATTTTGAGGGAGATAACATAACTAGGGTTTTCCCTTGACTAGGCTGAAGATGATATCCAGTAACTAAATCATGAGATAATCCATTTACAAGACAAGATCAAGACCATCGTGATCATGACCCAACCCATGTATGTTGACCCACCCCATGAATATATCACCATCACACACCTTAATCATATGGTATTTTTGGTGTAATAAATGTATACATATCGACAATCTACAAATATAAATATGAATTGTATTAAATAATGAAAATATTTACTTTATTTGTCTTTAAATTGTAAATGATTTTGATTTTGATACGATGAAACCAAAATAATATTTTTTTTAAGATATTAATTCCTTTAAAAATCATGAATTTTAAAAATAAGTTATATTTTAATAAAATAGCATAATTGAACCCTTTTTTACATATAAATGATAATTTAATTTCCATGAAGTCAAATTTAATTTTTATAATGGATTCAAAACCATTAATTTTAAAAAATAGAATTTGTCAATAAATTTAAATTATTGTTTTAAAAGAAAAAATTCATATTTACAAAATTATGTTGTTAAAATAAATACTATTTTTCAATTTATCATTTTGAATCTATCTGGTAGTGAAATTTTCATAACTTTCCAACACAATCAAATTTTTGGGTAAAAATTAAATTCAGTATAAATATTCACTGTGTATTATAACACTGTATTAACCAGAAAGTGATAATATAAATTCTATAAATGGTATCCATGAAAAATTATATTATTGAGAATTAAAATTATATGATTTTTATGTGATATTATTAGTTTTATAATCCATTATTAATCCTACAAAACAAATATAATATTTTGGGTTTTAAAATCATTTCTTGAGATGTGTGACTCACTTCCACATTACTAATGGTAATATTTTAATAATTTTGGCCTTTGGAATAATAAATTTATTATGAAATATCTTTCTTGGAAGAAACCACAAGAAAAAACCCAATGAATAGGTATTTTTTTACATTATATTATACAGTCCAAAACCTATATTGGGGAAATAATAAATAACTCCTCCCACTTTTCCAAAATAAATCCACCCATGATCCCAGTCCTTTTCAATAAAAATCCATTGATCACTTAGTTACCCATTACTTCCTTCTCTAGAGTCATTTTATGTTCCCCCATTCTCTCAACATGCTCCTCCCAATATTTTTGAATCACCCTCTCACTATAAGGGACCTCCCAATCTTCTTTTAAATACATGAAACTTCTTTGTATATAGCCTTTTGAATCTTAATTAGTTATGTTGTAATAAATTAATAACGATCTCTATAATATCAAATTTATTTCAAAATAATTATAGATCATTTATCTCATTTAATTATAGTAATTACCTAAGATGTTACAATTCTAAAATTTAGTAATGGATCTTCTCCTTCTCCTCTTTAATCAAGAATCTTCTTTGTTTTTTGCCTTTTGATATTCAATTCCTAATTTTGGGATGTGTTTTTTCACATCACTATTGTATTAAATTTAAAATAAAAAAGATTAGATACCCCATTCACTATGATTAATCGATTTTATTAAAATTTATGTATTAAATTATGTTTCTGAAATATAACTATGTTTTTTCATACCAAATTCTTATATCTTGAATATCCACCCCATTTTAACATAAATATATTCAACTAGATATACCTATAAATAATTAACGTGGTAATTCCATGTATATAACACAAAATCCTTGTTCATGGGGTTAAAATTAATGAAATAAATACTAATCATATATGATCAATGTGGCACACTTAGGCATTTACATGTTACAAAAGCGATATGTTCACCAAATATTATATAGTTCTCAAATGTATTACGTAATTTATTAGCCTCGTGAGATTAAATGTATGGGATTCGTAATTGTACCTAATACATTATGGGACTTTTTTGACATTGTTATTAAATCTTGATAGCTACCCATGTCTTATGTTTATGATGTCATGTATAATGTTGTTTCACTTTCCCATGTTAAATTTATATTTTCATGCTATATAAGGCCTATTTATTAATGTTTATGATTATTACCACTTTTATGTCCCATTGAAATTACTATTGTCAAACTTGAAATACATTCTCCATGTTATTAGTTTTTTATTCCCTTACTCAGCTTTATAGATCTTACATTTTTTATGTATTTCCTTAGTTCATCCCATGCATTGTTAAGAATAAAGAAATACTATTAGCATGTTGAGGATGTTTTCCATAATGACTTTATAACCCATATTTAAATTGTTATGTAATATACCTAATCACAAAAATAATGTATAATTATTGGTTTTATGTTTTTTATTTGTATCCTTATGTAATAAAACATGTATTAATGTCTAATAATGATAAGGGTTTCCATACCTCCTCTATCTTCTTTCTGTCATCAAAGGGATAGAAATATGTCATCCCAGCATGAGATCATCAATCTTCATTATAGATACAAGGTAAGGGATTGTAGTGATCATTGTGACACTACTAGAAAACTAACCTATACCAACAGTTTGGAACCGTTGGTATAAGCCTCCAAACCGTTGGTATAGCCTATACCAATGGTTTGGAGAACCATTGCCAAGTAAGCCATTGGGATAGGTGTATACCAACGGTTCTGGTAAAACCATTGGTATAGACCTATACCAAGGGTTTCTAAAACTGTTGGTATAATTAATATGAAAATCTATACCAACGGTTCCATAAAACCGTTGGTATATGTAATTCAAAAAAAAAACATTCACTGAGATTTGATCACAGGACCCCTAGTTTATCATTGAACAACCTAATCACTAACCTCACATAACTTTTGTGAATATAATTACATAAATATATATATGTATTCTCATAGTTATTTTAAATTTTAATTTATATAATGTTCTTGGTAAGAAGATCCGATAAAAAATTCAAAGGACATATACCAACGGTTGTCAAAACTGTTGGTATAGGTCCTTTGGTTCTGGGAGCGACGTTGGTTAATGGGGGAACTTTCCCAATGGTTTGGCCAAACCGTTCGGATAGGTGTCCTAAAAGGAAATTTTTGGGAAAGCCATAACCTTTCCCAACAGTTTGGCCAAACCATTGGGATAGGTGGCATAAAAGTATACTTTTCCCAATGATTTGGACAAACCGTTGGAAAATCCATACCTTTTCCCAACGGTTTGGCCAAACCATTGGGAAAAGTGTCCACAAAGTGGAATTTTACCAATGGTTTGGCCAAAACGTTGGTAAAAGTGACCTCAAAGTAGGCTTTCCCAACGGTTTGGCCAAATAGTTGGGAAAGGGGACCTATACCAACTGTTTTTACAAACCATTGGTATATAAGCGTTGGGAAATGTCATATTTCCAATAGTGTGATGTTTCTATAATCATTATAAATAAATGATAGAACCCTAATGTTGATGATTACCATCCAAATAAATTCATGATGTGTGTGTGGATGATCTTAATGGGTTTAAGTTCAAATCCTACAAGCAACACTCAATGACGACATGCGATAGAAAAACATGTATTAGATCTAAACTAGGTACTTCTTGAATTGATTTTATTAATGTTAAATATTCCCCCCAATACTCTCAGACCTCTAAAGGGACTTATATCACTAAAGATGATGAAGTTTTATTGCTTCGGTGATGAAAATGTTTAATTCACCATCCCACCATATTCTTCTATGGACCCCAGTTGTAACATCCCAGGTAATTATAGTATAATAAATGTATATGTATATTAATAGTTATAAACTGTATATTAATTTTAATTTAAATGGTATGATATTTATAACAGTGTAACTAACACACAATAATGGGTTTCTCAAAAATCATATGTTGCACGTGAGATTGAGTTATACCAAAAAATAATACATTATTAATATTAATATTTTAAACAGTAGTTATCATTTATACATTATATTAGAGGGAATAAATAGTTATAAAAAAATTATGTTTATGCATATTTATTTAATATTTTTACTTTCTTCCAAAAAATATTATGTTCTTAGAATACGAATAAAACCAATTTAATTCATAAAATTCTCTAATATATATAAAAATTTGTTTTAAACCTATTGATGGAGAGCGTTTTTTAAATATAATTTTTCAAACTTTTATAAGTTTTATATGAAATATTAAACATATTATTTAGAATAAATACATAAAAATTTAATTTGGTTGATTTTTGGTATTTTTTGGATAATATCCATTTCTTAATGAATAGTGAAAAATACGTCATTTTAATTCAAAAGAACTTTTTCATATGATTTAATTATATCGTTAGGTTAAGATTATAATTGGTATTAAAGTATAATTAATGAAATTATTTTAATATAATCCAATTTAGGTTATTGGAATCAATTTTCAAGTTGAAATTGGATATAAAAAAATTGTGAACGTTTAAACGTTTTTACATTAAAAACTGGTTTCCTCAATTCATCAATGAGATGAATTTTAAAATTAATTTTAGTCACTTATGTGAATTTAATTTTCAAAAATTGAAATACATTGCTGTAATAATTATGAAAAAAAACTTTCTAATAGGATTAAAATAATTTTTGGCCAATATTATCATTAATATTTGTTTTACCGCGGTTAATGGTAAATTGGGTAATTAATGGTAAAAATAATACTATAATAATATAAAACTATCCTAAAACAAGTCATAATATTATTTTATGTGTTAATATAGACCCAAAAAATCCTTGTCCCAAAATTTTGGGCTTTGGAAGCCACTTGCGCGTGATTATGACAATAATAACATTCTATTTAATGTAAAAGAAGATTTCATAAACATGTCCCTTAATAATAAAGAAATTTTAATAAGTGGTCATATAAGTGATATACTATACTATAAATAGTACATATAAATCTATTAAAATTACCTAAATTATGATAATTTGATTTTAAATTTTAGACATTAAATAATTAAATTTAATTATGACACAATGTTGATGTCGTAATGGATTTATTAATGAAATATATAAATAACTTATATTAAACATATTAAAATAAATATAAATTTAAATATTTTATGCCATCCAAGAAATTTGGGGGTGTATTATATTGTTTATTGATCTGATACAATAGTTTTTTATAAAGAATCAATTTCTTATTTCTTTTAAAAATTCAAGTGATGAATAATGTCAAAATTGACATAATTCAAACTTATAAAATATAAAACATTTAATTAAATTAATTAATGTTTATATAAATACATAATTTTACTAATAGTTTTTTTAATCCTAAAAATTTCATTAATAACTCATTAATTGCTCATTTGATATGTTATGGTAATTATTTTAACTCTCTAAGTGTAAATTACATAATAAAAGTGTAAGAGGTAAAAGGGTTGAAACATAGAAGATAAGGATTAAAAAATATCCAAAACATATATAATTTTTATTGGATGAATGTATTTTGACCCATACTCATGATATATTATAAATAAATCAACAGAGGATAATTAGTAATTTAAAATGATTTAAAATTCATTTAATACTTTTTATACTTCAAAGAGTGCCCCTCTCCTCTCCTATAAAAAGAATCATTTCATATCATTTTATTACATGTAGAAAACAATTTTATTCATCCAATATATACCCAAAAATCTTATTATAATCCCTCCCCACATTTTTTGGTCTAATTTTATGAAGAACACACTTTTTAGAGGTTTTGAGGTGTTAAAAATGTGATCATCTAAAGGAATGGTAATGTTTTTAAGTGTTTCTATTATAATTATTATTCAACTTACAATAAGTCACCATCATCCATGATAAACTAATAAATCTACTATCACAATTATAATTAGGTTTTTTTATGTTAATATCATCACCTAAATCTAAATCTAATTTAATTAGATGGGAAATGAACATTTTGTTTGTGTGTGTGGAAGAATACCGCCTCCCAAACTGATATAGTTCATTTTTCATGAATATCTCTCAATACAGGTCATAATGATGGAATTAATGTTTTCATATTATTTTCATGACTAGATTTATCATTATAATAGAATAGTATATAAATTATTTTCTTACATTTGATGCACATAAAAATTATAATGTCATTCGTGCGTACTTGTAAGCAATCACCTCTACAAAGCGTTGTGAATCATTTTTATTCACTAAATCAATTGAATGATATTTATAAGTATATTTAAAAGATTATTATTATGTTAATAATATTATTATCATTATGGAATGTTAAAAAAAATTACTTTACTTCCATAATGATCAATTCTAAATGGAAACGTTACTCCTTCATACCTGCGACATATCCTTTCCATGATTATAATGTTGTTCATTTTTTATAAATTAAAAAAATGGTTTTATTTAAAATTATAAATGATGTGTATAAGTGATTATTATTTCATTATTTTTTCTATAGATGATGTAATTATAACCATATAAACAATTTGCATCATAAAAAGTTCATTCTCAACTCATGTACCGAATATCGACAAAACATATGATATTAACTTAAATAATTATGTAATTTTTACAAAATTTTAATAAGTGATGTAAAAGGAATAATAAAATTAAAAAAGGTTCTCAAAAAATTTTAAATTAACCTATGTTTTTTATTCAGGAATATAAATATTATACATAACGAGTTAGACTCACTGTAAGGGACTTCTTCACAATCTCCATTCCTTGAGAAATATTTTGATGTTATACACCACCTTCCTTTATACAGTGTATAATAAACCCCTTTTACTTTTAATATTAGTCAATGATTTTCAAATGGAATATTTTAATATGAAGAATTTTACTAAATGATTGATGAAATTTTTTAACGTATACGGTGACAATGACTTCTCCACCGCCTTCACCATTATTTGGTATTTGGAATCCCATATAAGACAAAGTGTTTTTAAAAGAAAAATAAATAACATTTCCATTTCTTGGTATTTTGGTATTTTAAATGGTTCTAAGAATGGTTTGATTATATCAATATATTTAAATGATATTTTGTGATTGCAATGTGGAAATTTTGTTTTTTTAATTATGGTTTTCTGTTATGATTATGTTATAATTCTTGGGAATTGATTTTTGTATACTAGTGGTTCAATGATAAATTAAGGTTGGTTGATCCTGTTATATCACTTCAATACATTAGGTAATGATACATAGTTAAATGATAAAGTTTATCCTAAATGATTCAGGGAATATACGGTGATGGGTATTCCAAATGTAACCATGAAAGTTAATCCCTATGTAGATGTGAAAGATAAAATGTATATGTGATATGGATTCCACAAGTTACATTTATGATTTATGATTGCTAATATATTTTTCAGAAATATTATGATTTCATGAGGTATGTTAAAGTGTTTATGTTTTATGGGTGAAATGTATGATTTTTTTAAAATGTTTTCAGGATTTTAAAATATTTTTGGACTAATGGTTTCATTACTTATTTTATATCCCTTAATAATATTTTGTGCTTATCCTATGTTTTGAATAGTTTTCCACATTTTATAAGGATGGGTATGTTAGGGGTAGAATTCAAGATGAGAGAATATTTTTATCAAGAAAAAGAAATCATTTTTAAAGAGTTTTATTTTGTGAAAAAATGGAATGTGATTAGAAGTGTCTACTTTTTAATATTTGAGATATTATGTAATAGTTACACACTAATTGTCTAAAACTATAAACCTAAAAATATCCACAATATGAATTCTTGATTTAATTCACTATTATATAATGTTTATGGACGAGGAAATATAGTTGGTATCAAATGTCAGTTTACATAACTGTAGGGGTTAGGATATTGTTAATGGAATGTCCCTAAATAATTTTTACTTTATAGTCAAATTGAAATGATATAGTATATTAGGATTACAATGTTGTTTCAGCTAGGATATGTCTCTTTATAATGGTTTTCTATAGAGGAAACCAAGGCAGATATGTCGGGATGACATCTAGAGGAAAACAACCCTCCAAATCTATAACATGATATTGTAGGAATCAGAACAAAATGTTTGTTGTAGTGATGGCTCAGTTGAATTAGGAAATAAATGGTGGTGGTCTAAATTTATGAGATCATCCAGATTAGCCACATAGGAACATATTGATAGTGGAAAATTTCCTGAGACAATACCCCTCAATATTCACATGACCACCTAACAATGTGAAAATAAAGGGTGGATTAAAGAACTTGAAAATAATTTTGATGTAATGGGGTCTTCATAAAATCAAAAGGTTGGTCTTTTTTTACCATTTTGAAGGTGAATGAATTCAGTGGTGGTTGATGGTAAAGAATTTCAAGGACAATGATGAGATTTATTCACATTATTATGATGAGTTCTAGAGTATGTTTCTTGAGAAATATTTTACTAACATGGTTCAAATTTGGATGGAAAAACAATTATTTGAATCAAGGAAAGATAAACACTCAATGGATGTATATGAAAAAACATTCACTCGATTGGCTAGGGATGCTTTAAGTTTCATCCAAGGTCTTGATAGTAAAATAATTCATTTTTACTCATGATTAATGGTAATTTATCTAAGGGAATTGGCTTCTCGGGAGTTCAAATGTTATGAAATTTTTTTGATGTTAAGTGATTTGGAAATGGAGTTTCCTATTGATCATGTGTTCTGTAATAAATATAAGAATTAGTGGTTGATGTGGATGGAGAAAGGGAAGAATTACTCAAAAAAGTATGATGGTATGAAAATTATGTTTACAGTTTGAGAGAATTGTGGTAAAAACACACTATAGAATGCCTTTTGAATTCTGGTATGTGCATAAAATGTGGTCAAATAGGGCATAAGTCACATAACTTCACCTAAAAAGATAATGGTATAGGTAAGTCAAAATCTAATTTACATTCAGTAAAATGTTTTATATGAAATGAGACGGTTCATTATGCAGATGAGTGTTCAATGAGGAACCCAAATGATGGTAAGTAGTCCGACTATTAGTATAATGGTGTGGTGAAATCCATTGCAAATACTTCAGAAGATGTTGGGATATCAAACTAAGTGGTTTCAAGAACATTTTTTATTCATATCATGCCAATGTTTTGTTTCATTCACGGTCTACACATTCTTTCATTTCATAGAAATTTTTTCTTAATTATAAATTCAACCTCAATAAATGAATCCAAAACATATGGTAAAAACACCTTTGGAAAATGTTTAGGAAAAAATAAATTATATGAATATTTTTATCCTTCTCTATGGATTGAATTTACCTACAATCATTCTTTTATTATATGTGGTCGAGTTAGATATTTTTTGGGAATGGATTGGATTTCTGTTTACCATGATAATATTGATTGTAGAGCTAATGACGTTAATTTACAAAAATACATTCAGTTTGTGTACAAGAATGTACCCTTACCATTAATAACATGTTTGGAAGATGAGAAACAATTATAATATATTAATGGATTTTATCTTGAAAATATTTATGAAAACAAATGAGCTGATTAGATTTATGATGTGCTAGTGGTAAATGATTATCTTGATGTTTTTTATGATAAGTTTCCTAGTATTTTACAAGATCAAGAAGGTGAATTTACTATTGAATTAGTTTTTCTTGCTAATACAATTTGAAACCCACCTTATAAAAAGGATCAAATTGAACTTTTATAGTTGAAAAATTAATTACATGAGTTATTAGATAAAGGTTTTGTTCGACCTAGAACATCACCATGTGGTGCTCCTGTCTATTTTGTTAAAAAAGATGGTCCAATGAGACATTTCATTAATTAGAGAGCTTTGAATAAAATCAATTTTAAGAAAAAGTATCATTTGCCTCATATCAATGATCTTTTCGATGATATCTATGGAGGAAAATATTTTTCGAAGGTTTACTTGAGGTTGGGGTACCATCATTTTAATGTAAGGGAAGAAGACATTCCAAAGACTACATTTCATAATAGATATGGCCATTATGAATTTGTATTTGTATTGTTTTGGTTAACTAATTAACATGATATATTCAAGGATTATATGTATAGAATATTCTATGACTTCACAAATAAGTACTCGGTTGTGTTTATTGATGACATTTTGGTGTAATCTAAAAGTAATGAGGAGCATGAAATTCATTTATGAGTTTTTTCAAACCTTAATGGAAAAGAAACTATATGGGAGAATTAAGAAAGTATGATTTTTGGTTGCAACAAATATCTTTCCATGGTCACATTGTTTCTTAAGATGTCATAACTATTGATCCTGCTAAAACAAAATTTGTTTAATAATGGCCAAGACCCACAAATATAACCATGATTTGTAGTTATCATGGTTAATTAGGTTATTACTAATGGTTTATTTAAAAATTTTCATGGTTATCTAGACCAGTAACTAAGATAAATAGAAATTTTGTCCTGTTCCTCTTGAAAAAACAATGTGATACTTGTTTTCATAAATTTAAAATAATATTAGTTAATTATCAAGTATTGGAACTACCTTCCATAAATAGTGAAATGGTTATCCAGAGTGATGCTTCGTTGAAATGACATGGGTGTAACCTAAAGATTAATGATCAGTTAATTTCCCACGTTTCACATTAGTTGATGTCTAATGAGTTAAATTACCCTACACATGATATGGAATTAGGAAAAGTTGTTTTTCCTTAAAAAAATTGGAGGCATCATATATATGTAGTAAAATTTACAATATATAATAACCATAAATGTTTGATGAATATATTAACTAGGAATGAAATTGAACACTAGGAAAATAAAATGGTTTGAACTAATCAAGGACTATTAATTCAAGATTCATTACTAACCTTGTAATGAAATCAAAGTGGTTGATTATTGGAGTTTGAAAACTAATGTAACATTAACCATGTTATGTTTGGAATATGACCCATTGGTTAATGATTTGATGAACATCGTCTTGAAATTTTTTAGTGAATAAAATTACACATTTTTTTTTAGCATTCAGTGAACACTTTTCTATCAGACCGAATTAATCATGAATAGAAGGAACATGGTGAATTATAGAAAAGGGATGAATTGGTTCGAAAGGGTACTTTTACCAAATTTAACATTGATAAAGACTGTGTTTTGTGATTTTAGAGGAGATTATAAGAGCCTTATGATTCGTTGTTTAAGAATGAGTTGTTAAGTGAAGCTCATAGTTCCCTGTTTTTAGTTCATCTTTTAAGTACAAAGATGTACAGAGATCTTTAGGAGTATTACTTGTGGGTTGGAATGAAAAGAGATATTGCTGACTTTACTATGAAATGTTTGACATTTTATCAAATTACATCATAATGACAGTTGAAAAAGGGCATGCTTCAACCATTTCCACTACCATAGAGGAAATGGAAAAATGTATCAACAGATCTTTTAGTATTATTACCAAATAATACTCAAGATAATAATGCGATTTTGGTTATTATTAATAGATTGACTACATATACTAATTTTCTTCCTATTCAAGATACATTTTTTCTAGGTCAACTTTCACTGTTGTATCTTGATGATATATTCATGTTATATGGACTTCCTCTCTCAATTGTATCTGATCATGATCCTAGGTTAACTTGAAACTTTTGGAATGTACTTTAGAATTCATTGGGAACTGAATTGAATAAAAGTACAAAATTTTATCCTCAATCAGATGGGAATCCAGAACAACAAATTTAGACCTTGGAGGATATTTTATGTTCTTGTTCAATGGATTACCAGGTATGTAGGGATTAAAATAATTCTTTGGTTGAGTTTTCTTACTATAAAAGTTTTCATTCTAGTATATAGATTGTACCATTTTAGGCGTTATATAAAAATAGGTTTTGAACTCTAGATTTATTGTATGATATTAGGGAAATGAATCTAATGATACCAAGTTGGAAGAAGATATTGCATAAAAAGTATAGTTGAATCAGAAACACAATTGGATAACATAAAGAAGGCATAAAAGATATACGGATAACCAGAGGAAGGATCTTTATTTTGAGGTAGGTGATCAAGTATTTCTCAAAGTTTCTCCATTAAAAGGTGTGATGGTCTTTGGTCATAAGGGTAATTTGAGTCCAATTTTCGTTAGACCCTATGAAATCCTAGAGAATATTTTATTAGTATCCTAGAAAGTGGAATTATCCTTAATCTTCAATAAATAATGAGTACTGTTTTGTTTAGTGGGATAACATCATAAAGAAATAATTGAGCATTATTTTATGTATAGACAAGTAGTGTCTAATTTCTCTTGATAATGTAATGAAAAACATTACAGACATATTCAATACATGAAGATAAATAAAAATAAAATATTTTTATCTTATTATATGTTTTTTATGTAATTTTTTCAAAATAAATTTCATTTATTGATATATTCTTCTCCCATGATTTTTTAATCTATTTTTATGTATATTAGTTTTTTTGGTTCTGTTGTCCATTACATATGGTTTAGTATGGATTAACAAGCCTCCATATTATAAATAATTGGGTTTTTTATGACTATTCCAAAAACTTTTTTCACATGGATTTATATAATATTTTTATTACTCTAGATCCTAGATTTCATATTTTCCCCATGTGTGTTTATTTTATTGTATTTTAATCTAACATATTTTTCGTCATCAACAATGATACCCTAATTCTTAATTTATTACACCAATGTGTCTATTCTATTCTACACCCACATTAAATTCCTTAGTATTCCATTATTATAGAGCAGTTTGATTCTGTTGATATGTATATGCAGGCTTTATCCATTAACAACATATATTTTTAATCATTTAACTTTTTTTCTCCATTAACTCACTTATTAGTTTATTAACACACATAATACTGGTAAATATTTGACATAAAATCTAGGATATGATCCATGTTTGGATGAAATGAAGATGGAGGAGTACCAGTAACACATCAAGTTTAAAGAAACATTTTATTTCCATAAACTATATGTCTATCAATCATAATTATGCTTCATAATAACCTAATCAATTTCTACTATAGTAGAAAACCAATTCATACATGATATGAATCAAATAATCAAAAATTTATTCATTAATATGGGAACATTATATAAATATTACATGGAAATTATTATTAAATACTGTATATAATTATATCCCTTAAAAGTGCATAAATTTTAAAGGAAATTAAATAAAAAATAATTTTTTTATAACTAGAAAATCCCCTTGATCAACTCCACCCTTTGACAATAACCATCGGTATAACTAAATCGAAAATAAAAATAAAAATATCATAAAAGGACAAAACATGTTTTAAAATTCAAAACAAACTATAGGATTGAGAAATGTTCATTGTGAAGAGAGTATGGGAGAAATTTATATGATGTAATGGGGGTAATTTAACAATTATGTTACTATTCTAAAAGGGTGTGTATCTATATGGTAAAATACCAGAAAAAATGTTACTTGTATGGAATTACCAAAATGTAGTTTATATAAATAATGTATAGTTAGATTTTAAAAAATATAAATTTTACCCATAAATATCAATTTTAAAATAAAATGAATTAATTTTTGAAGGAATTTATAGATATTAATTCATTTATGATGACACTATTTAATATAATGGAATTTATTTTGTTTTCTGTATTTTTATTATATTTATTATATTGAATGAATGATATTAATAAAATATATTAACCAAATACAAATAATTATTAGTAAAAAAATTAATAGCATCAAAGAAGTAATTGAGTTACTATACACAATACAACATTTAACAATATAAGGAAAACAAATATTTCTTTAGAAACATTGTTTTTATTATATATTATATGTTTTTCATTCTAAATTTATAATATTTGGATTATTAAATTGATTGAAATGTTTTTATTTTACGTATAAAAATGATTAATCATTGATTAATTAATTATCAATTTCTTAGAAATGAGGATTAAACTAGTTAATAATCCAAAAGATATTTCTTTCAATGAATATTTTATATGTAATGTAATTCTATCTAAATAACTTATATTAATAATTTTTAAATAAATATATGAATTAGTTTTATTTATAATATATACAATAACAAAATTTAAATATAATCTAATGGATATTAAATGGAAAAAATTATGAATAAATTAATTTAATAAATAAAAATATTTTTTTTCTCAAATTTTTGTTTTCACACTATTATTTCTTAGTTTAAAGATATGTTTAATTGCTCTTAGAAATTGAATCTAATAAATTTTTTTATTAATATCCAAATTAAAACAATATAAAAAGGGGTTTAATTAAGTGGAAAAGACCTAAATTATCTAGAAATGTTATATAAAAATTTCTAGGATATATATTGCAATGATCATCCCCATCATTTGAGAATTATTAATCCACTTTTTGTGAAAATTTTATGCCATTTACATTATAGGACGATTATAAAGAATACTTTCAACCACCCTCACTTATAAAATTACCCATCCACCACCCCTTCCAAACAACCCAAAATACCTATTACTCCCTATACTATATTGTGTTTCAATCCATGATATGCCTCTACCATGTTGGGTTGATTATAACCTCATGTGAACTCCCTTTTTCTTTTAAAACAAAGATGGTGTACTAGATATGATATGATTTTTTCTTTGTAAGTAATGACTTCTTATACTTATTATTTTTAAAATATTCATATAACTCTTACAAATTCATATTTATTAAATTAATTGTACCAAATTAAAAGTATTATAGTTTTTAAATAAATATATTCTAATAAAATCACTTTATAATTATACTCATCACTTTATTATTTCATTTTCTTATTTGGGATAGTTTAACTACCTATGTGAATGGTGTTATAAATTGTCATAATGGATTAATAAAGAAATTATATTAGAATATTATATTATATGAATAACTAAATAATGATATGTTAATTATTTAGTATTTATATCTGTATTTAACATATTATTAATACACGAACTCTATTTTTATTATAAATTATTAAAAAATCATGTTGTTTATTTTATCTAAGAGAACTGTAAATAAAAATATCATTGAATGAAAATGAAATTTAATAACTCATTATAAAACTTATATTGTCGTAATTTTAAAGTTGTGTAATTCTTTAACACGTGAAAATTGAATAATGGTTGTCACCGCTATACATAAACAAACACGGAATGGCAGAAACAACCACTAAAGAATAATTGATAATAACTAAAAATAAGTAACAAATATAAAATAAATGTATATAAATCATAATAAAAAATTTAATTAATATTAATAATGATATAAATTAGAATATTATTGAGTATTAATTAATATTATAGGAATTTATAATTCATACTATTAAGAAGGAATCCATGGAAATAGTTTTCATCTCAATATCCCTACATTAAGGCTTCTTTTTATATAATGCATTAATTATAAATTGATATAGTGTATTTAATATTACCATTTAATTATTTTATCATAAATAAAATTTAAATTATATAATATAGAATTCCATTTCATAATCTCTCCTTCTACTTCTTTTTATATATATTCTTACAAATATGTAAGGTTTTTCTCGTCTAAATCTTCTATCTTTGAGATATGTTATATATTTTCCATCATCCATTTTATGTGGTAAATAAAAAATCCCATGAATTTATTCTACCATATTTTTCATTTCATACATTCCACATTTAAATTATATAATTTCATTCCATTCAGGGGATTATGATTCTAACGTTTATAAATCCCTAAGTTTTTTTTCAATCTCAGTTTAAAATCATGATTATAAATGTCTTAACTCTTATTTAGGGAAAAAGATTCATTCTCTCTTTAAATATAATATTTTTATTATCCTATATATATATATCAGGTTTTTACATGTATTATTAAAATTTAATCTCCCTTTTATTTATGATTCAACTTAAGTCATATTTTTAAGTGGATACATCTATTTCCCTTATTTTTTTGTTCAGAAATCATTATCCACCATGTATATATTATTTATATTATTTAATGGATGTCATTTTCTCTACTTATTTTATTTAATAAGGAATTTTTAAGTGTACTTAACTATATTTATTGATGGAATCTTCATTTATAATTTTATGTACAATTGTTTTCTATTGAATTTGACAATATCTACAAATATTTAAATGGAATCTTTTTTTATTAATTTTATACATGGACACATTTTCAATAATATTGATTAATTTTATTTAAGAATATTCATATATATAACTTCATGGTCTTCCAAAGAAATTTATATTCCCATTATTTTATTATTTATATTATTTTAAAATATTCTTCATGAAGTGCCTAGAATATTTCTTCATTTTTTTCAAATCAATTATATAGTTATATTATTCAAGTGTATTTCATCCTTTTCATCATCCTTTAATGTATTTTATGCTTCACTTGAGATATGATATAATGAATACATCCTGTATCATCCACTAAAAGGATAAAGTCCTATTTTTTTGAATGTATAACCTTTTTCTTTCTCATGGGATAATAAATCTATAATAAAATTAAAAATGTTTTAAAGGGATTGTGGAACAAATGTGTGTTGTTTGTAATTATGATATAGGAGGGTCCATTACAACTCTATAATTCATAGGGTAATTTTATATATTTATGGAGATAATATTTGGGCACGATTCTTTTTTCTCACGACATAATTTATTTTGATTATTTCATTTTCTCATATTTTAATGTGTGTTAATCATTATGTTTTCTCACAATGTTATAAATACACATCATTGAGGGTTTTAAAAACATAATATATGGGAATTATATAACTATAACATTATTTACCCAATCCAGGAGAGGGTGTTGTGTGAACTCATGTGAGCCTCCCGATACAGAAGAGTATTCCCACTAGTAATAAGGCATTAAGTGACATCATTGGTAAACTATTACCTCAGTAAAAGATAAACATTATAGGAAGGGTATAAAACCAAAGTAGTATTAAATAACTAGAAATACCAAAAAAATAGAAGTATAAATAATCACATATCATGAAATATAATATTGAATAAAACATTAAGAATATCAATTCAATTAGAATACTACATTTACTCTATAACCCAAACCAGAGACCTTACCCTTAGCTACATCCTTGAACATAATGTCTTCACGTACACAGATATTACCTGAATTGGTGTAGATATTAAACCTTTAGAACCCCAAAAACACATCCTTAATATATTTTTTATATATATATTATGGGTATGTGGTGAAATAATATAAATTATTAAATAAAAACACAAAATTTTGGGTCATCATGTTCTAACTAGGCTATCAAAATCCCTATCCCTTCATGCATCTACTAATTTTTGGTAGGAACTACCTATTATAACCAAAATAGTATATAAAATGCATACCTCATTAATATCACTCAAGTTTGGGCCTCATCAAGAATACCAATCCATCCACATGTACTCAAGGAGGTTTAATCATCCTAACCCCATGGAATTTGGGGATGTTCATCATGCACATTGACCCATCTCTATGGACTCTAGGGTGGTCCATCCATCAGTCTGACTCGACCTTTTCGACGCTGGGGTGTTCCATAAATTGCGTAAACCATCCCCACATGGTCAATGGAGGTCACATATAGTCACACCATGTTGTAATAAATTATCATCTACATGCACTAAAAGTCACACAAGTAAGGGAAAGGGGAACAACCGTAACCTTGACAGATGCCTCACTCATGATATTCATCATCATCATAATTGGATTAAAAAATATCTCCCATGGTTGTCCTTATATCAAACGTTAATATATGTATTTTCCACCATGTTTAGACCATACACTCTCATATAACCTAGCATCATCATACTACCTCTCTCTATCCTATTTTAAACCCCCAAATAAAACATTCCAAACAAAATTGCACAAATGGACAACCCTGTCCTTATTTCTCAAAATAATGATCCCGCACACCTGTTTAAAAAAATTGGAATTTAAAACCCTACCTAAATGAAAATAAAATTTTTATAGATCCTAATAGAATCGATCAAGCCCAACATCTCATTCAACGACCAAATACTCAATAAAAAACAATATTCTTACCCAAATAATGGGGATCTATACCCTGATTTCCTAGAACCAAATTCTTAATCTTCCTTAATCAGACCAAATACATCGTTATGGATCAAATACACTCATTTTTACATGAATAATTATGTCTCAAAGGGTTATATATTCACCACTATATAAATCATGGTATAAAATGTCATACAATAACAATATCATTGTAACAACTTCTTACCTCAAGTGCAGTGAAGCTAAATCACTAGGAATTTCAACTGAATCCATGTCAAATGCAATACTTCAATGAAATTAGTTATAAAATTTAATAAATAAGGTATATTAAATGAGTAAACAATAAATATATAGGAATAATAGCATTTATAACCTAGATGGTATTGGAAATAACAAGAGGAATCAATCATGATGAAAAACAATTGAATTGATGAATAATGGATTAGGGAGCCAAAACCATCAAAGGGAACCATCGATGTCTTCAAAAACATGTAAGGGTCTAATTGTGAAGAGAGGTAGGGTAAAATAAGAGTTCTATGTAATTTTTTGGTTTCATCCCTCACTAAAAAACTGACCAAGAGATATTCACTGTGTGAACAAATGTTCACATCATGAAAAAATTATAGAAAACAACTTTTTTCAGTCCCACCCAAATTATTCATCATGTGAATTATTCCTTCATGCATTGAATCTCTTCCCATAGCTTCCTAATTTCTATGGGTTTTATACATTCCACCTATACCCACTCCTTATCTACCAAGACACATCAAATAGATTAAAAAATTAATATACACCTGTCTCATCCAAAAATCAAACCCTAACACACATAGAAAATCGATGGTGTATTATAGACAGCACTAGTATTTCTCACAACATAATTCATGGTAATCATTAGGATTTCCCATTACTTTATTCATGGGTATCATAGGGTTTTCTCAATGTTTAATTCATGTAAATAATTGGGCTTTCTCATAACATATTTCATGGAGGTCACTATGTTTTCTCCCAACCAAATACATCCAAATTATTTATCTTTTTGAAAATATTATGATTCATTATACTTATCCATATATTATATTTCAATTTTATGTCCCATGAATATGTCATTATCATGACTATTGACTCATGAATCCATATGTAATAGTTTTATTTCTTATATAATGTTACATGATTTTTCAAGACTCGTGCTTATATGGTTGGATCTATTTGGTATAATTATATATTTTTTGTTCATGTATAATGATTGCGTTCTCAAGACTACAAGATTGTTATCACTTGTGATCTTTTATTTTTATCTATTATATTTATACATACATAGAATATATGATCACCCTTTTATTAGGATTCCATTCCATAGGAACTGCAGAACAGTGTAACATATGATATGTCTAGAAGAGTTTCTTGTGGAGTGTGACATTGGATAAATGTTCATGGTGTAATAAAATAAGTTTATATATATCGAACATCCAAAGGAACCAATATTTCATGTGTTTTAATTGTATATAAATTTCTGAGGTTTCATATAATTTTTTGTAAATTATATGTGTGTTACGCTCATGTCGTATCATATAATATCATCTAATATGAGTAAAGTGTGTATTTTATCCTCTAATCTCAGAATGTGGTACTGGATATCCTTAGTCGGTTTCAAAACATTGTCTAGTTATTTTTGGTGATGAATTGATTAATATTAAGGGGATATATCCAAATAAATCCAATTTAAAAAAAAAATTAATCATGATGAATCTAAAAAATCATAAGTTGAAATAATGTTGTCATAATTTTGGAAATATTTGTAAAGACCCGTAAATTTCAAGGAAATTTTTTTTCTTATTTTTCCTTGGAATTTTACAAGGACGCAGCTTCTGACGGTACCAGATTCCGAGGCCCGGTGTGCCCGGAATCACATTCCAAAGTTTGGCTCGGGTATGTTCAGTGAACGGACGAGCGGGTTTTTCTAACTTTTGAACCGGTGCCCAGAATTGAATTCTGAGGGCATGGATGGAATCACAACGCCAGTTTTTGCTTAGAAACGCCTCTTCCGAAGTTGCATTTTCTCGGCTGTGGTTTTTAATTTTTGGGTTTTAACTTAAGAAATAAAATAAAGTTGTGCGACAATTTTATTTTTATTTCACTTAAAGCCTCTTAAAGACCACTTCAAGCTATTTAAGCTGAGTTGATGTAGATAGGGTGCTATCCAAAAATATCCTACCCTCTTGGTAGGATATTTGTGAGTTGGGGCCTGCACGAGCCTCACCGCTTCTTTTCCGCTAAGTAACGTACTCGCGAAAACCCATCATAATGAAAGTCAACTGACGCGTTTTCTTAAATTCTTAACGCGCCAATTAATTGGGCGGTTAACTTCGTTAAATTAATTCTATGAATTAATTTAATCGTTTATTAACCTGTTTGAAATCCGTTGGCGTAATAATAAAATAAGACCAACGCACGACATCTTGAGCATTGCTCCTTGAGAGGATTTGAAAGAACCTTTTGTGCCTTCATCCTTATTTGCGAAGAACGCGAAGAACGCGAAAAAACGCCGGCCTCCGACGAAGAACTCCGAGCCCTCGAAGATCGACAATGTGACACCAAGTACCGCGACGCCGACGATTCTTCTTCCGTGACGTTCCTCCGCGGCAATCCAACCCCGCGACTACCTTCGATCGACAACAAAAAGATAGGGGGGGGGGGTTGCGCTTCTTTTAAATCTCTTTGTGGGTTATAACAACATCACGGATTTAATTATTATTAATTAAATCTGTTGTTTCTTGATCCTTGGAGATTGTCGACGCGACATCCTTCTGCGACGACGCAACGCCCTTCCGCGACGCGACGCTCCACTTGTTCTGCGACGGTCAATTCCGCGAAGAACGCGCGTGCGATGACTTGACGAGGTATGGGTTTGTTTGTGAAATAACTTTATATTCCCGTGATTGTTTCTTTTAAAGCAAAGAACTCAGATCAAGTTCAATTTTAATTCTATTAAAACTGTGTCTTGCCTTTATTCATGTGTTGAATAATTCTCCCGACTATTATTATCTAATGCGGAGGGTGAGGGCCAAACGAACACGGCCTGACAACCCTCCGTCGTTCTTCGTTGCTGTGCGGATTTGGCGGGCGACGACAAAATGTGCCGCAGGGACGATCCGTTGTTTTTGCAGTGAAGAATGGGACCCGAGAGGAGCTTCGGCGCAGATGGGAAGGAAAACGGGCCACCGGAGCAACTCCGGGGGCCCGCGGAAGCCTCCGGCAGCGCGGGTTGCCGGCGCGGCGGCGGTGGCCAGCAGACCCGTGGCCGCGCGGGTCCGGCTCACACGCACGGGACGAGGCCTTTTCCGCGTCCGTTGACTCCAGCGGGCCCCACGTGGGTCGCGACTCCTTCATCCCGCGGGGGCAGCGCCCCGCGGCTCCCTCGGTCGTCCGCTCGGCCGAGCCGAGCTGGGCCAATCCGACCGGCTGGGTCGCACCCTGGCCAGACCGGGCCATGCCGAACCGGGTCCGACTCGGACCCGGGTCGGGTCGACCCGGTTCGGGCCCCCGGGTCGGTCCGGGCCCAGGTCCCCCCGTCTTCGGACCGTTTTTGGTCTTTTGCCCATAAATTGAGCTACGGGCCTCCAAACGACTCGCCGTCAGTGGAAATGCGATCCTTGGATCGAGAAGGTCTTTTTGGTATATCGCACTCAAGGTTTCGTAATACTTTGGGTTCTTCCGGGTTGGTTCGTACACGAAACCAACCGGGCCCTCGGAGCGGAAACACTCATATCTTGAGTTTCGGACGTTCGATTGACGTGTCGTCTACTTCATTGAGTTCCTCTAAGTGAGACGGATCTTTTGGCATACTCTGCCCAAGGTTTGGACACATGTGAAGTATGGTCGGGTTGGTTTTGCCTTAGAAACCAACCGGGCCCCTGGGACGAATTAGCCAATAACTCTCAGGCCGGGCGTCCGATTGACACATCGTCTGTGACTTTGAGTTCCTGTTGGCGATACAGAACTTTTAGATACATCAACTTTGGACTATGCGTCAGTTGATGTATCAGCCTCTCAGCTCCTGGAGCGGACCCTCAGAACGAGATTTCTATGTGCGGGAACCCTAGAGCTGGCTGCAACAACTCCTATGACGACGGCGACTGTACAGAGATCCTCAGTGGATTCGACTGCGACGATGATGAAAATGGTACGGGAATCCTCCATGTTTTCGACAGTGATCACTACGGTACATCATGGGATACATCAACTCCGGACTACATGTTAGTTGATGCATCGACCTCTTATCTCGTAGAGTGGACCCTCCCGGAACGAGCATTCCATGGACGGAAACCCTAGAGCCGGTTGAGACTTGTCGACTGCTGACCGAACGACTCGGTGTGTTACGGATAGCCCAGTGGGGAGCGCTTGGTTGTAGCGACACACCCATGGCGGAGGAGAGCTTGGTTGTAGCGGCAGACCCGCAGTACTCAACAGAAGGAGTACCTCTGGAGGCTATGAGGGGAGCGCTTGGTTGTAGCGGCAGACCCTCGACAGAGGTGCGCTTGGTTGTAGTGGCACAGGGGAGCGCTTGGTTGGAGCGGCAGAACCACGAGAGAGGTGCGCTTGGTTGTAGCGACACAGGGGAGCGCTTGGTTGCAGCGGCAGACCCACGACAGAGGTGCGCTTGGTTGTAGCAGCACATGGGAGCGCTTGGTTGTAGCGGCAGACCCACGACGGAGGAGTGCTTGGTTGTAGCGGCACGAGGGAGCGCTTGGTTGTAGTAGCAGGCCCACAGTACCTATTAGGGGGAGTACTACATCAGTCCAAGGTAAGAGTGAAGCGCTTGGTTGTAGTGGCATAATCATTGTACTTGATGGATAAGGAGTTTCCCAATAGCTTTGGGTTCAACTTCATGATCGATCATGTGTGGGTCATTACGAGGGTTAGTACCTATAGATCCTTTGTGGGTCTGACGGCTTAGATGAATCAGTGGCTACATCTGATTATCTCTAACGTCATATGAAGAAGTACCTGTGTGAGCTGAATCATGTGTTACTTTCCTTTGTGGATTGTGTTGAGCTATCCTATGTGGATTAATTTTTCTCTCCTTCGTGGATTGTGTTGTGCTATCCTGTGTGGGTATACGTTTTGCCTTCCTGTGTGGACTGGGTTGTGCTTGGGCTCAGATGTTGGAGCCGAACGGGAATTGATGACTTAGGTATATGTATGGGCATATACCTAAGCAGTGTCGGTTTTTACTTCGTGATTGTATCTTTCCTTGTGGTTTATCCTTTGTGGATTTTGGGAGACCTTCGGGGGTCTCGGGGTCCCTACTGAGTAGCTTATACTCACCCCTGCACGGGCTATGCCTGCACTTCATTGTGTTGATTGAAAACGATGGACAGTGGTGATCATGGTGGAGGCCTGCAGAGCAGGACGGTACCTGGAGGTGGACCACTGGGCAGGACGTACTCGGAGCGGACGGCTGGACCGAGGAGCTGTGGAGGCTATCTGTGCTCACCCTTCAGGTGGGACTTCTAAAGGACGGATCGACGCTGCGAATTTTCTTTTCAGTTGTTGTTTTCCCCTTTCAGTTGTACTTTACAGTTGGGCTTGTATTTCTAGCCCCTTTTTCTTTCAGCACAACTTGTTACAGTTTTTACTTAGTGTTTAATCTTTCCGCTTGCTTACTCTGTGGTGGTTGTTTACTTTATAAAGGCAATGCCTTCCCTGTTTATCGGGATTTACGCCTTGGTGCTAGTCGGCAACCCCTGGCCTATGGAAGGCGGGCTTGGGGTAGTCACAGCACGGGCCCCGAGGACGGGTCGTGACAAATTGGTATCAGAGGAGTTCGGTTCTACCGTAGACTCTGATCTTTCTTCTATGTGAAGCAACAGTGTTCAGCATATTGGGTGTGGTTATCAGTCCAGGGAGTCCAGTGTTGGTGTGGCGGCCGACGTATCCGTACACTAGGACCCTGACTTCTAATTTCCAACTTAATGCACGAAAACATTGATTGCATGTGTATTCAAGTTTTCTTTGTGATTACTTGTGTCAGCTCACCAGGTATGCAGTTCTGACCGTGGCGCACCTGTTTCTTCTCAGGATGGCCCCACGAAGGCAGCTAGCTAGGGTTCCGAGAGTGGAGCGTGATGACAGCCCACCGAGCGACGAGGCCTCGGTGCAGGGCTCCTTGTCGGCAGAGGCACCGGCGGTACCTTTACCCGCCGAGCCACCGATGCTACCAGCCCCAGCCGCTGACGATGCACGTCGCCTTAGTGCACTGCATGAGTTCCATTGCTAGCGACCGCCTAGGTTCCGCGGGGAGATGGACCCCTAGGTAGCCGAGGACTGGCTAGAGGCAGTTGTACGGGTTTTCAGATTAGTGAAGACACCAGCAGACCTCATGGTGTTCCTCACAGCGAGCCTCCTGCACGCGGCAGCAGGTAGATGGTGGAGCTTGATGCTCCAGGTGCACGACGAGACATCTCTCCTCTGGACAGACTTTGAGAGCATCTTCCGCTCCGAGTTCGTCCCATCCACCCTCCATGCGGTGCACATCCAAGAGCTGCTACAGCTATGGCAGGGCAGCATGACAGTGGCCCAGTACTCGGCGAGATTTACTGATCTCTCGCGCTACTCCACAGATATGGTACGGGACTCGTTCCTCCGGGCTCGGAACTTTGAGCACGGACTGAGGCACGAGATCAAGCCTTCGATGATCTCCCTCAACATTCCGAAACAGGAAGAGGTGTTGGAGAGAGCCCTTCTAGTGGAGAGTTTTCTCGCCGAGCAGGCTCCAGTGACAGGACCCACCACTAGCCGGCATGCGGTAGAGTCTTCTGTAGCGGGCAATAGACAGATGACGCAGGGGTCCAAGAGGACTAGACCTACAGTTGGTCAACAGCATGACTCTGGATCGTTTGTGCGAGGCACTCGGGGTAGACAACGACCTTCCATGAGAGGTCAGTGTTACTCCTGCGGCGGGATTGGTCACATGGCTCGTGACTGTCCGACCCGCCATACGGATGACCAGCAGATGAACGAAGGACCCCCCAGGCAAAGGCAGAGGTTCGATCAGGGTGGGCCGCAAGGAGTAGGCGGCCCTGGCAGGGGAGTTGGCCGTGCAGTTGGTGGTGGACGACGATTCGGGTTGTTGCCACCACCACCACCAGGAGGTCCACCCCAACTGCAGGGGACATGAGGACATGGGAGAGCTCAGCTTCAGGCAGCTGAGGCCTATGATTGTGGAGCTCCGGGGGCAGATGGACAGGAGTGGGACTAGCTCCAGACCTGGATACTTTTGTTCATGTTGCTTCTAGTTTTTTTGATGTATGTTTGTAGATGATTTGTGTCTTTGTACTTGGGCTGCAGTAATAAAATACACCTTTTCTTGTGGCATCTACTTTCCTGTCCTCTTTTGTGTTGTTACTAAGAGGTTCCGGTTTAGACTGTTGACTTGACCCTCACTTGTGAGAAATCTACTGGAGGAGACCCAGTTACCACCCACTGATGTCGACAGTGTGACTCAACCCTTGGAGGCGAGAGTAACGGTTGGATCTCTTGGTATTAGCGTCGAGGCCTTACGACATCATCCTTGGTATGGATTAGTACCATCCATGTCGGGATTCACTGTATTAGGCAAAGAAAGTGGTTCATCCATGGGATGAGACCAGATTTCTCTTATCGGCAAAGAAGAAATCATAGCAGCTCTTGTGGGACCGGAGATGGTCCAGGCCATGATAGAGAAGATCCAGGTCATCCAGGAGCGGATGAGGACAGCTCGGGGCCGGCAAAAGTCTTATGCTGACAGGAGGCGGAGGCCACTAGAGTTCGAGGATGGAGACCGCGTCTTTATGCGAGTCTCACCTCGATGTGGATCACGGAGATTTGGCGGAAGCGGCAAGTTGTCTCCACGCTTCATCGGACACTTCCAGGTCCTCAGCAGGATTGGCAAGGTGGCTTATCGCATGGCTCTACCCCCATAGTTGCACCAGGTGCATGACGTCTTCTACGTATCTCAGTAGAGGAGATACGTGCATGACCCGACACAAATCTTTGACCATGGAGAGATAGTCTTTGATGTTGGGGCAACTTTTTCAGAGGTCCCAGTGGAGATCGAGGATCGACAGGAGCGAGTCCTACATGGATGATCAATTCCTCTAGTGCGCTTCAGATGGCAGCTCGGGAACCTTCAAGAGAGAACTTGGGAGCGGGAGGCTCAGATGCGTGCTCATTGCCGCCTTTGAATCCTTATGTTTGTGGTGAAGCTTTATGGGGACGTAAAGCCCTATGGTGGGAGTAATGTAAAGATCCGTAAAGTTCAAGGAAATTTTTTTTCTTAATTTTTCTTAGAATTTTACAAGGACGCAGCCTCTGACGGCACCTG
The DNA here is from genome assembly GCA_963277665.1 of Viscum album. Lineage (NCBI taxonomy): Eukaryota > Viridiplantae > Streptophyta > Magnoliopsida > Santalales > Viscaceae > Viscum > Viscum album. The sequence goes on from OY728143.1 coordinate 975,124,853, forward strand.
ATTCCGAGGCCCGGTGTGCCCGGAATCACTTTCCAAGGTTTGGCTCGGGTACGTTCAGTGAACGAACGAGCGGGTTTTTCGAACTTTTGAACCGTTGCCCGGAATCAAATTCTGAGGGCACAGATGGAATCACAGCGCTGGTTTTTTCTTAGAAACACTTCTTCCGGAGTTGCGTTTTCTCAGTTGTGGTTTTTAATTTTTGGTCTTAAATTAAGAAATAAAATAAAGTTGTGCGACAATTTTATTTTTATTTTACTTAAAGCTGCTTAGAGACCACTTCAAGCTGTTTAAGCTGAGTTGATGCGGATAAGGTGCTATCCAAAAATATCCTACCCTCTTGGTAGGATATTTGTGAGGTGGGGTCCGCACGAGCCCCACCGCTTCTTTTCCGCTAAGTAACGCACCCGCGAAAACCCGTCATTATGAAAGTCAACTGACGCGTTTTCTTAAATTCATAACACGCCAATTAATTGGGCAGTTAACTTCGTTAAATTAATTCTATGAATTAATTTAATCGTTTCATAACCTGTTTGAAATCCGTTGGCGTAATAATAAAATAAGACCAACGCACGACATCTTGAGGATTGCTCGTTGAGAGGATTTGACAGAACCTTTTGTGCCTTCATCCTTATTCGCGAAGAACGCGAAGAATGTGAAGAACGCGAAGAACGCCGACCTCCGACGAAGAACGCCGAGCCCTCGGAGATCGACGATGTGACGCCAAGTACCGCGACGCCGACGGTTCATCTTCCGCGACGTTCTTCCGCGACAATCCAACCCCATGACAACCTTCGATCGACAACGACAAGGTAGGGGGGTTGCGCTTCTTTTAAATCTTTTTCTGGGTTATAACAACATCACGGATTTAATTATTATTAATTAAATCTTTTGTTTCTTGATCCTCGGAGATCGTCGACGCGATGCCCTTCCGCGACGACGCGACGCCCTTTCGCGACGTGACGCTCCACTTGTTCCGCGACGGTCAATTCCGCGAAGAACGCACGTGCGACCACTTGACGAGGTAGGGGTTTGTTTGTGAAATAACTTTATATTCCCGTGATTGTTTCTTTTAAAGCAAAGAACCCGGATCAAGATCAATTTTAATTCTATTAAAATTGTGCCTTGCCTTTATTCATGTGTTGAATAATTCTCTCGACTGTTATTATCTAACGCAGAGGGTGCGGGCTAAACGAACACGGCCCGACAACCCTCCGCCGTTCTTCGTTGTTGTGTGGATTTGGCGGGCGATGAAAAAACGTGTCGCAGGGACGATCCATTGTTTTCGCAGTGAATAACGGGACCCGGGAGGAGCTTTGGCGTAGACGGGAAGGAAAACGGACCACCGGAGGAACTCCGGTGGCCCGTGGAAGCCTCCGGCGGCGCGACGGCGCGGGTCACCGGCGCGGCGGCGCCGGCGGCGGCCAGCGCACCCGCGGCCGCGCGGGTCCGGCTCACACGCACGGGACACGGCCTTTGCCTTATCCGTTGACTCCAGCGCGGCCCCCCGTGGGCCGTGGCTCCTTCATCCCGCGGGGGCAGTGCACCGCGGCTCCCTCGGTCGGCCGCTCGGCTGAGCCGAGCCGGGCCGGTCCAACCGGCCGGGTCGGTTCGACCCGGTTCGGGCCGACCCAGGGGGGTCGGGCTGGGTCGGTCCGGGCCCAGGCCCCCCGTCTTTGGACTGTTTTCGGTCTTTTGCCCGTAACTTGAGCTATGGGCCTCCAAACAACTCGCCGTCAGCGGAAACACGATCCTGGGATCGAGACGGTCGTTTCGGTATATTGCACTCAAGGTTTCAGAATACTTTGGGTTCGGCCGGATTGGTTTGTACACGAAACCAATCGGGCCCTCGAAGCGGAAACGCTCATATCTTGAGCTTCGGACGTCCAATTGACGTGCCGTCGACTTCGTTGAGTTCCTCTAAGTGAGACGAATCTTTTGGAATACTCTGCCCGAGGTTTGGACACATGTGGAGTACGGTCGGGTTGGTTTGGCCTTAGAAACCAACCGGGCCCCTAGGACGAAAAAGTCAATAACTCTCAGACCGAGCGTCCAATTGACGCGCCGTCTGTGACGTTGAGTTCATGTTAGCGATACGGAACTTTTAGATACATAAACTCTGCACTATGCGTCAGTTGATGTATTAGCCTCTCGGCTCGTGGAGCGGACCCTCAAAACGAGCTTGCTGTGTGCGGGAACCCTAGAGCTGGCTGCAACTGCTACTGTGACGATGACGACTGTACAGAGATCCTCAGTTGATTCGACTGCGACAATGATGAAAACGGTACGAGAATCCTCTGTGTTTTCGTCAGTGATCACTACGGTACATCTTGGGATACATCAACTCCGGACTACATGTCAGTTGATGCATCGACCTCTTAGCTCGTGGAGTGGACCCTCCCGGAACGATCATGCCATGGGCGGAAACCCTAGAGCCGGTTGAGACTTGTCGACTGCTGATCGAACGACTCGGTGTGTTACGGATAGCCCAGTGGGGAGCGCTTGGTTGTAGCGGTAGACCCATGGCGGAGGAGCGGTTGGTTGTAGCGGCAGACCCACGGTACTCAACAGAAGGAGTACCTCTGGAGGCTATGAGGGGGAGCACTTGGTTGTAGCGACAGACCCACGACAGAGGTGCGCTTGGTTGTAGCGGCATAGGGGAGCGCTTGGTTGCAGCGGGAGACCCACGACAGAGGTGCGCTTGGTTGTAGCGGCACAGGAGAGCGCTTGGTTGCAGTGGGAGACCCACGACAGAGGTGCGCTTGGTTGTAGCCGCACATGAGAGTGCTTGGTTGTAGCGGCAGACCCACGACGGAGGAGCGCTTGGTTGTAGCGGCACGGTGGAGCGCTTGGTTGTAATAGCAGGCCCACAGTACCTGTTAGGTGGAGTACTACAGCAGTCCAAGGTAAGAGTGAAGCGCTTGGTTGTAGAGGCATAACCACTGTACTTGATGGAGAAGGAGTTTCCCAATAGCTTTGGGTTCAACTTCATGATCGATTCTATGTGGGTCATTGCGAGGGTTAGTACCTACAGATCCTTTGTGGGTTCGACGACTTAGATGAATCAGTGGCTACATCTGATTATCTCTAACATCATACGAAGAAGTACCTGTGTGAGGTGAATCCTGTGTTACTTTCCTTTGTGGATTGTGTTGAGCTATCCTATGTGGATTAATTTTGCTGTCCTTCGTGGATTGTGTTGTGCTATCCTGTGTGGGTATACGTTTTGCCTTCCTGTGTGGACTGGGTTGTGCTTGGGCTCAGATGTTGGAGCCGAACGGGAATTGATGTCTTAGGTATATGTATGGGCATATACCTAAGCAGTGTCGGCTGTTACTTCGTGATTGTATCTTTCCTTGTGGTTTATCCTTTGTGGATTTTGGGAGACCTTCGGGGGTCTCGGGGTCCCTACTGAGTATCTTATACTCACCCATGCACGGGCTATGCCCGCACTTCATTGTGTTGGTTGCAGACGACAGACAGCGCTGATCATGGTGGAGGCTTGCAGAGCAGGACGGTACCTGGAGGTGGACCACTGGGCGGGACGTACTCGGAGCAGACGGATGGACTGAGGAGCTGTGGAGGCTATCTGTGCTCACCCTTCAGGTGGGACTTCCAGAGGACAGCTCGACGCTGCGACTTTTCTTTTCAGTTGTTGTTTTCCCCTTTCAGTTGTACTTTACAGTTGGGCTTGTATTTCCGGCCCCTTTTTCTTTCAGCACAACTTGTTACATTTTTTACTTAGTGTTTAATCTTTCCGCTTGCTTACTCTATGGTGGCTGCTTACTTTACAAAGGCAATGTCTTCCCTGTTTATCGGGATTTACGCCTTGGTGCTAGTCGCCAGCCCCTGGCCTATGGAAGGCGGGCTTGGGGTAGTCACGGCACGGGCCCCGAGGACGGGTCGTGACAATATTAAAAATTGTTTTCCTCAACATTTGATTACTTCCTGTTATTCTAAATTAATGATACACACACTAGCATTTTTTTATTTTATATGGTTGGAACCAGGAGGAAAAATTCCAATAATGATTTTAAATGATTAATGAGAATTTTCCCAACATGAATCAAAGGGAATTTGAGATGGAGGGGATATGATAATAGAAATTTTATCTCAAGTTATGAATAATAACCTAAACCATGTTGGGATACTAAATACAAATATCAAATAGTAACATCTAATTGTGTTATTTATGCATTAATGATTATCGAGCTTTAGTGGATCTTCATATATACTATTTACTAAGTAATGAGATAACATGATAGAAATGATATTTTATATTATTCCTTTATTACATATGAAAAAAGGTATTTTTGGTTGTTTATTGAATATAATATAAGGTAGGCCAATATTGAACATTGATATAGAATATGAGGCCAAAGGAATTAATTTAATCCATGAAATGGGGAGAGTCTAAGGTGGTATGTTTCCATTAATATTTTTTCCATCCTCTTTACAGAAAAAGAGAGAGGGAATTATTTGATCTAGATTATATGGATGACGAATCCATCATTAAATATGAATAAAACCTTAATCAAAATTCCAGGTATGCTTCTTGTTTTCTCATTCACTACTACAAAAATGGGCAAGGGATACGCTTCACTTTTATCAGCGCAAAAAAAAAAGCGTTGATACAGGGTCGCTTTTTTTTAGTGTTGATAAAGCCCCCCCTATATCAGCGCTTTTTTTAGCGCTGATAAAGGGGACCCCTTTATCAGCGCTTCTTTTAATAGCGCCGATATAGGAGGGATTTATCAGCTCTTTTCCCGAGCACTGATAAATGTTATGTTTCAAAAAAAAATCATGAAAAATAATATTTTGTTATATAAGTTTATTTATATTGATATAAATACAATATATATTTTTTAAATATGTTACAGATACGTATAAATAGTCTATTACATTTAATATATATGAAATTTAGTGAAAATGGATTCAAAATATTTTAAAAAAATATTATTAATTAATAATTTTTTTATTATTATCGATTAAAAATCATTTAATAACATTTTGAGGACACAAAAAATCAAAACAATTAATAAAATATATAAAATATGTTGGAAATGTAACTCAAACTTCAAACGGCCATAACTTTGGATCTGGGTGTCCGTTTGAGCTCTACAGCAAATCAAATCAAAGCCTGCGGCGAGCTCTACGTGCTAACAACTTAGGCAAAGCCTCTGTCACATTTTTCGAGCCTAAAAAAGGCCCAGAAGGCCTCTAAAATTGAGTTTTTAGTCGGGATACTCCTATTTTTTAACATTAAAACAAGTATAACTTCTTATCCGGATGTCTGTTAGGCCTGTACCACATATCATATCAAAGATTGTTTCATTTTCATCGATTTGACTGGTTATGGCGTTGAAACGGAATTCTAGATTATAATTTATGGTCGTTTTAACATTCTATGGCTTTTCAAATACACATATATATGTATTTATTCATAAATATATATGTGTATGTGTGTGGGGGGTGTCTATGTGTGTGTCTGTGTGTTGTATATATGTATATATGTATGTATTTAATTATTTACTTATAAACACATATCAAAAACATATTTTTTCATAAATGTATTTAAAACTAATCTTATATGTACATTCTATGGCTTTTCAAATACACATATATATGTATTTATTTGTAAATATATATGTGTTTGTGTGTGTGTGGTTCTCTGTGTGTGTCTGTGTGTTGTATATATTTATGTATGTATGTATGTATTTATTTATTTATTTATAAACACACATAAAAAACATATTTTTTCATAAATGTATTTAAAACTGGTCTTATAAGTAAATATTAATATACAAATAATAATACATATAAAAATTATAACTAAAAATATATATATAAATATATTAATATACGAATTAATATATATATATACTAATATATGTATAAATATATTTATATTAATTTGAATCTATATCAATATATGAATAAATATAACTATATATATATATAGATAGATATATCATTAAATAGAGAACAAAACGAAATGACTTAGTGGTAAAGGTGCAGCCACGAAATGGGGAAGGTCCCGGGTTCGAGTTCGGGTGGAAGCGAAGGGGGTGCGCGCTTATGAGGATGCGCGGGAAGGGCAGTGTGCGGGAGACCTCAGAGCACTGATAAAATGTGTGTGAAGCGCTGATAAAAGCACTCCCCGCAAAATTTTTTTTTATTTTTTATTTTTAATTTTTAATTTTTTTGACTTTTATCAGCGCTTTTTAAAAGTGCTGATAAAGGCCCCTTTTATCATCGATAAAAAAAGCGCTGATAAAAGGGACCCCTCCTATATTAGCGCTGAGCTTTACAGCGCTTTTTTAGCACTGTTAAAGCCCATTTTGAGCGCTGATATATGCCGTTTTTGTAGTAGTGATTGGCCATAAAAGATAAAATAAATCATTTATTTGCTAGAAAAAATTAAGTCTTCAAAGGGAATCCTCCATCAGAGACATTATTATCATTGAAAAAAATGTTGAATGGGTATATAAAGAGGAAATAAAAAATGGATAATCTCATTATTCTCATGTATTTTGTGATAAGAAAAGGAAAATATAATTTCATTAAACCATAAACAATAAATCACAGAGTAAGTAAATTTCACCAACTAACATGAAAAAAATATGGGAAGAAGAACCCCATTTGTTTACTAAAATGAATGTGAAAACATTTCAGGTTTTAAAGGATTGGTCTTCAGTAATATGAATATCAAAATGATCCGTAGGGGGAAACTAATGAAATGGATGAGAAGAAATATCATCCAAATGCAATACCCAAAATTTAATGGATTAATTAGAAAGAATTTGGGAATTATAAAAATATATAGTACAATTCAAGGTGTAATGATGATATTAATCATTAGTAACCGTCTAAGACAAAGGGTAGAGAGAAAACCTATGAAGTTAAATGTGATAAAGTGGATCATATAAATGTAGTTGAGAAAGGCGCACTCAGTATCAACTCAAGAACTATAAATTTCACATTTGATTCTAGTTATTCTTACACAATAATATTTTAGATGTTTTTTAGATCATGAAATCACCAAAAACAGTAAGATAATTTTTGGATGGAGTAAAATTCACAAGAGGTGGGGGTGAAAATAATATTATAACAAATTCACCTAATTAAAGATCACCCAGTTAAATTGTGTAGTATCTATAAATAAATTTATTATGTGAAATTACAACTCAAATAATTGCTAAAAATTCAGTTAAAAATGATATTATCCAAATATTTAAAGATTACTCTACTAAGATCAATCTCTTGATCCTCGGTGGTGCCGCTGTGGGGGAGGCTGGCACACCACTTCTTCGGCTTCATCTCACCCTTCCCTCATTATTTCTTGTTTCGTCCTCTCTCAGTCTTTTATTCCTGGTGGTGTTGATCCATTGTTGCTGTTTGAGGTAGGGTTTTTCAAGGTGGTGTCTTTATCGGCCGGGTAGGTAGTTCATTTATGGATGGGCCTCTGGGGGAATTTTTTTTAAATACGTTTTAAAAAAATATATTTTTTAAAAAACGCCCAGGTTAAAAATATTTTTAAAACTGCCCCTCAAAGGCGGCAGGCGCGATGCAGCCTTTGCGTTTCAAGGCAAAGGCAGCATCCGCGATGCCGCCTTCCCCCTAAAAAAATTTAAATTTTTTTTTGAAAATTTTTATTTTTATTTTTATTTTTTGTTTTGTTTTGTTTATATATATATATATATATATAACAAAAAATTTCAGCATAATTTCTCTGCTACTAAATATCCAGCGGTACTGCCATTACATCAGTCTGGATTCTGACAAAAACCCTCACCCAGACCTTCCTTTTATAAGATGGTTTGCCCTGAAAATCATTCTGCATTTTCGATGTGGGATTCAGGTTCTCTCATTCCTGCGCAGTACATTCTGCATTTTCGATGTGGGATTCTGTTTCAAGTGCGTGACTTTGAAAGACAATAAAATATAAACTATAAGACCAATATAAATGAAATTTTAAATATTGATTAAACATATAAGAAATAGTTGAAAACAAAAAGAATTTCATTAAAAATGATGATGCAAAATAATTTATAAGGTTTCAAAACCGCTTACCTGAAATTTAAAAAAGTTTGAAGTACTTAAATTTGAAAGACTATAAAATATAAAATATAAAACGAATATAATTGAAACTTTAAAGATTGATTAAAGATATAAGAAATAGTTTAAAACAAAAGGAATTTCATAAAAAAGGTTGATTGAAAATTATTTATAACCTCTCAAAACCGCTTACTTGAAATTTAAAAATGTTTCAAGCACGTGAATTTGAGTGACTATAAAATATAAACTATAGAACAAATATAATTGAAACTTTAAACATTGATTAAAAATATAATAAATAGTTGAAAACAAGAGGAATTTCATAAAAAATGTTAATGGAAAATAATTTATAAGCTCTCAAAACCGCCTACTTGAAACTTAAAAACGCTTCAAATACGTAAATTTGAACGAGTATAATTATATAAGTAATAATTAATAAGTAATAAGTAATAATTATAATGAATAATAATAATTAATATTTATATAACTTATTAATAATTAATAATTAATAATTACTCATTACTAACTAATTAATTATAATTATTAATTATATTACCAATTAACTAAATAATTAGTATATATATAATAATTAATAAGTAATAAGTAATAATTATGAATTATTAATTATAATAAATAATAATAATAATTAATATTTATATTACCAATTACTAATTAATAATTAATAATTAATAATTACTAATTAATTACTAATAATTATAATGAATAATAATAATAATTAATTACTAATAATTTCAAATTAATTATTAATTAATTACTAATAATTATAATGAATAATAATAATAATTAATATTTATATTACTAATGAACTAATTAATAATTAATTTTAAATTAGTTAATTAGTAATATAAATATTAATTATTAATTAGTTAATTAGTAATATAAATATTAATTATTATTATTTATTATAATTATTAGTAATTAATTAGTTAATTGGTAATATAAATATTAATTATTATTATTCATTATATATGTAATAATTAATAAATAATTATTAATTAGTTAATTATTAATTAGTTATTTAATAATTATTAATTAATTACTAATAATTATTAATTAATTACTAATAATGATTAATTAATTACTAATAATTATTAATTAATTATTATTAGTTAATTATTAATTAGTTAATTAATAATTAATAATTAATTATTAATTATTAATTATTAATAATTGTTAATTAGTTAATTATTAATTAATTATAAATTAGTTAATTATTAGTTAATTACTAATAATTATTAATTAATTACTAATAATGATTAATTAATTATTAATTAGTTAATTATTAATAATTATTAATTAGTTAATTATTATTAATTACTAATTTATTATTAATTAGTTAATTATTAAATAATTACTAATAATTATTAATTAATTACAAATAATGATTAATTAATTACTAATAATTATTAGTTATTTATTATTAATTAACTAATTAATAATTAACTAATAATAATTAACTAATAATTATTAGTAATAATTAGTAATATAAATATTAATTAACTAATTAATAATTAATTAATAATTATTAAATAATTAATAATTATTAATTAACTAATTAATAATTAACTAATAATAATAATTAATTAATTATTAATTAACTAACTAATAATTAATTAACTAATTAATAATTATTAGTAATATAAATAATAATTAATAATTAATTATTAATTATTAATTATTAATGATTAATTAACTAATTATTAATTATTAATTAACTAATTATTTATTATTAATTAACTAATTAATAATTATTAATTAACTAATTAATAATTAAGTAATTAAGTAATTAATAATTATTAGTAATATAATTAATAATGATTAATTAATGATTAATTAATTATTAATTAATAATTACTAATTAATAATTAATAATGATTAATTAATTATTAATTAATAATTATTAGTAATATAATTAATAATCATTAGTTAATTAGTAATATAATTAATAATTGTAACTAATTAATTAGTAATTAGTAATTAGTAATTAGTAATTATTAATTATTAATTAGTAATTGGTAATATAAATATTAATTATTATTATTATTTATTATAATTAATAATTAATAATTATTACTTATTACTTATTAATTATTATATATATACTAATTATTTAGTTAATTGGTAATATAATTAATAATTATAATTAATTAGTTAGTAATTAGTAATTATTAATTATTAATTATTAATAAGTTATATAAATATTAATTATTATTATTCATTATCATTATTACTTATTACTTATTAATTATTACTTATATAATTATACTCGTTCAAATTTACGGATTTGAAGCGTTTTTAAGTTTCAAGTAGGCGGTTTTGAGAGCTTATAAATTATTTTCCATTAACATTTTTTATGAAATTCTTCTTGTTTTCAACTATTTATTATATGTTTAATCAATGTTTAAAGTTTCAATTATATTTGTTCTATAGTTTATATTTTATAGTCACTCAAATTCACGTGCTTGAAACATTTTTAAATTTCAAGTAAGCGGTTTTGAGAGGTTATAAATAATTTTCAATCAACCTTTTTTATGAAATTACTTTTGTTTTAAACTATTTCTTATATATTTAATCAATCTTTAAAGTTTCAATTATATTCGTTTTATATTTTATATTTTATAGTCTTTCAAATTCACGTACTTGAAACTTTTTTAAATTTCAAGTAAGCGGTTTTGAAACCTTATAAATTATTTTGCATAATCATTTTTAAGGAAATTTTTTTTTGATTTCAACTATTAATTATATGTTTAATCAATATTTAAAATTTCATTTATATTGGTCTTATATTTTATTTTTTATTGTCTTTCAAAGTCACGCACTTGAAACAGAATCCCAAATCGGAAATGCAGAATGTACTGCGCAGGAAAGGGAGAACCTGAATCCTACATCGAAAATGCAGAATGATTTCCAGGGCAAGGCATCTTATAAAAGGGAGGTCTGGGTGAGGGTTTTTGTCAGAATCCAGACTGCTGTAATAGCAGTACCACTGGATATTTAGTAGCAGAGAAATTCTGCTAAAATTTTTTGTTATATATATATATATATATATATATATATATATAAACAAAACAAAAAATAAAAATAAAAATTAAAAATTTCAAAAAAAAAATAAAATTTTTTTTAGGGAAAATGCGGCAGGTGCGATGCCGCCTTTTCCCCGAAACGCAAAGGCGGCATCGCGCCTGCCGCCTTTGAGGGGCAGTTTTAAAAATATTTTTAACCTGGGCGTTTTTTAAAAAATATTTTTTTTTTAAAACGTATTTAAAAAAAAATCCGGCCTCTGGGTATCGGCGATGGAAGATTATTTCTGCTTTGGCTTCTGCTTCCATCTTTGCTCCCTTTTTTGGTTATTGGCTGTGGTTTCATAGAGGCTTTTGGGACGATGAGGGTTTTGTGACGATAGAGCAGGTGTGTAGTGCTTGGAGGTTCTGGTTGTTCTAGCGAGCAGACTCATGAGGCGATGCTTCGACGTTTGGTAGGGATGGTGATAATGTGAGGATGTCTATGTGTTGTCAACATGTTTACCTATGGTGCGTGATTGGCGAGATTTGGTTCCTGTGGCGGTTCCATTACATTTTTTTTATTTTGAATTCAGACCCGACATTTGAATTATGATCTTTTATGGTTTACTGTGGTTTTCACATCAACCTACAAGTGTATTTTTTGAAATTACAAAACAATTTATTTTGGTAATATCTTTGAAATATAATTTTTTTAATGAATATTTTAAAAATGGAATTAGTAAAAAATAAATTAAAAAAAAATATTAGGTTCAGTCTCTTGCCAAGACATAATAATCTAAACATAATAGTAACCCATGGTAGAGGATGATGTTAAATAAAAATAGGATGATCTGTAACTAGGAACCAAAAATAGTGTAAAACAATAGGAATGGAGATCAAGGATATCACCAATCCTATTCCATAGTTTTTCATAACAATAAAAATATAGCGGAAGTTGAAAACAGAGTATATGAGAAACCTTAACTATTATACAAGATTATGTGCTCCAAAAATATATGTAATAAACAGTAAACAACTAAAAAGTAATATGAAATATATTTAAAGAGGGGGGGGGGGATGATTTTTATGTAGTTTCAACACTGGTGAAGGTTTAGTTGATTAGAAAGGTTCTCTTTTCATTTAAATGCCTTCCTTCAGTTATAAGAAAATATTTAATTATTATATATATCCATCCAAATCATTTTTGGAATTACAACATGTTGTATATTTTAAAATACAATAATATCACATGTTTCCTCTTTTTCATCGTCAATATTTGCAATGTGCTCCTTGAACCTTTTCTCCTTTTAAATTGAGAATTTATTCCTCCATAAAAACATGGAAGTGTATTCATTAAAGTATCCACTTATTAATGAATAAGCCTAGAATTATTCAATGCTTTGAATTTTCATTAAATTATTTGAAAATGTCATTTCAATATATTACTTAAATATGATTTTGATAAGAGACATAATATCTGAATCTTCCTTGTAAATGTGATTCTTCATGATCGATTAGAAACATAAGAAAAACCCTAACTGATTTCCCTGACTATCCTAGGGGTCATTCATATAAATAATTTTATTACATCACAGTAACATGAAATCACTCAATGCTATCTTATTTTATCTTTAATAGATTTCCAAAATTCCAAATATACTGTAAAGACCTAGAATTTTTCCATGTAATTTTTTTAAATTATATGGAGATGTTACGAGTCCTCAAAAATTGACGGCGTGTGATTCTGAGGCCCGGTGTGCCTGGAATAAATTTCTGAACTTTTTTTTCCGGTACGTTCAGTAAACGCGTGAGCGACATTTTGCAACTTTTGAACCAGTACTTGAAATTGAAATCTGAGGACACCGTTGGACTTGCAGTACCGATATCCGCTTAAGGAGACCTTCACCTCGACCATAGTAGGTCAATGGTATAAGTTAGTTTTTTGGATTTTTTGTGGGAGGGTTAGACAAATAATAAAATAAAATAATTAACTTTTATTTTATTTTTAAAACCTCTCATTTGAACCATAAGGGTGGGGACCGCACGAGGGTGGTCGAGCATTTAATGTTGTGCATTAAATGCATGGTTTCACAAAATGTGTAACCGCATTTCTCTTTAATTAATAGAATATATTAATCTTGAATTAATGACCCAAATTGTTAATTAAGAGTTATTTTATTAACTCTTCTTGAGGGTTGTTTTTTCTATTGGTGAAAGGGAGAGGAGGCCTGTGCTGAAGAATCCTCAAATGAAAAACCACCCCCAACAAAGAACGAGTAGCCGATGCTCATGCCGGATCAGAAAGGTGTTGCGGGAGCGATGAACCCTGGTGTCGCATTCAACGACCTTATTTTCCTCCCCCCGGCACCTCCAACGAACTATCGAGGTAGGTGTGTGTTAAGATTATTCTTCGTTAATTTCATTTACGTTGAATCTTTCTCCTCGAGCCACATAGTACCAATCTAATGCGGAGGGTATGCGTCAAATGAACACGATCTGATCCCTCCGCAACATCATTGATGACGCGTTCTTCGTGGCGGAGGAGGACGGCGACCAGTGTCGGTAAGGAACAAGCGGCGAAGCAAGGTGGCGACTGGCACCTGACCGGCCGCGTGGAACTGGGGTGGCGCGCGTCCGCGCTACCAATAACGAAGGAGGCCACAACCCGTCGGTCGTGGTGGAGATTAGAGGGCGGCCGACATTCAGGCTGACCATAGTGGAGCAGCGACACGCATCCACGCCATTGGGAGGAGGAGGGTCAGTCGTTCCAACCGGCCATATCGCATCGAGCATGACCACTCTGGCGGGTCCCGCACACCAACAGGCGCCAGCCAAACGGTCCACAGACCGTTCGGAATACCGGGGGTGCCTCCCCCCGGTGCGGCTAGGGTGGGTCCTGTCACATACATGACATATTTTAAAGGTCTTTTTCATTTAATTTACATCATTTCTTTGTTTTAGGGGTTTCCCATTCATTTCTGGAAGAAAGGGTGAGTTTTCATGATTCGGGCCAAATCGAGAGCCCATTTCCAGATTTAAAAACCGATTTTGATTGTTTTATAACTATTTAATTTTTAAATATTTCTCACCCATTCCATTTCCAAAATATCCTCCACTGACCTTTTTACACCAACAATGAAATTTGGACCCCTTAGGAATCCATAACAATGAGGTATTTGGGTTTTTATTTAAAAATTGGGTCAACCCGAAAGTCCATTTTCCAGTTTTAAATTGTTTTTGTATGTTTTTAATATATTATTCATTTTAAAGAATTTTTCGGTGATTCCACCTCCCTTTTGACCCTAATAATCCCATGCGTGCTATCATTGTCTTTCCCCACTCTTTTAATCTCTGGTTAATCTCTATTTGGTACCGAACATCATAGGATACCTCAAATCGTTCAGATTTGAAGAGGTAAAGTATTTCATTCATAAATCTCTCAATTCTCAATATTTTTTCTCCATTACAGTTCCTAAATGACCTAATATATCTTGTTCGAGCAAACCCTGAATTTTGTGTGTTTTAAATTTCAGATACTGGTGTTTTGGAGTGATTACTTCAAGATACTTCGAGTAAATGAGTCCTTTTCTTTCCTCTTTCAAATTACTTAGGGTTTCATTCATTATTTTTTGGGTTTCTTCACTTATCATTAAGTTTACTAATGTCCAAAAACTTGGTTTTCGAACCTATGGTTTAAATTTGGGATTTCTTGGCCAATTCATGTGGTTTTAGGTTTGATCTAAGTCTCTCTTGGTGCGGCGTGGGTGCGATTTGATTTTCGCATGGAGATTCAAGGGGTTTTGTTACTTTGGTAGGTGATTCCATTGTGCGTGAATTTTTTTTGAATTAGCTTGCTGTGTTCATTGTATTTTAATGTTTATTTCATGTTAATGTTTCTGTAAAAACTGGTTTTAGTTGCATTTATAATGAAAATGAATTTTAAGTTCCAATTTTTGGTGAAATTGAGATTTTTTTATACAAATCTTTTATTGGATCATTTTGGGCAGACCTATAATTACTACGTTGATTTTATTGAACTGTATTAAGACTTAAAATCATGTTTTGAATGTTCTTTCTTTTTGGTTGTTTCTGTGAAATTTTGTTTAAATGGTGTTGGAGAAGCAAACGAGCTTTAAGTTCCATGTTTGTGTGAAAATGGTGGTTTTAAAAGATATAAATTTTTGGATCACATTGGGTTTCCCCATAACTGAATTGTTGGTTTCATTAAAGGGTATTGAACTGATATTTTGTTTTTATGACTTAAAAGTGTTTACATAGTGTGAAAAGGGTATATTTTAAAGAGATTTTGGTGAAAAACAATGTGATATTTGAGAGGTTGTTTTATTGAAAATCAAAATATTTTATTGTGTGTTTTAAATGGTATAAAATGCGTGTAGCTACTGTAATGTTTGTTTGTGACCAGCAATGATATTTTATATAAAAAACGTATGTGTGTTTTTTGCTGAAATTGTTTGAGCACAAAAGGGGAATCCCAGGTACTTAGGTGGGCGGATATGTACTAGTACGACTAGTGGACCAGATGGGTTGTGTCCCTGTTTCACAGAGAAAATGGATAACGAAAACTCTAACTAAACTATGTGGATGATATTTGGGGACCACTAGGTTATGATTATGTTCCCTACTAGTGGCTCATGCACGGGAATGGATTGTGACTTTGATACTTTACACAGAGGTACGAGGTATATAGGGCCCGAGACTATCTAGTTTCCTAGGGGTGTTCCCAGTTTGGGTGCTCATTGGATTTGTGGTATTTACCCTTGTATTGGGGTGTTTTTGGTAGTACATTACAGTATCTCAAATTTCTATTTAGATGATTGAACATTCTAAAAATTTTAGCTTGAAAAATGTTTTAAATTGAAAGTTGCATTTCTTAGATTTTATCACTGCTTTTCTTTGCATATTAAAATTGATTGTTTTTTTCACATTGTATTGCATTCTATTTGGAATCATTGGGTGGTATACTATTGGGATTAGGCTCAAACCCTACATAAACCCCTTGGGTGTAAGTAGAATTGGTTATGTTTGACTCAGGTGAAGGAAAAGATAATGGGGATGGCGGTTCAGGGTGTTAGTCCCCATCCTTGGGACGGAGTTGTAGAGACGGCTTGGGGGTGATTACCATTTGTCATGTGGAGTCCATGGGGCTATTTTGTTTCTGTTTCATTGTGTCTTTGGACCTTTTGTAATTCATTTGAACTTATGTATTCAGTTCTGGATTTTTGTATAAACCATGCATGTATGAATTTTTCAGATTCATTTTATCAAATATTTTTGATGTTTTATGTATAAAAATTCGGGTAAATCATTACCAAACCAAAATAAATGATACCCAGGCACTTGTGCCAGCCCGTGGGGATAGGGAACGCCCTTAGGGCCTTTCCATGGGCCGGGTTTGGTGCCATTAATGGTGGCGAAAAGATTCGGTTCGTGACAAAATTGTATTAGAGGCTTGTGGAGGCTGTGGTTCGGGCTATCCAAGCTATAGGACAGGGACCATCTTCTACTCCTATTTCTATTAGAGCAGAAGAGACAGGTCCTAGAAAAGATAAAGCACAAGAGTTTCTGAAAAACAATCCTCCTACCTTCCGAGGTAGCCCAAAACCCCAGGAAGCAGACGAATGGCTCGAGAAGATCGAGCATATGTTTGAGTTCCTGGAAACACCCGAGGAGATCAGGGTGAAGTGTACCTCCTTTCTGTTGGAGGGTCCCAGCCGTAAGTGGTTGGAGTCAATGCTTCAGGCTGGGATGAATGAGCAGATGCGCTGGAGAGATTTCAAGGCTGTCATCAATGAACAGTACTTTCCTGAGGTATTGGCTTATGCTAGGTCTAGAGAGTTCATGGAACTTGTTCAGGGGAATATATCTGTGATGGAGTATGCCAACCGTTTCACTGGGTTTCTTCGGTATGCTCTAGAAATAGTCTCTAATGAGCAGGAAAAGGCCTAGAGGTTTGAGAAAGGCTTGCGACCAGAGATATACTCCCAGGTGTTCTTATTTAAGATGAGGACCTATGCTGAGATCGTTGATCGGGCGTGCATGGTGGATATTTATAGGAAAGGCAGGGCTGGTTTCTATGGTTTTATATCAGAAGTGGGAAGTGGCAGATCCTCAGAGAAGAAAAGGAAGCGGGAGGATCATGTGAAGAAAGGAGGGGGCAGTTCAGGCCACTCTTCCAGGCAGTTTTCTTCTGCTACTTCTGATGCGAGACCGGTTGTGTGCCACCAATGTGGTAAGCCTAGGCATATCCAACTAACATGTCCACTTCCTCTGAAGCCTTGTTAATAGTATGGAGGTATGGGGTATTTGCAGCGCTTCTACGGTGTGGCACGTCCACTCCCAAGTGGGGCAGGGTTAGTGGCCTCAAGAGGAGTGCCAGCACAGTCCGAGCCGTCGAGGACTGGGGGATCTCAATTTGGCGATCATGGTGGAAGGGATGGATCATCTTCTGGGCAGAGCCAGTTTAGGGAACAACTACAGACTAGCGGTCATCCTCAGGCAGATACTGGACATCTCTATGCAGTGGATCAGGCACCAGCAGGATCAGAGGTGGGACCGTCGACAGTTCGAGGTACCGTTCTGATCGTATCTTCCATAGCTACTACTCTTTTTGATACTGGTTCCTCCGTTTCATTCATTTCTGCCCGATTTGTGGACATTCTTAATTTTCCAACTGAGTTGATGTCTTTTGCGATGGAGTTGGTGACACCACTGGGAAAGAAGAAAGAGCATGGCCTCAGGTGCCCCTCGTGTGCACTTTCTGTGTTAGGGGTTGAGATGGAGTGGGACCTCCTGGTTCTAGATATGGAACTGTTTGACATAATACTTAGCATGGATTGGCTAGTACACTTCCAGGCACACATCGATTACTATATACGGCGTGTGAGTTTCATGGTACCTGATGGGAGTCATCAGGTTTTTCGTGGAGAATGGGATCCTTAGTCAGGCCGCACATGGCCTCTACTCCCAGAGTTGGGAAGTTTTATCTTCCAGTTATCTTCTCTCTTCCTAGAGGATGGAATTTACCCTGAAGGTGCACTACCTCATGTAGTGAATGAGTTTCCGGAGGTATTCCCGGATGATTTTTCAGGTTTGCCCCCAGAGCGGGATGTGGAGTTTTCGATTGATCTGGCACCAGGAACATAGCCGATATCTCTTCCCTCTTATCGCATGGCCCCCACCGAGATGAGAGAATTAAAGATACAACTAGAAGACTTATAATCCAAAGGATTCATTCGCCCGAGAGTCTCTCCTTGGGCCGCTCCTGTGTTGTTTGCAAAAAATGCTGATGGATCCCTCCGGTTGTGCATTGACTACCAGAAGCTGAATAAGGTAAAAATTAAGAATAAATACCCTTTGACCAGAATAGATGATTTGTTCGATCAGTTGAAGGGGGAAAAGTGGTTCTCAAATATTGACCTATGTTCGGGGTATCATCAACATCAGGTGAAAGATTCAGATATCCCAAAGATAGCCTTTCGAAGCAGGTACAGCCACTTTCAGTATTTGTTCATGCCCTACGGATTGACCAATGCTCCAGCGGTCTTTATGGCACTTATGAATAGGGTGTTCCATCAGTATCTCGATTCCTTTATTGTGGTGTTCGTGGATGACATTCTGGTATGCTCTAGCTCTGAGGAGGAACACGAACATCACTTGAGGATTGTTTTGGGTACATTACGAGATCACTGCCTCTATGAAAATTTGTCAAAGTGCACTTTTTGGATTAGGGAAGTGAGATTTATAGGGCATGTGATCTCTGAGCAGGGGGTTTTAGTGGACCCTGAGAATATTAGTGCAGTTATGTCATTGGAGCAGCCGAAGAATGTGTTCGAGATCAAGAGTTTCCTTGGCCTGGCTGGTTATTATAGGAGATTTATTTAGGATTTCTCTCGGATTGCAGCACCGATGACTGTGCTCACCTAGAAAGGGGTGAAGTTTGTATGGAGTCCAGAATGTTAGGCATCATTTGAGGAGCTGAAGAGGCGGTTGACTACCACCCCCCATGCTGATTTTTCCTAAGGCTGGGAAAGGGTATGTGGTTTATTGTGATTCTTCAGGTATGAGTCTTGGGTGCGTACTTATACAGGATGATCACATGGTCGCGTATGGATCTCGCCAACTTCGACCACACGAAAAGAACCACACGACCCATGAATTGGAGTTGACAGCGTTGATGCATGCTTTGAAGACATGGTGTCACTACCTCTTTGGGGAGAAGTTTGTGGTCTACTCTGATCACAAAATCTTGTCTTATATCTTCTTGCAGAAGGACATCAACTTGAGGTAGTGTTGTTGGATTGAGTACTTGTAGGGTTTTGACTTTTTCATTGTCTATACCCCAGGCAAGGGTAATGTAGTGGCCGACGCCTTGAGCAGAAGGGTTGCAGTGCAGGCTTTGAGGAAGTCCACTGATGAGTGGACATTGATGGGGCTATTTTCTTAGATGCATGTGGAGACCAGGGAACACAGTGGAGGGGAATTCTTGGCAAGCATCCAGTTGACTCCTTCTCTATTGGAGTTGATTATACGGGAACATCCTAGTGATGAGCTTTGTCAGTTGTCGAAGCAGTTTCTTCATGGTGGGGAGACATCCTCTGATTGTTCATCGTCTCCTGAGGGCATCTTGTGCTTCAAGGGCCATTCAATAGTGCCATTATCTTTGCGGAAGGTGGTGATGCAGGATAGGAACCAGTCTCAGTGGGCTGTCCATCTGGGTGCCACTAAGATGTATTATGATGTCCATCAGCAGTTTTGGTGGCCTGGAATGAGACGGGACATAGCGTACTTTGTTTCGAGATGCTACACATGCCAGCAGGTGAAAGTAGAGCACCAAAGGCCTTCTGGTTTGCTCCAACCACTACCCATTCTTACATGGAAGTGGGACGAGGTTTCCATGGACTTCATTGTTGGATTACCTCATACACCTCGATGTAAGAATTCCATTTGGGTGGTGATTGATCGTCTGACCAAATCATCCCACTTCATTCCGATAAAAGATACAACTAAAGTGGATGAGTTGGGCAATTTGTATCTTCAGGAAGTGGTGAGACTCCATGGTGGACCATTAGCTTTTGTCTCAGATAGAGACCCCCCACTTCACTTCTCGATTTTGGGAAGGCCTTCAGAATGACTTGGGGTCTCAGATTAAGATGAGCACGACATACCACCCTCAGACAGATGGTCAGACAGAGCGGGCGAATCAGATTTTGGAGGATATGCTTCGTGCATGTGTCCTGGAATTTGGATGTTCTTGGGATAGCCATTTGGTATTGGTTGAGTTTTCTTATAATAATAGTTTTAAATCCTTGATTCAAATGGGCCCTTTTGAGGCACTCTATGGTCAGCCATGTCGGTCCCCCCATATGTTGGGATGAGGTAGGAGAGACTTCACTGTTGGGGCCAAGCCTTGTGTAGGACACTTCTGAGAAGGTCAAGTTGATCATGCAGTGCTTATTGACAGCTCAGAGTCATCATAAATCTTATGCTGACCGGAGGCGTTGAGACCTAGAGTTTTCTGTGGGTGACATGGTATTCTTGAAAGTGGCCCCTCGTCTGGGCCCTCGTCAATTGAGGAAGCAAGGTAAGATGATGTCGCAGTATGTCGGGCCCTTTGAGGTCACCGAGCATATTAGCAAGGTGGCATACAGGTTGGCATTACCTTCTCAGTTGACGTTTATCCATGATGTCTCTCACGTCTCTCAGTTGAAGAAATACAACCCGGATCCGTCCCATGTGTTGAGTTGGGAAGAACATGAGATAGAGCATGACTTGTCTATTATTGAGAGGCCGGTGAAAATAGTGGACTCCCAAGAGAAGATACTTTGAGAGAATTCTATTCCATTAGTCCGGATTCTATGGTAGCATGGGAATGATATACATGAGACATGGGAGCGAAAGTCATGGGTCAAGGAAGAGTACCCATTCTTGTTTTCCAACCAAGCTTCATGTTGACTTTCCAGGGTGGAAATCCCTTCATGGTAGGGAGAATTGTAACATACATGACATATTTTAAAGTTATTTTTCATTTAATTTACATCCTTTCTTTTTTAGGGGTTTCCCATTCATTTCTGGAGTAAAGGGTGAGTTTTAATGATTCGGGCCAAATCGAGAGCCCATTTCCAGATTTAAAAACTGATATTGATTATTTTATAACTATTTATTTTTTAAATATTTCTAACCCATTCCACTTCCAAAATATCCTCCACTGACCTTTTTACAACAAAAATGAAATTTGGACCCCTTAAGAATCCATAAAAATGGGGTATTTGGGTTTTTATTTCAGAATTGGGCCAACCCAAAAGCCCATTTTCCAGCTTTAAATTGTTTTTGTAATTTTTTAATATCATTTTAATTTTAATGAATTTTTTAGTGATTACACTTCCCTTTCGACTCTAAGAAGCCCATGAACGCTCCCATTTCCTTTCCGCACTATTTTGAGCTCTGGTTAATCGCGATTTGGGGCAGAACTTCATAAGATTCCTCAAATCATTCAGATTTGAAGAGGTAAAGTCTTTCTTTCATGATTCTCTTAATTATCAATATTTTCCCTCCATTACAGTTCCTAAATGACCCAATATATCTTGTTAGAACGAACCCTGAATTTTTTCTATTTTAAATTTTAGCTACTAGTGTTTTGGAGTGATTACTTCAAGATACTTCAAGTAGATGAGTCCTTTTCTTTCCTCTTTCAAATTACTTAGGGTTTCATTCATTGTTTTTAGAGTTTCTTCACTTATAATTGAGTTTCCTAATGTCCAGAAACTAGGTTTTCAAACCTAGGGTTTAACTTTGGGATTTCTTGGCCAATTCCTTTGGTTTTAGGTTTGATCTATGTCTCTCTTGGTGCGGCGGGGGTGCGATTTGATTTTCGCACAGAGATTCAAGGGGTTTTGTTACTTTGGTAGTTGATTCCATTGTGAATGCAATTTTTGGGAATTATCTTGCTGTGTTCATTGTATTTTAATGTTTATTGTATTTTAATGTTTCTGTAAAAATTGGTTTTAGTTGCATTTATAATGAAAATGAATTTTATGTTCCAATTTTTGGTGAAATTGGGTTTTTTTCGTACAAATATTATATTGGTTAATTTTGGGATGATCTATAATTACTTAGTTTATTTTATTGAATTGTATTAAGACTTAAAATAATTTTTTTATTTTTCATTCTTTTTGGTTGTTTCTGTGAATTTTTTTAAATGGTGTTTGGGATGCAAACGAGCTTTAAGTGCCATGTTTGTTTAAAAATGGTGGTTTTTATAAGATATAACTTCTTGGTTCACATTGGGCTGCCCCATAATTGAATTTTTGGTTTCATTAAAGGGCATTGAACTGAAATTTTGTTTTTATGACTTACAAGGGTTCACATAGTGTGAAAGGTGGATATTTTAAAGAGCTTTGGGTGCAAAACAATGTGATATTTTGAGAGGTTGTTTTATGGAAAATCAAAATATTTTATTGTGTGTTTTAAATGGTATAAAATGTGTGTAGCTACTAAACTGTTTGTTTGTGACGAGTAGTGATATTTTATATAAACAAATTTATGTGTGTTGTTTGATGAAATTGTTTGAGCACAAAAGGGGAATCCCGGGTACTTAGGTGGGTGGATATGTACTATTAAGGCAAGTGGACCAGATGGGTTGTGTCCACCCGAGGTATGAGGTACATAGGGCATGAGACTATCTAGTTGCCTAGGGGTGTTCCCAGTTTTGGTGCTCATTGGATATGTGGTATTTAACCTTGTATTGGGGTGTTTCTGGTAGTAATTTATAGTAGATCACATGTCTATTTAGATTTTTCATCATTCTGAAAATTTTAGCATGAAAACTGTTTTCAATTGAAAGTTGCATTTCTTAGATTTTATCACTGCTTTTCTTTGCATATTAAAACTTCTTGTTTTTTCACATTGTATTGCATTCTATTTGAAATCATTGGGTGGTATCTTATTGGGCTTAGGATCAAACCCTAATTACACCCCTTGGGTGTAATTATACTTGGTTATGTTTGACTCAGGTAAAGTAAAGGCTAAGGGTGATGGCGGTTCAGGGTGTTAGTCCCCATCATTGGGACGGAGTTGTGGAGACGGTGTAGGGGTGATGAACCCTTGTCATGTGGAGTCCATGGGGATATTTTGTTTCTGTTTAATTGCGTCTTTGGACCTTGTGTACTTCATTTGAACTTATGTATTCAGTTCTGGTTTTTTTATAAACCATGCTTGTATGAATTTTTCATATTTATTTTATCAAATATTTTTGATGTTTTATGTATACATATTCATGTAAATCATTCCCAAACCAAAATAAATGATACCCACACACTTATGCAAACCCGTGGGGATAGGGAATGCCCTTTGGGCCTTGAAATGGGCCGGGTTTGGTTCCATTAATGGCGGCGACTAGATTCGGTTCGTGACAGGTCCCGCCACGGCGGACTGCACCCAGCCGGGTGGGCCGCGCCCAACAGGCCGGGCCACCCCCTTTGCAGGTCTGGCCATTCCATAACCCAGCTGGCCTAACTCGCTAAAATACATCCCAACTAGTCCAGACCCGGACTGGTTTGGGTTGACCAAAACTGGGTCAGGTCGGCCCAGGCCAGGTCGGGTCGGGTCGGACCAGACCCGACCCCATTTGGACCCAGATACGCTTTTATAGCCATATATAGAGAACCAGACGTCCGTTTGACGAACTGTCTATGGTACTAGGATCCTAGGATCGAGACATTCTTTTTGGTATAATCCATTTGTGTTTAGGATAATGTTGGATTACGACCGGGGTGGATCAAACCCGAGTCCAACTGGGCCCTCAGAACGGAAAGGCTAATAACTTACAGACTGGGTGTCCTATTGACACGCCGTCTGTCGTGTTGGTTCCCTTATGACATGGAAGACCATTGGGATACTTCTTTATGGGAATTCATGTTAGTTGAAGTATCTAACGATGGATTGAGGAGCAGAACATCCTATAATCAAGCATGGTTAGTGCGAGGAATCATGTGGCTGGCTGTAACGTGAAGAAAGAACAATGATACTCTGTGGGTCAGCATCTATTAGATCCAATGTGGGTCCGCGCATACAGTTCCTGTGTGGTTCAGATCCTGTGTGGGTCAGCGCTCAGTGATCCTATGTGGTTCAGCGCATACCGATCCCGTGTGGGTCATATCCTGTGTGGGTTGGTGCTCAGTGATCCTGTGTGGGTCAGCGCATACCGATCCTATGTTGGTCAGATACTACATGGGTTAGTGTGGGTTAGTTACCTATCCATCCTGTGTGGGTCAACAACAGTGCTTCTTAACAAAATAAGATGATCTAGTTTATGAATAATCCTTTGTACTTAAGTTATACCTGGTGTGAGCTGAGTCTTTATACTTTTTGGATTATGAGAGACCTTCGGGGGACTCGGGGTCTCTACTTAATATTGTTATACTCACCCCTGCATGGGCTATGCCCACACCTTGTCGTGTCTTGTGCAGACGACAGACAGTATTGATTGAGGCTGAGGGTGCTAGGACTGAAGGCTTCTCGAAGATGGAAATTAGACGAGATGATCTACAGGGAAGACTATTATAGAGCTTTACCTACCCTTCAGGTAGGATCCTTGGTTGGTGTTTAGAGAAGATGTTTTTAGTTTTACTTTTACTTTCCCATTGGGCTTGTTTTCTGGCCCTTATATATAGTGCACAAAATCTTTTTACTATATAGTTTTACATTGTGCTCATATCTTATAGTGTGCTTGGTTGTGTGAGTTCATAGGTAAAGAAAGGAAATTCCTTCCAATATTTAGGGATATGCCTTTCCAGTGATAGTCTCCAGCCCTTGACATATGGAAGACAGGCTTGGGGATGTCACAGCACGGGCCCCGGGGGATAGGTCGTGACAAATTAGTATCAAAGGAGTTCGGTTCTACCAAAAAAATATGAATGTATTATTTTATATGTGGAAATAGTGTTATGTGTGATGAGTATGGTTTTCAGTTTGGGGAACCCAGTATTGGTGTGGTGAATGACATATATATACACCTAGACCATGACTTCTGATTTCCGACTTTGTGTACAGAATCACTGATTGCGTGTGTGTTTTTGAAAAATGTTATTTTTGATCACTTTGAGTAAGATCACCATGTATAACTTATTGACCATTACAAACCTATTTATTTTCAGGATGCCTCTACATAGACATCTTGCTAGGGTTCCGAGTAGACTATGTGATGATAGCCCATCGAGTGACGAGGCTTCGGTGCAGGGCATGATTTCAGAGGTTGTACCATCATGTGGTGTACCGGAAGCACCACTACCCATTGGGTATCAGATGACATCAGACCCAGCTGTAAATGGTTCATGCCACTTGAGCACATTTCACGAGTTCCAGTGCCAAAGGCCATTGATTTTTCAAGGTGAGATGGATCCACAGGTGGCTGAGGATTGGCTGGAGGCCGTAGTTATAGTTTTTTGACTGCTAGGGACACCTATTGATCCCATAGATATTCTTGCCTCCAGTCTTTTTCATGTAGCAGCGGGAAGATGGTAATGTTTGATGCTCCAGGTTCACGACAATGTGACTCTCATCTGAGCAGACATCGAGATCCTTTTTAGGGAAGAGTTCATCCCAACGACTTTACTCTAATTGCTTATACTGGAGCTTCTCCACTTGAAGCATGGTAGCATGACCGTGGCTCTGTATTTTTTGAGGTTCACCGACCTCTTGTGTTACTCCACTAACATGGTGCATGAACCATTTCTTCAGGGACCATAACTTCAAGAAGGGTATCAGACGAGAGATTAGAGCTTCGATGATTTCTCCTAACATCCCAACACAGGTGGGGTTGCTAGATTGAGCACTGTTAGCGGAGATCTTCCTTACTGATTAGTCTCCGGCAGTGAGACCCACAACTGGATGCTACGTAGCAGAGGTATCTGCCTTTAGTAGTAGACAGATGATGCAGAGTTCCAAGAAGACCATACCTACAGGTGGACGACCGCATGATACAGGGTCGGTGGTGCGGGGATCTCAAGACAGAGCAGGATAGGCGAGGATCAGGCAGTGTTACTCATGTGGCGGGCAGGGTCCCATGGATTGTGACCGACCGACCCACCATACAAATGACTAGTAGATGGTCAAAGGACCACCTGGGAAGAGTTGAAGATTTGATCAAGGAGGTCCGCTGGTAGGAGGCAGATGTGGCAGAGGTGTAGGCCATGCAGTATGCGTTGGCTGGAGATTCCAGGTTCTACCGCCACCACCTCCACATGGTCCACCCCAAACACATAGAGTAGGTGGACAAGGACGAGCCCAACTTAAGGCAACTGAGGCGTATGGCAATGGCGCTCTGGAGATGAAATGAGTTATGATATGTGTCCACACCACCCTAGCTTCATTACTTATAGACACAGGTTCCAGTCACTCTTTTATTTCCACAGCTCTCGTTCGGAGCTTGGAGATTCTGATGGAGCCGTTGGCTCGATCCTTATGGATAGAGACTCCTACGGGAGCAGATTCAAAAATTACGCACTGCTTACACTAGTGTGATCTTACTATTGGAGGCGATAGCTTCGGTTGGGATCTTCTAGTAGTGGCGTCGAGGCCTTACGATGTCATCTTGGGTATGGACTGGTTATCCCTAGTCCATGCTCAGATCGACTGTATTAGGCACAAAGCACGGTGTTTCCGCAAATATGGGACCAAGTTTTCCTTCACTAGTGATAAGGTAACCTTTGCAGCATAAGATGAACTTACCTAGAAGAGGGTGTACCTGATCACACATCAGTTGGCTTGCCTTACCCTTGTAGCGGTTGATGTTGAGAGTCTGAGATATCCTGTAGGGGTGGATCAGTACACTAATGATGTTTTTGGTCTACCTCCTCGCAGATATGTGGACTTCTACATCGACTTGTACCTCAGGAGGTCACTGATATCTACTCTAGCATATCAGATGTATCCTGCGGTGCTTTGAGAGCTGCGAGTCTAGCTGGGGGACTTGAAAAAGAAGGGGTTCATTAGGCCCATTGTTTCTCCTTGGGCAGCCTCGATTTTGTTCACCAAGAAGTCAGATGGGTGTTTGATAATCTATGTGGACAATTGGTGCCTGAACCAGGTGACTGTGAATAACAAGTACCCACACCCAAGGATTTGCAATTGTTCTGATCAGCTGAAGGGAGCACGATGGTTTTCAATGATATACCTCAGATCAGGCTATCACTAGCTTATAGTATGAGACGAGGATGTGTAGGAAATGGCCTTGATATGTCATTATGGACATTATAAGTTCTTGGTTATTCCATTCAGCATGGATAATTCCCCAGAAGTGTTCATTGGGATCATGAACTGGATATTCCATCCATACCTCGATTGCTTTGTGGTAGTCTTCATCGATGACATTCTGATATACTTAGCGATGGAGGAGGAGCACACCTATCATCTGCAGATAGTTCTTCACACACTCCGAGAGCACCAACTTTATGGTAATCTCACAAAGTGCCAGTTCTAGATCTGGGAGGTTCACTTCCTGGGACATGTCATCTCGGAGGCTGGATTTTCTTTGGATCCAACGAAGATTGATGTTGTGCTTTCATGGGATCCACCCAGGAGTGTGACGGAAGAGGGGAGTTTCCTGATTTTGTCTAGTTAATACCAAAGGTTTGCGCCCAACTTTTCCAAATTTGTGACACCCTTATTAGAATTGAAGAATAAGGGGGAAAACCTACATGTGGTCGAAGAGATGACAATGGAGTTTCTAGGAGCTAAGGCAGAGATTGACAAGTGCCCCATCTTGAGGTTACCAAAGGAGGGCATTGAGTACGTAGTCTACTATAACGCATCAGTAACAGGGATTTGTTGTTTCCTGATGCAGGAGCGAGCAATGATCATGTATAATTCTCGATAGATGAGACTAAATGAGAAGAACTACGCTAACCCTAACCTGGAGTTAGCAGAAGTGGTCTTTGCCTTGAAGATGTGGTGACATTACATGATGGGAGAAAATTTTACAGTCTACTATGATCACAAGAGTCTTAGGTATATCTTCCCTTAGAAGAACCTGAACCTGATACAACGGTGATGGATAGAGTTCCTCTAGGACTACGACTTTGAGATAGTCTATTCTCATGGGAAGGGGAACATATTAGCAGATGCACTCAGCAGAAGATTTGGTAAACAGTTGCTGAGTGAGGTGACAAAGAAACTAGCTGTTTTGGGGATATACTACGTGGATCGAGATGGAGAATCTTATCTTCAGTCTCGGATAGTCACTCCCCCACTCCTTCAACGAGTCAGGGAGGCGCAACATGGGGACACAGACTATGAGGCACGACATGCTCAGATATCCACAGGACATGCACCTAATGGATTTTATGAAGGTGGGGAGCATGTCCTCTTCTTCATACTGAGTACGATGGTACTGGTGGCTCTATGAGAGGATGTGTTGAGGGAGTTCCATACTTCCCCTCTAGAGTTATATCTAATAGTAGCGAAGATGTACCAGGACCTTCAGCGTCAGCACTAGTGGCTGATAATGAAGAAAGAAGTTGCAGAGTTTGTCTCACGGTGCCTCACTTATCAGCAAGTGAAGGATAGGCATCAGGTTTCAGCAAGCTATGTTCAACAACTACATGTTCCAGAGTGAAATCAGGATGGAATCTCCATGGTCTTTTGGAAAGGGTTTCCACGCATGTCCAAGGGGCATGGTTCTATCTGGGTGATCATTGGCCAACTCACTAAGTCATCCCACATCCTACCTATCATAGACCAGGGACTATTAGAGGTCTTGAGAAACCTCTACGTGTAGGAGATTATGCAGCTTCTTGGGTATCCATCTACGATTGTCTCGATCGTGGTGCATGTTTTACTTTTCGGCTATTGAAAGGGCTGCAGGAGGCATTCGGGACTGAGCTTCGATTGAGCGCCTCCATCCATCCTCAGACAGATGGTTAGACAGAGTAGACCATTCAGAACCATGAGGACACACTAGGTTCTTTTGTCCTTGATTTCGGCCACAGCTGGAAGGATCCCTTGCCCTTGGTGGAGTTTTCATACAACAACAGCTACCACTCCACCATTGGTATGAAACCAAATGAGGAATTGTACGGTCGACTTTATAGATCACCTCTGTGCTGGACTAAACTAGGTGAGTCAGCACTCATGGGACAAGAGATGGTTTGGGCTACCACTGAGAAGGTGCAGATCACCCAGGAGTGGAGGAAGACTGCATAAAGAAAGCATAAGTCCTATGCTGATAGAAGACAATGACCTATTATGTTTGAGGATGGTGACAATGTATTTCAAAGGGTCTCACTATGACGAGGTTTGAAGAGATTTGGCCAGGTTATAGGTTATTTGTGAGGCTCATCAGACCCTTTCAGGTCCTCAGCAGAGTTGGAGAGGTGGCGTACCGCCTATCTCTTCCCCCTCATTTGCATCTGGTGCATGACGTTTTCCATGTATCCCAACTGAGTATATAAGTGCAAGACCCATCTCATGTCATTGACCGCGGAGAGCTGGACTTAGACGATGGGGAGACATTTTCAGAGGTTCTAGTAGAGATTGAGGATCTATATGAGAGAGTCCTATGTGGGTGATAAATATCTCTCGTGCACATTAGTTGGCAGAATGGGATCCTTCAAGAGAGCACTTGGGAGCGGTAGGCTCAAATTCATACTCAGTACCCCCACTTTTTTCCCTAGTTTGTGTTGTGGGTTTTAGGGATGAAAATCCTTGAGGTAGGTAGAATGTAATGACTGATAAGTTTTCCATATTATTTATTTTTAATTATATGGGAATGTTATGAGTCCGGGATAATTGACGGTGTGTGATTTTGAGTCCTGGTGTGCCCTAAATGAATTTCTGAACTTTTTTTGGGTACTTTCATTAAACACATGACCGGAATTTTGTAAATTTTGAACCGGTTAATGGAATTGAAATCCAAGGATACCACTGGACTTGCAGCACCGATATTCACTTATGGAGACTTTCACCTTGACCGCAGTAGGTCGAGGGTAGTAGTTGGTTTTTTGTATTTTTCATGGGAGGGTTAGATAAATAATAAAATAAAATACTTAACATTAATTTTATTTTTAAAACCTCCCATTTGAACCATAAGGTGGGGAACACACAAGGGTGGTTGGAAATTTAATGTTGGGAAATAAATACCCGATTACACAAAATGTGTAACCACATTTCTCTTTAATTAATAGAATACATTAATCATGAATTAATGACCCTTCTTGTTAATTTAATGTTATTTTATTAACACTTCTTGAGGGTTGTTTTTTCTATCAGTGAAAGGAATAGGAGGCCTATGCTGGATAATCCTCCAATGAAGAACCATCCCCAACAAAGAACGAGGAGCAGATGCCCGAGCCATATCGGAAACGTGTTGTGGGAGCGATGAATGCCAATGTCCCCTTCAACGACCACATCATCCTCCCCATGACACCTCAAACGGATTATCGAGGTTGGGGTGTTTTTATTAATATTCTTCATAATTTATTTTACGTTTAATCTTTCACCTCAAGACACATACTACTAGTCTAATTCAGAGGGTATATGCCCAATGAACATGGCCCGATCCCACTAAAACTTCATTGATGACACATTTTTCATGGCGGAGGAGGACGATGACTGGTGCCAGTAAGGAAAAAGAGACGAATCAAGGTAGCGGTCGGCACCCGGTCGGTCGCGTGGAACGAAGATGGCACGTGTCCGCGCCACCCATAGTGAAAGAGGTCTCCGCCCGTTGGCCGTGGCGAAGAATGTGACAATGGCAGGCATGCCGGCCAGCCGCATGGCAAAGTGGCAGCACACATCTGTGACATCAGAGATGGAGACCATAACCGCTTTCCTATGACATAGATCGAAGTAAGGCCGACATTCTGGCTGGACGCAGTGGAGCATCGACGCACGTCCGCGCCACCGGGAGGAGGAGGGACGACCGTTCCGGTCGGCCATGTCGCGCTGAGCAAGACCGCTCCAGTGGGTCCCAGGAATCGGTATGCGCCAGCCGAATGGTCCAAGGACCATTCATAATTCCAGGGGTGCCTACTCCTAGTTTGTCTTGGGCGGGTCCTACTATGGCGAACAACACCCAGCCGGGAGGACTGCACCCAACCTGGTGGGCCGCACCCAGCGGGCTGCACCCTGTGTGTCCCGGGCCACCCCCTTTGTGGGCTGGGCTAGTCTGCAGCCCAGTGGGCCAGGATCGCTGTGATCCAGCCCAACTGGGTTGGACCCGGACCAGGCGGGGTGACCTGAACCAGGTCGGGTCGGCCCAGGCTGGGTCGGCCCGACCGGGTCGGACTGGACCCTGGCCCATCTAGACCCAGATACACTTTTATAGCCATATCATGAGAATAGAGAATCCATTTGATGAACTGTATGTGGAGATGGGATCCTAGGATCGAGGCGGTCCTTTGTTATACTCTACTTGTGTTTTGGATAAAGTTGGAGTATGGCCGGGTTGGATCGAACCCGAATCTAACCAGGCCCACTGAATGGAAACACTAATAACATATAGACCGGGTGTCCGATTAACATGTTGTCTATCATGTTGGGTGTCTTATGACATGGCGGAACTTTGTGATACTTCTTCATGGGTCTTCGTAGAAGTTGATGTATCGACCGATGGATTGAAGAGTGAAAACTCACAGAATCAAGAATGATTAGAGCGAGGAATCCTGTAGATGGCTGTAACGTGAAGAAAGAACAATGATCTTGTGTTGGTCGGTATCTATCTTATCCTATGTGGGTCAGTGGTCAGTGATTCGATATGGGTCAGTGCATACTGATCTTGTGTGGGTTAGATCCTATGTGGGTCAACACTGTGCGATCCTGTGTGGGTCAACGTATATCGATTCTGTGTGGGTCAGATCCTCTGTGGGTCAGTGCTCAGTGATCCTGTGTGAGTCAGCACATACTAATCTTGAGTTGGTCATCGGGGGATAGTTACCAATCTTTTCTGTGTGGGTCAGTGGTGGTTAGTTACCTATTGATCCTGTGGTGGTCAGCGAGGATTAGTTACCTATCGATCTTGTGTGGGTTAGCCGCAGTGCTTCTTAACAGAATAATATTATCTAGTTTATAACTATTCATCAGTACTTATGTACTTAAGTTATACCCGGTCTGAGCTGAGTCTATATCCATTGTGGAATCTGAGAGACCTTTGGGGGTCTCGGGGTCCCTACTGAGTATTGTTTTACTCACCCCTACACGGGCTATTCCCACACCTTGGTGTGTCTTGTGCAAACAATGAACAACATTGATCGAGGCTGAGGGTGCTAAGACTAGAGGCTGCTCGGAGAAGGACATTAGATGAAATGATCCATAGGGAAGACCATTATAGAGTTCTACCTACCCTTTAGTTAGGGTCCTTAGCTACTGTTCACATGAGCTATTTTCAGTTTTACTTGTACTTTCCAGTTGGTCTTGAATTCTGCCCCCTTAACTTACTGTACGCACTCCTTTTACTAATTTGTTTTACATTGTGCTTGTATCATGTTGTGTGTTTGGTTGTATGAGTTCTTTGTTTAAAAAAGGAAATGCCTTCCCAGATATAGGGATATTCCTTTCCGGTGCAAGTTGCCATCCCCTGGCCTATGGAAGGTGGGCTTAGGGTAGTCACGACACGGCCCCGGGGGACAGGTCGTGACATATACTAATTGGTCACTTTAGTTCATCTTACTATAAAGACCCAAATATAGAATACATAAATATTACATCTAATTATGTGAATATTCATTACATAATATAATAATCCACCAAAAAATTATTTAGGTAGAGTGCTTTAGAAAACTCAAATACTTAAAAAATGGTTCGTAAATGAACAATAACATCTACCACTATGTTCTACATAACAATTACCCTTATTAGACATGCCATACACAATAGATTTTTTTGTAACCTTGGGGATGGAAATATAATAAATGGTTGGATAAGATGATCAGAAAGTGTAACAATGTAGGTATCAATATAACATGATCACAAATATTTGAGGATATGATAATAAAATTTGAAAAACATACCATTCATATCATAGATTATATAAGTCTTTCATGTAAAAAATCATAGTATATCATAATACATGAATCAGTAATGAATCAATGAATGTGATCAATGACAATATTACAATGGAATAAGAACTAAATATTTGGCATACACATAACTATAGAAAATGATTTCCTTAATTTTCAAAATGAATTGCAAATACTGTCATGGTGGATTGGGTTCACTCACCAAACCATTATAGTTTTCATATTTCACTCTGAAGACAATCATTGTGGACTAGGTTAACACCTAAAACTATCTTAGTAGTAAAGGATATCCCCAAGACAATCATAGTGTATTGGGTTCACTCAAAAACCCATTATAGTAGCCATGGTTTACTACCATGACTATCATAGTGGAAACATTTGATTAATGAATGAGGTTCACCCCCATTACATTCCTATTTATATCATTATATCTTAATTATTATGCAATTCATTAGAGAGAGATATAGGTCCTACCCATCATATAATGGAAATCATACATATGTGGTCAACCAGATGATTAAAAATTCACCTTATTGGAACCCATAAAAATAAATGGGCATAATAACACATTAATCATATTATAACTCATGAAAAAAAAATTTATTCATCTCAAAATCCATGATATGAAATGTGTTTCCAAAAGATTTCATCATAGAATAACTAGGGGAATGGAAATGAGTTTTTAGAACAACATGTCATCATAAACATAAACCATCCTAAAAATGAATAATGATTGTATCATTGAATAATATCCCCAATAAATCATATGATACACCTATATATCTCATCTTATATGGGAAATTATAATTAATTATCATTTGGAATATTTCATGATGAAAATAAGATTTTTTATTTGAAAATTCACTTTTTTTTAAATAAAAATATAAAACAATTGTTGAAATCCATTTTATTTTGAATAATCCTAGAAACATATAATGGTTTCATAAATAAATTGATTATTCATGATGAAGATAAATATTTTCCTTATTTTAGACATTAATATAATTATTCACTCTATTTTCTTAGTAAAATCAAAATAGGCATTGTTTTAAAAAAAGAATATTCCAATTAAATTTTATTTTAAAAAAATTCAAAAAATGGTAAAAATTAAATTAAAAGGTAATATAGAAACATTAAAACCTTATTGAAAACATTTTAAATAAACATTTATCTGGAACATAAAGGGTTAATGACCAAAGAGAGAAATAAAGTTGATTTTATATAAAAAACATATTTTGTAATATTGACAACATAATTAGAGGAAAATGATGTGAATTAATGTATTCTAAAATATATATATATAAGAATAAAATTTTTTAGGTTATTGAGAGAGTTATAATATTTTATCATCAGTTAAATCATAGTTAGAAACAATCTCGACAAAAATGATATTTCACAATTAAACCCTTATAACATTGGTAAATTTTTAAATTTTAATCCCAATGAAAGATAAAACCATAGATGGATACATATATAAAATAATTTTCATGATAATAGTACTATAATTTATTAATGAGATGTATATACATTACACAATATATATAAGCGTAGAATTTGTGGTATGTCTCCCAATAATAAAAGAGATGCTAGAAATCCATTAGCATAAGCTTCAACTTCCATTGTACATGTTCTAAACTCTTATATATTATATATAGTTTTACTATAAACAAATTAAAAAATATAAATTATATATATAATTTAACATATTATTTACTTATAACCTATTATTACCCCATTTATTAATAATTTATTGTTAAAGTCTCATTTCAGGTAATAACTGCTGTGTTTTTATGTACTTTCGATTTGAATATATTGGACCGTTAACATTGATAACTTTTTTATAATACCATGGATTTAAACCATGATATAAATATAATATATATTAATTACATATATATATATATATATATCATAATAAATAATATTTAGAGATAGAAAATGAAATATATCATTCATAGAAATTGTACATTTTACATAATAATGGATGTTTTTTCTGTTTTCTCTATAGATGAAATGAAGGGATGATAAATAATATATCTATAAAGACCCCAAACCAAGTAACTCATAACCAGTTCTATAATATATTACATTTTTATAATATATAAAGAAAGTCTCAGCCTAAAGGATTGATTAGTTTATTAGATTTTTAAAACCAGATACAAACATAAGTATCACATTACAACATTAAAAGAAAAATAGCATAGAAACTCGACTTGAAACAGCCAAAAACTCCTAGATAATCCTTGAAATTAATTCATAATGTAAATATTCAAATCCTATGGAAGAGTAAAACATTATAAAAGGGTGAGCTCAGATGCTCATTAATGGTAGGAAATGCAATAGAAGTAATCATAAACATAAATAATGAGGCAAGGTGATCAACTAAATAACATTCCATTAAAACATACTCTTGAGAATAATATAAAAGTAATATAATCTGAATAAATAATTCCATGTAAATCATCATGGGAGAATAAATATTAACCGTGGATATTATACTAGTTTAATAGTCACATGTATAATAAATTTTTAATATCATAATAAAGGAATTTGTAATGTCAGACAACATAAACATACCATCAAGGACTCATTCAAGAATCTATACAATAAATGGTAAAACCCCAGTCTTGTTTGTCTAATTAGACCTACTGATGCATCAATTTGCTATAAAAGGGCCCACCCATCACATAATATGTCTAATGCATTTCTCATATAAAAGGGGTGATATATAATCAACATATACATTCATATTGACACTATCATATAAAATGTAAAAAATACCCCTATAAATAAACATAATCATAATATATCTAATTTAATATGGATAATGGTATTCATGATAGTATATCCTGGTCAAAATAATCATAAGACATTCCATAAAATATAGTATAAGGTTGAAAAAGCGATAAATATCTATAAATCATAATTTTTAAAAGAGGGTTTTGAAATAAATAAATAAAATCAAAAAAATCATTTAAATATTCTTGAGATAAATACACATTTCACTTTCATATGGAAGAGTTATTTTAGAAATTCATTTTTTATTTTTCATAAAATCAGTCAATAATAATTTATCTTTCACAAATGAAAAGGCAATTACAATGAAATTTTATTGGAGGCATAAATTATGTCCAACTGAAGTGAAACAATGTAAAAATGGTTTT
The DNA here is from genome assembly GCA_963277665.1 of Viscum album. Taxonomy (NCBI): domain Eukaryota; kingdom Viridiplantae; phylum Streptophyta; class Magnoliopsida; order Santalales; family Viscaceae; genus Viscum; species Viscum album. The sequence continues at coordinate 975,161,123 of OY728143.1, forward strand.
TAAGAAATATTATAAATGGGTCACTGTAGTGCGGTTAAAGGGAAAATATATAAAAGTAAATTTAATATGGAAAAGGGATAAATTTTATAGATAATGCAAGGAATGTGATTAGATAGTTCTTCATGATAAAAAATTTTATTTTATGAAAATATTGATGTCTTATAAATTTTTATGGAGTGTACTTGGTAATGGAAAAGAAATTAGGTAGTACGCTTTAATCAGACTTTCTAGTTGGGAGGAATTGAAAAGGGAACCTAATAAAACATTTTCATACCCATAAAAAATATAAAATAATGTATATACATGTGTTTTGAAAATATACACAGAATTATGAAAAGAATATATATAAATATAGAATAATTACATTGGGAAAAAAAGAGAGAAAGCGTAACCCAAATGAAAAATGGAGGTTCAAGGAGAATCCAATTGCTTATGTCTAAAAGCATTCTTCACTTGAAATTAACATCATGGATAATGAAATTAGATTCATTAAAAATTTAATTCAAAATATTTTAAACATTTATTTTATTTATAAATATTTTATGATTTTCATTTATGTTCTTTTTTGACGAGTTATAAGATTCAATTTCTTCATTCAAGAGTGTTTTTTTCCATGGTTTTTATGATTATTCCACTTGTATACATGTACGAAAGATCACGTAAAATGTGAATATATTTCAATAATCTATGTTATATGTTTTTAATAAAATTAGTAGATATTTAATGGTATTATATATAATTTTTTTATAAATTAGAGGATGATTCATTGGATAAAAACTTTATGATAACCATTTAGATTATTGAGGTTTTTTTATCGTCACAAACTTGTTTTTTATTATGAATTAATATTATGAATATATTTAGGTTATAGAACACTAGAAAAGTTATAAAACACATATAATAATATGTTTTAACCAAATTTTTTTCATGACCATGATTGAATGTGGTAATAGAAATTGAAAATGAATCATTCACAATGGCGGTAAATCAACATATCATGGATGATGTTTTAGAATAAAAGGTAGTGGATAAGTGGTTTGATGATGGATCATCCATTAACATAAAAATTTTCTAGTATATATATAATATACTATAGTTATATTACACTCAGATAATGGAAGGTGAGGAAAGGATACTAAAATAAATTAATTAAAATAAAATTAAATGAATGAAATGGGGTTTTACCTCTTGAGATCCTATTATTCACAATATCCTTAAGTAATATTGAAATAGTATTTTTGGGTGAGTCCCGTAAGAAATTAACATGGTGGATAGTTTTGGGAGAGGTTTTGGGCATTAATTAGACATGCTTCAAGATTTAGGACTTTGGAGCACAAGAGGTGGTGAGGTGTGGTATTTATTATACAGGAGAGGGTTATTTTTTGATTATTTTATTAATTATTTTATTATTTTTTAACAAAAATATCTATAGTTTGAACCTTATCAATTAATATAATAATATAATTAATTATAGTTCAAGATTATGGTCTTACATCATCAATACATAATCTAGGACTCAATGATTCATGTATTTGTAAAATAACATAAGACATAGAACAAGGTAAAGTCAAATAGTATAGCTCAATGAAAACTAAGAGTGAACATAAGCTCATCCAAATTCACGTGGTTGGGCATGGTGAGTTGATGAACTACTCATTGAGTCTTTACCTCCCATAGCAGGATAATATAATCATCTAACCATAAGAATCTATACATGGAAAGAACATGGTATAGGGACCCTGCATTTTTTACAATACTTTTATACGATTTTAACAAGAAACAATATAAAATAATTACACAAATAGGATCCAAATGTTCAGTGTCTTGGGAAACTAGGACAAAAAAACATTTACAACATAATCATAAACATTTATTTAATTCATTATTCATTGGATTATTATTGGCCATTGATTTCTACTTACTAAAAGTAGTAACCTGAGGATAAAAATAAACAAATGGTGAGATAAAATCCCAGTAAGAGGATAGATAAGAAAATGAACAATATAACATTGGATGAGAATAATCATCCTCATCCTATCATAGAAATAGGATAATAATCATGAGAGGAACATTAAGAAAAGACATGGATTTTGGAAATTCATAAAAATGAAACACATTGTCTTAGTATTAATCTACCACACACAGTTGTGAAAAAAGAAAGCATCATGTTATCCCCTAATTCACTTTACTCATGAGGTTATTTACATTATCCAAGGAATTAGAGCGCTATATAATTTCGGGCACACCCATCAGATCATAAAATTCACATTATCATACATTCCAAATAGAACATATATCAATAATGAACATAAATAACCCATGGAAAGGAATGGGTTTCATCACATATTCATACATTCATAATCATCGGGTTCCCAAATGAAAGAGGGGATACCATACTTAATACACGAACCATCAACCTTGAGTGAGAAGTAAAAGGTGTGTTTTGAAAGAAGAGTTCTTTTGAAAAACATTGTATTAGAAATAATATCAAGTGTAAAACAATTATATCTTTTATAATGTTATATAATGATGAACAACTGATTTTATGGACTAACCATAGAAAAAATGGGGTGAAATAAGGAAAACCAAAAGAAAGAGAGGTGGTTTTGAGAATTCCACTTACCCTATATCAAAACACTTTATTAACATAAAAGTCCTATATTTTGACATTAGATTCATTAATTAATATTTAATTAACCTTTTATACATTAATATGGTTCATTATGGTTTTATTATATTCTTTTATGGGCCTTTTGATGAGTTATAGAGTTTAACTTCATTGTTTGGGAGTGTTCCTTTTCTTAGTTTTCTTGAATAGTTAACTTGTACACATGAAGGGAAGTTCATGTAGAACATTGATAAAAATACATAATTGATATTAAATTTCATTAATGATATTATAGGAGTTTAAATTATCTGGTAATTTATTATTTTATATACCATGTGGATGAATCATTAGTTAATATTTAATGATGATCGTTTTAGGTTCATTTGGGTGGTTTTTGTATCACAATGAACGTGTTTTATTTTATCATTTGGTATTATGTATAAAAGTGTTTTACATAACATAAAAGTGGTTAAAATGTATGTATATAAATAATTTTTAAATCATTTAATTGTTTCACTGATATCCTTGAAAGAGTTGAAGGAAAATTTAAGTGCACCGACCACGATGTAAGTAAATTATCACATCACGAGTGACAATTTAATTTTTATAAAGATATAAATAGGGTGGAGTATAATGAATAATATTCAATAAACAAGATATAATACCAGTATATCAATCATACAAGAGTTATGAAGACATTAGGATAAGGTAATTTGAGGATAACTGATGAAAATAAATGAAATTTGAAAATAATTTGAAGGTAAATAGAGGGAGAGAAATTACCTCTTGAATATAACTTCATTGAGATCCTCCTTAGAGGAGATGTTTTGGTATTTTTATGATTCCATGGGATTATGGACACATGGGAGGAGAATGGGAAAACAATTATCATAATTTGGAGTTGTTACAAGTATTGATAGGTGTGAGGAAATGAGGTTGTGAGGGGTGGCATTTATAGTGGAGGGAAGAGGGGTTTTCCAAATATTATATACATTAAATTATATTTTCTTCATAAAATATAAAATAATGGGGATTTTTGTGGCTAAATATAGTAATAAGTGCATGCGATTTTTAACCAATTTCCATTTATATCATCCATGACTCATGCATGAAGCCTATGTTCATTATTTAGCATATTTTGTAAATTATCGAATTACACTATTCCCCAAAAATTCATGTATTTCAAAAAAACCAGAAAATTCACCCTAACCATTTATCAATGAGTATAATTGAAAAATGATTTGTATTTTATGAAAATAATTTTCTATATATGAGTAATTTAAATTTTAATTAAAATTATAATTTACTTGAAAAATATAAATTTTTAAATAAATACCACTTTTTGATCACATTGAAAAATTAATTTAGGTATCATAAAATTATCTTATAATCGTAATACATAAAAATAATGTTTTATTAATACATTTTATGAACATTAATTCTCTTTTAAAATATTAAATTAATCATTAAATATTAACGACCTATAAAAATACCAACACTATAACATAATTTCATCACATTTCCACTTATATGATGGATAAATATTATTTATACTATCATTGGTATGGTTACTATTAACATGGTCGATTTACTATTCATAAGATTAATATTAATATTAATAATGTTAAAATTTTTATTCATAAAGGTATGTTACTATTCACTAATATTTTTTGTCTTATCGGGCTCCTAACACCATACCGATCGCAACCGTGAATGCCAGATTTTAAAAATTCAAACCACAGAAGTGTAAAATTTATGTTTAAAGGCCAAATAGAAGTTCATTTAATCATGATGTGGAATTTTTTTTTGTAATGTGATTTTATGTGATTATAAAATTACTACAATAAGGTAAAAATTTAATTGATAAAAGTTTGGTTCGTTACATTATTCCCCCTTTTGAAATTTCACCATCGAAAATTCATTTTACGTTAACAGTTGAGGTTACCCCTCCTTCATCATATCAACTGGTTCCCAAGTTTATTCTTAATACTTATGTTTTCTCAACAACTCTTTGACAACGAACGTTGTCCTGTTGTGCAGAAATTTATCTCTCTAGTCCATAATCTTTTTCGGTTTCTCCTCATAAGAGAGGACATCTTCCAGTTATACTAACTCTAATTTCAGTACATGTGAGTGATCTAGTATGTAATACCTCATGAGTGATACATGAAACACATCATGAACATGATCCATATTCGGTGGAAGTGCATGCTAAAAGGCCATGGATCCTACGAGGCCAAATATCTAAAAGTGGATAATTTACCTTGATATTAGCATCCCTTTCTTTCCAAACCACATGTCTCTCTTCCATAGAGATATTCAAATGAAGACTTTATCTCCAACGTCGAACTCCAAGTCCCTTAAATAGTTGTCAGCATAGCTCTTTTTTTTGAATCTGAGAAGCTTTGATATGTTACTGGTTGACTTGAACCTTTTTTTATTTCATGCACAAGATCAGGTCCATGTATCTTTGTTTCTCGAACATCGTCCTAATAAGTTGGAGTAATATATCACTTTAAATAGAGAGCTTCATAAGGAGCCAATTAAATACTCGAGTGGAAGCTACTATTTTATGAGAACTCAACCAATAAGGGATATTGATCCCATCCACCATTTAATTCTAAATATTATAATCTATGATTATATTCAAGCTTCAGAATAGTTCGTTCAGAATGCCCATCGGTCGGGGGGTGATAGGTCGTGATAAAATTTAATTCATTACTCAAAGAATGTGGGAGACTCCTCCATAATTTAGATATGAACCAATGATCATGATCAGATACAATTGAGAGTGGACACCCATGGAGTCTCACAACTTCCTTCATATATAACCATGCATGTTTGTCAAGAGAGAGATCATCCCAAATAGTGATAATGTGGGAATTCTTGTTGAGTTAGTCCAGCAAAACCAAAATTACATTATATCCTTTTGATTTCTTTGAGAGACCCGTGACAAAGTCTGTAGTGACATTCTACCATTTCCACATTGGTATAGGAAATAGTAACATAATCCCTTTGGACTTTTTTCTCTTTACATTAAAATTATGACATATGAAACACCTTGATATATATTCCACAATCTCCCTCTTCATGTTATCCAACAAAAAGTGTTCTTGGAGATCTTAGTACATCTTGGTTCATATCGAGATGGGTTGTGAAAGATGTGTTATTGTGTTTTATAATATCTTCTTCATTATCAGGGGTGATGAAGGCACAAAAAGATATGTTCCAAACCGAGTCACATCATCATCATTGATATGGGACTCTTGAATCTTCCCTTCATTTTTTGCATTCACCTTATTTTGTAACTCTAGATCATTCCTTTGTGCCTCTTTAAAATTCTCTTGGATAGATGGTTTGGAAATAATTTGGGAAAGGTAGGATTTATTTCTTGCCATTATGATTTCCAATTACATCCATTGCATATCCATGAAGATAGTTTCTTTCTCAATGTACATAATAGATATAATAGTGGGTTCTTTTTTTCATAGACTATCAACTACATTTTTTTTCCTGGATGATATTGAATAAGAAAATCATTGTATTTTATTATCTATAACCATATCATTTGAAAAATATTGATCTCATATTGTGTGAATATATACTTTAACCTCTTATTATCAGTATATATCTCACACTTCTCAATATAGAGGTGGTGACATAATATTTTCATGGATTAAATCAAAACTACTAGCTCTAGATCATGCATAAGGTAGTTCTTCTCATAGATAATAAACCTTCATGAGCCATATTATGTCATATAATAATGATTCATTAGTAAACAAACCAATTCATTTTTTAAGCATCTCTGTATATCACAAAACATTCTCCACTTTCTATTAATGTGACTACATGTGCAGTGATCAGCGCACTATTTATCTCCTTGATGATTTACTCACATTATTCCATCTAAATATATGTTTCCTCTTTCCTTGTTATCATAATTTGGGGGCTTGAAAATCATTATAAATTTATAAAAAAACATCGGTAGTACCCAACTAATCAAAGGAAACTATACATTTCTGTGACACTATAGGGTGTGTGCCATTCCGAATTCATGTTAGTTTTTAAGGGTCCATAAAAATTCACTCATATGAGATCACATGTCCAAAGAATGTGACATTATTCATCCAAATTTCAAACGTTATGATCATTGGGTACATATTCTTATTTATCAATGTCCCAAACAGAAGTCCTAGATTTTTTTGTTGTTCCTCCATTCTATTGGAGTAGATGAGAATATCATCAATAATCACTAAAAAACAATTTCTAAAGTTAATGTCTAAATACTCTACTCATAAAATGAATTAATACCATAGGGTAATTATTAAGTCATAAGTGAATAACCAAAAACTCATACTTCCCATATCTTGTATGGAATACAGTCTTCTAAATATCATCCTTCTTCAACATTAGATGATGATATCTAGAATGAAGATCATCCTTTGAGAAGTACTGATCTTCTCTTAACTATATGAACAAGTCATCAATCCTTGGAAAAGGAAAATTGTTCTTTATATTGATCTTGTTGAGTTCTTGATATTTTATACAAAACCGCATTATTCCATCCTTATTCATCACAATGTGTACTAACACACCCCAAGGTGAGGAACTAGGGCATATAAACCCTTTATCCAAATGTTATTTCAACTACTTAAATAACTCCTCTAGTTCAACATGAGCCATCATATATGGAAACTTTGATATAATAGTAGAGCTAGGTAATTTATTTATGGATAAATCGACCCCATGATACTTGGGAAGTCTGGGCAACTCTTCAATAAAAACATCACCATATTCTGTAATGATAGGAATTTACACTAAGATGGAACTTTCCTTTTACTCAACCAATTAAGTGAGGTATGCCTCTTCATAGGGAATCAACACCCACACCGTTGAATGATTTTTTAATGAAGATTCATTATCATCCTTACATTTTTAGAGAAGAATGGGATTCATTGGAATATGGAACGATTTTTCCTTTTCTCAACCATTGATATATGCTCTATATAACAAGAGCTAATCTACTCCCATTATAGTGTCAAATTCCACCAAGGGATTTATTATTACATTTAATGGAATAATCATCCCACATAGGTCATCATGAGAAGAGTCCAACACATGGATTGAAATGATTTCACCATTTGGTTCTTTTAAAGATATATCTATTTCCTAGTTTCAGGGCTTCGATTCAATTGTTCTAGAAAACATCCGAGTTATATTGTAATGCATAAAACCATAGTCAAATATGAGTTTTTCCATTCTTGAGTTAATAGAATGTATACCTTGTATGACATAATTTTCTTTCTCAACTCCCCCTCAAGTGAATGAATAAATATTCCCTTTCTCCATTTCCATTGGTAGATGATGATGTTGATTACCATTGAGGGCTTGAAGTTTAGTGAAGTAGCTTTCATAGTTCCTTTTGTCACTAATGTTGTAGTATTGGACCATGGGTGGTGTTCTTCATTACTACACCACATTCTCTATACTTCTCATATCCTTTTGACATTTAAGATCATGGTGGCATCCTTTCCCACACTTGATTCATTTCCAAAACCTTTTTAGGTAATTCAAATTGTGATTCATCCCACATTTTTGACATGTGGGTGGTTGAGTTTTCTTCCCACCTTTATCATTAGATCCTCCAAAATGAAACCCCATATTTTGTTTCTCATCACTATAAACTTGGGTCCATTATCCAAGCTTCATATCCACTTTGAGATCACATATAATAACTTCATCATAACTCCAAACATTTTTAATTTCAAAATCCTTCAAAAGGTATGGTTTTAATCCACTAAAGATACTATAATTTTTCATATCATTATTGATAATAAATCCTGAAGAGTAACATGAATGATTTGTCAAATTAGCTTCGTAGATCATGAAAAATTCTTTATCCATTTTGTGTATCTCTCTTAATTCTCTCTCCATCTTTGTATTAATAGTTTATGGGAAATACTTGTTGTTAATCATTATATTAAATTCATCCCACTCAATCACTTCAATTTTATCTCTCTGCTTGGTTTTCTTAATCAAATACCACCTTCGGTTGTACTCTCCATCGAGATGATAAATGTCCAGACTTAGTTTTCCATCTCATAACATTGAATCATAAAAGAGATATTCTCTATCGAGTTAACCCACTATTCCAAAACATGTTGATTAGAAGATCCACTAAAGGATGGAGGTCATTTCCCCATAAAACACTAGAAAGATAGTATCTCCCTCTCAGGTGAAGAAGGAAGTTCCACATTATTCAGGTAATTATTCCTAACATGAGACAACTGGGTAAGAATCACAATTATGTTTTTAACTCTACCTCCCAAATCATTAGTGATGTCATTCGAGGAATCACTGCATTGTGCCTCGCATGTTTTATTGGCCAGGATAATCTTGGTTATATCCATTTTCTAAAATAGAAAAGAATAAAAGAATAGATAAGTCAAAAATTCTAGAATAAATAATTTAATACTTTTTGAAACTAACACTAAAAGTATATATTATGTGATCCCTATGTTTAACATTGATTCTTGTGTGCTTACATGTACCTAGTCTCATACTATGGTTCTGTAATCCTAATTTCCAAATTAACTAAATAGTGCCTCTAATACCAACTATAGAGACCCTACAATTCTTAAATTATGTTTACATATTTTTAAGGATAAAAAACATAAAATCATTACACAAAGAGGATCCAAAGGTTTAGTATCATGGGAAAACTAAAACCAAACATAAATTTTAGAACATAAATATAATCATCTATTTAATTTCATCTTCTATAGATTATTATAGGTCATTGAATTATCCTTAGTAAAAGTAGTCACCTTAGGATATACATCAAATAGGGGTGAGCTAAAATCCCTATAAGTGGATAGACAAGAACATTAACTAGTATAATAGGTATTGAGAAAAATAATTACAATCATCACATAGGAATAAGATCATAATCATGAGAGGAAACATTAAGAAAAGACTTAGAAAATGGAAATTAATAAAAATGAAACATCATGTCATTGTGGTCAACTACCATGTATATTTCTTAACAAATTTAGCATCATTTTTATGCATAATTCACTTTACTCATCAGTTTCTTCACATTACAAAATGCATTGGAGCACTATATAATTCTAGGTGCACCTGTCATATCATAACATTTATATTATCATGAATTTCTCATAGTTCATATAACATTAATAAACATAAATAACCGATGTAAAGGAATTGGATTCATTTCATAAGCATTCATTCAAAAACATTGATTTCTCAAATGAAAGAGGGAATAACATACTTGATACAAGAACCATAAACATTTAGTGAGAATTAAAAGGTATGTTTTTGAAATAATAGTTCTTTTGGAAAACATTGTTTTTTATATAAACTATAGTGGAAAACTTTTATATCCTAGAAAAGGAAATATAATAATGAAAAAAATTATTTTGAAGGGGTAACTTTACCAAAAATGGGGTGAAATAGGGGAAACTCAATAATAGAACATTGGTTTGGAGAATTACCCTTACCTTGTATCCAAACAATTTATTCACATTAACATCCTGTATTATGTCATTAGATTCATTAATTATCAATTAAAAAACCATTTTTACATGAATATGGTTCATTATGGTTTCATTAAGTTCTTTTATAGTCCTTTGGATGAGTTATAGAGTTTACAAGAAGATGGTGTTCTATTTCATAGTTTTCATGTAGAACATGGACAAACATCTATAACTGATATTACATATTATTAATTATATTCTTGGATTTTAACAGATCTTGTAACGAATTTTTCTATATACCATGTGGATTAATAATTATTTAAAATTTTATGATGATTGTTTTAGGTTAATTTGGGAGATTTTTTGATCCCAATGAACATGTTATGTTTTATCATTTAGTATTATGTATACAAGTTGTTTTCAGAAGATAAAATGGAAAAAAATACATATTATAATCTATTTTCAACTAATTAATTTTTTTATTGACATACTTTAAGTAGTCTAATGAAAATATAAGTGCATTGCTCATGATGTAGGTAAATTAATACATCACGAGAGACAATTTCATTTTAACAAATAATGAGAGAGAGAGAGGGGGAAGAGAAATGTATAATATTCAATTACCATGATATAATACCAATATATCAATCATAATCGAGTTATCCTGAAATTATCATAATATAAGTTGATGATATGGGAAGAAATGAAATTAAATTTGAATGTAATTTGAATGAAAAGAAAGAGAGAAAACACCTATTGAATATATTTCCTTTGGGAGCCTCTTTAGGGGAGAGGTTTGGGAATTTTTTGATACCAAGAGCTGATGGATGTGTGGGAGGAGCTTGGGAAGTGATTTTCACAGAATATTTAGTAGACCTAAGGCTTGAGATTTGTGAGGAAATGAGGTTGTGAGGGGCGGTATTTATTGTAGAGGGGAGAGGGGTTTTCTCAATATTTTATTCATTAATTTATCATTTCTCCAAAAGACAAGAAATAATGAGGATTATTATGACTAAAAATAGTAATAAGTGCATGTGAGTTCAAACCAATGTCCATTTACATTATCCATGACTCAATCATGATGCATATATTCATTTATTTAGCATATTTTGTAAATTATCTAATTTCACTATTCACCAAAAATTCACGTATTTCAAAAAAACTCCAAAAATACATTCTAACAATTTTATTAATGTGTAAATTTTAAAAAAATCCATTTTATGGAAATAATTTGCTATATATAAGTAATTTATGTTTTAGTTAAAATCATATTTTATTTGAAAAATATGAATTTTAAAATTAAAACTATTTTTCTAACATTATGAAAAATTAATTATGATCTCTTAAAATTATCAGATAATCATAAGACATAAAATTAATACATTATGAATACTTTTTAGGGGAAAAATTATTTTAAATTATTAAATTAATCTAATAATATTAAAGACTTAACAAAATACCAACACTATAGAATAATTATATCATATTGCCACTTATAGGATGGAAAAATCTTATTTATAATATCATTAGTATGATTCCTATTCCCTTGTTCTGTTTACTATTCAAGAGTGTCATATTACTATTCATAAGGGTAACATTAATATTCATAAGGGGATGTTACTATTAACCAAAAAATAATTTTGTCTTATCAAACTCCAATCATCTTACTAATGGCAACCGTGTCTACCAGATTTTTGGAACTCAAATCACAGTAGTGGAAATTTTATGTTTATAGGTCACATAGTAGTTCATTTATGTATGATCATGTTGAGGGGCTAAAAAAATCTAGATAATGATCATGTTCCCTGGTACAATAGGAGGTATCCACTCTTGTAGTCTCTGAGAAACTCTATTTCCTAGCCCCATTGGAGGTTAATGATATGGAATGTAATTGAGGAAATCCACATCCCAATCCCACTTGTGGGTAACACTTGAAAATTTCATTAGGAAACTCAACTACCTTGCGCATCTGGAGGGTAATTCCTAAAAGAAGTTAATCGGTGAAATCCTATACCCAACCATATTGGGAGTAATAGCCAAAATGTTGTGGTGATCATGCGTGACCTCTCCCATCATTAGGTGTCACCTCAGTGCGTTCCAAACCAAGGAAATTTTACATCTTATCTCAAAAGCTTCTAACATGGAAAAAATTTCATTATACATAGAAAAAAACCTTGGATAGGCTTCTCACATTCCCAAATATGTGTTTAAATGATGGAGATACAGACATTTAATGTATAATAAAACGAGATCAAGGGGTACATAGTGTGTGACAGGACCAATACTACATTTTATCCCACCACTCATCATGGTCATGTCTTTGGTTGGTAAACGGGTTCTCATCTGTGTTGCATTACATGTCATGTAGGTGGAGAACATGGCATGTCCTAGCTAATTAATACCCATGGCATTTTTTCCATCCATGTTCATATATTTGACCCTGTGTCTGTGTACTTCAGTACATGGCATGTGGCATCGCATGGGATGTCACTCATGTACTCAATCCCTGTCTATGCACTTCTACACGGTCCCCCACCCATGTTCTTTTTCACATGGGTTTTTCAACTCGGGATGGTATAAGTTGTGCTAAAGAGGGTTACACATCACTTCCCCCTTAAATGTTCCCAATCCTAGCACTACCACTGAGGGAGATACATACAATGTCTTCTTCATAATACATGGTGTATAGTCAGTATTTTAACAAAAATTTCATGTTAGGTATTTGGATTCATATATTCTCCATTCATTGTATATTCAACATTGAATCTATCTAAAAATTTCAGTTAGGACTATATCTCATGCTTTCTACCCTTCGTTCGCTAAAAATCGATTACTGGGAGTCATGGAGGGTTTCTTCATTTGAACCCCACATTGAAATGGATTCAATCATCATGTTCATTATGTTTATCAAAAAAATAAATCATCCTCACTACACAATGATCTTAGACTTATTCCTTACTCATCTATATTTGGTTGTTTCATTGATCTACCCCTTATTTGGGTGTCTGATAGAGCTCAGTGCCACACGACAATTGTCTAATATGGAACCCTTTGGAATCCACTAGTGAATATCAGGAAGAAGGAAGGGAGAATAACACAAGAACAAAATTAAATTGGTCACGTCCAAGTGTTATTTACTAATCGATAAAGAAAAGGAAGATAAAATTAGAAAATATTTGAATAAACATAGTAAATTTTTTACATGGGCACATGGAAAGGCCACTGGTGGTGTAGATCCAAGAAATTGAGCAGATCTACTAAAAAATTTATTTCAAAGGGAAAAATTTCAACAAAATATGAGTCTTTTCACTTTTTTGGATTTTTCATTGGTGAAGAATGTGCTCTCACAATGATTGAAAGAAAATGATACATTCTTATTACTTAGATTCTCCATGATCAAATGATTTTTCATCATTCATCAAAGGAAGAAGGGAGGACCTCTCATCGCTGAATTACAAAAACAAATGAGACAATCCTAGAAAATTACATTAATTTTATATTTATAGACATCATATGAGGTCAACAATAATTATGAAATTAATTAAATTCAATAATTAATCCACTAAAGCACACCACCAATGAGCGAGAGTTCTGAATTTCCCACACTGACTCACATTATGTCACACCTAGTTAAACACCACATTTTAGACTCCACCATGGTCATAGTTTTCTAGTTTGATTGACAATTTAATAGTTTTCCCATATTCGTTGAGGTATCAAGCACATGAAATATAAAATATATTTAATTTTTTATTAAATTAATTATAGGCACACCAGGCCTCAGAATCACTAATTGTCTCAATGCCTAGCTCTGGAAATATATGATTAGATATTTAAATTTATTAAAAGGAAAACAATTTGGGTCTATATATCATTCCCTATATCAATATTTCCATCCCTAAAAAGAAAAACAAGGAAAAAATGTTGGGATATTGAGATTTCATATGGCTTTCCCACTGCCAAGAACTCTCCTACACATTTTCATGCTTCCATAACACGTTAATAAAAGGGATGGTTTATCCATTCTTGATCCTCTCCTATAAATCCTAGATCATCACCATATGCTTGGTAAATGTGGTTCTATTCTAAATTTATAGCCCACCCTAGTTGATGATGTGGATATTGTGATGATTATATCACATCATATGTGAAAAATGGAAGGTTTCATGCACCCACACCATTTGTGGGGGTAGGTAAAGGCAATATGATACCTCACCAACCCTCTTCACAATCTCGAATGGCCTGATGAACTATGGGGATAGCATGCCTCCGTATCCAAACCTCTATAATCCTCATCATGGGGAGACTCTAAAGAAGACATGAACACCCTTCTAAAACTCCAAGGGCCTATTATGATGGTCTGATAAGTATTTTTCCCTACTCCAGTCTGTCCTCATCCTTTCACAGATGACATTCAATTTCTCTGTTGTTACTTGTACCAACTCTAGGAGCACCAAATATATATCCCAAATCTCTGTACAACACTAGGTTAACCAGAAGGGTCTCCCGTACAAGGCCTCAAAAGTGTTCAGGCCAGTGGTAGAGTGGTAGCTATTATTGTACAAAAACTATACCAAGTGCAGGTGATCCTACCAACTTCGACCATAGTCAAACATAAAAGGCCTGAGCATATACTTCAACACCTAGATAGTGCAATCAGTCTACCCATCAGTATGGGGGTGAAAGGTTATACACATTTGAATCTAAGACCCAAATTCCTCCTTCAAGACTCTTTACAATTGTTATATAAACTATGTGTCATGATTGGAGACTATCATAAGGGGTACCCCATGAATCTGGATGATATCCCATGTGTACAACCACCCCTAACTCACCACTAAACTTCTCTCCTTGATAGTAAGGAAGTGTACCAACTACATGAGTCAGTTAACTATATCCTAGAAGACTTCATGTCCTTTCATTGTACATGGTTTACATGTGAAAATTCTTATAGATATACCACCCCACATCAAATCTGAGATCTTAAAAGGCTACAAAAAAACTATCACTACCTGGAGCTCATACTTTATCTACTAACAAGTGAAGAATAGAGAGACAAAATTAGCTACACTTCAGCTCATGAAGGACCACCAAAACTACTGTTGATGGTCTCTATACATCTTCCCCACACCTGGATGTACATCTAGAGGGGATGTGTGGAACTCCTACATTACTCATTCCTTCATCATGACTGGAACCTTTGTTCTCCCATGGAACAAGTTTTCGTGATTTCATCCTTCATAATATCCTTATGGCGAGTTAACTAGAAATATCTGATCAGATAAGACCTCATAGTCGATGCCTCTCAGCTGGGACTATCTCACTTTCTCAAGTATCAAAGGAGTCAGCCCCATCGATTGAAGATAGTTTTACCCTCCGACTTCACTAGGGTCATCTGTAAGGAAGATAACAACTAAAAAACATCATGCCCTAAGAGATATTTAGAATTACACCTAATGGAATCTACTAAAACATTTCCTCTCCCTGATGTATGGCCTATCTCAATTTCATAATCCTTTAGGAACTCCACCCATCCCCAATGTCTCAGGTTCATGTATTTATAGGTGAAGACGTACATGAGACACTGGTGGTCTAAGTAAACTACAATGCACTCTCTGAGTAGATAGTGTCTCCACATCCTCAGGGAAAAGACAACCACTACCAATTCTAGGTTCTGGGTTGTGTAGTTATACTCATGTAGCCTCATATTCTTTGAATCCTATGTAATAATTTCATGTATTTTCATTAATACACAATTAAAAATAACACATGAAAAATAAAAATGCACTAAGAACTCAAAAACATCCTCTTGTAGTATCAACACTAGATCACCCTTCAACTTATGTATAAACTCATCAAAGGGCCTTTGGCATGGCTCAAACCAAATAAATGGATTCCCCTTCCATGTTTTGGTAGTTAAAGGGGATGAGATGTTGGAGAAGTCTGCCACAAGTCTCTTATTGTACCCCACCATGATGAGAAATCTCTACACCTCTAACATATTCTATGTGGGATCCCAATAAAGCACTACATCGATATATTATATAGATCCATGGCTAAAACATTCTCAGAAATAACATTTCCCAGAAATTAAACCTCATGTTTTCAGAACAGGTTCGTCTAGAGCTTTCAATAAAATTGGTTCTCTCGAATCAAGTCAAGAACCATCCTCAAGTTCTCTATATATTCATCATCTGATGTAGAGTAAACGAGTATGTCATAAATGAGGAAAATAATAATTTTTTCCAAGTATGACTGGGAGACATAGTTCCCCAATTCCATGAAAATGGAGGGGGAGTTCATCACACCAAAGGGAATCACTATGAACTCATAGTGTTTTTGTCGACATTTTAATGCTATATTTGGAACATTAGCATTGCAACCCCTCGGCAGGTGGTTTTCAGACCTGATTTCAATCTTCGAGAACCATCTTGGAATTCATAACTAGTCAAATAGGTCGTCAATCCCTTGAAATTGGTACATGATTTTTATCATTGACTGGTTCAGCTGCAATAATCCATACAGAGCCATAATCTATCCTCCACTTTTTTAAGAATAACACTAGTGTTGCCTGTGGGTCACACTAGGTCTAATAAAACCATTATCCTGAAATTCCTCAAACAACTACCATAGATCCCAGATCTCGGTGGCTTCTATATGATATTCCACATAAGTAATCTGGGTTTTCCTAGGATTAAGTCAATGTAAAACTCCATATCACACACCAGAGGTATTCCAAGAATAATCTTATGGAATGTTTCCAAATAATCATCTACAACTAATGGAATCCATATGATTGATGAGCCTAATTCACCAAGGGATATAATCACCAACTAATGGGTGATGTGTCTAGGCTAATGCTTTATAATTATACTCTCTCTTCCATGAGATCTCACATGGAAGAGAAAGAGAATATAATCCCATTAGTGCATAGGAATCTGACTAGTATGCAATGATAGTCAATTTGGGATCCAACCATAGTTAGACAACCCATACCTAGTATGAAATTATAGGGTTCTATTATGATGACCAAAATTTACCACCTGAACATATTTCCACCATGTGATAGCTCACACTATTAGAATATGAATGATACAGAAGAATCATTCCATGTAGTAACCAGAGGAAAAACATGTTTTGATAGAGCCTCAATTGGGAGCTCTATATCATGAACCAGTAGTATTGAGATGATGGGATTATTGAATCATATTTCTAATAATACATAAGTAAAATTAGAATATGCCAATTTCATACCATTGATAATATTGGGCTAGTGAGGTCATAAACATCCAAATCTTGTAACTATCAGTGACACCATATGCTAGATCCTTGAGCCCGACATGGGTTGCCTAGTGAAAGTGGTGGAAGGACCTCATAGAATCATCCTCTATATTCAAATCACCTTACTTCTCTTTCACATCCCATTCACTAAGGGCCACCCTGTCCACACCTAGGAGATCCCTAACCCATGTGTTGGAGCTGTCAGGGCGGTCCTTAGCTATCTACCTAGGCTTCTCATTATGTCTTTTCTGGGAGTTGCATTCTGTGTAACATCAAACATTACAAGTAATGAACCACCCCTCTCAGAGAATCCATGTCTCTCTACATTGTCTCATCCCTGTGATATTAAATTGATTACGACTTCTCATAGAAGGGTCTACTGCTATGAGATCCTCGACTCTGATGTTTGGTAACTACTGTAGATGACTCATCTCTTTAGTTCCTACCAAATGCTCTAGATTCTTGGTGTCCCTCATTTAAAAATCTCTCTTTCACCAATTCTCACTCCAACACCCTGACATTGGTGGGGATTCAAAAGGGCATGATCGAGGCTCAGATCTCTTTGTGGGGGCCCTAATCAATCTTTTGTGCTTGGAAGTAGTTGTATCAGGTCATGTTGAGTGAGTACTGTGTAATGCCATGAACCATGATGTGTAATCTTCCACTATCATCCATCAATTCTTTGCTCTAGATTCTCCTAGACCAGGATTGAGAGTAGGCATGATGTGTATTACTCTTCATATAATAGCTATTGGAAGATTTCCCATGAGATTTTTGACTCATCAAGCATGCGAATAACGAGGTTCCACCAATGAAAAACTACTTTTTAGAAAAGGTTGGATGACAATTCCATCAAATGATCCGTCGAGGTCTAAATAATAATGACGAAAAAGACCACCAACTCTAGCCAATAATCTAATATCTAATGATCTAGCTCACCATGGAACCTCAGTGACCTCTGGTGATGGAACTCATAGAAAAATATAAGCCTACCCACGTATTCAACATGCTATATGGGGGATTATTGGCTACTCAACAGGTGGAGGTGCTGCTACCTATCCTCCTTGAGGAATGGGTTGTGGGATGAACCCCGAACGGAGGCCTCACCACTCATAGTGTCATCATCACAAACAAGAGCTAGTCTCTTGGATGGCTGTCACTACAGAGACATCCTAAAAGTTATCATATATAAACATGGTAAGATGAGAAGATATATATATATATATATATATATATATATATATATATTTCAAGAAACATGAAGATATGACTCTAGAAGGACAGTCAAAGCCTCAATCCTATATGATTCATGTACCTTTGATCCCTACTACAAATATATCGTCATGTCATGTCAACAAGTGGGTAGTCATGATCTGGATGAATGGACATCCTAGTTATACATCCCATAATATGAATCCATTTCATGAGATAAGAACTCCTGAAACATCAAAAAAATTTCCCTTATCCCAACCAAATCCAATTATTGGGATATATCCAAACAACATCCTATGTAATGAACATGATCTGATATTAATTTGTGATATTCTGAGCCTAGTCAGGGCTCGATCTGAAACTATCCCATTAAAACCTTCATAGGCCAGGGATGGTGATAAGCGTCAAAGGAATAACTAAATCAGGGGTCATTTTCCTATGTAACTATATACACGTACACAACTAACTCAATGCAATGGTTTCGAGGGAAAGAAAGAAAAGATTCAAAATTTCTATAAAATTAACCAATAATACATGAACCTCAAGAAAGTATTAAAGTACATTAGTGTAAACTGACTCTCTAGGTAAAAAATACACATCCAACCAAAAATATGTCCCAACTGAACAAAACTGGAAAAGAGTAAACAACTGAGGGATCCCATCTCCTTTATCCCAATCTATGACCACCATACATGTTCCGGGAACCCAGTATCACTTAGATCCTCTGATTTCATAGTCTACCTATCCTCCTTATACAAAAGACATGACACCTGTTGAAAAATCCAATGTAGGTGTTAGTATATACATAACCAATAGAATTCCCTGAAAAGGGTGAAGGGTGATAAATAAGAGATAGAAATGAAGAAGACTGTTGTAGATAAAATAATTTGCAATGAAAGAGGAAAACCCAATACACACCAAGAGTGAGAGTAATCTCATCCAAACCCAAGGGGTTGGACATAGTATGTATATGTACTACTCGTCAAATATTCTCAACATATAATAAGATTGTGTAATCCCTTAACCATGATAATATATACACGGAAATAATGTGTCATATCCAATGAATATTCACCTATATAGAATAGGGAGTATCCAAATCCATGGTGTAAATACAGAAGAAAAAATATAAATATATCCTCAGTAAAAAAAGAAAAAATGATAGAGTAATGGGATTTCCATATCATATATCAAACAAATCAAAAGTGTATCCAATAGTTCAAAAAATCCATCAATGATGCCCAAAATCTCACGTGTCACCCATGAACAGACAATTCTAATGAACTCAATCACCACACCATGATACTATCCTCTTTGGGCTGCACTAACTCATCCACATGATTTTATGTCTTGTCAAAAAATGTTTCTTGATGGTGAAGGTGTTCCTCTTCCTCATGAGTCTAAGGCCATGTAAAATCATGTGTCTTCACTAACACACCCAGGTGAGGGGCTATAATATATAATGAAGGATCATTTTCCCTAGTGTAATAGGAGGGTTATACACACGTTGTCACTGAGGAACTCCAGTTTCCTATCACGATAGAGGGTAATGATTGGGATTGTCATCAGGGAACTCCAAATCCCATCCCTACAAGTGGGTAATTCTTGGAATGGTCATTGAGGAACTATACTACCCATACCGGATGGAGGGTAATTCCCAGAAGAGGATCATATGGGAACTCTACTACCCATCCCTTTTTGGAGGGTAATGCCTAGAATGTTTTAGTGATCTTGCATGATCTGTGTCATAATCAGGTGTCACTTGAGTCCATCCCAATCCCATAACAATTCACATCATATCATTGAAGTTTTTGAAAATGGAATCATCATGTTCTACATGAAAAAACACTAACTGTGTGCTAATAATGAGCTAAAATATATGTTCAAATGAATGAGATATGAATGTTTGAGGTATTGCAAAAAGGAGATCAGGGGTACATGTCTTGTTATGGGACCCACACGGTGTGTGGTTATACTTCTCAGCATGGCTATTTCTTTGGATGGTATGTGAGTTTCCATTAGTGTATTATTTTACACTATGTAGGTGAACTACATGGTGTGTCCAGGCTAACTGGTACCTGAGCCATGTCTACTGGTCATATCCATGTGCGAGACCCCATTTTCTTGTACTTTAGTACATATTGTGGGGATTCACATGGTATGCCGGCTGTGTACGAAAACAATGTCTGTGTAATTATACACAAACCCCTCCCATGTGGTCTATCACATAGTTTTTTAACCGGTGTAGGGTACATAGAATGTAGAAGAGGATAACAAATTGATTCCATCATAAATTTTCCCAATCCCTAGTACTGCCGCTGGGGGATCTACACACCATGTGTTCTTCAAACTACATAGCGTGAAGTTAGGATTTTTTTAGAAATACCAAATCCAATATTGTGTTTTAAATAGACTCTAAATTCTACATATTTAACCTTGAATTTGTATGAAAACATCAGATATGACTGCATCACTTTCTTTCCAGCCATCATTCTCTAGAAACCAGCCACTATGACATGATGAGGGATTTTTTATTTGGACCACACATGGCCATGGATTAATTCATCACAATCTAGAAGTTTAACCACGAAATCGTTCATCCCCACCTCAAAAATATCCCATATATATTCCTTTATCATCAATCTATTTTCATTTAATCAATCATCCATGTTTATCAGGGCCTGATCAAGCTCATTGTTTCCTGAAAATTGTCGAATAGGGAACCATGGGGACTCCCCAAGTGAAGAACATGAATCAATGTGTGAGAAAAGCACACGAACAAATTTAAATTTAACAAGGCCAAGCATTATTGTCCAATTGATCAAGAAATACCAGTTTAGATTAGAGTACAACTAAATAAACAATGTTATTCTGGCATGTGGGAACCTGAAATGGTCACATGTGGAGCATAACTAAGAACAATATATGATTTTCTCAATTATTTAATCAAAAGTCTTAAAAAAATAATAGATGAGTCTTACCAATTTTTTGGATCAATCTTCGGTGAATAACACACTTGTTCATTGATTATAAGATGATTTTGTTTTCGTTTTTCTTCGATTCACCTTGATATATATATTTTTCAATCCCATCAACTGATTAATAGTTTTTCCATTTTCATTAAGGTATTATGTGAAAAAAAGAAACAATATATTAAATATATTTGTTAAATTAATTTTTGGCACACTGAGCCTTAGTATCACATGTCATTACAGTGCTGAGATATGGAAATATATTTAGAAATATTTCAAAATATTATAATGAAAAATAATGTCTCTAAAGAACATAAATTTGGATTGGAATATACATTATTAATAAAGATATGTGTAACACATCATGTACATTATAATGTCTATGTGAAATTTCCTAACAATAAGCCACATATCCAATACACTCTAAAATTTAAAAATTTCAGATGTACCTGGGGATCAATTTCAATTTTTTATTATCCTTTTGAGACAATTATATGGAGATACATTTAGAAAAACAAAATATCACAATTGATACTCTAAATAATTTATTCCATTACCAACAATTATTTTTTACTACTTTGAGATGCATTGATATAGGTTTGAATAGAATTTACCATTACTATTGTTTCCTCCCCCAGTTTGGGTCATATGTGCTTCCTATCTCCCACTTTATCCCAACAAGTTGAAGTATGAAATATATTTCTATATAATAATTCATAGGGTTCCATTTGAATACATGAATGTATACTATTATTATAGTAAAACTCTTCCAAAGGTAAATACTAATCAAACATACCTTGATAGTCAAGTGAGAATGATCTCAAAATGTCTTTTAATGTCTCATTAGTCCTTTCATACTACCTACTAGTATGACGATGATAAGAAGTTATAAAATAAATATTAGTTTCGAAATAATTATAATGTCTTTTCAAGAATTTTAATGTAAATTAGTGATCAAAATCAGACACAATTTAAAGCAGTTCACCATGAAGTCTTATAAAAATATTAATATAGGTTCATTCAATGTTACCAAATGGAAGATCCATCATTATAGCATGAAAATGTGTATATTTGGTATGTTGATCAATAATTACCCATATGGAATCATTAATTATTATAGTACATGGAAATGTATTGATATAATCCATAGTATTGTCATCCCATTACCACGTCGAAATAAGAAGAGGATTCATAACCCCTCTAGGATGTTTTCTTTCAGCCTTCATGTGTTGAAAAACAAAAAACCCTGAAACATGATCAGAAATTTCCTGATTCAAATTTTTGCAAAAGAAATATTCCTTCAAATATATATAAATGATAGTTAAAGCATATTTTATAGATATTCTAAAGCTATTATCATCATCCAATAATTACTTTTTTAGCTCAGGTATAGCCAGAATGCAAACCCACTTCCCAAATTTATAGATTCAATCTTCATATATGAAGTCTAGCTATATCCCTCATTCATAGATTTAATTATCAATTAAAAATTCAAATCCATATACTAATAAAATACCATCGGTTCTTATAATGATCATTTGGAAACCATTTGAAAAGGGGTGATGTTTCACCTTCCTTGGTAATTCATATATCCATCTATACAAGATCCATATACATAGGATCGATTTCAATCCTCATTTTTTGAATACTCGATGATTTTTCATGATCAATACTTCTTCTACCTTATTTTCCTACCCTTGGAGATAGTGTATTGAAAACAAATAATACATGAGTAGCTTAAGCTATCACCTTTTCCTCATGTAGGGTTCTTTTTGTCAGAATATATATTTCAAACTCTTATGATCTTTATATATTTCACTTCTTTCACAATAAAGATAGTGTTTTCACATTTTTAAAGAAACTATTAGAGCTACTAACTCCATATAATGAGTTGGATAATTTTGTTCATGAGTTTTTACTTCCTTGATGCATATGAAATAACTCTATCATTCTGCATAAGCACACAACTATGTCCTTCATTTTATATATCACTATAAATAACAAGTTAAAAATTACCCCATAGATGGTTTAATATATTTGAATTCACTAATATCCACTTTTATTCATCTAATAATTCTTCACAATTATTTGTCAATACAACCTTATACTCTTTATGACTATGTTTTATAAAGGAGTTAGCTAATTAGAAAATATTATAAATGAAATTCAAATAGTAACTTGTTAAACCAATGAAACTAAATACATCAATTATTTAAATTTCTGTAAGAAATTCTTAAACCGCCTTTTTCATTGTTGTATCACCTAAGATTTCATTATTAAAGAAAATATTATAATGAAAATAAATATTTTAATCCAAAATTAAACATTATTAAATTTACCATATAACAATTTTCATCGAAGAGTTTCTAGAACAACACACAAGTGGAACTTATGGTCATCATATCTATTGGAATATACAAATATATAATCAATGAATCCACAAAAAAATTAATAATATATTCTTTGAAAACACTTCTCATTAGATCCCAAAAATAAAGGGTGTGTTAGTCAGACCAAATGGAATTAATTTAATCTTTCAATTCCCCTACATTTTTTGAAATGTACTATATAGAATAGCCCCTTTAACAACATGTACTTCATGATATCCATTTCTATGATCAATCATTAGAAAATATTATTCTATTTGAACTCGATCAAATAAGTCATTAATGTGAGGAAGTGGATACTTTTACTTTATTGTAATATCAGTGATCTTCTTGTAGTCGATGAATAGCCTCACATATTCATCTTTCTTTTTAATAAAAATAACTAGATATTCTCAATGTGAAAAAATAGAGAGCATAAATCCCTTATCACTTAATTCCTCAAGATTCTTCTCTACCTCAATTTACTACCCCATGGACATTCTGTAGGGTGTATTTGATAATTTATTATACTAGGTATTAAACCAATATAAAACTCAACATCCCACTATAGAGGATGTCTAAGTAAATCATAAAAAAAATGTATCATTTTTTTCATGTACCATAGATACATCCTTAATTTCATCATTTATTTCCTCATACATAGATGATTTTTTCACTTCCACTCCAAAAAATTCATTTAAAATATCTACTGAATGTTGGTCCAGATATGAATCAGTTGATGAAGTCACCCCTATAAAGATAATTAATCCCTTATCATCATCACAGATCATAATTTCATTCTCATTGTAATACATTTTTCATTATTTTTTGAAATTCAATCCATACAAAGAAATATATCAAAATAATCCATATAAATTAAAATCATAAATTCAAGTATTTTTATGTGTAATTATAGGAACTTCTCAATGTATATATATTACAACAAGGATTCGCTATGAGTATTTACTAATAAATTCCTCCTTATGGTGAATTAAAAATATATAATTTAAATAAAAAATGGTAATATATAAAAGAATTAAATGATCTAGAATCAAATAATTTTGTAAATTAATTTGAAGAGATGATTGAATTACCTACCCCCATATGTTATGGGACTTCAATATAATCAGTAGTGATCTAATTATATTTAGATTTCTACCTTGATCTATTATGGGGAATATATCATTGAAACATTGTAAAATATTATACATAATGTCCCATATCATTAAAATTGTAGCATTAAACATTTGTAGCTTCTTTCTTTCCATTTTAATCATGGTCTTGGTGGCTTTTTTCTCCAAACTTATAACAAAATCGCATAACCAATAGGCAAGTTCCTTGATGTTTATTGGTACATTAATTGTAGGAAGGGAATTAATCTCTTACCTTCTTCCCCTTTTACTTATTTTAATTTCCATAGTGTTCAACAACCCTCTTCTTCTCATTCTTTACTTAAAAACATAAGACCTAGAGAATTATTTCTCTATCTTGATAGCACTTGAGACTATATTTTTGTATGATTAGAATGTTTGGGAGACCATTTCCATTTTTGAGGAATGGTTTTAACTCATAAAATAATCGATCATTATTACTGTATGTATTGTGTACATACTCTAAAACATTCTGGGATAACCTTGTAATGTAGGCTTCGTACATAGAAATACTATCATCCTCCTTTTGACATAGAATCAAAAAAAATATATATGTATCCTCTCGATGTTACTGAGGTAAATATCATTCCATGAAATGTTCTTTTAAATACTTCCATTCCATTTTTTGTTATTTCTTCCTCATCCGTTATATTTTTAATTAATGAACACCATAAATCTGCATCACATATTAGACGATAAACTTTTATTTTTACCTTTTTCATTTTTTTACATCCCAATGTGAGAAATATCTTCCCTACAAAACTATTCTATTACAGACCTACAAGTGGGATTACAGTCTCATTGTAAGATGTAATTTTTTTTTTCTAATGATGTGGCCTAACATTGTTCATCCATATTTTTTATCAGGATTATCCATATGGGTATGATTATTGTTCATAACTTGGGACAGTTCTGCCAATATAGTTATAAGTGGTTCGACTCTAGTTGCATCTCTAACTGCAGTATAATTATGTTTCATAGGAGGGAAATCCATACATGGTATATGTACATTGATTCAACTTCCATTCATTCCACTAGATTCCATTTATAAACAATGAAATACAATAAATTATGTTATTAATCATAATGGATATTTTTGAACTAGTAACACACATAACATAAATTGAAACATTATGCATAGATAATATCATAATCATAAACATGGTTTCTTTGGGGATATATTAATAATTAAATCCATTATAAATGTTTGTATTAAAAATGTAAATTATCCTAATCATATCCCCTTAGAGTGGCATAATAGGTGTTCAGTAAGGCCTGTTATCATGAACCAAGTTATATTGAGTCAGACCTAATACCAATTATTGGATTTGTTACCCCTAGGTATATCTTTTCTAGGATCATATCTTCATTTATTATCCATATAGGGATATATTTCTAGGATAACCCACATAATCTCTAATTTACCAAAATTATGGGATGCTATTTTTTTCATAAAATCATTTGCAATCATAGGGTTATTTTCCATAGTCTATGGATTATAAATCTATATTCCAAGGTTTATACTAATCATCCTCTCATATAAACTATAAATACCTCAACCCCAATAGCCCAGAGATGGTGTGTTACTTTATTAAATTGGTATAATAAACAAGGATGTCGCATAATGAAGGACCAAAGAGATTAGTATAACTGTAAAATCTGATAAAAAAATTAGTATTGAATTATAAATTGAGAAGACAAAAAAAATGAAACTCTCTGGGAAGAACCCATAAACTAATAGATTATCATAGCAAGTCATTCATAATATACATCTTATGAAAACCCTGCTTTTTATTACAACTTAAACATGCTTTATTACATAAAACATCACATGATACAACAAAGAAGATCAAGAGGATTAGTGTCTTTGGGGCTTAGGATCATTACATAAAAAACGTAAAACATGAAATACAACATCTTTATTGAAAACTTCCTTTACATGACCACTACATTCCCCTGTACGTAGCATTGCATGGGATAACCTAAGGACATGCATAAGAAAAGGGTGAGATATGAAGCCCAGTAAGGGAGTACACATGGAATAACATGATGAGTACAATACATGTTTGGCAATAGGCATGTCAATAGAGCATAAGAGAAACATGAACATAAAGGCATGATAAAGCATGATAATCATAACATGGAAATGTGGCAACAACACTTAACATTGAATTGGCATGAGCCAAGGCTCATTATACATGAAGAATGAGTAAACCCTCATTGCACATGAAGAATGAGTAAACCCTAGTTTCACTTTAATTATCATGAGTCAACACTCATTGCACATGATGTATCATGATACTATACTTTACCCAATGCATTGGAGCACTATAAGGGAACACACTTCTTAAACATTTCATTTCATGCATAAGTGTGCCACATGGATCATAATACATGGATTCATAAAAAATAATAATTTATTCAAAGATAAAGGAATTCGGAATTAATAAATGAAACTTTATAATCAATAAGTAAATGTTAATAAAGGTGGATCACCTTGATGGAGAAATGGGCATGGTATCCACTAAACAATGGAATTGGATTAGAAAATCGGTGTGATTTCGGCAGCGTAACAGCGTGACATAAGAATTCATAAAAGTGTTTGATGAGGAAGAAACGGGTTCCTAATCATATTTACATGTAATGGACAGTAAGGTGGTCATATAGATACATGTCCCAACAATTGAAATGGAATTTAGATTCATGATACAAAAGTATATCTTGAATGTAAAAGAGGAGAGAAAAGTTCCTTTCGGAATTTCGGCATAGTAACGGGTGTACATGGGAGGAATTTAATGAGAGATAAAGGGTCTCCCATCATTAAAACATAACGAGGGCAGTATGAGGGAGGTGTAAAACCATACCCCAACATTTATAATTGAAATTAAAAGGGAAAACCAACTTAATGAAAATTGGACAAAAATGAGAAAGGAAGAAAAAACTCTTACTTGGAAGTGTGCTTCCAAAGGCTACAGAGAGGCTTGTGAGAGGGTTCTTTGGAGCTTGGGGCACCTTGGGAGGATTCTAGAGAATGTAGGGCAGAGGTTGGACGAACTAAAATGGATTTTAGTGAGGAGGAAGTGGGATCTTGGGTGGGTTTATATAGGAAAGGAGAGGGAATTATTTATTATTTAGGTTTGGGTCCCCTTACATTAAATTAATCCAAACCACAAACCATACCATGGTTTTTGACCATGGTTTTTGGCAAAGGGAAGAGGAAAAAAATATTTTATAAGGACCAAGTCCTAAATTCTTAAAATAATAAGTTTTATTATGTGGAGGTGAGTCACACTCCCACGGAAATTAATTTTAAAAGGCAAAGTGTTGAATATGTCTTGAGGGGTCCATTAATGCTTTGAAAAGTAAGTCAAACACACCCAAAATCACATTATTTTAATTTCAAAACATATATTGGCCTATCATAAGGATCATGATATTTTATTACATCACCATTGGGTCATTATGATGTCATAAAACACATTATATATTTAAACGGTATTTAATTTTTACCCAAAAATTTGACTGTCTCAGAAAATTATGAAAAATTCACCATTGGATAATTTTGAAGTCCTGATTCCAGAAATGAAATTTATTTTATCTAATTTTTTTTTTCTAAATATATTAATTTTCACTTTTAAAATAAAAAACCAACATTTATCGAAAATTCACGGGTTTTGAAAGAAATGGCTTTCAAACCTTAATATAAAATTTTAATTGCATTCATAAAATTATAAGATCATTTATATTTAATAAAAATTAATTTAACAATAATATTATTATTTTATTAAAATATTATTTAATTCAAAAATCCCTTAATTTAATAAAATAGATTTCTTAATTAAATAATAACTAAAAACACCATTTGTACTTAAAAAACTATTTACAATGTATCAAAAATGACTAGAAATTATATTCATTATTAAATACAAAAATAATGTACATGAAAATAGTACTACTTATTTGTCACATAACCCCTTAAAACAGCCGCATAAGACCTAAGGGTATGGTGTGCGATGGTGACAGACTCTTGGTATGGCTCAGATAATATCGCTCGAGTGGTAATCTCTATCAACTTCCACTTTTCCCGTAGACGGTCCCATTCGAGCTTGACATGGTGAAGCTCAGCTTGGGCTTGGTCAAGGGCGAAGCCCAAGGATGCCACCTCTTTTCTGAGCTTCGAAAAATGGGCTTCGTATGGGGCAATTCTACTGGATGAGGCTATTGCTGCCTTTGTCTGAGTAAAATTGGGTTCATTAAAGACTTATATTTATACTAATCATGTGATCACTGTTCAATGACTATATTAACAACGGTCACAATTCTTAACATAAAACCGAAGAAGTTGAAATCTTATTAAAAAAAATTCATAAAGAGACATTTAACTGGATCAAGAGGTATTTTCCATTAATGAAACCTTGGGTCGTTACAATATTTCCCCCTTAAAAAATTTCACCCTAGATATTTTTCTTTTTCCCACACTAAAACAAATGTGGGTAACTAAGCTTCATCATATCCTCCAATTCCCAAGTTTCTTCTTCAAACTTGTGGTTTCTCCACAATACCTTGATGAGGGGAATTGTCTTATTTCGTAGAACTTTTTCTCTATGATCTAAGATCTTCACTGGTTGCTCATCATAAGAAAGATTGTCTTCCAATTATACCACCTCGGAAGAGAGTACATGTGAAGGGTTCAGTATGTACTTCCTTAAGAGAGATACATGAAAGACATCATGCATCTTGGACATAGTAGGTGGAAGTGCTAGTCGATAGGCCACAACCCCAACACCATCAAGAATCTAGATGGGGCCGATGTACCTTGGACTTAACTTCCATTTCCTTCCAAACCTCATGACCTTCTTCCATGGAGATATGACTAAAAACACCATGTCTCCAACTTTAAACTCAAGGTCTCATCGAAGATTATCTGCATAACTCTTCTGTCAACTCTGGGCTGCCTTGATATTCTGCTGAATGGTTCTCACCTTCTCCACCATTTCTTCGACCATTTCTGGTCCAAGCAGTTTACGTTCACCGACCTCATCCCAACATGCCGGTGTTCTGCACCTTTTCCAATAAAGGGCTTCATAGGGTGCCATTTTGATGCTCGAGTGGAAATTGTTATTATAAGAGAACTCATCCAGAGGAAGATGTTGATCCCATCCTCCTTTAAAGTCCATTAAGAACTCTCTCAACATATCCTCAAGTGTTTGGATAGTCCGCTCGGATTGGCCATCAGTTTGAGGATGATAGGTCGTACTGAATTTTAGTTCAGTATTCAGAGCATGTTGAAGACTCTTCCAAAATGTAGAGGTGAATCTTGGATCTCGGTCAGACACAATAGATAGTGGTACTCCATGAAACCTTACCACTTCCCTAATATATATCCGTTCCAGTTGATCCAATGAGAAATCCTCCCGAATAGAAATGAATTGAGAAGTCTCTGTAAGACGATCCACAACAACCCAGATTGCATTGTTGCCTTTGGATATCCTCGGATGTCCGGTGACAAAGTCCATGGTGATGTTCTCCCATTTCCATTCTGGTATGGGCAATGGTTGCATCATCCCCTTAGACTTCTGCCTCTCTGCCTTCACTTTCTGACACACCTGGCACTTTGATGTATATTCGGCGATCTCCTTCTTCATATTATCCGACCAAAAGTTTTCTTTGAGATCTCGATACATCTTTGTGCTCCCTGGGTGAATAGAGAAATTTGAACTATGTTCATCATCCAAAAGTTCCTTCTTCAGCTCTGGACTTGACAGAACCCATATTATTTTCCCAAACCGCACAATTCCTTCTTCATTAACATTAAACTCTGAGGATTTAGCCTTTTTTATAGCTTCCACTTTTTCTTGAATTCTCACATCATCCTTTTGAGCATCCTTTAATCTTTCCAAAAGATATGGTTTAGCAATCATTTGTGAAAAAATTGATGATGTTACCTTCTTTATGATTCCCACGTCCATCTTCATCAAGTCTAGAAGATTGGATCCTTCTCAATTCACATCATTGATAGAATTGTTGGCTCCTTTCTACTTAGGGAATCTGCCACCTTGTTCTCTTTCCCAGGGTGGTAATGTATTGAACATTCATAATCCTTGATGAGCTCTATCCATCTTCTCTGGTGCATATTAATCTCTTTCTGTGTGAATATATATTTAAGACTCTTGTGGTCAGTATATATCTCACATTTCTCTCCATAGAGATAATGCCTCCAGATTTTCAAGGAAAAGATCACCGCCGCCAACTCCAGATCATGCGTTGGATAGTTTCGCTCATTGATATTCAACTGCCTTGAGGCATAGGATATCACTTTATCATTCTGCATCACCACACATTCTATTCCCTTCTTCGAAGCATCACTGAATACCACAAAAACCTCTCCACTTGTGGGTAAAGTGAGCACGGGTGCAGTGATAATCTTCATTTTCAACTCTTTGAAGCATTCTTCGTATTCATCACTCTAAGAAAACTTTACTACCTTCCGAGTTAGCTTGGTAAGAGTGTTGGAAAATTGTGAGAAATTTCTCAAAAATTGTCGATAATATCCAGCTAACCCCAAGAAGATATGGATATCAATTACCAATGTTGGCCTCAGCCATCCCTCGATTGCATTTGTTTTTGAGGGGTCCATAGATATCCCATTGCTTGTGATGATATGGCGTAAGAATGAGACCTCCTTTAACCAGAACTCACACTTGTTGTTCTTTGAATAGATCTCCTCCTTGCGCAAAGGCTCTAGTACAATTCTTAAATTCTCCTCATGGTCCACCTTGGTTTTGGAGTATATTAAAATATCATCTATAAAGACTACCACAAATTTGTGAAGGTAATCTCTAAAGACTCTATTCATCAAGACCATGAATATTTATGGAGCATTGGTGAGTCTGAAAGGAATTACTATGAATTCATATTGCTCGTACCTTGTACGAAAAGAAGTCTTCGGGATATCTTTCTTCTTCACCCTTACTTGATAATATCCCGACCGCAAGTCCACCTTAGAGAAGTATTGTGCTCCACGAAACTGATCGAAAAAGTCACCAGTTCATGGGAGTGGATACTTGTTCTTTATCATGATTTTGTTAAGTTCACGATAATCGATTCAATGCCACATTGACCCATCCTTCTTCTTGACGATGAGGACCGGTGCACCCCATGGTGAAGCACTTGGGAGTATAAACCCTTTATCCAGATTCTCCTGTAGTTGTTTCTTCAGATCTTCAAGCTATACAACAGCCATTCTATATGGAGTCTTGGATATTGGTAGCACCCCAGGTATAAGTTCAATTGAGAACACAACATCTCTTCTTAGAGGAAGACCAAGAAGTTCCTCGGGAAACACATCAACGAATTCCCTCACAATTGGCATTTCTTCAAGGATGGTTTCTTCCTTGGACTCAATCATCTGAGCCAGATATGCGTTCTCATAAGGCAGTAATATCCATGCTTGAGATGATAGAGCTAAATGAGATTCATCTTCCTCCTGACACTTGTAAAGAATCGGTGGTCAATTCTCCAAATGGAGTGTCATTTCCCTCTCCCGACAATTTATGTTGGCTCTATATAAGGAAAGCCAATCCATGGCAAGAATTTCATCAAATTCCACTAGAGAGAGTATGAAGAGGTTCGCCTGGAAATTAAATCCACGCATTATAACAGGGGAGGACTTATACTCATGGGATGCAATGATTTCCCCATTTTCCGTACTCACCAACATCTTTACTTCCATGATTTGGGGTGGTGCTGAGATTGTTCTACTAAACCTTTGAGATATAAAAGAATGTGTAGAAACTGGATCAAAAAGTACATTCACTATTCATGAATGAATAACTAGCGTACCTGTCACAACTTCATTTTTGAGGTTCACTTCGGCAGAAGTGATGGCAAAAGATCTTCCTTGCTGTCTTGGAGGTTGTTGGTTGCCTCCGATAACCCTTGGATTAGGGCACTGATTTGAAAAATGACCCAGTTCATTGCATTTGTAGCATTGAACAACGCTTTGAGGTTCAAACGGAGCGTTCCTCTCCTCTTTCGCAGCCACGTGTCCTTCTTACCGACAGTTAATAGCTAGGTTCCCTTCTCTTCCACACCTGATGCATTTTCTCATCCCCTTAAGGCAATTTCCAGGGTGCTTCTTTCCGCACATTTGGATAGTGGGGTGCTGGAACTTCTTTATGACGTTGGATTTATCCATCGGACCACCAACATTGAGTTCCACCTTACTCTTAATGTCCCCATGACACCCCTATGATTCTTCAATCTCCATTTCAACCTTGAGGGCACATCGGAGAATTTCCTCATAGCTGTCGAAGTCATGGATCACTAATGCTTTCTGCAAGCTAGGCTTCAACCCACCAAAGAAGCGGTCAACCTTGAATTTGGGGGTAACAACAAAGCCTTAATCGTATGGTGTAAGAATTTTGAAGTTTTCCTCATACGCTCCAAAATATTCTTCATCTTTTTGCTTGAGGGAAAGGAATTCCCTTTCCATATTAAGCCGATGGGTGCACGGAAAATATTTATCGAAAAACATCTTCCAGAATTCCTTCCATTCCAAAGCCTTGATCTCCTCCTCAGGCTTTATATTTTTGATCAATGTCCACCATTGATCAGCTTCACCCTCTATACGATAAGAATCCAGGAGAAACTTCTCTTGTTCAGAACATTTAAGGATAGAGAACATCTTTTCAATGGAGTTGATCCATTGTTCAACGATCGTGGGATCAGATGATCCACTAAAAGTAGGAGGCCTTTGTCTCACGAAGCTCTCGATAGCGACTTGTTCTTTCTTAGGGGGGGTTGAACGTTCCTATTTACCCGTCTTTCTATTCAAAACTTGAGTTAAATGAGAGAAAAGCGTGACAAAGTTCGCGATTCCTGCTCCCATTGGATTGGGCATCTCATTTGTACAATCATCACACTGATCATCACAACGATTGTTAGCCCGAGTCCTCCTATTACCGACCATTGGCTGGAATAAAAGGAAAGTTAGGGGTAACACATAAAGGGTAATACAAAGACAAAAGTTTATGACTTATAAATAAACTTTAATTTCATTAACTCATGAGTCTATAGGATTCAATCTAGGATTTTCATGATCTACTTTCTAACATATATTCTTAGGGGAATTTTTCCCTTAATAAGGGTTCATACTAAGATTGTGAATTTATCAAAACATATCCCCTAGGAGTGTCGTAACCAAGAGTGCAGCAAGGCCCGTTGTCATGCACCAGTTCCCGTTCGAGTCTAGCTCAAAGCGGTGTTTTCGGGTTTTACCCCTCAGATACATATATGCCAGAGCCGCCTCTACCTGCTCGTATCCAGACAGGGATGTATTTGTTTGATAAACCACTTACTCAGTACTAAAAAAACATAGGGACGTTTTTATTATACTTAGTCTTGTATCTAAGGCTTTACCAGGGTTTCCTAATCCCAAAAATAACTAAACCTGTCCTCTGATACCAACTATGACAACCCTGCTTTTT
Organism: Viscum album; assembly: GCA_963277665.1. Classification (NCBI taxonomy): domain Eukaryota; kingdom Viridiplantae; phylum Streptophyta; class Magnoliopsida; order Santalales; family Viscaceae; genus Viscum; species Viscum album. The sequence continues at coordinate 975,195,700 of OY728143.1, forward strand.
ATTACAGCTTAAACATGCTTTATTACATAAAACTTCACTTGATACAACAAAAAAGATCGAGAAGTTTAGTGTCTTTGGGTCTTAGGATCATTACATAAAAAAATTAAAACATTAAATACAACATCTTTATTGAAAACTTCCTTTACATGACCACTACATTCCCTTATACTTAGCATTGCATGGGATAACCTGAGGACATGCATAAAAAAATGGGTGAGCTATGAAGCCCAGTAAGGGAATACACATAGAATAACATGAGTACAATACATGTTAGGCAATAGGAATGTCAATAGAGCATAATAGAAACATGAAAATAAAGGCATGATAAATCATGATAATCATAACATGGAAATGTGGCAACAACACTTAACATTGAATTAGCATGATCCAAGGCTCATTGCACATGGAGCATGAGTGAACCCTCATTACACATGAAGCACAAGTAAACCCTCATTGCACTTGAATTAGAATGAGACAACACTCATTGTACATGACGTATCACGATACTATACTTTACCCAATGCATTGGAACCCTATAAGGGCGCACCCTTCTTAAACATTTCATTTCATGCATAAGTGTTCCACATGGATCATAAAACATGGATTCATAAAACATAATAATTTATTACACGATAAAGGAATGTGTAATTCATACATGAAGCTTCATAATAAATAAGTAAATGTGAATAAAGGTGGATACCCTTGATGGAGAAATGGGAATGGTATCCACTACACAATGTCATTGGCTTAGAAAATCAGTGTGATTTCGGCAGCTTAACTGCGTGACATAAGAATTCTTCAAAGTGTTTGATGAGAGATAAAGTAGTTATTCATCATATTTACATGTAATGGACAGTAAGGAGGTCATATAGATACATTTCCCAACAATTGAAATGGAATTTAGATTCATGATACAAAAGTATATCTTGAATGTAAAAGAGGAGAGAGAAGTTCCTTTCGGAATTTCGGCATAGTAACGGGTGTACATGGGAGTCATTTAATGAGAGCAGAAGGGTATCCCATCATTCAAACATAAATAGAGCAGTATGAGGGAGGTTCAAAACCATACCCCAACATTTAAAATTAAAATTAAAAGGGCAAAACAACTTAAAGAAAATTGGACAAAAATGAGAAAGGAAGAAAAAACCCTTACTTGGAAGTGTGCTTCCAAATGCTAGAGAGAGGCTTGTGAGAGGCATCTTGGGAGCTTGGGGCACCTTGGGAGGATTATAGAGAGAGTAGGGTAGAGGTTGGTCGAACTAAAAGGGATTTCAGGGAGGAGGAAGTGGGAGCTTGGGTGGGTTTATATAGGAAAGGTGAGGGAATTCTTTATTATTTAGGTTTGGGTCCCCTTACATTAAATTAATACAAACCACAAACCATCCAATGGATTTTGACCATTGATTTTGGAAAAGGGAAGAGGAAAACAATATTTTATAAGGCCCAAGTCCGAACTTCTTAAAATAATAAGGTTGCTTATGTGGAGGTGAGTCACACTCCCATGGAAATTAATTTAAAAAGGCAAAGTGTTGAATATGTCTTGAGGGGTCCATTAATGCTTTGAATAGTAAGTCAAAAACACCCAAATTCAAATTATTTTAATGAAAAAACATATATCTTCCGAACATAAGGATTATGGTATTTTTTTACATCACCATTGGGTCATTATGATGTCATAAAACACATTATATATTTAAACGGTATTTAATTTTTACAAAAAAATTTGACTGTCTGAGAAAATTATGAAAAATTCACCATTGGATAATTTCGACGTCCTGATTACAGAAATTAAATTTATTTTATCTAAAAAAATTTCTAAATATTTTAATTTTCACTTTTAAAATAAAAACCAACATTTATCGAAAATTCACGGGTTTTGACAGAAATGACATTTAAACCTTAATATAAAATTTTAATTACATTCATAAAATTATAAGATCATTTATATGTAATAAAAAATAATTTAATATTATTATTATTATTTTATTAAAATAATATTTAATTCAATAATCCCTTAATTTAATAAAATAGATTTCTTAATTAAATAATAACTAAAAACACCATTAGTACTTTAAAAAATATTTACAATGTATCAAAAAGGACTAGAAATTATATTCATTATTATATACAAAAATAATATACATGAATATAGTACTACTTATATGTTACATAACCCCTTAAAACAGCCGCATTAGACCTAAGGGTAAGGTGTGCGATGGTGACAGACTCTTGGGGTGGCTCAGATAACATCGCTCGAATGGTAATCTCTATCAACTTCCACTTTTCCCGTAGACGGTCCCATTAGAGCTTGACATGGAAAAGCTCAGCTTGGGCTTGGTCAAGGGTGAAGCCCAAGGAGGCCACCTCTTTTCTGAGCTCTAACAAATGGGCTTCGTATGTGGCAATTCTACTGGATGAGGCCATCGCCTCCTTTGTCTGAGTAAAATTGGGTTCGTTAAAGCCTTATATTTATACTAATCATGTGATCACTATTCAACGACTATATTAACAACGGTCACAATTATTAACATAATACCAAATAAGTTGACATATTATAAAAAACATTTTTCATAAAGAGACATTTAACTGGATCAAGAGGGATTTTCCATTAATGAAACTTTGGGTCGTTACACATCTTCACATCTTGGGGATAAATAAACCGAAGAATAGGGTGATCTCAAATAATCAGTAAGGGTTTTCAATATCGTATATGTTATCATAAAGATAAACAATAAGGCCAGGTGAATAATTAAACACATTCCATTAAAACAAAAACTTGAGCTTAATATGGAAGGAATACAAGTTTAATAAATAATTCCATATAAATATTAACGAGAGAATAAAATGAAAACATGGAAATTTTAATAGTCCAATGATCTCATGGATTATAAATTATTAATATCATAATGAGAGAATGATTAATTACAGCCATAAAAAATATACTATCAATGAATCGACTAAGACACCATACATAAATGGGTAAAACTAGGGTCTAATTTGTCTCATGATTCCTAATGATGCATCGATGGGATATAGAGGGCCATGGAAATCATTTACTATATCAACTAAATTCCTCATATGAAAGGGGTGAAACAGAATCGACATATACATTCATATTATAGCTATCATATGAAATGTAAATAATAACCCACAATCGGTAAACATAATCAAAAACCATCTAGAGTAATACGGTGAATTGTATTCTGGATAGTACATCCCTAGTAAATATAATCATAAATAATTAAATAAAATATGTTTGATAGTAAAAAATGAGTTTGATTATAATAAATCTTAAGATTTCAAATAATTTGATGAAATATATGAACATACCCAAATAAAATAATTGAGGAATTATTGAAGGAAATAAACTTTTTACTTTGGATGGAATAAATATTTTGGAATTTTTTTTATTTATCACAAAATGAGATTATAAACATGGATATCCAATAAAAAATTGAAGGAAGATGAAATTATTTATGAGGCATAAATTATGTCCAACTTAATTGAACAATGTTAAAAATAGTTTTTATGAAACATTAAAAATGGGCCACATTAGTGAGGATTAAGGGAAAATATATAAAAGAGTCTTTAAATAGAACAAGGGAATAATTGTGTACATAAAACGAAAAAATACCTACTCTAGTTTTTATGATAAAAATAGTGATTTTATAAAAATATTAGTCTCTTATATCAGACTATAGAGTGTACATGAAAATTGGTAACTATATGGGAAGTACAATTAATCAAGATTTCATGTCAGGAGGAATTGAAAAGGAAACCTTATAAAACATGAAATTCCCCACCAAAGAAAGATGAATTGATTTGGATGTATAATTTAGGAACATATAACCATCCATCCAACATTAAAAATTTCTATTAGAAAAAGAGTGGGGAAAATCCTGGATAAAGTCACGGGGCCTAAAATAGCAGAGTCCAAGAGAATTAGATCTCATAATATTAGCACACTCTCTAGGGAGGGACACTAAGGTATTAAAGAAAATACAAGAGTTTTCATGGGAATAACATGAGGCTCGTAAGTACACATCCATATTCTCTTACATCAACATGTGTGTAATAATAATATAATTGGATATAAGACTCCTGCATCTATAAAAAATTAAGGTGCTAAAATATGGACTTGAGATCGACTCCCTGATGGATCTATGAAAAGAAATGAATCAGTTTCCACCCCCTCAAGGGATATACCATAGGAGAGGCATTATTCCACCCCATGTGCATAGTATAATATTTTGTAAGGGGAGAGTCCCAATGAATGAATGAAGTACTGAAGGAAAAATGAAAGAACCATCCCAGTTGGGAACAACTACCCTTCTCATGTTACAGTTAATGCATGAAACATAAATGTTCAACATGAGACAACTAATAAGTGGAATCCATCATACCCATATTCTTTTTGAGAGAGATCTCTGAACCATGTTTTCAAATACATTTTCCTCCATGATTCGATGGAGAGAAGGGGCAGAATCGAAATTATTAATCAACGGGGCCAGATCAACGACCATAGAGTGGGCTCAGAACAAAACTACAAGTCCCAAACTTGAAATCCCATTGTGTTGAACTCTTTTGCATGAATTCTAGGTACTTCAAAATTTGGAAGTCATGAATAGTGAAAATATTATTCTTTCATGGATGGTTTGATGCATATTGTGAAACCAACTTGAAGAAAAATACTACTAGGAACCTCAAGTTCAAATATTCCACTGTAAGCGCCCATGATGAACCACATAGAGGAAACAATTCCCCTTAGAATAAGATGTTATCAAGGGACTATTCTTTGGGTTTTAAACAATAGTTTAATTAGAATTCAAGGTAAACACCCCTCCATCACACTTTCTCATCAGTAGGTAGGTCCTGATTGTGCATCCTCTGTATCATGAAGTTGATTTTAGTGGGTAATATTTTTCAAAATATAAATTCCCCCCATATATCTTTCTTTTGATCTATGATCAAAACTAGGTAGTAGTATTTCTTTGAGAATATTCCAAATGAAGATATAGTAAAAACCAACTTGTATTGGGTTGAGATGAGTGAAATGCTATTAAATAATTCTTGTTTTTGTCGGTTTAGAGTGGAATTAATAAGATTAGTGTATTTTGTAGCCTATACAAAGGAAATATCTAGAAACCAATACATTAGGAAAGCCTAAAAATTTCCCAACTAGCTGGTATCACATTAATTTATTGAACCATAACCAAAGATCCATCAAAAATCATTATGGATGATATTTAGGTGGCTTGAATTGAGCAACACAATATGAATTTCCTTCCACCCCCAAACATCCCAAAACTGCTAAATTATTTTTTGAAATGATATTATCCCAAAATGAGGTTTTCACCATGAAGTACCATGAAAGCCTCACTTGAAGATAGTTCATGGAATCAATGAAAATTTTAGTGTCAATTCCTCCACTCCCCACTTCCTGATCCATTATATTCCATGATACACAATGATGAAGACCTTCAACATGTGCATCCAAGATGAGGGAACTAATAATATGTTCAATACTATAGGTAACTAATTTTGGGGTAACGATATCTGACAATACATTCATGGAAATATAGGTAATCGTGCTATTTAACATGGTGAATCATCATTTGAATGAGAGGTACTGGTGTTTTTAATTGCGAACACGTTTAGAAATTTGGTCAACAAGGCCATTGAGATGATGAATTAGAACTCAACCTAGAGTGATTGGGGATCCAAGATACACCCTTAGAAAGATCATTTATTAATTCCCGGCCTCTCAATAATATTATTTCACCTTTCATAAGGACATGATTTTTGAAGGCAAACACTATAATTAACTTAGTTAAAGGATTTTTTGTCCATTTGCAATACACCCTTGGGATTTGGTCGAGCTCTATAATAGAAATGTAGTTTTAATTAAAGAAAATAAGTATATCGTACAAACAGAAAATGTGGAGGGTACCATGAAGTTTGGATTTCTCCAGAATGGACACATATAGACCTCATAAATTCATTTTTTTAAATATCTACTGTGTGAGTACTGAACTAAAATAAAGACACTGGGAGAAAGTGGATCATCATGTTTTAATCCCCAGTCCACCATAAAGAATCCTTAGCTTCTACCAATGAAATTAATAGATATCCAAGGGGAACTAATGAATCTATAGAGGTGGTTGATAAACTATTCTAAGAATCCCCTATTCTATATTACTTTTATGATGAAACTCTACTCCTTCCTATAAAAATATTTTTCAATATCGATATTTAGAGTAATGATATAACCTGTAACATTCTTATTCATATCATTAATCGTCTATTGTGCAATGGAAATGAAAACATGGGTAGACCTACCCGAGATAGAGTGATTTTGTTCCTCTAAAATCCATTTTTAAAGACGTATGGATAGTATTCTATTGATGACTATTGGAAGAACATTATAATAAAAATTTCACATATTAATTGGATGATATTTTTTGAGAGGGTATGGATTTGTGACCATCAGAATGAGGATCAAGGTGGTGGAACATGCAAATCTAGGACAACACCCACCTTGGAAGAAGTCCTGGATGATCACCATAAGCACATTTTTGATGGTTTACAAGGAATTTGTGTAGAAAAATATAGAAATAATATTTGGGCCTAGGGAACTACCATCATTGAGGGAGGAAACAATATCCCAATCATTCCTCTCATCTATAATTCCCTAAAACGTAGTTCATATCATGGGTAACACAATGGGGATGCTGTAAAAAAAGTCTGAATTCCCTGTAGGATTATTGTACTCATTGAAAGGTTTAACTTCATCATGCAAGGAACCATAATAAGATGTGAAAATACATCTAAACACTTGTGGTTAATTGGTGTAGGATCCATGCTTAGGAAATCTATTAGGAGTAATGGAGTGTTTCATCTAACCGATGCATTCTTGTAAGAATATAGCTTTCCTATCTCCAACATTGATCCATGTCACTCTAGATCAATCCTTGGATGAATGGGATCAAACCATGGTTAGACAACCCATACCTAGTATGAAATCAAAGGGATCTATTATGATGACCAAAAGTTACCACCTGAACATATTTCCACCATGTGATATCTTGCACTATCAGAATATGAATGATATAGAAGAATCATTCCATGTAGTAACATGAGGACAAACATGTTGTGATAGATCCTCAATTGGGAGCTCTATATCTTGAACTATTAGTAGAGATATGATGGGATTATTGAAACATATGTCTAATAATACATAAGAAAAAGTAGATTATACAAATATCATACCATTGATAATCTTGGGCTAGCGAGGTCATAGGCATCCAAATCCTAAAAATATCTATGACCCCATATGCCAGATCCTTGAGCCCGACGTGGGTTTCCTGGTGAAAGTGGTGGAAGGACCTCGTAGCGTCATCCTCTATACTCAAATCATCTTACATCTCTTTCACCTCCCCCTACCTAAGGGCCACCCTGTCCACACATAGGAGATCCCAAACACAAGTGTTAGATATGTCAAGGAGGTCCTCATCTATCCACCTAGGCTTCTCATTACTTCTGTTCTGGGAGTTACATTCCATGTAACATCACACATTACAAGAAATGAACCACCCCTCTAAGAGCATCCATGTATCTCTACATTGTCTCATCCCTGTGATATTAAATTGATTAAGACTTCTCATGGAAGGGTCTCCTACTATGAGATCCTTGAATTAGATGTTTGGTAACTACTGTAGATGACTCATCTCTATAGTTCCTACCACATCTCCAGATTCTTGGTATCCCTCATTTATAAATCTCCCTTTCACAAATTCTCACTCCAACACCTTGACATTGGTGGGGATACAAAACGTCATGATCGAGGCTCATATCTCTTTGTGGGGTCCCTAATCAATCTTTTCTTCTTGGAAGTAGTTGTATCAAGTCCTGTTGAGTGAGTAATGTGTATGGTCAGTGAACCATGATGTGTACTCTGCCACTGTCATCCATCAATTCTTTAGCTCTAGATTCTCCTGGACCTAGATTGAGAGTAGGTAGGAGGAGTAGTACTCTTCATATAATAGCTATTGAAAGATGTCCCATGAGATTTTTGACTCATCGGGAATGTGAATAATGAGGTTCCACCAATTGAAAACTACTTTTTAGAAAAGGTTTGATGAAAATGCCATCATATGATCTGTCGGGGTCTACATATGAATGAAGACACAGACCACCAACTCTAGCCAATCATCTAATACTTGATGATCTAGCTCACCGTGGAACCTCAGTGTCCTCTCTTGATGAAACTCACAGAAAATGCTAAGCCTACCCATGTATTCAACATTCTATATGGGGGATTATTGGCTACTCAATAGGTGGAGGTTTTGCTACCTATCCTCTGTGAGGAATGGGTTGTAGGATAAACCCCTAACTGAGGCCTCACCGCTCATAGTGTCGTCATCACAAATGAGAGCTAGTCTCCTGGATGGATGTTACTACAAAGACATCATAAAAGTTATCATATATAAACATGGTTAGATTAGCATATATATATATATATATTTCAAGAAACATGAAGATATGACTCTGGAAGGACAGTCAAAGCCTCAATCCTATATGATTCATGTACCATTGATCCCTACTACAAATATATCGTCATGTCGAGTTGACACGTTAGTAGTCATGATATGGATTAATGGATATGCTAGATATACATCCTTTAATATGACTCCATTTCATGAGATAAGAACTCCTAAAAATTCAAAAAAATTCCCTTATCCCAACCAAATCCAATTATTTGGATACATCCAAACAACGTCCTATGTAATGAACATGATCTGATATTAATCAGTGATATTCTGATCCTAGTCAGGGCTCGATCTGAAACTACCCCATGACAACCTTCATAGGCCAGGGGTGGTGACAAGAATCGAAGGAATAACTAAATCGGAGAGGCATTTTCCTATGTAACTATATGCACACAAACAACAAACTCAATGCAATGGTTTCGAGGGAAAGAAAGAAAAGATTCAAAATTTCTATAAAATTAACCAATAATGAATGAAACTAAAGACCGTATGAAAGTACATTAGTAAAAACTGAATATCTAGGGAAAAAATACACATCTAACCAAAAATATTTCCCAACCAGACAAAACTGGAAAAGAGTAAACAACTGATGGAGCCCATCTCCATTATCCCAATCAATGACCACCATACATGTTTCAGGAACCTAGTATCACTTAGATACTCTGATGTCATGGTCGACCTATCCTCCATATACAAAATACATGACACGTGTTGAAAAATCCAATGTAGGTGTTAGTATATACATAAAAAGTAGAATTACCCCAATGGGGTGAAGGGTGATCAATAAGAGATAGAACTGAAGAAGAATGTTCTAGATAAAATAACATGCAATGAAAGAGGACAACCTAATACACACCAAGAGTGAGAGTAAGTTCATCCAAGCCCAAGGGTCCAGACATAGTAAGTAGATGTACTACCCATCAAATCTTCTCCACCTATAATAAGATTGTATAATCCTCCAACCATGAGAAGATAAACATAGAAAGCATGTGTCATATCCTATGAATATTCACTTATATAGGATGGGGAGTATCCAAATCCATGATGTGAATACATAAGAATAAATATAAATATATCCTCAGTAAAATAAGAAAAAGTGATAGAGTAATGGGATTTCCATACCATATATTAAAAAAATAAGAGGAGTATCCAATAGTTCAAAAATTCCATCAGTTATGCCCAACATCTCACTTGTCTCCCATAAATACACAAGTCTAATGAACTCAATCACCACACCATGATACTATCCTCTTTGGGCTGCACTAACTCATCAACATGATTTTATGACTTGTCAAAAAATGTGTCTTGGTGGTGAAGGTGTTCCTATTTCTCATGAGTCTATGGTTATGTAAAATCATGTGTCTTCACTAAGCCACACAGGCGAGGGGCCATAATATAGAGATAAGGATCATTTTACCTAGTGTAATAGGAGGGTTATACACAAGTTGTAACTAAAAAACTCGAATTTCCTATCATTCTAGAGGGTAATGATTGGGATTTTCCTCAGGGAACTCCACATCCCATACCTACTAGTGTGTAATTCTTGTAAAGCTAATTGAGGAACTCCAATACCCATACCGGATGGAGGGTAAATCCTAGAAGATGATCATCTGGGAACTCTACTACACATACCTTTTCGGAGTGTAATTCCTAGAATGTTTTGGTGATCTTTCATGATCTATGTCATCATCGGGTCTCACTTGAGTCCATCCCAATACCATCACAATTCACATCATATCATTGAAGTCTCTAAAAATGGAATCATCACGTTCTACATAAAAAAACACTAACGATGTGCTAATAACGAGCTAAAATATATGTACAAATGAGTGAGATATGAATGTTTGAGGTAATGAGAAATGGATATTAGGGGGTACATGTCTTGTTAGGGAACCCACACAGTGTGTGGTTCTGATTCTCATCATGGCTATGTCTTTGGACGGTATGTGGGTTTCCATTAGTGTAGTATTTCACCCTATGTAGGTGGACTACATGGTGTGTCCATGATAAATGGTACCTGGGCCATGTCAACTGGTCATATTCATGTGTGAGACCCCATTTTCATGTACTTCATTACATAGTGTGGGGATTGAAATGGGAAGTCACCTGTGTACGAAAACAGTGTCTGTGTAATTATACGCAAACCACTCCCATGTGGTCTATCACATAGTTTTTTTAACCGGTGTTGGGTACACAGAATGTGGAAGGGGATTAAAAATTGAATCCATCATAAATTATCCCAATCCCTAGAACTTCCTCTGGGGGATCTATACACCATGAGTTCTTCATACTACATAGCGTGATGTTAGGATTTTTTTAGAAATACTACATCCAATATTGTGTTTCAAAACGGCTCTAAATTCCACATATATCATCTTGGATCTGTATGAAAACATCAGATATGACTGCATCACATTCTTTCTAGCCATCATTATCTTGAAACCGTCTACTACGACATGATGAGGGATTTTTTATTTGGACCACACAGGGCCATGGATTCATGCATCAAAATTTAGATGTTTAACCATGAAATCATTAATCAAACATCCATGTTTCTCGGGGTCTGATCAGGCTTAGTGTTGCCTGAAAATTGTCGAATAGGGAACTATGGGGACTCCCCCAGTGAAGAACATGAATAAATGTGTCAGAAAAGCACATGAACAAAAATAAATTGAACAAGGACATGCATTCTTGTCCAATTGATCAATAAAGGCCAATTCATATTAGAGTACAAGTAAATAAACAAAGTTATTTTGGTATGTGGGAACCTAAAATTGCCACATGTGGAGCATATATTTGAACGATATATTATTTTCTCAATTATTTATTCAAATGGCTTAAAACAATAATAGACGAGTCTTACAAATTTTTTGGATCAATCTTCGGTGAATAACGCACTTGTTCATTGATTATAAGATGATTTTGTTTTAATTTTTCTTCGATTCACCTTGATCTAGAGATTTTGTATTGTTCGTCTAAGGGATGAGTGAGGAGCTCTTACTATAAAATTACAGAACTAAATGAGGTAACCCTAGAAAATTCCATTAATGATATATATATATATATATAATTTTTTTAAATAAAATAAATACAAAATTAGTTAAATAAATATATTAATTCAATTAAAAACAGAGACATCAAGTGAGGGGTTCGAACAACTCACACCGACTCAAGTTATTTCAGACCTATAGTAAAAATCATGATCCATAATCAACTGTGGTCTTGGATTTTCAATCCCATCAACTGATTAATAGTTTTTCCATTTTCATTAAGGTATTATGTGCACAAAAGAAATAATATATTTAATATATTTATTAAATTAATTTTTGTCACACTGAGCCTCAGTATCACATGTCATTATAGTGCTGAGTTATGGAAATATATTTAGAAATATTTTGAAAAATTATAATGAAAAATTGTGTCTCTAAAGAACATGAATTTAGAATGGAATATAAATTATTAATAAAGATATTTGTAACACATCATGTACATTAGAATATCTATGTGTAATTTCCTAACGATAATCCACATATCCAATACACTCTAAAATTAAAAAATTTCTAATGTACCTGGGGATCAGTTTCAATTTTTTATGATCCTTTTGAGACCTTTCTATGGAGATACATATATAAAAATAAAATATCACAATTGATAATATAAATGATTTATTCCATTACCAATATTGATTTTTTACTACTTTGATCTGCATTGATATAGTTTTGAATAGAATTTACCTTTACTATTGTTTCCTCCCCCAGTTCTGGTCCTACGAGCTTCCTATCTCCTACTTTATCCCATAAAGTTTGAGTATGAAATATTTTTATATATAATACTTCATAGGGTTCCATTTGAATACATGAATGGAGACTATTATTATAGTAAAACTCTACCAAAGTTAAATACTAATCCAACATACCTTGATAGTCAGGTGATAATGATCTCAATATGTCTTTTAATGTCGGATTAGTCCTTTTATACTACCTGCTAGTATGATGGTGATAAGAAGTTCTAAAATGAAGATCAGTTTTTAAATCATTATAATGTATTTTCCAGAATTTTAATGTAAATTAGTGATCAAAATCAGACACAATTTAATGTAATTCACCCTGAAGTCTTACAAAAATATTAATATAGGTTCATTCAAGGTTACCTAACGGAAAATACACCATTATAGGATGAAAATGTAAATATTTGGTATGTTGATCAATAATTACCCTTATAGAATAATTAATTATTATAGTACATGGAAATGTATAGATAGAATCCATAGTATTTTCATCCTATTTCTACGTCAGAATTGGAAGAGTTTTCATAACCCCTCTAGGATGTTTTCATTCAGCCTTCAGGTGTTGAAAAAATAAAAACCTTAAAACATGATCAGAAATTTCCCAATTAATATTTTTGGAAAAGAAAATTCATTCAAATATCTATAAATGATAGTGAAAACATAGTGTATAGATAATTTCAAGCTATGAGCATCTTCCAATAATTAATTTTTTAGCTCAGTTATAACCAGAACACAAACCCACTTCCCAAATTTCCAGATTCAATCTTCATATATGAAGTCTAACTATATCCCACATTCATAGCTTTAATTATCAATTAAAAATTCAAATAATTATACTAGTAAAATACCATCGGTTTTTACAATGATCATTTGAAACCATTTCAAAAGAGGTGATGTTTTACCTTCCGTGGTAATTCTTATATCCATCTTTACATGATCCATATATATAGGATCCATTTCAATCCTCATTTTTTGAATACTCGATGACTTTTCATGCTCAATTATTCTTCTACCTTATTTTACTACCCTTGGAGATAGTGTATTGAAAAAAAAATACATGATTAGCTAAATCCATCAACTTTTCCTCATGTAGGGTTCTTTTTGTCAGAATATATATTTAAAACTCTTATGATCTTTATATATATATCTCTTGTTTCACCATAAATATAGTTTTTCCACATCTCAAAATAAACCATTAGAGCTACTAACTCTATATAATGAGTTGGATAGTTTTGTTAATGAGTTTTTACCTCCTTAATGCATAGGTAATAACTCTATCATTCTGCATAAGCACACAACCATGTCCTTCATTTTATATATCACTATAAATAACAAGTTTAACATTACCCCATAAAAGGTTTAATATATGTGAATTTACTAATATCCACTTTTATTCATCTAATAATTCTTTACAATTATTTTTCCATACAACCTTATATTATTTATGACTATGTTTTCTTAATTAGTTATCTAATTAGAAAATATTATATATGAAATTCAGATAGTAACTTGCTAAACCAATGAAACTACATACCTCAATTTGTTAATTTCTGTAAGAAATTCTTAAAATACCTTTTTCATTGTTGGATCAACTATGATTGCATTATTAAAGAAAATTTTATAATGAAAAGAAATAGTTTTAATCCAAAATTAAACATTATTAAATTTACAATATAACAATTTTCTTCAAAGAGTTTTTTGGAAAACACACAATTGGAACTTATTGTCCTCATATCTATTGTAATATACCAATATATCATCAATGAATCCACAAAAAAATTAATAAGATATTCTTTGAAAACACTTCTCATAAGATCAACAAAATAGAGGGTGTGTTAGTCAGACCAAATAGAATTAATTTAATCTTTCAATTACCCTAAATTGTTTGAAATGTACTATATAGAATATCCCCCCTTATGAACATGTAATTGATTACATCCATCTTGACGATCAATCATTAAAAAATATTTATCTCTTTGAACTTGATCAAATAAGTCATTAATGCAAGAAAGTGGATACTTTTTCTTTATCGTAATATCATTGATCTTCTTGCAGACAATGAATAACCTCACATATCCATATTTCATCTTAATAAAAATAACTAGATATCCCCAATGTGAAAAAATAGAGAGTATAAATCCCTTATCACTTAATTCCTCAAGTTTCCTCTCTACCTCAATTAACTACCCCATGGATATTCTATTGGCTGGATTTGATATAGTTCTTATACCAGGTATTAAAAAAATATAAAACTCAACATCCCATTATATAGTATGTATAAGTAAATCATAAAAAAAATGTATCATTGTTTTCATGTACCATAGATACATCCTTAATTTTATCATTTATTTCCTCATCCATAGATGATTTTTTCACTTCCACTCCAAAAAATTCTTTCAAAATATCAACTGAATGTTGATCCAGATATGAATCAAATGATGAAGTCTCCCCTATAAAGATAATTAATCCCTTATCATCATCACAGATCATAATTTCATTCTCTTTGTAATAAATTTTTCATTATTTTTTGAAATTAAATGCATACAAAAAAACTTATCAAAATAAACCATATACATGATGATAAAATCATAAATTCAAGTATTTTTATGTGTAATTATTGGAACTTCTCAATGTATATCTATTACAACAAGGATTCACTATGAGTATTTATTAATAAATACCTTCTTATGTTGAATTGTAAATATATAATTTTGAATGAAAAATGGGAAGATATAAAATAATTAAATGATGTAGAATCAAATAAATTTGTAAATTAATTTGAGGAGATGATTGAATTACCTCCCCCGATATGTTTTTTGACTTCAACATAATCAGTAGTGATCTCATTATCTTTACCTTTCTACCTTGATATATTATGGGGAATATATCATTGAAACATTGTAAAATATTATTTATAATGTCCCATATCTTTAAAATGGTAGCATTGAACATTTTTAGATTATTTCTTTCCATTTTAATCATGGTCTTGGTGGCCTTTTTCTCCACACTTATAAAAAAATCCCATAACCAATAGGCAAGTTCCATGATGTTTCGTGGTACATTAAATTTTGAATGGGAATTAATCTCTTACCTTGTTCCCCTTTTCGTTATTTTAATTTCCATAGCGTTCAACAACCTTCTTCTTCTCATTCTTTCCTTAAAAAACATAAGACCTAGAGAATTATTTCCCTATATTTATAGCACATGAGACTATATTTTTGTATGAGTAGAATATTTGGGAGACCATTTCCCTTATCGAGGAATGGTTTTATCTCATAAAATCATCTATAAATATTACTCTATGTATTGTGTACATAATCTAAAACATTCCGTGATAACCTTGTAATGTAGGCCTCATACATAGAAATACTATCATCCTCCTTTTGGCATAGATTCAAAAAAAATCTATCTGTATCCTCTCAATTTTACCAAGGTAAATATCCTTCCATGAAATTTTCTTTTAAAGACTTCCATTCCATTTTTGGCAATTCTTCCTCCTCCATTATATTTTTAATTAATAAACACCATCAATATGCATCACATATTAGATGATAAACTTATATGTTTACCTTTTTAATTTTTTACATACCAATGTGAGAAATATATTCTCTACATATCCTTTATATTGAAGACCTACAAGTGGGATTACAGTCCCATTGAAAGATAGAATTTGTTTTCTAAGGATGTGGCCTAACATTGTTCATCCATATTGTTGATTAGGATTATCCATATGGGTATGATTATTGTTCATTACTTGGGATAGTTTTCCTAATATAGTTATAAGTGGTTCGACTCTAGTTGCATCTCTACCTCTAGTATCATTATGTTGCATAGGAGGGAAATACATACATGGGATATGTACATTGATAAATCTTCCATTCATTCCATTAGGTTCCATTTCTAAACAATGGAATACACTAAATTATGTTATTAATCATAATGGATATTTTTGAATTAGTAACACACATAACATAAATTGAAAAATTATGCATAGCTAATATCATAATAATAAAAATGGTTTCTTTAGGGATATATTAACAATAAAATCCATTATAAATGTATGTATTGAAAATGTAAATTATCCTAATCATATCCCCTAAAAGTTTCAAACCAGGTGTACAGTAAGGCCTGTTATCAAGAACCAAGTTATATTGAGTCAGACCTAATGCCCATTATTTGATTTTTTACCCCTAGGTATATCTTTTCTAGGACCATATCTTCTTTTATTATCCATATAGGGATATATTTCTAGTAATACCCATATAATCTCTAATTTACCACAATTATGGGATACTATTATTTTCATAAACTCATTTTCAATCATAGGGTTATTTTCCATTGTCTATGGATTAGAAATCTAGATTCCATGGTTTCTACTAATCATCCTCTCATATGAACTATAAATACCTCATCCCCAATAGCCGAGAGATGGTGTGTTACTTTATTAAATTGGCATAATAAAAAAGGACATCATAAAATGAAGGACAAAAGAGATTAGTATAATTGGAAAATATAATACAAAAATTAGTATTGCATTATAAATTGAGAAGAAAAAAAATAATTAAACTCTCTGGGAAGAACCCATAAACTAATAGATTATCATTACAAGTCATTCATAATATAAATCTTCATATCCTAGGGATAAATAAAAAGAAGAATGGGGTGAGATCAAATAGTCAGTAAGGGTTTGAAATATCGTAGAAGTTATCTTAAAGAGAAATAATAAGGCCAGGTGAATAACTAAAACACATTCCATTAAACCAAAATCATGATATTAATATGGAAGGAATACAAGTTTAAGAAATAATTCTATATAAATATTAACAAGAGAATAAAACACAAACATGGATATTTTAATAGTCCAATGATCTCATGGATTCTAAATTATTAATATCATAATGAGAGAATGAATAATTTCAGACATCATAAATATACTATCAAAGAATCAACCAAGACACCATACACAAATGGTGAAAACCAGGGTCTAATTTGTCTCATGATTTCTAACGATGCATCGATGGGATATAGAGGTCCATGTCCACCATTTACTATATCAACTGAATTCCTCATAGGAAAGGGGTGAAATAGAATCGACATATAAATTCATATTATAGCTAGCATATGAAATGTAAATAATAACCCACAATCGGTAAACATAATGAAAAACGATCTAGAGTAATATGGTGAATTTTATTACACATAGTACATACCTAGTAAATATAATCATAAATAATTAAATAAAATATGTTTGATAGTAAAAAATGAGTTTTATTACAATAAATCTTAAGATTTCAAATAAGTTGATGAAATAGATGAACATACCCAAATAAAATCATTGAACAATTATTCACAGAAATGAAATTTTTTCTTTTGGATGGAAGAGATATTTTGGAAAACAATTTTCTATTTGTCACAAAATGAGATTATAAACATAGATATCAAATAAAAAAATTGAAATAAAATGCAATTATTTATGAGGAATAAATTATGTATAACTAAATTGAAAAAAGTTAAAAATAGTTTTAATAAACATTAGAAATGGGCCATATTAGTGAAGTTTAAGGGAAAATATATAAAAGAGTATTTAAATCGAACAGGGGAATAATTGTGTACATAAAAAAATTAAATACCTACTCTAGTTTTTAGGTTAAAATAGTGATTTTATAAAAATATTGGTCTCTTATAGTAGACTATACAGTGCACATGAAAATTGGTAACTAGATGGGAAGTACAATTAATCAGGATTTCCTGTCAGGACGAATTGAAAAGGAAACCTTATAAAACATGTAATTCCCCATCAAAGAAAGATGAAAATATTTGGATGTATAATTTAGGAACATATAACCATCCTTAAAACATTAAAAATGTTTATTATAAAAAGAGTGGGTAAAATCCCGGATAAAGTTGCAGGGCCTAAAACAGCAGTGTCTAAGAGAATTAGATCTCATAACATTAGCAAACTCTTTGGGGAGGGAAACTAAGGTATTAAAGAAAATACAAGAGTTTTCATGGGTATAAAATGAGTCCATTAAGTCCACATCCATATTCTCTTACATTAACATGTATGTAATAATAATATTATAAGATATAAGACTCCTACATCTGTTAAAAAGTCAGGTGCTAAACTATGGAATTGAGATCGACTCCCTGATGGATCTATGAAAAGAAATGAATCAGTTTTCACCCCCTTAAGGGAGATACCGTAGGAGAGGCATAATTCCACCCCCTGTGAATGGTATAAGATCATGTAAGGAGAGATTCCCAATTAATGAATGAAGTACTGAAGGAAAAAAGGAAAGAACCATCCTAGTTGGGAACAACTACCATTCTCATGTTAGAGTTAATGTATGAACCATAAATTTTCAACATGAGAGAAATAATAAGAGGAATCCATCAAGACCATATTACTTGTGTGATATATCTATGAACCATGTTTTCAAATACCTTTTCCTCTATGAGTCGATAGAGGGAAGGGGAAGAATCCAAATTATTAATCAACAGGGAGAAATCAAGGACCATAGAGTGGGCTCGGACCAAAACTACGAGTCCCAAACATGAAATCCCACTGTGTTGAACTCTTTTGCATGAATTATAGATTCTTAAACATTTATAATTCGTGAATAGTGAAAATATTATTCTTTCAAGGATATTTGGATGCATATTGTGAAACCAAGATTTAAGAAAACTACTACTAGGAACCTCATGTTCAAACATTCCACTGTAAGAGCCCATGATGAACAACATAGAGGAAACAATTCCCCTTAGAATAAGATGTTTTCAAGGGACTATTCTTTGGGTTTGAAACAATAGTTTAATTATAATTCAAGGAAAAAAACCCTCTATCAAACTTTCTCATCAGTAGGTAGGGCCTGATTTCACATCCTCTATAAAATGAAGTTGATTTTAGTGGGTAAATTTTTTCACCATAGAAATTCCCCCCATATATCATTCTTTTAATCTATTATCAAAACCAAATAGTAGTATTTATTTGAGAATATTCCAAATGACGATATAATAAAAACCAACCTATATTGGGTTCATATGAGTGAAATGCTATTAAATAATTCTTGTTTTTGTGAGTTTAGAGTGGCAGGAATACAATAAGTATATTTTATAGCCTATATAATGGAAATATCTAGAACCCAATAAATCAGGAAAGCCTAAAAATTTCCCAACCAATTGGTATCACCTTAATTTATTGACCCATAACCAAATATCCATAAAAAATCATTATGGAGGATATTTAGGTGGCTCGAATTGAGAAACACAACATGAATCTCCTACCACCTTCAAACATACCAAAACTGCTACATACTTTTTTGAAATGATATTATCCCACAGTGAGGTTTCCTCCATGAAGTACCATAAAATCCTCACTTAAATATAGTTAATATAGTCAATGAAAATTGTATGGTCACTTCCTCTACTCCCCACTTCCTGATCCATTATATTCCATGATACCCAATGATGAAGACCTTCAACATGCGCATCCCAGATGAAGGAAATAATAATATGATCAATACTCTAGATAACTTATTTTGGGGAAATGATATCAGACAATATATTCAAGGGAATATAAGAAATCGTGCTATTAAACATGGTGAATCATCCTTCGAATGAGAGGTAATGGTGTTTCTAATCACGAAAACGGTTAGAAATTTGGTTAACAAGGCCATCGAGATGATGAATTCGAACTCAACCTAGAGTGATTGGGGATCCAAGATATACCATTAGAAAGATCATTTTTTAATTCCCAGCCTATCAATAATATTATTTCACCTTTCATAAGAACATGATTTTTGAAGGAAAACACTACAATTAGCTTAGTTAAAGATTTTTTGTCCATTTGCAATACACCCTTAGGATTTGGTCGAGCTATATAATAGACATGTAGTTTTTATAAAAGAAAATAATTATATCGTACAAACAAAAAAGGTGGATGGTACCATGAAGTTTGGATTACACCAGAATGGACACATATAGACCTCATAAATTCATTTTTTTAAATATCTACTATTCAAGTACTGAACCAAAATAAATACACTGGGAGAAATTGGATCATTGTGTTTTAATCCCTAGTCCGCCATGAAGAGTTCTTAGCTTCTACCAATGAAATTAATAGATAACCATGGGGAACTAATTAATCTGCAGAGGTGGTCGATAACCTATTCTAAGAAACACCTATTCTGTATTAATTTTATGATGAAACACCACTCCATCCTATCACAATATTTGTCAATATAAATATTGAGAGTAATTTTATAACCTGCAAGATTCTTATTCATATCATTAATCATCTCTTGTGTAATGGAAATGAAAACAAGGGTGGACCTTCCTGGGATAGAGCGATGTTGCTCCTCTAAAATCCATTTTTAAAGATGTATGGATAGTATTCTATTGATTAATATTGGAAGAACATTATAATAAAAATTTAACATATTAATTGGATGATATTGTTTGAGAGGTTATGGATTTGTGACCATCAGAACGAGAATCAAGGTGGTGGCACATGCAACTCTAGGACAACACCCACCTTGGAAGAAGTCCTGGATGATCACCATATGCACATTTTTTATGGTTTCCAAAGAGTTTGGGCAGAAAAATATAGAAATAATATTTGGGCCTAGGAAACTACCATCATTGGGGGATGAAACAACATCCCAAACATCCCTCTCATCTATAATTCCCTAAAAAGTAGTTATTATCCTGGGTAACACAAAGAGGTATGCTGTCAAAAATGTCTGAATGACCTGTAGGATTATTGTAATCCATGAAAGGGTAAACTTCATCATGCAAGGAACCATAATAAGATGTGAACATACATCCACACACTTGTGGTTAATTGGTGTATGATCCATTCTTAAGAAATCTGTTAGGAGTAATAGAGTGTTTCATCTAACTGATGAATTCTTCTAAGAATACAGCTTTCATATGTCCTACATTGATCCATGTCACTATAGATCCATCCTTGGATAAATGTTACTTCTCATAAAGTTTTCTATCAATACATGACTTCTTGAAAACAAAATTTGTAATGATATCACCACCCCAAAAAGAATCATGTTTCCTATCGTCATTCTCAATATCTTCTTTAAGAACATCAATATCCTAGAAGCGAGAGGGTTTTTTGGACTCCAAAATAAGGAGATAAACTTTTACCCACCACAACTTGTAATGAAAACTATCCCATGATGATTCATTCATAGTCTTATCCCATGAAGCTTTCACCACCGTATTATAATATACGTCTGAATCCCATCAAACTGAGAAGAATAAATGGATTCTACAAGTAATAGTGCCCTTCTAACTAATGAGCTATATAGGATGATCTGATAGTTCCTAAACCAAGTGGTCGACTCTCCCATTAGGGAATGAGTCAATGAATTGAATGTTGTCTAGGAATCTATCATGTGGTAACTTCCTATGGTGGTCCCCCAATTGATTATTACACCATGTAAAGGGATCCCATGTGATCTCTGTGTCTATGTGGCCAGTACATGTTACTAAGATAAAGAACTCTTCTATGTCCTTCCTAAAGAAGACTCCACCCCCTCATTCTATGATGGTTATATAATAATTTTGAAACCCCCTCAAATAATCCAAGAAATATCTCCCATATTTATATTCTATAACTCCCACCAAAGGAGTTTAGGCTCCCTTGCACTGTACCACACATAGACAAAGGAATCATAGTATAAAAATATATTTGAACTGCCCTTCACTGATAAATGTTGACTAGAAATGGTTTTCTTATCCAATGAGAATGTATCATTCTAGAGGATCCATATGTGGTGATTTTTAGTCTCTCCATGCATTCTGTTTTTGAGACCCATTTTCAATGAAGAGTTATCTATATTCACTGACTATTTTTTATGCATGAGGGTAGCAACTAAGGTGGAATTGCGATGAATAAGTTATGATGAAATGAAGTCCAAAATCACCTAAGAAACCAAAACTTATAAAATTCAGATGGCAAAGGAATTAATTAGAGAATATCCCATTGGTAATTGGAACCCCATGATGATAAGTACAAAGGCTTAGAAGAGGACGACTCATTATTCCTTCTCGCACACCCTCTGGTTCACACATCGCAATGTTGTGGAGATAGAATAACAACCATGTCAGATCCTAGATGGGATAAACTACTGAGCTCATTAGAAAGGTGAATAGGTGGAGAACAAGTGTGATCCATTCTAGAGGATAATGTGTCCTATTAGAGAGGTTCCATTCCACATTGACAACCATATTTCCTGTGTCTGGAAGGACCGGGCTTCTACGTAATGGATGTCTGGTCAAGTTTTGGATTAGGGTCAAGACCTAAAGGTGACTAAAAAACCATGTTTCAATGCCTGATACCCATTCCCAGTAAGAGTAATATCGTTGCTCCAAGTCTGGAGACATTGAATGGTGCTCTATAGAAGGATTTAGGTAAAGGGGTCCATCAAAGCCACCTCATAGGGTGTGGAGATATATTTTGTCCTAGATAATTCCTTCACTGGCAGAACAATGTGATGAAAAGTAGTTGTTTTCAAAGGAGGAGGGATTCAACTCATTGAGTGATGATTCCTACAAACAGGGAGGGAATGAACCTATAAAAAACAACATGTGTAGAAGTTTGAAGGATAGAGGTAGACCATAGATAGACACCACGACATGGAGTCAGACATGTAGAGTAGAATGAGGTTTGGTAGGGGATGAGAGATATCTAACTCAAGTAATATCTGTGAAAAATCTTCATCCTAAAGCTATTATGTGTTCAGATCTACACAAAATAAAGGGAAAATTGAGTTAATAATAACATTAAAAAATCTATGATTATATATGTGGAGGGAAGACTAGATAAATTGATTCAAACGTCTTCTTTAGGGTACTCACAACCAATGTGAGAGTCAATCATCAATTTTAATAGATGAAACCTATATTTTATAACATAATGTGGACTTATGAACCATTCGTTCATTATTTTCCCTAAGAGTTGAGATGAAGGTTTAACCCTTTCTGATTGAGGACTGAAATGGGAGAGGGAGTATCTAGTCCCCAAGATAGGACTAGATTTTGGAATATGGAAAGAGGAGGAATATCCACTACAAACTAGGACTCCAGAGTCTGCTAGTGGAATTACATAGCTTCCCTGAAGGAAAACATATGAGATTTCAGTGTTGTAGATCCATCCACTTCTTAATATCATAGGCTTCCTTGTGGAATCTTAGGGATGAGTGGTAGATGAGATAACTGTGGAATATGAGGAATAATTGAGGATAGTATTTTGAGAATATCCTAGTTAGGTGGAGGATAATCCCTAGATCTAGATGAACTGTTGACGAAGACATGTCAGATAGGGTAGGAGGAGGAGCAGACAACACAGAATCTAGTGAAATCAAGTCTAATGGTGACAGACAAAGCAATGAAGGGGCAGGCGACACTAGATCTGTCAATGATGAGGCCACAATCATGGGCGGAGGATAAAGAATGAGAAGAGAAATTTGAGAATCTAGAAGCACGTGAAGCACGTTCTCAAAGATCATTTATTCAATATATTAATAACAATAATATTTTTTGAGTGCCTACCAAGTGTTTACCCATTATTTTATTACTCTTACTCATGCACGCTTAACTGTAGAGTTCTATTCAGATCTGGTGCATTAATGCTGGTGTGATCGCACCAGAAGAGAAAAAACTAGTATTTAAATATGATATTTAATTGTAACATATTTCTATAAATTTGAATAATTTTATAAAAATTAACAATAATTACATTTGGTTAAATATTGATGAAGTGTAACCCAAATGAAAAATGGTTGTTCAGGGAGAATCTCATACCTTATGTCTGAAAGATTTCTACACTAGAACTTAATATCACATATAATGAAAGTAGATTCATTAAAATTTAATTTCAAAATTATTAAAAATTTATCTGTTTTATTATAATTTTATTATTTTCATTTATGGAATTTTTAATGAGTTATGTGATTCAATTCTATCATTTGGTAGTGTTCATTTCCTTGGTTTTCATAATTGGCTCACTTATATACATAAACAATTGATCATGTAAAATGAGAATAATCACCCAGAACAGAATTTATAATTTATTAATGAAAATAAACGATATTTAATGGGATTTTATATCATTTCTTCCAAATATAAGGATGATTCATTAGATAAAATATTAATGGTAAACGTTTATATTTTTTCACAGTTTTTTGATCACCATGAACTAGTTTTGTATTATGAATAATTTTTGTGAATATATACTAGTTGTATAAAAAAAATAATTTATAACAAAAATATTGTAATCTATTTTGAAAATAAAAATGATTTTTTACTATCCATGATGGTGGTAATGGAAAATGAAAATACATTATCCATGATGACGGTAAATCGACACATCACAGAAGATGTTTTTGAATAAAATGAGGGGAAATGGTTTGATGATGGATCATCCATTAACATAAAAAAATTATAGTATGTATATATATATTACTTCCTTTATAATGATACTTGTATAATGGGAGGTGATGAAGGGATTAGTAAAAAATGAAAATAATAAAAAATTAAAATAACAAAAGGGGGTTTTACCACTTGAATTCCTCTCCTAGAGAACCTATATATGGAACATTGAAATGGTATTTTGTGTGAGACTATAATGAAAAAATGTGGGGGAGAGATTTGGGAGAGGTTTTGAGTATAAATTTTATAGTCTTCATGGCTTTGGAGGTGTGAGGTGAAGAGGTGGTGAGGGTGGTAGATATAATAGAGGAGAGGGTTGCTTTTCGATTATTTCTGCATTAGATTATTATTTTAGCACAAGACTATCAATAGATTTGAACTTATAAAAAATATATTTAAATAATTAATGAGTGTTCTATATTATGGGATTACATCATCCATACATCAAATATGACTCAATAATTCATGTATTTATTAAATACTGTAAATTACTATATATTACTGTTTGCAAAAAAATCAACTAATTTATAAAAATGAAATAAAATCACCCTAACCGTTTTTCATTATTTATAATTCAAAAAAGAAACCCATTTTATGAAAATAAATTTTTAAATATCTGAAATTTAATTTTTAACTAAAATAATCATTTACTTGAAAAATACTAATTTTAATACTACAAACTATTTTTGGCACTTACAAAAGTTAGTTATGGTCTCATAAAATTATATTATAATAATTATCCAATAAAATATTAATTTTGGAATCTATTTAATGAAAATAAATGTTATTTTATATAAATATTTTATTTACAAAATTTTGAAAAGATATTTATGTTTCACAAAAATATAAATACTTAATTTTTCATTTTAAAAACATTTATTTAGTTTTTTTATGATATAAATATATTTTATTTTCATTTATAAGATACATAATTTTTTATACTTTTAAATGGGATGTTACTATTATATTGGTCATATTAATATTTCTAATGGTCACAATACAATTCTGGTGGTCCTATTTAATAGTATATTATAGTTTTAAACTTGGTTATTGCATGAAGCCTAAAATATCAAAGAATATAAATTTTAAAAGAGGCATAATATAAAATATTTGGTTGTTACAATATCAACTTTAAAGATTTATTATGATTTTATATATATCACATATAATTATTACATTTATCCTTATTCATTTCCAAGTAAATATTAGTGAGAAAACAAATCACATCGCTTCCAAAGTTAGTACTATGATGTACACATGAGTGACATTATAATAATCTTAAATAATGGAATGGTATAAGATATATGCAATATAATAATTCTAGAAGTATAATAAAATCATAAATATCATATATAAATAATAAATCAGTCAATATTTCCTGTCGTGAGAGGTGGTGTTGGAAATAAAATTACATTAGTTCACGCTGTGGGAGTCCACCATACACATGCTTGACAGTTTCATTACCCATTTTAGGAATGTGTATAGTGATATTGGTTATTCCATAAATATAATAACTTCTCATTATATGTTATATTATGTTCTTATTATATTTGAATTATTATGACATGAATTGTGGTGGGAACCGGAGGAGTAAAAAGAATGAACATAGTGAAGGAAATTAACATCAGTTAGAATATCCTCCTTTAGATCTCTTATTAAGGACCCTAAGGGTGGTTTTTTGGAATATCAGAAGCTCTATAACATGGATAATTATGTTGGGGAGATAATTTTACAGGTTTCTCAAGCTAAAGTCCTTAATAGGTTTGAATAAATTATGGGATAAAGTTCCCTTTTATAATTGAAGAGGAGTGAATTTTTTGTAAATACCAAAAAATATTCAATAATGGGAAGTCACCAACTCTTAAAGTTCTGTAAATATTTAAAAGTATTAGAGTGGATTAATTAAAAGTTATATTAAATCCCCACCTTAAAATAAATAGATGTTTCAACATGTAATTCATTTTTCATTATGTTTTCTTTATTTTACAATTTTAGATTTAACCACAATAACATGTATCTTTTTTAAACTAGGTAATTTATCCTTTATGAATAAAATTAAAAAGATCCTTATTATATAATTTTGAACCACTTATTATATATATCAAATTTAATTTAGTAAATAAAAATCCATTGTGTGTGATAATTTTCTGTAATGTTCAAATCCTCATTTTATATTTAATCATGGTAATTAATTTATATTATCTTTATTAATATTTTTAACCAGAAATTAAATTGAACTTATTTATTTATAAAAAATTATGATTTTAAATATGGAATATATGTATCCAAATTCAAATCATATAACATGTAGAGTTAATTTATCCTTATTTCAACAAATGTGACAAAAAATATATTTAAAAAGTTAAAATTTTCAAAAGTATAGAATGTATTAATATGAAATTTCAATATGGAATTGCTTCTAATGAAATATATTTGGTTAATCAATATAATCAAACTAATTTAAAATTTAAAACCAACTTAATAGATTATTTATCTTTTAAATGATTAAAAATTTATAGTTTTTAACAAAAAATAGTATTATTTACAATTCATCCAAAATTAAATATTTTTCAGAAAATTAAAAAAAATTCCCAACAATATAATTTTAAAATTTATATTCCTAAAATAAAGATAATTTTATCATATAAATTTTATAAATTATTTAAAAATTAATATTACTATTTGGAAATAAAAATTAATAGAAGACATTTTTTTAGAAAATAGTGTTTTAGGCTTAGAAAATTCATTTAGTAAATCATTTATATTATTTTTACAAATATATTTTCATTAAATAAAATAATTAATAAATTTTATTTTATTCTATTGTTATTTATACCAGCATGTTTAATGGAAATTTTATAATGGTCACGTTAAAATAATTATATAAATATTATATAAAATATCACAAAAACTCGGTGTTGGGTGTAACAAAATCTATCGAAAAAATAACTTATTTAAATGAATATTTAATAAAATATTAGATTTTTAGATTCTACCCACATAAATTCCATATCTCCTTCAAAATTCACCACCCTGAAAAAAATTATGTTGCTTCTAAACCCATCAATTCTACATGTTCCCACATAGATTCCTTAATTCGATGGTTTCGCTATAAAACATTTACGATGTGAGCGGTCCTTTTTCAAAGAACATTATCATTATGTTCTAGAATCTTTACCTAATTTTACTTATTAGAATCATCATTTTATAGAAATTTGACTTCTATGTCTATTAAATTTTAAGGATCAAGGAAATACAAATGAAGAGAGATAGATAGAATATATCATGGAATTGAAATTGGCTAATTGGAAGGGTCAATAGTTTAGCTGTCGTGCTAATAAGATCAATAATTTCAAAGGAAAAAATATAACTAAGTATTAGATTGAATTGTTTTCCAAAAATAATTACATTATTTCATGGAGAAATTATTAGAAACAACTTCAAACCAAATTTGAATTCCTAATCACACTGGTGATTGTCATCATAACATTTCTATCGAAATGTTGATACCCTTATGTGTTCTTGAATAGATCTAAAAATCACTTACATTTCTTCAACAAACTCAAGACCTCGTTGATTTTAATATCTATCTTTATCCCAACACATTTTATCCATACACATCATTTTATATAAGGATCTATAATGATCTATCTTAATTGATTAATGAGATCAATTATAATATGAAAATCAAACTATATGACGATGTTTATCCCAACTAGCTTTTACATACATTAAAAAATATCACATCATGTCCTCGAGTAGTTGAATAGTCATATTTGATGGACCATCTATTTGAGGAAAAAACATTGTCCCAAAAACCATCACTTCATCAAGAGATTGCTAAGTACTTTGACCAAACATTGAGGTAAACATAGAATCTCAATCTGATACAATGGAATATTGAACTCCATTTATCCTTACCACTTCATTAATATATTTTCTAGAAATTTAATCTAGAGATAAATATTCTTTGATAGAGATGATCTATTCAAACATTGTAAAGGGGTCGATTATAACCAATATAGTATTATTCCCTTTATATGTTTTGGGATGTCCGATGAGAATTTCCATGGTGATGTTTTCATGTTTCTATTCTGGTATGGGTAATTGTTATAAAATCCACTTATACCTTTTTCTCTCATCCTTAATCTACTGACATACCAAACACCAAAATATATACTCTACGATAACTTTCTTCATTCCATACCACCAAAAATTCCCTTACAAATATGTCTAAATCAAAGTAATTATATAATGAATAGATAATTAAGAAACATGATTCTATTATAATAGATATTAATTCTAATTAAATATGGATGGGCCACATACATAGTTCCTGATCCTTATCGTTCCATCATAAATATGGTTAAACTCAGGAATGTTTCACACCTTCTTTTGCAACTCCAGGAAATATTTATGTACATCATTAATCTTAACATGTATAGATGGATGAACACTCATTTAATAAATATAAAATCTCTCCTCTTATATCATGATTTCAAAATCCAACCATTGGAAATGTATAGATTTTAGATCTTTCATGATCCCCTCCTTGGATAAGATAACATCATACATTCAACTCAAAGAATATTCCACCTTGTTTAATTTATGTAGTTAGTAATGTATTGAGAAATAATAATCCTTAACAATATATAACCATATTTTATATATCATTTTTAGTTACTTCTATGTGAATATAAACATTTAAATTTTCTGTTTAGTATATATATCACACTTTTATCTATAAGGATAATACCACTGTATAATTTATGAAAAATTTCCACAATTACCACAAATCTTGTTTAAAGTATATTTTCCCATTAACTATTAACTTTACAAGCTATATATGATATAAACTTGTATTTATATAAGATAAATCAACCTAATAACATCTTGGAATCATTAATATAGATTATAATCCCTTCATTCACTACAGGGTAATGTAATCACAGGTGAACTGACTAACCTTTTCTAAGGTTACTTAAAATTTTCATTAAATTCATCTATTCAAATGAACATACCTCCCTTATGACTTAACATGGTTATTTTATTAGATATTCATAATAAATTTCCCACTAACCATTTATAATATCTCTCCAAACCCGGAAAAGATCTAATCTCAATCGTAGTTGTTAATTTGGGACATTGTTCAATATACTCCATATTTTATGTATCAACTAAAACACCATCCCTTGATATTTTATCAGGAAAATTGTTTAATTTTTTAGAAACAATATTTTTGTTTTAAATTTTTCATTAAGTTTATCCTTATTTAGATTCTTGAGAAAAATTCTAAATTTATCTTCATGCTCGTCCTTTATCAATAAATATATATAAATATCATCTATACGAACTAGAACAAACTAATGATGGTAATATATAAACAATCTATAAAATATATTCATGATGTTTTTGGGGGAATTAATTATACCTAATTACATCAATCTATACTCATACTGTCCATACCATTTGTGGAATGAGGTCTTGGGTATATCCTCCTACTTTATCCTCAATTTATGATATCCATAATGAAGGAAAATCTCAAAAAAGAATTTAGCTCCATGTAGATTATCAAAAAATTCACCCATATTATGTATATGATACATGTTTTTAATTGGGATCTTGTCTAGCTCATTATAATCAATGAAATTTCACAACGTTCCAGCTTTTTACATAAAACAAAACATGTTGACCTAAAGGTTACATATTTTTCTAAATACATCCTATGTCAGGATTCTCCTAAAGGTTCTTCTTAAATTATTTATTCTCAATCAGGGCCATTATTGTTTAATTTTTTTGTGTGTGGAACAATGTAAGAGTTATATTGGAAACTAAAATTCATGATTTGATGGAATTTTAGAAAACACTCCGAGAATGGGATCAACAAACTCCCACACAATTAGCATATCATTGATGATGCGTTTCTTCCAATCCATATGGGATAAAACCCCTTTTGAAATGTAATCAAGACACATAAAATGGATTTGATTTGTATCATATTTTCATATATTAAATCTCATTGGATCATAATCATAGGTTGGTTTAGAGTATAAAAAATAACTTCCCTTACCACGAATTTATTATCAGATTTATGAAGAGAAAGTTAATACATGCCTAATATATCGTAAAATTCAACCAGTGGGATAATAACATCATTTTTAGGAAAAAATTACCAAAAACTAAAACTAGAGAAGAATCATGGACTTTAGATGTGGTAATCATACCATTATGAGTTTTAACTACTCATTTGACATCTAATCCTTGAGGATGAGAATTAACATTACTTTAGAAAATTCAAATATCAAATTAGTTTCTTTAATATATAAGAATACCTTTAACAAACAAAACAATTTCATTATATAAAAACTTCACTTAAAAAATCCAAGATAGTTAGCATGACCATCAAGTATTGTTAATATGAGTGATTAATCATGAAAAATACTTGATAGGATATCTAAATCACGACATAATATATTCAATCAATGTCATCATAGATATATCCAATGCCATTAACGATCATAATATTTTAAAATCCATAAAAATGGTTGTTTAAGAGATTATAAATTTTCCAAAAATATCACAATGAGTGTCAAACCAAGTGAAAAGTATGAGAACACTCACCATGAACCAAAATGACTATTGGAAAATGCTTGACCAACACTATTAGGGGAAATATCGCCTAGACCCATATTTAACAAAACTACTTTCACAACTAGTATATATATAGGTATGTATTTCAAGGAGAATAAAAATATATATTCCATAAAAAAAACTATATAATGTTGTCCTATATATGGACTCATACTATTGGTTCATCACTATTATCATCCTTGTTTATAATGGTTAACTAAACAAACTCTATTATACTAATGTTAAACTAACAAACATATCAAACATAAATATTAAATAATTATATATTAATATTCACTATATAAAATTATGATATATTCACAAATAGTTTAGCTCTAGTGCCTTTGGAAACTCATATACATATTAAAGTAGTTCAGAAATAAACTATATCATCTCCCACTATGTTATTTATAACAAGAACCCTTACTTGACATGTCATAAATAATATTTTTCATTATAATATAGATAAGGGAATCATATTAAAGGGTGAGATCAGATGGTTAGTAAGGTTAAAAAAGGGAGATATCAATATAACATGGGAACATGATTATGATAAAATCAGAATAAAATTTAAAAATTGTACCCTACATATCATAGAACATAAATACGAGTATTAGAATAAATCATAGGATATTATAAGACATGATTCATACTAGAATTATAGAACCTAATTAATGATAACATGAAATTATCATTATAAAAAGTTGAGTGGAATAAACCTATGAATAGATAATTATTTCCATTTTAGTCAAGAAACTTTTCCAATACTATCATAGTGTATTGGGTTCCCTCCTATAATCATCTTAGTATTCCAGTTTCACACCAAATTCAATCATATGGGTTTGGATTCACTCCACAAACCGACATTGTAGCAATAGTTTACAACCATGCCTATCATAGTGGATTAGGTTTACCTCCCAAACCATCATAGTAGGCATGGATCACTCTCATGAATATCATAGTGATTAAATTCCCATACTGAACAAGGTTCTCTCCCCATTCCGATCCCATTTAACTAGTGATATCTCAATATTTACCAAATACATTATAAGGATATATACGCACCACTCAACACATAATGAAACTCATAAATACATATTATGTGATATTATAAAACAGTAATCATATCAAAACACATGAAAGGAAATGGGTTTCATAACACATTTAACATATTAGATCCCATTAAAAGAAATTATGGTAATAAAAAAATTCAAATTAGAACCCAGGAAATGAAATTGGTTTCATTAATATTTTATCATATATTAAACCATGTAAAAGTAATGAGTTAGATAGACATATTTTCATTGTAATCATAAAAAATAACAAAAAATAAATAGGGTATCATTAGATCATATCCCTTGTAAATACATGAAACAGAAAAGGATGTCATCTTACATTTAAAAAGGTTTTGAAATATTAGTTAAAGAATTTATTGAGGAGAATAACATTTTCACAAGGGAAATTAGATTTTTGAAACATAAATTTCACAAAACAATGTGAAAATACTATTATTTTAAATATACTAATAAAAATATATTGGAAAATATAAAACATTGTGTGATCATGGAGATGATAAATTATATTCATTTCATAAATGTCAAAACAATGATTCCATTCACATTTTCAATAAAAGAAAATTGGGAATTGTTTTGAAAAAGTTATAATGATATATTTTATATCAATGTCTAAAAATTAAAATAAATATATAAATGAACATAAAAATTTATAGTGGAACATTAAAATATTCTTTATGTTTTTAGAAAACATAGATATAGATGAAAATGGGTTTTCAACCGAATAGAGAAATAAATTCATTTTTCATTAAAAATATTATTTTGTTACAATGAGTATATATCAAGTAAAAAATTAATTGAAAACATGTATTATCATGAAATTATCAGATAAGAATAAAAATAATGATTTTATAGAGAAAATTATCATATTATTTCTTCATCTAAATCATAATCATAAACAATACTGATAAATAATGAAATTGTGACATCAAACCCTTACCACATTGGTAACATTTTGAATCATAATCCCCATGAAAAAGATAACACTATATAAATATCTATATCCTTTAATTTTCATGATAATAATAATAATAATATACATTAATTGGTATTATATACACTACATAAATTAATCATTTGTTGAATATGGTATATGACTTCCATAAATGAAAGAGAGACTCAAAATCTATATCTATATGTCTCAACTTTATTCAGACACATTTAGACATCATGTATAATAAATATAGGTTTATTATAAATCAATTCCCGAACCATAAAAACATATAACATAAAATTTATTACTTACTTATGACTATTTATTACCCATTTATTTACAATTCCTAGATCAGTTCATATTTTATGTATTAACTACTTTTTTCCATGTGTGTTTTGATTTGATATTTTTAATTTTTAATTTTATCATGATTTAAACATATATGGAATTTTCAAAATTATATAAATATAAACTATTTTCACAATATATAGATATATATTAGTCTATTATATTAAGAGATAGAAAATAAAACACCACATTTATAGGGAAGGTAGGTCATACATATGCATGAAAGTTGATTCCATTTTTTATGTGCTAAAATAAATTAAAGATAAATAATATATACCAGTTATATATTCATTTTTATTTCATATATATCAAATATATTCACCAAATTTATAATTATTACCTTACATATAAATTATAATTGAAAAAATAATCACATCACTTCATGAGGCAGTAGTCAACCGTACACATGACAGACGTTATCATATTCCCATGAAATTGATTGTTTGAAGGTATATGTTATGTTATAATTATATATATATGTATAAAAATAACATATATATAAAAAATATAAAAGTTTAATACATAATTATTTCAAGCCATGATAGGTTGTGATTGAAAATGAAATACATCGTTTTGTAAGGTGGGAGTCTGCAACACACACAATCGACAGTTTCAACTGCCAATTGATGGAAGAGGAGATGGATAAAAGTTATTCCATAAGCATAATAACATCTATGTTTTCTCTAGATAAATTTTTTTTTTAAAATATTAATTATTTAATGTTATTAGTAATACGAGGAGTAAAAAGATTGACTAGAGTGAAGAAAATTACTTTCACATAGAACAACAACATTTTGATATCGTAATAAGGCCCTTAGGGATTTACTCTTTTTAATAAAAAAATTATTGAATTTGAATAAGGATTTTGGTTACATATTTTTATAGGGTTTTTTTTAGAAAAATGGATGATTATGTGTGAATAAATGTGTTAACGAAGTCAACTTTTATAACTGGGGAAGAGTGGTATTTTTGTAAACACCCAGAACTATTCAAAAAATCGATGTTACTATCACCCAGAGTTACTAAAAAATTGAAAAATAATAGAATAAAGAGATGATATGGACCAACCAAAACTCCAAAAAAAATTAAATCATGTTTTGAACATGTCATTCTTTGTCATTTATGTTTTCTTATTTGTGTTATTTTAGTTTTTACTATTGTAACATGCATTTTTTATTTACATGTATAATTTATCAATCAATAATAAAATTAAAGTTATAATTAATATGTAATTTTTAACCATTGATTATAATTATTAAATTTGGATTTTATATAAATATCTTATGTGTTTGGAAAATAAATTTTAACACAAGAACTTCTAATATGAAAAACCCTTTTTTAACTTAATCTATGAAGTTAAATTTTAATTTATTTATCAATCAAAAAAAAAATTAATTCGATGTAATTATATAATATAATTTATTATGATTAAAAATATGGATACTATTTTTAATAACACAAATCACATAAATGGTAGAATATAATTAATGATTAATCACATAGGTGTGATAAAAATGTGGGGTTTCAAATTGAAAATTTCAAAATGTATAAAATGTTGTAATATCAAAATTCAATATGAAAATAGTCCCAATTACCCAAATGGTATTAATAAATATTTTGTTTTTTTTAAATCATCCTTATAAGTGTTTTAAATGAAAATATATATTTCAATAAAAATACGGGTTTCTTACTATAAATTAAAAAATTAATAAAATTATAAAATTATCAAAAACTCAAATTATGATAATTTTGACATTTTGGTAAAAAATGAAGTTAATTTATTAAAATAAATTTTATAAATGTTTCAAAAAGTTATTTTAATATTTTCAATCAAAAATTAGTAATTTTTTTTTGAGAAAATAATATTATTAAAACATATAAGGACTCTACCAAAAAATATCACCTTTTAGCCAATATGATTTATTTATATAAAACCATTATAAATAATTTTTAAAATGGTTATATATAACAACATTTCTAACATATTAGTAAAAAAAATTATGTTTAAATAATAATATTGATTTTATATCATGTTTTGTTAAAAAATTATATTGTGTGTAACATAAGCCATCAATGAAATTAATTTACTAAAAAAATATTTTTCAAAACATTGGGTGTTAAACTTATGTTCAATCAGATATATCATGTGGCCACATCAATTTTCCTTTTACACTCTTTATGAGTTTATAAAAATTTTCCAGGTTTGATCAATCACTCATTTGATCGATTAACAACTTCATGTAGTCACTTATAAAGTTTTCCAAATTCTAATAATATTTAGTTTTTCTCACATAGTCGATTGAAACCTTCTTGTAAATAGTTGAGTGTTAAGAGAAATTTAAAATATCTCACTCATGTTATCTATTCTGTTCATGTGGTTAATTAATTTTCATTGTACAACTTTTTGGTGGCCTTATAGTTACCGGAACACTTATAAAAAGATTCATATTAATTAATAGAATATATTAAGATAATAGAGACTATATAATTCATTAATAATTAAATTTTTTTCTTGGATTATTGAAATTTTGATGTTTTGGACTATGAAAAAAATCGCCTCTATTTTTTTATCACAAATCATAGCATATATATTGGAATAAAGTACATTATTATTTTTACCATACCATTATTCACATTTTGGGACTTTCAAAGAGTATGTTTAAAGCTTATTAAAGCATTCATAGAGATATCAAAATATGAATTATATGATTTTTTTCATAAATATAAAAATAAGGATATAATATGAAATATAAATGAAAAAAATAATGAATAATAAATATTTCATTATCTTTAATAACCTATAAATAAATACAATATCCCAATTAAATTTCTGAACAATAATATTACTTTGTAGTGTCTTTAATTGTGAAAAGATCAATTGGTGTTTTCCACTGTTTTAAGATAGATTAGAATAAGGTTTAAGTGTTGGAAGAGAATGTGAAGAATCTCCTAGAATAATAACACCATTAGAGATAAGTCTGATATGCTATATTTCCTAATGTAGACTCTATTCAAGATGTCATATAGCTATAGTAGAATCCGGAGTGGTGGAAGTTGAAATTGTTTTCATAGGAATATCTATGGGAGAAAAAATTGCAGTGCTACTCATTATGAGTTAAGTTTAACACACCCTTTTTATATTAATCATAGATAATTATCAACATTCTCTAATCTATAAAAATTTATCCTTGATAACTATAAATCCATCTAATAGAGGGGGACCGCCAATATCATTTCTACTATTTGACTTAAAATTCCTCATTAAATGAGGAAACCATAAACAATTATCAAAAGATCTTAATATGGTCTTTATATCAAACATGGTGAAAAATCAACGTGGGTAATATTTGATGGAACTATTTATAGTTTCATTATCCTTGGATATCATAACTATCTTAGGAAGAATAATATTAAAAAACTATTCAACATGACTAGAAAAATCCCTCTACGTCAAATTCATAGCTTCAATGAAACCATAAAAGTGCATGAATATCTGCATGAATTGTATTTTCATAGAGACCTTCATCGACTCATACAGATTCTAGAGGAGGAAAATTTAAATAGGAACTAAATGAAGTATTTAGATACATTTGGTCCATCTTAAGAATCATATATAAAAGATCTTCTTGATAAGTTCGAATAGGATTATTATGGATTTAAATATCATGATCCATATGATCAAATTTTTAAAAAATATTTTGATGAATGTGAGAAAAAACTATAGAAATTGTAAAATCAATTTCTTCATTTCTACCATATTAACTAGCACTAAACAAACTAAAAAAACTATTTCACAAAAGAGTAAATCATTATTTGATCAGTAAAACTAAGTGATATCAGTATCTAAAATTTCACTATAAGAATCATCCATGGGTATAATATATATGTGAGGATTGGAATCATTCAATGGATCTCTATGGTCTCAGATATCATTAGAATGATTTGGGAAAGAAGGAATAGAATTTTTAGTTGGAGTTGAACTAAACATGTTCTGTAAAATAGCATCTACTAAGAGGTCTCAGCTTCCTTATTCCAAGATAATATTGGTTGTTTAAGCCTTATATAATCTCAATGGAGCACTTGTTAATGATTTCTATATCCTCTACCATATATAGTATGAATACAACTATTTTGATCATCACAAACATCAACGTCCAAAGAATTGGTTTCCAAATCAATAATAGGGGTTTAAGGAGACTTATCCTAACAAGGAGTTGTAGATAACAATATTGGTTCCCCCTATACCAAATATTGTAGGACCTTCTGAACATATATTTTCAATTTTATCACTTCTATAATTATTGATATTTGGTTTAGAAATAAAATATCCATGAGTACCCTCCTCTAAGAGATCTAAATCCTTCCATGTGTCCTATATTTTTTTAATCTATGGGCAACAAGGGATAATCACAATTTCCTCATAAACCATTATTGATGACTTTATAATATTTACGTTTATATCAACTCCACTTTAATTAGAAGAATTCTATTCCTTAAAATCATTATTATATTCCAAACATGACATGAATATTACGTTCATTCAGATAGGATTTTTTATATAATTGTTTTCTTAGACTACTTATTATAGTCATCATGGTACATTTTCATACAAGGGTTTTATCCAATATTCAATATCTTATACAAGGATTGATTCATAAAAAATAAAACTGGAAGTATTATACCTTTCCTCTCCCTAAGGAACAATCCATTTAAACTATTATACGGATGAATTAAATTTTTTATAAGGAAAATACGTGAGTCTAGATGAATTATTTCATAATTCATCAATATTTATCATAATAAAACCATTTAGAATTAACTTCACTCCATTTTCCATTTGATATAAATAGAATAGTTCATGATGCCTTATAATAGAGAAATATATTTTCTTAAGGAAAATAGTGAGATAAATATACTTAAGAAACATATTTTACTACCTATTTAACTCAATAACAATTTTCTTCTTAGAATTATATTTATAGTTACCACTTTCATGGCTCTCTTAAATAAAAAATGGAAATTATTTATAGGGTAAGAATTTTATCAATCTCCACACTAACTTTTTTGTGTAACTTCTAAACTTACAACTAAAAAAGATGAATAGGGAACCTATAATTAACCATAAATAATCATTCTAATGTGATACTATATTTCACATGATTCAATGAGAATATTCATGGGGAACGATTTTACTAATCAGGGATAAATTGGTCTATCACTATCCATAAAACATTATTTCCAACCATGCAATCACAAAACACTCCATACTAGAGATGAACATGGTGTAAACATTTTTAAAACCATTTTCATTTCTAAAATAGATTATTGAGTGAAAAATATTGTTTCAAGGGTCTCATTGTTCCATTGGAACATTTCTTTGAGGTCTTAATTGTTCCAGAATATTCCATAGATGAATATTTAACAGAAATCATTAGTCATGATACTCTAAATAGAGATTAAATTTTTGGTAGGCTAGGTTTTTTATAAATAGTTTTGAAAATCAATCCAGTTTTTTTGAAAGAATAGAGTTCTTCTGGAATATATTTGGGTATATTTATAAGTAATTTATTTCATTTTAAATATTAAATCAACAGAATATTAAGAAATATACTTAAAATAATAAATCAGATAGAGTATATTTGAAAAACTGTAGGGTATTTTGTTTTTACAATTTACCAAAAATAAATATTGAAAATTTAAATTACTGTTTATTAAAATTTATGGATTTTATAAAAAAATCACGGTAGTTTATGTATAAAAAAATAAAATACTTAAAATTACCTTATTATATATTCAAGGAAGATAAATTAGTAAAATCATATACATAGTATGCATTATATATTTAGAAAATAAAATAGGATATACCAAATTATGTATAAAAATAGAGACATAGTAAATCATTCCTAATTATAGCATGATTTAATTAAATCTCTCAAAATTCAATGTATTTGAAAATATTTCAATAATATAATGTTCAATGCCAACGAATCCAAGTTTGATATATATAGTTTTTATACATCGGTCTCAAAAATTGTTTTACAATATCAATATATTTGGACCTAGAATAAGATGTAGGATTTATAAAAATATTATGTTCATTTTAATTGTCACAATTTATAAGAAATTTTCTAAATTGATATATATAATCTATTAATGTTGTGTATTAACATAGAATTAGGGAAAAATGATTCTTGAAACTATATATTCCTTCACAATATTAGATAATAAAAAATATTTCTTATTTCTACAACTCTATGATAGTAGAGAGATTCCAAAAAAGATAAATATTATAAAGGTTCTTTTTTATATCTATATTACTACCACAAATGTTTTCATAAGAATTAAAAAAATCCCAATCATGTACTTTGGAATTAAAAAAAATAAAAATGAAATGTATTATTGGGATATTTAGAACTAATTTTAACAATATTTATATGAAATTCACTAGGGTTCTCTTTAAATCACGAACACAAAAAAAACTATAAATAATTTTAGACTGAATAGAAGTTATATTAGATAAACTCCCATAATACCTCTTTAAGAATTTTGGTAAATTTGTTTTCCAACTTCATCCAAATCTACTATATACTTTTTAATAATATTAGAGTAACTATGCTTTTTCTTAATCCATTATATAAGTATTTTATAATATCTCATTAGAGATATAATTGATTTAAAATAATCACGTTCTAGTTTTGGAAAACTTAAATGACAAGGAAGAACAATTACCCACCAATTACACTCATTTCAAATACATTTTTTTTATTATTTTAGAAAACTCAAAACATAAGGTCATTTTTGGATGAGATAAAAAATAGGATCAATATATATTTGAACTAATAAAATTTTATTTTATATACTTTATATAAATAGTGTATGGTGTACTATTATGTTTGAAAATCTATTAGAATAAAGGAAATTTATGATTATATAATACCAATACCTATGAGGTTTATATAAATAATAAAGAGATTTAGAATATAACAAAATATAATTTGGAATATAAGATCTTTGAAACAAAGTGTTTTTATCAACAGAAATATTCTAATAATATTAAAATTAAGGAATTCACTCCTTAAATCCATTTCTAATAATATAAAATTTAGATGTTCTATATAATGAAATCGTATTATAATGCAATAAATTGTATCTACAGATGATAAGGTTTCCTTATAATCAATTCCTTCATCATGACTATAACCATAACCGACCAGTCAAGATTTATTCCAAACTGTTGATTAAGGTTCATTCGTCTGGTTTCTAAACACATATTTATTGCCAACAGTCATGTTATATTTAAATCTTATTTACATGATATCAATTATTATTACCTATAATATAATTTTACTCTTATTGTATATCCATGAAAAAAAATCCATTTTTGATTACTTATGTAATTATATTTACCTCTTGTTGTGATAATAAACATTAATGTATAATTTGGATTTTATAGTGTCCCTAATTTTTCTAACTTGACTATTACATCATTTTAAATATAAAAGACATAAAAATTTTACATTCATGAATGAAAATGTTTAGAATCTTGTGAAAATTAGGATCATACATAATTAATGAATAATAATCAGGAACGTTTATTTAATTCCTTTATCTTTATCAATCTAAATTTTAACATTCTTCTAACTAAATATAGTCACTTATCGATAAAAATTAATGAAATGGGCGAGCTAAAATGACAGTAAAATGAGGAATATGTGATACAAATAAATATAAAATTGATATTCATAATCATATTCATCACATAATCATCATAGTATCATGATTATAATAAGGAGTGAAATATTTTACAAATTAATGTAATTTGGAATTGAATAAAATTAAACATCATGTCATAGATTTAAAAAACTTCACAATGTTGGGTTTAAATATTGCATCATGTCCATGCGTAACATATTTTCATAACCATAACATCATCATTATGAAAAAACATAGAGTCATATTCATGCATAATACCCATTATCTAATGAGATACATCATTTCACCTAGTTCATTGGAGATATATATAATTCCAGTCCCACCTATCACATCATAATATTTACACAATCATGCATGCCACATAGAAAATATAACAATCATAATAAAAAAACAAACTAGGGAGTGGAATGGGCTTCATAAGGAATAAAAAAATCAATATTTTATAAATAAAAATGGTGTCCCATATGAATAAGGGAAAAAAATATTTGTAATAAACATCATCAATCTTGAGTGAAGAAGAAACAACTCAAGAGAAGAAGATATTTGTTTTAGAATGATTTTTTTGAAAATCATTGTATTATTATTGAAATATAAGAAGGAAACAAGTATATCACAATAAAAATGAAATGGAAAATGTTGAAAGGATATTTATAGAATATTTTAAAAAAATCCATATTGATTATTTCAAGAGATATGAATAACCCAATGAAAAGTATTTGGGTTTGATAATCCACATACCTTAAATCCCTCTTTATTTCATTTTCTTTCTCGTGTATAATAAACATTGGATTATTAATATATAGTTGAAAAAGTGAATTATATCCATTTTTTATTATATAAACATTATAATTATTATTTTCTAATTCATAACACTCTTTGTTAAATTGTAATTATTTTGACATCGTGTTTACATTACATTTTACAGTTTTGTTTTGATGTCACTATATTTGTTTGAGGTCATTCATAAATATGTATAATTAAATCAGAAATTGAAAAATACATATATTTATACATTTATATAACATAGATAAAATATTTTAACCCACAGTAGTTTTTGTGAGATGAAAAGTATTGGAAATTCCTTCATCGGTGATTACTCGACCATTGATGGGACATTGTCGAAAGGGTAGGAATGAGAAGTTTGGAATTTATAAATTTCATATATATGATAATTTCAATATCTTAAAATCTCTTATATAAATTTAAAATAATTCACAAATAATTATTTTATTTTAATTTTTAAAAATAAATTAGAAAAAAATAAAGAGAAGATAAAACCAAAGTGTTGAAAGAAACACCCTCTCTCCTCGGTGTAGCATCTCCAATACCACACTAAAACTCCCTTGATGATTATTTATAGTTTAATCTAGAATGTTAATTGGTTTTATATGTTTATTAATGGGGATACTATGGGTATATCATTATCATTACAATGTTATGGAGTAGTTATTTTCTAAGGGGAGGAAGATGGGGTCCTTACATTTGAGGAGAGGTGTATTTTTAAAATAAAATATTATGTAAAATGTAAAAATTCTAATAGTGACTTTTGAAAAAATATATAATATATAAATAAAATGTAATTTTTTTAAAACATTAAAACCCTTTAAATTTTAAATTCACATGTTTTATTATAAAGGAAAGTGGAAAAAAGAAAAAAAATTATTTTCTGGGATCACATTTGACTTTAGGTTTCAGAAAATGATTTTTTTCTATAAATTATGTTTTCTGTATTTTAGTGACTCATATAAAAAATTAATTATATTTTTTCTCAAGTAATATTTATATAAATTATTACGTCATTAATACATCATTAATGATTAAATTTAAGATACACTAGGTATCTAAAAACAATTTTTACTATTTATATGGAAATTTATATATTTCAAAAAATTACTAAAATAATCACCAATGGAGATTGTTTACAATATGATTTCAAAATTTATATTCATTTTTAAAAAATATATCTCTATTACTTGTATTTCTAATTTCTAATATAAAAATTATGATATTTATGAAATACTTTATATTTCGCTTTATAAAAATGTAAATATATATTCATTCATTTTTTAAATCATGATATTTATTTT
This sequence comes from Viscum album, assembly GCA_963277665.1. NCBI lineage: Eukaryota > Viridiplantae > Streptophyta > Magnoliopsida > Santalales > Viscaceae > Viscum > Viscum album. The sequence goes on from OY728143.1 coordinate 975,239,268, forward strand.
ATGGAATTATAATATTTAAATTTAGTTAAATTAATCATGATAAATATTAATTATATCACATTTTTTTTATTAAGATATAATATTTCTATTCCAAAATGCTAGTTACTATTCCCAATAGCCAGGTTACTATTTCTAATAGTCTTGATACTATCCCACTATACTCATTAATGTTCCAATGTTCATAATACCTCCTCTAAATACCACTAAATTATTTCATTAATTATTCATCTCAATTCATCCCATGGTTCAATATTTATATTTTCATAATTATGAAATGTTTCATAATCATATGGCTCTTTTTATAGTTTTTTTGTAAGGGATGATTTTAGGAGGTTGGAGAGATAAATATTTTCCCATTAAAGTTTTTATATTTAATATTTCCACCATGTAATAATTGAAATTTTAATGGGTTTATTCACTAACTAATTAAATTAGTTTCATTATTGAAATAATTTTTTTCTAGTTCTCTATGTATTTTAGTTTCATATAATTATATAATTTAATATAATACACATTCAATTTAGGAAAAAAATACCTAATAAATTATCTGTTTTTACAGTTTCTAAGAGGTGATCCAGTTTGATTACCATTTTTAGGTCTCTAACAACAACATATAAAGGATTGTATGAATGGGTTCTAATACATTTAATAATAAAATTACATGGTTCTTCCAAGTCTTATAGAAGATCAGCTTTGTCATATCGGTGTAATTTTTCTAATATGGGAGATTCATTATCCAAATCCATAAATTAGAGATTATAATTGTTTGGGTTTATTCATATTCATATTTGACATATCATCCTAATGACCATAAAAATAGTCTTTAGGATAATGTGTATCTTTCTCATAAAAATAGACAGGTGTAGATACTTCCACATCATTAGATATTATATTAATAAAATTTATATCATTAATTAGAGGATGAATAACCTTATAAAATACAATTATTACTCTGTTGGGAAAACATTTCACGATTATATTTTCTATTAAAATAAATAAATGATAAAAAAATATTTTAAAGTAATCAACCATTAGATCTATAACATTCCTTATTTTATTGGGTTATTATATTAATAGTTGTTTTTAAGAACATTTTAGATGAAATATGAATTTATATTGATAACTTCATCCCAAAAGTGAACATGTAGGTCTTACTCATTTAGCATAGTTTAGGAAATCTCTTCAAGGGTTGTATTTATCCTTCCAACAACACTATTTTTTTAAAGGGATCTTAGAAAATAAATATTTTTATTATCACCATGTTTTGATCGTATGGTTTTTGTTCCATTATTTTCAATCTTAAATTCATTATAATTTCTCAAGGTAATGGTGGTAATTATGCTATAATTTTATGAAGATGTATCCATTTTAAGAAACATAAAAAATATTCACTTTTATAAGAGAGGAAATAAAACCATGAGAATCTTGAACAATAAACAAAAATAATATATGAATATTGATTTCCTACTATTCTAGACACTCTTGATGGTCCAAATAAATCAAAATCAAAAAACTCTTGGGGTTGACAGGTTGAAACCCATATTATTGGTCTAAAAGGAGTCTTATGATAATTTCTATTTTTAAAGGGATATCATACCTACTATTTTATAAATTTTAGATTAGGAGGATCATAGACTAATATTTTCTTATTTACATATATATGTGACGGTATGTTTTAATTCCATATTGTTTTATTTTATAACCAAGATTTGTTATTAAATGAACATAAGAAACATTTTGTAAAATTAATCCATCCATATAAACATCATACACATTATAATTCCAAAAATAATAAAATAATAAATTATTCTTAGTGTCATAAATATTATAATAATAATTTTTAAAACATAACCGAAACCATAATCAAATAATTTATAAATAAAAATATAATTATATTTTAAACCATAAACATACAAAACTCTATCTACTACAATATATTAGGAGTTACTGATTTTTCATTGGACAAATATTTCTCCATTATATTTTTTTACCAAAAGTAGCATACCCACGATCAACTTTCACAAGATTCTTAAATCATGGGACCTACCCCATTATATATATAGAACCTATACTATTAAAAACCCATTAGTGTTTACTAGTACTCTTCATGAATTTTATATACATAAAATTAATTAAGCAATAAATTTGGTACACATATTTTCATAGGCCCAAAAATGTTGTCACAAGATAATTTGTCAATCCATAAATTCTTAACAAAAATATAAATAGAAAAATTATAACTTACAAAAATATTTACATTATTTTGCGATTTTAACTTTGGTCATATCTAGGAATTTATGATTGTGTACATGTAAAATAATTATATTTCTAAATATTTTTGACCAAGCTGGTATCCAATTCTAGTTATATATATTGGTTTGGAATGTTTACTAAGAATAATTACAATTTTTTCTCTTCGCTTGGTTAATTTTTCATGATACATCTTGATTTTTTTCATTATAAAATTTTTCTTAATTTTTTCCTTTAAGTGATAATCATAAATTTTTTCAATACTATAATCATATTTTCATGTTGCTGAGAAATAATGGTTTTACTCCTATATTTATTTTTATATTTTTACTAATCATTATGTATTCATTAATAGTGAAATATTCAAATAAATAATTATTAGGAATATCGGTATCACCATTACACTCCCATTTAGAGAAGACATAAGTATATGGTGTTGCCTATGATGCAGAGTCAATAAAAAATTGATTTCATAATCAACAAGCAGTATCCTTACATTATTCTAAGTCACTGGAGTTATCTTTTGTATAAATCTAGCTATATTTTATTTCCTTATTTAATTTATTCCATTTATCTTCATATTTACTCTTTAATTTTATATTTGGGAAATATTCTTAAATTTTCCATTTTAGTTTTCACTCAAAAAATGACACTTCTCCAAACTGGTAATTGTTTTTATATTATAATTTTCAATCATAACATTCTTCATAATTGGATTTTAGGAAGATATTTTTCTTCATATGACAAATGTTAAAAATTATAGATTGATTATCCATTAATTTATCAATATTTTATTCAACTTCACTCTCACTGGTTTTGTCATCTTTAAAAACATATGTTTATTTTGAATGAGGACGCATTGAAAGAATTAAAGTATTGGGTTTAATATTCTTATCCATGTTTACATTTAGTTCCTCCTCATAAATAACTAATTTGATAATTACTTTTTTGACAATAAATATACTACTAAAACATTATTCTCTTGTGAGAAAAAGAAATTATTTTATAATTATTATGAAAACATCTCAATAATAACCATACGTGAGCTTTTTTATCTACCTTTATCCTAGAGAAAACTTGGAATTAATTATTTAATTGAAACTAAGATACATATCAAAAATATATTCATCATGCTTCTTTTTTAATGTAACATATTTAATCCTAATTATATTTTATATCATTTCATTAATAATTGATTTTCATTCATGATATATAGAATGGGGATCCATGCTTTGAAAAGAAATATCAGAAGAAGATATTCTATAAAACTCATCTTCAACTAAAGCACAATATAAGGAATTATTTTTTTTGAAATTAAAATTTTAAGTAAATTTATTAACATAACTACACTATTTCATATGAGGGTTTGTATTTTATATTGATCTTTTATATTAGGTTAAATATCAGAACCCATACACTAAAAAATAATTTTCATTTTAATTTTCCATTGATCAATAAATTACCAAATAAAATAACGTTCCATTTATATATCATGACATTACGATCTATAAGGATCTATAAGTAAAAAATATGAATAATAATATAAATAAATTGGTCTTTTACATGTGACTGGATCAAGGTATGACACAAAATAAGAAATTGATAATAAAGAAACTTCCTATGATACAAAATTGTGTTTGTAGTGGAGTTCTCTTGGGGTGAATTTTGAATCCAAAAAATATTTATGATCCAAAAAATAATAAAAACAATCCCCCTACACATTTATAAGTAACATATTTAACTAATTATTTATGCATAACTAATTTTATTTTATATGATATCCTCAAATTGGATTGATCAAATCTCTTTCAAAATTAATTTATATTTTTCATAGTCATTGGAGATTACTCTTTTAACATAAAAATGGTTATATATCACTTTTAAAATAAATCTATCAATGTATTGTTTATCAATAATTATTTTAAAACACATAAAAAAGTAAATTTAAATAAAAAAATTGAATGTAAAATAATTATGAAACGTTGTAAAGACGACTAAAATAACAGTCAGTAGGAAAAACAATAATTGGTTCAGTTTTTATTATGAGTCATATACCTATCAAATTAATAATACCCCTAAATCAATAAATTTTTAATATAAAAAGGATGATCTATAACCTTTATCAGGTATACTGTGTACAGTATCACATAAGGATGTCTAGGCTGTCATCAATCCTCTTCAATAGTAATTTGTGGGAATGTAAAAATGATGTTAAAGAAAGAGTAACAGAGTACACTTCAATCTTATATAAGAGTATGTACTCAATATATATATTAAATAAAATATTCACCACACAAATATAATGTAAATACAGAGAATTATTTCTTGATTATTTTTTGTATATATTTGACATTGATTGAGTTTTCGTTGATCAATAAGTTTATTATATGATCCCAATCACTTCCTTTAGTTCTACGAAAAGATATAATGAATATATATGTTCTATTAGTTAATTTAGTGAAGCATAGAAAAAATGAGTGTTCCGATATTGATAAAAGATTAATATAATATGTTTCAACTTTTACATTAGTTCAATTTGATATGTTCTCCAAGATCAATTTCATAGTTTTAATATGGAATTTATTCCTCCTAAAAAACAATAAATATTAATCTTTAATGGAAGCTAATATTCAATATTAAAATAGAATGTATTAAATAATATGAATTTTATCAAATTATACAATGATGTTTACATGAGTATATTACTTAAATATATTTCAAATTAGACATAGTCAATCCTAATATACCACATTAGCTTCATACATCATAGTTGTTTCAACACTTTGGGAAAAACTCTGATCAATTCCTTTGATTGGTCAAGTGGTTGATCATTTTAAATTGTGGTTGTTTCACTTTATCACACAGTCTCTCAATATCACCATATATTCACATTATTACTTTTCCAAAATTCCAGCATTATCAAGATATTTATTGACTTAATTTTATAGTTTATTAGATATATCATCAAGCTGCATCAATAAGGATTTTGATGACTATAGGACATTATTGGATTTCACCATGGATGATTGTTCAGTCATGTAGTAAATCTATATAGTCATGTAGTAACATCAATAATTTTTTAAATTCTATTAATTCACAGATTTGATGTTGTAGATGATTGGAAATATTCATGGGTTCGATTGAATTATTCCTATAGCTAAACTAGTACACATTCAGGTACTTAAAATCTTATATATATTTTACTTATCTAACACAAATATTATTTTATATTCATGTTTTCCATTATGATTCATCATATTGTAGAATTAATTGATTTATTTTTTCTAGAAAGCATTGGGAAATTTTCAAACATGTTTACAAAATATAAGAATCTAACATAGAATGAACAATTCATTAATAATAAAGAAAAAATTGATTGAGTTTACTAAAATAATTATTTATTGGACTAGTACAACATAATTAATTATATGTGTAAATTCCATGTGTGGTGATGATTTCACCCAACTATATATCTCCTATCTAATTAATATTTTTTCCAGTATCCTTGCTACAACTTTTATTATTCTCAAATAAATATAATTTGATGAAATTTTTTGCACGAATTTCCTCTCTCAATATAGTTCCCAAATAAATTATAAGGATATGTAAATTTCATTTCATATTCTAAATCAACCCATGATCATACATATGCGAATTATTGACTATAAACTCATGTTGGGAACTACATCTGTTTTCTGGGACTTAAAACTCAATCTTGAGGGGAATAAAAAAAATATTTGGGTGAAACTCAATTTTGGGGAAATACCTATTATAATTGAACGTATGAGTTTCTTATTATTGCCTAAGGCAATAGGGTTGATATCTCATTATAAATTACATATTGGGTCTTTTTCAACATATGTATACCCTAAACTAATTATATGAATTAGAATAATAAATATTACAAGGATTTAATTTATTTGGGGGATGGATGAAACCCTCTCAGTTGTACGGATCTATTTAATAAATGTATATATTTTCTATTCATAATTATTTTTTTCTGATTCATTAAAATTTTCAAACATTATTAGAAACTGATTCAAACAATATATGAATCAAAATAACTATAAATTATTCGTTATTAATTAAAAATTATAGTAGTTTCACATAAAAATAAGTATTAAATATAGTTTTGGATTACATTTTTTAAAGATGAAGAAATTAAAAATGGCCAATAAATAAAAAATAATACTATTTCTATAAAAAAAATAATTTATAATATCCTCACCATTATGAATCAACCTTAGTAGAAACAAACCTACAATGGTAGAAAACAACAAGAAAGGTGAAATAATGTTTAAAAATATAAAATTAAAAAATTATTAAAGAGAAATGGGAATTTTGATGAATGATTTATATAAATTTATATTATTAATTAGAGGTAATATATTCATTAGATGGATAGTATAAATGGGTAAATACATGTTGGTTATAATACTAGTAAACATTTCAATGGTTTTGAATTTTCAATATGTAGTTGATATATATTATTTTAAATTAAATTAAAAAAATATAAATGTTCATTATAAATTATTTTTTCGAAATATTAAAAGTTTAATTATAAATAGAATACTCTAATTAATTTATGAAAATAATAATGATTATTAGGAAACTATTTTTAGGAATTTTGTACTTTTGTAAAATTTACTATTTTTAAGGAATGATATAAATGAAAAATATTGATAAAATCTATGAAATTATTACTAAATTAAATTAATAACATCAAAGAAGTAATTACATAGCTATAAGGAATAGAAATTTAATAATTCAAGGATAATTTTTTTAAAAAACTATGTATTGATTATATATTATACGTTTGTATTTAATAGAAAATTATCCAATTTTTGGAGTATTAAATATAATAAAATATATTGTTTTTTATATATAATAATTGAGTGACCATTCATACCATAATTAGTAATTGGATTGATGTTATGATAAGAAAATTTCAATCACAGAAAAATTATTTTTCAAGGAATTGTTCTTTATGTGTAATGTATTTTAATCATATTAAATTAAAGTAATAAATATAATATAATAATTTTATAAAATTTATTAGTAACATAAAAATTAAAAAAATACAGCATTCATCTATTTTTTATTATATTGAATGTTATATGAATAAATTCATTTTTTTCTTATAAATAATTTTTTTCCAAAAAATTGTCTTTTTGTATTATATGTTCTTATATTAAAAATAATTTTATAAAAAAATAATTTAATAAAAGAAAATGGATTTATGTATATAAATTAATGTAAAAAGGTAAATGTCAATTTTATTATTAAAATAAAGACACTAAGGTAAAAAAAGAGTTACTATGGTAAAAGTAAAACAGAGACAAATGTGTTTAACTAAGTTGTGAATATATAAAAGATCCTAAAATATTATATCTAAATGTGTGAATGAGATAATTTTTGACTTATACCTATCATTTGTGAATTATTAATCCAATTTCATTGAAAATGAAATTCCATTCACATAAAAGGATGAGTATTTAAAAAAACTACCACCCCTCATCACTTATAAAATGACCTCTCCACCATAGTTTCAAAATCACGTAAGTTTTTTTAATTATTAATCACAATATATCATATTTACATCCTCATTAATCATTTCCAATTTTGAATAAATTTTGTCCTCATTATAATTAACTAATTATTTTAAATCGTAGATGGAAACTTTTACAAGATAAAATATCTTAGTTGTATGTATTTAGTTTTTATTGTTATTTGTAATTTATATTATTCATCTACCTATTGCATAATTTTATTTGAAACATAAATTTCACATAAAAAATATAATTATCGTTCTATAATAATAACAATATAATAAAATAGATTTTTTATCTTACTCATCCATGGATTATAACATGTTTTTGTTTTGGTTAGTTTAATCAACTAAATGAACGATGTTACAAATTTACATCTTTAATATCTGTAAAAACATAATCACTGGAATAATATTCAATTAATATTTAGATGAACATTTTTTTGCTTCAATAGGGTTCATGTCATTATTTTACTTATTATTAATATACAACATCATATTTGTTAAAAATAACTAAAAGAAGCACCTGCAATGCTGTTAAAACATCATAAATTATTAAGAAACATCTATTATAGTACTATAAATATTATATTTATGATTAAATCATAAAAATTCAATGATAAATAAAACATTAATACTTAAATAGATAAGGAAGAGTTGAGACAACCCACACCGGGGATTGATATTAGCTAAAATAAGTAATAACTATATAATAAAACTATATAAAATATTAATAAAATGATAATTAATATGATTTAAAGGACCATATCTCTTTTTTTAGAAAATTTCCATGTATATCCATATAAAATATATTTTTTCATAAATATACATTTATATATTCTTGTGATTTATTATAGTCATTTTAAATTGGTATATAAATCTTTAAAAAATGAATATTATACTAAAAAAAATTTATTGCTCATTTTCTACCAACATTGACCATATTTAAAAAAGTGTTAAAAGAATCTTTTTTTCAAACATTTTCAACATGAATGAATTTTTCTATAGCCTTTAAAAAATTCCATTAATAAAAAATTTCTCTAATTTTTCATATAATTATAATGTAATTTATATTCACAATGTTTTTTAATTTTTTAATTTTTAAAATATAAATTACATAATGAAAGGGATATTTTTTCATAGTTTCATCAGAGTTATTTTTTAAAGCTATTATAAAAGTGTTTTTTAACTATGCCAATATAAATTAATGTTTCTTATGCTTCCCTGCGGTTAAGATAAAATTATACCTTCTACATTCTTATAATGAATTTATTTTAATAATGTTTTTTGGAATAAGGATCTTTTTTTATTCCAACGGGTTAATTACGCTACGATGAAATTGTGAATTTATAGAAGTTATTATATAAAACATATGTATGGTTTATCATTATGTGGTGAGTGGGCCTGGCTTATCGATCCAATTAATTTGTTAATGTTTTTATCTCACAATAATATATGTGGGATATTTTTTTCATATTTTAATGTATAATCATCAATAGGTTTTCTCATAGCATTACATCTTGGAATAATTTTGTTTTGTCACAACATAATTCTGAGGAAGAGATGGTATTTATAAAAACATAAGGCATTTGACTCATTAGAATTAGTTATAACTGAATGTGTGGGAATTATTTGGATTTACTAAAACTTATTTCATGTTCATCACTTGGCCTTCTCTATGCAACTCCCCGTGATTTTATAATATATTTTTCTTTAAATTTATAAAGTCTTGAATAGATTTTCATACATGTACTATTGGGGATTTGATCCTATTATAAAGTGTTTTTTGATAACAAAAATCATACTCTCAGGAGACAAGAAAGCGTGATATTTTAGTGAGGGATTGGTGGCCTAGCCACCTTTTATAGCACTATTATCCCGCATGAAATATTGAGTATAGAATTTCATATGGTGGAGATTTTTGTAAAATCCAACAACCTTCTTCCATGTATTTCAATTATCTTGGTTTTTCATTTCCATACTTCATTGGTTCATTTTATACATTTCAATGATGGGGAGAATTTCCTATATAAAATGACCTAAGGCTTATGAATGCATTATTGTTTGAATTAATGGAGTCAAGGAATAAATTTATAAAATAAATAATAAGATTCACTTTGGGGTTCGGGTTGATCAGGGAGATTATTATTAAAAGAATTAATAAGATTTACATTGTGTAACCACTTCATGATGTGAAAGTGTCTAGCAGATAGATTCTCTATAAAAACATATATAATCTCCATGATCAACCCGAAACCCAAATTAAATCCTATTAATTATTTTATAAATTTTTACCCTGACTCCATTGATTAAAAAAAACATAAATTCACAAGCCATATGTAATTTTATATAGGTAATGCTCTCCATAACTGAAATGTTAAAAATGAACCAACAAAATATGGAAATGAAAAAAAAGATAGTTGAAATACCTAAAGGAAGGTAGTTGGATGTTACAAAATCTCCACCATATGAAATTCTATCTTTGATATTTCATGTGGGATAATAGCGCTAAAAAAAGCGGTTAGGCCCCTAATCCCTCACTAAAATTTCACGCATCCTTTTTTCCTGAGAGTCTGATCTGTGCCAGAAAAAAAAATCTCTATAATAAGATCGAATCCCCATGGAAAAAATTTACAGGTTATTCAGTGATCTCCACTAGATGGTCTACAATATAATCATACTTCTCTATATCAATCTCTTCCCAAATCAAAACCAGATAGAGTTTAAGACAAAATTTTCTAACATATGATATATTGAAAACATCATGATCACCTATCAACTAAACTAGATTTTCCAATATATAAGGATACCACTCAACCATGTATGTGACATAAAATTATGTAAGATTTATAAAAGAAAACATACATTGTTTTATAAGATGATATTGATCTAATCAGGGAGAACATTTTAAGAAAACTCATTCACCAATGAGAAACTAAAATTCACAATGTTGATGATATGCATAATATTTCATCTAACACTTATATATAACTAGATTTCGATGTATATAATAAATCCACATCAATGAATTCTTAATGAGACTTGGTCCTACCAAAGAGGTCCCACCCACCTCTACTCAATAATGAGGGGACCTAAATAGTTGACTGTAAAAAGCATTAAAGGAATCCATCATGATTGATTATGATAACTATTTTTTTAAATTAAATTAAATTTTCTGTGATGAATATCCCATGATACACCAAAATGTAAGTTGCAGGAAATAAGTATATCCTCTATGATATGAATATATTGATCCATCTATACATCTATCAATGGATGATGATTTTCAATCATTCTAGATTGATTCCACATCACCTCAGGGAGACTCTTAAATAATTGAGAGGTAATCCCAAGATCTATATCTGATATAATAACTTATGGAACCCCATGTGACCTCACAATATCCTACACATGCAAAATTCCTTGATCCCAATGGTATCCCTGATTGGAATGAAATAAGATAAATTTTTTCAACTTCTCAATCACTATTATATATAATTTTTCCCATAGGGAGTCCACAGTAATCGATCATAAGGTATCATGGAAGTTTCTTCCCATTTCCAAGTCAGAACTGAAAGAGGTTGGTGGAAAAATATGTTTTCAGATTCTATGTCATTATAGATTGGAATATATAATTGTGTACCTATAATATAAAATGTGATGCTTCATATTCCCCTACCAAAGTCTCTATCCCATTCCAAGATACATATTCATATCACTCAGATGAATGTCCCTTGAATGAATAAGAAATTAAAAAAAATTAGCTCATCTCAAACATTGGGATGATAAATTGATCCCCAAAATCGAGAATACCATCTAATGAGAGAGAATGACAAGACAAATTCTCCCCATCAATACTAGTTTATTGATCTCCTTTGAAATCATAATGCTACTGTTGGCCTTATATATGAATCTCTATGAGAGATGATGGAAATTAAACACTTGTATGAACTATGAATGAAAAATAATCTTGAGCTTCTATATAAAACTGAGAAAAATGTCCAATATGGTTTCAGTCATCATTCGAGTCCACAATAGCCCATGATGGTACATTCCTGTTGAGAGCATCCATAATAACATTGCACTTCCTTAGGGTTTATGCATTTTGAAATTTGAACATCTAAAGGTAATCCACCCACAATATTTATCTATGATTAATGAATTTATAAGACAATATATATTTTATATACTTATCACTAGAAAAAACTATGAACCTCTCCCCAAAAATATAGTGCCTCAAACTCTTAATTACATTCATAACCATGGGAAGAACTAAATCATTTGTGGGTCAATTCTTTTCATGAGAAGATATATGAATAGATCCATAAGTCACCAAATGATTATCCTACATAAGCACACAAGAAATTCCAACACTACAAGCATCATAGCACACCACATACCATTACAATTATTGGGTAAAATCAGAATTAAAGCTGATTTGAGAAACCATTGAAACATATAGAAATAAGAACAAAATTTTGTATACCTTATGAATTTCACCCCATTCCTAGAATCCAAAGGTGATTACCACATTGAAATTTCATTGATGAACCATCGATTATATCAAACAAGTATATGGTTTTGGAAAATCATAGATATGTTATATGGATCCTCCCATGAAAATACATCTTATAACTTCTCAAGATCAATAAATAAGACACAGTGAGAAATCACTTCCCCCAAGAACACAAGTTCATTGATCCAAAAACTACTTTTCAAAATATTTATACACAAATGTTGTCTCCTTTAAATTTATAGAACCAAAATAAAATGGTTCTCATTCTCAGAACATGATTTGGAATAAACAAAAATATAATCCAAAAACTATACTTCAAATGTTTCTAGATACTCAAGAAATACATGGTTCATCAAAAAATAATAACAACATTATTGTTATTTAGACCAAAAGGCATAATAAGATTTTCATAATGGTCATAAAGAATCCAAAAGTCAATCATCAGAATATTAGAATTCAGAGAATTGAGCTAATGATAACTCTGTTGAAGATCGGTATTCAATACCCACCCTATTCTATTTAACTGGTCGAACAAATCATCAAAAAAAATCAAAGGATACTTGTGATTAATCATCACCAGATTCAAATTCAGATAGTCCATGATTTTTTTTGGTGAACTATATTACTTCATGGGAAATATTAAAGTGGCTTCCCAAGGTAAGGAACTAGGAAGAATGAATCATTCTTCAAACAAATCATTTAACTAAATCTTGATATATTTCAACTCAACTAGTGCCATTAGATATGAGGATATTGAAACAAGCCATACACATGTATGTTTTTCAATAATAAAATGTGTCTACCACTCCACAAGAATACCAGAAATGTATTTTATAAAAACAAATGGAATGCCTTGAAAATATTGGGAAGAATGAAAATAGAAGAAACACCATCATCCACCACTGCTATAGTGGAAAATAAACTCTTAACTCTAGGTGGGGTGGTTCTATACGACCATACATGAGATTACACTCCCCCTAAAACACCCAATATATTCCATACAATGCAAATAACAAGAAATACTAGTGATAAAAATTAAACTCACAATAGTGAGAAATATGCTGATCCTTCTCGATGATGACATCAAACATGTCCAGATCAAGAAAAATGAAATCTCATACAGAAACTCCAACAACTATTGATAGAAAACAATAATTCCATAGAAACCATTATTCATTCCTCTTCCCAAGAGGTGTAACATACTCTATAATAATGAAAATAGACTTTGTTGGATTTTTAAGAACATAAAAGAATGATGGAAATAAATTAGTGTTATGAACTAGTATCAAATAATGTTATTGTTATAGAAGAAGTAATAAATATGGAACCTATAATAGTCATTAGGCCTACATAAACCTTTGTTTGAAACTCATATAGTATGTTAGGATGATTTACACATAAGGAATATGGATTCAGCCCTATATATCATTAAGCATATGACTTTGAAATATTATCCTTTGGGGAAGAAGATCCCCAACCATTATGAGGCGAATACATAGCCTAACATAATCACTACAGATGGCCATTGAGACCAAAAATATTACACATCATTGTAGAAATTTTAAAATAATGTAATGTGTGTATAACCATTATAACTTTATACTATGTTAGGGGAATAGTGATGGGTACAACTGATTATGTGGATGATGCTCGTTGTATATAACTACCTCCAAAACCCCATTGATTCTCATGCCACTTTCTCTTCATTACTTTTTCTCCACTGAATCTCCCACTAGGTTCCAGAGAAGGGGGCCAATTTTCAACTATTCATTCTATGTTCATAATGGACATCATATATTTTTCTACTGTCTCTTATTAAGAAAAAATCATCATAAAAAATACAGGTGTTTTAATTTCTAGTTGTAAACTCTCTAGTTACTTTTGAGCCTTAAACCAATCATTATTTATAATAATTTGAGAAAAAAATCATATCTTATAATAATTTTGTGTATAAAATAAAATAATAATAGATGAACCAATCAAAAAATTTGATATTATGAGTTAATACTAGAATACCATTACAAAAAAACTTATATTAATATCAAGAATTAAAAATAACAGAAAAAATATCCCAACATCCATTGGTTAAGTGAGTTTATTCACAACAAGAGAGTGATATGAACTCCCTGCATCCAACCCCTCATATCCTAAATATCATATTTCCAGTCTACCATCATCAAATAAATATTTGCACCAAACCATCTCTAATACCATTCTATAACGAACTAACCTGAATACCCACCCAAATACCACTTGACTGAACCTATCACATACCCTAGTGGAATTCGGGGTAACCATGGGATAACGACCAGCATCTAAATCATCAACAAATACCATAGGGAATTATTTTTACCCAAAGTAATATAAAAAATGTTATATATTTGTAAATTTATAGAAGAAAGAATAATAAAAAAAATATGAAATATATTCAATTAAAAAAAGGAATTATAGATATTTTACAAACCAAAAGTATATAAATATTCTCCAAGGTATAATTCAAATAATTAAGGACAAAACCACAAATTAGAAATAGATTAACCATGTTATAGGTGGAAAATTTCCCATAATCTCACCACTATCTACCAAACAATGATGAGAAAACCCTCACCACATCACTATGGAACATTAAATTTCAGTGAATTGAATTACATAACAAGGTCTATGCACCACTGAAGGCATCGATAGGGTACTAAATAACATGATCAATAGGATCTTATATATGTGTTCAATAATGAGTCTCTCTACAACAATATAAACATGATCAATTTTAATGAAAACAAGGATTGATAATCAATTAAATTGGTTTCGTATCAGAAGTAATGTACACATTCACCTTTTTCCATGATGTTAAATAATCAAGGTAAAAAAAATTCAATTCATATCACAAATATAAAATCTAGTAAAAAGGATGATAATTTTAAATCAAATGCAATGGTAAAATTACACCATGGATGAATAAAGGTAATGATATCTATAACAACAAAACCCAGAAATAAATAATCAGACACATCATGTCTTTAGACATATGCATCTAATTAAGAGATAACATGAATACCATAGAAAGTGAACCTATAAATGATTCTAAAAATTCCCTAAAATAATGGGCATTGTGAGGAGAGGAACATTGCATCAGTGATACGCTGGATAGAAATAATAGATGAATCCTATTACTACACCGTTAATCTCGGTACCCAAGGATTACCATATACTACATTTTCTAAACAATTTCATCAAAAACCAACCATGAAATCCATTTTAATAACCTATTCAACAATTCATTAAAATTAACCATTGTCAATTTACCAAAATTAAGGGAAAAACATATTTTCATGAAGATATGTTTTCAAACACGCATAATTTAAATAATAAAAAAAATCCCATTTTAGTTAAAAAAATTTAAACTAGGTAAATCATGGTTCATATAACATAGTCTAGAGTCAATACCTCCAACCCCGTACTAGTGTCTCGTATGCATTCATCTTGATCAACAACCACTAGATGGAATGAAACACAAAAATGAAGCCCCTACCTATGATTCCATGACATTATAATCATATTTGATAATAAATAACATTGAAAGAGGGTTAGATCACACAAACCTATGAGAAAATGCACCTTTCACACCCCAAATATCAAAGAACCGACCCATGAAAGAAGATCAACTTTGAGATATTCAAAGGATTAAGTTGGACATCACCATGAGATAAATAGATTTTAAAAGAAAAAATAATTGTTCTTATGGGAAAAATGATAATGAATAAATAGAAATTTAAATTACCCGTAGGGACATCTACCATCCACCATGAAGAAAAATCACCAAAATAAATTATCTGAAAATAGTGGTTGCCAAAAAATCACTTAGGAGACCTCTTAGGATTTTATAGCGAAGAATTCTTATTTAATGAAAAAATTATATGTTTAGAATGGATAAAACTAATTTCCATGAACCATTTAGGATGTGAAAACCATTCAAGACAAGAATTGAAATTTTTTAAATATACCCTAAAAAAGGATTCACCTTGGATTAAATATAACTCATATTTAACTTTTCATAATGTGAACCAATTTGAAAGAATATAAATGTTTCATGCTCTGAACCAGTTCACGTCCTCTTAACATCAATGTATCCACATCGTGTTACATGTTCATGACATGAAAGCATCCAGTATGTAGATTCTGAAAAAATACCATTGAAATTTTCCAAGGAAAACAAGGACCCCAATATTATTCATCTTAATAATTATATAATATTATTTATGAAATACAATAATTTTAAGAAAATATAACCCAAAAAAATAGGCCATATACCCCCCCCCCCCAAATACATTTTATCATCAAAAGGCCAAAAATGTCTCTAAAAATGTATAATAAAAATAGAGAAGTGAAATAATTGAAAGAAGGAAACAAGATTTTACAAAACACCACCATGCCTCACACCACAAACAATTATCTCCTCCATGTGGGTTCAATTAAGGACACTAAATAAACATATTTTTGACATGTTTAAACATGGAAAACATTAATATTATAAAATTAAATATTCCAACATCAATTTTCTATTATACCAATGATTAGAATAGGTGTTATAATTTCATGTTTTGTGTGTTGTGATTTTATGGTTCCATATAGCCAAATGATTCAGTTTAAAATTTTGGTTTGTTCCATTTTTTCTATATGATCCCAATTTTTCTTTTCATGTGTTTGAAAAACCTATGAGGATATAACTCGGCTTTGTTTATCCTTATCTGTCTATTTGAGATCTCCATTTTAATCTTCCTCTAGAGGATGGTTTGTTTTTTGTAATATCTTTATGTTTTTATATTTTTTGTCTCTCTAAAATTAAGAATAAATGTTTATTTCAAATAAAAAGGATAGAACCTAGATTATAAATGCATAACACCATAAAAATTATCAAATGATATTTCTAAAAAAAAATCTCAAAATATAATCATGGAAATTATCAATGAAAATTATATTGAATAGGTAATCAAAATTTCATTGAATTATCCAATGATAATTAGAAAATGTTAATTCTATCGAATTTTGAAATGATAAATGATAAAAAAAAATTAGCATATTTTAAATTTAATATAGATAAAAGGATAATTCACAAAAAAATTAACAACCCATTATTCATTGAAATTATCAAGGAATATATTTAAAGAATCAATAAATAATAATAACATCGATTTATCAAATAAAATATTAAAAAAATTATGTAATTATAATTATAATTTAATTATCATATTCCAACGATTATCGAAATTATCAAAAGATAATCAAACCATTTATGAGAGGAATGTTTTTGAGGAAATTATCTAACAATAATAATAAATGGAAAAAATATTGGAAATTATCAAGAATATAATTATAAAATTATAATTGAGGAGAAATTATCTGAAGATAAAAATCATAGGTTAATTTATGATAAATTACAAAAATATTATCATAATATGAAAATTTATAAGAAAATATAAAAATATAATTATAAAGGTATAATTTATAAGAAATTATCAAAATATATAAAAATTATTCTAAATAATAAATTATAAAAAGATATTTTTGAATAGATAATTTATGAAAAATTATGAAAGGATAGTGATAAATGGGTAATTTTTAAGATATTAATAAATGATAATTATGAAAGGATAGTTTCTGATAGATTATAGAAAGATATTGATTAAAATATAGTTTATATGAAATTATCAACATATAATTATTAAAATATTATTTATAAGAAATTATTATATCACAATAATAATATTATAACTTATGAAAATTTATTAGTGGAAAATTTAATATTCTTGACAATTAATAAATAAAAAATTCTATGATTCATGTTCTCAGTTTAATCAAAAGATACATATTTTAGAAAATGTGTTTTTATAATTATTCATGAAAAAAATATTTTTAAATCATTTGTTAAAATAGATGATAATTTAGAAATTCTTAAATAGGGAGAATGTATCAAAACATGTGATATTTTGTTTCTTCTTGAAATAAAATAGCTGGTTTTGGTTTTAGTATCCTCTAAAAAACAATGATCCTTGATATGTTGGAATCTACAATAATAAGGCCCACAATGATATGATCTCGACTCTTGTGGTTTCCCCTTCATATTTTGAATAATGTATGATAGCCATTCATTACTTTTTCATATAAAAAACTTTGATATAGAAGTTCCTTACCTTCTTACGATCTTATTACACATGTTTCATCTATATGATTACTATGCTGGAATATTTGATATCTAAGCTTGATTTTTTATCGTGTGTCGGTATGTTTGTTTCCTATGACACCGTATGAATTTATACCATGAGAATTATTAAGATAACAGGATTCCATGATGATGTTTTATTAACATGTTTGACGTGTTATATGGATATTATTATTCCATATCATATTTTTTCCATTTAAATACCAATATGTTGTATATGTGAATAGTTGACATTGTGTTATGGTTACACATTGTGGGATTCATGCATTGAGTGAAATGATGATGAATGTGGTTCATGATAGACCTCTAACCTGGTATCTACATAATGCCTTATGGATTCCTAGTATATGATCGATGGTTTATTCCTCATTGATTTTGATTTTTTGTAATTCCTTATGGATTCTATGATGTATATAGATAATTGATTCTATATAGATTTTGAATATATACTAATTCTTTGAGTATTCTGGGTAGGTTACTCATTAGATGCCTTGTGTATTTTTAGTGACACATAATTATACTTGGGGATATTTTTTTGACACCTACTGAAATACTATACTCTTCAATCATGGTGTGGAAGAAGGTTTGACCAAGGGTTTGTTTTAGCATGGATAGCACATGACTGGTTAATTTTTTATATTATTTTTATTCCCATTATGTATTTTTTATTACAATGGAATACACTATTATAATTGAGAAAAATATGTTACTTATTCATTATTAGTGTCTAAATGAGTCTTGAACTCAAACAATAATAAACAATTTCAAGTCTATTATAGATTACATGTGGGTTTTAGTGAAGGGGAATGGCCATGTGGCCGACTACTAATATGATAATCCAAAAATAGGTGGTGGACCCGAATTGAATCTACAGTACCCCACTATTATATTAATTATTTACCTATTTTTTTAGATTGAAAAGTATTTCCATATTGGTATATTTTTTATGTTTTTGAAATGTTTTCCATTTTTTATTTATTAATGTTTACTCTGATTATTTATAACATGGTTTATTGTTTATTATTTAACATATGATGTGATATTGGGTGTAAATTACCCAATACTGATTGATTCAGACCCTCACTACAAGTCGAAACACTCTATTATATAGGGAGGCATTCACGAGGTCATGTTACCTTCTAATTCAAACTCTATGGTCTGGGATGGGATTTAACAAAATGGGATTAGATCATAAAGACTCATATACTTTTTTCTTCCTTTTTTTATAGATTTAGTACATGATAGAAAAGAGATAGGTTGGTCTGCTCTTTGGTAGGGGAGCTTTGACAGTTTCTATCCAGCATTATATAGAGTACCTTCATGTTTCCATAATTTTGAAAATTATGTTTTTACCATTGATTAAATTCTTCTAGAGTGATGTATATGAAGTTGATATGGGATTTTTTATATTTCAGGTGTGGTCATGAATTATAGATGGGAACATTGGTTCACATGTTATATATAAATCAATTATATTGATTCATAATGGTTATTTAATTAAATTCCTTGCATTGTGATATCTATTATGGATATTTTCTCTTGGTGTTATATATATGTTTTTCCATCCTAATGTGATATTTTTTTGGAATTAATTAGTTCATCTGACCAAGTTATTGTGTTATAATATATATATATATATATATTAAATGGGAATAATTTATAGTGACGAAGATTAGGATTAGTTCTCGTAGGGGTATACCATTGGTTAAGGGAAAACTCCAAGGAGAACGTTATGTCATTCCATAGATTGGATAGGGTTAATCATAACAAAATTGTGTTTTTAATTTTTTCCTATTCGTTTTAGAAGGTTTGACCTCGATTAGTCCTATGAGACTATTTGGGATCTAGGGTGACATCAATAGGAATTATCTCTCTCTTTGTTCCTATCCTAGGAGCTAGAGATAAAAACATTTGACAAATATTACTTGAAAATAAATTCTACATTACTTATCTTCCAATGAAACCGAAGGATCATATGATACTTAAGAATTGGTTGAAATCATTTTTTGATTCTTTTACCTAGTATAGAATCTGATGGATTTGGTAGTTAAGATAAGATTAAGATTTTTCTAGGTGTGAAACCCATTTTTAGTCTCAGTATCTTATCATACCAACCGATCTACAGGATCATAAGGAGTAGTTTAACGACATAAAAGGGAAAAGATTTATCATGTTCAATACTTAACCATGTGATTCACCTATTTGGTTCACTATGAAGGTAGATTGTATTCATTAACAATGTATTAATTACTATAATATGAACCATGGTAAAATTAATTAGATATAACCCTTTCCAAATATTTATTATATTTTCAATTTGTTATGTGGATCCTTATGATTATACAAGATCAATATTTGATCAGGCTATCATCAGTATAATGTAAAAAGGGGGGACATGTTGAGGAAAACGTTTCGGAGAAGGTATCTGTTGTATGAGTACTCGGTGATGTTGTTCAGTCTAATGAACATGACAATAGTGTTTTTTGATATCATGTACACGATCTTCTTCCCATACCTGGACTCATCTACCACGGGGTTTATAGATAATATGATTATATATTCTTTAACACCATGACAACATTCTAGGAATCTTCATATAATACTGTTTATGATTTGATCACATTGATTTTATTCCAAGTTTTCAAAGTGTGATTCATGAATATGGGAGGTAAAGTAATTAGGACATGTGGTGTATAATAAGGTTTCATATATAGATCCAGATAATGCTGAGGAAATAAATTCATGAAAATTTATCAAATACATTTTTTATATCATGATCATTTAGGGTCTAACAAGATATTATTGATGGTTTATCTAGGACTTCTCTCAAATATAATTTCCTGATAAAGTTCTGATGAAGAAAGGTGTAAGGTGATTGGGGATAGCCTAAAGTAAATATTAATTATGTGATTTTAATATCATGATAATGACAGCTACAATACTAAAACTCTTCAAGGCTAATATTGGTTATGTAGTGTACATAAATTCATCAAGAGTTAGTCTAGAATTGGTGCTGATATAGAGAGATATGATATTAACAAGTGGGTGACATAAGCTATGACCTAAAGAGTATAAATACCTTAATCATTACATGGATTTAAATGTTATGGTTTAAACTCTGAATTTTTAGTGACACTATTTATTCAATGAGATATGTTTTGTATACCTGGACTCTATGATCCTTCATTATACCTTCATGCATCGAGGCCTAAACCTGAGATAGTGGTTCTCGGTTGAGTTTCTATATATTTTTGACGTTGAGATTTATATTTCAATATAAAAC
This sequence comes from Viscum album, assembly GCA_963277665.1. Lineage (NCBI taxonomy): Eukaryota > Viridiplantae > Streptophyta > Magnoliopsida > Santalales > Viscaceae > Viscum > Viscum album. The sequence goes on from OY728143.1 coordinate 975,261,082, forward strand.
ATTAATTTCATTGATGATTCAATTATACATATGATATAAGAATATAATGAGGTTTTTCAGTGGAATTTAGTAGGGAAGTGGCTCTGTATGGGCTTGTGGGTCGACAGGGGGATGGATGCTTCTGAGGATCAAGGATAAATGTTTTTTCCCCTTTATGATAATATCTTAATTTATATTCCAGGTAAATTTTGGACATGATTCATTCCCATAGAGTGTTGTGATGTGGGAAAATCTAGCTAGAGTTGGCATGATACTCAGATGGACTTGGGTGATGACAATGTGATCATGGTTCATGGGATAATAGTGGACCATGATTCTATTAGAGATAATCTGATCAGGGAATACCACACCAATAGATGGGTAGTATATCCTAGTGTGAAAATATCTATCATAATATTTGACATCATTTATGATTTCTAGGGATGAAGATGAACATCGTCGATTACATATCATAATGCCTTACCTATCAAAAGATGATGGTCAAGAACCAATATCCTAAGTGATTTTATCCACAAATTTATTATATCCAAGTTGAAGTCTGAGTGTTTCATACTTCTCTTTGTGACGGGGTATCAAAAGAATTTTAGGGGTTGGATACTGTCTGGGTGGTTCTTGATTGTTATATGAAAGATAACTTCTTTTTTCCAATCAAGGAGAGACACTCAGGAGATGAGATGGGAATGCTCTATATCAACGAGATCATACACTTATAGAAATATTCCTTGAGATTTGTTTTTGATAGAGACACATGTATTACACCAAAGTTGTTTTTGGAATTTTAGAAGGTCCTATGGAATCAATTGAGTTTGATCGTAGTGTATGATCTTTAGAAAAATAGAAAGACAAAGAAGATGATATTCAGATTAAAGAATATGATTGAATATTTTATTTAAGACATTAGTGAAGAATGTGTTTTTCACCTTGGTTTGGATTAATTTGTGTAGAACAATAGTTAACAAAAATTTAATAATATAGAACCTTACAAGACCCTTTGGAGAGACCATATCGATCTCAAAAGTTTTAGAACTTGGTTTGATAGGTGGTAATTATGGGAACAATTTAATTTATGAGACCTCCAAGAGAGTTTGTCTAATTTAGAATATTCTGATCACCACTTGGAGAAGTATGATACCATATGTCAACTGTATGAGGAATCATTCATTTTCCACCATAGAAAAAAGGTTTTTATGTGTTTGACTCCTTAGTCAGGACACTAATTTCTGAGGGAGAAAGTAAATCTTTCACCATGGTTTTTAGGGCCTTCAAGGATCACTGAACATATTGCGAAAGTGTAGTAATATTTGGATCTTCCACCACATTACTGAATTATGCATGTGGGGTTTCATGTGTCTAAACTCTAGAGGTATTAAAATGACCATCCACATGTCATCGAATATGCAGAGGTAAATCTAGAGGATGAATCATCTTATCATTTGTGTCTGATGCACATTTTAGACATGATTGAGAAGGTCAGATGAGAGAACATGGTATCACTTTTCCAAAAATAGTGATATCATGGATGGATCTGGGAGGATATGTGAGCGCTGAGTTGGATGTTCAAGAATAATGTCTTGTATTGTTCAAAAAACATTTCAATATTCACTTATCCATGATCAGATGTTGAGATAAGGGGGAGAATTAGTATATCCAAATTATTTTAATGATAATATAACTCCCTCTTTTTTAATAATTTAAGAATTTTTATCTAAAAAATTAATTTTTCACCCAAAATATCCTTATAGATGTTTTCTTTTTATAAGAATTCATGTAAGTGTAAAATTTATGTTAACACATTGGAATATTTTATAAAATAGTTTTTTGGATAAGTTTTTATTCAGCATAAGATTTTATGGCCCGTAGGTCCTCGGTAAAGATATAATATAAATATTAAATATATATTATCAAAAATTCACAGTTTTATTTTAATGAATGTATTATCTACAGAATAGTGTCTCGTATGGGAAATATAAATCATCATTAAATATGGAGCATGATATTTTCCTTTTTAAGGGAATAACCATTGTGAATGTTAGGTATTTGGTAAAATCACATGTGAGGATAAATATATTATATTTTTACTGAGTATTTTTTCAAAATAATTAAATATATCCCAAATGTTGTATCATATGAGAAATATGAGACCACTATTAGGACTAGAATGTGGGTTTATAATTGGTGTGATTGAATTTTTATGTGTGTTGGGTGTTTGGATAAATCTAAAGTGAGTGTAATCTTTTTAATATTAGGAAATGTATTATTATAATAATTATTTTTGTTCTTTATTACTATTTCTCCCACCACCACAACATAATACACCATGAAAACTGATATCCTCCAAGAAGGTTCAATTAAATCCACCAAATCAACACATCTTTTTCTGGAATAAAATTAGAACAACATTGATGGGTTAAAAGTAATGACTACCCATTTAATTTTATGTTAAATTGCATATTAAAATGGGGGTTTTATTTTGGGGTTTTTGTGGTATGATTTTTAGTTTAAATAAATCCAAATGATTTAGTTTATGATTTTGGTTGATTTTGTTGAGTCTTAGAGATCCTACAACTCCATAGCATCTGTTTTTGATCCTATGGTGATTCTGATTTAGTATTGATTACTTAGTCCTAGGTGTGAGATACCTCTTGGTTCATCTTCATACTAGTGTTAGATTTTTCTATTTTTTTTATTTTTTTATTTTAAATATATATATTATATCTAAATTCTAGAAAATTGAATATTTTAAATAAAAAATTATAGAACAAAAATTAATAAATGATGAGTCCATAAAAATTATCAAAGAATATTCTAATTACAATTTTCAAAATATAATCATTTGCAGTTTTCAATGGTAATTATATATAATAAAATATTTAATAATTTATTGAATTTATTTGAATATAATTATAAGATTTTAGTCAAAAATAATTATCAAATATAATTTAAAAAAACAATTATCAACTGATAAATGCCTGAAATTTAAAATAATAATTTGTAAGAAAATGATTTGATAATTTTAAAAAATTATCAAGGAATAAATATAAAGACTCATTAAATGATACTTATCTATACATTTCAATGATAATATCATGAAAATTATTAAAGGATAATTATTAGGGTATTATCATGTAAAAATTATTATCAAACTTATCAGAAGATAATTATAAAAGAATAATTGTTAATGAAATTTAAAAAGGTAAATATAAAAGAATATATTATGATAAAATATCAAAACATAAAAATAAAAGTATAATTTATGAGAAATTATTTTATGATAATCATTAATGGATAATTTATAAGAAATTATATAAGGATAATTATAAAAGGATAAATTATTAAAAATATATATTAAAAATGATTATAAATGTATAATTATTGAGAAATTATCTAAAGATAATTATGAAATGAAAATTTATGAGAAATTATTAGGATATAAACATAAAATAATAATTTATAATAAAAATATCAAATTTTAATTTTAAAGGAGAATTTATTATGTATTATCAAATGATAATTTCCAAAAGATGATTTATAAGATATTATAAAATAATTATAAAAGGATAATTTGTATGAAATTACCATAAGATAATTATATTAAAATAATTTAAGAATATTTAGAATAGGATAATTATATATTGTTACCAATTAATAATTAAAAAATACATCCACATATATTTATGATTTCCTTGAGAAATATGTGCTTTATTAAATATCGGTTTATAATTTTTTTGAGAAGAATCTTATTAGGGTATTCATGTTCATAAATGATAATTTTAATGCCATCTACGATAGAAAATGAATCATTTATTGTGATATTTTATTTCTTCTTCAAATAAAAGATCTATTTTAGGTTCTAATAGCCTTTGATAAACTGTGATCATTGAAATGTTGGGAGCTATGATAATAAGAGCATTTGGAGGTGTTATTAACTATTTAGGTTCTTACTCTAGATTTTGGAAAGTGTAGTGTAACAACCCAATATTTTTACAAAAAATCAATCTATGATCAATTGTGAAAAATGAAAGAAACACCAATATTATATTAATAATGAAATAAAATTACTTTATGTATGACCCTTATCACATAGTCGTTAAACTGATAGGTATGAATAATATAAAATAAATGAGGAACTATATGTATATATACTTCCTATTAAATATAATTTTATTAATAAATTTTTCAAATATAATAAATAAATTTTTATAAAAACCATTTTATGCATAAAAAATATGCTTTATTCAAAATTTATTTCTCTTTTAGATTTTTGTGAGAAAATATAGTAAAAAATTATTATATTTTTAAAAATTTTATGTAATAAAATTATATTAAAATTTGAAATAAGAATATCAAAATTAATTTTGTGTGTAATTTTGTGTTTTTTTGAAAATATTTATTTTTAGTGAATTTTGAACAATTTCCGATCATTGAAAAACTATCATTTCATTCTAATAAATTCAGTAATTTAAAATATCCAATTATGCAAAGAATTTAATCTTATGAATATATATATATTATATATTAATATTTACCCAGTTAATTAAATTTTAATCCTACTTATACTAAATATTAATATAGGTTTACCTCTAGTATTAAAAATGGATTTTTATAAAAACTATTATACACTACATAATGTATCACCATTTTAATTAATTAAAATAACCCCTAATGTATATTTATTTAATTGAAATAATTTTATTTTATATTTTTAATTTTTAACATTAATTAATGTAATTATTTTTACTAGTCATACAATTTATTTAAAATTATCTTTATCTTGAATCATACACTTATCAAAAACCAATATATTCATAAGTTCTTTGAGTTTAACTATTAAATAAAATTTTACCACTTCTAAGAATTTAATTTGGTAAAATAAAGACCATAATTTTAATCATAATAATTTATATTTTCTAATAATTTCAAAATAATCTTGGGTCATAATGAAAAGTGAAATCATTAAAAATCATTTACTGTTGTTTTGGTGAAAATGGGTTTATCGAGGGTTAAACTAAAACAATAAGGCATAAAATGACCTAAACATTGTATAAATTATATATGATAGAAATATTTATACCTTATCAAGACTTTTTACATATATTGGTATATTTTGGATCCCTACGGCATTTGAAAAATGTAGGTACACATTTTATTTATGTATTACCAGTGTTCCACTCACCTCATTTATAAAAGGCCACCCATTATCTTCACATATTCTCACATTCAAATCCATTTGTGTTAGAACAGAAATTACCAAATATATTAATTAATTTCATCTCCATTACATAGAGACATTTATTTATTATAAATATATTCTAATAATTCTTTTAGTTATAACAAAAGGATGTTTTATGAGGAAAATGTATCATTCTTAACCAAGATTGTTGTATTTATTCAAATAACTATTTTAGATCTTATTAAAATATTATAATATTTTAGAAACAATATAGCCTATATAATTAGATTTTATTATGATAATTAAATTATTTAAAACCATAACCTCTTCCATCAAATGGGAAAAAGAAGCATCATGTGTCTGTATGGGGGACTGCTGCCTCCTGAACTGATGAAATTTATTCTTCATCATCACCTTTGACAGATTGTTATAATGATAAATTTATTATATATATATATATGGAAGATATTTTCATAATAACTATACTCATATTATTTTTTATATCACATAAACCTTCTTACATTCCATTTTATAATGGATATGATAACATCACTCATGTGGATGGCCGAAAACCACCGCACGTGATGATGTGATTCGTTATTCACTAAATTTTTACATGGATGATAATGGAGATAATTTTAATTAATATATGTGATAAATATATAACATAGTGATGATATTAATGTAGTATTAATCCTTATTAAAAGTTAATATATCATTTTCATTCATTCCATTCCACTCACCAAAAAAATGATAATGTCTTTCTTTCGTATGTGTAAACTGCGACCTCCACAAAATGATGGGACTATTTTTTTCATTACCACATGACATGGATAATATATGTATTTTTATTTAATTAAAAAATATTATATTTATGAAATTTTTTCATTATGTAAATGATAAAATAATACTTTCCTTCATTCCATAATGAACATTGAAAATGGAATCATAGCATATGCATACGTATGACATACCGTCACCATCATTGTAACATAGTTCATATTTAATTACCATTATTAAAGGATTATTTTAAATTATAATTTATTTATAATAATTATAATTATTTAACGGTTATTATTATGTATATTATTGAAAAATGAGCTAATTGACCTCAGTATATATTTTGAAGTTGTTTTGAAACAATGAATTGAACATCTTCAACACACATTACGTGGAAATAATTGATTAAGTATTAAAATATTTCATTAAAATAAATTATTAGTATAAGAAATAATACATGGAAATTTCTATTAAGATATATAAGAATATATATAATATTATTTTAAAGGATTTAGTGTATATACAGGGAAAGTACGGACTCCAGGTAAGGGACATCATCTTAATTTTCATTCATTGAGGTATATTTAAATTATATGTACCAAATTAAATTTATATGTTGTATATACAACCCATTTTGAATTTAATATCATGAATCCTTCATAAATCATGGTATATTAATTTTTCATTTTAATCATTTTCTTGAAGAGGATTTCATATGATGTTACCTAGAAATACATAATTTCATAACTCAATTTTTTTCAATGTTCTATATTACTTCTTTATTTACATTGATATTATATGATTTTGTGTGTAATGAATTTTTATTATCATATTATTTTTTTAAAATTATTTTATTTGAAATTAAATTCAATACACATAATATATTCACTGATTAATTATAACATCAATGTTATGTTCATTATAGGGTTTTCTCAACTCAATATTTCTTTTTTGGGACATATGTTCGGTTATACCACTATGTTATTTTATGATGTTTATATACTAGGCCATTGACATTTTATTTAATTAATATCATTATATTTAGGATATTTAATGTTTCATTTTATGTTTTTCATTCATGAGGATATTGATTGAAGAGTTTTTAAATTGGAAATGGATTGATGTTAAAATGTCCTTTATTTAAATATTTCATATGTTCAAGGTTCCACTAGAGAAAATAATATGTTCTTAATTTCATGAAACACATCTCTTTATTATTCATGGGTTTAGAATTTTCTAAATCTATATTATTTATGTTTCGTTCATTATTGATTGATTATATATCAATGATGTTGTTTGTTAATGATACTGATCTTGTATCTTTCTTTTAGATTAGCTATATTTCACTTCGTTATAATTTTTTACTAATGTTTTTTAAAAGTATTCATTTATAAACATAAATTATTACATAAATATATTTTTCATTATCATTGAACTTCTATTAAATGGGTTTATAAAGGAAATTTCATAATTTATTGCAAAAGTAAATCATTAACCCTCTTTAAATTTTTTTTGATAAGAATGTTTTTTAAAAGTGACAACATAAATGGATTTTCCTAATATCATAGACGCTCATTTATTAAAGGTTTATTTTTTTTACATTCAAAGGAAATTTTCAAATAAAATTCTTTCATTAATATTTGATATGTATTTAGTTTTAAATAAGTGTTTGCAAAAATTTAATTATATTTTCCTTATAAAGTGTTCCATGTGATCTTTGAAAATAATTTTCCATATGATCTGATATCATTTTATGTGACTCAACATAAAAATTTTATATTACCCAAGAATGATTTTAATGATCTCTAAATGGTATTTAAGTTCATAAGGTTCATCAACTTTTGATGTTAGTTATTAAAAACTAGATATGTTGAAATGATATCATACTTATTCATTCTCTAGATGAATTTTGATTGTTGCAATATATTTTCATACATACAGTTACCATTCTATGGTTTATTTTTAGTTATGAAATGAATAATAGCTGTTTTATGAGTTTTATGATAAAATTAAACTCCATATACATTATTCATTTTTTGGTTCTTGGAAATTATTTATAATATGTATTGATCACCATTATAGATCACAAGTGATCCCCATATAGATTATATGGTGGGTACACCCATACAATACTCTAATTCATTTTATATGGAAGTTAAAAGAATGGATATTCTATTTGAAATGGTTCTTTAAAGATGATATTACATTATACCATCACATTTTCTATGTTCATGTTATTATTTTTGGAGGATTATTTCGATCTATATTGTAATAAATGGATCTTGATTATTACGTTTTAAAATTATATCATTTGATAAATAATTATACAATCTTTCATGATTTATGATACATGTATTGTTGTTCATGAATATTCTTATTTTATGATCATGAAATTTTATTTTTCATATAATACCCTTATGCTCTTCTTTTGTTCAGAGATGAAATACAATAGTAAATTATTATGTTTACCCTTAATGAGAATTTGAAATCAATATTTTAGTTTCCCAATCACCAATTTATAAATAAGTATTATTAAATGATATATGTATTGAAATATTTCTAAAAGGATGAAGTGTTTGGGAGATGTTGATGACTTAATTTGAACTTTGAAAATAAATGTAATGTCAATAAATATCCCTTAAATTCATGTGTATTGTAAATGTATGATTATGTTTTAATTATATAAAACTATAATAGTAAATTTCCCTTGGGTGTGTAAGTGATCCAATATTTCCTTTTTTATGTTGCGTGATTTGGATGGTGAAAATTCGGACACTTTAATCAGTATAAATTCTAGAAATGTAAAGTAAATTAGTTTAGAAAAGGATATTGGTGTTTGGGTTCAAGGAAATAATAGTTGGTTTGAGTGGTTTAGATAACCATGTAGATCATGTTGTTTTAAAGTGAGGTTATATTAAGATTTATGGATTCTGTTATAGTAAGATAATATAGAGTTTAATCAAATGATTAAAATTCTTAGACACCCATTTTTAGGATTTATGTGATGGGATCATATAATGATAAGTGAAATTTTAGGAGTTATTTTACCAGTTTTTAAATGTATATAGAGCATTAGTTAAATGTGAATTATTACATACAATTTGTGGAAAAATATTTATGGAATATATATCATGTAGGGTTTATATGATCTTTGATATTGATGTAATAATTAGAAAACAATTTTTATCATAAATATAAACATGGGAATGTAAAGTTATTTATTGACAATTTGATTAATGTTATTTATAAATGAGATCCCTATATTTTGGTTATATAAGATTAAAATTAGGAGATAACATTTTATGTTTACAGATTATATAATTTTTATCTTATTGATGTTATTTGAGATATATGGTTTTTAATTAATGAAATAATATGTCTAAACATTGGGTTTTTACTATTAACTTTTTTGAGATTAATATATTGTTTCATCATATGAATGTTCATTCAATTTTGATATTATCATAATTTTTTCATAATATTTTGGGTTTTTAATGACAATTGACCAGTGGAATAGACTGATTATCAATTTAATGATTATGTGGTCCTTTAAAATTTGTCTTCAGTTCATCATACATAGAACATTAAGTTTGAATACTCATTGTTTGTCATAAATGTAGATATTGAAGTAGAAATTGTTTAAACGATGAAGTTAAACATAAAAATTAATTATATTTATTTATTTTCATATTCTAAATAAAAAAAATTTAATCCAACATAGGAAAAGGATCTTTAAAATGAATATTTAATCATATTACATTTTTTGATGAAACAATGGCCTTTTCACACATCCATAGATTATGGATTTATGGATGTTTATTTTCTCATGATCATTCTATTTCTTGTGATTAATTATCTTTTTAACTCTCCTTCATATTTATGCATTTATAATTTATTCGATTACAAAATATTTACTTTCCTCCAATTTTCCCGTAATTAGAAACCTAGTATGTGTTATTCCAAATAACCTTCATACATCATTTCCTTTCATTCTAGGAAGATGATTATTAACCCTTTTAACTATGTGGGATTGCAGGAATGCTAATTTAAAATTTCTAAAAATTAATTATAAAGACAAATTCCCAATTATTAGGATTCAATTAGTTCAATGAGCTATAATATAATAACATGAGATTTTATAAATGTATTTTATTCATGATATCTTATAAGACATACTAAACTAACAATAAATGAACCATGAAATAATATTATTTTATCTATTATTGTTGTGACCTAGCCGATAAAGATGTGTGTGTGAGTAATATTAACTATATTATGATATATATATTTTTTTAAATTTCCTACTCAATATAAAATATTACTAAATAATCAATGAATTTTTAGTTAAGTATTTCTATTAATAAAAAATATGTTTTTTTGAAATGTAATTTTTATTTATTTTTTTATAAAATATTCTTATTAATTTTTAAAAAAATTAGAAAATTTATTTGATAAAATGAGAATTATTTTTAATATCATCATTTCAAAATTAACATTTGATGAAATTTTATAGATTTGGTAGGAAATATTTTTTTTCTAGGAATCAGGAAAAAACATAGTTTTGTAAAATTTCCATTTCAATCCAATATATGAATTAAGTTAAATGTCTAATTTGGAATTTAATTTAATTTCCAGTAAAATATGATTTATTTTTTATATTTCATCCTATTAATTAAATTCTAATCATCATTAAATAATATTTTAGTATAGGTAAATTTTTAATTTAAAATTTTCTTTTCTAAAAACCATTTTAATGTGCATAATGTTTCTCCATATTAATTAGTAAAATAATAAAAACTGATGAATTATTTAAAATAATTATCAATATTATGTATAATTTTTTAAATTCATATTATAATTTTTTATTTTCATTTATATAATCTAAGATTATATTTTTCTTAAAATATACGCTTCTTGAAAACCCACTTTTTCATCGCTTTATGAGTTTAATTTGTAAATTAAATAATAGAACTTCAATACATTTTAATTTTTAAAATGGATTCTGTATATGGAAAAAACATAATTTTTATTAATTAATATGTTCAAATAATTGTTTTTCAAACTTTAATTATGAAAATAGTGAAAATATTTCTCTGTAATGAATGTAAAAATAGGTTTACCTAGGGATAAACTAAAATGATAATAGTTAAAATGACATAAAATAATATATAAATATAATTTTATAGTCATATTTTGACCATATCATTTAAATGGCTCTATATTGTTCTATTTTTTAAACCAGTGGCATGTGGTCACTTTTTTACACCTTTTTCATTTAAATAATTAGAACTATGTAACTCACCTCACTTATAATAGTCCATCGACTCTCCTCCCCTATTCACACCATAAAATTCATTTGAATTATCCATGACCTAATAATATACCTATCTTACATCCCAAATCATGACCTAGATCCATTTTTTGATCATAAATCCATCCCATTAATTATATTGTAGTTGAGATAAGAATGTTGATCGAAGAAGATGTATCATTCTTAACCAACTATTTTTATTATATTAATTATTATAAATCCGTAAATATTCTAATACTATTATAATATAATAAAACTAGTATATTCAATATACTGGTATGTCATTATGTTAATGGAATAACCAAAATCCATCACCTCTTCCATCAAATGGGAAATAAAACCATCATTCTTATGTATGGAAAACTACAACCATGAGAACCTATGTAAATTTTTCTCATCATCACCTCCCAACGATTGTTACACGAAACTATTTAAGCTATATATATATATATATGATATTTTTCATATAATTATACTCCTAGAATTATTATATAACATATAAAATTTTATATTCCATTCCATTGGCAATATAATAATGTCACTCATGTCTAAAGTTGACTACCGCATCACAATGCAATGTCATTCATTTTTCATAAAAACATTACATGGAAGGTAAAAAGAATAATTACAATAAATATATAGGATATATATGAAATAAATATGATATTCATTACATTTTTACCATTCATAAAATATTATATATAATTTCAGTATTTACCCTTTCCACCAACTAAAAAATTATATCGTCTTTCATGAGAATGTGTGTACTACCGCATCCACAAATTGACATGAATATGTTTTTCATTAACTCATCACATAGAAGATATATATATATATATATATATATAAATAAATAATTTTATTTTAATGATATTATTATAATTAATTATTAAAAAATAATACTTACCTTCCTTCCAAAATCATTGTTAAAACATAGAAATATTGATCATGCATACATATGGCCCACCATCACTATGATTGTAACTTAGCTCATTTTTTATAACCATTATTCAAAGTTTATTTTTAAAGTATTATTTATTTAAAAAAATAGAATTATTTCATGATTATGTTTCTGTAGATGATAAAATAATTACCTCCCAGACTTCTGTAAACACACCGATTTTTTTTTCAAACAATTAACTGATCATCCTTAAAATACGTGATGTGGAATCAACTAATTATTTATTAAATATTTCATTAAAATAATTTTTTTTAATTATTATTCTTTAAAAATGTAAAATGTTGTTAATATATAAAATAATTTATATGACATTATTATATATTAGTTATGGGATATACTAGGAAAGCCTAAATTCAAGGTAACACATTTCATCTCAATTTTCCTCCATTGAGGCATATTTTAATGTTATGCACCAAATTTTTTTACATGGTTTATATAATTCCCAAATTAAATTTAATATCACGAGTTATTTATATATCGTGGTATTTTAATGTTCATTTGTAATTTTTTGAAATATAGGGATCTAGCTTGATGTTGGAAAATTGAAAATTATTTCATAACTATTTTGTTACATTATGTCATATTACTTCATCATTTTTATTGATATTCTAAGATTATGCATGTAATGAATTTATATTATCTTATTTTTTTCATATTATATTATGTGAATTTAAATTTGATTCACATAATCTATTCATTGATTAATTATCACTTCTAGGTTATGATCATTGTAAGGGAATCTCATCTCAAATTGTTTTCCTTGGGATATATGTTATGTTATAACAATATTATCCATATTTTGGTTTATATATGACCAGTTTTTTTATATCATGTATCTTAATATGTTAATGATATTTAATTTTTTATTTTATGTTATTATTTCTTGAGTATTATGATTGAAGAGTAATTTTTTTTAAAATGCATTATGTTATATTTTACATTCTTTTAGGATTGACTATGTTTAGGGATCCTTTTGAAAAAATCATTTTATCTTTTTTCAATAACCACATATATTTATTATTAAATGATTATTATTTTTAATTGATATTAATGTATAATTTGTCTTTCATTCTATGAATATTTTAATTTTTATATCATTTTTTTTGGAAATGTTTTTTTGTAGATGTTCATTTCTAAAAATAAATTATTTCCAAAATATAATTTTCATGAACATTGACCAACATTGAAAATATTTTAAAACATAAATTTCTTAACATCTTTACAATGGTTCACATAGAAAAACTTTACAAAATATTATAATAGAATAATTATTTTAACATTTAAAACATGAAATTACATTACTACCATCATTAAAATTCAATTTTATAAGGAATTATTTATATGTTACAAAGTTTATTTTTGAAAAAAAATGTTTTCAAATGTTTTATTTTTTTAACATTTTAAAGAAATATTTTTAAAATGGAAGGGATTTATTCCTCGATAAATGTTCCATGTGATATTTCAAAATCATTTTCTATCTAGTATGACATCATTTTAGTTTAGTCATTGTGATAAGGTTATTCTCTTCATAAATGTTTTTAATGACATTTTAATGGTATTTCCATTTATTAATGTCAACAACCCTTGATGTTACTTATGCTCTGTTGGGATATATTGAAATGATACCATCCTATTATTTCTATGGATATATTATGATGGTCTTAAGATATTTTTATGGAACCAATTCATTTTCCTTGGGTTAATCATTTTATGAAAGGAATTATGTTTTTTAAGTAAAGGAATGCTCTATATACATAATTAATTTCATGGTTCTTGGTTATTTTATATATGACCAGTTGAGCCCCATTATAGGTCATTGTTGTCCCTAGTATCACTTATATAATGGGAGCACCCAAATAGAACTCCATTTCATTGGGTATGGATGCTGACTATATGGTTATTAAATATTTATGGGTTTTGTAAGGTTTCATTGAAGATGATGCTCCATAATACCAACATGTTTTTTATCATGTGTTTATAATGATTCCTTTGATCATGATTGGAATTAGATGACTCATGCTCGTTATTTATTATGAAACTTTAAATTGATAAATCTATATTCCATGTTACATGACTTATAATCCAAGTATTATTAGTTATTAATTTTCATATGCAATTATCATTATCTATGATTATATTTCCATACCCTTATATTGTTCTTATGAAAACCAATGAAATTAATGTTTTAATGCTTATGTTTACCATTAATGTGTATTTCACCTCACTCGTATTATGTTCACAATTACCTATGTTATAATGAAGAATTATTAAATTACATTTCAATAAATATTTCTAAGGATAAGATGTTTTTACAAGATATTGAAGCCACATCATGTAAAATGAAAATACAAGTAATGTGGGAAAAATATTCCAATTGATTCATGGGTATTATTTATGTAATACTTTATATTAATCTAAAAAAATCAAAAAATAATTGTTCCACAGTTTTTTAAGTGATCCCATATTTCATTTTTGTGTCATCAGTTCTGTATGGTAAAAATTGGGTCATCTACATCAATATCAAATCTGAAAATGTAATGTTTATGAATTTAGAACCTTCTTAGGGAGTGCTGGTTTTGAGCAGTTTTATAAAAGGTTGTTTATCCTTGCTATGGTAATTTATAATTTTGAGTTTGGATTTTTTTACCTAATTGGTCTATGGAGACACTATTTTTCCTTCTGATAATTAGAAATATTTTAATGAACTGTTTGGAACATAGGTGTTGAGATGGGGTGAGATTAATATCCATTGTAATCCTAGGATTAATTTTATAAAAACATTAAATATAATTATATCAAGGTCATTTTGATTTAAAAAAATAATGGAATATATCTCTAATGGAGTCTCAAATTTGAAATTTGATAAATTTTTTTGAATTTTGATCATGGGGTTTACCACATACACGACATAGAGTTGGTTAACACCAGTTGATCAGATGAGGTAGCCATTTAATGGTATGTAATGTCGATTAATTAATTATTTTAATAATAAAAACCCATTTCCCTCAATAAAAATCATGTTGTGTAAACATTTCAATGTTATCTATATAGCCTTGAAATCATTGAGAGGTGGATTCATGGTTCTTCATTTGATGTTCGAGATTAAATGATTACAGATGATCTAATTGAGGTGGAGTGATATATATTGGATGCAATATAGGATCCACATAATGGAAAAAACTTTCTTCATCAATGATAAATCAATAATTAGGAAAAGACTTATCAATTATATTTTCCTTCCCCTTGATTAAATTTTTAAAGAATTCATTTGATCTACTCAACTCTATTTATTGATTACTCACCCTTTAGATGATTTAATTTTCAAAATAAATTATTTTATTCGATTTAATATTTTTGATGCATAGATATCACATTGGAATCCATGATTTACAATCATTGGTTTATTATTATTTTCCAAAGTTTTTATCTCCCTTATTATGCTTATTTCCACGATTGTTTTTTTAATTCATTGATGTTGGCCTATATGGTCACCGTTTGACTTTTTTTGGTAAGTATGAGCACAATTGACATCCAGATTCATGGAAGTTGTGTGAAATATAATAGGCAAGAGGATTTGTGGATTGAACAGGTAATACTGTGGTAAGAAGGTGAATATTCATATAGATATATGATATTGGACCGAGTGGTGATGATCAAAGGAGTGGTGCACCTGTATGGGCATTTGAGATTGAATGGAATTCATTTTCCAAACACTAGATTCTGGGAAACAATTAATGAAGGTAACTAATCCAATATGAAGCGGTCAAACGGTGGAAATCATGACAAAAATGGATAATCTAGGAGCCCTATAGAATTTCTATCTTTCTATGAAAAACCTGAATACACAACATGTGCTGGGATGAACCCAAGACTTATAGAACATTGGTTGTAGTAGATAGTGTTTCTAAAAGTATATTAGTGTCACAAATCATGTTTGACCCCCCCCCCCACACCATGTGACATAGTTTTGGCGAGAAAACATTTATTCTAGGAGTAAGTGGGCATAAAAACTTCTAGGAACTTATGAAAAACCAGGTAAATAGAAATGTGCTGATACTCGGGCATTGATAGGTTCATGTCTAAGAAAAAAAACCCATATAGGTACATTAGAATGTTTTAGTACCCATGAACGACTAGGTACATGACTAGGTCAAAGACACATCGTGACATATATAAGAAAGACTAGGAGAATAATGTCGGCCCTGAGCTTCTAAGACACATTAGGTTATCCCATAAACATTATGCATGATGACATGAGCACTGAGCCATGTCCAATGGATAAATGTATATGTTACAAGGAGTGTTCTCACAAAATTAACTTCCCTCTACAACTTATTTCTCATATCTCATTCATTTGGAAATCGATTATATCATGCGAGTAACCTATCATGGATTTTTTAGTTTATTATATTATTTAATCCTTCATAGTGTCATTTGGGAGATGATTTGGGATGTTAGAAGAAAAAAATATTTTTTAGGGTGACACTTTATGATGATTGTAATCAGGTTGGACCATCAAATAGAGTTTGGGATTGAAATCCTCCAATCCCACTATAATGTGGTTTTCTAATACATCTCACACTAGTTTGAGTGGAATGATCATGATAGAATAGGGTGTGGGTCTTCTACCTTATGAGTTTACCACCTAATGGAATATGGAATTGGTCATATAAATATTGAGTGGAACCATATAGAAGAAAAATTTAGTGGGTTCTCCACCTATTGAGTTGTACCCCTATTAGGATATGTTGTGGGTCCTCTTCCAATTGAGTGGAACCTTTTAATGGAATATTTTTGTTTTGTTTTATACCTATTTATTGTCACCCCTTGATAGACTATGGAATGGGCACAATAATTTCTTGGTGCAACCCTTAATGAACTAGATCATGGGTCCTACAGTTATTAGGTGTGCCCCTTGAAACACTAGGGAATGTGTCCCCTTTGAAGAGATCATTCTTATAATATCATGTTACTACCCATTTTGTATTTACCTTCTCTTTAATTTTTCTCTATTAATTGGGTGTGTCTTAGGACTATATTGGTTAGAGATCTTGTATTGTGGAAAATTACCCAATGTTAATGAATGAATATTTGTTTGAATTAATGGAAGTAGAGTATAATATTTTATTGGGTTTTGAATTTTCTTCTAGAGCACGGAGAACGCTTATGGTTTTTTGGATTCTACTTATAGAAACTACTACATTCTATGTATGATGGGTGATTACAAAACATTTAATGTGTTTATATTCTATATATTGTTTAATGGGAAGGAACTTTTATCTTGGTACACATCTTTAAATGAGTACATTACATGTAAATATTACAATTCCTTTAATGGTTAATGATATGGTTTTCAATACAAAGGTGATGGGTTTTTTGGTGAATATGGACACTATGAATTACATGTTCTTTATTTGGATTATACTCCATATAATAGTCATGAGTTGGGATTTTTGGGTGATTCATTGGTGATTTCTATTTCATTCACCAACATTAGTCTTCCCACTCAACCAAGATTAATTACCTAGTGATTTTGGTAACATATTTACCTTTCTGATCAATTCATTTTGCATTTGATCATAAAATATTTGATCTTTGTCTACCAATGTAAGAGAATATTTTTTTTCTTTTAATTTTCCTTTCATTATCATAGCCCTGTTGTTCTAGGGTTTTGCAACTATTAATTTGAGATTTTTTTTCATCATGATTCATTCGAGACTCATCTTGAAATCATCCTTGAGAGGCTAACCCTTGCGATGGTTGTGATTATGTGTGTGGAATACATGATGTATGTGTTATTTATACCTATTTAGTGAGCCTTTTTTCTATGTGGAATCAATTTTTAGTGATGTATATTTTTTTTGTTCATCGTCATTATTTTCATGTTCTTCTTGTTGATTTATCCATTTTCAAGCATATGTGGCCTCAGTTTTTAGGTATGCAGTTCTATATCAAGCCTCTGTTGGTGAAGTACATTACTAATAATTTGATAAATAGTTTTATAATTGAAATGGAATGATTTAATGGTTTTATTTTTGTGTATGGAAGTTTAATTTTTATAAAAGTTAAGTTTCTGCTAGATTTGTTATATGAAATGTTTTTTTCAATGAATTGTGAAATAAATTTGACAAATGGTTTTAAATGAAATTATTTGGTGATGAGGATTTATGAATTAGTTTGGAAAATAATTAATATGGGATTCCTTGTGTACTTAGGTGGATGGTTTAGTAATATGCTTTATCCACTATTATGGGGTTCATTCATTGGGTGTTTCACTACTCTCTAGACCTATCATTATAGGGACATGCTAGACATTCTGTGGGTTCAAATTATGTGTTATTCCTATAATCCAGAGACTCGATGCAAATATCTAGATGCCTGATGATCCCAAAATTTTCTATGTTATGTATGAGTGTCCAGATTATCCTGGAATATTTTGATCCTCAATGCGATGTTACATATTCATTGGCTAATTTCGGAAGTTTTTTAATTTACTATTTTTTTTGTTCTTATAGGGATTTAGTATGACATGTGATACCATATTTTATTTGATTTTATCTATCTACTTTGATATATTTTATATTAATTTATTTTAAATTGATTTACTTAATTTTTTTTAAAATTTCTAAAAAGGGGAAACAAACTTGTTTTTTCTTGGTTTTGATATAAATCTATTGAACTATATATAATGTCTTTATTTCATTAATTCTAATCATTCTTAGATTATTTTATAGAGAATTATTATGGATCACTTATATGAGATCCTACTAAAATTTTTAGCAACAACCTGCACACCCCTTCAGTGGTGTGAATAAATTGTTATGTCTTTTATTACATGGAAATGGAAGGCACTTTTTTGAAGTAGTGAGGTTTTCTATCAGTTGGTTATAGGACTTTACATAGTTATATAGTAGGATTGTTACCACACTATCACATACAGAATTTTGATGTATCTATTTTAGTTTTTTTCTTAGTAGTTGACTTATCACTTGTATATTGTGTTCCTAATATTTCTATTGTATTACTTTCATTATTCTATATCTGTTAGGAAATGTATAGTTTTTTCTTACACAGTTTATTTTTTTGTGTGTATATATATATATATCATCAGGCTGGGTGAAATCATTCACTTTATTTTTTGTTGATGCACAGTTCTAGATTCCAGTAGATGTAGACTAGAAACGCTATAAAGGTCTGTGGAAATTTTGGTTGGTGACATGATTGAAAGGATATATAAGTTGGGCTCATCATAGTTTGGTATCAGTGGATGGTTGTCATCAAAATACATTCTCCTATGACATCCAGTAGACTATACATAGGAATGATGGGGCATGAGGTGTAGGTTGTGATGAGTACCTTAGGAGCTCATTCCATGATATAACTCAAGTTACAATCAGATATTGGGATGTGTGTATCACATTTATAGTTTTTCATAGTAATCTCAATTTTTTCTTATATTTGTTCTATTTTTAACTGATATTATTTTTTGTGTAATCATTTATTATATTTTGGTGTGTAATAGTATTCTTTCAAGAAGGGTTATGTAGGTTCCTCATGTAGGGATCACCTGATGCTCCTCAAAAGGATCATCCTATGAATCAAAATTTTATTGATTCATTCATAAAGGTAGTTTTTGTTATTGACCTATAGGTACCTCATGTCTAGAACACAATTTATTAGGTACATACAATATCTATAGGAGATAGGGATCGATCATGAGAATTTTTGTGTCAGAAGACACCATCGTTTAAGGGAATGGATGAACATCATGTTATGGAGGATTATCTTGATAAAATTTATCAATAATTTTAATTCTTGGATACTATTAAACGAATCAAGGTGAAATTTTAAATGTTTGCGCATGAGAGGACTAAAAAGAGATGGTGGGATTATACAGTACTAGATGGTAGCCATGTGGAAATCTACTTGAACGGTTTCTAGGCTCTCTTCTTCGGTCAGTTTTTTTTACATTCTTATAATAGAGAAGTATCTAGAATTTCTCTATTTTAATTAGGTAGAACACTCAGTTTCGACATATATCAATCAGTTTTTAGAGATGCTTTGTTTTTCATTGGATTTGGTAAATAATGATCAGATGTACCTTTATGGATCGCAACTAGATATAAGATCATAAGTATTTATAATGATCTTTTCATCCTATTTGGAGATAGTTGAGATGTCTATGATGGGAAAGAATTATATGGAAGGTAGGGATGGATATTTATCCCATATATCCTCCACATAGTGGTTTCTATTATTGTATTATACAAAAAAGAGGAAGTGGAATGATCATTGGAGGAGTGGTGGAGCTTTCTATCAGTGTCATGAATTCTCATCACCATAAGTTATAGATAGTAGTGTGATTCTGACATTATATTACTGTGGAATGGTTGGACACAACTAGAGTTCTTATCCATCACCAGTATTTATGTAATTATTATATGTTTTTATCTTCATTTGCATCATTTCTATGTAGTTAAGTAAACTCATTGATAATGTTTGGGATCATCGGCCTTATATGCTACTAGGGTGCAATCTGATTCTTTTAATAATTCAAGGCTCCATCCACATGCTCTGGGGTAACGAAACTTTCTGTATTAGATGTTTTTTTGTAGAGGTAGATGTTGGATTAATTACTATGAAAGGAAATATCTTTATTAAATCCTAGGTAATGATTTATTTATTTGTTAGCAGTCTATACCACTCATATAGTTATGTATATTTTTCTGATATGATCAAACATACAATGGAGATAATTTACATTGATGCGGATTTAACAACATCTATTGGGAAGAGGAATGATTAAGGGTATCAATGTCCTTCTTCTAAACTATCAATATTTAATGTGGAGATGGTATGATATTTATTCATTCTTGATCAGGATCTGTTTGACGTCATCATCGTTATGGATTGTCTTCATCCTCTTCATGATGATCGTGATTATTAATATATTCATGTATCATTTCTTATGATTGATGGGATCTTAAGGGTGTTACAAGGAGAGTGGGATCCATGATCTAGACATGTTATAACTCACCACCCAGAGTTGATGATTTTATTGTATGTTGTTGTATTTGATCCTAATGATGTTTCTTCTATTTTTGATCTTTCTGATATTGTTAAGGGGTTTTCTGATGCATTCCTTGAATATTGATCCATGATTCATCTATATAGGTAAAGAGAGTTAAAGATTGAATTGGTTCTTGGTATACAGTTAATTTGGATACATCTATTTCTTATGGAAATAGTAAAGCTGGATGAGCTCAATATTCAATTGGTTTCTTATTTGGATAAGGGTTTTGTTCAGGCTATTTTTTCCTTAAGATTATCCATTTAACCTTTCCAAGAAGGTAGATGGTTTACTATAACTGTGTTTTGACTATCAAAAGACGAACTTGTTAAATGTTATGAATAAACTACATTTTCCTTTTGTAGATGTTTTTTTTCTGAATAGTTAATGGTCAAATAGTTGTTTTCAATGATTGATCATTGGTTGTGTTATCATCATATAGGAACTATTAAATATAGGCCTGAGAATTTCAAAAATATTTTGATGTTGTCTTTTCTGAATACTTCTCTCGTTGTTTTTTATGGCTTTTATGACGTTGATATTCCATCATTATCCAAATAATTTTTTGGCTATTTTTTCTATGATATTTTGATATATTTGAGATCTGTGTGTGAGAAAAAACACTATTTGGGTTTCATTTTGGAAATCATGAGGAGTCACCCTTTTCATGTAATGCTTTTAAAATGAAATTTCATGATCAAATAAGTGAAATTATTGGGATACATGATTTTGGAGATTGGATTATTGTTGACCATGAGATGTTGAAGGCTATTTTGTTATAGGATGTACCACCTAATATCATTAAGATTTTTATCTTCCATGATCTTGTTATATATTAGTGATGGTTCTTTAAGGATTTATCAAATTTGGTATCATGTTTGACCACTATTACGATGAAATAGGTGAAATTCCATGGGATGAAAATTTGTAGTCTTCATTCGATGGGATGGAAAGACTTCTAACCTAACTCTTATTCTGGTCATTCTTACGCTTTGTAAGGGGTATATAGTTTTATTTAATGCTTTTGATACTAGTTTGGACTGTGTTCTCTTTTTGGATGAAAATGTGTAAGCTTAAAACTATTTTTAGCATCGAACTGATTAGAAGAATTATGCCACTCATGATTTAGATCACGTGACTATTATGAATGCACTTAAATTTTGGTGGAACTATATTTTAAGGGACATGTTTTAATACTTTTATAACCATAATATTTTTAGATAAATCTATAATATGAAATAATTGAGTGATTAACGAATGTAGTGGTTGGAATCCCTTCAGTCATATGACATTGATATCTCTTACACACCAGATAAGTGGAATTCCATTACAGATGATCATAGTAGAAATGTGATATCACAAGCTGTTGTGGAATCAAAAATTGTGTGAAAATTTATGGGTCATTTTTACTTAGTTTCATCAGGATGATCAAGAGAATGATTTAGGTATGGTTTCAACTAGTGTTCAATTATCGTATTCTATCATTGAGTCTATTCTATAGGGTCCGCAACATGATGATGAGATTAGAGGAATTTGAGAAAAATCTATATATTGGGGAGACATTTTTTTGTTGGTCTCTCTCTTCATATGGTATTCTCTTTTTTGAAAATTATTTTTCATCCCTATATTAGTGTGGATCTTGGTTTAATTTGATTTCCATATATTTTTGTTGGATGCTCATCTTTGGATATGAAGATGTATTATTAATTAATATGATTGATGTGGTGGCTAATAATGACATGTGACATTTCAGCTTATGTATCCCATTGTATGACACACCAACAGATAAAGGAAGACCATATGAGACCTTCATATTATCTTTATACACATATGGTTATAGTTTGAAATGGGATAATGTATCCATGTATTTTATTGATTTACAAAGGACTTCCTATGGGAGGAAATCTATCTATGTCAAGTGTTATCGATTGAAAAAGTTTTATCATTTCATCTTGATCAAAAAAACTGGAAAACTTATTGATCTTGGTAAATTGTATATGGATGATATTGTGAGGTCACATAGGTTTACTTATATTGATGAATTATATAGAGATCATTGGATTACATTGTGGTTCTGTAGGAGTCTCCATGAGTATATGGGGAGTTAGGTCAGGTCTAGTATAAATTATCATCCAAAATAGATGGTCATACAATGCATTCTATTAAGATCCAAGAGGACATTCTCCTAGCCCGTGTCATTGATTTTTTAGGATTTTGATATATCCATCTAGTAATTTTTGACTATTACAATGAAAATAGTTACCATTCTTCTATCAAAATGGATCATTTTTGGCACATTATGGTCACTAGGGCAGGTCACCACTTTGATGACTAGAGGTGGGTGAAGCTTCTTCGGTGGAAAAAAGTTTGGTTCGAAATATATCTATAAGGATTTAAGATATATGTTGATTCCATGTTATAGATCATAGTCAAAAAATTATTATTATGGATCTACGACTTCATCATATGGATTTTTCCATTGGTGACTATATTTTATTGAATGTTTCTCCTCAGTTGGGTTACCATCACCTTAAAAGATATGGACTGTTTATATGATGATATTTCCAAAAATTTGAGATCACTGTGTAGATTTGATATTTTTTATTGGTTTTCATTATCAGTTCATTTGACATGAATTAATTATTTTTTCTATATTTCACAACTCAAGAAATATCATCCTAATAGATTTAATTATCAGAGTTGGGAAGAGATTGAGTCCGAGCAATTATTTTTCTTAATGAATTAGCCATCAATGATCATTCACACTCATATGAATGTATTTTGGGTGATTTGATTACTTAGGTTAGAGTGTTTTGAAAACATGGTTAATCTTCTTTTAAGACATGGGGGGCATGTTTTTTTATGCAGAAGAAATAGACTCACCTATTAACCCGACATTATTCATCCATATTGATTCCTAGTGATGAAATTTCATATGGTTGGTATTTCATAACAACATGTTTCAATATTTCAGGTATTTACCTTCACCTTAAATTTATTCCTCTTTAATTGGGTGTATCTTGGGACCCCCAAGGATTGATATCATGTGTTAGAGAAAATGACCTAATGTTTGGGGGAGTATGATTTATTTAATTAATGGAGTATGGGTACAATCATGTAATCCACTAACGAGGTTCACCCCATGTTTGGATAAATTCCAAGGAAGTATGTAGTTTTCCAAAAAAAATTGTCTTCAAGGTAATTACATGCTTTGTAAAGTGATTACAAATTATGTATATTTCTCTTCACATAATCCATGATCATGGTACATAGTGTGAAATTAGTAAAAACCATGTAAATAGTACACACTGTGTAATGGTTAACGTTCAGGTTTTATAATAATAATGTAATGGGTTTATCAGTCTATATGGACCCCATGGATTACATGACATGTAAAGGGATTGCACTCCATGTAATAATTATTAGTTGTGATATTAGGGAACTATACATATGATTTCTAACTCGTTATTCTAAAAACATCTTTGATCTCGACTTAGAAAAATTACCCAGTGATTTGTGGAAACTTTCTTCCTTCCAATTAGATTCGTTCATATTTTTTTCAAGAGGTATGTATGTGTTGTCTCTTTGGGTAATTGAATCCTTCTTCTTCTTTGATAACTTTTATTATAGTTTCCCTACTGAACTAAGGATTGGATCTATTAGTTTGACATGTGTATTCTTTATGATTCCTTCACGATCCGTCTTATAATCATCTAATGTAGGTAAACCCTTATGTTGGTTATGGTGTGGAATGTGCGTTTCTTGAGGCATGGGTTGTTTCTTCATCTTCACCACCCTTTTTTTCTAAATAAAATCAAATTAGAGTTGTGTTGATTGATTCTGGGGCTCCTGTTTCCATTCTATGTATCTTCTTGTTGGTGGATCCCATTGTAGGCCTAAATGAACTGAGTTTTGAGGTATGTGATTCTATTTGTAGCTCGTGTTGGGGAACTACATTTCTCTATTTTTGATAAATTATTTTAAAAATGAAATTTGATAATTTGATTATATGGTTTGTGTGTGAGGAAATTTTTTTATGACAAAATATTTATTTCATTTATTTGTAGTAAACAAAATATAGTTTTCAAAGAATTTGAACATGGATTTGGGAAATGGTATTCAAAGCATGTTTTGATAAAATAGTTTGATGAACTGGTTTTGAAAATAGGGCATATGGGGACCCTTTGGAACTTATGTGGAATGAGTAGTAATAGTCTTTGTACACTATTGGGGTATTAATTCATGGGGTTTGCATTTGTTCCCTAGTCATATTGTTCTAGGGACATGTCAGAACTAATTAGGGGTTACTTTTTGCAGTGGTCCTATTCTCTCAAGACATGATGTGGATGTCTAGAGGCGTTATGCATAAATTATTTTTTATGTTAGGTACGAATGTCTTAGCTATCATTACCTAGTTTGACCCTTGGCATGATGCTACATGTGATTTAGAAGATTTGGGTTCTTTTGGATTGTATTATTTTTGTTGTACTACAAAATATTTTATATGACACATGATTTATATATTGATTTGACTTGATATATCTTATTTGATATACCTAAATAAAATAAATTTCAACAAATTGAACTGATCTTTATAGAAATTTGGAAAATGTTAAATTTAAATTTTCCCTTGATTTTGATATAAAACTATTGAACAATATGTCATTATTTGTTTTCATTAAATTTTATCATCCTTTTATTATTTTAGAGAGAAATGTTATAGAACACTGGGGTGGGATATTTCTAATCCTGTTTGTTAAACCCAATGCACCACTTCGGAATCGCATATACATTGTTATAACGTTTTATGTAGGGGAAGGCAAGGCACTACAGTGAGGCAATGAGGTTTTCTATTAACTGGGTTTGGGTAGTTGGATAGTGAGATGTTGAGATTTTTCACATGATATCTCAATGAGAAAATAGGTGTATTTGTCTTAGTTTTGTAATTCATTGTTGGTAGACTTGTCTCTTATAGACTAATTTTCTACCACTTAACTATTATACATTCCATTCTTCTCAATCTGTTATGTCATATACATTCATGAATTATTGCACTGTTCTTTCTATATCATTATATATTTCATGTTTTCTACTATATGTTTTTTCAAAATATTTCTCCTATTTATTATTGATGAATAGGTAATAGATAACTATCCATAGGTATTGGAAATGACTTTCACATATTTGGTAATACATGTCAGGTACTAGTTTTAGAGGGTATCTGAGTCAAGTATGTCGCAGATCCCCCATAGTAATGAAACACGGGGAAAACATGTGGGCCTCACCTAATGACTTCATTAGATAGAAACATTAGATGATGGGCATAAATGATTGATCTATGATGATATATGAATACACATTTTTCTTTGTTGGGATATGAGATGGTGATCCTCTTTCCCCATCATATTTGTTTATCATATGAGAACATGATTGTGTTTTTTATTTTCATTTACATTTGAATTTTGATAAGATATCTACTTATACCATTTCTTCTTTTACTCCCAATCCTTTTTTGGTGAATCCTATTAGATAAATATATACTCACCCCTTCATTGGATTTTCCACATATGTTGTCTCTTATAATAACAATATATAGGTCTGTGGTGGCGTTGGTGTATCTTAGGATCAATTTGGTGCATAGAAAAAAGGTATCCGATGTTGGTGATCTGTATCCAAGTTTTATTAGTATTTATTTTCTAATTGTTGTTAGTTTGGGACATATTTTCTGCACGGGCTTGTATTTTTCCCTTTTAATTTTTGATTACTATGTCGCACTATTTTGTGTTATAGAGAGATTGTTTCATGCATGGTTTTATCTAGTGATGTTATTTTCAATTATAATTATACATCTACAATTATTCATGGATATGGTTGGTTGTTTTCATATAGGTACATTGGGTAGTGGCATCCCATTTTAGTTTTCTATCATGGTTCTTTTCTAAAGCACCTAGTCCTATGTAGGAAGGGTTGAGGTTGTGGAGACTCAATTATCCCCCTTTCTTCTGGTCCCTAGTGGGTTGGGCTGTTATAAATTTTTATCAAAGGTGGTTCATCCATGGGAGGGTGTTTGGAGTTCTATCAACTTATAAGTTTTGATTAAGAATTTTGGGAAATTGTTCCAATGTATTTATAGTGTGTCATTCATGATAGGGATCCTAGTGTTGGTGTGGTGGCCTATGTATCCATTCCTTAGAAATATGACAACCTTATTGACAAATTGGAATAATAAGAGATTATATTTAGATTACAATAGTAAATGTATCTAATTGGATTGAGTCTTTATAATTTCCTTCTTGATTAATCAACCAATTTATATCCTCATTTTACCATTGTACATCTTGATTACTTTTAGGATGCCTCTAAGAAAAAAAACATACATGTTACCGATTCAAGATATGACCACGATGTAATGAGTGATGCGACATCAATTCAAGGTCTATCAAGCAAGATATTTCTTCTTGTTTTTAGGTAGTATGACCCAAATATATCAATCAATGGATTATTAAAGTAGACCAGGATTAGGATGTGTGGTGGTTTAGAGAACTATTTGAGTTCCATTTTTAGATGTCACATAGGATCAATAGTGAGCCAGATCCCATGGGTGTTGAATATTTTATTGAGTTAATGATTTGAGTTTCCAGAATCGTGCGGACCCTGACTAACTAATGGTTATTTCAAAAGCTACTACTTTTATATGGAGCTTCTATGTTCTTGAGGATTCTTATAATTTAGATAGATAATGAGTCAAAACCCAAATGTAATGACTTCTTACAACAATTTTATGAGGAGTATTTCCCCTCATCCCAAAAATAAATTCAGTTTTATGATATTTTAGTGTATGAAAAGTGAGGCATTCCCATCGATGATTATGTCATGAAGGTCAATAACCTTATTTGGAAGTCCCTCAACATGATTTTGAATTGTTACATCAGGGTATGTAATTTCAATAATGATCTCATTGGAGACATATGTGTTAGTTTGGTACACCAATATGTTCCCACATATGTTGGAGTGCCATAAAAGTCATTGGTGATAGAGAGATTCTGATAGGTGGGAAACCATTAAAATATAGGTGGCAGTGGATTTTATGAGACTATTTCATCTATAAAGATAGAAAAAACCAGTTAGTTGGGTCTTGTAAATGAACACCTTTACATATAATGACCCAGGTAAATGGTCATGCAGAAGATGGATGACATAGAGGACCAGTGAATCTATGAGATGGGTGATGTTATACATTTGATGGGTGAGGTTATGAAGAAATTGATTTATGGAACTGATGGGAATTTTATGGTAGAAATAAATTGGACTGATAACCCTAGAAAAGGCAGAGTAGTGTTAATGGTTCTCCTAGGCATGGACATAGAATCCCCCTATGAGGAGGAGTTGTCGGAGGAGTAGGTTGAGACCTCAATATAGAGTCTTATGAAGGTGGATGATGTAATGTTATCCATCAACCAAAACCACCAATATGAGGCCCACATAATTCTTAGGTAGATGGTGGTTAGTGTAATGAATTACTATATACTATGGAGTCTCTAAACATAGAAGTTCATGAGATGATTATATGTATTTTTATAATTATTATTACTATTTCATTAGTACTAAAAGAAAATGATGGGATACATTCCTCTAACTCGTTACACTTGGTGGGAGAGAAGTATATTCCAATTAAGACTTTAGAATAGATACTCTGGTATGATATTTCCAGGTGGAATGCTCCTTTGATATCACTAATTTCCCAACTATGTCAGCTATCACATGATGAAGAGATCTTTTTTGGAGGTCTCTTTTACAACATCATGAGACCTTTTGAAATTTTCTTGGGTATTGAATAGTTGACCATGGTTTGAGATTATATTGAATGTAAAAATAGATGATTTATGTGCATTTATATGAATTAGAGACTATCCTTTTTTTGGTTAGAGATATCTTATGTTGGAGTGAGTGGGTAATGTGATCAGGAAGATATAATTCATTACCCACCTAATCGAGAGTTTATCACATGGTATTGCATGATATTTAGGTATCTACATTCTTTTAGTCATGGAGGATTATATGGTAATTTTCCCAAAATATGTCTCAGGAATATCTCTGTGTCTGGATATGGAGTTTTTCATTGACTTGATGATTGCTATAATCACTAAAAAATTTCGAGTATAGGGGGTTGTGTAATACCCCAAAATTCTAAAATAAAATCCTTATATTCTCTAGCGTTCATGATACACAACAGTAAGTGTTTAATGGGATATAATAATGAAATATATTAAAATATATTTTCTATTTTAAATTTACTTTCTATATTTTATATTTTTCAATTCACACAACATCGAGTTTTCATGTGTTACACTCAAGAGTGACCTTCTTCGATTGCTTGCGCTACAAGCAAGACCGAGTTTTACTAGAAAATTATATATTATTATTTAATATAATAATATATAAACTATAAAATATTAATAATATTATATATATTATGATATTTGATGTCTTATAAAAATATAAAATGAATTTATGGGTAAAAAATTAATGATAAACGAAAATAAGAACCAATTGGATATAAAATAAATATTTTTTTATACTTCTAAAGGAGTTATATCTTATATAACATAATTAATTACAATTAATGAATTATTTTAATGATATATATGTTATATATTCAATAAAATATTTTTCATTTTCAACCATTTGGTTTGATATGAATATGATATAAAAAAACTTATATTAAATACAAAAACCTATATTTTTATAAAGGCAATTTTACATGCCTTTAATGGAAAACCAATTTTAAATGTGAATTTCGAGACAATAATTGATTTAATATATCAAGATAATCTTTATATATATTTTTTATAAACATAATAATTATTTTGGGGGTGAATATTAGTTATTTATTTCCATGACATTTCATTTTTTATTCAATAGTTAAAAATACTGAATCTTAGTTCAAAACTGATTTTTGATACAATTTATTAATAATTTCAAATTATTATTTTATTTTTACTGAAAGTTTAAATATATCATATATTTATCAATTAATAAAAGTTATGCCATTTTTGTAAATTTCAATATGAAATTGACATTAAAAACATAGAACACTTTTGGACATTTTTTCTTTAAATACTCACATTGTCCTCCTATTTATAAGGTTAAATTTAAATTTATTTTTTTCATTTATATGATTATAATTTTAAAAAATGTATTAAATATTAGGAATAACAATAATATATAATTTATAATATGGTAAAATTAGTTTTTTTACCAAAAATATTAGTGACTGTAATTATAATTAATTTTAATTATTAAGGTATTATTAAGTTTAATAAAGGACAAAATCATTAATTTAAGGTAAAAAATGACCTAAAAACATGTCAAACACCCATTATACGTCCATAATTCTTCCTTGAACATTATTTTATTGAGTTTTTTTGGTTTAGGATTATTTTTATTAGGTAAAACGTGGGTACACCTAACTTTTTATCAAAAATACCAAGAGAGTCCTTTTCCTCTCCTATAAAAGGCCACCACCTCTCCCACATCCTCACACCTCTCAAAACACATAGGATCAACCAATATATACCAGATAAACTCTAAAAAATCACACCCTACTATAATAATCTACTTGTTTATAAATAAATCCAATGAATCCTTTTGTTACAAACCAAAAGAAGTTACCCGATTAAGAGGTAACATATTCTCTCAAGCTCTCTAGTTTCATTTCCATTCTCCACCCTGTAAAATTTCATTATTTCATGAATATATAGAAATAATTTTTTCTTAAATATACTCATAGGTTTTTATGTAAAATTTTATACCAAAACATACATACACATCCATCTAATGGGTAACAAACATATTATTTCTTTGTACGGAAAACTACTACCTCACAAAATGATTATTATTCATTTTTCCATTACAACCTATTGTGGTGGACATTATGATGGGAACTATATTTATATATGTTATATATTATATTTATAATATCTTTATTCTTTTATAATTTTAATTTAAAAAACGCGTTTATTCTTTCCATATTGGGTAAATATGATAATTTCACTTAATGAAGTGTGGACTACCACCCCCTCAAAGCAATATGACTCGTTCATTACTTACATGGAACATATAAAGGATAGTTTTAATAATCCAATGTTACATATATAACATTGATATTATACTAGAATTATAATATACATATTCATCATTTATTTTTCATTATTTTATTAAAACAATAAATTGAATATAGTGTTCATGCGTACATACGACCTACAGTCTCCATTAACGGTGCACTTCCTTTATAATATCCAAATAAAATAGAATAATATAAATAAATATATACTAATTATATATGATAATTTTTTCATGGTTGAAATTCTGGAGATGATGAAATTATGATCTAATTAATAGGAACAACAAATTAATAGTTAAAACATACATGATAAACCTAGGCAGTTAACACCTGAAATAGATAAAGTAAGAATTAGTATTAATAAAGGGTTAATAAAATATTTTTAAGGAAATAATATTTGATATTATAAACATGATAATGGTTTCGGTAAAAGTTATTAACATTTCTTTAAACCACTATACATGATTATAAAGGCCACACAACAAAAGAAGGGAAAAGGTATTGGATTTTATCGCAATTTATTTTCCATCAAGACTTATTTTTTTAAACCAACAATTCACTTTTATTTTATGTATATAATAAAATTTGTCATGTTATCTCATGTATGTACTTATTATCCTAATAGTATATGTTTCATTTAATTAATTGACAATTCTTATTAAAATGTTTCAATGTGGCATGGGACACATTGAAATATTTAAATATTATTTTTCCTCAAGAATGTTTTAATTTCAACAACCCTTGTTGTTTCTTATCCTCATCTAAGGTATTATTCATGAATCCATATTCTTTGTTAAATATGGTTATTTTATATAGAAAACTATTTATTATATATATTATGAATTCATTGGATGTGCAATACATGGTTTGGGGACCGTTAAAGGAAAGACCTATGGGTTTGGAACAGGTTAATGAAATCCCCCGATGCATTAGTAGTCTCTTGATATGGTATAGTTTAAAAAATAGATGGGTTTTCAACCGATAGCTAAATCATCTAGAAAAAAGTAATGATGGTACTAGTTCTATGTAGCTAGGAAATATGGTGTCCAATAACTAATCAATTCACTCATTTAGTTTCAGTTATTTTTAATCCATGATATTTTGCATCATCATATCTATGAATACATATAATTATCAGTTCATAGATTAATTGGCATGTGTTTTAGTTTCTTACCCTTTCATATTGAATTTTCCTTATCTATTTATTTGAATGGAATGTGTTATTATTTATTTACCTTTCATTGTTAATTTATTCTCATTGATTAATTATTTCTTCTGGATTATTTATCCTTACCAAGCATTTAGGATCTCTCTTATTATGTTTTCTTTACATAGTTTATTAAGAAATTGTTTTTGAATAAGCTTTCAAGGATACAATTTATTAAATTTTATTACATATCATATTAGTATTTTCTATTTCCGAATGTATTATTTATATCATGTATGTAATATAGATTTTCAATACTTCTAAACTTATTGGTCATTTGGGATTTTATTCCTTGTAATAATGTCAATTTAATAAAAATTTAGCCCCAACTCCAGGCTTATGTGGTCAGGGAATTACAGTTGATATTAAAGGAGGTTTAACAGTAAACATGGAATTTTTTATAGAAAATATAGATTAGGGGGCACAAACCTAAGATATACATTGTGAATTATTATCGTAGAACATCCTAGAATTTTGTAGGATATATATTATGTCAGTATTTGATTCAATACAACACTATTTGTATACTAGAAGTGGATAAAGTTATAGAATAGATATAACTAGGACTAACAATTATAAAAAATTATGTCGGGCCTAGCTTATTGTAAATTGGTTCAAAATAATTGGCCTTACTACATTCTTTTTTTTTGACACTCTCTGAGGATACTTTTAGGATAGATCATATTCTTGTTACCTACCATCACTAATGATTTGAAATTAATGATTACACCAATGTAACTAATGTTTATGATTCTAGGATTCATGATGCATAAATTTATGTTATGTACTATACCATATTTAGAGTTATAAAAATATCAAAAAAATATTAGCTAATCTAGTATATTATATCATTTAGAAATAGAACATGGATATAATAATGTTATCAGTAATCTTGGAAAATGTATTGATTTCCCTACAAAGGAAACAAATACATATGGTATTAGAACTGAGAATTTTATGGATATATTATGTAAGCTTAGTCTAGTTATTCCAAATAACCATTCCCAAATATATAAACCAATTCCATGAAGAGAATCTCCTATGCTGGATCACACTATGTGGATGAATCTCCCATCATTTACTGGGATTAATAATCCGATTTTAGATGAGAAATACATTAGGTCTCTAGAGAAGGTAATAATTTCCATGGAATGTTGTAAAAAATTAAATGTTATACTTGTGGTCCAAATTCCCCATGGTGATGTTGACCAGTGGTGGTTTCTCATGAAAAATAAAATCGAGGAAGTAATTATTGATCCCATTAAATAGAATACTTTTAAGGATACATTCTTCATAACCAAGCGCGTGATATGAAAATTTCGTTCCATTGATTAATGTAATAGGAGGAATCAATATTTGTGGTTTATAAAGAAACCTTTACTAGTATAAAATGCAATTATACATATTTTTTATATAAAATATAATGTAATATTGATCATTTATTTGATGGACTGAAGCCAAATATTTTAAGGGAACTAGCATATTAGAATTTTTCTTCATATGATGAAATAGTTTTATATGCTATCAATATACCAAAATAATTCAACAAGTATGATGAATTAAAGGAAATCTAATAGAATTAGTGGTATTTAAAACACCATGAAAAATTTAATGACTCCATGAATATGAATGTAAATAAGTATTTTTTACTTGTGATAACTATATAAATAATCAAATTGGTAAATGTTTTAATGTATTGAGAGATTTTTATAATTTTGGAGAAATGTTTCACCAAGAAAAAGTATGCATATAGATAAAGTGAAATGATGATATTAACTACTATATTTGTAAATATATGGTACACTATTCAAGAAAATGTCCCAAACATCAAGGTAATATACCTCTTATGAATATAATGGATAAAGGCCAAGAATATGTTATTGAAAAAATCAAACTGGAATGATTAATGTAATTTTGTATTTGAATCTATGAAATATATTGTAAAAGTATTTTATTTATTAGGTTCTCATTATATAATATATGAAATATATAATAATTGTACTGAAATACTTTGAAATTAAGGATTTCATAATCACATGTTGAATGGTACCAATAAAATATATTAGGTAGAATGTTATCATTTTTGGAAAACACATGATTCAGGGAAATAGAACCCTTAATATGTTCCTGATGTTATGATAATGATGCAGAATTGATTGACTTGGATATATGATCACAACATTGGAAATGATTAATGACTTGTTGAAAATTTATCCAGGCTATCATTTATGGGGTTTACAACACTTCTAGATTAATTTAATATATCCAATTACCTATAGATTACTTAAGGAAGAAGGAAGAATTAATGTTTCCCATGAGTTTTTATAGCTATTTGAGTTATTAACATATTTTAAGAGGATGAATAACGATGTAATTCACATGTTTTGAATGTGAAAATTTCGATTTATACGTTATGTTAATTAAAGGCTAAATATAGGTTCATATTGGAAATTCAGTGACTCTCATTCAAAATTTATTGGATCATTATCTGTTGGAAAAGTTAACCATTTATAAAATGGGTAAGATGATCGTTGGATGAAATTTTAGAGGATAATGTATTACTTCACCATATGATGCATAATGTGCTAAGAGATAATTTAGAAATAGTTCGAGTCATAATTAAAGGAATAAATATGTTTATAGATATAAATAATTTCTTATATTCTCATAGAGTGAAATATCTCCTTATCTTTTGAAACAAAAATGTTGTGAGATTTTTTCCATTTTTATGATATCAACAAACTTTATTCACACATATGGTTTATGGTTTTTTGGTCAGAAACATTCATATGATCATGTTATTTATCACACTCCATCAAAACTTCCTTTTTGGAACATGTTTTCTTGATACATGTTTCAATTTTCCACCTATGTTATCCTACGAGGTAACCTAGTTACATGAATATTGTAAATTCATTTATATGTTAATAAGAATATTTGAAATTAATCATTTTTATGATTTGGGTCTTTAAAAAATAGTTTATTTTTATTCCATCTATCACTGAGATGATGTTTAAATTGCGAGGACACACTTTAATAATGGAGGGGAGAATATAACACCCTGAAATTATAATGTAATTGCATTATATTTGATAATGTACTTGACACGTGACACCAAGAACGTAAGAGGATATAATAACGTAGAACATTAAAATATATTTACAATGTTAAATATTTTAGTTATATTTTATATTTTTTAATTCACACAATATAGAGATATAATGTGTTACACTCAATTGAGACCATCTTCGATGGGTCACGTTACTTGAAAGACTAAGTTTTACCGAAAAAATATTTTATTAAAATATTATTGTTTAATATTATAAAATATAATATATATGTTATGAATAATATTAATTAACATATAAAAATCTACGGTTTATAAAAATATAAAATGAATTCATGTGTTACTAATTAATGAGAAATGATAATAATAACCAAACAGATATAAAAAGAAATATTTTTATTTTTATGCTTCCAAAATAGTTTTATCTTAATAAAAATTATTAATTACACTTAATTAATGATTTTATTAAATATATATGTTATATATGAAGTCAAATATTTTTTATAATCATACATAATGTTTTATATGCCTAATATAATAACAAAACCTGTTTTACACAAAACCCCTAAATTTTTAAAAAGGCAATTCTCTCATCTTTTAATGAAAACCCAACTTAAAATTTTTTTTGACACTAAAATTTATTTAATATTTCAAAATAAACATTTTCATTTAAATTGAATAATATTAATCAGTATATGGTGTGTTTTTTATATATTTTTTGAGATATTTCATTTTTTATTGAATGGTCAAAATTAGGAATTTTAGTTAATTATTAAAAATTAGTAATATAAGGCCCCAGCCTTAAACCTTACTTAATATTGAATTAAATGAGTAATTCACATTGGGGATCTTTTTAGGTTTAGAGTTTTAGAGAATTAGGACATACCTATTACATCTCAAAAGATTACAAAGTAGTCGCTTCTACTAAATTTCCATAAAATAAAAACTCTTTAAAAGAAACATGTATAGTTCCATGTTTTAGGTAGCATGACATTCCCTTGATCCCATCCTTGACCCTATTCCACGCTATGTCCTGTGAAAAACATTTCAAAAACATGGGATGAGCATAAGAAGCTCAGTAAGGGATACACAAAGAATGAAAACTGTTAGATTTTCAAAACAACAAGTAAACCATGAATACTTTATCAATGTAATACTTTTCACCTTCATGAAGTAGTAAAAACTTTTCACTGAAAAAAAATTATCATTACTTACCTTATTGTAACCAAAGGATTACCATAAAACCCATATAAAGAACACATAACATATATAAAGGTAACTTGGGACATAAACATACTTATGTGGAATAACCATACGGTCGACTTCCACACATATCACTTAATGGAATAGCCATACGGCCAATTTCCATACATACTTAATGGAATAGCCATACGACCGACTTCCATACCCAATGCATTGGAGGTTATAACGTAACCACCCATCCTGGTATTCACGACACCACCCGTCATATGGTTTATAACGTAACCACCTGTTAAAATGTCCAAGTACCATTATTACACATAAAATATTGAAAATATAATCATTTCAATAACAACATTTCATTTGAAATCACAATAAGTAATTCCCAGATATTGAATTAATCAATCCATTTTCAAAAACCATTTAAAATAGATTTTTGAGTCAAAGTGTACCATACA
Source organism: Viscum album (assembly GCA_963277665.1). Classification (NCBI taxonomy): domain Eukaryota; kingdom Viridiplantae; phylum Streptophyta; class Magnoliopsida; order Santalales; family Viscaceae; genus Viscum; species Viscum album. The sequence goes on from OY728143.1 coordinate 975,298,429, forward strand.
ACTTTGAAGCTTTTAATGGAATTATAATTTTAAGACACCAATTTCCATATAAATAAATACTGAAAACCATTTTGAAAACATGGACATTAAATATAAAGATTTAGAATAATAAATCTTTAAAACATTTAAAACGATATTTTTGTTAAAGTGTTTTTTAACAAAATGAGAGACTCTTAAATACAAATAATTGCAGAATAACATTTAATCCGAACTTTATAATATCATGAGAATAAAGGGATTCATGATATAATATGTCAAAGGACAGTATACACACCATTTAATAGTGAATTGGTGCATAACAACAATGAAGTCTCAATAGAAATGTCAAATGTGATGAAATCCATTATAAAGAAGGTATCCTTAAATTAAGGATTAATCAATCTCAAAATTATGTGTGACAAATATAAATACACCCAATATAAGTGGATATTAAGTGTAAAAAAAATAAAAGGTCATTCACACATATTCAAAGGATGACATATTTAATAACTACATGTTGAACCCAAATAAATCGAAATTGGGTTAAGAAGTTCTCTTGACAGCCTAACGGCGTCACATCAAAATGAGTTGATGAGAGATAAAAAGTGTATCTCATCACTTGGACATAAAATTTGCATCAATAAGGACATATGAGAACATATCCTAGCATAACAGTATGTAAATTAAAAGACCCAACAAAAGAAGTATTTTAAAAAGAGGAGGGTGAAAGGTTCCCTTACCGACTTGGGTATCTTTCAAAACATACACCCCATGAAAGAAGGACAATAAATCATTGATGTAAACACTCATAAGCGAAAGTATATTACACAAATAGTATAATTATGGGCAGTACATACACCACTGAATGGAATTTGTGGAAAATGTAGCATAAATATCACGGGAATAAAAGTGAGATGAAAAATCCCTTAAGAAAACTCGGCAGCCTAACGGCGCCACATAAAACATCCAAAATGGATTGATGAGAGGAAATAGGGTCTCTCATCACATAAACATAAAGTTTACTGAAATATGAATATAAAAGAACATCCCCCAACATTACAAAGAGGAGCTTAAAAGAAGTGACATAAAGGAGAGTACTTAAAAGAAAGAGAGAGGTTAGATATCTTACGAAAATTCGGCAGCCTAATGGCGCTACTCAAAACTCCCAAAATGGATTGATGAGAGAGAATAGGGTCTCTAATCACGTGAAAATAAAAATTACAGTAAGTGTAATGTAAAATATCATCCCAATAACAAGAAATATGAGATTTAAAAGGAATGAAATAAAAGTGTGTACTTAAAAAGAATGAGAGGAGTAGGATCCCTTACCTCGGGTCCGCCTTGACTCGATCGTTCTTTAATCTCCTGAATAATAAACTTGAGTTAATTTATACTTCCTTAAGAACCTTTTTAAAGTTCATTATTCCTTTTATATCACTTATTACCATGTTATAATCATTATTTAATCATTTAAGTTAATCATGTTTGTTTTGTCGATATTTGGTTCTTAAGTCGAAAGTGGACTTCTTACAATTACATGTTGTTCGTGTGGTCAAAGGTTCTTAATATCCAAAAATGACATTCCTGATTTTGATATCATATATATCATATATATCCAGAATATAAATTTATTTATAAAATCACATAATCATTTAGAGGAAAGAAATGAAATGCACCGTTCATAGAGATGGTAAGTCGTACGTACGCATGAACGCTACTTTCATTTCTATGTCGTATTAATGGAATTAAAACTATATGAGAGGTATGTATATTTTAATTCCAGAATTATATTAATCATTTAGATGTATCATACATCATATATATCCATTATATATATGTACTTATAATAGTACATTACATTTGGGGATAAGAAATGAAATGCACCGTTCATGGAGACGGTAAGCCGTACGTACGCATGAACGCTACTTTCATTTCTATCTCATACTTTAATGGAAAGAAATAAAAATGATATAGAGGTAAATAATAATTCCAGTATAACATCATATATAATAACATTAAATCCATCCTTTATACGTCCAACGTATGGCATTAACGAATCACATCACTTTGAGGGGGCGGTAGTCCGCACTTCCTAAAATGAAGATATCGCGTATACCCATAATGGAAGCCATAAAGGTAAGACACAAATGAAAAACAAAGAAGAATAAGTAAAACATAAACATATTATATATCATATATAAAAATAGTGACATCATAATGGCCACCTTTGAAGGTGTTAAATGAGTATTGAACAATCATCGTTTCGGGAGGCACAATTTCACCATCCACGGAAACCGTATGTTCTTTAACCATTTGATGTAGTTTTGTGAAAGTGTAGCTCGAATAAATCTTATAACAACATCCTAGTATATTAAAGATACTGGTGTTGTTACAAAAGAAATAAATAAAAAGAGTTTAGGGGGTTGGAGAAGCAAAATAAAACAAATGAACATGAGAGAATGAGTTACCTTTAAAAGTGTAACTCCTTTTGATTTGAGCCTAAAGGCATCCTTTGAAAGGATTCTTCCCAAAGGGAATCCTCTAAGATGAGGATAGGGATGTGGATAGATTAAATGGGCAGGGTTTGGCCGAGCAAAAGGTTTGAGGAGTGTGTGAAATGAGGTAGAGGTGGGGGCCCTTTTATAAGAGGTGAGGAGGGGCACTTTTGGAAAGTAAGAAATATTACTTTATTTGAAAATGGGTTTCGGTTTTAAAAGGTCCCACATTGATATAATTCGTGGATAAGGTGATAAGGGTTCAAAATCCACCCATCCAATAAGTTTTGGACATGTGTAGTTCATAGATTTTACATTATCTTTCCATTTTATTTAAATCGTCAAATAATGATGTCATCGCTGCATCATTATTATGTCATAAATAATTTATTTTATTTAATGTCTAAAAATTATAAAAAAAATCACTATGATGTAGGAAATATTTTTAGATTTCCAATTATAATTTATAATAAAAATTTGGACTTGTGTAACCCCACTTAAAAACTGTTTTAGTAAAACAACTCATGTTTGTGTCAATTTAATTTTAACATTAAATAAAAATATATTATTGTCATTTTCCAACTAAAGTGGCTCCATGGGGTCCCCAAGTTGGCCCATGGCTTGTATTGGTCGGCCATGACTCACCCAATAGGTGAATTACAAGTGTCATGGTGTTTTCACATTCTTATAATATCATTTTTACCTTAAATGACACTAATTACCTCTAATCGCGATTAATGAAAAAAAGTTACTATTCATCAAAAAAGTATTTTCATCCCATTGAACCACATTTTACATACTAATGACAACCATGTATGTCGGATTTTCAAAATTCAAAACACATTAGTGGTAAACTTTCATTTAACTGAAAAATCAGTTTGCTTGATTACCACTTAGTGGTTTCACTATTCATCAAAAATTGGAGTTTTTCAGAAAAATACCAAAACTTCACCCTAAGCTATATTTGATATTCCGAATTCAAAAATGAAGTCCGTTTTACAAAATTCAAAACATATTAGTCACATAAATTAATTTAATAATTAATTCCCGTTGTCAGAGAAAATAGCGTGTTTTTATAAAAAAATAAGTATCAAAAGATTGACACAAGTTTAAGTCTGATTTTAAAGTGAAATTAATTCCAACGACCACTATTGGATTTAACGGTAAAAATATTTTCTAATTTCACTTTAAAAACAATTAATAATCTAATCTAATAATATAAATAAATTATATTAAAAAGAGGTTTTGAATTAAAATACAACATTTTACACCATTCATTAAAAAAATGAACATTATCGGAAAGATACCAAAAATTTACAAAAAGTAAATTTTGATGTCACGATTCTTAAGAAGAGTTTTATTTGGTCCAATAGAATGTATAAGAGTGAACAAAACTATATTTAATGACGGTTCTCCATCAAAAGGCGATAAGTGAACCTTTAGTGAAAACTAGGGCATATATGCCTAAAATTGAATTCTTTCCGTATTTTAAGCCTCTATCCTTTATTGGATAAATGTAAAAACATTTAAAAAAAATTATAATCATATTTTAGTTATTTCTATCCATTCCCGCCATTACAACGGTTACATGTTAACTACCATTTAAAATAATATTATTTTATTATTAGAGTGCAACATAAGATTCCCAAGAAACTCATTGTTGCGTGTTGGGTACGCCATCGAGCATAGCGTCCCATTTAAAGTCATTTAAATATTTTATTCACAAATATGGAAAAATATGAAATTTCATATTCTTTATTTACTTGTGGTGTTACATCCTTCCCCCCTTTTGGGAATTGCGTCCTCGCAATTTTAAAATTGCGCTTGGAAACATCCTTGAAAGTCCCATATCGGAACAAAAGTCGGTAAAACAAACACTTTAAAATAAAGAGAGATAAGCACAAAGGTCACCCGAGTTAACCCATACTAGGATTCCACGTATGAAAATATGGACATGGAGGAAAAAAAATGGTCATGTTCTGATGGAGAGTGATAGAAAACATGTTTAATAGTAAGCTAACCACGAGAAAATCACAAACTAGTGATGGGTTAAACGGTATTCGATTCCCCAGTAGGAAAAGTTAATAGACAACATTTTTGTTTTAAGTTACTTTTTATTGAGGAATTTATTCATAAGGAAACATAATCACTTATCATATTGACTTTCAACTTTTTTTAGATTCCTTACACAAACTCATATTTTCTCCAAAAAATGAGTATTTAGGAAGACTTGTTCACATTAAGAGTACTATAATCAACTTCTAGAGAATCACCTAATCCACAAAATAGAACTATATACTTCCCATGTCTTTATACTTTAACCAAAACCAAAACCAAAAAGGCTAGTACAAGATCAGATAATCCAGAAAAGGATAACCCTTTATAAAAAGAAAATCTATTCTTAATCTCCAAAATTTGTCCAACAAAACCCAAAGTTCAACGAGGACCATTCTATAATCAATTTGTCCATAAAATTATTCAAAGTAAAACAATATAAGATTGAAACCCAAATATTTGAAGGATTTAGTCGCATAGTCTTCCAAGATAAATCGTAACATTTATCTCCAAACAATATCAGTTGCTCCTAAAGTCTCGTTTTGAAAAGTAATTAACCTAATCACATATCCTCCATGATAGGTTAATCATTTTCATAAATAACCCAAAATCAACTTACTCTTAATTCATAAAATCATATAACTAGAATGAATCAGTCAAACTAACCAGGGACTTCATGTAGTCTAGTGGGAGGCGATAAATACCAGTCGCACATTGGTTGTGGGTTCGATTCCCGCAGTTTTGTCCGACGTGACGGGATGTCACACAGTCTACGTGTTGTCCTTTTTCCAAAACTATATAATTCTTAAAACATTCCCCAAAATGAGATAAAATCTTTCAGAATAATCTTAACATATTTTAACCTCAAGTTTATCTCATTCCTCTCATTTTCCATCATATCATAGAGTAACCCATAATTACCTAAAAATTAAGTATCATATAAACCCTAATGGTTACCTTAATAATTATTACCTAAACTTCCACATCGGTTTGGCCATCTCGTACATGATGCATTAGAGAACTCACCAAGGTTGAAGTGGTTGATCATGACTCCTTGATATTTTGTTTAGAACAACCACGAGTTTCCTCATTGAATCCTCCATTTTATCTTGTATCTTAATCAGAGAACCACCACAGTTTCCTTCAAACCTGTTGTCTCCTTGGTGCCTACTAGATCCATCCATTCACTAAAAATAGAAATGTCAGTGTGAGTATATCAACAAAACCATCATGTACTAATGAGGAAGGTAAACACTAAGATACACTTACTCATTCACTTTATCTAAAACTAGGACTCTTTCTGAAATCCTAAACATTATGGTAATGTCACTTATGCTTAAAGAATATCCTAACCTCTAAAGTTATCTAAACCGACCTATGATACCAACTATAAGGCCCCAGCCTTAAACCTTACTTAATATTGAATTAAATGAGTAATTCACATTGAGGATCTTTTCAGGTTTAGAGTTTTAGAGAATTAGGACATAACTATTACATCTCAAAAGATTAAAAAGTAGTTGCTTCTACTAAATTTCCATAAAATAAAAACACTTTAAAAGAAACATGTATAGTTACATGTTTTAGGTAGCATGACTTTCCCTTGATCCCATCCTTGACCCTATTCCATGTTATGTCCTGTGAAAAAAATTTCAAAAACATGGGATGAGCATAAGAAGCTCAGTAAGGGATACACAAAGAATGAAAACTGTTAGATTTTCAAAACAACAAGTAAACCATGAATACTTTATCAATTTAATACTTTTCACCTTCATGAAGTAGTAAAAACTTTTCACTGAAAAAAAAGTATCATTACTTACCTTTTTGTAACCAAAGGATTACCATAAAACCCATATAAAGAACACATAACATATATAAAGGTAACTTGGGACATAAACACACTTAAGTGGAATAACCATACGGTCGACTTCCACACATATCACTTAATGGAATAGCCATACGACCAATTTCCATACATACTTAATGGAATAGCCATACGGCCGACTTCCATACCCAATGCATTGGAGGTTATAACGTAACCACCCGTCCTGGTATTCACGGCACCACCCGTCATATGGTTTATAACGTAACCACCCGTTAAAATGTCCAAGTACCATTATTACACATAAAATATTTAAAATATAAACATTTCAACCACAACATTTCATTTGCAATCACAATAAGTAATTCCCAGATATTGAATTAATCAATCCATTTTCAAAAAACATTTAAAATAGATTTTTGAATCAAAGTGTACCATACCACTTTGAATCATTTAATGGAATTATAATTTTAAGACATTAATGTCCATATAAATAAATACTGAAAACCATTTTTAAAACATGGACATTAAATATAAAGATTTAGAATAATAAATCTTTAAAACATTTAAAATGATTTTTTTGTTAAAGAGTTTTTTTAACAAAATGAGAGACTCTTAAATACAAATAATTGCAGAATAACATTTAATCCGAACTTTATAATATCATGAGAATAAAGGGATTCATGATATAATATGTCAAAGGACAGTATACACACCATTTAATAGTGAATTGGTGCATAACAACAATGAAGTCTCAATAGAAATGTCAAATGTGATGAAATCCCTTATAAAGAAGGTATCCTTAAATTAAGGATAAATCAATCTCAAAATTATGTGTGACAAATATAAATACACCCAATATAAGTGGATATTAAGTGTAAAAAAATAAAAGTTCATTCACACATATTCAAAGGATGACATATTCAATTACTACATGTTGAACCCAAAGAAATCGAAATTGGGTTAAGAAGTTCTCTTGACTGCCAAACGGCGTCACATCAAAATGAGTTGATGAGAGATAAAAAGTGTATCTCATCACTTGGACATAAAAGTTTCATCAATAAGGATATATGAGAACATATACCAGCATAACATTATGTAAATTAAAAGACCCAACAAAAGAAGTCTTTTAAAAAGAGGAGGGTGAAAGGTTCCCTTACCGACTTGGGTATCTTTCAAAACATACACCCCATGAAAGAAGGACAATAAATCATTGATGTAAACACTCATAAACGAAATTATATTACACAAATAGTAGAATAATGGGCAGTATATACACCACTGAATGGAATTTGTGGCCAATGTAGCATAAATCTCACGGGAATAAAAGTGAGATGAAAAATCCCTTACGAAAACTCGGCAGCCTAACGGCGCCACATAAAACATCCAAAATGGATTGATGAGAGGAAATAGGGTCTCTCATCACATCAACATAAAGTTTACAGAAAGATGAATATAAAATAACATCCCCCAACATTACAAAGAGGAGCTTAAAAGAAGTTACATAAAGGAGAGTACTTAAAAGAAAGAGAGAGGTTAGATCTCTTACGAAAATTCGGCAGCCTAACGGCGCCACTCAAAACTCCCAAAATGGATTGATGAGAGAGAATAGGGTCTATCATCACATGAAAATAAAAATTACAGTAAGTGTAATGTAAAATATCATCCCAATAACAAGAAATATGAGCTTTAAAAGGAATGACATAAAAGTGTGTACTTAAATAGAATGAGAGGAGTAGGATCCCTTACCTCGGGTCCGACTTGACTCGATCATTCTTTAATCTCCTGAATAATAAACTTGAGTTTATTTATACTTCCTTAAGAACCTTTTTAAAGTTCATTATTCCTTTTATATCACTTATTACCATGTTATAAACATTATTTAATCATTTAAGTTAATCATGTTTGTTTTGTCGATATTTGGTTCTTAAGTCGAAAGTGGACTTCTTACAATTACATGTTGTTCGTGTGGTCAAAGGTTCATCATATCCAAAAATGACATTCCTGATGTGGATATCATATATATCATATATATCCAGCATATACATGTATTTATAAAATCACATAATCATTTAGAGGAAAGAAATGAAATGCACCGTTCATGGAGACGGTAAGCCATACGTACGCATGAACGCTACTTTCATTTCTATGTCGTATTAATGGAATTAAAACTATATGATAGGTATGTATATTTTAAATCCAGAATTATATTAATCATTTAGATGTATCATACATCATATATATCCATTATATATATGTACTTATAATAGTACATTACATTTGGGGATAAGAAATGAAATGCACCGTTCATGGAGACGGTAAGCCGTACGTACGCATGAACGCTACTTTCATTTCTATCTCATACTTTAATGGAAATAAATAATAATGATATAGAGGAAAATAATAATTCCAGTATAACATAATATATAATAACATTAAATCCATCCTTTATACGTCCCACGTATGGCATTAACGAATCACATCACTTTGAGGGGGCGGTAGTCCGCACTTCCTAAAATGAAGATATCGCGTATACCCATAATGGAATCCATAAAGGTAAGACACAAATGAAAAATAAAGAAGCATAAGTAAAACATAAAAATATTATATATCATATATAAAAATAGTGACATCATAATGGCCACCTTTGAAGGTGTTAAATGAGTATTGAACAATCATCGTTTCGGGAGGCACAATTTCGCCATCCACGGAAACCGTATGTTCTTTAACCATTTGATGTAGTTTTGTGAGAGTTTAGCTCGAATAAAACTTATAACAACATCCTAGTATATTGAATATACTGTTGTTGTTACAAAAGAAATAAAAAAAAAGAGTTTAGGGGGTTAGAGAAGCAAAATAAAACAAATGAACATGAGAGAATGAATTACCTTTAAAAGTGTAACTCCTTTTGATTTGATCCTAAAGTCTTCCTTTGAAAGGATTCTGCCCAAAGGGAATCCTCTAGGATGAGTATAGGGATGTGGAGAGAGTAAATGGGCAGGGGTTGGCCGAGCAAAAGGCTTGAGGAGTGTGTGAAATGAGGTAGAGGTGGGGGCCCTTTTATAAGAGGAGAGGAGGGGCACTTTTGGAAAGTAAGAAATATTACTTTATTTGAAAATGTGTTTCGGTTTTAAAAGGTCCCACATTGATATAATTCGTGGATAAGGTGATACGGGTTCGAAATCCACCCATAAAATAAGTTTTGGACATGTGTAGTTCATAGAGTTTACATTATCTTTCCATTTTATTTAAATCGTCAAACAATGATGTCATCGCTGCATCATTATTATGTCATAAATAATTTATTTTATTTTATGTATAAAAATTATAAAAAAATAACTACGATGTAGGAAATCTTTTTAGCTTTCCAATGACTATTTATAATCAAAATGTGGACTTGTGTAGCCCCACTTAAAAACTGTTTTAGTAAAACAACTCATGTTTGTGTCAATTTAATTTTAACATTAAATAAAAATATATTATTGTCATTTTCCAACTAAAGTGGCTCCATGGGGTCCCCAAGTTGGCCCATGGCTTGTCTTGGTCGGCCATGACTCACCCAATAGGTGAAGTACAAGTGTCATGGTGTTTTCACATTCTTATAATATCATTTTTACCTTAAATGACACTAATTACCTCTAATCGCGATTAATGAAAAAAAGTTACTATTCACTAAAAAATTATTTTCATCCCATTGAACCAAATTTTACATACTAATGACAACCATGTATGTCAGATTTTCAAAATTCAATACACATTAGTGGTAAAATTTCATTTAACTGAAAAATCAGTTTGCTTGATTACCACTTAGTGGTTTCACTATTCATCAAAAATTGGAGTTTTTCATAAAAATACCAAAACTTCACCCTAATCTATATTTGATATTCCGAATTCAAAAATGAATTCCGTTTTAAAAAATTCAAAACATATTAGTCACATTAATTAATTTAATAATTAATTCCCACTGTCAGATCAAATAGCGTGTTTTTTTAAAACAATAAGTATCAAAAGATTGACACTAGTTTAAGTCTGATTTTAAAGTGAAATTAATTCCAACGACCACTATTGGATTTAATGGTAAAAATATTTTCTAATTTCACTTTAAAACCAATTAAAAATATAATATAATCATATAAATAAATTAGACTAAAAAGAGGTTTTGAATTAAAATACAACATTTTACACTATTCATTAAAAAAATGAACATTATCGGAAAGACACCAAAAATTTACACAAAGTAAATTTTGATGTCCCGATTCTTAAGAAGAGTTTTATTTGGTCCAATAGAATGTATAAGAGTGAACAAAACTATATTTAATGATGGTTCTCCATCAAAAGGCGATAAGTGAACCTTTAGTGAAAACTAGGGCATATATGCCTAAAATTGAATGCTTTCCGTATTTTAAGCCTCTATCATTTATTGGATAAATGTAAAAACATTTAAAAACATATATAATCATATTTTAGTTATTTCTATCCATTCCCGCCATTACAACAGCTACATGTTAACTACCATTTAAAATAATATTATTTTATTATTTGAGTGCAATGTAAGATTCCCCAGAAACTCGTTGTTGCATGTTGGGTACGCCATCGAGCATAACATCCCCTTTAAAGTCATTTAAATATTTTATTCACAAATATGGAAAAATATGAAATGTCATATTCTTTATTTACCCGGGTTGTTACAAGTAATATGTTCAAATTATAATTATAAATTTTTTAAAACATTAATTAGATCATATTTTAATCAATTAATACAATTTATTTTATGTTAATCAATTTTACTTTGAAATTGACATAAAAAACATAGAAATCTTCTGGATATTTCAACTTTACAAACCCGCACAGTCCTCTTGTTTGTGAGATTAAATTTAAATTAATTTATTCCACTTCTATGAGTAGATTTTAGAAAAAAGGATCTAATAAAAGAAATAAAAATAATTAATAATATCTAATAATGGAAAATATTTTTTTACAAATAATATTAGTGAACGTAATTAGATTTAATTACCATTATTATGGTAAAAATATGTTTAATAAAGGACTCAGGCATTAATTTAAGAGCCCAATTGAACTAAAAACTGGCAAGAAACCCCTTGTAGGGACATTATTAATCCATTAACTTTCCATTATTTGTTTATTTTTGGTTTTTGAATACTCTTTGTTAGTAAAACATTTTGTACACTTAGCATCTTTTCAAAAATAGTGAATGAGATTTTTTCCTTCCATATAAAAGACCACCACCTCCCCCACTTGATAACACATATAAAAACACCTAGGGTTGAAAAATATATTTCAAATACACTTATAAACGTCACTCCCTTACTCTTATAATCCTATACTTGTACATATAAGAAATCCTGTGAAGCCTTTTTGTACAATCCAAAAGATTTTACCAGATTAAGAGGTAACGTCTTCTTTCAAGCTCTTTAGTTTCATTTACATTCTCAACCCACTAAAATATAATTATTAAATTATTATATAAAAAATTTATCAAAAATATAATATTAATTTATTATTTAAATTTTTCAATCTATACTTACACACACCTCCATCTAATGGAAAATAAACTTACTATTTCTGTGTACGGAGAACTATTACCTCACGAAATGATGATTGTTTATTTTTCCAATACCACCTATCTTGGTGGCCATTATGACTGAAAATAAAATTATATATTTTATATATGATATTTAAATTTTTATTATGATTTTTTAATTTTTATTTGAATCATGCCTTTATTCTTTCCATCTTTTTTAAATTCAATAATATCTTTTGAGGATATGTGGACTATCTCACCCTCAAAGTGATATGACTCTTTCATGCCATATGTGGAAAATATAAAGGATTGTTTTAATAAAAAAATTTAACATATAAAAAAAATATATGATACTTTAATTATAATATACATATATATCATTTATTTTTCATTTTTTTAATAAAACAAGGAAATGATAGTATCGTTCATGCGTACGTACGACCTTCTATCTCCATGAAAAATGCACATCATTTATAATATTAAAATATAATGGACTAATATAAATACAAATATAATGTATATATATGATAATTAAGTCCTGGTATAAAATATTTATATGATAAAATCATTATCTAATTAATAGAAATATGAAATGGAATGTCAATACATTCTTGGTAAAACTAGGCAATTAACACCTGAAATAGTAAAAATAATGAACGAGTGTTAAAAAATGGGTAATAAAATTTTATAAGCTATTAATTTATGATATAATAAACATTATTATTGTTATATTATATGTTAGAGACATATTTAAAACATGATAATGAATACAAAAAAATGGGAAGGTTAAGGTATGAGATTTAATCTCAATTTACATTCAATCGAGACTTATTTTTTTATGCACCAATTAACATTTATTTATTGTATACAAATCACTTTAAAATGTTTTATAATGAATGTAATTATTATTCTTTATATTATAATTGTTTTTTAATTCTATGAGAATTATGATTTAAATGTTTCTATGTGGTATGGGACAAATTGGAATGTTTAAAAATTATTTTTCCTCGGGAATGTTTTAATGTCAAGAACCCATGTTGTATCTTTTTATTCTCTGAGGTATTATTGATAAATCCTTATTGTTTAATAAATATTGATATTTAATAAGGCATGTTATTTGTTTGATATATGAGTAATTCTTTATAAATGAAACACATGGGTTGGGGACTGTTTAAGGAGATCCCTACGGGTTAGGGTATAGTTAATGAATGCCCCTCGATACATTAGTATTCTCATGAGATAAATTAGTTGTTCAAAATAGATTGGGTTATACCTGGTAGCTAAAATATCATGTGAAAGGTCTTGATGGTATTGGTTCCATGTATTTAGGAAACATGGCAACCAATAATTAAGCATTTCCCTTTTTTAGTTTCAGTTATTATTCATCCATATGATTTGGAATCAACACATATATGGATAAACATAATTATCAATTCATTAATTAAATGGAATGTGTTTTAGTTTCAAACCATCCCATATTTAATTTGACTTAACAAGAAATTTTAAGGTAATGTGTTATTAGTGATCTATTTTTCCATGTTAATTTATTCTTAGTGATTCATTATTATTTCTAATTCATTTAACTTTATTGGGAATTTGAGCTCACCCTTACTATGTTTCCTTTCCCTAAGATATGAAGAATAAATATTAAATAAGTGTTCAAGGATGTAGTTTATTTCATTTTATTATGTATCATGTTTTTATTTTCTATTTCTAAATGTATTATGCGTATCATGTTTATAATACGGCATTCCAGGACTATGAAACTGATTGGTCCTTTAGGATTTGATTCCTTGTAGTCATTCCATTTTAATGAAATAATACACTGAATCTTGGGTTTGGGGGGTTGGGGAGTTTCATTTTTATTTCATTTAAAAGGTTTTACAACCCCCTCTAAATAATTAAGGAATGGTTACCCATAACCTCCACTAACGTGACATCCTAATTTGATTAGGGGTAGTTGTGGCTATGATTTTGTAAAATGAAGCTCATTTTAGTGGAGAATAAAATAGAGAGGGTTAAAATCCACTGTAATTCATACCTAAATTCAAAAATAATATCATCTTATTAGATGGAATTTTATACACCTCTAATTCAAACGCAAAATTTGTGGTGGTTACAACCGCACCTAATTGATTCCCAACCTCCAATGTTTACATGTGATTAACCATTAACTACCCCAGAAGATTAATTTTTTTATATTGTATACCACCCCCATAGAAGAACCAACCACCGGGACACTCCGAAAAACCCTAGGATTACTGAGATGCCCCCCCCCCCCTAAAATAGAAATACACCATGACACCCTAGACCGCCACCCTGGGACAGCCTGACACACAATGTAGGACAACCCATATCCACCCGACACCCTAACACCCCATAAGGACCCCACAGACAAATGGGAAGACACCACGAGACCATTGAAAAACCTTCCCTGCTTCCATCATCAAGCCCCAACACTCCCCATCATGTTTATAACACATTGTCCCCCACACCATCATATAGAGTTACAAATCCACTACTGGGATTCAAAGATGAGAACATGAGGCTAGGGGCATGCAACTTCACCACTCCAACTATTGAACATTGATACATTGTCTATAATAATTTATATTTATTTAGTTATAGATATTAACTATTATATATATATATATATCAATATAGAAATATATATAATATAATATATATTTTTTATTTATAAAATATTTGTGTATAACATATATTTCTATATAATATATAATATATATATTTTTGTATAACAATATATATATATAATATAGAATAAAAAAATATTAGACACTATAAAATATATTTCTATATAATATATATATTATATTATATTTTTGTATATATAATATATATCAATAATTATATTTTACTTTGAAAATATATATTTACATGTGTATTTATAAATAGATTTATATTTGCGTGTGTGTACATATTTATGTATTTATATAATATTAAAATATATAATATAATTATAATATATATATATATATATATATATAATTATTCTTATATACTTATGTGTGTGTGTGTTACTGCGTGTGACAACAAAATTATTAAAAAAATAAATAATAATAATATTACAACAATTTTGTTAACTATAAATATTATGTGTTAGTGTTATAAAAACTATACATATATATATATATATTATGATTTATATTATTCCTATAATATATTAAATACATACACACACACACACACACACACATATATATATATATTTGTATGTTTTTGTATGCATTTATATTATATCATGTATAAAAATATATATATACACAGAAAATAAAATACATTCATATAATTGAAAATACTTAATATAATTAAATGATAGAAATATTTAATAAAGTAATTTATAATTAATATGTGATACTAAAATATATTTTAAAAGATATATATAATATGTATAATTTAATATATATAAAAATATATAAAATAAAATATATATAATATAATTATAATATAAATATAAATATTTAATTTTAATTCTAATTTTTCTGAAATTATATAAAATTGTATATATAATATAATATAAATATATTTATTAAAAATATACAATAAAAATGTATTTTATATAATATAATTATAATATAAATTAAAATATAATCGAATAGTATTTATAAAAAATTAATATATTTTAATAAATATATTTATAATTAAATTTATATTATGTATACCAATATATATATGTATACAGTTTTTATATGAATAAGTATTTATTTAAAGTATTTATATAATAAATATATATATATATTGTATTTAACTAAATTTATATAATTTATTATGTAATATATACACACATATGTACACAGACACATATTTTATAAAATTTTAATTTATATTAGATTTTTTTAAAAAATATTAGTGGGGTTCAAAAGACCCTCTCATCAAGGGGATTAGAGGACATTCATGAACCCTATATAATTTCATGAATTAGTGGGGGTTTGCAACCCCTATAATCTCATAAATTATAGGGTGTTCAAATTAATCTACAATTTCTTATGTTAGTCGGGGTTCATAACACCTTCTAATTTCTTAAATTATAGGGCATTCCAAACCACATATAATCTAAGGGAATAATAGTGGTTCATGAACCCCCTCTAATATTTTAAATTATCGGGGTTTCAAAACCCTATCAAATTTACAAGATTAATGTGGGTTGTGAACCACAACTATTTCATTAAAAAATATTATATATTTAGCATCTAAAATACAAATGAATATTATATTTAATATAAATAGACTCTATGATGTAAAAAAAATATTATATATATAAAGCCTCTAAAATAGAAACAAACATATAACACCACAAATTGTTAAATTAGTACTGGTTTTGACATATCCATATCAAAATTTTACAAAATGTTAAAAAACATTGAATGATTTTTGAGGTGGTTATGTAGCCCCTCAAAATTTGATGATTAGTTGGGGTTGTTCTTAACCAACTCTAATTTATTTAGATAATTAATTTAGAGGGGTATTTTTATAACGTACTTTAAAAAAATCCTATAATCACCCTATTATTTTTAGTGGATATCTTTTACGGCATATCTATTGACCACTACATAGCATCGAAAGTTGAGGTTGTAGTTGTAGGTCCTTCTAGAGAAGTGTATTATTAGACGTAGTGTGTTTATTTGGGTGGCTCCAATTGTATTCAATAAAAAGAAAGATGAAATACTGCAACTTTTTTTTGATTATTGTATCCTAAAGTAGGCCATGATAAATAACAAATTACCTTTACTAAGGATTGATGACCTCTTTAATCTGTTTTGAACCATGAGATGGATCTCAATGATATATCTCAGGTCCATATACAATCATATGAGGGTTCATGAGGATGATATTTCAATGCTGGTATTTCGGTATTTCTAGGGGAGCTATGAATTCTTAATGATGAGTTTTAGTGGGACAAGACCACTGAATATGTTTATGTTTCAGATTAACTAGTGCTTCTAGACATACTAGGACCAATTTTTTTGTCCTCATTGATGATATACTCATCTACTCTATATCATAGGAGGAGAATGACGTTCATTCGATGATGATCATAGAATTGGTTTGGGAGGAAAATTGATCATGGTATGTTGTTGATGTTCTAGTTATAGATCCATATGATTAACATTCTTGGGAATTTAGTTTCTCAGCATGGTTCTATTGATGTCCTAGTGATGATTGATGTAGTGATTTCTTTGGAGCCACCAAAAATCATTTTAGAGGTGCATAGTTTTCTTTTGTTGGTGATGTACTACAAGAGGTTCACAGTAGACTTATCCTTGATTACACCCCTTTGACTGCTCTGATGAGAAAAAAATATTTTTTTACCGATATTAATTTATGTTAGAGTTCTTTGGAGGAGTTTAAGATAATGTTGACTAGTTCACCAGTTTTGAGACTGTGAGAGAAGGGAACAAATTATGAAGTTTATTATGATGCCTCTAGGGATGGTCTTACCACTTTGTTTATGAAAAGGTAGGCAGTGATCACATATGGGTTGAAGTAGTTGAAACCCCATAAAATGAATTACATGATCCATGACTTGGAGTTAACAGATGTATTTTTTACTCTGAGGATGCGTTAGAAATATAATGTAGGATTGTACTTTTTCGATTACTTAAACTATCAAATACATAGATATTTCTTCATTCATAGATAGATGAACCTGAGACACATGCACTGATTGGAGTTACTATAGGACTAAAATAATGAAATATATTATACCCCCAATAATGGAATCATGGTGGTATTCTCCTTTAGCAAGAAGTATTGTTCTCATCTGGTAGAGCAGAAATCTTTTCAGTTTTATTCTTTACAATAGACACTAGTGGATATGATGGATACACCTTAACTTCAGTCAATGGTATTTCATTATTCTCTTATCCAACATGTGAGGGATTATGAGTTAGGTGACATCAAGTGTGAATCCCTAAATGAACAAATATCCCAAATAAAATCACCAAATGAATTATATGAAGGAGGGTGTTAGGTAATAATTTTCCATGGATGTATGGTGGTTCTAGTCATGTTTCTAGAATAGGTGATGAGGGAGTTTCACACATAATTGTTTTTTGTACATCTCGGTGCATTAAAGATGTAAATATACCATTAGTGGAATTTATGGTGGTTATGAATGAGGTGGAGTGTTTCCATGTTCTCTTACTAGTGTCTCACATCCCAGTTGGTGAAGGATGAGCACCAGGTTCCTGAAGGTTTTTTGAAGTGTCATCACATCCCAACGCGAGAATGGGACAACATATTAATGGACGTTGTGATTGCAATCTTGTAGATAGCGAGAGACCATGATTACATTTTTTGATAGTTGAACAACATTTCAAGTTATAAAAATTCCATTATTTGAAGGATTATAGAGAAATAGATAGTTTGGGGCATCTGTACATGTTGTAGATCAACCACATTCATTGGGTGACATTAATGATTTTCTCAAATAGTGACCTTTGGTTCATATCACGGTTGTGGAGAGGCTTATATGAGACACTAGAGACCTTGTTATGGATGAGTTGAAATTTGCATCGCCATATGGATATGATGACTAAGCTTATTATCAAGGTGTAGAAATATATGCTAAGGGATTGGGTGATAGAATTTAATAGGATATTGGAGGATCAATTACCATTTTATGGTTTTATAATAATTATATATATCACTCTACTATCACTATGGAACTGATCGATGACTTTTAAGGGAGACCTTATAGGTCACCCTTATGTAGGAATTAGACCGGGAGGCATCTCTTATTGGGGTATAGATGGTACATACGATGATGAAGATGGTACATGTGATCTATGAATATAATAGGACCATAATGAATAATAATAAATATTTTGAATATCAACTTCATAGACACATGGAGTTCCACCAGCAAGTCAAAATTTTCATAATAGTCTCCACAAGATAAAGATTGTAGAGGTTCTTCTGGGGAGGAGAGTTATTTATAATGCATATCTGGATGTTCCTATTTTTACTAAGAGTTGGTGAAGTGGCTTACCAACTAGACTTACGCCCAAAGTTGGACTGGGTGTATTTCATCATCCTTTTTATTCATCTGAGGAGATAAAAATATGATTATATGCATGTCATTAACTAGGGTGAGATGTACACCAAGTATAGAGGCCTTTTCATAGAGTACTCGGTGGAGATTGGGGATCGACAGGAGAGGATCCTACATGGATGGACTATTCCCTTAGCTCACGTGTTGTTCATATTTTGGAGCAAACATGATAGATTTAGTGAGCATGTGATCCATATGCGGGCTCTGTATCCCCACCATTATTTATTATTATTATTATTTTTGGGTATAAAGTGCATTGAAGGAGAGAATATATTAGAGACTCTATTTTTTCCTTTGAAGACATTGAAAAATATAGTAAAGAATTTTTTTATATCTAGACATTGATATGGTGTAAAATTTTGAGGCTTGGTGAGCTTGAAATTAATTTTTAAAAAATATAAATTATGTTATACCACACACACATCTATTTTAAGAAATAATTTAATATCTCCCAAACAGAGTCTGAAATCCTAAATTTGAGACAATGAAAAAATATGGATCCTGGTGTTTACCCTATAAAATACCTAATGTTGGTTGGTTCTCGAAGTTCAGAATAAGTTTCCAATGGTTTTTAGGTTATGTTGATTAATTAATTAATTTATTTAAATAATTCATTTTACACACAAAAATTATTTACATCTCTCTATATATATCATATTATGAAAAATATCCAAGTTTTCTATATAACTATAACAACCTTGCTCTTTATTTCATAAGTAAACATATTTTAATACATAATACCATCAATTTATATAACATAGAATATCGAGAGGTCTGGTATCTTTTTTGATTAGGAACATTAAATAACAATATAAAACCTAAAACACAACATCTTTATTGAAAACAACTTTTATATTACCACAGCATTCCTTTGTACTTAGCATTGCATGGGACAACCTGAGGAAAATCATAAAAAAATAGTGAGATATAAATCCCATTAAAGGAGTATGCAAGGAATAAAATGAAGATTATAGTACATGTTAGGAAATATTCATATCAATGTAGTATAAGAGAAACATGAACATAAAGGCATGATATAACACCATTATTATAACAATGAAATGTGGAAACAACAATTAACATAATATTATCATAATCCAAGGTTCATTGCATATGGAGAATGAGTAAATACTCATTGAAAATGATTTATAATGTGTAAAACCTCATTGAACTTGACGTATCATGATATTAATCTTTACCCAATGCATTGGAGCGCTATCAGGGCACACCCTCCTCAATCATCACATTTCATAAATAATTGTGTGACATAGATCATATAACATGGATTCATTTAACATCATAATTTATTCCATGATAAAGGAATGTGGAATTCATACATGAAACTCTAGAATAAATTAGTAAATGTGCATAAAGGTGAATACCCTTGATAAATAAATGGTCATGGTATTCACTACACAATGACTTTGTCTTGGAAAATTGCGGTGCAATTTCGGCAGTGTAACAGCGTGACATAAGAATCCGTAAAAATGTTTGATGAGAGTGTAAAGGGTGTATCATCATATGTACATGAAATAGAAAAAAAGGGGTTTATATGGATACATGTCCCAAAATATGTAATGGATTTTAGATTCATAAAACAAATAAATTTCTTGGATGTAAATGAGGATA
This sequence comes from Viscum album, assembly GCA_963277665.1. Lineage (NCBI taxonomy): Eukaryota > Viridiplantae > Streptophyta > Magnoliopsida > Santalales > Viscaceae > Viscum > Viscum album. Next base: position 975,319,023 of record OY728143.1, read on the forward strand.
GAAAAATCCTTTTCGGAATTTTAGCATGGTAATGGGTGTAAATTAAATGAATTAGTGAGAGAGAAAGGGGAATATCATCATTTAAACATAATTTGGTCAGTAAGGGAGAGGTTCAAAATCAAACCCCAACATTTTTAATTTAAATTAAAAGGGCACAACAATAGAAATATATTTGGACAAAAATGATAAAGGATGAAAATACCTTACTTGGAAGTGTGATACCAAGGGCTTGGGAGATTCTTGAGAGAGGCTTCTTGGGAGATTAGGGCACATTGGAAGGATTATAGATATTTTATTAAATAGGTTAGTTGAGCTCAAAAATATTTTAGTGAAGAGGATGTTGGATCATGGGTGGGTTTATATAGGAAAAGAGACGAAATTTTTATTATTTAGGATTTGGACACTACACATTAAACTAATCAAAACCAAAAATCATACCATGGTTTCATCCCATGGTTATTTCCAAATGGGAGTTGAAAACATTTTTTTATAAGTCTAATTTCCTAAATTCTTAAAATATTAGGCTTGATTTTGTGGAGATGAGTCACACTCTCAAGGAAATTATTTTAAAAGGTTAAAATATTTTATAAGCCTGGGAAGGTCCACTAAAGCATTGTAAAATAAATAAATCATACATAAAATCAAATTATTTTAAAGGTAAAACATATTTTGCACGAGAAACCCATTTGGAAGTATTTTATAACATCATTATTGGGTAATTATGATGTCTTAAAATAGATTATATAATTAAATGGTATTTAATTTTTACCCCAAAATTCGATTGTATTGGAAAATTATGAAAAATTCACCATTGGATAATTTAGATAACGTAAATCAAAATATAATATTCATTTTTTATAAATAATTTTCTAAATAGGTTAATTACTACTTTTAAAAGAATAACCGTAGATTGTAAAAAAATCATTGTTTTTGATAAAAATGGATTTCAAACCATTATAAAAATCACAATTGTATTCATAAAAATTATACATTCATTTATTAAAATTCAATTCTTTTAATAATATTTTATTAAACTATTATTTAATTCAAAAAACCATAAATTCCTCAAAATATAAATCTTAATTTAATATTAACTAAAAATACTATTTGTGGTTTAAAAACTGCTTACAATGTAACAATAATAGAATGAATGTATATTATCTATAAAAAAATAATTAACCTAATTATAGTTCTAAGTTATTGTTACACAATCCCTTATAACACCTGTATAAGACCTAAGGGTAAGGTGCACTATGGTGATAGACACATGTGGTGTCTCTGATAATATCGCTCAGGTGGTAATCTATTTCAACATACACTTCCCAAGTAGGTGGTTCCATCGATCTTATCATGTTGAAGATCAGATTGGGATTGGTCATGAATGATGTACACTGACACCACCACCATTATGAGCTCCGACAAATGGGATTTTTATGGGGAGATTCTACTGGATGAGGCCCACATTTCCATTTTATGAGAAAATTGGATTTTTCAAAACCCTATACTTATACTAATCATGTGATCACTATTCAATAGATATATTAGAAACTGTCACAATTTATAATGGTATTTTAAAATCCAAAAACATACCACCAAGGAAGTGCATATGTTTTACATAACCATTTTTCGTAATATGACATTTAATTAAATCAAGATGAATTTTCATTAATTAAAGTTCAGGTCATTACAATCATCCACCTTAAGAAATTTCTCCCACAAAATTTCCTTTTCCCACCCTAAAATAGATGTGGAAAACTTTTCTTCATCACTTACATGGATTGCCATGTTGCCTCTTCAAACATTTAGTTTTTATAGAACACCTTGACGAGAGGCATTATCTTATTTTGTAGAACTTTTTCCATACGATCTAAGATCTTCTGTAGTTTTTCTTCATAGTAGAGGTCATTCTCAAATGGTATCACCTCTGTATTGAGTACATGCGATGGGTCAGATATATAATTCCTGAAGTGTGATACATGGAATACATCATGTACTTGAGTTAGGTTCGGTGGGACTTCTAGTCGATAGGCCACTACCCCAATGCGGCCAAGGATCTCAAAAGGGTTGATGTACCTTGGAATAAGATTTACCATATTACCAAATCACATAACTCTATTTAATAGTGATATGAGGAGAAATACCATGTATCTTCCATCAAAATATAGGTCTCGTCAATGATTTTCATTATATCTCTTTGGTCGACACTGAGCAATTTTAATGCGCTGCTGGATGGTTTTAACCTTATCTACCATTTCTTTGACCATTTTTGGACCTAGGATGTTTCACTACCAAATATCATCCCAACATTTCGGTGTTCTACACTTCTTCCTATAAAGGGATACGTAAGGAGCCATTTTGAATCTTGAGTGGAAACCACTATTGTAAGAGAACTCAACTAGAGAAATATATTGATCACATCTACCTTTGAAGTCCAATGAGAATGATCTCAACATTTCCCCATGTGTTAGGATAGTCCGCTCAAATCCGACATCAGTTTGAGGATGATAAGTCGTATATAATTTCAACTCAGTATTCACAGTGTGTTGGAGACTCTTCTAGAACATAGATATGAATCCTAGATCTCGATTGGATTCAATAGATAGTTGTATCCCATGGATACTTACAACATATCTGGTATATATCTATGTTATTTTGTCTAATGAGAAATCCTTTAAAATTGAAATGAAGTGTGTGGTCTTTGTAAGATGATCAACAACAACCCAGATTGCATAGTTTCCTTTGGATGTCTTTATATGTCCGGTGACTAAGTCCATGGTTATTTTCTCCCATTTTCATGCTGGTACTAGTAATGGTTTCTTCAAACACTTGGACTTTTGCATCATAGCCTTCACTTGATGACATACCATGAACTTTAATGTATACTCAGTGATCTCCTTTTTCATGTTTTCCCACCAGTAATTCTTTTGGATATCTATCTACATAATTGTGTTCCCTAGGTGAATGGAGAAATTTTAACTATATGAATCATCCAAAAGACCATTCTTTAAGTATGGATTTTATGGAACTCATAATCCCAACCCAAATTTCACAATTCCTTCTTCATTAAAATTGAACTCTAAGGATTTACCTTTTCTGGTATTTTCCTCTTTATTATGAATTCCCACATCATTTTTTTGAGAATCCTTTAACCTTTCAAAAAGATACTGTTGAGAAATAATTTGTGAATGGATTGATGATGTTACCTTATTTATTCTTACATTCCCATCTTCCTTAAATCTATGAATATTTGATCCTTTTCAATTTTCATAAATGATATATTTGTTGGGCCCTTACTAAATAGAGCATCTCCAGCCTTGTTCTCTTTCCTAGGGTGGAAATAGATTGAGTAGTCATAGTATTTGATCAACATTAACTATCTTTTTTGGTGCATATTTAACTCTTTCTACATGAATTTATACTTGAGTTTGTTGTGATCCATGCATATTTCACACTTTTCCCCAAAGAGGTAATTTCACCAAATATTCAAAGAAAAGATTACTTCAGCCAACTCCAAATCAAGTTTTGGATAGTTTTTCTCTTGAAATTTCAATTTCCGTGAAGCATAGTAAATTATTTTGTCATTTTGAATCAACAAACAACCCATGACCTTCTTCAAAGAACTAATGAATACCACAAAAAAGTTTTCCACTTATGGGTAATGTGAGAAGGACTGTAGTGATAAGCCTCCTTTTCAACTTCATAAATTTCTCTTCACATTCATAACTCAAAGAAAACATGACTCCCTTCATAGATAACTTGGTAAGAGGGTTTGAAAATCATGAAAAATTTCTCACAAATCAATGATAATATCCAGCTAACCGCAGGAAACTATGGATATCCGTTACCGATGTTGGCCTTAGTCATCCCTAAATTAGAGCTATCTTGGAGGGATCCATAGATTTCCCATTGCTTGTGATGATATGAACCATTAATGAGACCTCTTTCAACCAGAAATGACACATTATTTACTTTTCATAGAGCTTCCCCTTGCATAGGGTCTCTAGTATAGTTCTTATATGATCCTCATGACCCTCCTTGGTATTGGAGTATATTATAATATCATCTATAAATATTACAATAAATATGTCGAGGTAATCTCTAAATACTATATTCACTATGTACATGAATATTTATAGAGCATTAGTGAGTCTGAAAGTCATTACTATGAATTCATGGAGGCTGTATCATTTTCAAAAAGTAGTCTTGGGGATATCCTCCTTCACCCTTACTTAGTAATATCCTGACCGAAAATCCACATTGAAGAGGTATTGTGCTCCACGTATCTGATTGAACAAGTCATCAATTTTGGGGTTTTCGGATTCCTGTTCTTTATAATGATTTTTTTGAGATCACAATAATCTATGCAAAGGCGCATTGACCCATCCATTTTCTTGACAAGGAGGATAGGCGCACCCCATGGTGAAGAACATGGGCATATAAATCCTTTATCTAGAATCTCCTACAGAGTTCTCTTCATCTCAAGAATCTTCACAAAAACCATTCTATATGGAGTCTTAGATACTGGAAACACCCCTAGTATAAGATCAATTAATAATTCAAAATTTCTTCTAGGAGGAACACCAGAGAATTCCTTAAGAAACACTTCAACGAATCCCATAATAATAGGCATGTCTTCATGGATGGTTTCTTCCTTGGACTCAATCATCTGAGATAGATATGCATGCTATAAAGGAATTAATATCCACACTTGAGATGATGGTGATAAGGATGATTCATTCTTTTCCTTGCACTTGTACAAAATTGTGGTTTGATTTAATATATGGAGAGTAATTTCACTCCGACAGCAATTTATGTTCGCATCAAATTACATCAAATTTCAAGGAAATCAAATCCATGCCCATAATTGCATCAAATTACACAAGAGGGAGTATTATGAGGTTTTCTATAAAGTTCAATCCACAAATATTAATAAAGTAGGAGTTATAATTATGGGATGCAATGATTTCCCCATTTTCTGTACTCACCTTTATATTTATTTCCAGGATTTGTGGTGGTGTGGGTATTGTTCTTCTAAACTCCCGTGATATAAAAGAATTCCTATAACCAGAATAAAGAATTATGATCTATATTATTAAAATAATTACTAGAATACCTGTCACCACTTCATTTTCAGGGTTCACTTTGGTGGTAGTGATGGAAAAAGCTCACCCTTGCTGCCTTGGAAGTTATTTTTTTCCTCTGAAAACACTTGGATTAGGGAACTGGTTTCCAAAGTGCCCCTTTTCATTGCAGGTGAAGCAATGAACAACATGTTGAGGGTCTAATGGAGAATTACTCTCCTCTTTCACAGCATCAGGTTTCTCTTATCAATAGTTAATGGCAAGGTTCCCTTCTCTTCCACACCTAAAGCGTTTCCTTGTCCCCTTCAAGAAAATTTTGGGGTGCTTCTTTCTGCATATTTGGAAGCAGGGGTGCTGGAATTTCATAGCAGCATTGGATTTACCATCGGATAAGAAAAATTGAATTCCACCTTATGATTCTTATCCCCATGACACCCCTAAGATTCACTGATCTCCATTTATACATTGAATCATCATCAGACAATTTCCTCATAGCTATCAAAGTCAAGGAATACCAAGGATTTATGTAGGATAGGTTTTATCCCACCAAAGAAGCGAAAAACCTTGAATTCGGGGGCAATGAAAAAGTCTGAGGCATATCATGCAAGCCTTCTAATGTTTTCCACATATACTCTGACAGATTCGTTATCCTTTTTCTTGTGGGAAAGGAATTCCATTTCCATCTTTTTTCAAAGGGCATGTGAAAAATATTTATCCAAAAAAATCATCTGGAAATCCTTCCATTCCAATGCCTAGATCTCCTCTTCAGGCATTATAATTTTTATCAATGTACACCATTAATCATCTTCACCCTCCATTTGATAAGTCTTTATAACAACATTAACTTTCTTGGAACATCGAAGTATGGAGATGATCTTTTCAATGGAGTTGATCCATTGTTCGTTGATTGAGGAATCTGATGATCCATTAAAAGTAGGCTACCATTGTCTCTTGAAGCTCTTGATTGTGACTTGTTATTTATTAGGGGTGGGGGTTAAATGTCCCTCTTGACTCATGTTTCTACTCAAAACAAGAGTAAACTAAGTGATTATCGTGAAAAAGATCGTGATTCCCACTCCCTTTGGATTGGATATCTCATTAGATTAGTCGTCACATTGATCGTCGTATCGGTTGTTAGCAGGAGTCCTCTTATTACTAGCCATTGGATGGAATAAAAGGAATGTTAGGGGTAACACATAATGGATAATACAATGACAAAAATGTATTACTTATAAATTATTTTTATTTCCTTAGTTATGATTTTATTGCCTTCAATCTAGGTTATCCATGATCAACTTTCCAACAAAAATTCCTAGGTGATTTTTTATTCACATAATAATGGTTCGTTATAAGCTTATAAATTTACCAAAGAATATCCCTCGAGAGTTTTGTAACCAAGAGTGATGCATGGCTCATTTTCGTGCACTAGTTCCCATTCAATTCTTTCTCAAAGCTGTGTTTTTGGGTTATACCCCTAGGATACATATGTGCCATATCCGCCAGTACCTTCTCATATTTAGAAAAGGATGTATTTTCTTGATAAACCAATTTCTCAATACTCAACCAAATTTATGGTGGTTTTTATTATTAATTAGTCTTATCCCTAAGTCTTTTTCTATGGTTTTTAATCCTAATCCAAAAAATTACTAAACCTATACTCTGATTCCAACTATAACAACCCTGAACTTTATTTCATACATGAACACATTTTATTACAAAAAAAATATCACTTGATACAACATAGAAGATTGAGAGGTGTATTTTGTTTGGGGATTTGGAACACTACATAACAATATAAAACACAAAACACAACATCTTTATTGAAAAATTATTTTACATGACCACAACATTCATTCGTACTTAGAATTTCATGGGATAACCTGAGGTCATGTATAATAAAAGGGTGAGCTATAAATCATAGTAAGGGATTAAAAAAGGAGTCAAATGAAGAATACATTACATGTTAGTAAATAATAGTATCAATGTATCAGGGGAGAAACATGAATATAAAAGAATGATATAGCATGATTATCAAAAAATGGAAATGGGCCAATAACATTTAACATGATATTAGCATAAGTCAAGGCACATTAAAGATAGAGCATGCATAAACCCTCATTGAACATGAATTATCATGATTAAAACCTCATTGAAATAAACGTATCATGATACTAATCTTTACCGAATGCATTAGAGCGCTATCAGGGTGCACCCTTCTTAATCATTTTATTTCATGCATAATTTTTCGACATGGATAATATAACATGAATTAATTGAACATAATCATTTATTCAATGATAAATGAATATGGAATAAATACATGAAACTCTATAATCAATATGAAAATGTTAATAAAGTTGATTACCCTTGATAATGTGATTGGAATGGTATTCACTACACAATGACTTTGGCTTGGAAAATCGCAGGGCAATTTCGGAAGTGTAAGGGTGTGGAATTAAAATTTGTAAAAATAGTTGATGAGAGTGTAAAGGGTGTATCATCATATGTAAATTAAGTGGAAAGAAATTATTTCATATGGATATATGTACCAACATATGTAATACAGTTTATATTCATAATACAAATGAATTGCTTGGATGTAAATGAGGGGAGAAAAATCCCGTAATGAAATTTTGATATGGTAACAGGTGTACATAGAGGGCATTAATGAGAGAGAAAGGGGTATCTCATCATTCAAACATAAAGAGAGTAGTAAGGGGGATGTTAAAAATCATACCCCAATATTTTTAATTCAAAATAAAATGGCACAAAAATATAATGAAATCTGGACAAAAATGAGAAAGGACGAAAATCTATTACTTGGAAGTGTGATCCCAATGGATAGGGATATACTTGAGAGAGGATTCATGGGAGATTGGGGAAATTTGGGATGATTCTAGAGATGGGATCTCTGAGGCTGGATGAGATCAAAATAATTTTAGTTAAGAGGAATTGGGAGCATGTGTGGGTTTATATTGGAAAAGAGATGGAATTTATTATTATTTAGGTTTTGGACCCTACACATTAAACTAATCAAAACCACAAACCATACCATTGTTTTTACCCATGTTTTTTACAAATGAGAGTGGAAATATTTATCTTATATGTTCTATGGAATAACTTCTTAAAATATTAGGCTTGCTTATGTGGAGGTGAGTCAAATTCTCAAGGAAATCATTTCAAAAGAATAAAATATATTATAAGCCTTGGAGGGTCCACTAAATCATTGTAAAATAAATGAATAAAAAAACTAAAATAAAATTATTTTAATGGTAAAACATATATTCACCCAAACACTAATTTATATTATTTTATTAAATCGCTATTGGGTCATTATGATGCCATAAAACACATTATATAATTAAATGGTATTTAATTTTTACCCAAAAAATCGACATTCTCAAGAAATTATGAAAAATTCATCATTGGATAATATCGATTTCCTGATTAAAAAATAATATTATTTTTATCTATATAATTTCTTAAATATGTGAATTTTTTATTTTAAAACGAAAACTGACAATTATCAAAAATTCACGGGCTTTGATAAAAACAGCTTTCAAACCTAAATAAAAATCACAATTGTATTCATAAAAATTATTCGATCATATAATAAAATATAATTTAGTAATATTATTTTATTAAAATATTATTTAGTTCAAAAATAAATTAATTCATCAAAATATGATTCTTTATTGAATATTAACTAAAAATACTATTTTTGATTTAAAAACAATTTACAAAGTAACAATAATAAAATGAATGTGTATTATCTATACAAAAATAATGAACATAATAATAATGCTAAGGTTTTGTTATATAACCCCTTATAACACTCACATATGACATAATGGAATGGCATGAATTGGTGAAAGACTCTTGGGGTGGCTTGGAAAACATCGCTTGGGTGGTAATCTCTATCAACTTCCACTTCTCACGTAGGTGGTTCCATTCGAGCTTAACATGTTAATGCTCAGCTTGGCCTTGGTCAAGAGTGAAACCCAATGATTCCACATCCATTCCAAGCTATGAAAATGGGCATCGTATGGGGAATTCTACCAGATGAGGCCATCACTTCCTTTGTCAGGGTAAATTGGATTTTTTAAATCCCTATATTTATAAAAATCATGTGATCACTGTTAAATGGCTTTATTAACAATCTTCACAATTCATAATGGTATTTTAAAATCCAAAAACATAAAACCAAGGACGTGCATATGTTTTACATCATAATTTTTCATAATATGATATTTAATTATATCAAGAGGAATTTTCATTTATTAATGTTTGGGCCGTTACAAAAACCATGTGATCATTGAGAGAAGTTTTTACCATTAATCATTAACAGATCAAGATCAAATGACAAAAGGTGACTAAATTGGAATATATAGACAGATAGTGGATGAATATGATCATCCCTATCATTTTTAACACATTATTAACCAATTATCAATCCGTAATCAAGGTATGAATATTCAATTTTTTCATTCTACGTCTTGATTAATTGTTAAATCACATATTTTATCCTCTTATCACATCATATAAATTTCATGCCTTTCACATAAATCCATTTTTGAAATAAATTGTTTTATAAAAATTATATTTTCATATAGAATGATCTCACCTTGGAATATCCACTCTATAATAATTCTACAATAAATCTTGGACATCAAAGGTTACAACCCTTAATATGGTTCTTTCTCCCCTTTGTTCTTATTAGTAGGATTATTTAGTTGTTGTTAAAATTTTTTGGGGTGATTTTGAGAGAGATTGAACCCTCGAATTCATGGATGTTGTATCGATGAGGTTGGGGATAGAAATTGGGGAAGGATTTGAATTTATTGTGGGTGGAGTGTGATTTTTGTTGAAGATATACTATCTAGGATTGAGAAACAATGAACAGAGGATTGGTCCATGTATTTTTCCTTCTTTCTAATGAGAAGATACATTTTTGGCCACTGGAGGCTTGGAATATATTTTTGGAGGTGACCCCCACTAGTTTTGGGTGGTCAAATGGTGTAAATCATGCTGTAAATGATTAATATGTGATATATGTAGAAGATACAACTTTCTAAAAAAATCATGATGAAATGACATGTACTAGGATGAACATATTCTATGTAGTCCTATAATTTTAGTAGATATGGTTTTTGATTGAATATAAGTATCAAAATCTATGTGGTACCCCCCCCCCCCCCATAACATGCCATGTGACCTGGTGATGGGGTCCCATAATGTACTATGTTATTAAATGGTCCTAGAAATGGCTAGGAAAACAGAAATGATGAGGTACACAGGCATGGGATAGTACATAGGAATGGACAGGCAACATAACAGAGGTAGGTATGTTAGAATGTGCCAGTACCAAGGCATTACCAAGTACAATACCAACAACATAGACATGGAATGGTACATTTGAATGTGCTAGTACACAAGTATGGAAAATTATATGGTGATGTTCCCGGATCAGTGTGATCACTAAGAGGGGGGTGGGAGGGTGAATCAGTGATCCTTTTAAACTTTTTACTAATTGATTATTTATCAATTAAACCTCTATAGATTGTTAAGGCCTCAATCAAGTATTCTTGAATCTATCATCCTTTTCTCGAGTGATGCAGTAAATGTAAAGGCACAGGACACGAGGATTTATAAGGTTAGGCTCCAACGGCCTATGTCCTTTCCATGTTGGTTAAGCACCCCAACATGGATTATCCACTATAATATTTCACAATTAAAATGTTCGGTACAGAGTCACACTGTATCTCTACTGAGTCCCACAGGAGGTTCTTTATACTGCATCCCACAGTTTTACTAGGGTCCCACTAGCCTGCTTCAGCATCCACCGAAGACATCTCCACCCTGAGTCTCACAGGGGGTCTTCTCCTGGATCCTCGAGTCACACAAGTAGCTCTTCTTCTTTTGAAGCTTTTCAAGAGTCTTCAACAGCCTTGGATAAGGTCTGTTGGCCTTGATCACTTCTTCTGATCACTTGTGGTGATTAGGACTCCTATTCTTTGCTCGGGCCTTATCTCCTTCTTCTAAGGATGACCCAGACTTTGTCTTCAAGAATCTTGATTGGAAAATTATGTTCCTGCACTGAGTATGCCCACTCAATCTTCTTGGTCTTCTCAACTACTGAAAAACTCAAATAAATGATGAATTTAACTTTAGTCTTCCTTCAGTCTCTCTGCAGTTCAACTTCATGCACTGAGTGCATGGAATCTATAAATCCTCATGCAATGTTTTCAGGGCTTCTCAATCTTCATGCATGACTTGCATGGAATCTAAAATATCTTCAAGAACATTTTTTCTTGGACTTCTCAAATGCACACACACTGATTTAAACTTTGATTATGTGTTCATGTGCATGCATGAAAGCATTCTCTCCCCTTCTCTTCTTGGTTTGATAAACCCTAAAAGGGTGTAATCTCTTTTATCACACACGCCTTCTTCTTGGAGTCACAGTCTTTTATTATTTCTCACACACACCAAATTGTGTGTTTTTCTTTTAGTGTGAATTTCTCTTTCTCTTTTAATTCTCAATTTTTTCACCCACTTGTTCACTTATTCATACATGCATGGACATTCATGTATCTTCTTCCTCCACTTTGGAACACACAAGAGGTATGACCTCCTTCACTTGTGCACACACTAAGGCTTCTACCTTCTTGTTTCTTTGCACACAAACACACTCAAAGATGGTGTGTCCTTCCTATCCTTTTTAACACACAAAAATGATTCTTTATTTCTTCTTCTTCAAAGTGTGGACAGTCCACTTGTGCACACACTAAGGTAATGGCCTCTTCAATTGTTTAGCACACACAACCCATAGGGTCTTGGGCATGTACTTTCATGCAACCTTCACCCACACATGTGCTCCTTTGGGCCAACTCTTCTTCTTCACACACACTCACCCGAGAGGTGTGTGGCCTTCCTTCTTCAACTCATGCACTCACCCGTGAGGTGTGCACTTCCACTTCAGCTCGTACACCTCACCAACGGAGGGCACACAAATGATGCGACCAACTCCTATCTCCCACCATGAAGGGTTTGGGAGTGGCTTCTACCACGCGGGTGGTGAGGCACCTTCTTCTGCCGCACAGGTGCAACAGCTCCCTCCCACCGCGCAGGTGGCATGGTGGCTTCCTCCTGCCATGTGAGTTTGCGGGTACAGAGGGCACGCAGGGTGCAAGTCGACCTCTTTCTGTCACGAAAAGGGATGCGCATGGTGTCACGACTCGACCTCTTCCTGTCGCGCAAAAGGAGCGTGTAGTGTGGCTTGACTCGGCCACTTCCTTCGTACAAGGGATGCACGGTTCTCATTTGCGCAAGTGGTTGCGCATTTCTCCTCTTAAAAGATGCTCTATTTTTTGAAACAGAAGCACTTGAATGTCCGGAAGGCAGCATCATTCTTCTCGTCGGGCTCTACCTTTTATAGATGATCATAGAATCTTGTTATGAATTAAAAATCTTAAAAATATGTCATGAATATCGAAGGTTTGAATGGCCAAGATATTCTTTTGAATAACCGAAATATTAGGTTCTATAAAAACATTAAACCCGTGTTTTAGATATGACATGTATCTCGAGTGATTCGTCGAATCCTTTCTTCATTTATGGATTCAAGATCGTATGCCCAATTCCTGTGCATAAATATCGCACAGATCCAAGTGGCCTTGGAAAGACCGTTTGCCTCGGCCGTACCTTCTTCCTCGAGATATCTCATGAATGCAAGACATAGATTGCATTCATGGTATCGGTTCGATCAGACGATCACCATGCAGTTGTTTTGAGCTTCAACGGGGGTTCGGAGTTCGATCACTGTAGATTGGAAGTGGCAACGGTGACTGGTTCACGTCGAGTGGAGCTCTGGTGTCCGGAGGTTCAAGACAACCTTAGTGCCTCACATCAGCTGTTGGATCCTTGTTTAATGATTGCAGACGGCCAGGATTATAAAATAGCACGTCAAGATTAGATGAGTGGCTGAGATCAGATGCGAGATGAGATGGACGGATAGGATTAGATCCGCGTCTCAAAAATTCCGTCCCACATCGAAACACTCTGAGTTTTTCACGTGGTTTAACAAACATATCCTCCCACCATTGGATCAAAAATCTCCTCTCCCCCTCCAGTGCCGCCCAACACCGGTTCTCTGTGGGCGTGCTTCTGCACCCACTATGCTCCTCCGGGCGCGCTCTAGCGCACACTCTACCTCCTCCATGGGCGCGCCCTTAGCGCCCACGCTACACGGGCTTAACTTCCACGTGGTTCGGTCTTACACACGGCCCCGACTGCTATTGGGCTGGCCCCTGCGGTTTCCCTATGGGTGTGGTGACCTAGTCCCACATGTGCCTTGGGTTGAGGCCCTAAGGCTGGCCCAATAGTTGGCATATTTTTTGCATAAGCACCACATTGTATACTCAGTTAAATAACAATGTAGGAACAAGTCTTCTTCATGCCATTCTCCTCTCCTTCACTTCCTCTTCTTCATTAGACTTCTATACTCCTCTCAGCCTATATTCTTCACATAAAAGGAAATCCCTGAAGGTTCTTCTTCAACCATCACTCTTGAATCAAATGTTTCTTCAGTGTTCTTCAATGATCCAATGAGGATGGATCATCTTCAAATCCTCATGCACTAAGAGATAGTGCATGGTTCTCTTCAAACCACTTCATCCACTTAGTAGCTATGGATGGATCTCATTCACTTCATCCCTCATCCACTTAGTAGATATGGATGGAACTTCTTCACTTCATCCACTTAGTGATGTGGATGGTTCTCATTTCTCTCCCCCTCCACTTAGTTATTGTGGATGGAACCCTTCTTCATTACTCATCAACTTAGTAATTGTGGATGTCACTTCTTTATCTCCTCATGCATTCTAAAGACAATGCATGGACTTATAACATTGTTGTGACATTGTATCTTCTTGATACAAGTTCCTTGAACATATGATCAGCTCTACAATCGTCTGATTTAGTATGAAGAGTGTTTCAACCATTACCTCCTATGCCACTTAGTGATTCTCCTATGTGACATGGTTCTTAGCACCATAGTCATTCTCCAATAATCACCATCACATTGTCATTCACATATTGACACTCCTTATCATTCATTAAATCCTTGACATCTTATTGACAACATAACCATCACCATCAATTCCTTTTTCATTCACATATTGACACTCCATGTCATCCATTCAATCCTTGACACCTTATTGAAAACAAATTCATCACAGTGCACAATAATCTCCCCGTTTGTATTTGTTGTCAATATCACTAGAGCACATATGAATGGGTCAATATGTGTTCCAAGCTTTTATCCCCCTTATTGGAAACCAAATTCAAAGGTGTGGTGTGGTTCTCTTCAAACTATTTCTTCCTCCCTTTGAATAGAATCTTCTTGAAAATCACTAAGAGAGGGATTATGTCACATGTTCACTTTAGAAAAGATCCTTTAGTAAATCAACTCTAAGTATACATGGGCTAACCCGGTGTAGAAAACAAGAGTGATGTAACCAAGGAATTCAATGCTATCCACAATTAACTATACACATGAGATCATGCTTAGGCTTCAAGGGGTTGAAATTTTTCAGATATATCAATGAATTGCTAAATACATTATTTTTCACAAGTTGATATGAATCCCAAAATATTATCTTCTACAGATTGGCTCCCCCTCAAGGGGTGCACTCCATTCTGTATATACCATTCTCAATTTGAGAGTGATCATCATTTTCAATTCCATGAAATGTAAGTACATGTATATACCAGTGATTTGGGAATAAGATGGAACCTCCTTGGTTCATCAGTTTGAACAAAAAGGTTGAGAAGATTCTCTCAACCAAGATGTTCCACTTTCTCCATTATTCACACTTTCACATTTGATCTTTAATGATGTTTATGCTAGTGTGGATCTTAACACCTCTTCAACTTCTTTTTGTGTGACTCATCTCTTTATATGTGCTTTCTGATCACTAGAATCCCCTGGTGAAATCTTCATTATCTTGAATAATTCTTTTTGAGATGGAATGAGTGTCATGAATTTATTACTAATATAACCAGCTTTATTGAACCTCACACACAGAACTCCATCTTCATGTGAAATATTTTGGTTTTCTTTTGCACTAGCTTTGGAATGTTTATTTTATTCCATTCTCATTCTTCCCAAATCATCTGGCCAAATGATTAATATGTCATTTGGAAGTGAGGCTTCAGATTTGGATGTTCCACATGGTTCCTTTGATGCTTTTAAGTTACCTTTCTTAGGTAGATTATTTTCAATCAATCCCTTTTTATTCTTCTAGATTGATTGTCCTGTTGAGTGCGGTTTGCTTCTATTTAGTTCCAAGGCTTGTTTAAAAATATCCATTGTATGTACTGTCTTTCCATAGTAGAAGCATTTTTTCTTGGTAGTCCTTCTGGATGCATCACCCTTCGTGGATTTTAAATCCAAGGAATTCTCTTTCTTTTTCATGATCTTCTTGGGAGCATTTTAAAATATCTTCTGCTAGATTCCCAAGGATAATTCTTCATTCTTAGCCAGGTTCTGTGATATTCTCTTTTTTTAGCTTTGGAAACATTTGTAGATTGGTATATGTCATTCTTGTGACCACTTTTGCACTCATCCCAGATGTTATCAAACATTCCAAATCTGTTTGCAGTAAACAGATGTTTCTGGACCTATGGATGTTGCTTCTTCATCTTTAGCTTGCTCCCCCTTGGCATGGGCTTCCTTTGAGATTTTTCATATAGAGTATTGTACCAACAATCCATTGCACAATGTCCATACCTATTGCAACACCAACATTGACCCAAAAATCTTGTCTTCTTGACTTCTTCTGATTGTTGGTTCTTTATATTGAATTGATGTGTTTTTTCAGGAGATCTCTCTTTCTTCATCTTCTTCATTCATACCTGTTTAGATTTATTCTTCCACCCTGCACTTTTTGTGGAAACACATTTACAATCATTAGTACAAGATGGTATGGATGGTACCTTCTTCTTAGAAGATGTTCCCCTTTCATTAGAGGATGTCATCCTTCTGTAATCATCCTTCTCAATGCACACTTGAGTGGAAAATTTTCTTCCTTCAGCTAATTGGGAGGCTTCAGCTTTGGGTGATTGCTGATTTTTCAATATCACCTCTTTCTCTAAGAATTTAATGTTGAGAGAGTTATTCTCATCCTCAACAAATCTTATCCTTCCTTCCCAATTCTCTTTCAGTTGTTTCATCTGGTCTTCATTTACCTTCTTCATTTCATGCAATGAATTTTCAATCTCCTTTACCATTTTTACTTTGTCTTATAGTTGAGCATCTTTAACAACCATTGACACTTTCTGCCTCTCTTCCAATGCATGGAAAAATTCATTAAACACTATCTCAGTGAATTATTTCTCAAAAATGCTTCTTTGAAATTATTCAGTGCAAACATCAATTCTTTCAATTATAAGGGAAATGGTTTCATCCTTAGCCTTCACCAGCTTTGTGAGAGTGTTGGTTATGCCAACCCTTCCTGCCAATTGATCTTCCATAGAATTGGCTTCTTCTTCTAGCTATAATTTTTCTTCTTTAAGATCATGGATACTTGTAGAAATACACATTGCCACTTCCTTGGGGACTGTCTTTCTAAGATATTTGAGTGCATTTAGAAGATCATTGATTCTTCCCTCATCATTACATCTAGAGCAGGATTCATTATAAGAGTGATAAAAGGAATTGTCATCTGTTGTGACTTTCACATTACCTTCAATAGAAGGTGTTTCTCTCTTAGTAGTAACCATCTTCTTCATTTTTTGGCCTGTTTCTTCTTTATATTTTTCTGAGTCTTCGCAGATATCTCCATTTGAGGGTTTTCACTCATTTCATCAAATATGCACTTCATAAAGACTTCCTTGGATCCTTTAGAGGAAACCTTGCTCTGATACCAATTGAAGTTCTCGGATTAGTGTGATCACTAATAGGGGGAGGGGGTGAATCAGTGATCCTTATAAAATTTTTACTAATTGATTCTTTATCAATTAAACCTCTATGGCTTGTTAAGGCCTCGATCCACTCTTCTTGTATCTCTCAGCCTTTCCTCGAGTGATGTAGTAAATGTGAAGGCACAGGACATGAGGTTTTACAAGGTTCAGCTCCAAAGTCCTATGTCCTTGCCATGTTGGTTAAGCACCCCAACATGGATTCTCCACTATAATCTTTCACAATTACAATGGTCAGTACAGATTCACACTATATCTCTCTTGAGTCCCACAGGAGGTTCTTTATTCTACATCCCAGAGTGTTACCAGGGTCCCACTGGCCTGCTTCATCTTCCACCAAAGGCTTCTCCACCATAAGTCTCAGAGGGGGTCTTCTCCTGGCTCCCCGAGTCACACGAGTAGCACTTCTTCTTTTGAAGCTTTTCAAGAGTCTTCAACATCCTTGGATAAGGTCTGCTGGCCTTGATCACTTCTTCTGATCACTTGTGGTGATTATGACTCCTCTTCTTTTCTCGGGCTTTATCTAATTCTTCTAAGGATGACATGACCTCTATCTTCAAGAATCTTGATTGGAAAATTATTTTCCAACACTGAGTATTCCCACTCAATCTTCTTGGTCTTCTCAACTACTGAAAAACTCATATTAATGATGTCATTAACTTTAGTCTTGCTTCAGTCTCTCTTCAAATCAACTTCATGCACGGAGTGCATGGAATCTCTGAATCCTCATGCAATGTTTGCATGGCTTCTCAATCTTCATGCATGACTTGCATTGAATCTCAAATATCCTCAAGAACCTTTCTTCTTGGACTTCTCAAATGCACACACACTGATTTAAACTTTGTTTACGTGTGCATGTGCATGCATGCAAGCATGCTCTCCCCTTCTCTTCTTGGTTTGATAAACCCTCAAAGGGTGTATTCTCTTTTAGCACACACGCCTTCTTCTTGGAGTCACACTCTTTTATTCTTTCTCACACCCACAAAATTTTGTGTTTTTCTTTAGTGTCAATTTATCCCTCTCTTTTACTTTTCTAGGTGTACACCCACTTCTTCACTTATTCATACATGCATGGACATGCATGTATCTTCTTCCTTCACTTGGGAACACACAAGAGGTATGACCTCCTTCACTTGTGCACACACTAAGGCTTCAACATTATTGTTTCTTTGCAAACACACACACACTCAAAGATGGTGTGGCCTTCCTCTCCTTTTGCACACACACAAATGATTCTTTATTTCTTCTTCTCCAAAGTGTGAACACTCCACTTGTGCAAACACTAAGGTAATGGCCTCTTCACTTGTTTAGAACACACAACCTGTAGGGTCTTGGGCAAGCACTTTCATGCAACCTTGACCCACACGTGTCCTCTTTTGGGACAACTCTTATTCTTTTCACACACTCACCCGAGAGGTGTGTGGACTTCCTTATTCAACCCGTGCACACACCTGTGAGGTGTGCACATCCACTTCAGCTCGTACACCTCACCAACGAAGGGCGTGAAAATGATGCGACCAACTCCTGTCTCCCACCGCGCAGGGTGTGGGAGTGGCTTCTATCGCGCGGGTGGTGTGACACCTTCTTCTGCCACGCAGGTGCGGCATCTCCCTCCTACCCCACAGGTGGCACGGTGGCTTCCTCCTGCCGCGTGAGTTTTCGAGCACAGAGGCCCCGCAAGGTGCGGCTCGACCTCTTTCTGTAACGCAAAAGGATGAGAGGGGTGTCACGACTCGGCCTCTTCCTGTCGCGCAAAAGGAGCGTGCAGGGTGGCTCTACTCGTCCTCTTCCTTCACGCAAGGGATGCACAGTTCTCCTTCACGAAAGTGGTTTCATGGTTCTCCTCTTCAAAGATTCTCTGTTTTTTGAAACAGTAGCACTTGAATGTCTGGGAAGCAGCATCATTCTTCTCATCGGGCTCTACCTTTTATAGATGATCAGAGAATCTTGTTCTGCGTTAAAAATCTTCAAAATATGTCATGAATATCGGAGGTTTGAATGCCCGAGATATTATTTTGAATAACCAAACCGTGTTAAAGATATTCCATGTATCTCGGGTGGTTCGTGGAACCCTTTCTTTGTGTATGGATTCAAGATCGTATGCCCGATTCTTGTGCATAAATCTCGCATGGATCCACGTGGCCTCGACAACTCTGTTTGCCTCAGCCATACCTTATTCTTCGAGATATCTCATGCATGCAAGACATAGATTTCATGCATGGTCTCGGTTTGATCAGATGATCACCATGCAATTGTTTTGAGCTTCAACAGGGGTCCAGAGTTCGATCATGGTAGATTGGCAGTGGCAACGACGACAGGATCACGTCGGGTGGAGCTCGGGTGTCCGGAGGTTGAAGACAACCTTGGTGCCTCACATCAGCCATTGGATCCGTGTTTAATGATCGCGGAAGTCCATGATTATAATGTCGTGCAGCGATATTAGATGAACGGTTGGGGTCAGATGTGAGATCAAATGGACGACCAAGATTAGATCCGCGTCTCAAAAATTCCATCCCACATCGAAACGCACCGAGTTTTTCATGCGGTTTAACAAAAAGCTCCTCCCACCATCAGCTCAGAAATCTCCTCTCCCCCTCCGATGCCGCCCCACACCGGTTCTCTGCGGGCGCGCTTCTGCGCCCACTATGCTCCTCCGGGTGCGCTCTAGCGGCCACTCTACCACCTTCACGGGCATGCCCATGGCACTGACGCTGCGTGGGATTGACCTCTGCATAGTTCGGGCTTACACACGGACTCGACCACTATTGGTCTAGCCCCTGCGGTTTCCCCATGGGCGTGGTGACCTAGTCCCACATGTGCCTTGGGTTGAGGCCCTATGGATGGCCCAATAGTTGGCATATTTTTTGCATAAGCACCACCTTGTATACTCAGTTAAATAACCAAGTAGAAACAAGTCTTCTTCATGCCATTCTCCTCTCCTTTACTTCCTCTTCTTCATTAGACATGTATACTCTTTTCAACATATATTCTTCACTTAAAAGGGAATCCCCGAAGGTTCTTCTTCAACCATTACACTTGAATCAAATGTTTCTTCAGTGTTCTTCAATGATCCATTGAGGATGGATCATATTCAAATCCTCATGCACTAAGAGATAGTGCATGGTCTTCTTCAAACCACTTCATCCACTTAGTAGCTGTGGATGGATGTCATTCACTTCATCCCCCATCCACTTAGTAGATATGGATGGAACTTCTTCACTTCATCCACTTAGTGATGTGGATGGTTCTCCTTTCTCTCCTTATCCTCTTAGTGATTGTGGATGGAACCCTTCTTCATTCCTCATCCACTTAGTAATTGTGGATGACACTTCTTTATCTCCTCATGCATTGTAAAGACAATGCATGGACTTATAACAATGTTGTGACATTGTTTCTTCTTAATACAAGTTCTTTGAACTTAATATCAGCTCTACAATCGTTTAATTTAGTATGGAGAGTGTTTCAACCATTAGCTCATATGCCACTTAGTGATTCTCCTAAGTGACCTGCTTCTTAGTACCATGGTCATTCTCAAATAATCACCATCACCTTGTCATTCACATATTGACACTCCTGGTCATCCATTCAATCATTAACATCTTATTGACAACATCACCATCACCATCACTTCTTTTTTCATACACATATTTACACTCCTTGTCATCCATTCAATCCTTGACACCTTATTAACAACAAATGCAACACAGTGCACAACATATGGCTAGGTACATGATAGAGCATGAATGAAACATGCATAATATGTAGCACAAAATATGACCTCAGGTGGGTAACACACACCATGTGGTCCTCAATCACATCATATATGGTGAAGTGACCATCGATAATTGTACAAAAGAGACACAATTTGATAATGTGATGGGGTTAACATCCTTTTGGACCCCCATACTCATACTTTTTCCTTATATAACTACATTTTTACATATCTCAATCATTTTGGATCAGACTTTACCCCATTAGTACCCTATAGTGAGTTTTTTGACACATAAAGTGATTCTATCAATCATAGTGAATTTTGAGATATGATGCAAAATGATATAATTTTGAAACTTCATCATGTAAAGCTCGATGAAAGCAGTGAATTAGAATGATCATCTGAGATTATTTAGGGTTATAAATAGCCATGTTGTACCATGTTGTGTGTCACACATACTCTTCACAATGGTTTGAGTGGAACCCCTTAGATGGACTATTGTGTGGGTCCTCTACCTATTGAGTGGAACCCATGGATGGACATTAGATTTCTTTACTATACCTATTGTGTTTACCCCCTGGACAGTCTAGGGATTTAGTCCTCTACAAATAGAGTGGAAACCCCCTGATGAACTAGGACATGAGTCCCATAACTATTGAGTGGCACCCACTGATAGATTATGGAATTAATCGTATATCTTTTGAATAGACCCCCCACACATAACCCAAAATGATTTAGGTATGAGTCTTCTATTTAATGAGCATAACCCCTAACACACTACTTCCTGGTTCCTCTACTAGTAAATAATGCCCCCATAAATGTGAGACAAAATGGCTAGGTTAACACCCTCCTTGTGAATTTATCAGATAGTCATGTGTTATATGGGGCACCAATGATGGGTCTTTTTTACATTTATATAGGATAATTATCATAGGATAGTATATTATATAGATATCTCCATTATGCATTGTTTGGTTTTAATATATAAGCATATACTAATGGTGTTGGGTGTCACTTCCCTATTGTTTTGGGTTGATTTGAATGATTCTATCATATCTTCTATTTATCCCTCTATAGTTTTGGGGGAATCATGTAAGTTATATATATAATAAACCCTAAAAAATATTTTTCAATATGTGTTGTGTTTTATGTAGAAAATAGAAAAGATGATATTTGTATTTATGGATATTATGGATATTTTTCTTTAAATACCATATGTAGTGGTCAGTATTGGAGATCTAGTGTCGAGATCACTCAAAATATATTTTCTAGTTTTTATAGGTTTGGAAAACATTTCTAGGTAGGTGAGTATTCTTACCTTTTTATTTTGGTTTAATCTATCCCAAAATTCTTTATTCCCTATTGTTTTTATATACACGGTTTTTACTCTATATGTGTAAATCATTTATTATTATTTATCTTCACTTCTGAATAGAGATGTTCGGGTGGGTTCAAACATGTACATTAGGAAAAGGCATACAATTTTAGTTATGGATTATTAGAACATGTAACCATCCCCTAGACCATTAGGGTTGGTTTGTGGCTGTCGTGACCTTGAACCCCTCTGTCCAGGCATTCCCTGATGGCGTGGGTCATTATATGTTCTCTCATTACACATTTTTACATCATATGATTATTATGTTTCATTATTTATTATCAATTATTGATGAGTGATCCCATGTTGGAATATGTGTTTCCCATGATAACATATTACAATATTACATGAGAATTTCTTATATTTTTATATTTCAAGATAACGATTGATTCATTTTTTGGATATAAGATTATTATATATTTTCTCATTATCTATGTTATTGATATCACCAATATATTCATTATCATGTTTTTATTTTAGAGGATTGGTATGTTGTGTGTGTGACAGGTGATCATCATTGTGTGATTACTCTTTGAGGGGTGTGTGTATGGAGTATAAAAATCACAATGGTGGTGCACTATAGGCGTGTAACCTCATATATGGTTGATTCCTTGTAGAGTTCATGTAGATGGAAAACACTCAATAGAATTTGGAATATAAGTGTTTCTCGATATATTTTAGATTCTAAATAGTTTGGATATACTCAATTCCTTAAGAATTCAGTGTGTTACAAGATGGTTTGTTTGTTGTAGGTAGGTTACTCCCTCAATTCCTAGTGGATTCTGAGTGACGCACTATCAACCTTGTGTCTAGTTTTATACTAATATCGACATACTATACATTTTTTCGCATGGAACTAAATAATTTTTGGTTGGGGGATTGTTGAGGTTTAGTTAGAACATGGCCACTCAGTTATTGGATTATATGTTTATTAATGTTAAGAATTTATTATTATTATTATGGAATAAGCAATTAGAATTGTACATGCTAGGTTAAGAAATCATTTTTGGTGTCCTATTAAGTCTTATAATCACTCCCTAATCATTTAATTTGGTGTGCTTGTAGATTTCATGAGGGCTACAGAAAATAGAAAGGGTCATACGGAGAACTATTGACTTGAGGGGAATTGAATAGGTGGTAGACCTAGATAGACTTTGGAGGTCTCCACTATTACTTTTTTTATTTAGGTATTTCTAGTACTCTGTATATTTTTTACACACAAGGATCTATTTTATTTATATAAAATGGATTCCAGTTGTTATGTTCTACATATTTAAAATGATTACTTATTAAATTGATCTTTGTTTATTATTTATCGTATTGTGTGACTTTAATGGAACAATCGTGCCACTAAAGGACTCAAAACCTTGATGCTAGTGGAAAACCTATTTTATATAGGGAGTGATACATAAGATCATGTGACCTTTTGGAACTGACCCGTTGGTTTATGTAAAGAGTTTGCAATATTTCCCTTGTTTTTGAAGAAAACTAATACGTATAACATTTCTTAATGTTTATTGTGCATGATGAATTTTATAGATATATTAACGAATTTTTATAGATTATGAATTTTTTTATATAGTGGGAAAAAGTTTCCATTAGATGAAAAAAAATTGGTGTTAAGAATTATCATTTGGTCATAATTCCTCAAATATCTAAAAATAAATGATTAGGATAATTTATTTAAAAGAAATATTTGTATTAATTCATATAATATGAGACTGTGACGTTCATGGGTTTTAAAATATTGTATAAGTGTAGATTTTAGATAACATTAGTGATTATGAATTTATCTATTAGGGATGTAAATATTCTATAAGGGTGATAAGTTAACGATGATCATAATTTAAATGGTATATATTACCCTATATGTTAGATTAGGTAATATTGAATATTTACGGATTTATGATGAGTTAAATTTATTTAAAACCTAAATGGTAGTTCTAAGTGAGTTAACTATGTATAGGATAACGTCTTAATGTTTTGGTAAGTATATATTTTATGGCTCGATAAATAATTAAATTGTAGTCGGGATAATTCCTAGTGGATGGACATATGGAATAAATGTATGTAAACATAATCAAACTTAAAAAGTATTGTTTATTATCAAATCGATTATCACATTTGTGAATGGTGATAAGTCCTAAGACAATGTAGATGGATAGAGGATATCTGGGGATATAATTTGGTTAATTAAATTACATATATAGGCCATAATGATGAATTTTTTTATGTTAAAAAATTTTGTTAAGGAATATTGTAGAACCAAACAGAAAGAAAATAATATTTAACTGAATGTGATCTACATTGAAGTAAAATATATTTTAATAATATCATTGACTAAGACACTTTGATGATGATTTTTTTATGTTACAATAATTTTCTTATTATATTGTTTTTTCATCACTAATAATATACTCCTTTTAGTTTTAGTAATTGATGAATCCAAATGGGACCACGGAAAAACAAGATTCAATAGACAATGTAGAGATTTTACCAACGTGAAATCTAACGTGATAAGAAACAATGCAATGAACCTTATGATTATGTTGAAATATCTATCAAAAATCATTACCAACAACTTAAACATGGTAAAATTCTAGAAAACCACAAGAATATGAGGATGGAGTATTGTGAATGTTTGAGTGACATAGATGATGAAGGAAAAATGTGTAATTTCTTACATGTAAAAAATGTGTGATGAAGAACCTAGAAAAATATCACAGGGGAATTGGGAAATGTTTTTTATACAATAAAATAGGGAACCATGAAAAAAAATTCAAATGAAAAGGAAGTGTTTAGTCAATATACTGGGGATAATAATGATCCCCCTAAGGATTTATTAGGTATTCAATGTTTTTGATGTGAGGAATTTGGGATCTCATGAAGCAAATGAACTAATATAAGGGATTAAGATGGGTTTCGACACCAATAAACACCTTCCTTATGGGAAAATAGAAAATAAATTGCAATGCCAACTATTAAATTCTAAATTGATAATTACTTTTCCATAAGTGTTCTTCACTCCAGATTTATGGGTGTTATATATCATGTATGGTTTCATTAACCATTATATATTAAATTATAAATAAAATATCCTAGGAGTATCAATATTATTTCCAAGGTTTATGAATACCCTTCATGATTTATTGGAATAAGCATCACCCCAAGTCTAATTCTGTCTTTCTTTATATATATTTCATGTGATTTTTAAAATCAATTTTATTTCATCACATAGAAATAATATTAAATACCAAAATAGAGAAATCACATTTTCAACCAACCAATGACCATATATTAGTTCAAGGATGAATGTGATCTCTCTTTGAAATCATATTATATTGTATGAGTTACGATACCTCAACATGTTGTATTTTTAGCTCATATGATTGGAGAAAACACCAATATAGATAATGGACTATTATAATAGAGAAATATATGTTTTGTTATATGTGTAAAGTTGAAATCTATCTAGAAATTAAATATTTTCATGTGTATATATTCGACACACCCTTATAAAATTTTATTATTATATGATAATTAAAATTGAGTGGAACAAATTTAATTAAATGATGGAAAATGTTAAGCCTTGAGATTTGGAATATATTTGATAGTAAAATAATACTAAATTCGACAAATTTTCATAGGAAGAACACTAAACTAAAATGAATCTAGAAATATTATAAGATTAATAATAATAATAAAATTTAATCATAATAAAATCTATAGTAAATCAGAATATTTTAATCAGATATAAATTTGTAAAAAATAATATTAAGAACACAAAATGTTCTAAAATTTTACTTTTCATTAAAAAATATTTTCATTTATAATTTTTTTATTCACCTAAAAGATAAATTTATAAAAAAAATAATTTTAAATTAGTTAAATGAAATTAATTTTTGGGTTAATAATTTCAATATATTGGTATATGGAATATTTGGGATTACTTTAATATTATTTCTTTTTAACAGAATTGTGAAAAATAATATTTTTTTAAAAAAATTGCATATTTTATGACTATAACATATTATAATAAAGAAATACTAGTTTATTAAAATATTAATAAATATTTTTCTATTTATGGTGTAAATTTATTCCCTATAATTATATGGAAAACTTATGAATGACTTTTGTAACATCGGTAATGTTTTAATGTTGCTAAAAACATATTTTCAGTAATTTATTTAAAACAATAATTTTGGTGTAAATTTAGGTTTTTTATTACATTGAATGTGAAAATTTATTTATTGGTTTTATTATAAACCAATAAAATTCATGGGATAAAAAATTTGAAAATTTTAACCTATGAATAAATTTAAATCTTAAAAACACAAAATTTATAAAAACTATTTTTTACATGTCTTGTTAATTAATTATAAAATTAATTATTATAATCCTTATATATACTATTTGATAAAATTATTATAAATTTTTTAAGAAGAATGTTCATGTTAATTGATATTTAAAATTTTAATTATCATGATTAAAAATATTAGTTACCATGATTAATGTTAAAAGGGTAAAAAGTGTGTCACTATGTATTAATGTCATGGATCATTTTAAAATAGTTATTCCAAGTGTGTGGTTGAGACTAAAATTGTAAAAACCTCCATCCACCTATTATACTTAACATTTGGTGACTTTTACCCTTAAATAGTGACATAAGTGTATTGAACTATTTTGGGTACTTCCTAAATAACCCTTGTTTTCATATATAAAAGGGGATAAATTATAACACCTCATGATACACTTATCCCTTTGAAAATTATAATGAAACACTAAAATTTTTATCCTTATTATAATTTATTCCATTTCCATAAGACATTGTACTCAATTACTTGTATGGAGGCCTTTATTTTCATGGTTATTTCCAAGATAAATCACACGTTCTCAAGCCTAATAATTCTAAATACTTAGTATTTTCTAATTTATCATCCTCGTACAAATAGTTTCGAGACAAAAAAATAATTAAATAATTAATTTTAATATATTGAAATGTTATCAAATTAACTGTTCAAACATTATCCCTTCTTTTCCATAAAAAAACATAACATTGACTATGCGTACGTGAGAACTACCACCTTAATTAAGTAATATATCTCATTTTCAATCTAGTTTTTTTATTATTTATAAACCTATATTAAAATTTGTTTCAACACATTTATAAAATTAGAAAAACAATTATTATTATTTTTATAATGTTATTATTACAAAAGTATCCACTTTCATAACCATATTAACCCTTCAATTATGTCATATTCATGTTTGTGTGGTATTAACACCAATGTAATATAATAAATAATGGATGACTATGATAATGTAATAGATAATAATATATTACATAAATTTAAAAAAAATTCTTGAGTTCATAAATTGAAATAATAATATTAAACTCATAAATTATGATACCTTTTTCCATTTGTTACAAAACCCTGAAGCGTGCTCATCAATGATTAGATTATTAATAATCGTAAAAAAAATTAAATAGAATGTAATTGTAAAATTATATATTATTATAAATAATTCATTATTGTACCTTGTAAGATATTGTAGTGATAAAAGTTTTATAATAAATGAATAATGACACCACTGTTAAGAAAATAGGTCAAAATTATCATGATTACCCACCCACAATATTGAAAATAGATAACAACTATGTATTATAAATATATAAATTAAATACAAATAATGATTATAAATGTATATAGATATGGATAAGGATATAAAATTTGTGATTAAGATAGTTTTTTTAAAAAAAATTATATTCAATTTCTTTGGTGGATGTCAAGAATTAAGGTAATTGGTTCTTTATCTCAAATTTAATTTCATAAGAATTATTTCATATTATACACCATGATATAAATGATATAGTGTGATTAATTCATAATTAATTTCTTTTACCATATTGAATTAATTCATGGGGTTTATAGAGCTATATATTTTTCTTTATTTAAATTTCATTTGGTAATCCAAAAGTTGCTTTCTGACCTTTGCATTCCTTTTGTTTTGAAAATCAAAATTTCATACATGTATTTTTAATTTCTAATTCTCTCTTGTCGAAATTATTTTAAAAATGTTTTTATATGAAAATTTATTTCATTTTATCATACTTACATTAAACCCTTTTTACTTTTTAAAATAAATATTTTATCATTACAATTTTCATAATATGTATGGATATAATAAATATCGTACTCATGAAAACTATTATAGTGAGAAACCTCCATGATTATGATACTGAGATGGGATATGGTTTATATCAAATTAATTATTTTAAAATTGATCAATATATCTATTAATTAATACTGATGGGATTTTTATAATTATATGATTTCAATATCAATCATACTAACACTCATAATGATTATCATCAGACTCATTTCAATTAAGTTTTCATACACAGAAACCATAATCATATAGTTAAGAAATCATTTAAATCAATAAAAAGTTGTGAATTACGTGTTAATCTAAATTATTTCTATCCTTCAGTTATCATATGACCATTAGAGTACCAGGTGTCCATGTCCTCTCGAAAATCATAGAGAAAATCCGACCGTTGTATATAAAGATGACCATTGGGAGGAATGCCTATAAATATTGGGTCATTTGATAATTGTAAAGAAGTGTGGTAAAAAATGACACTATGTGAAAGACGTATTTATTTTCTTACTATATGAGATCTCTGAAGTTTACACAATTAAACTACTTATTCCTTGTCCTTGTAATCTTAGAGTTAATTTTTCATCGTTCAAATCTGATTGTTGTGATTACTATCAAGGAATTACAAGGTTAGAAAGATTGAATATTATTACTTGATTGAGGAAATGTGGGGAAAAAAAGATAGAATCTAATCCATAGGATTTAGGGCTTCCAGGTATATTAATTTAAATTAGTTGTTCACCATCTTGATCTAGGTCTTGCATGGATAAAAAGATATAAGTCGAACATCATATTGAAGGATTACCTTGGTGGGTGTAAGATTGAATTTATTGAATGTATAAGTTAGGGGACCTTTACCATGGATAATTTATTTATTTGTTTTTCTATGAATGAAATTATATACACTTCAAGATATAATCACTATTTTTTGTATTAATCAAATAAATTGCAACCTTTGTGATTAAGATTATTTTTATAATTTTTTATTTAGATTATGATTATTTCATAATATGATTCTATTCAGTATAAATTAACCTATGGTTTAAATTTTGGAATCATCTTCATTATGAATTTTTTTTATTGGAACCTCGGGCCTGGTCCGATTATAGTTTGAATACAGAAGAGAATTTTTAAATACGATTTGTTTTAATTCCATTAAACAATTTTTTCTTTAAAGATTAAGAACTAATGTTTTTAAACATAAAATTCTCCACTCTTATATTTTTCCATCTACACATACATTTTGATTAATAATTGTTATCAGAGATGATTTAGACATCTCAAATACATACTAATTATTTTACCTTTGTGAGTTATGTTATTATTCTTATTATAATGTTTTTGTTTATAAATATTTGTCACAATAACATATATTGTGGAAATGTTATAACTTCATTCTATTTTAAGATACAATAAGATTAAATGTATGTTCTTTAGTAAATATGAATACTACCAAACCCCCAATCATTGATTGTAATTATTAAGAATACTGGTGGGATATAATAAATAATTTTGTGATCAATACAGGATTTGGTAATTTTGTAACGCTGAATAGTGAATAAAAAATTCGTGACATAAAATAAGAACTTTTACAAATAAAAAATTTCTAGAATATCAGTTGAATTATAATTTAAAGAATATATTATTATGTTATATGACTAGAAACATATATATCCATATTTTCTCTTTTGAACCAGATAACATTATTTGGTATGTTATAGATCACTCCTTTTGGAACTTCTATATTTGTTGAGACTAGAAGAGAATTGTTATGATCTGATTATAAATCCTTTGAATTTATTTATGGTGAACCTATTGTTAAGGTATAAAAAAGGATTATTACAATTGTTAATATTATACAAGCTATAGATAATAATTTATTAGATGATGAATTTATTATTTAAATGGTTATTGATATCATACCCAGTTTATGTGAATTGAAGAGAATAATAGTTGATTAATTTAGGATGATTACAAATCTTACACTTCATGAATTATTTGGAAATTTCATAAAGTATGAGTGTAAGATCAAAATAGAAAATGATAATGAAAATTAAAATAATAGTGGAGTTTCTCTTAATTATTCCTTAAATATGATGAATGTTCACACTCCTAAGATGGTTGTTAGTCAAAAAATAAAATTATTGTTAGTCAAAAAGATTTTAGTGATTCTGAACATTCTGAGAATGAGTTGTCTAGTATTTAATGAATAATGAAAATGATGGTTGGTAAAAATTATTTTTAGTGTCGTAATAATAAAATTTAAAAGTAATAAAATAATAAGATATATTCTGACGTTACCAGTTTTGAATGTTAAAGAGTTGGACAAATAAGATCTGATTGTCCAAGGAAAAAAAGGAATGATAGATAGGAAATTCATTCTCATAGAATTAATAAAAAGTATTACCAGTCAAAAGGTAATAAACTTTTTAAAGTTAATGCCTCTTTGAGTTCTAGTAGAGTATACTTTTCAGATGATTCTTCAAAAATGAATATTCCACACATAGGAATACTGGTGTCTATTCTAGAATACCTTTTGAAAATTAATGTCTTAGGATTAAGGTACACAATTATTAGTTTTAAAAAATTATTCCTTTGAACCAAAACTATCCTGATGAGAAAAATTCTATTTCTTTTATTGAAGATGTTTCCTAAAAATAAGGAAAAAATTTACCATCTTATGATGTTGTATCTACACATGATAAATTACATGAAAATATGAATTTTAAAGTAATTATGAATATTTATAATGAAAATAGATGAATAAATATTTTGACCAAATAAAGAATCATTTATTTAAAAATATATTGATATGAAATCTTTTAAAATTATTCAATTTATAAAAAACATGAAAAATATAATTCTAAAAAAGATAATATTTATAATTTTTTGAAAAATGTTATTCAAAAGAAAAATATCTAGAAACAAACTCACATTCAAAACTAAAACTAATGTGGGGAGGATTTTACTTATAAAAATAATATCTATAATTTTCATATTTAAATAAAAAATTATCAAACATTATCACTAGTAAGGAAGCATTTTATAAAATTTATAAACCCCTACATCCACAAGGAAATAGTTCTGAAATGGGATATACTAATTCAAAACCAATTTTTCGTAATAATTATATTTTCCAAAAAATTCACTCTTTTGTACTAAATGTCAAAGTGGATGTCACTAGAATAAAATTTTATCTTCAATTAATGTTCAATTCATATGATTTCAGAACTAATATTTTGAAAAAAAAGACAGATTCCTAAAATTTTATTTACCAACATTTTCAAACCTAGGAATGTTTGGGTTCCAAAAGTCAATTTTTTTCAAGAGAATAATGGATGTACCAAAAACATAAATACATGGAATATGTATAGTGGTTGTTCCCAACATATGACTAGTGGTAAATAGTTAGTTTAAAATATTATCAAAATTAAAGGTGGATGAGTTACCTTTGGAGACAGTTCTGAAGGAATGATTGTTGGTATTGGTGGCATTTTGTTTCTTGGAAATTCATTAACTTAAAATGTTTTATTTGTAAAAGGTATTAAGTAGAACCCTATAAGAATAAGTAAATTATTTGATGACGGTTACCTTGTGAATTTTCAGAATCATAAATGTGTTGTACATAATTCAATGGGTGAATTCATTATTCCTTCTCTCCAGTATAAGAATGTTTATACACATAACTATAAGACCTTAGGAGCCTAGATATACCTTGTCTTAGTGTAATGGAGGAACTATCATGGATATGAAATAGAAGGCTATCAAACTATTACTTTTGAACATATGAAAATTAAATAATAAAATTCCTCTGAATGTTCTACTGAAACATATAATTGATTTATCAAAAATATGTGACCCTTATCAATATAGAAAGTAACATAAGCCAAGCATTAAATCTATTAGTGAAGTCTAAAATACTATTGCTTTATTTTTAGAGAACATGGATCATTTTGGTCCTATAGAATTGGGAAGAATTGGAGGAATGTAATATGTAATTGTTTTAGGTGAGGATTAAACAAGATATATATGGATCTATTTTCTAGAAAAAAAATATTGAAACCTTTTCTCGTTTTAAAACTTGTGTACGAAAAGATAAAAATGAGAAAACCCATACCTTGATAACAATCCATAATGTTCATGGTGTAGAATTTTTAAACTCTACTTTTGATAAAAAAAAATGTAAGAAAGTGATTACATATAACTTATCATCTCCTACAACTCCATACAAAATGTTCTTTTTGAAATTAGAAATCATATTCATCAAGAAATAACAAGAACCATGTTGATTAAAAACACAATTTTTAATCACTTTAGGGATGAAGATATTATTATATATTTCTATACAATAAATCAAGTTTTAATTCATCATTTTATTAATAAAACACTTTATGAGTTATGGATATGCTGAAAACCAAATGTTTCATACTTCAAAATATTTTAATGAAAAGTATTTATATTGAGTACAAAAGATAATTTACAAAAAGAATTACAACCCAATCTGATGAAGTAATATTCGTAGGCTATTCCACTATATCTAAGGCATATAGAGTATTTAATAAAAATCCATATATTATTGAAGAAATTTTACATGTTTAATTTAATGAAATATGTCATTTTATTTTTAATCAAACCCAACCTACATCCTCTGATATGTTTTCCAAAATTTTTTGTCAACTATGTTAGAATAATCTTCTAAAAAAATATAAATGAAATTATTTCTGATATATTTAGTATAGAATATATTCTATATTATTTTGATGAACATGTAATATAAAACCCATTTAAGTAGTTTCTTAAGAATCATCCTAGTGGTAGTATCATTGGTGATTTGAATCAACCAGTAAGGACTAGAAGTTATTTGAGAGAGGAAGTAGAATTTTTTTTCAATCTCTATCAATTCGAATATAAAAATCCGAATGAGGATTTAGGTGATGAAGATTGGATTAAGGCTATAATGGATGAATAAAATGAATTTTAAAGGAAAAATGTCTATAATATTGTTGAATTACCTAAAAAAATTTAGTCATTTGAGTGAATTGGGTTTTCAGAAAAAAATGTGAGAGAAATGGAATAATTTTTAAAAATAAGGCAAGAAATTTTTCTAAAGGTTATAGTCAATAGGAGGGAATAGAATATGAAGAAACCTATGATCTGATAGCTATACATGAATCTATTCATATTCAATTATCCTTTTTATCATTCTTTAATTTCATAATTTTTCAAGTGGATGTAAAGTGTCATTTCCATAAAAGATATTTGCATGAGGATGTTTTTTGTTGAACAACATCGTCATTTTGAATATACAAAACATCCTGAATATGTTTCTGAACATATTTAATCTTCTTAAAACCATAATTATGTCCCAAGATCTTGGAATCAATGATTAATAAAAAATTTGTTAAAAAAATAATTATAAGGGAACTGCTGATCAAACCGTTTTTATAAGAAAAGTATATATAAACATTATGATCGTTAAAATCTATCTTAATGGAATTATATTCATATCAATTTTTTTTGTAGATTCCATTTTATATTCTATGAAATATGAGTTTGAGATGAGTGTGATGGGTGAGTTAACATTTTTTCATAGATTTAATATTTCCCAAAAACTAGGAGGAACTAATATATCACAACATAACTATATCAAATATCTTCCTAAAAATTATTGATATGAAAATAATAAATTTATTAGTACTGTAATCGTTACTTCAAATATACATGATATTTATGAATCTCGTCAACCAATTAATCAAAATAAAAATTAGTGGTATGATAGGATGATTACTAGGAATAACTTCTAGTCATAAAAAAACAATATTTTATGTATGATTATGTGCAAGGTATCAATAAAATTCAAAATAATCCCATTAAGAAGATGTAAAAAATTGTTTTTTATTAAAAGGGAACCATGGATTTATTACTTTTTTTCTTTTGGAAATTATTTTGAATGATTTTTTTTATTATGATTTTGGTGGATCTAGAATGGATAAAAAAATTACATCTGGAACATGTCATTTCTTATGATATTCATTAGTTTCGTGGTCTTTTATGAAATAAAACTTGGTATATCCTTCCACTACATAAGCTGAATATGTAGTAGCTGGAAGTTGTTGTGCTTAGGTGTAATGGATGAAACATACACTCACTGACTATGGAATGAGTTAAAAAAAAGAATACTATGTGAATGTACAAGGGCCATTTCCATTATTAAAAACAAATCACACCACTCTCATGAAAACAAATAAATATTAGGCATCACAATCTTATGGATCACAAAAAAATTATATCCTTTTACCATATATTAGAACACAATAACACTTGAAGATATTTTAAAAAAACCATTCCCTTTTGATATATTTCAATATATTAAATAGAATCATGGATAGATAAATGATAAGTAATCATTCACATTTATATCTTGTTTAAATCATCTACCTACATTATGTTACTCCTCTATGAAGAGGGAGTAAATATGATTGATTTTTTATCATTAATTATTATAAAAATGTTTTGTAATCAATTTTTTCATTCTCAAAGTTTTTAGATGATGATTTATCATACTCAAATTTTTCATACAAAACATTTATGAACTCAAATTTTTCATACTCAAATTTTTCTTTCTCAAATTTTTCATACTGAATATTTTTATACTCAAATTTTTCAAAATCAATTTTATTGTTCTCAATTATTACGTATTAAAATTATTTGTACTAAAAATTTTCAAAACCTATTATTTCGTACTCAAATTTAATGAAATAAAATTTTTTATACTGAATATTTTTGTACTCAATTTTTTTGTACTAAATCATTCATACTCAAATATTTCATAATGACATATTTCATACTTAAATCATTCATATGAAAATATTTCTTACTAAAATATTTTGTACTAAAATATTTCGTACTCAAATTTTTCATACTCAAATTTTTTTTACAGAATTTTTTCATACAAAATTATTTCATACTCAAATATTTCGCATAAAAATTTTTCATACTCAAAATTTTCAAAATATTTTTTTTATACTTAATTTTTCTTACTATGATAAAATTATTGAAACCAATAGATCTATCTTGTAACACTGAAAGATAAAACTCCTTATACCTGACACTATATAAACATTATTCTAATTTTTGGTATTTGATTTATAACCATTATCTGATTCATGATGAATATGATAAATATGGTTTTTAAAAGAACCCTTAAGAGTTCAATTTATTAATCCATTGGAATTTTATGATAAAATACGAGCTATATAATTTGAATGGTCATTGATGTACATCTATATAAAGGAAACCACTAAACCTATCCCACATAAGTTTCTTCTTATTTTTCAAAGAATCTCTACCTCACTTAAAATAGCTCAGTTTAAAAATTTTCTTACTCAGAAAATGTTTTCGCTCTCACGTCATAATCAATGGAATCTTCTCTAAAATAAATGTATCCTAAGAACATCTCAACCATGAAATTATTTAGATAAAGGTTATTAAAAAAATATTTGTATGAGATGTATGATTCCTTGTTGAAAAGTATATTTGATTTCAAGGGTGTGAAACTATTTGTTCAAAAGAGCCTGAGACTGATCGAAATATTATCTATGGTAAATAAGTTCGAATGTTTTATAGATATTTTAAAGTGGATGGGAATTTAAAGATATATTTTTCTATGTGTGAAAAATAATTTATTAGGTCTATGAAATAAGCCTCTCATTTCTTTGGAGTACCCTTAGAGGGTGATGCTTTTTTCCATTCTAATATGTTACTAAAATAACAAAGGGGATTTCAATAAAAATAGATCAAAGGAACATCCTTTTGAAATTAATATGGATAAAAGAAAATTAACTAATATCTAATCGAATAATCACGTTAATAACCTTTTGATACAAGGTTTTTTTTCAAATAATGGGTGATAGAGAAACCCTAAAACCCTCAAATATTTTTGTTATTAATTTTTTTACATGAGGATGTTGAATTTGATGAGTTATTTATTTATAACCATAAAACATGTTATGTAATTATCCATAAACTATCAGTTGATAATGTTTCTAGGGATTTTACATATGTTCCTAACCAAGTGTTAGATGTTTTGTAATGTTGAAATCATATAGGTACCAATGAAAATGAAAATTCCACTTATTAGTGACAATAGAATAAAATTATGATGTTTCATTTTGATTTAGAATAATTTATTTTTTGAAATATGTTTAAGACAAACATTATAGTATGGTAGTTAGAATGCTTCAAAAGATACTGTAATGATTGTTTCATTAGAGAAAATATAGCCACATCAATTTCATTAATGAAGCCAAAGAAATAATGGAAAGCATCTGAGGAAGTAGATGGTGAGTGTAGAACAATGAAAGATAAAAGGAAAGAACGAGACCCTAAGTCTGGTCATGACCCTCTTGAGGCCCTATTTGATTGAATTTATACTCAAGAAGACATTATAGAAGTTTAAAATAAAATAATTATGAAAAACAGTAAGTCTGATATTTTGGATATTGATAAGTTGGTTGAAGGTGTTTAAATGTAATGTGCATGAATTTTTATCAAGGATCCTTCTAATATTATTATGATTAATACCTATTTTCACGAAAAGGGGAATGAAAAGAAAACCATTTGTAATAAATTGGTTTCACCAAAAATTACCCAACAAAAATTTTTAGATGAAAAATAAGATAATTATATGAGGAAGGTAGATGAATATATCAATGAAGAGGAAGAATGAGAAGAGTGGCGTGAAGTAGAAGGGTAAGAAAGAGAATAATATGGTGTTAAAGAAGTGGAAAGGTCAAAACATGAGAATGAAAAGAAATCTATTTAGAGACAAAAATATCAATCCGATAGATTATTATGGGGATATTAAAATGAAACTACTTGTATATTACCATCTCCATGAGTTGTGTCTTAAATGAAAGCTTCTTAGAGATCCTAGTATGATAAATTTAATCAAATTTTTTATAAATAATAAGTAAACAATATCGATGAAAAT
Source organism: Viscum album (assembly GCA_963277665.1). NCBI lineage: Eukaryota > Viridiplantae > Streptophyta > Magnoliopsida > Santalales > Viscaceae > Viscum > Viscum album. The sequence goes on from OY728143.1 coordinate 975,356,327, forward strand.
TTTAATTAGTCATTACAAGACTTGGCTGGTGAAACTCATTATGGATAACTTTTCGATTTTTTGGAAGATACTATCTCAAATAAAACAACTTCAACCAAAAGAGGATGTTATATTGTTCGAGATTTAACAAAAATTGGATAATACTATTCCATATTTCCCAATGATCTAAAAAATTGTATTTAATTTATAAAAACCAAATGAAAATATGAATTTCAATTACAGTTTTAATGGATAGACCGAATAGGCTTGATGAAAATTTCAATGTGTATGAAGAAAGAGATCAAGTAAACAAAAGGATTCCAAAATAGTGGTAAAGTGGTATCACAATGCCAATAAAAATATCAGTTACAATGAAGAGTTAATTGAATACCTAAGAAAACTTGTAAATGAAGTCTCAGTTGATTTCAACAAGTATGATATTGAAATTTCCAGAAATGTTTTTTTATTAAAAAAATTTCAAAACGTCCGATGATACCTAGTCAGGTTGAACAAATTAGATAAATTGAAAGATAAATTACATTCATTCAGGGACATTGAGGATGAAAAATTACATGGATAAAATAGTTCATTTTAAGAATAAAATTATTTTATCGAATGATAATTTTGAAGTTCAATAGAATAAGAGTAAAAATCAATAAAAAATTCAACTTTTAGAAGATAAAATCGATATCCAAGAACAAAAAATTCAGTATCATGAATATATTTTCTAATCCTTGAAGAAATTTTTCACACCTATTCATAATTGAATCATAATAAGGATTCATTTTTTAGATTAGAAATAAACCTTCAAACACAACAAGAATTTCTAGAAAAGGTGAAGGAGGATAGAAAATAATTCAAGAAAATGAAAACATTTTCATTAAGCATCATAGAGAAGAAATTATTATTTTGAACTCTTGTTTCATTACATTTTTCTTAAACATCAATAAAATATATTTAATCTATATTTAGTTAGTTGAATGTATTTAAATTGTTTTCGTTGAATATTCTTTCATATATTTTTTAAATGATTAAGTCATTCATTATTATGTATAGTTTTTTTCCTAACCCTTTTTAAGGTACCTAAAAGTGTATAATTATTCCTTTTTGAAAATAATAATGGGGTAGAATGATATATACATGGAGAAAATTTTATAATAAGAGATAATTTTATAGTAAGAGGGGTTTTATATAAAATGTGAATATTATCTTTAGGGGGGTTTATCCAAAGGGGGAGTTAGTTATATTCAACATTGTATTAAAATGAGTTATAAACTCAAAGGGAGATAAGAATTAATGTTTACTTATGAATATGAATGTTATTAATAATAATATTGGACTAATGATTTTTAAATATATTTTCTTTAAATGATTTTTGGTTTGTTCTTTAAAAAAGGGTGAGATTGTCAATTCAAAATTATATTTTTTAATTTTCCATTCTATTTGTTTTGAAAACCAAAACACACTTTTAAATATTTTATTTCTAATTTTTTCATGTCCAAATCATTTTAACATTGTTTTTATAAGAAAATTTAATGCATTTTTTCAAACATACAGTAAGTCTTTTTACTTATAAAAATAAATATCTTATCATTAAATTTTTTTAATGAGAATGGATAAAATAAATTTCATACGCATGAAAAATTATATAGTAAGATACCTCTATGATAATCATACTAAGCTCTGATATAATTGATATCGAACACATCATTTAAAATCATTAAATATATATATTCTTTCATATTAAAAATATTTTCATAATCATATGATTTAAATATAAATAGAACAAACACTCATAACAATTATCATCAGACTCATTTCAACATACTTTTCATACCCAGAAAACTTAATTATAATTTTAGGAAATATTTTCAGTCAAGACAATGTCATGAAATATGTGTTAATCAAAATGAAGGCATGATTTTAGTTATCATATGCCTATTGAAGTTCTAGGTGTCTAAGTCCTCCTGAAAATCTTGCAGAAAATATGATAGTTATAGGGAAGATGAACTTGGGAGTACTAGATATAAATACTAGATCTTTTGATCATTTCAAATATGGGTGGTGATAGATGAAACTGTGTGGGATGCCCTAGTGATTTTTCTACTATACGAGAGCTCTAAATTTTAAACAAGCTAAATACGTATTCATTTTCCATGTAATATTATTGTTCATTTTTCCTTGTTCAAGTCAATTTGTTGTTATTACCATCAAGGACTGTCAAGGCCGGCATGGTAGAATCTTATCAGCTTGATCGAGGACTTGTGGGGATAGAAAGAATGAATATGATCCATTGGATCGAGAATGTACTAGTAAATAAAGATAAAGGATCCAATCACCTTCTTGATCGATGAATTGTGGTGATAACAAGATAGAAGAATATCATCATATCAATGGGAATATCCTAGTGTGGGTTAGATGTACATTCTTCAATGTACGTGTCAAGGGACCATTATCAAAGGTTACTAGATAAGTTTTTATTTGTGTTAAAATAATTCTATTCAATTATATTACATTTTTCATTAAGTTTTTTATAGTCCACAAAAAATAAATTGGAATGTGAGTTTTTTATGCATCATTATATTTTTATTAAATATATTGTAATAAATATTATTATGATTCATTAGGTTTTCTCTGAAGATGATTCTATTCCATTGATGGAAGAATCACCATTTATTATTTTGTTCTAATAAATCGCAACCCTTGTTATTATGATTTTTTCTTAATAATTTTATATGAATAAATTATTACATAATACAATTTTATTCACTATATTATAACTTCTAGATTACATATCAAAATTATCTTGACTACAATATTCCATTCATCAGAGCCTTGGGCCCAGTCCTATTTGAGGATAAATAAAGAATAGGTTTTTTGAATACGATTTATTTAATTAAATTAAAAAATATATAAATTTAAGAATAAAAATAGAAGGTTTTAAATGTAAAATTCAAGTACCACTTGAATTTTTCCATCTGCATACACATTTTGATCCAACAGTCCTTTGATTCAAAGGATACAATGGTTTTAAGGGGTTATTTACCTCAAAATTAATTTCTCGAAACATATTTCTTATTTTCTACTATGATATCATTAATATGGCTTTGTTACATACTAATTAATTTAATTTACAATTTTTATTTAATTAACGGTGTTTTAAGTTCCATGCCATTTTATTTATTCAAAAAGGTTTATACTTATAGAATTTTATTTTTTTAAGGGGTTCCATTCCTTGAATTTAATTTCATGAGACTTATTTCATATTATGAAACATTATACCATTTATATGGTATGATTATATACTAAAATATTGTTTTAAATATTTATGTAAATCATATGATTTTACATATCCAATAAAAATTTAATTTTCCCTTGACCAATGTTTTTTCAAAAGTGTTTCCTAAATTTCAAACAGACCCCACAACTTATTTTCCTTGGGAACGTTCCTTTTCCTTGTAAAAATTCTATGTATTCATTTGTGAATGTACTTATCTACTCTGTGATTTATTATGATCATTTTCAACTACATTGGATTCCTTTAATAAAAATTAATGAAATTATAAGTTTTTATATATGTTTTTTTTCATCAAATATAAAAAAGAATCAATTTTTATTATTTTATATGTGAACATATATTTTCACCATTATTTTCAATGAAACATTCTCTCTACAATTTCATGGTTTCTAAAATAAATTTAAATCACCACATTTATAATTTTTTTCCTAATTAATATTTTTAAAAGGCCAAATATTTTCTTTACATTGAAACTATTTTTTTTCTAATTTTCATAAAATTTTTTTACCTACATATATTTTGGATGACATAATTTATTCCAAACCAAATATATTCTTAAAATTTTACCATAAATTTATTCTCAGTATGGATTATGACATTTTCATGTACATTAGATTATTTTTCCATGAATAACATTATATTGGATAATAATACACAGTGAATATGTATAAATTTTCATCCAATGTCATTCCTTTGCAAATATATTTGTACAATTTCAATAAGAAATGGGTTTTAACCAAGATTTGATATATTGATTTATTGGTGATATTATTTTCAAAATTGTATACCCATGATATGTATGATGTAATTACCATATAATTCGTTGTATTATATTTACCTAGAATGTAGTTTAGTATCATTGGTTAAATATTTACATTCTCTATGTCTATCAATTTTATTAATAGAATTATTAATTTTTTCATTATATGATTCTATTTGAAAGGAATTTGAAATCCATATACATTCAATGGGATTTGTATGATACGATTATGATTGAATTTTTGTAGTACATATATATATGGATGATGATGTTCGGGGTCCAATATCTCACTATATTGAATTAGTTTAGTATGGTATCTCATGTGATTTTATGTCATTGACATAATGTGTTTTTAACATAGTTAAGGGAATAATGATTTTAATCACATTTTAATTCATGGAAATAATGATTTTGTTCACAAAGGTTTGGGAATAATGAATTTTCTCATAAGATTTCTTGTACATGTGATTATTCCACCTTTATAAGTTGATTTTCTTTTTATCCTATGTTAAATTCCATGTTTTTGACTCCTTTATAAAATATTCCCCAATTTTATATTTTGCTCATATTATTAAGGTCTTTTTTCGTATCTAATACATGATATTATTGTTCGTCCTCTTTGATATGTGAAAATTACATGATATATCCTTATGTTATACCATGAATTATGAATTATGATTTTTAGGTATAACATTATTATTTACCCTGATTATCATCATACAATCATATTATGATCACTTATAACCATTGATTAATATCGCATCTTTTTTCCATTATTTGTGATCTGTGAACACCCCTATGTTATTTCTCCATTTCAACTCTTTATAATGAAAATAAAAATTCGATTTATCTATTAGAGTATCATTTGAGGAGACATTATTGGTGATATTTAATAATTTAGTGGAATAATTTGTTTCTAATATAATGGGAAATTTTCCATTAGTTGTAAAAGGCATGGGTTATATAAGTTAATATATGATTCAAATTTTCTAAATCACTAAAACTAAAAGATAATGGGAATATATTTTACTATAATATTTTAATTAATTTATGTAAATATTAAATTGACTCATTCATGGGTCTAAATACTGAAAACTAAATTCATATGCATAGTTGAATTTCCTCACATCTTAAGGAATGAGTATCATTACGTCTTCTCAAAATTACATGTGCGGTAAGGATTTATTTTACTCCAAATGTTTTGATTTTAAATAATTATGATTATTTAAATGATCTATGATATACCACATTAATATGTTATGATCATGATTATTTACTCACAAAACCATATTAATATATATCATTTCATTTGTTATGAAAGAAGCATTGTGTCGTATGTCTTGATATAATGATATGTTTTTTATTTAGTATAATTTATATATTTTATGTTCGTGAAAAATTAATATATTCTCATAAAAACAATATTATATTATTCTCATTTATTATATTTCACTAATATTTCAAAATTTTACCTTTATGTATAATCTACGCTCACCCGTTTATTATGTTTCCATTTCCTGTGATATGAGGAAATGTCTTATATATGCCATGTTAATAAGGGTTTATAGTGGGAGTTTCATAATGGTGAAATTATTATATTGTTCAAATTATGTTTTTTATATACCTGATATCCAATGAAATAAAACCCTTTTCTTTTTATATTGTGTGTGAATTTGTGATATTTAATGTTTAAATATATAAAATAAATGTTTTTTATAGGGATGTCCATCTCGATATCAATTTTTTTGTAATGTTTTTATTTTATCACCATATATAGAAGTTTGGATCTAGGTAGATTCTGAACCTCACTCTATAAATAAGACCCAAATGGAATATCCATGTGTCACATGACATATCGCACATCATGGAAGAAATACTCTACCTAATTTTTCCCAATCAACTGACGTGGTGTTGAAAACCTTCTATCAGAAGTAAGATAATGATTATATCAATTATTGAAGTATTGTTTTCATAAATAATTTGGATTTATTTTTAGAGACACTCATTCATGTCTTAAAATAAATTTCAATGTGCATAACCTATTTTCAAGGTGATCATTTATATTTTTAGCTATTAGATGATAGAAAATAGACCCTTAATGAGATCCTAGATAAAATTGTATGACTTTTTGATGTTGGATAAGGTTTTTATGTGGCCTACCATTCATGTGTTGTGTGACTCTCTTATTAATATTTTATTAATGTATTTTCCTATAAATAACCACAAAACCTTTATTTGTGTATGCATACAACATGAATAGAAGGGCACAACCTTATCAGGGATAGGTGTACCATGATATCACAACATGAAACGTGAACTGCGTAACTCTAACAATCCTATAAGAATTATAATTAATAAATTATGTTGTCTATAATTTTGATGATAAATAAACTTTAAGGAGGATGGGCACCCATCATACTTCTTATGAGATTTTCTTGACTCCCTATGGCCTCACCCAACATCCATTGAAAAATATCATTGGGCGTGATGGTTGGGGAGTGATTATTTTTCACATTACCCTTTTCCCCTACTTGAACATTTTAATTCATGAACCCCAATGTTTCCAATATATTAATACCACCTTGCCCCTCAAAATTTGAGATATATTAATGCAGACTATCCATTTTATAACACCATTTAATGAAAAATTATTACTATATATAGCCTTTATTCCATTCCCATGGGTTCTATGATTATATAATGTATACTAGGACATAAAGGGAGACAAAAAAACAATAGGTTCATTTTTTACCTTGAACATTACATTTAGAAATATGATTATTCATATCATCTTTAAAAAAACATAGATGATTCCATGCCCTATTGATAACTTTCCATTATTGGGGTACCTCTATGAACTCATGTATCCCCATATTAATCCTCCTTTTAATGATTACTACAAAAATCATGATGAAGGTATATAAAATTATCTAATCACTTAATAAAGGGGATTCCATATCCTATAAAATATATCCCTATGTTTTCTCTATTTATTTCATTTCATATTATGGAATGGTTAATATCAAACCCCCTTGACAATAATAATACCATTATCCAAGAATTATCAATCATAAATCATCACCTTTGACCCTATTATGCATATTGAGGATGGAATTATCTTTCCTACCTTACCATTATGGAATAAGTCCCATGATTTTCCAGATCCACTTTTTGTACACTTTTTAAGGACATATACCATTTTTTTCCACCCTTAGTGAACCCCTCAATGATTCAACCCTGACCCACCAGTAATCCTTCCTCTATAGGATCATCCAAGATGGAATAATTTTAACATCTAATATTTTACATGTATTATTTTTTGATATTATGTTGATTCTTTTCAAAATCGGGCATTGAGACTGTGGGCGCTTCTAAGGCCCAATGTGCCCAAAATTAATATTTCAGATTTATTAAATATATTACAAAGCAATAGCTTACCATTCTTCTAAAAAATAGGATTAACTCCAAAACACGATCCTATATCAGAAATATGAGGGCACCATTGAGTTTAGAATTTGGTTCATACACCAGGCACAACATAACGATTACTGGTACAAATTGTTTTGAAAAAGTCATCAGAGGTGTATTTAAATGAAATAAATTAAATATTTTTTTGACATAGAGACCTATTTTTTAATTTATTTAAATGTATATAGAATTTACTCAGGTTTGGATGCTCAAACCTTACAGATTCGAGAAATAATGTTTGAGAGAGTTTCTTAGTGGATGAAAATATATTGAGATCAGATTGCCGATGCTTTAACCAACTAGGTCCATGGATATCTTTTATTATGGAAACATAACTATTATTCATTAATTATTGACATAGAATCTTGTAATAGTGTTTTTTATTTGAAAATTTCCCTATTCATTAATTCTATAGTGAACGAAAATCAATCAATGAATAGATTGATATGCAGTTTGTTAATTTTGTGGGATGGTATATATTAATCACCTTTTGGGATAATTTCCTCATGAATAATTTTTTATTAAACATTTTTATTCTCATGTAAATGAATCAATATCTATAAAAACCCCAATCGCGGTCCTTTCCTATTAAATTTTCTTGTTATTTCTACCATGATCCATCATTCATCATGGGTGTTCTTCTATTGGTCAGCAGTTCGATGTGTCCCAATCAATCAATCATTGTGCACTCATTTCATGGTGAAATAACTCAATATAATAGATTTGGGCTTAGTGCAACATTAAGGTGGTATTATGGTGGTAGTTTTAAAAGATAATATGATATAGATACTCTAATTTCATCTTCTTAAGTGAATAATAAAGTACAATGTGAAATCTCATTTTACAGGTGGATTGATGGCCTAGAATTTTTTTTTCAGAAATGTCATGACTTGAGAAGGCTTGATATATTATTTTTCATGGAAAATATTTATGGATCGAAACATGAGAGAATGGATGGGATCCATGTAAAAAGATACGGATTACTGGTAAAATCTTCATTACATGGTATGTAATTCAGATCTGCATGTCATGTTCTCCCCTTATATGCGTCACTAGGGTTTCATATAGAGTTATGTATCAATGGGTGTGCGATCCCAATCACATTACATGGTACCCCTTCCACGTGACTCCAAAATTACTTTGTGATGTTCACATACATGGGAAAAATTATATGTCTAGATTCCATGCTGTGTACTTGTTCACAAACACAACCTTCATACACGAGCTAGTACATAGACAAATTCTTGTTAAAAATACATGAACAGATGACACAAGAAAGAAACGGTGTGTCTCTACATGAGGTGTACTTTTTTCAACACACCTTATATATGGAGACTACTTTTTGTATGAGTCTTTTCCACATGGTAATACATATGGATTGATGGACACACCATATACACTCTTGTACACAACATGTACTTCCTTCAAGAGTTAGTGTGGATCTTATTTTACCTTGTTTGTACCAATACAAGTTTTTTTCTTTACATTGGTCTTTTCCATTTAGGTTATAGTGTGACATTGAATCCATATGATGAGATAATGATCCTCAATAGAGGACGTGTGTTAGAGTTGTGGAATCCCTCAATTAGAATTTATTATGGTCCTCTATCACATTCATTCCCTATATGGGGATTTTGGAATCAGTATGACATCCCTAAGAAGGTTTTCGATCCTCCATCTATTAGGTTATATCAATAAGGTTTACCAAATAATTAGCATATGATCCCCTACAATGTTTTTTTATCCAAATTGGGTTCATGGTGTCCCCAAGTTGTTCTACTATGACCTATATATTTATATCATAATATACATCAACCATTGAACTTTTATTTGGTAAGGACCAATGTGATAGACTCTTTTTTATTGTCTCTGATGATAGCAAGGCTCATGGAATGGATTCTCATGGAACAAGCATTGCTTCGAGAAGAAACATGTGGATGGTAGTTGGTTATAACCACATGGTGGCATGGTTTCTTTTATTAATATATCTGTGTGTTTCTATTATAAATTGATATTTATATCTATTATTGATCTGACTATACATTTTTCTTCATGTCTTGTGTTTTCAGGGAGTCATACTAATTATTTTTTACCCATCCCTGTATGTTCTGTTCCTACACATATTGGGTATTATGTAGACAATGACCATTTTTAAGATGTACTTAGAAGACATGGATTGGGTGGATCATGGATATATCTTGTTATATAGAGGTGGTTATTAGGATATTACTATTACTTAGTCCACACCCTTGGATAATGTTGGACACTTTTTCAAATTTTTGTGGGGCATGTATTTGAACCCTTTGTTCTTCATTTTTTACATAACTATCATACTCCCTTATGGGTTCAAAGATATATTTATGCATTTTTTAGTTCATTTACATTCTTGTTTTTTTTTGGAATGGATATGTGAGTGCGTGTAACTGTATTTTATGATAATTCCTCTAATTTGTGGATATGACTTCTAGGAATTGGTCTCTATCTCTTGGATGATTTTGATAAGTCTTGGGGGTAGTCACAGGTTATTCCATGGTACGTCAGGTCGTGAAAGAGAGGTATCAGAGTAGTAAGTTCTACATTAAAATCAGATATGCTGAGATTGATTTAGGGAAACACTGTTTAGTGTTTCAAGTTTGACTTTCAGGCTTGGGAATCTAATTTTAGTGTGGTGGAAGACACATACATACACATGGACATTGATTATATGAGTTTCAATTTAGTACAAGTAAACATTGATTGAAGGGAAAATTTCCGGGTATATGTATCATATAATAATGATTATTTTTTCTATGTACTTCTTCAGTCTACTACCCAGATATTCACTTTTGATGTTGGTTCATACTTTTTTATTTTCAATATTCCTACACATTACCATCCTACCATGATTCAGTTACTTGATCATCATGATGATCCGATCAGTGAATAGGTATTTGTAAAAGTTCATGTACTGGAGATATCACCTCCAAGTGCTTTACTAAATATACCACCACCAGTTGAGTTGAACCAATAGCCGGACATAATAGATGAGAATGCATGTCAGATGAGTGCATTGAATGTGTTTCAGAGGTTGAAACCTCTTGGGTTTTGGGGTGAGCCAGACTACAAGGTGGTTGAGGACTGAATAGAGGTAGTCACTCACATTTATTCCTTCTGAGGATGCTATAAGATAAGATAAATGTCATTTGGGGAAATACTTCTTCAGGTATCTTCTGGGACATGGTGTAGCTTGGTCACATAATAACACTATGATACAACTCTTTCATTATTATACCAGAAAGGCTCAGCCAGGGACAAAGTCCCTGACCATTTATTAAATAAAGTAAAAAGTACAGCAAACAAACAGTAAAATTAAAACAAGCTAGGAACCATACCCGCCATCATACCCATCACCATCTCCATAATCAAACGCCTCATCTGCATTTGTCGACTCCCATTCCGAGCTTTCATATTACTTCATCAGCTTCACATACTTCCGTCTGAGATTCATCTTCTCCAATTGCACAAAAGCATCAGAAGAAGTCATTACCTTACCATTGCTCAAAGAAGCTCTAGTGGACATCGGCCTTGGCAAAGAAGAATAATCTTTCTGTTGTCTTCTTTTTAGAGGGGCGGTAGAGTTACCCACACCTTCTGCCATCACCTTCTTCCCATGTTGGACAACATCATTAAAAGATGTACGGACATTGCCATACACCTCCTTCTCACTATCAGAAATATCCCCCCATTTATCAGGTAAGCACACCATCCTAGGAGAGAAGTTCACACCTTGCTCCGGCTCCACATGACTGTTAGGACCAACCAGTGTTAAACACTGAGATTGAGCCACTTTCTCAAGCTCTCCAGACGTCCCAATCTGCATACTATCCCCAGCCTGCAGATTACTGCTTTTCATCCTTGGAGAACTGCCATGCAACTCAAGAGCTGCAGCAGGCACCTGGCCAGAACACAAACCAGACACCATTTGAACCTGATCCACCTCAGTTTCAGCATCCACAAGACCAGCAAAGCAGTTTCTCATAGCAATGCCATCATCCTGTTGCACATGATGATATTTCAGCCCATGAAAGGTCCTAACCCATCCATCAGCATCCTCCACAGGATCCTCAGCCTATACAGGAACTGAAAGCCTATCCACTGCCTCCTTTACTCCCACTATACCCAACATCTGGCCATTAACCACTCCAACCGACTGTTCATTGAAGCTCTCACTACCCAAAGAGCCATCGATGGGCAGGGTCTCCTTATTTCTTTCAGATTCAGTCTGAGCCGCCACCTGCTGATTATCTGTAGGTCGAGACTGGACTTGCACAGCCTCTGCAATGCCAATGGGCCCAGAACCAGGGCACCTCCCCCCATTTATATCACCTATCAACCTACCGAAAACATCCTGAACTTTTAGATTAGCGTGACTAAGCAGCAAGTTGTCCTGCCTCCCCTGTATGTCACCGCAAGAGAAACCCAAGCCAACAGCAAATGAGACAGCCCCTCTGTTGCCTTTGTCCAGACCCTCACTCCGGGCCACCATACCCGCATCCGATGGACCACTGGCCTCCTCTGGAGCATTTCAAGAAACCTTGGATGTTCCTTCAGCCCGCACACCCTTTACTGCACATCCATTGGGAGAGCCCCAATTTTCACTTCGCCCAACCTCCCTTAGAAGAAAGGTGTCTCTCCAACTGGCCCTCGAAGAAGACCCCTGCCGGCACTGCTCTGAGGCATGTCCAAGTCTCTTGCATTTATAACAGAAGTCCATCCACTCCTCATAGATAACTTTCTGTTTACATCTGTACTGATCACTAATCGTAATCCAGACAAACTAAAACAGGGCCTTCGACACATCCATCTCTACACAAACCCTCGGATTCACAGGGTGACACACCGCATGCGTACGATTATCAGAACAAAGATACTTCCCCACGATATTACCAAGCATCTTAATGATAGCAGGATTTTGAAAAGGTAATGGTAAATTAGGAAAACTCACCCAAAGCGCCGCGGAAGGCGGGTCACGGTTCATGTGGAAGTCAAACGACCAGCGGAACAAGATGAAGCGGCATCCATTGCAACTCAGGGGCTCCCTAGACCAGGCAAGGATGAGATCCTCCTCAGAAGAAAAGCGGATCATGATATGCCGATTTCCAATCAAGCCAACTGTAGCCCGCTCCTGGAGATCCCAGGTGTCGAAGATGAGTCTGTCGAAAGAATCCACCGAGGGCCTTCGCTGCTTAAATCTCGAAACCAAAGTGAGGATCAGAAGTGCAGAAGATTCAACGAATTCAGAGTTCGAGATCTGAAGATTCGGGCAACCCTGAATGAGTTCCGCAACCTTCGGGCTTAAATCTATAGTCGGAAAAGAAGGGAGAAGGTCAGGGTTCGAAAAAGGCCTAAAAGGATGCCTATCATTGGTGTGGGAGAATCCCTCCCCCAAAGGAGGAGGAGGGATCCCCACGGTCGCCGCCGCCGCCGTCAGCGGGAAGAAGATCCCTAGGGTTCCCTCGCAAGAGAATTCTCCCATTCTTTCATTATTATACTTTGAGCCTATATTCTGAGAAGAGTTCAATATATCCACATTGTGATTGGTACACATAGAAATCCTTCTACATATTTAATATTTAAGTGTGATCATTGAATATTATTCAATGAGGATTACAAATCTCTCATGTTAATCCATGGATATGGTGAAGGAATTGTTCTTCAGAGCTCAGAGCTATGGCCAAGTCTTGCAGTACGACATTCATGAATCAGTGGTAAAAATATTCATTTCCACCTATCTTGTACTACATGAGTGGGCCATGTTCGTGGAGATTTTTATAGAAGGGTATATACCGGTTGTGGGCCCTATATTGATGAGACCTCGATAGCAGGAAGCCTAATACAATCATATGGATTCAAGAATGTAAGACGCTTCAGGAGGAAATCCCAAGATATTGGGATAATAGTGAAGTGATATCATGGTGTCCCAAATCTTATTAAGTGTATAAAGTGTTTCTCCTATAGTGTCTGAGGAAATATAGTTCGGGATTTTCTGACAAGTCGTACAACAGATCCTGAGATGTTCGAGGGAATACCAAGACAGAGGTAGAGGTAGGAGTAGGGTGGTCCGCAAGGGTTCATACATGGAAGAGGGGATAACATGGTAGTAAGAGGTTGTTGAAGGTTCTATCTGTTACCACCACCACCCCTAGGTGGTCAATTTTAGGCTTGGGAAACTGATGGAAAGGGAGGTGGTGGACTACAAGCTATGAAGGCCAATGATTTCAATGCTCCATGGATTATATGAGGTATGATATTTTTCATTTCTACTTTAACTATAGTGTTGATAAACACAAGGTCTAATCATTCCTTATATTCCACTTCTCTAGTTTGAGGTGAAGATATTATGATTGATCTATTAGCTCTACCCTTGTGGTTAAATACGTTAACAGGTAGTGACTCTTTGATTGAGCACTTGTTCATAATGTGAGATCTGACACATAGAGTAGAGTGTTTTCATGGGATCACAATGTTGCATAAATAACGCCTTATGAATTCATATTGGTTATGGACTGGATATCCATAGTTCATGATAAGATTGACTATTTTAGGTGGATGATTTTTTTCAGTTATAGAATGGGGTTTTCCTTTATGGGTGAAAAGTAAACCTTTTCCAAGAATAATTTTCTTAGTTAAGGGGAGTACAACCGATTAATCACCAATTGGATAACTTGATTCTTAGAGTAGTGGATACATTGAGACATCAATTTACTAGAGTGGTGGAAATTCATGAGGATGTCTCTCTAAAGTATTTATCTGGTTTACCACTTTTTTGAGAGATAAAATTCTACATCGATATGAATCCTAGTAAAATACCAATATTTTCATCAATATATCGAATGGATCCCATAGATCTTAGTTCTATGAGGATGTAGTTGGAGGGCTTACATGATAAAGAATTTTTGAGACCCATCATCACCGACTAGGTATCCCTGAGTTTTATCCAAGAAGGTGGATGAGAGATTGAGGTTATACATGGATTACATGTGCTGGAGCCCAGTGATTGTGATGAACACGTACCCACTACCTAGGATAAATTACCACATTGATATATTGAGAGGGGTGTGATGGTTCTCGAATATGGAAATCAGATCAGGCTATAACCATACTAGAGTATGGGATGACAATATACTGAAGATTTCATTTAGAAGATGCTACGATCACTATGAGTACATGGTGATACCATTCATCACGAAGAACACCCCAACGATGTTCATGGAACTCATGTACTATGTATTACAATCATTCTTAGAGAGGTTCCTGGTAGAAATCATTGGTGACATACTGGTGTATTTGGAATTTATGTTTGATTATACAATACACTTGAGGACAGTCCAAGACACACTATGAGAACAGAATATTTTTGCGAATCTTTAGAACGATCAGTTTTGTATATGTGATGTACACTTTATAGTACATTTCATCATAGTTGTTGGAGTAGAAGTCGATCCATTAAATAATCCTGTAGTTCTTTCTTGAAATTTTCCTAATAATTTTATTGAGGTGCTGATTTTACTTGGTTAGACATGGTATAATCAAAGGTTTTACCCAAATTTACTACAGTTTAATCACCCTTGAAAACATTGATTGGGATATGGATGACTTTTGTGTGGAAAAAAAGGTGCTAGTAGTTCTTTTATAAGATGAGATGGATGTTGAAGAGAACTATAATATTTGTATTTATAGAGGAGGTTGTAGATTATGTATTGTTTTGTGATGCTTCAGTGAATGGACATTGTAAAATTACAAGGGAAAAGAAGAAGGTTTTTGCCAATGGTTCACACTATTTAATGCCACATGAGCAGAACTACATGACCCATGATCTCATGTTAGCAATAATAGTATTCACATTGAATATGTGGAAAAACTAATTGATGGTCGAGTGCTATATCATCTACTCACTTAAGGATCATAACATGAGATAGATTTGATGTATAGAGTTTTTCTATGACTATTACATTGATATTTTGTAAACTCTTGGGAATGGTAACATGTTGGAAGAAAATATCAATATGTGATCTAAATCATAGTTTTATATCAAGGAATTGGAGTAGTTATACTCATTACAATTCTCTTTTGGGGAAAAAATGGTGCTCTATATCTTAAGTTGATTATCTTCACACCATTGCTTTTACAGCGGGCTTGGGATGCTCAAAGTGTAGATTCAGACTGTGATACATTACATACTAAGATATTCCCTAGACCTACTCATGGTGGATATTCATGAGGTGGGGATCATGTTATTATTTTTTAGGGAAGATGATGGTACCTTTGAAATTGTAGAACAAGGTATTGCGATATATTTCAACATCCAATTTGGCGATACATCTAGGTGTGTAAAATATGTACCATGACCGATGATGTTAGTTTTGGTGGCTAGTTTCGAAAAAGGGAGTTGCAAAGTTCATATATTGATTCCTTACTTGTCGGCAAGTAATTCTATGCACCAGGTTCTACTGGGTTTTTCTAAACCACCTGAGGTGTAGAGCGGAAGTGTAATTGGATATCCATAGACATAGTGATAGGATTACCATGTTCATTCATGGGGTATGATTCCATCTTGTTGATTTTAGGATGAATCACCATGTTGCCTCAAATTCCTAGATATTAGAGAGTATATTTCAGTATATATCATGTGATTTCTATACATGAAAAAGATATTAGGACTTCATGGAGTTCTCTCGATGATCATATCTAAACTTGATTTTCCCCTCACATCTCAATTGTGAAAAATATTATAGGAATTTTTTGGTAATCAGTTACCCTTGAGCACAAAATTTCATCCCCAGGCCGATGGCCAGACAGAGAGAATCATCCACGTCTTATAGGACTTATTGTATGCTTTCATGATAGGCATTTTTCATAGTTGGGGGGATCACCAATTCTTTATGTGGACTTCTTTCGACAATATCTACCATTACACCATTGGTATTAAACCATTCAAATATTTTTATAGGAAACATCGTAGTTCACCACTTTGTTCAACTAATCAAGGCAGTTCAACACTCATGGGCCTCAAGATGAAGGGATCTAGTATAGAAAATGTGTAGATATTCTAGGAGAGGATAATAACTACATTGAGCTATCATAAGACTTAGTTAAAGAAATGTTGAAGACATATTGTGTTCAAGGAGGGAGACCACTAGTTCATGAGACTCTCGACATGACATGTGTTGAATATATTTGGCCGCGATGAAAAGTTATCTAAGAAATTCATTGGTTTCTTTATATTTTATAGAGTTAGCTAGATGGCACACCAGTTAGCTCTACTAACATAGTTATACTAGGTACATAGCGTCTTCCACATGTCGCATCCTACGAGTTTCGAGCATGACCCATCACATGTTATCCAATGGAGTAAGCTACACTTCAAGGATAGACCTAACATTGTAGAGTACTCAGTGGAGATGGATGATCGATAGGTGAGGATAATTTGTGGTAATTGGTTTCCAAATTTGCTTATATGGTGGTAGCACATGATTCATCTAAAAAGAACCTGAGTGTGGGAGATCCATATTCGACCAAGTTCCATCATCTTTTTTAGTATGTTTTCACTTTATAGGATTAAAAATCTTAATTTGGTGAGAACTTAACATCTTATATTTTCCATATAAATATTTTTTGTATATTTTATAGATTCTTTTCAAGGTAATTCATTGAGATGATGTGCAATTCTAAGTAATGTTTCACCTAGATTAATGATGGAAATATATTAATTATATTAAATAGTAGTAGTGCTCTGTTTTATTGAAAAAGTGGAATAAATACCAAATGGGGAGCTTGAATAAAAAAAATTAAGGCAATGTTGAGGTCAAAATGTGGGTTTTACACAAATAGAGATATAACTATTGTCAGTTCGATCCATTTGTGATAAATTAATCAATAGAATACTTCAATAAAATAAATAAAATAAAATAATTTATTTTTTTAATTGGAGAAATGTTTTATATTTTATATAAAGGTTTATATAATTTTCATACAGTTGGCCTCTAAAACCCATGATATTTATGAAAAATTATTTTAGATACTTTTGTACCAGACAACGACAAATCAGGATTAGATCACGAATTATTGTGCAAATAGAGTCTGTAGATCTCCTCAAAAGATGGAAACATAAGTGATCATCATCAATGATCTATTCAAACTCTTGGTAGGGTGTTGTTTATTATAATTTCTTCCTCGTTATTGATTTTTGTGGATAACATGAATAAATTAATGAAAAAATTGATCCATGGTTCATTCATCTTGCATTATTTCATAGATTAATCGGGTTTTGTGATAATTTTTTGTGACTAAATATTGATTGTTCATTGTTATTCTCATGAAAAATGAATATATATTGACACAAACATACAGAAAGGTATGCTCCTATTATTTTTTTTCTTTTTTACTCTTGGTTCTTTGTTCGTCACATGCGTTTTTCATTTGTCTTGTGGTTCAACATAATACAATCAATCAATCATTGGACAATAGTTTCTTGGGAAAAATATATAATATCATACTTCTGGGATCTACATGACATGACAGAGGTGAGGAGTTGTTATTAATTGTAGATTAGATGACATAGAAACCTCATTTTCTTATTCTTCATTATGTAAAGAAGAATTATAAAAAATCCCAATTTTCTAATGGATAGAAGGAGCATAACTTGTTTTTTCAGAAATGGAATGACTTGATGAGGGTTTAATACTATTTATTTTAAAATGATTTCCATATGGGAAGACCTATGAATGCCCAAGACTCATTAAATCATTTGTGTATTTTAGGAAAAACTTGTATTACACGATATGTAATTGAGTTTGACACATCGCATGGACCCCTGAGACTTGGTGCTATGGTTTCAACCAGAGAGAAGAATCAAATGGTGTGGGATACTTATGTAATCACATGTAACCCCTTACATGTAACTCGGTGTGTAAATTGCGAAGTACATAGATACATGATAAGAAACACAACTATATGGCATGTCGTATACATTTTCATGAACACAACTTGGCTTACACAGGATGGTATATGGACACTTCCATGGTGCACATACATGGACATGAAACATTGGCCATAAACCGTTTCTCTCTAAACACCATATATATTGATATTACATGTTGTGTGAGTCTTTTCCACATGGGTTGGGATACAGATAGTTGGACACACCGTGTACACCATTGTACACACTGTGTACTCCCTTCAGGTTTGTGGTTAATTCTATATATTCTGTTGAAGTTAAAAATAATATTCCTTTTCCACTGTAAATTGTTAATAAAGTTATTTTTTATAAAATGACATGATTGTTCCATTTAACATTTTTTTTAAAAATCAAACATAGAAAAAATTTCATTTAATAAATAATTTATAATTTTTTGATCATGTTGTTGAAAACATTTTAATAAAACATGGTTTTTTAATTAAATCAAATTCTTATTGAAATGAATAATGTAGTTGTATTTTCTTAAAAAAAATTATGAATTTTTTTTAGTAATACATATTTGAAATTTTTTACTATTAAATGAACATATCATAAATAAAACAAAGATTATAAAATGAATGCGGTTTATTATATATGATCAAATAATATTTTTTAACAATAATTCACGGATAAACATTCTCAATTTGAATGGGATTGTGAAATAAACCCTTAAAAAGATCATAACATTAAAGTTAGAATTAACCATTGAATCCATTATTTGTAAAAAATTATAAATCCACATAAAAAAGTTGAAAATCTCCATAATATAATCAACATATATTACGAAAAAAATAATATAATATGAATTATAACAAAGAAGTAATATGACCCAACAAATGAAACTGAGTTATAAAATTATTAACAACTTGAAAAGTTTCAATTTTAATCCCCATGGATGAAATAATTCAAATTGAAACATAAAATCGGATAATATATTCCACCATCATGATATAACATGTCCATGTGTTTGTATATAAATTGTAGATATGAAATTGGGTGCATCAAATTACAATATGCCTCAATTAAATGAAATTGAGATAAAATACATTACCTCACACTTATTTTTAGTTGAACATGATTAAAACTCTAGTATAGTTTTATTAAATATATTATTAACTTATTCAAGAAAACTATTAATATTTAACATATCATATATTATCCATTTATAAAATCTTATCACATTTTTGTTAATATTTTTTCAATATTTTCAATTTTCAGGTGTTAATTCCCCTGTTCTCTCATGCATATTTCATCGTGAAAGATCTATTTGTTATGGATATTTTATAGTTCTATCATATCCAAAAGAACAATTATGACATAATTATTATATTTTTAATCATCATTTTATTAAAATTATATAATGATAAATTTTTACGATAAATTAATTATGTTACAATCAAAGAGATGGTAGGTGGTGTGTACGAATGAATAATGTTTCAATTTTTCAATAACTATTATGCAAATGTGGTAAGTAATATTTTATCAATAGTTAATTATAATAATATCATAAATACCATATTATATACATATATATATCATACATGTCGTGTGGGAATAACATATATTCACATTTCTCTATGAATGTTGTAGTCCACACGTACATGAATGATGTTATCATATATAAGTAAGTGAAAAGTTAAAATGGGATATTATATTAAAAAAATTAAATATAAATCATTAATATAGTTATTATTTCTTATATATAACATAAAATATTTAAATTTATCCTTATCATCTTCCATATAAATGTTTAGTTAAAGGAAAATCACATCGTTTTGTGAGGCGTCAGTCTGTTGTATACACAAGTGGCATTATCATATCTCATACGGTATGGAAAAAATTCATAATTGATAAAATTACCAAAAATATATAATTATGTTATAAAAATTTTACATATACTTTAGATAAATCATCATATCCATCTGTGAATGATGGTAATGGATGAGTGAATGACATAAGTTCTCGAAGCGGTAGTCTGTTGCTCACTTGAATGATGATTTCATAGCCCATTTTTATGGAAGTGAAGAAGGATTTAGTTCATTATATTAAAAGAAAAATATATATTTATATTTTATATACTGAGTTTATTATATATTATTTGTTAAATTTTAATTAATATAGGATGATAATTAATAAAATAAAAATGGTCATTGAAGAACAATATATCTTTATGAGGTTTCCTACTTTTGATTACACCAAAACCCCTGAAAGGTTGGATTTTTTCTAAATAAGGATTATAGGATTAGGTTATGGAATATTATAAGTGATTTGGGAGGGTCATGGCTGACACAAAAGGGTTTGAAGTTATGAAGTGGAGAGGAGAGGGGGTGGCTTTTTATATGGGAGTGGGCCACTTGTAATTTATTGAAAAGATTCGACCATACCCGCATTATTATCCCACCAGAAGCCATAAAAATGATCCATAATCGAAATTGGAATATTTGATGTCTAGTTATGTATATAAAATTGTTTTTGGACAAGTATTATAGGAATTTTTAACCCTATATTTTTATTTTATCCTTTGGTAAAACTATTTTTACCTTAACGAGGATAAACAATTTGTTTTACAGTTTTAACTATTAATTTTGGTAGAAAATTAATTTTAACTTATTATAAATTACAAATAAATCTGATTTTAAATTTTTAATAGACATTACAAAATTTCACTAACATAAAGGAATAATTTTAATTTAAAATTAATCCTACAGTTGTTGTGAGAAATTGACATTTAAAAAGAAAATGTTCAAAAGTTTACAATGTTTTTATATAAATATTCAGTATAAAAATGATTAAAATGACATATAATGGATTAATTGATATATAATTGAACTAATTTTACAATTAAATCATTTTAAAATGTAATTTAATATATAAATTATTTAATTAAAAAGGCGGGTTTGAATTAAAATTTTGTATTATTCATTATTCATCACAATATGAAACATTTTAGAAAAATCAGAGAAATTATCCCTATGATAATATTGAAATTATATTTTAAAAAATGTGGTTTATTTTTTAAAATTAATTTTCTAAAAATAAATATAAATTAATTTTAAATTATGTGGTAAATTTATAAGAAAACATCTTTTACAAAAAATAATGTTTTTCAGAATTTTTTTTAAATTATTCTTATATTATTTCAAGTAAAAATGATAACCACAAATTTCATTATTTAGTTATAATTTTAATAAATTGAAATTTAATGGTAATTTTATAAATATTATATAAAATAATATTATTTTAATATCATGTCAGACATCTTTTGAACTCATTGTTGCATGCAACACAAGGTAAACTCGATATTTCATTTAATTAAAGATGAACACAATTTTTTGTTTAATGGAAGATAAACTATATATTTAATATATATAAATATATTGATTATATTTAATTTATTTAAAAATAGAAATATCCTAAATTATTAAGGTGTTATATTTTATTCTAGGATTGGTATTGTGTGTCATATACATTGTCAAATACAATGTTCTTATTTTAGAATATCAGGGTGTAACATTATGAACCCACAAGATCATATATGTTTATAAGATTATAAATAATTATAATAGGACTCTAATGATGTATTGCATAAATTTTTAAATGGTTATGTATTTATATTAGGTATTATAATACTAATAACCCATGATGCTATATGTTTGAGTTTTAGGTGTGAGGTAATAAATGAGTTGTTATGTATTTTTATGCGAATAACTCATGATAAATCCTTTTATTCATGGGTTGGTTTTTTGTAGAGTACATCTATAATACCCTGATATTTATTTATAAATAAAATGATTATAATAACATAATATTATAATTAAAGACCATACAAAATAATCCTAGGAATTAAAATGTTATTATATGTAATTTAGGAAGACTAGGATTTAATTTCATAAAATATGGATTCATAAATGAATTTCCTCAAATATGTAATAATAATAAATAAATATTTAATTAATGAATTAAAACCAATAAAAGTCTACAAAACATGAATGAAAATATTGTAATGTTACTATCTTGAGATTATTTGTTAATATATTATTCATCTTAAATATTATAGATCACTATTTCACACACTTTCTATGTTAATTCAAAACTTTTACCCAACTGAACTTGTTTACATAAAGGTTAACCAAAACCATGACCTATAATATATGATAAAATTTTATTATATAATTAAGAAAATTATTCCAACAACAAAAACTAATAATAATAATATATATAAGTGTAACACCCCAATATTATTGAATAATAACCTTGTTCTTTATTTCATATGTGACATAGAACACTGAGCATAAATAACACTCTAAATTTAAATCTATAAATTTAGTCTATTTGATAATTTGGAGAACAAAAAAATACAAGTCTAAATGAATAATAATATATCATAACATTAAATTTATGGTTATTAATAGTAATAATTAAACTTTTTATGTTATGTTTATCTATTGTTTATAAATAAAAAATGAATCAATTAAAAAAAAGTTTTATGAAAAATAATATTATTTCAAAAAGATAGTTTAGTCTCAATTCATGAATAGAATTTAAAATTAATGTTCACCAATTTTAGAAAATTTATTTTTAAAATGGACATAATTTTTTAAATCAGAATATCAAAAAAGATAATGTTGATTTGTTTTGGATTGTTCAGAAAAGTTTTATTTTTTGATGAATTGTAAAAATACTAAATTTAAATTACGATATATTTTTTTAATATTTTATATTGTGAAAATACATTTAAATTGGTTTTAATGAAAATTTATTTCATTTACATATCATTTTATCTATTTTAGGACATTGTATTCATTTTTATATTGAATTTTGATATAGAAACATTTTAAACTTTTAATCATTCTCACCTTGAAAACCCACTTTCTCATCAAGTCTATGGTGTTAATTTTAAATAAAATTTTACCTATTATATGAATATAATTTTGAAAAATTGATTCATTATTTGGAAAAATAATAATTTAAATTATATAACCATTTAATTATAATTACACTAAAATGAGTTGTGAAAATAGTACAAATTTATTATAGGGGTTAATGTAAAAATGTTTTTTGTTCGGGATAAAAAAGGAAAAGGGATAGAAAGATCAAAATAAATTGTATAAAATTTATTTTCAGAACCTATATAATCCTTATTTACTCTATTATAGATAATAGTTAATTATTTCAGCCTTGTGAAATTAATAATAACATGGGTGGAATTTATTCTTTTCAAGAATTACATGTGTTCCACTCACGTCACTTATAAATGTACACCCCCTCTCCTCCTTTTTTAACACTTCAAAACCCCATTTTTGTTAAAAAAACAGATAATATAAATTATATAATTCCATCATATAGTTCTAGAATCCTTATTTAGAGACAAAAACCATCCAAGGAATTCCATTGAGAGAATCTCAAAGAAGAGACACGGAGAAGAGGTAATGTTCTTAAACGACCATTTTTATATTTTTCTTCCACCACCCCATAAAAATATTATTGAATCATTTTTATATCATAAAATAAGTAGCAAAAATATAATTAGATATTAATTTATTAATTTAATTACCTATATTATTCTCTTATACAATCAAAGGGGTTATGAGATCGTTATTCGTGTGTATGGTGGACTACCACCTCACAAAATGATGTAATTACTTACACGATTTAGTTTAATGATGTATATCAAGTTTATATATGACATTTATAAAATAATTATCCATATTTATTAATTATAACATATATCATTTTTTTAATTTCTTTTCCATAGGTGATATGATAATTTCGTTCGTGTGTATGATGGACTACCACCTTATGAAGAGATGTGATTCATTATCATGAATGCATTATATACATAGTAATAAGGGTATATTAAATAAATATTTTCTATATAAATTTAATATTTATAATATTAATGACATATACATGATCCTAAAAATATAATATATGATTTTATTTCTTACCTTTACAATCACTTCGAAATGATAATGTCAATTGTGAACATGTGTACTACCACCTTAACAAAGAGATATAACTCTCTTTTCATTAGCACAACACATGGTTGATATATATATATATATATATATATTTAAATAATAAATATGGTATATATTATTTTATTATCATTCGTTAAAGGTAAAATATTACTTCATTCATTTACATAATGTTAATTAATAAATTTAAATATTACTCATGCATACATACGACCTACTGTCTGCATGATTGTGACACAATTTTGATCTAAAAAACCATCATTAATGATTGGTATTAAAATTTTAATTGATTTATAAATATTATTAATACTTCATGATTTTTTATCTTGATATTTTAAAATAATTACTTTTTTGACCATAGTCATCTTACCAATGTTATTTTTAAATCATAGGCAGAGTATAGTCAAAATATCTATCATAAATATTATTGATTAAGTAATTGTATATATTAAGGAAATATGGTAAATAATAGTAATAATAAATATTAAAAATGATATTAATCATGAAAATACTTTTTATAAGTTTCTTATTTATAATGATAAATAAACATGTGATAAGTCAGACTCAATGTAATAGACATCGACTCAATTTCCATTCATTGAGGGAAGTTTGGTGTTATACAACTATAATATTTTATGAGGTTTATATAAATCCCTTTTCACATGTTACATCATTAATTTATCAATTCATATGTTAGTAGTAGTTTTGATTCATATTATTGATTCATTGGTATTGTGATTCAAATATTTCCAATGTGATAGGGGTATTTTCTTTTAATAAATTGTATTTTAATGTTTTCTTTATAACACTTTCGTTTCAATGTTAGATTTTTTAGAATAATTTAATGATAATTTTTATATAGAAATAAAAAAATTATAAATTAGATTTTATGACTATTTATTATATTATTTTCAATATTTTTTTGAAGGAAAGTTTTATGTTTTTATATAGAGTCATTTGAAAAAATGAAAAAGGAATGTTATATTATTAACATTCAAAATGAATAGTATACTTCCACTAATGTGGACATTATATGATTATTGGATTATTTTTAATGAATTTATTTTTTTAGTTGAAAAAACATCTTTCCATATTATTTGGAATTTGTTACTGAAAATGGGGTTTTAAAAGAGATTTTTATTTTAATTCCAAAGTGTTTTTTCCAATGGGTTTTAAAGAGTTTTTCAAAAGAGTTTTATTATTAAAAGGTGAAATCGTTATGTGTTTCATTCATGATATGGTAATTGAGAATTTTATAAAATGAGTTAGCTCGATATATCTTATTAAATGGATTTATCCGTATTACAACACATGGGTGCACTCGACATAGCTTATACAAAGGGTTGAGCCCCATTATAGCACATGATAAATAGGTTAGCCTGATATATATTATTAGAAGGGTGATCTTTATTATTGTTATCCAATACATTAGGTAATGATTATATAGGATTTATCCCACATGGTTATTCTTATTAATATTTTATTGAGATGAATTTTATAATATGATGCTCTAAGATGATGAAAAGTTGATTAAATTTTTTCTATAGAAACAAAATTATTTCTTTGAGAAAAACATGAGTTTTTTCATGTAAAAATATTTTTTTCATAGACTTAATGTACATTCGTGGAAAAGTTATGCATTTTTTTTGTTTTCTTGTTTTTTACAGGGCTAATGGATTTGATTCCTTTTTTGTCCCTTACTGATCTTTTTTTCTCATCTCATATCACAGTCCTTTATTCCTAGGTATTAAATATGGTCAATAGAAAGAATAATTCATGTTGAATGTCGTGAATATTTGTCATGAAATGAAATAATGGTTTATTTTAAATGATATGTAATATGAAAAAAATGGATACTTATTATAAGTGTACACTTTTAATATATTTTTTATGTGTTATATAATAATTATCTAAACACTAAAAAGAAAAAGAACCTGAAATTTAAGAGAATAAATTCTTGACATTAAATGAAATATTATTTAATGTTTAAGGCCAATTACTTATAGAAGTTATCATAGGTACATTTATTTAAATTTTGAGGTCAACATAATGTTAATAACATTAACATGGAAGATTTAACTTTATGGTAAGGTTACCATGATTCTGAATTTTATTATTACCATGTTGATTCATCTAAACTGTATCATTTTTGTTTTTTTTCATAGAGTAAACATGAATTCAATGGTCGTAAGGCACTGATATTGATATATTTTTCCAAATAAAAATCCTGATATTGTTGGTATTGGAAAATAGAAATTTTTTGTATTGATGTATTAATTGGAACATAGTAAAAATAGTTGTGGTATCTAAGAAATCCATGAACCTTATATCTCTTTATGGAATATATATATATTGGATAATTTCATGAGAAAATATCCACCATAATTTAGTGGATCATTTGAACCTTTTGTATCTAAATAATCTATCAATGCCCTTAATCATATATTTGATGTCCTGGGATGTTTAACATGTCAAAAGGTAACTCTATCAATTTATCATTTTGATATTAAAGCTAATTGGTGATGAAATTTGGTTAAAATATCATGTAGAAATATGATCATAATTATATGGAATGATAATCATTTATGAATTTTTCACTTGAGAAATATTTCTCTATGGGTTTTTAGTTAGGATAGAGAAACAATTATTGTAATTGATGAAAATAGTTGAATATTTTGTGTCCATATATGAAGAAATATTCCCATTGTTGGTCAGGTATACATTAGAAATTATTTTTCAAATAGATTTTAAAAATATGGGATATTAATCAACATTTAAATCACTAATGTAAAGATATTTTAAAATTAATGAGAATTTATTTTTGTGATAAGAATTTTGGAAATGGGTTTCTTGATACATATATGTCAGGATATGAAAAGAGTAAGAAGAGATTAATGAGTAAAGAAAAAGATAAGTAACTAACTTTGAAGCCCATTTGTGAGCCCCAATAATAATCTAGCTATTGTAAAATAAAATATAGGAAAGTTATATCATAATATGGAAGGTGATATTGGTGTGGTAAGATTGGTTATATAGTTTTTGACTATAAAAAAATAGTCATAATCAAACCAAAAATGAGATAATATATATATAGTAAATGTTGATTTGTTTTAGCAGCAATTAATTCGGACATTATGAAAACATGTGTTTGAATTTAGTTACTACGTGTGGAAATAATCTGGAAAAGAAGAAATAAGGGGTGTAAAAATAATTTTATTCTTTTATAGTTGATTTTGTTCTATCTTGTTAAGTGGTTATATCTATACGGTGCTCAGTATCTTTTAAAGTTTTATCTTAATCTAATTTCATAGGCAAGCCTTTATATATTTTTTATGTCATGGAAATACATTGATTGACATTTTTTGAGTTTTTATGGATATATGATGTATCATTTTTAGTAGAAAAGTTATTTTAGGAATATTTCCTTTAATTTTTATAGTAATACATTTAGAGATATCTAAAACATGAAGTGATAATATGATAATTATTAATAGTCAAATAATATAATCATACATTGTAAAAAATTCTTTATTTAAAACCCTAAAAAAGGTCGTAAAATGATTAAATTTAGTTCAAATATTTTTTTTATATGTTTTCTAACACTATGGAATTATATTAATATATTTTATAAAAAAGAAAACATGCATGCTTTGTGAGAACCCATTGCATCGGGAAAGGCTACAGATCATAATCCCAAGAATGAATAATTATATGGGTGTAGTACCTACCACAAGCCTACTAAATTTCTTATTTAATAGGACATTATATTTGGTTAGATGATTTGAAAAAAAAATATTAATGATTAACTTATAGTGTTTTATTTGAGTTTTATACATTGAATTATTATATTTGATAACATGTGATAAAAGTAATCATTTTTGAAAAAAATCCAGACAAAAAGAAATATTTTTTACTCTTAATAGATCTTCCGATCTGTTTAAATTAAATTTTATGACTACATTAATAACAAAACCAATTTTGGATATTCATTTATTATATTAAGTGATTGATTTGAAATTGATCAAAGAATAACCAAAGGATAAAATTATTATTATGTAAGAGATATGTTTCAATTAATAATATTTTCTTATATCATAATATTGAAAAATGATTCTCAAATTTATTGAATGTATCTTGAAACAAAAAGCTTATACTATTACATTTATATCATATCAACTAGATGGTCTATTAAATCATGACAAATTTATTGTTTGGGGGCCCTTAACTATCCATTGATCATTCACTTTATTGTGACCAGTGATGTCAATAAATATGTATAATTATTTATTCTTTAATTCCATTTCCATATCTTCACATTACAAAAATTCTCTCATATTAATCCTATATATTAGTCATTACATATGACTCTTGGACATCCCTTTATATATTATTATTAGTATATTTTATTAACCCTTTTATCATAGGGGTTTTCTACAATGGTATTTCTAATTGAAAACCCATTTATTACAAAGATAAATATTAAACTATGATGATGAAATTTATTTAATATGGGGAGGATTTAACACCATAATGTTTTAAAATAATATTATTGTTTTTTATTTCATATTTTACAAGGTAAATTGAGCTTAAACAACCAACTAAATATATTTCTTTTAATTTAATATATTCAATGGTATATGGAACACGAAACCACAAGTTAAAATGAATCACCATATATTTTACCATTGAATTAGAGGGTATGAATAGTACTATCAAATTTTTTAAAATAATAGTAATATATTTAATAGAAATAAAAAAACATTTAAAGGAAAAAGTAATACTTTCTCAATAACTGTATGTTTTATAAAATCTAGTTTAATTATGCTTCCTTTACATAATTTAAAATTAATTTCTACCAAATTTATAAAATAAATTAGATTAATTATATTTTTTTAAATAATTACATGAAAGTTCTAATCGGTTAAATTTTTGGGAATTTTTTGAATTGTTTATTTTTTCAATGAATAGAGAAAATATTTAATTTTAAATGAAAACTACTTTTTATTTAAACTATATAAAATAATAAATTAAATTTAAAAATGGTTTGAAAGAAAAATTAGTTCAATAATATTTTAATTAATCCAATTTAGGTCATTGGAATCAGATCATATTATATTTTGACAAAAAAATCATATACTTTGGATAATTTTCTATTTGAAACCTTTCTTTCCCATAACGTTTGTGAGATTAATTTTAAATAAAAAACTTCCACATTTGTGAATTGAATTTTCAAAATTTCCAACATATTTGTATTATTAATTATTTTTATATTTAATTAATTTGAACATTATTTTTACCCAAATAAATATAAAAAACAATACAAATTTATTACCATGGTTAAGATAAAAATGGATTTATCGAATCCTTAAACGAAAAAGATAAGGGTCAAAATGACCTAAAAACATGTAAAAAATCTATTTTATGGGAATATTTAGACCTTATTAAAACTATTTTTCAAAATGGACCATTATTGTATCATTTTTAAATAATAAAAATTTGAATGGAAGTTATTATTTTCAATAATTATTAGTTTTCCACCCACTTAACTTATAAAAAGTCACCCCTCCCCTCTCTTCAAACCATAAAAACTAATTCGTTCATCCAATACCTACCCAAATAACTTCTCCAATTACCTCTTACCATTCTATAATCCATATTTTTGGAATAAATATTACAATTTGATGCCTTTGGGGAAAACTAAAAGAATATATCCAAAGAATAGGCAATGTTCCTTAATGAGTGTTTTTATTTTATTATTTGTACCGCCCCCTTAAAATATATATAAACAGTTAATATATAATAAAATAGTATATTAAAAATACTAATATGTTACTATGTTAATTTAATATCCAATATCCTTCTCATATTCTATCAAATGGGTTATGAAATCATCATACAAGTGCACGAAATACTACAACCCCCCGAAATGATGTAATTATTTTTTTCATTACCACATCTCACGATTGGGTATGATGATGTAGATAAAATTTATGTATGATATTTATAAAATAATTATTCCTCTTTTAATTAATTATATCCTTTATAATTTTTTATTTCCATTCTATAGGTGATATGATATTGAAATTCGTGTGTACGACAGACTACCACCATACAGAATGATGTGAGTCGCTTTCACTAACATTTTATATGAAAGATAATAATTGTAAATATAATAAATATAAGTGATATAAATTGAACAATTTTTATATTCATGAAACATTTATCATTTGGAAAAGATAATATATTATTTTAATTTTTTCCATTTTCACTCACTGAGAAATGCTAATAACATTGTATACATGTGGACTACTGCCTTTACGAAGTGATGTGACTCTCTTTTCATAACAGCACCACATTAATGATATATACATGTATATATAAATAAATAAAATGGTATTTATGATTTTATAATCATTCTATAAAGATAAAATTTTACTTAACTCATTCCCATAGTTGTTATTGAAAAGTGGAAGCGTTACTTATGCATATGTATGACCTACCATCTCCATGATTACACCATAAGTAACTTATCAGAAACAATCATTTAGGATTGGACATAAAATAATCATTTATCTATAAATATGATAAATATTTAATGATTTTTTATTTATATTATTAAATAATAACCTTGTTTACTATAATTATGCTACCAAATTTTTGAGTCATAATCCAAATATGGTCAAATCATATAATATAAAATTAATTGAATTTGTAAATGTATTAAAATGGAAAGAATATAAATAATGGTAATAATAAAATTTAAAATTTATCATAATAAATTAAATAACTAACATAAGTTTATTATTTAGGAAGATAAAGACCCACATGATAATTCAATCTCAATGTAATGGACGTCGTCTCATTTTCCTTTTATTAATGAATATTTTGATGATATACACCTATACTGTTTTATGGGGTGTATATATAGACCCTATGATATGTTATATTATTAATTTCCCTATTATAATGTGATTTAATATATTTATTAATGTTACTATTTCATGGTCTTGTGATTCATATATTTACCAAGTGATAAGGGAAATTCCATTGAAAAAATAATCCCTATTAATGATTTCCTTACAAATAATTATTTTCTATGTACATGTTATTAAAATGTTTTTTTAAATATTTATATAGAAATAATATATTTATAAATAAAATTTTAATTTTACTTTTAAATTTTTTTCAACTAATTTCAAATGGAATATTTTTATATAATTTTTACGAAACATTTTGAAAAATTTAAAATATATAGTTATATTCATTATATACACTGTAAAAAGGAATTTTCTACCACCATGTCTATTATTTTATTTTTGAATACTCTCTATGATTTCATGTTTTATTTAATGAAAACCAAAATATTCCATCTTTTGTGTGCATTTGGGCTTTGAAAATTTCATTTTAAACGTAAATAGTATTTATATTTGAATGTGTTTTCCATATGGGTTCAAATTTTTTTAAGGGTTATGTTGAAAAGATTACATCATAAAGTATTTTATTAATGAAATGTATCTATATAATTAGATGAAATATATAGTCCTTATACAGCTTATATAGTGGTGGATCTACATTATTTCTTAGGGATGAGACCTCTCTAGATTATATGAAGGGTTGATACCATTATAACTCATGAATAATGGGTGATCTTGATATAGCATATATGAAGGGTAATACCCATGACAAATATCCAATGCATATAATAATTATTATATTGTAAGTCATCCAAATAGCTATCCCAATTATGATTTTTTTGAAAGGATTTTATGAATATGATTATCTAAGTCATTGAAAAGTGGTTTTGATTACTTGTTATGGGTTTTAATATTTTTTTGGGAGAAACATGTGTTTTATTTCATAAACTCATTAATATTTTACATAAAGGTTAATTTTTTATGTTTTTTCTTATTTTTCACTTGAACAATGGTTTCCATTCATGGTTATTTCCCTTTCAGAGATTCTTTTGGTCATCAATTTTTTTGTAATATTTTCGTAGTATTTAAGGATGGGTAAGGGAAAATAATAACTAATGTTGAATGTGATGAATATTTATCATTAAAAAAGTCATGCATTATTTTAAAATTTATATATTATAGTAAAAATAGACACTAATTGGGTGTTTTCACCTAGTATTATATGATTTTATTATGTATTATTTATGAACTAATTATCTTAAACTATAATCCTAAAAATATCCTTAAATACAATATAATGAATTCATGACTTAAAACTAAATATTATGTAATGTGTAAAGTTGTGTCCTTATAATAAGACCATTCATAAAATTAATGATTAAAAACCATTGTTCATTCATTTTAAAAAATAATTTTCAATAACCCATAAAACCATTAAAACACAAAAACATAGTAAATACCATTCCTTATGATTTATATCCCGATGTTTGAATGAATTTTATTTTTAATAAAACAATAAATGATAATACTTATAATAATAAGTAATAAATAAATTTAACTAATTTTTTCATTTATATGTTATTTTCACTACAATTTTATTGGACTAAAGGCCCACTATATCATAGTTGGTTATATATATTTAAAAATTACATATTAAGTCTCATTTATCCTATATCTAGGCTATATCATGTTTTTCAAATGACAAAACAAGTGTTCTCTGCGGCCATTTTATAAGACCTTAACCCATATTTTCCACATAAACCTGTTTATAGGCTTTCACATGACCTCATGTTCACCCCCATATAACCAAAGATATATTGTTTTTATTAAAAATAAAATAATTGGCACGATTTCCATTTAGATAAATTCATTCCTCATACCATGTTAATTTTTAGAAAACATACCCAAAGATTATATTTATCATAATAAAACAAAAAAAATATTCTCACAATTAATATTAAGGGAAAAATAATCCTTAAAAAAATTTAATTAATTCAATCAAGTATATAATAAATTTCGTGAAATTTCATTAAAAACTGTATATGTGAACCATTAAAAAATATACATATTTTTAATTTAAATATATATAATTTCTTCAAACCAAATGATAATGTTATTGAATGTTTATTACATGTAAGATACCAAAATATAATATATTTATATATTTTTTTCTATAAACTATAAAAAGTCACAAATAATAAAATTTCAAAATATCACTATAACACTATAGTTCTTAATAGGTATTAATGGATGATGATTGATAAAAAATTAAGTCTCCAATTTTCTTTTCCCATGATGAAATAAATCATCATGAACCCCAAGTGATGCATGTTGTGGTGAGAAAAAAAACAATGTACTATTTCCTTAAATAGCCCGAAATGGGTTCTATATATGTCAAAACTATGGTTTCTTGATTAGGTGTTCATATGAGATTCTTGTTCCTTTATAAATTATATAAAATAAGATATAAAATTCTAATAAAATTATAAAATTGAAATACTTATGTACAATGTAATGACATATTGAATAATGAAAAAATTCATCAATGTTATATGTAATCAATATCATTCCACTAAATTATATTCATATATATATATAATCCTCAATCTATTTTTCCAACCTCAATATGGAGTATAAAAGTTCTCTGGAATGCCTCCTTGTATGTTAGAGTCTTCAAAATAAAAACAAGGTTATAATCCAATCAATGGGAATACTATAACCTAAGTATCATGAATATATAATAAAATATATATTTCATATACACAAATAAAAAAACAATTATTAGTGTAAAAATGAAATTATAGAGAGAAGAACATAGTCAAAATAATATAACACATTATTCATCAAAATTAATCCAATTATAGACATTTGTAAGTCATTTTACACATGATTTATCTTAATGATACATTTATAAACATTTTTGAATGAAAATTTATTTTTGAATGAAATCAATAAAGAATTATTGAAAATCGATTCATCAACATCACCTTGTAACATACCTATCCCTTACATAGAAACACTATCTTAGACCATTAATCTAAACCATATCGCAAACATAAGGGGTGGAAAAATAAATAGGTACACATATAGAGTGTGAGAATGATACATAGCAAGATATCACCATTGATCCCTATGAATGATTCCAAAACACATATATTTGGGTGTATATAAAATATAAAAATTAATGACTAACACTCAGAATAAATCATGGTATTCTATATGTCAATGATAATTGGGCCCCTGTAATTCCATGGACAATTGTAGAATTTAGAAACAAAATTTCATGTATTATTATAGCATGGTGAACTATGAAATTGAGACTAGTCACCAATAATAGATAATAATATGATTGATGTGAGGTCCACATAATCATTATCTCCATAATAAAAGAAACATATAGTGAAAAACCACACCAATACCATACCCTTTAAATATAATTAATGAAAACATTTATATGAATCATATGAAGGGAATTCAATTTCCAAATCCCATGAGAGTGAACAATTTAGTGGGAAACCACAGACATGTAAAACATTTTCATCTAAATAACTGAGAATGAACATCAAAATCATGGTAAGGACACATCATGGACAACACCCTTAGGATAAAACATCAAAGAAGTGTAAAGTGGAAATTTATTATAGTATTAAGGTATCTAATTTAAGAGATAACCTCCAATTTTTTTTCAAGACACACTAATTAACCCACTAGTAATTTATTCAATTAAAAATAAATACATAATGAATAAAAACATATATTTTTATTCTCTCTTATAATCTCACAACTTCTCAGAATGATAAAAAATATCAAGCATCACGAAACATAGACAGATCCCCTACTTATCTCTGTTATATCCCTCATGTGTCATAATTATAATAATAATGTCCATTAGATTATAAAACCCCCCTACCAACTCATTTAAATGATCCTAGCCATATGTGGCATTGTATTCCATACTCAAGAAATTCCCATTGATAAACAGAGGAATCATGGGTCATAATGAACTCCCTTCAAACCTCACGATCCCTGCTCGAGTCCCCTTAACATGTGTTCCCTCACTCACATTTCACATTTTAAAAAACATGAATTATTTATGGATTAAATATTTAATAAACACCTATAAAATTTATAGAGGTAACCCCTTTATACCTATAATCATTAATAAAAATGATCATAAATATATCCATCATGATAACTGAAGTTTATGGTATAAGCTATAAGCTTCACAGAATTAGTTATGGACATTAATACTTAATATATAATAATTGTTCAATTTTTTATAAAATATAAAAAATTATATAGTGGAAAAATGTCATAAAAAATGAAACCAATAGAGTGTAAATAGTACAAATTATTTCATTAACACTTATATGAGAAAATTCCAATGATTTTAAATTCAAAAGGGTCATTATTTTTGAAAAATTAAAAAATTCATAATAAAATTCATTGGCTCATTTAACTCTATATATATAGTATGATAAATATCAATTCATCCTTTCATAGAATTATATCTCCACCTAATGAAAAATTTCTCCAATTGTGAATGTATTAAGCTTTGTTGAATTGAAATATGAAATTGATTATCTATATTGATCTATAAAAATTAAAATTAAATAAAAAAATTAAAAATAATGAAAAAGATGAATCATTTACCATTAATTGGTATAAATAAGCTATCCTAATTAATCTATTATTACTAGGGTAATGTATAAAGATATGAGATGTAAGATATAACATACTTCTAGCCACGCGGATTACCCAAAACAAGATACCCAAATATGGTTTAAAATAGACTTCTAAATTTATTTAAACTTTCACCACTAATGTAGAGGGTTAGGTTTCACCACTATACACATAGTGGAACTCAATAGGGTGTTTGGAGGGCTATTTAGATTATAATTTTATGGGTTGTGTGGATTAACTACTACCCAAACCATTAGAGTTTCAATGGGATTTCATTATGAATAATGTTTGAACCTCTTATGTCCCTCTAGGACCAATCATTTACTAGCTTATTTATATTTTATTTTGGTCCCTAAATAACCACATTTACACATCTATGAATTCATCTTATACACGTGTAACATTTCTTAAACACCATTCATCTAATCCACATTGTCAAAATTAAAATTCCCTATGATTCTGATCTATAGAAATCCATCCATTTCATGATTCACTGATATATAATATTGTAGTTAACTAAAAAACCAAAAGATAATTCTTCTAGTTATTGAGAAGAATCATCATGAGTCTATATTGATCCCCTCCATTCATATATACTATATTCCACTCTTTATCTACCTATTTATATTAGATATAGGAATTACACTAGTGCACCTAATCTAGAACCAATTCCCATTCCATAGAGTTATTTATTAAAATATATAAACAGTATTAGTTATTTCTCTAATTATATATAAAAATATTATTACATTACACCAAACTAAAAGTACATAAAAACATTAGTTAGTACTTTAGAATACTGATATCCACCAAAAGTTAGTAATCCACACAGTATGGATCAACCCACTAATTCCACTTAAAATTATAAACCTATAATCAGGGTGGAATCTTTATGATAATTTCATTATTAGTGTTGAAATACACATGTCAACATCATTATTCCTTGAAATATAATTTCATGATATAATATATCCATCATGTTCCAGTTCTACCAATCTGATCATTCACACTACACTTGTAGTTAATCAATCAAGACTCTGTTATTCACATTTTTATTTAATTTCGTAATATCTTCATTTAACTCACCTTGAAATTAAATAATTAACTCTATATATTTACACTCTAACCATTCATAAATTTCACATCTCATTAGTTAGCCTTTGAAGTAACAATTAATTATTATCATAGAAAATATTCTAATTATAGGGTTTTCTCTAATATACATTATGAAACATCAATCATCATCCATGGGGTCATTACATTTCATCCCAAACAAATTATCAACCTTCAATATAATTATTTGTTGTTTTTTACAACTAATCCATGATATACTTCTTCATTATTGATGTTATACTCTATTTTCCCCCACTACAATGAGATCAAAAGTTAAACCATCGATCATTGATATCTATTATTATCCTCAACCATTTGGATACTTTCATCACATGATAAAATTTTCACCCACAATATTTATACATTCATCAAATTGTTAGGTAAATCTTGTTAATAATGTTGTTAATATCATCATATTAATATCCCCAAAACAGAAAAAGTATTATATCGTTCAAGTACCACCACTCTTGATCCCCACTCATAGAAACATTAAATAATTCCCAATCATAGGCCCTATAACATCATATATATTTAAAATTCCATAACTATAAATTTACACCTTCAATAATCAATATCAATTTTCACTATGGTCGGGTCTCTAAATATGTATACAAAACAACCCATCAATCAAAATAATATCATAATCGATGAACTCCAATCACTAACAATTTTTTCACTTACACATCCTTTCACAACGTCCATGCATTCGTATATATGATATTATAAGGATCTAAAAACTTCTTCATCACAACCAGGTTGGAACCATCCAATATAGATCCAATTTATTTTGATGCATTTAAATAATGAGGAAATTATCTTC
This sequence comes from Viscum album, assembly GCA_963277665.1. Taxonomy (NCBI): domain Eukaryota; kingdom Viridiplantae; phylum Streptophyta; class Magnoliopsida; order Santalales; family Viscaceae; genus Viscum; species Viscum album. The sequence continues at coordinate 975,394,336 of OY728143.1, forward strand.
ATTAACATTCCAAATAGTGAACTCAACTATAATTTTCACCATAGAAAAAAATCACAAAAAATTGAATTGAATATTATTATAAAAGTATGTTCATCATGAAATCCAACTATGGATTTTATAGGACCACACCTTAATTTAGAATAATAATTGTTATTTTTATTCCTCTAATGAAGAACCATAAAGATAGTTTCATAAATTCTCACAATGAAGTCACTATTATGGGTTCTATTTAACAGGTTGTACCCATAAGATATATTCAATTATGTTCCTTATAAGTAGTTATTTCTCTAGAATCTATCTACTATAAAAGTTATTCCAGAGATTATTATACTTTAAAACCCACAACCACAGTCTAAAACTATAATACCTTATACATTTCTCATACAAATCTTATCCAATTAAAATAACAAAGAACCATTATACAAGTTTTAGCTCATTTCACGTCAATTTATAGACATCGTATATTGTAAATTCATATATGAGAGAGTATATAATTTTCATTCATTTAAATAATAGCCATCTAATACTTATACCTCACATTATACTGAGAAACCGGCCTCATTTTTAGTATGTAAATAGGGAATATACAAAATGAAATGCTAAAAAATTTATTCTCACATTACTTAATTGATATAGAAATCCTATAACTTTAAAAATTTCCAAACCTTATGTATTAAAAAAATGATTAATTCCAGTACCCTTCAATCACACCGACTCCCTACTACCATGATTTATATCATGATGATTCTATGCTCTCAACCCTAATAAAAGAAAGGTATTAATCCCATTAATCCTACCTTTTAGATATTAGAACTCACTATATAAATTACTGTCTATGACATTATTTATTATCATTCCTATCCCACACAAGATTACTAACTCCATCCACTCAATGATTACATCCCATCCAAACATCCCAATCCCACTTAATACCATCTTATAATCAATAATACAAATAATACTCTATACCATAGGCCCAAATAACTTATAATAAACTATATTTAAGATGTAATCTACATTAATTAAACAATACCTAAGGAAAACATTGGTCTTCCCACCCATAAAAATGTTTTCATAACACTATATACACACCTGTATATAACCATCATCATGTGTCAACATCATAGAAATATTTATACAAGGTTTAGTTAAACAAATTTACTAATATTTTATAAATGAAAATTGTGAATAATTTATTATTTAATGAATAATTAAACAACACCATTTTCCCAGATCAATTAGAAAAATCATTTTATTTTATAAACATTTTATAAAAATCAATAATTAAGGAAAAAATTTTCTTAATCACATATATTCATTCACATATCAATATAATTATATGTTCTGTGTATTGTGTTTAATTACAATTCCTCTTAACACACCATTAGTAGAGTAAAATAACAATTATAAAATAAAAATAATAAATTTATAAATACTACTGAACCTAATTATCAAGATGAAATATATGTAATCCCATAACCGATGTAACATGACCTTTAATGTATGTGTGTTCATGATTCACAAGTCTAATGTTAATCTCATGTTATTATAAGTTATATCAGCAACAATTGTGCCTTTAAATATCAAAAAAATAAATAAAAATATATATTTGAGACCACTTTTAATTCCTTAAATCATGATATAGCAAAACTAACATCAAATACACATCTCATACATCAGTGGTTGCTTAATAGTGGCATTGGTTTAACACAATCATTATGGAGACTATACCCTTAACATATGAAAAAAATAACAAATACATTTCATCAACATCAACAATTTATTAAAAATTAGAGTAAGAATAATAAATTACAATTCTGATCAAGCTATCAAATTAATATTACAAATGTTATGTATTAATGAAAAACCCAATTTTTTAGAGTTGGTTCCCTAGAAAAAAATATATTTTGAAATTTAGATTTAATATATCTTTATGGTCACGAATATTAATAAATACCTTATTATATATTGATTTTCCTTATACGTTACATTAATGTGATAATATCTATGTTTATCCATTTCATTGAGATGGACATAGTAGTTCCCTACTATGATTAAAACATTTTGTACTATAATTATATGATTAATCTATATTATATATGTCTATATGATCATATTTAATGGTACATAGAAGATGTAAAATTTCTAGGGAGAGTAATCACAGGAGGAAGAGCTGTTATCTCTTGTTTTATATAAATGGTAATCACAATAATGGGAGGTTATATGGACAAACTTCATGAAGGATTTCCACATGTTTTATGTCATTAGATATAAATATAAGTGAATTTTTCTAATGATCCATTAAAATTACTATTATTATTAATAAATATCATTAATCATGTTTTAATTCACTTATATTTTATGAAATATATTTTTAAAATTAATTAAAATACATTGATAGTTTGGGTTACTCACAATGCCATGTTTTACAGAACCTCATTTACTATTAATATTATAATTTAAACATGGATATTATAGCCTTGCTGATAAATTTGGATGAATGAATCAGAATAAAACAATTATTAAAAATATTTATGATGGATACATAAAATATACTTCTATATAATTGAATAATTTTAGGTAACGTATTTTTATGCTTTAAAAATATATTTTCTCAAAACAAATAATTCATTTTATTACATTATTGTGAAAAAATATTAAAATCATTTTCTAAGAATTTTGAAAATTTATTTTGAATAATTAACTTCATTTCGGGAATCAAATATTGAAAACTATATTTGGGGTAATTTTTTGGTAATTTAATGAAATGTAAATCTTTTTTTGAATAATTAAGAGTACACGTTTTTATTTAATACTAGTTTTTCCTTTAAATAATGTAAAATAATTTTTTATTTTAAAATGGATTAAGAGTAAATTCATTCAATTAAATTATTATTATTAATTCAATTTAGGTCATTGTAATTTTTTAGTCAAAATTTTTCATTTAAATATATTTTATTCAAATGAATTTTTTTGTTTGAGAACAGTTTTTCCACTGCGTATATGGGTTCCATTTTAAATTAAATTATTTCACATATATGAATTGAATTTGGAAAATTATATTAAGTTTATTCAATAATTATAATTAATATTTTATAATATGTTTAATATAATTTTATTTCATACTGAAAAGAAAAATTAGAAGAGATTAATTGTTATGGTTTAGGTTAAAACGGGTATATTTGGGGATTAAACTAAAAATAATGGGGTAAAAATGGATTAAAATACGAATAATTACTATTTAATATACATATTTATACCAAAGATAATATATTATTCATTAACAATCTATTTAATATGCTTGTGTTATTTATAAAATGTGGGTACACTATTTTATTTCAAAAATATTAATGTGTGTCCTCCCCCTCCCACCACACATATAAAATGGAACCCCCTATCCTCTACATTTTACACTTAAAAATCCATTTGGTTCGACCAATACCATATGAAATAACTTTATTACTTCCCTAACCATCTCTTTGAGGCAATAATTTTGTTTGTAAACCCTATTATGAAGTCTCTTGGTGAAAATCAAAGGAGATGATCCCAAAAATATATATCATTTTAACAAAGTGTTTTTCTTTTATTTCTTCAAAATCCAACTCCAAATCATCATAAATATGATTATATTATATCATAAGTATAATCAATTTAATGAGTTATTATTTTTTATAATTCTTTAACCTATATCCATATTCTCTTCCATAGAATGGGATACAAAATCCTCGATCGTTTGAATGACAGACTACCACCTCATAAATCAATGTAATTCATTTTCATTTACAAACTCTCATGGTTAAATATAATGATAGATTGAATGTATATATATGATATTTATGATACTATTTTACTCAAATAAATAAAATGTTACAATTAACTTATTAACTTCCAATATATTGAAAAATGAAAATATTGCTTGTATGTATTTGTGGATCACGGCCTCTATGAAGAGTTGTGATACTTTTTTCAATTAATATTGAAATGGGAGGTAATGCCAGAATATTTGATTATTATATATGATATATCTGATTAAAAAATTAATCATTAATGTAGAAATTATATTTAACTTTCTTTATTTATATACTTATAAAAAATTAAAATAATTTTCACATTCACGAACGACCAATTATCTCCATGGTTGGTGTAATTAATTTTCCTATCACAATCATTCATGTATTAATATAAATATTATTATAATAAATATATGTGATATATATATATATATATATAATATTTAATATTCTAGATACTGTTAAACCATGGTCAAAATAAAATGATTGAAAATATACAAACAAAACCAATAGGAAAAATGAAGCATTCATTACCCAAAACAAGATTCTATCATGAAATTGATTAATAAACAGGTAATAAAAGTCTTAATTAAAAAATATTTTGTATCTTAAATAATAGTATGGTTTTGTAATATATTTATTATATATATGTCTTTATTATTGTAACACCTTAATATTTCATAGTACATTATCTCATTAAATTAATTTAATAGCTTATATTGCACACAACACTGGATTGGCTTACGTTATATGCAAGATTGAGTTTTTGTGAAATAAAAAATTAGTATTATAAATATTTAAATTATATATTTACTTATCAATTTAATATTGTCATATGAATAGTAATAAATAAATTTTAAATTTTATTTATAGTGTTTATAATGAAACTTATAGTTTTTGTTAAAATAGTTATATATTTTGAAAAACTATTTTCTTAAAATGAATACCTTTTATGACCTCTTATGAACAATAATAAAATTAATTTTAGACACTCCTATGAATTTTTTTTGGTTAAATATAAATCATTTTTGAATTCTGAATATCAAAATTAGCATAGGATTAATTTTTGGTATTTTTTTGAAAACATTCAATTTTTGATGAATAGTGAAAAATACTGCATAGTACATAAAAACGACATTTTTATTTAAATAATATATTTAATTTATAATTATTTTAATGTAAAAATAGATACATAATACTTATATTAGTATAATTTAATTTATTGGACTCATTTTAAAATAAGATTACATATAAATGTTTTTATTAAACTTGTTAAGGTCTTTTACCCACCTTCTAGACAGATTTGTAAATTTGCATATAATGTAATTTTATTAATTCTATGATTTTAATTTTATAAATATGATAAATACGGTTGAAATCAGTAAGTAAAATGTGTTTAAATTGAATGAAAATAATATTTAGTGAATAATATCTTTTGAATTTTATTTACCTAAGTTAAAAGAAAATAGGTTAATTAATTGTAGAAATATTATTATAATAAAATGAAATTACCCCAAAAAATGTCCTAATTCTATTGGATAAGTGTTCTTATACCCAAATCAACCTTAGGAAAAAACAAATTTCCTTTTTGATTCACTTGGGAAAGATTATGACATTTATTATATTTTATTTAAAGAAGAGTTAAAAGTGTTAACTTTAAATTTTAATAACTAAATAATTTTTTAGTATTAGATTATAAATAATATAAATTTTTCTATAAATATTCATTTGAATGATAAAAATATTTCCTACATCTTTGTATTTTATTTATAATTCTTAGACACTAAATAGTTAAATTTCTTTGTGACACAATGATGATGCAGTAATTACATTATTAATGAAAGATTAAAATAAATGATATTATAAATATTAAAATAAATGTAGATTGAAAATTATGAGTCCATCCACAAATTTTATAGTTTAATATAGCATTTTAGGATTGAGTCAATGTATTTTTTTTAGGTAAACGAGTTTTTATGACACTCAAAAAAAACCAAATACTAAATAGTGTTAAAATTGACATAAACGAGTTTTTAAAACAAATACTATTTTATTAAATGATTTAATATTCCTAAAAAACTAAAATTCTGTCAAAGGACTTAAATTTTTTAGATATGTCATTAATGAACCACTTTATGTTTTCATGGAATTTTTTAGTAATTTTATTAACCATATAGTGTAAGAATACAAGAAGACATGGAAAGAGTTACTCTACCTAATTAAGGGTTAAATATATAAGATAAGGTTAATATGGTGACATAAACATGTCTAAAACCTATTGGATGAGAGAGTTCCTACCAATAAACACATTATCATTGAAATAAGACCATTTAGATCCATTATAAACCAGAAATTATTTTATAATAAAATAATTTTTCAAGCTCTTCCTAAAGTGCCCCTCACCTCTCTTTTAAAAGGGTACTTCGCCTTCTCTCAAATTCACACCTCCAAAGCCATTTGGATCAGCAAAACCCTACTAAAATATACTCAAAATTACAATAAATTCAACATATATGTCTTAATTTGACTATAAATCCATCTTATGGATCCCGTTTGGTCAAACAAAAAGGAAGCACCTAAATAAGGGATAATTATTTTATCACCTCTTTCAATGTTCTTTTCATATTCTACATCCTCTTTCTTTCTTATTTTACTAATAAAATGATAACTTCAGTTCTATATACATAATGAGATATTATTATAAATATATTACCATATTATTCATTATTCTATCCATCTAATGAATGATAATGTCACTATACATGTGTACGTATGACTTACCGTCTCCACAACGCAATAGAATTCACCAACAATGATAACCCTTGAATTTTTTTATAAAAATATACATATTGATTGATTATGAAGTATATGAAATAATATTGAAACTATAATAATTTATATTTATGTAGATAAATATATGTTGATAACTTAGTCCCATATTATACGATAAGAAAACACAAACAACGTTCATGCGTACGTACGGACTACCATCTCCCTGAACGGTGTTACAATTTCATATATTTATTTATTATAGAAATTTATATTCTGAATATATAAGTTATATAAATCATGTTTTATATTATTTAAGTTTTTAAATCATGATCTAAGTGATACGATCAAGAATAAAAACATAAAACACGTACGATAAGGAAAGCTATTATTACCCTAATTGCCACTTTAACATTGAAATTATTATGTAATGGGTAGTATAAAGTAATAAAAGAATTATATATGATATCATAAATTTTAATATTATTATTGTATAATTTAATAATATAATATATTCATTATACAGGAGGTTAAACGTACCCTACACAAAAGGAAAGTACAAGGTTATGGTTAATTCCTCAATCTTATTATTACCTATGATTGTTTATGTGTTAGTATTTATTGGGAAATATTTATCATCCATTTCCATGTTTAATAATTTTTTTTAAAAAAATAATTTTTTAATGTTTTATGGAATGGTACATTTCACTGTATAATCATTTTAAATTATTTAAAGACTCATTTTTCTAAATCTTTTTAATTAATGTCCATACATTCAAAATGATTTTACAGATTTATTTATATGGACATGATTGTTTCAAAATGTTAATTCTATTCAAAAGTTTCAAATTTGTATAGTAAACTTTAATTCAAAAATCTCTTTTAAATGACTTCTTTTATAATTGTGTGACTTTTAAATGATTTTACAAAAAGGGAAATTTCTCTCAAAGAGTTTTACTGCTCATTTTTAACTATGTAGACATCCTTTAGTGGATATTATTCATGATTGAGTTTGATTTATTATAATACAGTCATCAATATTTTGTTGAATGAGCTGTGATATTTTTGACTGTGGATGTGATATTGTTATACCATTCGTGTTTTATAGTTAACGTATTGAAATTTAGTATGTTAGTTTTAATATGATTGTTTATGTTATTCTTCAACATTTTAATATGAAGAATTCATGGGACTCGTAAGTGACGGGCATGACCCTCTATAGCCCCTTGATGCATAAGTAGGTCTAATGAGACAAAATAGTGTTTTGGAACAAGGTCATAACAAAATTTATATTTACGGTCTTGGCACAAGGCCTTGACTTTGTGGTTAAGATGTATGAAATTATGAATTCCATCATTATGAGATTAGTTATTGATGTTACATGTGATTATTCGACTTGCAGAATATCTATGTGAATAAGTAGATGACATTATATGATTTATATATTCCATAATATGATGAAGCTTATGTTTAAAGGGATTATATTTCAATTTTATACCTTTCCATGAAATTTTGTGATTATTTATGATAGCTTCCACTATATTTTTTATCCTTACTATGAATTTGAGATCACACCCTTCTTGGGTTTTTTTGAAGGCTTCTATGAAGTGTATTATGATTTATATGCATGTTTATACTAGGAGAATAATGTAGTTCTCAAATGATTATCTATGTTGTATTTTATGTTATAAATTTTAATGTAATTTTCATGTCTGTAATATATATTCCAGAACTGCTAAACCAGCCAGTCCTTCTGGACTTGATTCCTTATAATCATGCTAATTTATTAAAATGTTTAACAAAATCTAGGATAACTAGGGTTGGGGTGTTAAAGTTGGTATCAGAGAAAGTTTAGAAACGACCATGGAAATATATTACGATAAACTCTGATTATGAAACATTACCCTATGATATACTTTGAGGATTAGTATAAAAGAAAAAAAACGAAATTATTGGTAATGTAGATATTATGTGGGTTTTCCAAGAAATAAATCCCTGTCTGGACACTATAAGTGGACATGGTTCTGGCACATATTTAACTAGGAGTGAAAACTACGACAAGGAGTTTTCAGCTTGACCCAGGGTATCCTGGTACATGACAACAGACCATACTGCACACCTGGTTTGACACTCCTTAGGGATATTCTTAGAATAATTCACATTTTCTTTAAAAACGATTCTGAAGGATTTATGAGTAAATATGTCAGTAAAGAAACCATTTGTATGATTATGATACTAGATGTGTGAAAATATTCATTTAATGTTGAGAATTTTTCTATTTTTTGGATTATAAATTATGATATGATCTAACTTAGTCTATATCATCCTTTAGAAATTACTCCCAATAGAAGGAAGGAGAACATTATCAATACACATGATCCAAAGAGTAAGAAGAATCACATCTTTCATGGTCTTATGCCAACATTTAGAAGGAAAATAGTCTCACATGTATTCTCATCATATGAAGAAATAATATCATGTGTTAATAAGATAAGTAATGAATTCTCAGAGTCCTATGGCTTTGAAGGGAATAAAGAGAAGAATAGGATGCCATAGAAAAAGATGGATAAAGGGGATAACCGGAAGAAATATTTTTCCACGTGTGATAAATGTGGAAAGAATCACCATAGTAAATTCGTGAATGTAATAGGATTTTTTTATAAGTTAGAAACAAAGGAAACCAAGTATTTGATTGTTAGGGTAATAAAAAGTTTTAAAATTTACAATGATTCATCTTCAAGGAGTTGGTACACTATGGGAATCAATATCCAAATCATCAAATTATACCCCATATGATTCTATTTGAAAATAACCAAGTTATGATTCTTCCACATATGAAGAGGAATGATTGGTGTTCATATGTTGTTATTAAACAATTGTGTAATTTTATTAATTTATTAATGATGTACAAGTTATAATAATTATAGACTATATAAGGATTATACTACAGTACTATTTCATTAAGGATTTTATTTTATGTGGTACCATGAAAAGTGACATAATTACAAATTAATAATTTTGGGAAAGATATGGTTGAGAGGAAGATAAACCATAAAATAGTCCTGAGGCTGAGGTAATGATTTTAGAGTAAGAGAAAATTTTGTTTGATAAAGTATATATGATATTATTGACTTCCTTGGAACTAATTAATTGTTTGTTTATTCCATCATTGTTGGATATTACAACATTTTTGGATTTAGGGAGTATATCCAGTATTCTTTGTATTATAAAAGGAATATGTAAAGACCCGTAAAATTCAAGGAAATTTTTTTCTTAATTTTCTTTAGAATTTTACAAGAGCGCGGTTTCAGACGGCACCTGATTCCGAGGCCCGGAGTGCCCAGAATTAATTTCCGAAGTTTGGCTCGGGTACGTTCAGTGAACGAACGAGCGGGAATTCCTAACATTTGATCCGGTGCTCGGAATTGAAATCCGAGGGCACCGATGAACTCGCAGCGCCGATATTCGCTTAAAGAGACCTTTTCGGGAGTTGCGTTTGTTGCGGGTTGAGAGTATCGTTTTGGGGTTTTTAGTTTGAGTTAAATAAAATTGTGTAGAACAATTTTATTTTTAACTTGTTAAAACCTATCTAAGGAGGTTGGGAGTGGGACCCACACCCACTTAACCTCCCTTGGGAGGATTAAGTGTGGTGGGGCCCACACGAACCCACACCTTTTCAACTCCCCACTCTCCCTCTTAATGGCTTGATAACTTAACTTCTTTTTAATTATACAACTCTTGTATATTAAATAAGTGAGTTAATTTTAGGGTTAGCCATTTTGAATTTCAAACTTTTGAAATTCTTTTATGTTTTGTAATAATAAAATAAGATGTTATCTTATTTTATTTTGGGTTGATCGTTTGTCTTCTTGAGAGGTGGAGAGCTCCTCTTCTTCTTCTTCAACCTCAACGAAGAACGCGAAGAACGTCGTTCTTCAACGAAGAACTTCTCCGCCGAAGAACACGATCCATCCGCGACGCCGTATCCGCGACGCGACGTTCTTCTTCCGCGTCATCCCTTCCGCGTCGGTTTTCCGCGACGAACGCCTTCGACAACAACTCTTCCTCCGACGTCAAAGGAATCGACACCGATTTTCCACGACTCCGTCAACGTGCGACTATCGAGGTAAGGGTTCTTGAGTTCGATGTTACCTTTTATTTGACTTTCCGCAAGACTTGACGAGGAACGCTCTTTTTCCGACGAAGAACGCCGCTCCGCTCTTCTTCGTCTTCGGTGTCAACGAGAGAGAACACCGCACCTTCCTCGGAAAAACCTTCGTCGGCGTACAAGGATTCGCCAACGACGTGCTTCTTCGGACGCGCCTCTTCGTCAACGGATTTGACGAACGACGACCGCGATGCCCGACTTCCGCGACGCCGTCTTCCGCAGACATAGTCGAATCCTCGATCTTGTACCCAAGGTAGGGGTGGTTGATTTAATATTTAATTATTTCATTCTTCTCGTGGTTCGTATAACTAACATGGGATGTTGATTATTTTAAGATGCGTTATTAATTTAACGTGAGGGGGGTCGGTCCGTACGAACACGACCGAACCCCTCCAACATTCTTGTTGTTCTTGCGGGTGGAAGCAAGTGGCGTGGTGCCGTCGCACCACGCGGATGATTGTGCGTTTAATTTTACGCAACGCCGTCACGTTACGCCAAGGAGAATCTTCAAGAACGCGACGCCGTCGCGCCGCGTTGGAAGGAATCATGGCACGGCGAAAGGGGCGCGGTGCCGTCGCACCGCGCCGGACGACGAATACCGCGGCCGGTTCCGGGCCGCGGCGGGACGTGGAGACCGCGGCCGGTTCCGGCCCGCGGCGGGACGAGAAGACCGCGGCCGGTTCCGGGCCGCGGCGGAAGAAGAGACCGGCGGCCGGGCCACCGGCGTCGGAAGCCGAAGGGGGACCGGAAATTCCGGTCCCGTTAGAGAAAAACCGGCCGGCCAGCTGGCCGGCCGGATACCATTAAAACCGGGGAATTTAATTCCCCGGCCACTTAAATAAAACCCCCTCTTTAAGAGAGGGGGGGCGGTTCAATTAAAGGAGGGGGGGGGGGGCAAAGCCCCCCCGGTTTTTATCCAGCCGGCCCCCACTTGCGGGGGCCGTTTCTTTTGCAAGGCACGGCTTATAGCCGTGCCGCCTTGTGAAACGCGGGGCTTAGCCCCGCGTGCCTCCCGCCGCCGCCACGCGGCCCGCCGCCGCCACGCGGCCCGCCGCCGCCGCCACGCGGCCCGCCGCCGCCACGCGGCCCGCCGCCGCCGCCTCGCGGCCCGCCGCCGCCGCCGTCCGCCGCCGCCGTCTGCCGCCGCCGCGCCGCCGTCCGCCGCCGCCGGCCGCCGCGCCGTCCAGAAGGGGGGGGTCGGGCCGGGTCGGCCCGGACCCGGACCCCCCGTTTCGGACCAGATTCGGTTCTTGGCTCATAACTTGAGCCTCGGACCTCCGAATGACGAACCGTCTACGGCAACGCGATCCTTGGATCGAGACGGTCGTTTCGGTATATCGCACTCAAGGTTTCGGGTTACTTTGAGTTCGGCCGGGTTGGTTCGTTCACGAAACCAACCGGGCCTTCGGAGCGGAAACGCTCATATCTTGAGCTACGGACGTCCGATTGACGTGCCGTCAGTCGCGTAATGTTCCTCTTAGTGAGACGGATCTTTTGGCATACTCCGCCCGAGGTTTGGACACAGGTGGAGTACGGTCGGGTTGGTTTTTCCTTAAAAACCAACCGGGCCCCGGAGACGAAAATGCCAATAACTCACAGACCGGGCGTCCGATTGACGCGCCGTCTGTTTCGTTGACTTCCTCTTGATGAGACGGAACTTTTGACATACTCCGCCCGAGTTTTGGATGCAGTCGGAGTATAGCCGGGTTGGATTGTTCCCGAAATCCAACCGGGCCCCTGGAACGGGAAAGCTGATATCTTTCAGACAGGACGTCCGCTTGTCGAGCCGTCAGCGGCGTTGGTGGTTACGATGAGTAACGGTCCCTTTGAGATTACCCTATGGGAGTTCGGGGTACAGTTGAGATACGGCCGGGATTGGTTCGCACTCGAAACCAACCGGGCCCCTGGGACGAGAAGGCTAATAACTCACAGACCGGGCGTCCGATCGACGCGCCGTCTGTTGCGTTGAGACCCCTGTGACGAGACGGACCTTTGAGACACTTCTTCGTGGGACTTTGAGATACTTGGAGTATCGACCAGTAGCTCGTGGAGCGGACCCTCCCGGAGACAAGCGTGCAGAGTACGGAGACCGTGGAGCTGGCTGAGACCTGACGACTGCTTGACCGACTCGACTTGGAGTGAGTCGACTAGCCCAGTGGACGGAGCACTACTTTCTGAGGTGCAGACCCATGGCGGACGGAGCACTACCTGAGTGACAGTGCAGACCCGCGGTGCTCGTCCGGAGAGTACCTCAGCAGGCTACTAGGGGGTGTGCACTTCGGAGTTTGGGTGACATACCTCGGCGGGAAGCACTACTGTGTTTGGGTGGCTGGCCCGCAGTACTCGACAGGAGGAGTACTTCAGCAGTCTTAGGTTAGTGAGCAGTACCTCGGAGTCGTGACAGGACCACTGCACACTCCAGAGACGGAGCTCTTCAGCAGTTACGGTTTCGATAATGAAAATCCTGGTTTGAGCTGAGACTTTTGACCCTGTGTTACTTTATGATTGAGATGGGTCACTTGCTATCTTTGGTATATGTATGGGCATATACCCGGGTAGTGGTTATCCGTCGATTTCACAATTCTTGGGTTTCCTCATGATTGAGATGGGTTACTTGATAACTTAGGTATATGTATGGGCATATACCTAAGTAGAGTTTATCTGTTGAGATCTTCTTGTGCTTATCCTTGTTGGTTTTTGTGAGACCTTGAGGGTCTCGGGGTCCCTACTGAGTATCGTTATACTCACCCCTGCACGGGCTATGCCCGCACCTCGTTGTGTTGGTTGCAGACGACGGCCAGTACTGGCAGAGGCCGAGTGTTCGAGGACTGGACGGTACCTGGAGGTGGACTATACGACGAGGCGGTACCCAGAGGCAGACCACTGGGTGGGTCATACTTGGAGCAGACGGTGGGACCCGAGGAGCAGAAGAGCTATCTGTACCCACCCTTCAGGTGGGATTTCCAGTGGACATCTCAGCGTAGCAGCTTTACTTTTCAGTCGCTGTTTTCCCTTTCGAGTTGTACTTTACAGTTGGGCTTGTATTTCCGGCCCCTTTTACTTTTCAGCTCTTCTTTTTGTACTTAGTGTTTTACTTCCGCTTTACTCTGTGGTGCTTGTTTTCTTTATAAAGGCAATGCCTTCCCAGTTATCGGGATTTTACGCCTTTGGTGCTAGTCGCCAACCCCTGGCCTATGGAAGGCGGGCTTGGGGTAGTCACGGCACGGGCCCCGAGGACGGGTCGTGACAAATTGGTATCAGAGGAGTTCGGTTCTACCGCAGAACTTATAACTCTGATCTTTCTTTCTGTGAAGCGATAGTTTTAAGAGTACCGAGTGTGGTTTTCAGTTCAGGGAGTCCAGTGTTGGTGCGGGCGGCCGACGTATCCATACACCAGGACCCTGACAACTGATTTCCGACTTTGTGCACGAAAACACTTATTGCGTGTGTGTTTTCAAAAAAAAATTTTCCCCTTAAAACAGCTCAAACCAGGTCAGCTCACCAGGTATAATCGTTTGATCGTGTTACGTTGTTTCTTTCAGGATGTCTTTTCTCAGACGACCAGCTAGAGCCCGGAGGGATGAGCGTGCTGACAGTCTGTCGAGCGACGAGGCCTCGGTGCAGGGCCCTTTGTCAGCAGTGGCACCGGCGGTAGCTCTACCCGCCGAGCCCCCGATGCTTCCAGCAGCAGCCGCTGACGATGAACGTCGCCTCAGCGCACTGCATGAGTTTCAGCGCCAGCGACCGCCCAGGTTTCGCGGGGAGACGGATCCCCAGGCTGCAGAGGACTGGCTGGAGGCAGTGGTACGAGTGTTTAGGCTAGTGAGGACACCGGCAGACCTCATGGTGATCCTCGCTGCGAGCCTACTACACGCAGCAGCAGGTAGGTGGTGGAGCCACTTGTTCCAGTTTTGCGATGAGATGGACTTCGCATGGGAAGACTTCGAGACCTTCTTCAGGGTGGAGTTTGTGCCAGTATCTCTACACCCCGAGCGTGTACAGGAGATTCTGCCTTTGCCGCGTGTTTTTCGATCAGAAGCCGAGTCATCTGTGGGCAGTAGACAGATGATGCAGAGGTCCAGGAGGACCAGACGAGCAGTTGGGCGATCTCGGGTTTTAGGACCGGTGGTGCGGGGCACCCGAGGTGGGGACAGAGCCAGGCGTGCCAGAAACGGACAATGTTACTCGTGCGGTGGAAAGGGGCACCTGGCACGTGACTGTCCGACTCCTCGTACAGTTGATCCATAGGCTTTTGAGGAGCCACCGAGGTTGAGGCAGCGACAAATGCTGGAGCTCTGGGAGCAGGTGGACAGGGGAGGAACTAGTGGATACGTCTTTTGTACTTCTAGTTCCATGTTGATGTTGCTTTTGTGTAGCGTCTTGTATTATGAGCTGCAATAATAAAAAGACGCATTCTTTTGTGATGTTTTCCTTCCTGTCCTCTTTTGTGATGTTACTAAGAGGTTCCAGTTGACTGTTGACTTGACCCTCACTTGTGAGACATCTACTGGAGGAGACCAGTTACCACACACTGATGCCGACAGTGTGACTCAACCCTTGGAGGCGAGAGTAACGGTTGGATCTCTTAGTAATAGCGTCGAGGCCTTACGAAGTCATCCTTGGTATGGATTAATATCATCCATGTTAGGATTGACTGTTTCAGGCAAAGAATGTGGTTCATCTAGGGGATGAGACCAGGTTTCTCTTATCGGCAAAGAAGAAATCTCGCAGCTCTTATGGGACCAGAGATGGTCCAGGCCACGTCAGAAGAGGTCCATGTCATCCAGGAGCGGATGAGGGCAACACAGAGCCGGCAGAAGTCATACGCTGACAGGAGGCGGAGGCCACTAGAGTTCGAGGGTGGTGACCACGTCCTCTTGCGGGTCTCACCTCGACGTGGTATTCGGAGATTTGGCCGAGGCGACAAATTATCTCCGCGCTTCATCGGACCCTTCCAGGTCCTCTACAGGATTGGTGAGGTGGCTTATCGCCTGGCTCTACCACCTCAGTTGCACCGGGTGCACGACGTCTTCCACGTGTCTCAGTTGAGGAGATACGTGCACGACCCGACGCACATCTTTGACGATGGGGCGACTTTTTTGGAGGTCCCGGTGGAGATAGAGGATCGACAGGAGCGGGTCCTACATGGGCGATCGATTCCTCTTGTGCGCAACAGATGGCGGCACGAGAATCTCTAGGAGAGCACATGGGAGCGGGAGGCTCAGATGCGTGCTCAGTACCCTCTTTTGTTTCCCTAGTTTTTGATGTAGCTTTACGGGGACGTAAAGCCCTGAGGTGGGAGTAATGTAAAGACCCGTAAAATTCAAGGAAAATTTTTTCTTAATTTTCTTTAGAATTTTACAAGAGCGCGGTTTCAGACGGCACCTGATTCCGAGGCCCGGAGTGCCCAGAATTAATTTCCGAAGTTTGGCTCGGGTACGTTCAGTGAACGAACAAGCGGGAATTCCTAACTTTTGATCCGGTGCTCGGAATTGAAATCCGAGGGCACCGATGAACTCGCAGCGCCGATATTCGCTTAAAGAGACCTTTTCGGGAGTTGCGTTTGTTGCGGGTTGAGAGTATCGTTTTGGGGTTTTTAGTTTGAGTTAAATAAAATTGTGTAGAACAATTTTATTTTTAACTTGTTAAAACCTATCTAAGGAGGTTGGGAGTGGGACCCACACCCACTTAACCTCCCTTGGGAGGATTAAGTGTGGTGGGGCCCACACGAACCCACACCTTTTCAACTCCCCACTCTCCCTCTTAATGGCTTGATAACTTAACTTCTTTTTAATTATACAACTCTTGTATATTAAATAAGTGAGTTAATTTTGGGGTTAGCCATTTTGAATTTCAAACTTTTGAAATTCTTTTATGTTTTGTAATAATAAAATAAGATGTTATCTTATTTTATTTTGGGTTGATCGTTTGTCTTCTTGAGAGGTGGAGAGCTCCTCTTCTTCTTCTTCAACCTCAACGAAGAACGCGAAGAACGTCGTTCTTCAACGAAGAACTTCTCCGCCGAAGAACACGATCCATCCGCGACGCCGTATCCGCGACGCGACGTTCTTCTTCCGCGTCATCCCTTCCGCGTCGGTTTTCCGCGACGAATGCCTTCGACAACAACTCTTCCTCCGACGTCAAAGGAATCGACACCGATTTTCCACGACTCCATCAACCTGCGACTATCGAGGTAAGGGTTCTTGAGTTCGATGTTACCTTTTATTTGACTTTCCGCAAGACTTGACGAGGAACGCTCTTTTTCCGACGAAGAACGCCGCTCCGCTCTTCTTCGTCTTCGGTGTCAACGAGAGAGAACACCGCACCTTCCTCGGAAAAAGCTTCGTCGGCGTACAAGGATTCGCCAACGACGTGCTTCTTCGGACGCGCCTCTTCGTCAACGGATTTGACGAACGACGACCGCGATGCCCGACTTCCGCGACGCCGTCTTCCGCGGACATAGTCGAATCCTCGATCTTGTACCCAAGGTAGGGGTGGTTGATTTAATATTTAATTATTTCATTCTTCTCGTGGTTCGTATAACTAACATGGGATGTTGATTATTTTAAGATGCGTTATTAATTTAACGTGAGGGGGGCCGGTCCGTACGAACACGACCGAACCCCTCCAACATTCTTGTTGTTCTTGCGGGTGGAAGCAAGTGGCGTGGTGCCGTCGCACCACGCGGATGAATGTGCGTTTAATTTTACGCAACGCCGTCGCGTTACGCCAAGGAGAATCTTCAAGAACGCGACGCCGTCGCGCCGCGTTGGAAGGAATCATGGCACGGCGAAAGGGGCGCGGTGCCGTCGCACCGCGCCGGACGACGAATACCGCGGCCGGTTCCGGGCCGCGGCGGGACGTGGAGACCGCGGCCGGTTCCGGGCCGCGGCGGGACGAGAAGACCGCGGCCGGTTCCGGGCCGCGGCGGAAGAAGAGACCGGCGGCCGGGCCGCCGGCGTCGGAAGCCGAAGGGGGACCGGAAATTCCGGTCCCGTTAGAGAAAAACCGGCCGGCCAGCTGGCCGGCCGGATACCATTAAAACCGGGGAATTTAATTCCCCGGCCACTTAAATAAAACCCCCTCTTTAAGAGAGGGGGGGCGGTTCAATTAAAGGAGGGGGGGGGGGCAAAGCCCCCCCGGTTTTTATCCAGCCGGCCCCCACTTGCGGGGGCCGTTTCTTTTGCAAGGCATGGCTTATAGCCGTGCTGCCTTGTGAAACGCGGGGCTTAGCCCCGCGTGCCTCCCGCCGCCGCCACGCGGCCCGCCGCCGCCACGCGGCCCGCCGCCGCCGCCACGCGGCCCGCCGCCGCCACGCGGCCCGGCGCCGCCGCCAGGCGGCCAGCCGCCGCCGCCGTCCGCCGCCGCCGCCTGCCGCCGCCGCGCCGCCGCCCGGTGCCGCCGTCCGCCGCCGCCGGCCGCCGCGCCGTCCAGAAGGGGGGGGGGGGGGGGGTCGGACCGGGTCGGCCCGGACCCGGACCCCCCGTTTCGGACCAGATTCGGTTCTTGGCTCATAACTTGAGCCTCGGACCTCCGAATGACGAACCGTCTGCGGTAACGCGATCCTTGGATCGAGACGGTCGTTTCGGTATATCGCACTCAAGGTTTCGGGTTACTTTGAGTTCGGCCGGGTTGGTTCGTTCACGAAACCAACCGGGCCTTCGGAGCGGAAACGCTCATATCTTGAGCTACGGACGTCCGATTGACGTGCCGTCAGTCGCGTAATGTTCCTCTTAGTGAGACGGATCTTTTGGCATACTCCGCCCGAGGTTTGGACGCAGGTGGAGTACGGTCGGGTTGGTTTTTCCTTAAAAACCAACCGAGCCCCGGAGACGAAAATTCCAATAACTCACAGACCGGGCGTCCGATTGACGCGCCGTCTGTTTCGTTGACTTCCTCTTGATGAGAAGGAACTTTTGACATACTCCGCCCGAGTTTTGGATTCAGTCGGAGTATGGCCGGGTTGGATTGTTCCCGAAATCCAACCGGGCCCCTGGAACGGGAAAGCTGATATCTTTCAGACAGGACGTCCGCTTGTCGAGCCGTCAGCGGCGTTGGTGGTTACGTTGAGTAACGGTCCCTTTGAGTTTACCCTATGGGAGTTCGGGGTACAGTTGAGATACGGCCGGGATTGGTTCGCACTCGAAACCAACCGGGCCCCTGGGACGAGAAGGCTAATAACTCACAGACCGGGCGTCCGATCGACGCGCCGTCTGTTGCGTTGAGACCCCTGTGACGAGACGGACCTTTGAGACACTTCTTCGTGGGACTTTGAGATACTTGGAGTATCGACCAGTAGCTCGTGGAGCGGACCCTCCCGGAGACGAGCGTGCAGAGTACGGAGACCGTGTAGCTGGCTGAGACCTGACGACTGCTTGACCGACTCGACTTGGAGTGAGTCGACTAGCCCAGTGGACGGAGCACTACTTTCTGAGGTGCAGACCCATGGCAGACGGAGCACTACCTGAGTGACAGTGCAGACCCGCGGTGCTCGTCCGGAGAGTACCTCAGCAGGCTACTAGGGGGTGTGCACTTCGGAGTTTGGGTGACATACCTCGGCGGGAAGCACTACTGTGTTTGGGTGGCTGGCCCGCAGTACTCGACAGGAGGAGTACTTCAGCAGTCTTAGGTTAGTGAGCAGTACCTCGGAGTCGTGACAGGACCACTGCACACTCCAGAGACGGAGCTCTTCAGCAGTTACGGTTTCGATAATGAAAATCCTGGTTTGAGCTGAGACTTTTGACCCTGTGTTACTTTATGATTGAGATGGGTCACTTGCTAACTTTGGTATATGTATGGGAATATACCCGGGTAGTGGTTATCCGTCGATTTCAAAATTCTTGTGTTTCCTCATGATTGAGATGGGTTACTTGATAACTTAGGTATATGTATGGGCATATACCTAAGTAGAGTTTATCTGTTGAGATCTTCTTGTGTTTATCCTTGTTGGTTTTTGTGAGACCTTGAGGGTCTCGGGGTCCCTACTGAGTATCGTTATACTCACCCCTGCACGGGCTATGCCCGCACCTCGTTGTGTTGGTTGCAGACGACGGCCAGTACTGGCAGAGGCCGAGTGTTCGAGGACTGGACGGTACCTGGAGGTGGACTATACGACGAGGCGGTACCCAGAGGCAGACCACTGGGCGGGTCATACTTGGAGCAGACGGTGGGACCCGAGGAGCAGAAGAGCTATCTGTACCCACCCTTCAGGTGGGATTTCCAGTGGACATCTCAGCGTAGCAGCTTTACTTTTCAGTCGTTGTTTTCCCTTTCGAGTTGTACTTTACAGTTGGGCTTGTATTTCCAGCCCCTTTTACTTTTCACCTCTTCTTTTTGTACTTAGTGTTTTACTTCCGCTTGTACTCTGTGGTGCTTGTTTTCTTTATAAAGGCAATGCCTTCCCAGTTATCGGGATTTTACGCCTTTGGTGCTATTCGCCAACCCCTGGCCTTTGGAAGGCGGGCTTGGGGTAGTCACGGCACGGGCCCCGAGGACGGGTCGTGACAAATTGGTATCAGAGGAGTTCGGTTCTACCGCAGAACTTATAACTCTGATCTTTCTTTCTGTGAAGCGATAGTGTTAAGAGTACCGAGTGTGGTTTTCAGTTCAGGGAGTCCAGTGTTGGTGCGGGCGGCCGACGTATCCATACACCAGGACCCTGACAACTGATTTCCGACTTTGTGCACGAAAACACTTATTGCGTGTGTGTTTTCAAAATTTTTTTTTTCCCCTTAAAACAGCTCAAACCAGGTCAGCTCACCAGGTATAATCGTTTGATCGTGTTACGTTGTTTCTTTCAGGATGTCTTTTCTCAGACGACCAGCTAGAGCCCGGAGGGATGAGCGTGCTGACAGTCTGTCGAGCGACGAGGCCTCGGTGCAGGGCCCTTTGTCAGCAGTGGCACCGGCGGTAGCTCTACCCGCCGAGCCCCCGATGCTTCCAGCAGCAGCCGCTGACGATGCACGTCGCCTCAGCGCACTGCATGAGTTTCAGCGCCAGCGACCGCCCAGGTTTCGCGGGGAGACGGATCCCCAGGCTGCAGAGGAATGGCTGGAGGCAGTGGTACGAGTGTTTAGGCTAGTGAGGACACCAGCAGACCTCATGGTGATCCTCGCTGCGAGCCTACTACACGCAGCAGCAGGTAGGTGGTGGAGCCACTTGTTCCAGTTTTGCGATGAGATGGACTTCGCATGGGAAGACTTCGAGACCTTCTTCAGGGTGGAGTTTGTGCCAGTATCTCTACACCCCGAGCGTGTACAGGAGATTCTGCCTTTGCCGCGTGTTTTTCGATCAGAAGCCGAGTCATCTGTGGGCAGTAGACAGATGATGCAGAGGTCCAGGAGGACCAGACGAGCAGTTGGGCGATCTCGGGTTTTAGGACCGGTGGTGCGGGGCACCCGAGGTGGGGACAGAGCCAGGCGTGCCAGAAACGGACAATGTTACTCGTGCGGTGGAAAGGGGCACCTGGCACGTGACTGTCCGACTCCTCGTACAGTTGATCCATAGGCTTTTGAGGAGCCACCGAGGTTGAGGCAGCGACAAATGCTGGAGCTCTGGGAGCAGGTGGACAGGGGAGGAACTAGTGGATACGTCTTTTGTACTTCTAGTTCCATGTTGATGTTGCTTTTGTGTAGCGTCTTGTATTATGAGCTGCAATAATAAAAAGACGCATTCTTTTGTGATGTTTTCCTTCCTGTCCTCTTTTGTGATGTTACTAAGAGGTTCCAGTTGACTGTTGACTTGACCCTCACTTGTGAGACATCTACTGGAGGAGACCAGTTACCACACACTGATGCCGACAGTGTGACTCAACCCTTGGAGGCGAGAGTAACGGTTGGATCTCTTAGTAATAGCGTCGAGGCCTTACGACGTCATCCTTGGTATGGATTAATATCATCCATGTTAGGATTGACTGTTTTAGGCAAAGAATGTGGTTCATCTAGGGGATGAGACCAGTTTTCTCTTATCGGCAAAGAAGAAATCTCGCAGCTCTTATGGGACCAGAGATGGTCCAGGCCACGTCAGAAGAGGTCCATGTCATCCAGGAGCGGATGAGGGCAACACAGAGCCGGCAGAAGTCATACGCTGACAGGAGGCGGAGGCCACTAGAGTTCGAGGGTGGTGACCACGTCCTCTTGTGGGTCTCACCTCGACGTGGTATTCGGAGATTTGGCCGAGGCGACAAATTATCTCCGCGCTTCATCGGACCCTTCCAGGTCCTCTACAGGATTGGTGAGGTGGCTTATCGCCTGGCTCTACCACCTCAGTTGCACCGGGTGCACGATGTCTTCCACGTGTCTCAGTTGAGGAGATACGTGCACGACCCGACGCATATATTTGACGATGGGGCGACTTTTTTGGAGGTCCCGGTGGAGATAGAGGATCGACAGGAGCGGGTCCTACATGGGCGATCGATTCCTCTTGTGCGCAACAGATGGCGGCACGAGAATCTCCAGGAGAGCACATGGGAGCGGGAGGCTCAGATGCGTGCTCAGTACCCTCTTTTGTTTCCCTAGTTTTTGATGTAGCTTTACGGGGACGTAAAGCCCTGAGGTGGGAGTAATGTAAAGACCCGTAAAATTCAAGGAAAATTTTTTCTTAATTTTCTTTAGAATTTTACAAGAGCGCGGTTTCAGACGGCACCTGATTCCGAGGCCCGGAGTGCCCAGAATTAATTTCCGAAGTTTGGCTCGGGTACGTTCAGTGAACGAACGAGCGGGAATTCCTAACTTTTGATCCGGTGCTCGGAATTGAAATCCGAGGGCACCGATGAACTCGCAGCGCCAATATTCGCTTAAAGAGACCTTTTCGGGAGTTGCGTTTGTTGCGGGTTGAGAGTATCGTTTTGGGGTTTTTAGTTTGAGTTAAATAAAATTGTGTAGAACAATTTTATTTTTAACTTGTTAAAACCTATCTAAGGAGGTTGGGAGTGGGACCCACACCCACTTAACCTCCCTTGGGAGGATTAAGTGTGGTGGGGCCCACACGAACCCACACCTTTTCAACTCCCCACTCTCCCTCTTAATGGCTTGATAACTTAACTTCTTTTTAATTATACAACTCTTGTATATTAAATAAGTGAGTTAATTTTGGGGTTAGCCATTTTGAATTTCAAACTTTTGAAATTCTTTTATGTTTTGTAATAATAAAATAAGATGTTATCTTATTTTATTTTGGGTTGATCGTTTGTCTTCTTGAGAGGTGGAGAGCTCCTCTTCTTCTTCTTCAACCTCAACGAAGAACGCGAAGAACGTCGTTCTTCAACGAAGAACTTCTCCGCCGAAGAACACGATCCATCCGCGACGCCGTATCCGCGACGCGACGTTCTTCTTCCGCGTCATCCCTTCCGCGTCGGTTTTCCGCGACGAACGCCTTCGACAACAACTCTTCCTCCGACGTCAAAGGAATCGACACCGATTTTCCACGACTCCGTTAACGTGCGACTATCGAGGTAAGGGTTCTTGAGTTCGATGTTACCTTTTATTTGACTTTCCGCAAGACTTGACGAGGAACGCTCTTTTTCCGACGAAGAACGCCGCTCCGCTCTTCTTCGTCTTCGGTGTCAACGAGAGATAACACCGCACCTTCCTCGGAAAAAGCTTCGTCGGCGTACAAGGATTCGCCAACGACGTGCTTCTTCGGACGCGCCTCTTCGTCAACGGATTTGACGAACGACGACCGCGACGCCCGACTTCCGCGACGCCGTCTTCCGCGGACATAGTCGAATCCTCGATCTTGTACCCAAGGTAGGGGTGGTTGATTTAATATTTAATTATTTCATTCTTCTCGTGGTTCGTATAACTAACATGGGATGTTGATTATTTTAAGATGCGTTATTAATTTAACGTGAGGGGGGCCGGTCCGTACGAACACGACCGAACCCCTCCAACATTCTTGTTGTTCTTGCGGGTGGAAGCAAGTGGCGTGGTGCCGTCGCACCACGCGGATGAATGTGCGTTTAATTTTACGCAACGCCGTCGCGTTACGCCAAGGAGAATCTTCAAGAACGTGACGCCGTCGCGCCGCGTTGGAAGGAATCATGGCACGGCGAAAGGGGCGCGGTGCCGTCGCACCGCGCCGGACGACGAATACCGCGGCCGGTTCCGGGCCGCGGCGGGACGTGGAGACCGCGGCCGGTTCCGGGCCGCGGCGGGACGAGAAGACCGCGGCCGGTTCCGGGCCGCGGCGGAAGAAGAGACCGGCGGCCGGGCCGCCGGCGTCGGAAGCCGAAGGGGGACCGGAAATTCCGGTCCCGTTAGAGAAAAACCGGTCGGCCAGCTGGCCGGCCGGATACCATTAAAACCGGGGAATTTAATTCCCCGGCCACTTAAATAAAACCCCCTCTTTAAGAGAGGGGGGGCGGTTCAATTAAAGGAGGGGGGGGGGGGGGGCAAAGCCCCCCCGGTTTTTATCCAGCCGGCCCCCACTTGCGGGGGCCGTTTCTTTTGCAAGGCACGGCTTATAGCCGTGCTGCCTTGTGAAACGCGGGGCTTAGCCCCGCGTGCCTCCCGCCGCCGCCACGCGGCCCGCCGCCGCCACGCGGCCCGCCGCCGCCGCCGCCGCCACGCCGCCGCCACGCCGCCACGCCGCCGCCACGCCGCCGCCGCCGCCACGCGGCCCGCCGCCGCCGCCACGCGGCCCGCCGCCGCCGCCGTCCGCCGCCGCCGTCTGCCGCCGCCGCGCCGCCGCCCGGCGCCGCCGTCCGCCGCCGCCAGCCGCCGCGCCGTCCAGAAGGGGGGGGGGGGGGGGTCGGGCCGGGTCGGCCCGGACCCGGACCCCCCGTTTCGGACCAGATTCGGTTCTTGGCTCATAACTTGAGCCTCGGACCTCCGAATGACGAACCGTCTACGGCAACGCGATCCTTGGATCGAGACGGTCGTTGCGGTATATCACACTCAAGGTTTCGGGTTACTTTGAGTTCGGCCGGGTTGGTTCGTTCACGAAACCAACCGGGCCTTCGGAGCGGAAACGCTCATATCTTGAGCTACGGACGTCCGATTGACGTGCCGTCAGTCGCGTAATGTTCCTCTTAGTGAGACGGATCTTTTGGCATACTCCACCCGAGGTTTGGACGCAGGTGGAGTACGGTCGGGTTGGTTTTTCCTTAAAAACCAACCGGGCCCCGGAGACGAAAATTCCAATAACTCACAGACCGGGCGTCCGATTGACGCGCCGTCTGTTTCGTTGACTTCCTCTTGATGAGACGGAACTTTTGACATACTCCGCCCGAGTTTTGGATGCAGTCGGATTATGGCCGGGTTGGATTGTTCCCGAAATCCAACCGGGCCCCTGGAACGGGAAAGCTGATATCTTTCAGACAGGACGTCCGCTTGTCGAGCCGTCAGCGGCGTTGGTGGTTACGTTGAGTAACGGTCCCTTTGAGTTTACCCTATGGGAGTTCGGGGTACAGTTGAGATACGGCCGAGATTGGTTCGCACTCGAAACCAACCGGGCCCCTGGGACGAGAAGGCTAATAACTCACAGACCGGGCGTCCGATCGACGCGCCGTCTGTTGCGTTGAGACCCCTGTGACGAGACGGACCTTTGAGACACTTCTTCGTGGGACTTTGAGATACTTGGAGTATCGACCAGTAGCTCGTGGAGCGGACCCTCCCGGAGACGAGCGTGCAGAGTACGGAGACCGTGTAGCTGGCTGAGACCTGACGACTGCTTGACCGACTCGACTTGGAGTGAGTCGACTAGCCCAGTGGACGGAGCACTACTTTCTGAGGTGCAGACCCATGGCAGACGGAGCACTACCTGAGTGACAGTGCAGACCCGCGGTGCTCGTCCGGAGAGTACCTCAGCAGGCTACTAGGGGGTGTGCACTTCGGAGTTTGGGTGACATACCTCGGCGGGAAGCACTACTGTGTTTGGGTGGCTGGCCCGCAGTACTCGACAGGAGGAGTACTTCAGCAGTCTTAGGTTAGTGAGCAGTACCTCGGAGTCATGACAGGACCACTGCACACTCCAGAGACGGAGCTCTTCAGCAGTTACGGTTTCGATAATGAAAATCCTGGTTTGAGCTGAGACTTTTGACCCTGTGTTACTTTATGATTGAGATGGGTCACTTGCTAACTTTGGTATATGTATGGGCATATACCCGAGTAGTGGTTATCCGTCGATTTCAAAATTCTTGTGTTTCCTCATGATTGAGATGGGTTACTTGATAACTTAGGTATATGTATGGGCATATACCTAAGTAGAGTTTATCTGTTGAGATCTTCTTGTGTTTATCCTTGTTGGTTTTTGTGAGACCTTGAGGGTCTCGGGGTCCCTACTGAGTATCGTTATACTCACACCTGCACGGGCTATGCCCGCACCTCGTTGTGTTGGTTGCAGACGACGGCCAGTACTGGCAGAGGCCGAGTGTTCGAGGACTGGACGGTACCTGGAGGTGGACTATACGACGAGGCGGTACCCAGAGGCAGACCACTGGGCGGGTCATACTTGGAGCAGACGGTGGGACCCGAGGAGCAGAAGAGCTATCTGTACCCACCCTTCAGGTGGGATTTCCAGTGGACATCTCAGCGTAGCAGCTTTACTTTTCAGTCGCTGTTTTCCCTTTCGAGTTGTACTTTACAGTTGGGCTTGTATTTCCAGCCCCTTTTACTTTTCAGCTCTTCTTTTTGTACTTAGTGTTTTACTTCCGCTTGTACTCTGTGGTGCTTGTTTTCTTTATAAAGGCAATGCCTTCCCAGTTATCGGGATTTTACGCCTTTGGTGCTAGTCGCCAACCCCTGGCCTATGGAAGGCGGGCTTGGGGTAGTCACGGCACGGGCCCCGAGGACGGGTCGTGACAGAATAAATAAGTACATACCTATTAAAATAATGTTTTATGGTAATTCAGGTAGTCACCATATTATAATAGAATACATAGTGAAGGTATTCACATTTTCTTTTGTTATAAAAGAGATCTTCATTATGTTATGTTGATATTCCTTATAAATTTTTGGACTATGTGTTTGGACACAAGTATTTTGGATAAGTATAAAGGTTAGAATATATTATGTTGGTCATTGGAAACTATTTTTTGGGTTAAAATATTTCATAAGATTATATTTGGATTGTTATAAAAAGGACAACCCAGAGGTTGGGTGACAACCTGTCACATCCAGAAAGTTTTTGAGACTTGAACTCACAACTGAAGGGTGATAATGGTGCATCACCTACCACTAGCCTACGTGATGTCCTAGTTTGTAAAATGTAGTTGTTTTTCTAGACATATGAAATATAAATTTATTTTATGGAAACCTGTACTACTAGGTTAAATAGAATATTTTTGAGTTCTATTATATTTTGGATGGAAATATGATTTTGTGGTAGAAATTAGTTAAAGGACTGAACTCTACTTGTCAAGTATTCTTTTTTTATAGTTCTATGAATAAAGTAATTCATAAAATTTATGGAAAGGGTCTTAAAACCAAAAATATGTTATCTTAATAACTTATGTTTTGTTTAACAAATGATATTTTAAATAATCATAGATTTATGTCTTTGAGGCCTTCAATTTTCCATTTGTTGTTTTATTGTTTGTGATTGATGACCTCAATAAATCCATGTAAATATTTAAATTTATCCTCTAATTATGTGTCTTTGATTGACACCAACATTCCCCTTTTCAAAATCATAATTTTGTGGTGACTTTTTCATTTCCCTTTCCAACTAATTAAGACTCAATTTTATTAACCCTATTTACGATGTTGGATTTCAACAAAGGTATTTTCTATTTTCAAACTTTTATTTTCAATGAAAAATTTTTAATTGTGTGGATGAAATTTTTTGAAGGAGTGGAGAATGTAACAGCCCAAGATTTCATAGTACGCTATCTCTTTAATGTAATTTAATAGCTTATATTGCATGCAACATCGAATTGGCTTGCGTTATAAGCAATATTGAGTTTGTGTGAAACAACACGTTAGTATTATAATTATTTAAATGACATATTTATTTATTAATTAAATATTGTGACATGAATAGTAAAAAAATTAAATGTTATTTTTTGTGTTCATAATGAAATGTATATGTTTTGTTAAAATAATTATATATTTTAAAAAACTATTTTCTTAAAAAGACCACTTTTTATGCCTTTTTGTGAACAAGAATAAAATTAATTTTAGACACTACTAAGTATATAAGTTGGTAAAATATACTTTATTTTTGAATTAATAATATCAAAATTATCTTAGGCTGAATTTTTGGTATTTTTCCGAAAACAATCCATTTTGGATGAATAGTAAAAATACTACATTATACATAAAAACAGACTTTTTATTTAAATATTTATTTTTAATTTAAATTTATTTTAATGTAATAATATAAATAATACCTATATTAGTCCAATTTAATTCATTGGAGTCATTTTATAATAATATTAGATATATTGATATTTATTGATCTTTTTTTCGCCTTTTACCCACCTTCTATGTACATTTGAAAATTGGATAAAAAGTGATTTTACCACTTCTGTGAATTGAATTTCAAAAATCCAATATATATGGTTGAAATCTGTAAGTAAAATTTGGTTAAATCTGATGAAAATAATTTTTGTTGAATAGTTTATTTTGAATTTTATTTTCCATGATTAAGGGTAAATAAGGTACTTAAAGGTAAAAATAATATTATAATAATATAAACATACCCCAACAAATGTACTAATTATATTTGATATTTTTTTGACTGAAATCAACTATATGATTAAAATTTTATCATTTTTGATTCCCTTGGGGTAGATTAGTAAATTTATTATATTTTATTTAAAGAAAAGTTGAAAGTGATAAATTCAAATTTTAATAACTAAGACAATCTTAAAATAGGGTTATCCATAAGATAAATTAATGTATAAATATTAATTAAAAATATAAATATATTTTCTATATCATAGTATTTTCTTTATAATTTTTTCACATTAAATATTAAAATTTATTTATGACACAATGATGATGCAGTAATTACCTTATTAATGAAAGATTAAAATAATTGATATTATAAATATTATAATTAATGTAAATTGAAACTTTTTTTGGTATACCCAAATTTTAGAGTTGAATATTACATGTTAGGGTTGATTAAATTTATTTTTTATGTAATCAAGTTTTTATGACTTTAACAAAAAACCAAATGCTAAATTGTGTCAAAATTGACATAAATGTGTTTTTAAAACAAATATTATTTTATTAAATGATATAATATTCCTAAAAATATAAAATATAGAATATGGACATAAATTTTTTTGATATTTAAATTTTTAACAACTTGAGGTTCTCTTGTAATTTTATAGTAATTTTATTATCAATATAGTATAAGAATACAGGAAGACATCGTAAGAGTTAAACTATTTAACTGAGGGTTAAATCTAAATTATATGGTTAATATAGTGACATAAAATTGTCTAAAACCTATTTATTGAGAATATTTAGACCCATATATTCCTTATACTAGAAATAATTCCATTATTATCAATTAAAAACTGAAAAAAATTTGTAATAAAATAATATTTCATACTCTTCCAAAAGTGGCCCTCACCTCTCTTATAAAAGGGAACTTCTCCTTCTCTCAAATTCACACATCAAAATCCATTTATCTTGGCCAAAACCTACTCAAATATCCTTCTATATACCCTCAATTGAACCATTAATCCTTTCTTTGATCATAAATCCAACATATGGAGCCCTTTTTTTAAAATCAAATGAAGGCACCCGAAGAAGAGGTAACTATTTTATCACCTCTTTCAAAGTTCTTTTTTTATTATACTTCTCATATCATGGTTATTTTCATAATAAAATAATAAATCTAGTAACTTATACATACTCAGATGTTATTATAAATACAGTACAACCATATTCATTAATCTATCCATCCTATAAATGAACGAGTCACCAAAAGTGCCTACGTACGACTTACCGTCTCCACGACGTGATGAGATTCATCTTTAATGATCACCCTTCAAGATAATGTATAAAAATATATATATTGAATAATTATAAGGTATGTGATATATTATTTCTACTAGAATAATAATTTTTTTAGATAAATATATTTTGATTACTTACTTTTATACTATAAGATAAGAAAACGGAAACAACGTTCATGCATACGTACAGACTACCATCTTCATGAACGGTGTTTCCATTACATATATCTATCAATTATACATATTTATATTTTGAATATATATTATAAATAGGTCATTTTTTATATACTATATGTATGTAATTCATGATCTATGTGATGTGATGAAGAATTACATGTTAAACCACATACAATAAAGAAATCAATTATTACAAAAAATGTTCATTTAACATAAAAATTATTATATAATGTGATGTATAAATTAATAAATGAATAATATATTATATGATAAATATTAATATGGTTCTTTTATAATTGAATAATATACTATTGTCATTATACAAGAGGTTAAATGTACCCTCGGCTAAAGGAATGTACAAGGTAAGGGTTAATTCTTAAATCTCATTATTATCCAAGATTGTTTATGTGTAAGTAATTATTGGGACATATTTATCATCCATGTCTATGTTTCATAAATAAAAATCCTAATAAATATTTATGGTTTTATAGAAGGTTTTTAAAACTAGATCATCATTTTAAATGTTTAAAATATTTATTTTTCTAAATCTATTTAATTAATGTCCATATTATCAAAATCATTTTAAGGAGTTTTCTATGTACATGGTTGTTTAAAAAATTTAATTCCTTTCAAAATTTCCAGCATGGTATGGGAAATGTTGATTCAAAAAAGCTTTTAAATGACTTCCGTTATAAATGTGTAGCTTTTAAATGATTTCACAAAAAATGATATTTCTCTCAGATAGTTTTACTGATAATTTTTAACTAGATCGACATCTTATACTAGATATTATTATTGATTGAGGTTGATTTAGTATAATAAAGTCTTCCATATTGTATTGAATGATCAATTATATGTTTGACTATAGATGCGATATTTTTATACAATTCATGTTTTATGATTAAAGTATTCAATTTCTTATGTTAGTTTTAATACAAATGTTAATGTTATTTTTCAACATTTTCATATGGGAAATGCATTAAATTTTGTAAGTAATTGGTGGGGACCGCTATAGCAGCTCGATGCATTGGTATGTCTCCTAAGACCCACTAGTGTCTTGGCACAAGGCCTTGAAAAAATTTACATTTAGGGTCTTGGAATAAGGCTTTGACTTTGTGGTTAAGACATTAAACATTATGCATCCCATCATTATGAGATTAGTTATTAATGTTACAAGTGATTATTTGACTAATAGAATATCAATGTGAATAATTAAATGGATTTTTTTTATTTATATTTTACATATTATGGTGAATTTTATGTTTAATGGTATTTTATTTCAATATTATACCTTGCCATAATTGTTTATGATAATTTATGATAGTTTCTACTATATTTCTTATCCTTACTAAGCATTTGATATAAACCCCTTTTTATGTTTTATTTTACATGGATTATGAGATGTCTATAATGATTTATATAAAGGGTTATACTAGAAGAATAATGGTGTTCTCAAATTATTATCTAGGTTGTATTTTATTTTATCAATTGTAATGTAAAGTTTATTTATGTAAACTATTTTCTAAGACTGCTAAACTAATCGGTCCTCTAGGACTTGATTCCTTGTAATCATGAAAATTTATTAAAATAATGCACTGTATATAGCCTAACTGGGGTCGTGGTGTTACAATTATCAAGGATGTTAGAACATGTACGTAAAAATTCAACAATTAATGTAAAGGAATTTCACCTCACTTATACTTCTGTGAGAAAAATTCCACAATAACCACTTTTTTCTTATATGAGGTGTATATACACACCATGAATATATTTTATGATTATTAATATAGATATTATGGGGATTTAAATATCCATAAGATTCTATTTATTTTATATAGATTATGATTCAAATGTTACCAGGATGGAAAAGGGATATATTTTTTAAATCTCATTTTTTATCAGGATTGTTTATGAATAAGGTTACACTGATTAAATATTATGATATAACTCTCAAGAAACTCAAAAATTTTATTCACCTGTGGTTATTTATTGTCACGACCCGACCTTACCCGGGCTCGCTCCGCAACTACCCCAAGCCCGCCTCCATAGGCCAGGGGCTGGCGACTAGCGCCGAAGGCACAACAACTCGGGGAGGCCTTTGCCTAAGCACCTGTACACACACACACACGCAGCACACTCAATGAAAAAGTGCAGAGTAAAAGAAAATACAAGCAAAGTAAAGGGAAACTGCTATATATAAACCACAGTGTGCATCGACCTCTAACAGTACAGGGTACAAACTAAAAAGAAAAGGGGCAAAACACGTGCCCAACCAAAAAGTGCCACAACCCGGCAACAGGTAAACAAAAGGAAACATCTAACGGGTCTCCCACCTGGAACCTGACCACGACCACCGCACGCGGTCAAAACTCCCAAGCTCCTACACTCCACTGAATTCACGCTCCACCTGTCCGTCGTCTGCAAGGGCACACCAAGTGCGGGCAAAGCCCAAGCAGGGGTGAGTATAAAAATACTCAGTAGGATACCCTGACGGCTCGAGGGAGCAACAAAGGAGGTACCAAAGGCTGAGCAGTAGAGCGAACGAGGAATAGAAAGGAGTACAACCAAGGGTGCAATAAAGGGTAACAGCTCAACCCAATAAGAGAAAGGTAGAAGACTCACCCTAACACAAGGATCTAGGAACGGTGAGAAGGTACACTTCTCGTCGAGCTTTCGCTGCCTATAGCAGGAGAGTAGACTCATCTGACCACGAGAAGCTAGACACGGAATGCACGTGGCATACCCCGCGCGTCTTCGCCTCTCCTGGAAAGAGAGTAGCCAAAACCCAAGGAGTGGGTACTCGTACGAGGTATATACATGTATGCATGCTCTACAAGAAGCCCGAACAAGCTCATAAGGGGATCTCCATCTCGTAGCTCATCCCAAGAAAATGATTCGCCAACAGTCCCAGAAGTAGCCTCCATCGATGCCCAGCATCCCGCACGTCTGCCCCGAACCACAAGCCAAGGGGCTCAAACCACCACACCACAACACTATCCACTTTGGGCGACACTGACTCGCCCGCATGGTTTTAGGTCGCGTCACAAGGAAGCGTCTCGGTGGGGGAAAGTGTCCCTTATACTTGAGAGTTCTAGGGAAAGTCAAACCACGCATCTTCACTGCCCCGCAGCTGAGAGGTCTCCTCAAAATCGAATCCCATCACAACACTGACCCATATAACCAAGGGTCCCGCTCCAGTAATCACGGAGGAAAACCACATGCTTTCCTAGTAGAAAAGACTGATCCTAGAATGCCAACAGGTGTCCCACTTCCCAGCCCTGATGGAGGGTAATTCATAACTAGATATCGGGTGACCCACTGCCCAGCCCTGCTAGAGGGTAAACCCTAATACATCGTCAGGCCACCCACTGCCCAGCCCCGCTAGAGGGAAAACCATAATAAGATGCTGGGTGACCCACAACCCAGCCCTACTGGAGGGTAAACCATAACACATCATCCGGTGACCCACATCCCAGCCCCGCTGAAGGGTAGACCTTAATACATCATCAGGCGACCCACTACCCAGCCCCGCTGGAGGGTAGACCTGGAATAAGTCGACAGGTGACCCACTGCCCAGCCCTGCTGGAGGGTAGACCCTAAGAGGTCGTCGGGTGACCCACGGCCCAGCCTCTACTGGAGGGTGGACCCTAATAGCGTCGGGTGACCCACTGCCCATTCTCTACTGGAGGGTAGACCCTAATAGCATCGGGTGACCCACTGCCCAGTCTCTGCTGGAGGGTAAACCCTAGAAGTCAGTGAGAAACCCACTGCCCAGCCCTGCTGGAGGATAAACCCGAAGTGGTCGATGAGTAACCCACTACCCAGCCCCGCTGGAGGGTAGAACTCAGAATTTCCCTGGCCATCTCCACTGGAGGGAACAACACTGGCCAACCGAACACGGAGTGGGCATCGCGCAACCACCCAATTCCAGCACAACTCACCCAAAGGGGTTCAACACCTATTCCATCACTAGGTGTCCCTAACACCGCTACCGGCAGATCCATTGATAAAAAAACCAGGGGGAGACCACTCAACCCTGCTAGTCAATAAACGAGCATAGAGGGACCCTCTATGTCGCGAGAGGTCAAAGTACACAAAGCAGAACACATCACACACATGGGGCACACACGACGTGTGTCCCCAAGTCAACCCCAACCAAGTGGATGAATGTCTCAGGTACAAACCACACGTACCTCCAAGCGCTCTCGTATACTCCCAGAGTATACCACATCTCCAGCCCAAGGGCTATTGTGCACACGACACCCGATGTCAACGTGAGGGTGTGACGTAACAACTCCACCTCAATGGCCCAGGCACGGCCAACCACAACTTGTGATCCATTTACATCACTCTCCCAAGAGTGCGCGATCATACGCCAAGGGTCCGCTACAAACAAGATAGGGTGAACCACCACTGGAGCACCTTCCATGCTTCCACTGTTAATAAGATCGTGCAAGAGGCTCCGCACAGAAAAATGAATCGCACCGTTGTAATCCTCGCTGAAAAACACACGAGATCGACTACTTACTCACCTCAAACAGATATCCGACGGGAAAGTCACCAACACCGCCTCACGCCCGAACGACGTCCTGTGATCCCGAGCCTCGGCCCCGAAAACAGTCGGGCGCATTGCACCATTACGATCCCCTTGGGAAAACACGTCAAAAACACTAATCACATGAGTGCCATGGATATCCGGAGAAAAAGGTGCATCCCGGCGCACCGCACACGAGCGGTTCCACGTGGGACCCACAACCCTGTCCCAAAACTCAACGAACAGATCACACCATTGCGATCCTCTCGGAATAGCACACAAGATGGACCACTCCCTTGTCCAAAACGGTCGCCCGATGATAAAGATGGAAAATCACCGTCCACGCTCAAACGACCCTCATGGGCCCCGCACCATCGTGCCAAATTAGGGCTGGCAGATTGCACCATTGCAATCCCCCTCGAAAAAACACCCAAAATCGACTGCTCGCACGCCCCGAATGGACGTCCAAGGAAAAAGTCTCTAAAAGCTGCACGCAGCTCAAAAGACAGGACGTGGGGCCCGTACCTCAACTCCG
The DNA here is from genome assembly GCA_963277665.1 of Viscum album. Lineage (NCBI taxonomy): Eukaryota > Viridiplantae > Streptophyta > Magnoliopsida > Santalales > Viscaceae > Viscum > Viscum album. The sequence continues at coordinate 975,429,223 of OY728143.1, forward strand.
GCTTCAGCGCCTGACACCACCCTTGAAAACTTCTCCCTAGCGCCAGGGTCGGAACGCCACTGACGGTGCTCAAAACGGACGTCAGACGCGCCCGCGCCGTCCAAAACAAGATTCCCGGAGAAACGACAATTCGCTTAAAGACGCGTCGCACCTCCGAGGCCCCTCGTTTCTGGAATTAAAAATTCCTAAAACCATCTCAAAATATTCCTCCCAAGTTAAGGGATGCGTCACCACTGACGACATGTGGAACCGACCCCTGGTTTAGGATTTATTAAAATAAATCATTTCCATAATAATAATAATAATATTATTATTATTATTATTATAAACTTGTTTATATATATTTTTTACTTTCTTTATTTTTCTTATTTCCACCGACCGGCCGCTGGCCGGTCGGCCTTCTTCCCTACAGAGACCCGCCACTGGCGGGTCTCTGTTTCCTGAGCAGGGTCGTGCGCCGCGACCCTTGCTTTCGCGTCAACCGGCCGGCACAGCCGGCCGCTGCTACTGCTCGGCGCCGCCAGCGGCTCACGACCCTCGCGCATCGCCCCCGCAGGCTAGCCGACCTCCTCCGCTCCAGTCAGCGCTGACCGCCGGCACCTCACAACCTCGGCCACCGACCTCCGCTCCCCCCTACTACCGAGAAACTCCACCGCCTGCCGTTGGAGCCACCTGCACGCCGCCGCCTCAGCCCTGCGCCGCCGCGACTCGAACTGCCGGAACACCCAAAACCGGCCGGAAACCTAATAAAACGTCGGAAAACAGCCTTAAACCTGCAATCTTCAGCGGATGATTGCGGGGTCCCTGGAACTCGGATTTAAAAACCTAAATAGGCGACGAATAGAGAATAAAATCTACTACAAGATTAGGGGATTTAATTCGACGATCAAACAACAATCGACGCATATAATTGAGGTTGAAATAGGGTTTGGAAATTAAAACGCAACCAAAATCCTCCTACCTCTTGGGTGATGCCCGGAGCTTCATGGGGAGTCCACCGCCACGCCGCGCCTTGTCGGAGCTACTTCGCCAGAGCTGGAGGAGGATAGGGAGGAGCTCCTCCTTACTGCTGTCCTGGTGAGGGAGAGGAAGAGGTCGGGGTGACTTAAGCGTTTAAATAGAAACGCTTAACCACCCGCCCGTCGACTCGAACCCGAACCCTCAACAGGGTCGAGGTTAAACCTCCCTTGGGGTAAACACCACCTCCCGGGCACAATAATGGTCTCATAATTTTAATCCGAGACCCCGTTCAAAAGTTATTAAACATAGCACCCGAGTCCACCAAATTACGAAAACTCCCTTGGGACCATTTTTCACAAACGGCCTGCACCCGTGAAACTTATACCCCTCCTAGGGTAAACAACACGCTCTGAACTCAACGGTGCTCTCAATTTTCCGATCTGAGCCAACATTTAAGAGATTCTGGCGTTTTGCCATTAAACGAATTAATTAATTTATTTAATCCGTTTAACATTCCAGAAGCGGCAGAGGGGTCCAAACATCCCATGCTGACATGTTTTATGTCATTCTTAGGGTTAAAACCCCATTATGGACGCATCCATACACTCGGAACTCTAATCAGGAACTCTGTTTTGGAGTTATCGCATTTATTTGGTGTTTCCAGTGTGAACACACTGAAAATTTAATTCTGGAAACTCCGGGGCTCAGAATAGCACGCCGTCTGAAGTCACTACTTTTGAATATCATCAAGAATATCCCAAAGACTTTATCAGCAAAAACCGGGTTCTTACATTTATAAAAATCATATTTTTTATATTCATATTCCTCCCTTTATGTACTCAAAATTACAAAAAAATATTTAAGGGAAAACCCATCTTTATTTCTCTCATAGGTTGATAACCCTTTTTGTTTCATATCCATGTTTTTTAAAATGTTTTAAAGAATTTTTTAATATTATATAACAATTTATTATAGAAATATTTATCAATGATTGAATTTTTCTTAAATTTTTTAAATGGATATTATTTTAATTTACCGAATGACGTAATTTTTATCATTTAACCCAAAGATTGAAAGTAATTGTTTTAAGTGTATAACATAAAACATATTTTATACCATATTGAAAACCAAATGATTTAAAAAAAAATTATAATATATAAAGTTTTTTTAAAAAAAAATTTTCCATAACTGTTTGCAAAATATTCATATTTTATAGATGTTATTTCAAAATGGAATGGATATTTTTGCAATGAAATAATCCATGTGAACTTTAAAAATCAATTTTTATCTAAGATGACATCTTTTGATGTTATAAAATATTTACTAAGGATATTATAAAATGTTAAAATCCATAATATTCATATTGATGGCTTATTATTATGATGACATTGTGATTATGAAACTGATCTACTTTTCATGGGATAAGATATGATAAATTGATGAAATGATAATAAAAATTGTTTCTTTTCCATCAGTATTTATATGATTAAATGTTTATAAAACTATTTTTTCCATTGGTTATGATATGATGAATTTATAATGATTTTTAAGAAACATTTTTTATTTTTTTCATTATTTTATTTATGGTTATTTTATAATCTAAAAAATTTGTGGATGTTATGTCCAAGTATGATGGTTATGTTATAACCCAAGATGATTATTACATTAAAAAAATGAAATGATTTTACATAAACCTATATGGGTGGGTTTACATATATATATATCCCTATAATGCATTATATAAAGATTAATTTTGAATGAGATAAAAGGCTATGTAGGAGTTTATCCCAAGCCAATTAGAGGGTACAAAGGTTGTTATCTGAAGCCCAAAAATGGGTACATGTGAGGTTATACCAATCCAAATGTTGTTAGATGGGTGTTCAGCCCAATAAAAACATGTTATGAATATATTTTTGGGTAGCCTCGAAATATTATTATCTAGGATTATGTTTATACCAAAATTTATGTCTTTCCCCAATGTTATTCTCTCACAGCTTATGTTACATGATTCCTTTATTATTCATTTCTAATTAACTACCATTTTTTTTATAACACATGTTTATGATTAATGATGTGAAGGATGTGTTTTTTATATTTAATTCTCTTATTCTCATACAATTATACCCATATTATGCTGATATCTCCCTTATTAAAAATTAGTATAAAACAAAATCACCCATTCTTTTGTTTCCATTCCTCATGTTATAAAGAAAGGTATTATGCATGATATAACAACAATGATGTCTAGTTATAATTTTATTATGTATGACATAACTAAGATGGACATAACGACGTTTATAGAGATCCCTAACCTTTTTTCCTGATCACACTAAGCACATTCACATAATGGCCTAAATAATCCAATTAGATTAATTAATTTATTAATTCAGAACCAATTACATTTTATGAGAAACCCTTATGATAATTCCATATGTTTTATTTATTAATGTGGCACAAAAATGCATGTACATGTTATGATGGTTGTGCCAAGATAGTTTTATAATGCATTGGGTTATAATTTCTCTCATGATACATTATGTATGGTATTTTGGAGTAAACCATAATCATTATGGGACTCTATCCACCATGTGAGATCATAAAGGAAGTTTTCCTTTACTCATTTTTATGTCATGATATATGTTTCTTCTAAATTCCTTCATCATAATTATCACATTATTACATGTTTTTTATGCTATGGTTGGTTATTTTTATTCAATATTAATGCCAATTATGTTGTCATGTTATGTCTTCTGACTCATGTGATATTCTTATTTTCCATATTTATTCACTTACTAGGATTTTTATCTCACCCCTTATTTCAATAAATTCCCCATGTTTTACATGTTATTTGTAGGATCACAAATGGAGTTAAGGGTTCATTATGGATATTAATGAAAAATATTTTTATTCTTGTTTCATTTTTTAAAATTATTGACATATTCTTCCAAAGACAGTTTAATTTTTAATTTTTGGATTGTATTTAATAGATTTATATACATAAAAACATGTAATATTATTTTTTAAAGGATATATTATCTACATTTGACAACTTACATAAGGTTTATTATATTATTTTATGATTAATTTATGTAATATTGTTGTGTTTTTATTGGTTCTTTATTATTTTTTGTTTGCCTACATGTTTAAAAAATATTTTCTTTTATGTTTTGGAAGAAATAATTTTTGAGAAAAAGTGTTATTATATTTGAGGATTATGATATTCTATTTTTTATTTATATTAAATAATTCTGGTAATAATGGATTTTTTTGAATGTGATTAGTTTCCCCTATTTGATTTTCATTTGGGAATGTAATTTTTGATTTAATGTGGAATTTTCAAAATTATTTCTTGTTCTTAAAACTGGGATTTATTGGTTATTTGAATGTTATTTTTTATAGTATATAGGTATTTTAAAATAATTTTATTTCATTATTGAAATATGGTAATGTTTATGAAAAATACATAGAATTGATTAAAAATATTTGAAACTATGGGGAGTTTTCATTGAAATATTTTCAAATAGAAATGTGATTCATGAAATGTTTTTGTTTTTATAAAATAAATAATTTATTTTTTTTAATAATAATGAAAATTTTTAACTTCATGTGTGTATTTTTTTACCAGTATTATTTTAAGAAAAAAAATTACTTTAAGAAATGTGATTTTAACTATATGAAATGTGTATATTTTAAAGGAAAATATATTTTTTTCGTTTTAATTGAAGTGATTCATTTCCATGTGTGGGGGTAGAGTTTTTTATAGATTTAATTCCTTTTGAATATTTTTATTATTTAACAAAATATTATGTTTTAAACAAAATAATTTCTTTTAAATATGGATTTCTGTGTATTTTTTAGTGATTTCATGTGGTTGGTTTTTTCCTTTGGTATTTATTAGGACTTCCTAATTTTTATTATAAAATTTGTATGTGATATATTTATGTTTTTTTATTTTTGGTTCTACCTTATATATTGGTCTTGAGGTAATTTTTAATGTGTTGTTTTGACAATAATCCCTATGTTGAATCCTATTGTCATTTAACTATATCTACTTAGATTGTGGTCCATGATAATATTCTTAATGGGTTTGGTATATTTTTTCTTCAATCCTATAAATTTAATTTCCTATAATACATATAGGTATATCCTAGCTCTCAGAGATTTCTTATTCTGGGGTTTCATTAATTTATTTTAAGAAATTATTGATGATACTTTAGTGATTTCAACCGGAAATTTTTTGTGTTTCTAGTTTTTTCTTGATTTGTAGTGTATGGGGAATTTTCTTATGCCACAATATTTATCTTTTCTCTAACATATTTTTTTGATTCTTTATATGTTTTTGATCTGATTAATTGAAAATGTTAAGGTCTCAGGTGTGTGTATCCAACGAATAGACAAATGTGTCTCCAGTTGTTCTTAATCGCTAAATATAATTGGTATTGTTCTTATTGGGATCACCAAGTAATATTAATTTTGGTATTAGGTCTTAAATTACACCCTTTCACTCAGATTTATTACCCATGTTTATATACGTTTTAATTTTTCATTGATAAATGTTCTTAATTAGGTTTTATTCCATAGTATTGGTGACATGGGATGGAGTGAATTGGTTGATGTTATCATTTCATTATTTAATTATTCATTGGGTTGTGATTCATTTGGTAATATAAGGTTGATTCAGAGATAGTTATTGTTTATTAAAGAGGATTTTTTTTCATTTTAGTGCTTAGTGATAACAAGTTTCCCTTACTAGTGCTTCCCACATGGGAGTCTTTACCCCTTATCCCCCCACTATTGAGAAACTGTAAACTTTTGGATGACTTATAATAGGTAATCATCATCATAAATATTTATTTCTAATGCTTATAGGTTGTATTGTGCTTCAAAATGTTTGAAAATGTCTATGGATCTGATCCATAAAATTGAGGTGATATGTGTGTTTATTCAGTGCTCTTTACCTATAATACATTTCTATAATCTTCTATCACATCCAAACTCTTTTTTCAATATTGGTTTTTTTTATTATTCTATTATTATACATTTCTCAAGGAAATTTTAATGATAGAATTTGGAATTACGTAGAGAATTTTGATAATATTGTGCACTATTGTGTATTATATATATTATTTGGGGGTAATTTATATTTTTTAATGTTTTAAAACTAGTGTTTTGAATTTATAATGGTGTTTACATTATTTCAGAGTTACTGTAGAGTAAGGGGTAACCATGTGTGTTTATTGTGTATAACGATATATTTTCTAACAGTAGTACTTTTCATGATTAACACATGGTTAAAAAAATGTGGAGAGTATAAATAATTATATAGGTTAGTTTAGTAGACGGGATTACCCCCATGGTTGGTTCATGATTAGCAGAAGTCATGTACCCAAACCATGGGAAGAATGGTGGATGAATCCACTTGGTAATGTATTGTTGGAATAAATTCTTTATAACTATGGTAACAATCCCTATTTCCATTCAATATTACTATAAACATAAAATTCCAAATTTTACCCACATTGGTTTTAATGACTTTAGCCACTATATTTCACCTGTCTCATTAGTCTTCCCATGGTGCACCTATGGGATGTTCCTCTCTATTCACCTTAGTTTATGTCTTCTAGTCATTGGATTTCAAGAAGTTTCTCAAGGTAAATCCATTTATTAGTATTGATCTTACCTCTCCTCAATGCTAGACCCATTTCTATTTGTTCTAGAGATAGCTTATGAACCGTTGGGTTATGTTGGTAGATAATAGGTTTCAATATGGTTTAAATTTGGCAGGTTGTGTGTGTTTAGGTTGTGTATAGGAAACCCCATTTATTTTTATTTACTATCAAATAAACATGAAGAAATTAATAGATTTCCTTACATAAAACTCGGAGTCTATATAATCAATGATATATTAAACTATTATTACCTAGAAATCAAATTGGTATGTAAGAATAATAAATACCATTTTATGAAAAATATTAACAAATTTTCTAAATATTGAAATTGTATTTCCTAATTCATAATAAAAAACTACTCATTTTTCAGTAATGGCATTTTATGATTCAAAAATATATTTTCTTAAAAAATTGATTTCTATTGAAATTTTACACATGATGATTTTATTTTAATATAATATTTTTAGAAATTATTTTAAAAAAATTAATATAAATTTTTAAATAATAATTTCAATATTAATTTATATTGAATTCGTAGGATTTTTCAAAAATATTTATTTTTCAGTGAACATTGAAAAGAACTTATTTTAAAAAATATGTCATTACTTATCAACTAAAAGTATCATTATTTTTTGAATTTGATAATAATGTAAAATAAGTCTCATATGAACATTAATAACTAAATTAATTAGGTATGAATATTAAATATTCTTGTAATGTATATAAATTAATTTTGGTATTAAGGTCACATTGTTCTAAAAACATTTTTATGTATATATTGTGTTGTGATCTTAATAATTTAAATTAATATATTTTTATTAATTGTTCTTTTAACGACCCTGAATCTAGTAACATGGAGATAATGGATGCTTTAATACATTGGTATAGGTACACGAGGTCTAATTTTGAAGGACCAATCAAGTTAGAAATTTTGGTGAACCACATATAGGTATGATACCAATTATACATTGAGAAAAAAATAATATGCCTAATATTGAAAAACATTCTGCATAATTAAATTGATTAAATGAATTAATGTTTATATACTTAGGAAAAGAAAATAATAAGGGTGATTTATAATGATTATTAAGGGATACATACAATGGAATCTATCATGAATCATTCATACATAGTCAATACATATTGGTAAATAACTAAGCACACATTCCATTTAATATATAAAATGTCCATCATGATTAGATACATAATAATTAACAGGGAAAGGTATTAAACTGATCACACAATGCATTTAATCAATAACATGAATAATATTAATTGATAAGGAGTAATGAAAATAGAAATATAAATAACTAAACACACATGTCACTTAATCAATATCATTACTAGTGTGAATATATAAGGACTAATCAATTTAGAATGGTAAATAACTAAACACATATTCCATAAAGTTAATAATTTGAGAAATAAATGAATCCATTAATGATAATATTTTGAAAATATCCTGGATAATTACAAATAACTGAATTATCAATGATGGAAATGCATAATTATAGGATTCCATGATCTCTAGCATCATGATACCTCAAATGTCGATACCTTTGACATGAAAGTTTAAACATATGGGTAAATCATATTTAATGTTAATGTGCTGATTCATCTAATGATATTATTGATGCAATTAGGGGATATATAATTCTAGAAAACACAAGTTATTTAATTTATTAATAATTTCTAGTATATCTGGTAATCAATTTAACTATTGAATAATGTGTCTTATCATCAAATAACAATATTGAGTAAAGAATATAGATTTATCAATATTTTCCTAGATGACTATAAAAAATTCAACGTAGACACTATATATAAAATTCTATAAATTTTATAATGTAATCAATTAAATAACATAAATAATATTGATATTTATGATAAATTTAATTCCAAATGATAAATGATAATAATAATATGATTGTATCAAGAGAAAGGTAACGATCACAAAATTAAACTAGAAATCTTAGGTGACCTTTGAAAAATTGTGAGTTCATATTCTTTCTATAAATTCATAAATAAATAGATATTGATGTTAAATATATAAAATGGTTTTTATATACACCACATAAAATTTAATATGAGCATATTAAAAATGTTTCTCATTGATATGGAAATTTAGAAAAAATCCCTTACATTATACATCATTTTAGTTGAACATGAGTTATGATCCAGTATATTGGTTTTAATAATGTTATTATTTTTTGAAAATAAAGTATTCAAATTTCTAATATCATATATGATATTCATATAAAATTTTACTCCCATTTTTTAATATTATTTCATTATTTTCATTATATCATGTGTTAACGGCCTTATTTACTCATTCTTGTTTTTTGTAAATGTTTCAATTATATTGAATAAGATATAAATACATCATATAAAAATTTATAATAATGTTATAGATAACATCTTTAATAATTAAATACTTATTTAAAACCATTCTTAAAAATTACACCTAGAAAATGAATCACACCACATCACAGAGATTGTAAGCCCAACGTACACACAAGTGATGATATAATTTTTTATGGGTAAAGTAGAAATGTATTATATGATATGTTAATTTTTTAATACAAAAATAACCCCATATATATCAAATTTATTTATTTAATTTATTTTTAATCACTTCCATGTAAATCATAATTGAAAAATGAATCACATTGCTACAGGAGATGGTGTCCACTGCATACAATTGTGAAGTAATTTTATTCTTGAGGGAATTTCGTGAAATAAGTAATATAAGATATTATATTTAAATTAGTATGAAAAGTACCATTAATATTTTATATATTAATTAAATTGAAAATTATATATAACTTTCAAATGTTTTGATGGAAAATGAGTTACATCGGTTCGTGAGGTGGTAATCCTCCATTGGCATGATGAGTGGTTTATTTTCCTATTATATGGAGGAGGAGATGGATAAAAATAATATCATAAACATAAAAATATAAAAATATATTTTATATATTGGTGTTATTATATTGGAAGTGTTAGTACATAACTATTTATGGAAAATGTAGAAATAAAATGAAAGTGCTTTCTTAACACAATTACATTTTCTTAGAGAAACCACATTTGGATCTCCTCTTAAAAACCATAGGTATTGAATTTTGGGAGGAATAGAATATCTATAATTTTTTAAGAATTTTAGGGAGATATTTTGGTAGGTTTATTTTGGAAAAAGGGTTTTGATTGGTTTGATTAAGTGAAGGGAGGGATTTCTCTCTCATAATGCCAAAACAATGGAATTTCTATAATGACCTAAAACTATTCAATAATGGGAATCCAATATCACCCCTTGTAAATAATAAATTTATACATGATTTATTTTTTGTATGATTTATTTTATCAATACATCCTAAAAAAATAATCATTTTTGAAATGGTATTCTTTAACATAGAATTTTACTTGTTTTATTATTTTATTTTTTTACCTCTGTGTCTTTTATCTTTTTATTTCCAAAGGTAATATATCCATTGAGACTAAAAATAATCGTTATTTATTATATAATTTGGAATCACTTATTATAAATAATTAATACTATATATATAATAACTATTATATATTTGGATAAATATAATTTAAACACAACTGCATGTAATTCACAAAACATCCTCTTAACCTGAACTGGTGTAATAAAATATTAATATCAAATCTAAACAGTTGGACCAAACAATAATGTTACAATTTTACCAAAAATTACTTATTATAAATAAAAACATTTAATTCATCTTAATAAATTCACCTCATATAGGAATAAAAAATAATTTTAAAAAATACCACATTTCTTGTCGAAAGACGAGTTTTCATGAAATTCATTATTCAAGCATAAAGTGATATTTTATTAAATATATCAATATTATTCATCATTATATTAATTTAAAATCATATATATATATATATAATATAAATTTTAGATAATTCATTCATAATTAATCATTATTTAAATTAATTAAAATAGATAATCATTATACCTGTTAAAGAAAAAGTAGATTCCTGAAAAATAAATAGTTTAATGAAAAATTTATATTATTATATCCAACTATTCATATATTTATTTATTTTTTATTATTTGTAAATAAAAATTTCAATTTAAATATTATAATATATTATGAAAAATAAAAGTATGAATTTTTAAACACTATATTATTTATTATTCATAAAATCTAATTTCTAAGGGAAAATTTATCAAACTCATTTTAGTATTATTTTGACCCAGTAATTTGAAAATAAATATTAATCATAGAAAATTATATTTTTTGTCCTAATAAAAATTAAAATGATTATTTTGTTAAAGTTTTATTAAAATATCATGTTTACTTATTATAATTGAGGGTCATTGTTGCATGTATCATAAGTTATTGACGAATTTGAATTTATTTCATAGAAAATATATTAGGAGATATCAAGGTGTAACATTGTTCCCTTTTACAGAATATTTATCTTGTAAATTTCATGGATATTACCTTCTAAATATATATATATAGTTCATGACCATAACATCTTTTGGTTCACGCATTTCTTCGTCCATTTTATTATTTATCCAAAGTACCTTTACGAGTCAATTTGTTGGATTCCTCAATACTTGATCTCTACGATCAAGAAAATTTATATGTTCTTCATTATATGATAGAAAATGTTCCAATTCTATATAAAAAAGTTTGGTAACATGAATTTTTTCTATCATGTACTTCCTTAATAATGATATATGTAACACATTTTTGAATAAATAAGAGCTTGGATGCATGATCAAATGATAAGAAATAACTCTAATTCATTAGAGAATTTTAAAGGGTCTGATATAACTGGGGATGATTTTTCCCATTCATAATAATTCATAGGATACCCTTTCATGGATAGAAATTCATGAAATAATGAAATCCATCCTTAAATTACAAATCATTCCACTAATTATGGGAATAAACACTTTTCATATATCAAGCTTCTTTGATATGATCCTCAATAGTCATTACCATTATTGTTGTTTCTTCAGAATGTTATAGGGCTATTAGTTTAAATTTACCAACTTCATCCCAACATGCTAGATTTTGAAATCTCATTCTCTATAAGTCATTATATGAATCTATTTGAATACTTTAATAGAAAATATTAATATATGAAAAAACTATGAAAGGTAAATAATGCACATACGTGGAAATTCCAATGAGGATGTCCTCACATGTATTCCAATGTAAAAATAGTCCTTTCAGACTACCCATATGTTTGATGATGGTAGGTGGTGATAAAATATTTCATAGTATCAAGTTATTTCTAAATAAAAATCATGAATTTTGATGTAAATAGGGATCATCAATAGAAATAACTACAATAGGTTCTCCATAAAGCCTTATAACATAATTAATATAGATCCTAATGATGTACTAATGAGGTAAATATTATCCAATGGAGATGAATTTATAAATTTGTTTAGGTAAATAAAAATAATTAATGTTTCATCATTCATTAATGGAATCCTTAGTAGTCATATGAAAAATTAAATAGTAATATAATCCCATTTATATATAGTAATATGAAGAAGTTTCTTGAATCATCTAGAATGATTTATCTAATCATTAAATTGTTTAAAAGCCAATCATATTGACACCTGATCATTACCTTCCCTCTTAATTTTATCCCACCAGAAAATTTTAATAAAATCCCTATTCATCTTTGTTATAATAGTCTGTATAGGAAAATTTGAGGTATATGAATCATCTAGAAACACCCTTTTCATTATAGTTTAATTAGAGCATAAAATAACTATACAAATTTCAAAACACCATATTAAAAAACGATTTCTGTTAATTACCCATCATTTAATGAATTAATTTTCTTCCAAAATTTATCATCATCATCATTATATTGATTACTTATTATCATTTCTAATAAGGATGGATTCAAAATCATTTAAACAGGATTATTTAATCTCCTTTTATAAAAATTAACATATCCATTTATATTTGTTCCACAAACATATGACCCCTATCAGTCCTTATTTAATTTATAAATCCATTCTCTTTTATTCATAATGCATTTTCTTCCTAATTTTCCATCATTGTGTAGTATTGTATTAAATAATCACAATCAATGTATTGCTCAGCCATAGTATTTTCCACATGTTTAGATCATTCTATTACAATATATATTTTTGACTCTTATGATCCATGAATATGTCACATCACTCTACATTGAGATAATTCCTCTATATGATTAAATAAACGATTACATATTGAAACTCAATATCTTGGGTTGGATATTTATGTTCAGTAGACTTCAACTTCCATGATTCATATGAAATAACTATATCATTTGAATAAATACACAATATTTTTATTTCTTCTATGCATCAAAATATATCTTAGAACAATAATTATCTACTGGTATAATACAAATTATAAAATTTAACAATATTCAATTCAATTTAACAAAAAATTCTTCACATTCCATCATTAAAATAAACATAACCTCTTTAACTATATGAAAGGAAAACAATTTGTTCAATCAGGAAAAAATATAAAATATCCCTAATATTAACATTCTAAATAGATGAAACTTCATAAATTTTTTATATTCATTTATGTAGGCCATTATATAACTATATTTGTCTTTTTACGATCAACTAATGTTCCATCCTTGGAAATAATATATCTTATAAAAGAAACTGTTTTGAATACATAAATCGCACTTTCCAAACATCCCATATAACTATTTTTACCAAAGAGTCTTTGGAATAATCGAAATGATAATATCATGGCCCTAATTGATATTATAATAAAAAAATATCATTAATGAATATATCAAAAAAATCAATAAATTTCTTGAGTACAATATTTATTAGGTCCATTGATGGGGAAGGTGCATTAGTCAATCCAAGTGTAATTATTGTAAAATTATAATGTCCACTCCTTATTTATAATAATTTCATGAGAACAAAATCCATATTTACTACCAATTTATTAGGACCATAATGAAATTTAATCATTGAATAATATTAAGATTGATAAAGTTGATCGAATAAGTCATCAAAATAAGGTAGATGAGAGTTTTTAATTATCATAATTGCATTTATTTCCCTATAATCATAGAAAAACCTCATGGATTCATCTTTCCACCTAATGATGATAGTAATGGATCCCTATATTGATTATCTAGGGAGAATAAATACCTTATCACACAAAACCTCTAGTTATTTCATGAACTCCACTAAATCTCTAGTAGAGATTCTTTATAGAGTCATTGATGTTGGTCCTGCATCAGGGGTTAAATCAATCGTAAAGTGAACTTCTTGATCTATTGTATTTCTATGTAATTCATTAGAAACTATATTAATTTATTCCAAAAATTAAGTACATCCACAATTTGATGATTACACTCTCCATTCAAATATATTGTCTGAATATTCTCACAAAGAACAATATTCATTACAACTACTTGGGTTAGAACTATACATGTCTCAAAGGATTATGTTTCTTCTCTATATATAAGAATTATTAATATTCATCATGTATCATAATTTCAATTTTCTAAAAAAACATACTTTTCATCATATTTTGAATGACATTCCATAATAATGATAATATAAAAATCAACCATATGTATGATAATTAGGTTAGAAAAATAAGAATGTTTATGATTTTATACTAATGACTATATGAAACATCATTTTTTAGTGAGACATACACTAAGTGTATTTACTAAAAAATAACATCTTAATGTGATATTGAAATATATTATTTTATTGGAAACCATTGAATATATAAATGTGTGAAATTGTATTAAATCAAATAAAGCATAAACAAAATTTTATGATATGATTAATGTACCTACCACCACTTCATTGGGTACTTCCACATCCTCTTTAGTGATTATATAATCATGGACTTCTCCCCTTATTCACTTCTTAGGTATATTCACTTTAAGATTGGGGAAGTGGTTTTAATAATACTGTATTTATTTTTAATTGAATAACATGGAATCATTGATATATTTTATCCCATATAATTTAGTAGTGTGATGATCCTTATCAATGTAAATATAAAAAGGCCCCAATACATTAAACAATTTCTTTTGTAGATTCATTCCATGGTTCTCATAAAATCGAAATTTTTTCATTATCATCTTTCTTACCAAATTCATTATGTTTTCCTTGGTTCTAATTCGAAAGCCAATTTTCATGATATATATTGAACATATAAGATCTATAGAATTATTTATATATTTTTTCACATAAAAATATGTCATTATATAATTAAAAATTAAATTCCCTTTAGAAATTTGTCTTAATCCCCTCAATAAAAAATTTAGATCCTTTATTTTGTATTGTGTATTTAATCCAGAGCATACCAACTGAGTATTGTAAATGTATCCTTAGACTGTGGAACACTTTCTTGTTTATTTTTTTATTATATGGAACTTTCTCTTCATTTCATTTTATTTATAATTAAAGAAATATTTATCAATGAATGTTTCTTAAAAATATCCCCATGCAATTTGATAAATATCTTCTTCATTTATAGTATTATCAATAAATGAAAACCACTGTTAAGAATCTTATATTAGACAATATATTGAAATTATAACCTTTTCATCTATATAACATCACAATTCATATCTTCTCATGGGACATGATCCATATTTCAGCTAATAAAAAATTACTAGTACTAATAAATTATGGTTTTTTTTTACATAAAGTGATCCAAAATTCGAGAATCAAATTATAGAAAAACATTTCTACCTATGGGCATCGTTATTTATCATAAAACTATTATTCTATTCTAATATATCAATGATATACTAAGTTCAAATACCATCCATTTTGGATTACTCAGTATGGAAATATATACATTTTCATGAGTATTGATACCATTCTTCATTCAATATTACATTTCTAAGCATATTAATATAATGTATTATCTCACAAAATTATGATTTTTAAAATTAAATTTATATTTCTATATGGGATGAAATTAAGAAAACAAATTAGAAATTAATACATTGTTAGTATTAGAATCATAAATACAGCGACCATGGGGATATCTTCTTTTTTGAATATTATATAATAGCTTTTAATGAAAAGGTTAATTAATCTAATCATATCACATAGTAGTGTCAAACTAGATGTGTAGTATGTCATATTGTCCTAAAAAAGGTTGTGATTGACTCTATACCAATGTTCCCTTTAGAGAGTTGTTACTTCTAGGTATATATTTACTAAAACAACATCCACTTGTACTTTCCAAATAGTTAATTATTTCTAGTAAAAATATTATAAATTATTATTAAGAAAACATTAGTAATTTCATTTAAAATTTTCCTCAAAATTACATCATATTGTTATGTTACTTAATATATTTTTTCACTAATCTATTTCCCCAATTGTTTACTAAATAATATCTTATACCATCTTTAATGACCCAAAATAATGAATCCTAGAGATGACTCTAAATAATAACATTTGAATAAATATAAGGGGGTGAATCTTATAGGAATGATTGGTATAATAGTTTTTTTGAACCAAATACATACATGAATCCTGTTTTCCATTATAAAAAATACAATTCATATTAGTGGAAAAAAATCTCATCCTTGAGCTTATTCAATGAATTCATATTCATATCATACAGGAAGGAAAAAATTAGGGTGGGATAAAATTTTCAATAAGTGTTCTATAAAATGGAATATAACATCAATTAAGAAGACATAATCTATATGGAATAGTAAATAACTTAATGGAAATTATAATTAATCAGTAATTTTATTATCTATATAAGATAATGATTAATCAAAAAAGGAAAATAATTATACATAAATGAAATTTATTCATTAAATTAAGTATTATGGATATATAAGGATAATCATCATGGAAAGGTAAATAATTTAATACACATTCCATTTAAACACCTTCATGTCTATTACGATTATATATGGCATATTCATTTTTAAATAGAGAATAACATGGTACACATGAAATTTATTAAATAATATGGGAATGAAATAAATATTTAGATAATATCATTGTGAAAATACTCTAGATAATAATTAAAATAATTGAACTCTAAATGAATTAAATTATTAATTGTTAGACACCATGATCCCTTAATTGGTGATGCCTCTACTATCATGACATTTCACATTATAGTTTATAACTATGTGTATAACTGATTTAGTGAATGCCCAATAATTTTCCTCTTTAAGATATAGATTCTTCATGGTGTTATATAATTCAAGACCCAACAAAACCCTATATGTTCAAATCATTCCTCATAAAATTTTCAATTGATTTAATTCATGAATAATGTTCCTTCTCATCCAATATCATTATTACATAAGAATACATATTTATCAATATTTCCATAGATAATCAAATAATGTTAAAAATAAACTCCTTATATAGATATGGTATACATTTTTGAAAAATTAATATTCACGATATAAATAATATTTATAGTTAAAAGAAATATAATTTCTAATGTGAAATGCTCATAAGAAAGTGATTGTCACAAGATAATGTTAATAATCACAAAATTGAACATGATATTAAAGGCGACCATATAATAATATGAATTATAGGTTCATACAATAAAATCATGGATAAATATTTATTACTATTAAATAAATCTAATCGTTATTATATACAAAATATAAAAATGTATATGCACAAATTAACAAATTTTTATCATTGAAATTGAAATTGAGTTGGAAATCCAATAACAAAAAACTTCATTTTTGGTGAAAAATATTTATAGTCCTGTTTAATGGTTTTACATATGTAATTAATTTATACTAGAAAAATAATCATTTTGATAATATAATATATGACCATCTTATAACATTTTACAACATGTTTTTTTATATTTTTTATCATTTTCATTACTTAGGGTGTTAATTGCCTCATCCTCTCCTATGTGATTTGTTGTCAAGGTTATAGTGATTTTGAATAGGATATAGATACATGACACACAGAATGATAGTAATGTTTTATGTTCAAAATTTAGTCAATATATTTATTTTTTTAAACATTCATTAAAATTGGTTGTATAAAATGGACTACATCAGTTCGTTGAGATGGTAAGCCTAACGTATGCATGAGTAATGATACCATTTATTAATGGGTAAAAAATTAATTATATAGGTGATATATTTGTTTTAAAAAATAAAATAATAATAATATATATCACATATATTCATTACATCTTATCCATTTTCACCACTATTTTATGTATAAGTGAAAAATGGATCACATCGCTTTGAGAGGTAGTAGTCATCCATACACAAGAGCGACATTATCATATTTTAAATATTATGGAATGTATAATTGTATATGTTATTTTATAAATTGACATGTATAATAATATAATATATATTATATAAATTTATTAAATACGTAATTATATATAATCTTGAGATGTTTTGTAGAAAAATATTCACATCTATTTGTGAGGTGGAAATATGTTGTGCACACGATTGGCGATTTTGTTTACTACTTGATAGAGGAGGAGGTAGATTAATATTTATACATCAAAATAATATCATATAATTATATATAATATAATTTTATTATTAAATTTACTTTTTAAAAAAAAATTAATATGGAAAATGAATAAATAATCTGAAAGAGCATTGTTAAGACATTAAACTTCTCTAAGATAAAATTCGATTGAATATCCCCTTATGAACCCTTGGGATAATAATTTGGGTGGAAATGAAAATCTATAATGTTGATAAGTATTTTTGGAAGATTTTTTGGCTGGTATTTTTCACATCAAATTGAATTATATTTTCGGTGAAGTGAATGAATGAAGTGACATTTTTTAAATGAGGAAGAGTGAATTTTTTGTAAATATACAAAACTATTCAATAATGTGAAGTCACTATCCCCCTAAGCTCCTAATTGTTTTTAAATAATGGATTTTAGTTATTATATATTTTAAAAACACTTCATCCCCACACAAAACCATTTTATTATCATGTTATTACTTAGCCTTAAGGTTTACTTAATTTTACCATATTATTTTTCAACGTGGTAACTTTTTTTTATTTACCAAGTTAATTTTTCATTTATGAGAAAAACATGAATTATCCTTATTACAAAAATTTTTCCCACTGATTATAAATTTTAAATAAAATATATAAAATAAAAATTCTATATGCATAGAAATTTAATTAGACAAAAGTGCACGCAACCCGCAAAACATCATATTAACCTTAATATGGGTAATTGATTTCTAATGTGTTTTCTAATAATTATGAAAAAATTAAGATGAAATTATTTCATAATATTAATTTTATGACTAAAACTATTTAATTATTTTTACTAAATTTTTCTAAAAAAGTAGAATTTTTTTATTTAAAATAATCCCTCAATTCTTGTCGGAAGTAGGTTTCCAAGACATGCATTTTTCATCCATAATATGATACTATATTAACTATATGGAAAGAAATAATTAATATATTAAAATAATTCCATATATTTAGGTATATAATATATTATTTTAATTTAAATAATTCAGTTTCAAATATTATTTTTTAACATTAATGGATAGGCATTATGCCTTTTAAAAAAAATATTTTTCCTAGAAATTATATCGTATTTTGAAAAAAAATATCTACAAACGTTATTATCATTATTTATATTAAATTAATTTTTAATATATTTTTTTTAAATATATTATGATATATTATTATAAATATATTAGAATACATATATACTTTATTTTTTATTATTAATAAAATCTCACTTCTAAGAGAAAATTTTCAAAAAATCATTCAAGGATTATTTTGACAAAATCAGTTAAAAATAGATATTCATCCAAGAAAATTAAAATTTTTTTCCATGAAATATTAAATTTCTTATTTTTTTAGAGTTTTATTAAAATATAATATTCACATACTACAATTTAGGCACAAGGTTTTGTGTATCTCAAGCTATTAGAGAATATGAATTTATTTAAAGGAAAGTATATCAAAAGGTCTGGGCATTTTATAATTTTTATTAAGTATAGATATTATATATTCAGTAATATGTCTAAAAATTATTTTAATTTTTTTTACAAGGAATTTAATGTAATTATGTAATCATTTATACAAAAAATGAATTTGTCTAAAATAGGGGTTCATTAAAGTATGATAATTTATTTAATATTAAATTATACCACTTATGTAAATTTTATCTGAAACATTAGATTTTATTTTTTTAATAATAATAATTAAAATATCTTAAAATGAATAACACTAATTTTCATCATAGTGAATATTAAACAATACTATTTTCACCATATTTAAGGTTAATATAGGTATACAGGGGGTCAAACTAATATATTACAATTTTATTTCAACCCATACATATAGTTTTTTTATTTTATAAATCAATTTAAACATTATATTATACTAAATATGGATTACAATCAATTTATATTCGCATTCCCATGAATTTGACCTTAAAATCATTGTAATATATTAAAGACTTTCATGTATGTCTGTCGCCTTAGTTATAAAGGAGATCCTCCTATCCTCTATTATTCAAACCATTGGATCCTTAAATATTAAAAAATTGAAACACAATATCCTTAATATAATTATTAACATATTCCTATATCTACTTGTGTTATCCTAAGTGAAATGTTTCAAGGAATAATGTGAAATACAAAGGATTTATCTCAATGAATAATTAAAGATATTAACCAAGCTCTTTCAATTTTTTGTCTTCGTATACTTATTTTAAACATATTGTATACATCATAACATTATGAATAATTTATAATAAATATACATATATTTTATTTTCATGATGGAACAACCATTTACCACCTCTTCATAATTAAACTAAATATGAATGCATCTCTTATTCATATGTGTGAACTACCACCACCACTTAGCAATATGATTCATTTTCAACCTTCACCATTCGTGGTTTCTTATTATGATAGATTTAGTTTTTATATATGATATCTTTTTAATAATAGTGATCCAGTAATGGGGAATTAATATTTACCCTTCTTCATTCCAATTTATTGAAAAATAGAAATTCCAATCATGATTACATATTGACTACCATCTCTACACAGTCATGTAATTGATTTCTCATTACCACATTAAATAAATGGGAATAAATATGTATATAAAAAATATATAAGATAGCCATATTTTTATTAAAATTATTCAGATTAAGAAACCATTATCAATGAGTAAGGACCATGACTGCAGAATAAAAACATACCTTAAAATTGAAGCAGTTAACACAAAAAATGATGATGATAATGAATGATTGTTAATGAATGGGTGATAAGATGATATAAGTGAACAATTTATGGTTTTATAGGTTAAATGTTTTTTATATAATCATTATAAATTTACATTTTTCATATAAAGGGTAAAGTTCTTAAGAATAATAGTGAGATTTATGGAAGGGTTCTAAGTGACAATCTAATTTGTACTGGTAATATTTATGATTATTTTTTGAGATGACGAATTTATATAATATATCATTAAAAAATATTATTTTTTCTACTATTTAAATTATTAATAGAGATAAAAATGTTTCTTATCTATTTTTTGTCTTTATGTAACCCAAGAGACATAAATAATATTTTTCTGGATAATGATTTCATTCCTCTCTTCAGTCCGAAATCTATTCTTCAATGTCTATGTTATAATTAAAAAAATTTTGAATAATTTTTATAAATTATAAAAAAATTAAAAACTATTTTTAATTATTATTTGAATATTTTTTTTAAAAATAAAACATGTCTTCATGAAATTTTCTGAATGAGGTACTTAGGAATTTTTACATAAAATATAACAAGGTTTTATTGATATACACATGAATAATGACCTTCTCCACCATCATGAATACTATTTTCCTTGAAAAGTACACTATAATAATCCTTGGATATTTTAAATGAAAATATTTTCGATAATATTTAAAAAAAATTAGATTTTATATTAGTGATTTTAAAATAAAAATGTAATTTGACTCATGAAATGTTGATGTGATCTTTCAATGGTATTTTTAAAACATAATGACATCCTTTGATGTTTGGTATACATTAAATAGAATATGATCAATTTATATGATAATTATTCATTCTCTAGTTTTTTTATGTTTATAATGACAAAATCATTATGATAGTCTTTTTATTTTAATGGTTATAGCCTTGATGTAATGATAAATGTTTTTAGGATATTGTGACATAAATAAAAATGTATTATTATTATATAAGGGGTTTTTATAATATAATACAAGGATGGGTGGGTCCGTTATAGTCATCTATTGTATTGGTAAATGATGAATGAGTTGAAAAATACATAATAAATGTCATATTTAATAAACTATTTAGATATAGGAAAGTTAACTAGATATAAGTTACTCTTAATAGTTTTTTGGAAAATATTGGCTATGAATTTTCATTATGGGACATTTTCCAAATTATATTATTGGGACTGAACATTTCTTAATAATTTTATTCTATATACTTATATAAATTCTAGAATTTTATACCATATTATTATGTTATTTTCTCATAGATCTTGATTGGTTATTTAAAATTATGTACAATTATTTATTATTTCTTTTGATTTCCAAAAAGTTGTTCCATGATTCTTGAGTAATGATCATTGAATAATTCTGTATTATTATTATACTCTATAGTCATGTTAACATACCCATATTCAATGATTATTGTTACTTAATATCATTGATCGAAATATAATGTGTTTACCCCTACTGATAATCTGATCCCGTCATTTATTATGTTTCATTTCCCCAGGTTATGAAGAAAATTTAATGTATGGTATGTCAAAGAAGGGTTCATATTGTGAATCCCTTGGGGGAAAATGATATAGATATTTTATGTACAAGTTTTTTATGGTTAAAAGTCTCCAAAGTCAAAAAAAACATTATGGTTCCATTATAGAATGTATTGATATGTAACGTATATTTAACAAATTATATGTTGTAGTAATGTATGAATAGTTTGGGTAGCTATAACTGGTATCAATGTAAGGTCTAGTAATTTCTAGAAACTTGGTTGAGAACAATTTAGTGAAAACTATTAATATAATCCTAGGTATAATAGAACATCTAATGCTGTAGTCATTACAAGAGTGTGGTTTTCATTTTAATTCCTCACAATTTGGATATTATAAGTTAATGTTATATGGAAAAAATATTTATCTATTTGTAATCACCCGTAATTGAGTTTTCCAAATATATATCATCTGTCATTATGGATAATAGTGAAAAGGTGATTATTTCACACCTCACTTTAATCTCCTAAGTTGTTTTATAATATTAACTCATATTTTTCTTATGAATCATTGTTAAGGATTTAGATAGATAATAAAAATAGATGGCCTCAGTTTAACATAATGTTTTATAGATATAAAAGAAGGTATCGTGATTTTAAAATAATATTAATGATTTATCATTGATTATAATATTTCACACTATTATTATTACTATTCATAGTAAGCTCTTTGGTTTAATTCAAGTCTTAGTTTTAGATAGAAATGCGTCAGCACATAGTTTGATGGAAAATGAAATAATTTTCCTCTTGATAATCTAAATGTTATGGGAGTTTGAATGAATAATTTGGTTATTATTCATATACAACATTCTTATACCACGAATACTGATAAGAATAAAAATCCGTAAAGGGGGAATAACATGTTATATCATCCCTCAGGTGGAAATATTTATTTTATTTTATTGGGTATTTTATTCCATTAATTACAAAGGAATATATTTGAAACATTGATAATTTTTATTCTATTCACTAATTCTTATAACAAAAAAATATTATATTAGATATTTTTCCCTTGTAAGGTAAAATAGATCAACGGTGGAATGTTGTCAAGAATATAATGAAACTAGAAGAAATTGGATCCATTTTGTAGAATGAGTTTAGGATATTATTATTGACTAATTACATTCCCCATATTATTCATATGATGATGATGAAGAAATACCTTTATTTAATGAGGAAGTAAAATAAATCCATTAATACATATTAGTAAATATTACAAATCAAACAGGTTATGATTCTAGTTTTTTCAGTTAACCCTAAATTAAGATTGATTGATGGTGTAGTTTTTTAACATAAAATATCTAATGGAATTATCTATAAGAGTATCTGATGGATATAAATAAATCAATCAATATTAAATCAAGGTATATTTGGATATTATATTCTTTAATTAATCTCATTATATTGATAAAAAAGAAAACCACATTTAATGAAATGCCTAATAACTAAAACCATGGGGGAAGAAGATGAGAATTCCAAAATTTTGGATTGTTGAATGAAAATTGGAGGAAATTAAATTATGGGGGATAGTAAATGATTTATGAATTTAAAGTAATTTAATAAATAAAAATATTTCAGATTTTATATGAAGTCACTATTTAATGAATGGAACAATGAAATATGTCAATAGATTGAACCAACAACAATACATTGATTCAAGTGAATGGAGTATGGGAATTATGCTAAGCAGTGTTCAATTGGAATGGTTAGTAATGATGATCTATGTCAAAAAACATGAAATCAAAGAGACAAATGGAAATATCTTGTGATCTCTATTTTTAATATGGGTTCTAATAATTAATATTTTAAAGGCGCACATTCCATCTATCTAGAACTATATAATGTCTTTTTTTATTCAAGTTATACCCACAATTATTTATTTAATATTTTTTTAATGGTATCACTTTTTAACCTCAATATTTAGATTTTTAAATAGAAGTATAAAATCTTACTGGTTTAATGATCAAATTAAAATTCTATGATTCATCCATAATTTATGTTTTAATGAATGATATTCTTGTAAATATTGTTATTATTTATTTAGTTTAACATGAAATGATACTGGCCATGTAATTTCACTATTTATATAAATCCCATATCAGTTTTCATTAAATGGATGAATCCTTTGATATTTTTAACCAACCGATTATCTTTTTTAACCATGGGGATAATTATTAACATCCTATTGAATTTAATTTTGTTTCATGGGTATTGATTCATATTCATGATGGGTATTTATCTTAGATAGTTTGACAGAATCTCAATATAAAGGACATGCTTATTGTATGGGAGTTTATTGATTTCTTTCCAAATGAGTATTCTAGTCATCCTCTAAATAGTGATGATGAGTTATTAATGGAGATCATACATGATCTTACACTAATTTTATAGACTCCTTATAGAAATTAATTGATAGAGTTTTATTAATTGATGAATCAAATCCATGAAAATCTTAATAATTAATACATTCATCTATGTCTATCACCTATGGTATATATGTTCTTTTTTATATTAATAAATATAGATAAATGAGATTTTGTATTGATTAATAAGAACATAATAATATCATGATATATAATAAGTATCCTCTTACCGAGATTGAATATTATTATTATTAATTATGATGAGCTAAATAATTTTACATGATTGATCATTGATATTTAAATTATCAATAGAGGATAAAAGGTGACACATTAAAAATGAATCGTTCCAATCATGGTATAGAAACTACGAATTTAAAGTAATTCTATTTGGGAATACTAATTCCCCTACTATCATTATAGAAATAATTAATATTGTCTTTAAATATTACATTTATTAGTTTCTTGTAGTCTTTATAGAAGATATTAATTTATATTCCAAGAGAAAGGTTGAAAATGAATATCTCTTAAGGATTTTATCGAGGTCCCTAAGTAAGGTTAATATTTATGAAAATTTTACCAAGTATAGATTTTTACTATATAATGTTTCATTTGTGGCTCATATAATCTAATGTGATGGTATAATGGTGGATCCATTAAAGATGGATGTTATTGAACATTATCCTAGAATAAATACTATAAGTGAGACCCATAGTTTTCATTGATTTTAATGATATTATTGAATTTTTATGAAGTAATTCCCATAACTATCTAATAAGCTCACCAATATAACATGTATGTGATTTTTTTACCATTAGGTAGATGAATGTGAATTTTTTTTAGGAGTTGTGGAGAGGGTTGGTCTGTGAACCGGTTCTCACACTACCCTATAGTTTAGAATAATTTGTGATTTAAAATAATTCATTGAATAATAGGGTTGGATGTGTTCTCATAATGAATGATAAAGTGAATAATTATTCATTAAACTAACTGATAATTTATGTGAAAAATTAAATAACCCCTGATTTTAAATTAGTACTGATAATCATTAAATTAAAACAATGCAGGTATTTTATTTAAATATAAAGGTGAGATATATAAACTGATCATAAAATATTTATGTATATACTCAACTAAAAATATTTGAGAATGTTTCATGAGGGATGGTTGGTGTATATTAATTATTATACTGGTAAATACATTACCATGAACCATCTCGAGTACCCTAGAAACATGATAACTAGTCAGCTCCTGATATATCCTGATGATTATTCATGATCACCACAGGTAAAATACATGAATATAGAATCATTAAATATGAATGTGAGAATGTTTTTATAAAAAAATTAGAAGTAAAAGAAAAAATAAATCCTTCATATTAAAATTAACTCCATAGGGAATAATATACCATAAGTCAAACATGAATAAACAAGCACAAGTATTACAATGAAGTACCAGAGGATAGGAAAAACTACCCAAGTCCTAACTCATATTCAACTCACCAAGTCACATATCAACATCTAGAACCACCTCTACGTGATCCTTTTCAATTTCTTTATCCTAGAAAGAGTAAATATAACAACTTCTTAAGGCATATGTAGGGTGTGAGCCGAAGACCAACAGTATTTCACCAAATGATACCATAACATGATGTCATTATCAAATAAACCACTAAAGTTATTTCAATTTTCTAGTAAACTAGTTTTTTCATTTTAAATGAATATTTAAACAAAAAATTATTTACATTTTAGTGGAAATAAAATCATTAGTAAATCGTGATTCACCTTTAAAATAATGTTATTATCATTAAATAATGGATTTCTTTACAAAAAAATGGTACATTTCCGAAATGGATTAAATAAACACTTTTATATAAATTATTTTATATAAATTCACATGGCATGTAAAAGAGTTTACAATAATGTAATATATACATTTAAAAAACAAACATGAAAGAAACATGGTCATATTACTAATAGGGTATGATATTTCAAAGTAACAAAAACCTAAAAGTGTGAAATGAAAAAAATGTACACACTTCCAATTGAACCATGGCTAATGAGGAGTCATCACCATTTCTTAAGGGATGTGATGTGTTGATATGATGTTTTAGAATGTTTTAAATCACAATGTGTCGTCCAAATAACTCACTAAATACATAAGGCTTTTATGTTCTCTAATAAAAAATCTATTATGGGAAAATTATTTTTAGACATCATAAAATACAATTATTTCCCAATCTTTATTTAAAAAATGAAAATATCCCATTGAAACCCATAATTATTTTTTAATTAAACCCATGAATTTTCACCAACATTGAACCGTGTGTTTTTTATAAAACCTATTATAAACCATTTTCATATACATAGATTTGAATCTAATTCACTATTAAATTTCACAATCTAATTTCATAATTAAATATAAATATTTAATTTTCAAACAATTCTGTCAATTTCATCCCAACCCCCCAATCCAATAGAATTGGGTGGTTTTTCACAATTTCTGATCAAATACTTTTTCCATTATTAAATTAAAATTTTCAATAGAAATAATTTCTATAAAACCATACTTGAAATTAAAAAATTTAAACTTATATAAATATCCATAAACACACTCTATGACAATGTAATTTCGGGTTTTCCAAATTTGATTCTAAAATTTTTTTTTTATAAAAAGCTCAATCCTAGGGAATTGAGTTTTTACTAAAAAAAATCGAATTACGTTTAATCAAATCCAAGAAATTTAATTTAATTCAAACAAATGACATAAAAAAATCAATTTAGGGTTAGCAATATATGGGCACCATAACAGAACCACCTACATCGGGATCAATGGATCTCGAATCACAATTCCATAAATGGAAAACTCCAATGTAGAAAGATGGAAATAAAGATCTATGAATGAAATATTTAGATTCGAAATAGTGGTTATAAAGTTCAATAACAATAAGACGATTCATTAAACACAAGTTATGAGAAGAGATATTCAGGGAGATTGAGACTGGGAGTAGGAAAATAAGTGAGTGATGATCAAAGGGAATTACTCAATTTTTAGATTTCTTAGAGGAGGGATTCTGAGGGTCCAAATAATTACATGGGAGATCCAACGATTTAATAAATCAATTTTAGGCCATATCGTTCCACTGTGAGCCTAAAGTAGTGGTTCAAAAAATTTAAATAAAAATTACGAACACTTAAAATCACGGGTGTATGGTTTCCTTGAAAAAGGTCCAAAGTTTAGAAAAATCATGCATAAGACATGAAAATATTTTAAATCGGACTCATGGTTTCTCCAAAAAGGTAGCATGATTTATAAATCTATGAAAAAATCATGTAAAAAAACTACCATTTTTTTAGTTTTCTCTAGAGGGGTGCATAGTTTGGAAAAAATTCATGCTAAACATGCACTCGCCCATAAACATCCATCTTGTTTGGAATATTACCCGATTGAACTCCAAAATAAACCCAAACAAATAAACACTAAAAAAGGGGATAGGAATACCTGAAAACAGTAATAGGATGTTACATCCTCCCCACCATAGAAAAACTTTTTCCCCATAAATCATAGGAGGATGCTTCCATGAAAAAATGAGGCCACTGATATCTCATTATTTCCTCCCTCTCCTAAGTCACATAATTATCAAAAACATGCTTCTATATTAAATAAAACAAATGTATCATCATCCAATGAAGTGACTTAGTTTTAGAATCAACTGTCAATATTGGATGTTTAGTCACAGATAAATCAGGTTCAACCTCAAGATCAATCAATCTAAGAACATGAGATAGATTTGATAGAAACATTCTTATATATGATACATAGAACATGTTATGTATCAATTTAAAATTTAGTGGTAGTAATAATTGGTAAACAACTTTCCCCACATTCACAAAAACTTCCAAATGTTCCAAAAAATGAGGATCAATTTTCCCTTGCCTCCCAAGACATCGATGACCTAATTTGGGTGATTCATTCAAGAAAAAATAGTCAGTAACTGAGAATTCAAAAGGACTATAAAGAAGATTAGAAAAAGACTTATATTGTCTCTTTTATTTCACCATTATCTGATGAATAAACTAGATCATTGTTGTCATCTATTTTAACAAGTTCGTTCCAACCAAGGAACAATATCCAATCTCTGAACAACACATGATAGATTTGCAAGGATGACCATAAAAGGCCTTAAAAGGATCTATTCTGATTGCAGAATGAGGACAAATATTATATGAAAACTCAACCATACCCAGATAATCATCCGAATCTCCACCGAGGTCGATAACATAAACACTAAGGATATCCTCGAGAACCTGTATGACTCTTCCTATATGGACATCCAACTACATATGGTCTGTCCTACTCAAATGGACATGAGATCATAGTTCCACCTAATGTCCTCTCAAAAAACGAGTAGTGATCAAAGGATCCCTATTAGAAATTATAGCAGATGGAGCTCTATGAAAAAAATCTCTTTCACATAGTGATTTCCGGGCTCATTAACATTAGTTGTATCATGAATGGGTATAAAGTGTTCCGATTTAGTAAGATGATCGATCAAAACCCATATTGAATTATTCCTTCTTTAGATACATGGAAACCCAACCACAAAATCCATATATATCTCATCCGACTTTACTGTAGGGACCATATGTGGATGAAGAAAGCTAAATGGTTTTTGGTCCTCAGGATAGACTTTTTCGCACATATAAAATTGAGAAACATACTCAGTAATTCCCCATCTCATACATGGCCACTAGAACTACCATCACATGCCATAGAATATCTTCATTGTTCCTGGGTTCACATAACACTATAAACTATAGAAATCCCCTATCACAAATTTCCTTACTATATAAGAAACAAAAATGAACATAGAATCATATAATTACCTCTTTAATGAATAAAAATTAAACATGGTATCCCCACTATTAATAGAGTCTATAATGTTACAAAAATCATCAGCAACCTGCATTTCCTGATGAATAAGTTTGATAAGAGAATATGTGTACTGATCATTAGCCATGGAAACCCCATCCTGGGATTAATAGACTTCAGTATGAAACTTCTCAAATATATACATTAACATCAACTCTTATGATTAATCTTTCACTGCATGAGTCAGAAGTTTCATGCCTAATAGATCTGTAATGACATTCCCTTTCCCTGTGGTATAGGAGTCTTTGAAAATGAATGACTACATGTATTCTACCCAATGCCTCTAGCATAGATTAAAATCTTTTTTAAAGACTATATAACTATAAATATTATTATTTGAAAGAATGGTAATCTTTTTTCTATAAAGTTAATGTCATTAAATCATAAGTGTGTGCATAAAAGGTTGATAATCAATGTCACGAGTCAGATAATCCTTCTTCGGTGGCCTAATCTATGGAGATACATAAGAAATTACATGATTATTCTTAATAATATTATAGCTGATGCCTGAACCTGATGCATCACAAAAGACTACATATCCCTTCCCGACAGTAGGAATATTCCACACTACCACAGTTGTCAAAATATGCATCAGATCAACAATATAATTCAGTCATTTATCATTTCAAGAAGTAATTTCTACTTTATAAGTAATATCAGTCATTAGAGAAGCCAACAATAAAAAATATTTAAATAACTGGTGATAATATCTTGCTAATCCCATTAATCTCTGAATCTTGAAGACATTTTACAGTTTACATCATTTTAAAAAATACTTCACCTTCTTAGGGTCAACTATTACTCCTTGTTCTGACAACACATTCCCTATGAAATATACCTGAGAGGTCCAGAAATCAAATTTCAATATAGTTTCTTAAAATAAATGATTTCCTAGAAAACTTTAATCTATTCTTATATGATTCACATGATCCTCCTCATACTAATAGTAAACAAGTACATCATCCAACAATAATACCATGAAGGTATCAAGATAATCATGGAAAACTCTATTCATAAAAGACATGAAGACTACATGAGAATTTATTAGTCCATAGGGTGTAACAAGGTACACATATGACCATACCTGCACTAGAAGCTTTTTTTTGGAATTTCGTACTCATATAACCTTAGATGACAGTATCTAGATCAATAGTCCATCTTTAAGAAACACTTCAACAAATTAAACTGGTCAAACAGATCATCAATTTTTGGCAACAGATGCATATTCTCTACCATGACATGATTTTGATATTTGTAATCAACTCAAATGCTATGTATACTAGAAACTCTCTTATAAATGAGAACTGTTTCCATCTAGGGATACACACTCAGATTAATAAATTTGTTCTCAAGAAGATCATACAAATGGAACTTTAACTCTTTTATTTTATCTAGTTCCATATGTTAAAATTTAATAGATAATAGTTGTGTATCAATATTTAATTTAATAGATAACTCTACCTCCCTTACCATTGTAAAACCAGAGATTCCAGAAGGGAATAGTTTTCAAAAATTGATGAAAACTGGAGGATATCACTACTCAAATATTCCCTCACCATATCAATGGAAAACGCCGATATTACTTTGCCCATATCTCGATAAGAGATTCCATATTTAGTTGACCTTGGGTCCAATTATCCTTGAATGAAATGGAACAAACCATCTAGTCTATTGAAGGAGACCCATTGAAGATAATTTTCAATCAACGATTTATTGAAATTGATCCAATATTTCCTATGAATGACTTTAGGAGGTTTCACATTAAGAACTAGAAAACTCCAAGTACTCATTGACAGTTGACAGATAGAAAACACAAGTGGGACTATGGAGAGACTTCCCTCTCCTTGTACCAAGGGGTGTATTAATATAAATGGAACAAGATAAAATATCCACATAAAGGTTTATTAAATTAACAATACAGGTTGAAATAAAATGAATGAGAATCACCAGTATCAAATAAAGAATTCAATAATGATGAAGAAATAGTAATATTACATCTTATGGTCATTGTTCCCTCATTCAGTTTTTATAGAGACTCTTCCATGGTGTGAATAAGATTAAATCTGGTTGATTATAGATTGAACCTTTTTTCACATGATTAATCTGATTATGTAATTATTTTTGAAGGTGCAGAGGATCTTGTGAAACTACTCATAGTGGAATAAATACACATTTCTCGAGAGCCTCAATGAAAACCCAATTTGAATGACTTGCCATTCCACATGGGTAACAAACTAAAAGACCTCTACGATGCACTATAGGAGGGATAAAATGACAATAATGTCAAGAACCACCATGAGAAACATCATTCTTTATCTTTACCTTATAATAATGCACACTTCCACTAGGGGAGAGAGAAACTCCCCATAACCCTAACTTTCTATCCATGTCCATCTCAACAATCAATTCACTATCCAATACATCAATATAAAATGGATGATTCAGTAAAGAAACTAGAGAAAATATATCCTAATAAAGTATAAAATTTAACATTCGATCCTTAATCTTCTAATTTGATACAATATTAAGTGAGGAATACACAAGTTAATAAAAATCATTTTCATACACAATCACGACCCGGTAAGCCTTTCCAGGAATGAAAAACTCTATAGAAATGATCAATGGTATAAAATATGGATAGAAATTTTTAGTGAAAATAACTTTTAAGTCTTTCAATTCCAAGCCTTCATGCTTCATCTATTTCACCACAGTGTCCCATTATCTCATTATCAGTCCTTCCATCATGAAGGTGGCACACATCACCTTGATTTATTCAGGTATGTACAAGAACCCAAAAAAGTGAACGATTATTAACAACCACTCCTTAGCCTCTTGAGGATCATTTGAGACATTGAATAAATCCTTCATTTTTTGAAGGAAAGATATTGAAATATTCTTGGGAATGTCCCTCCACAATTACACAACTAGAGCCTGAATGAGAATTGGAGGTGGTGTATGTTCCAAAACATATAGAGATCGCAAAATCACCTCATAAAAATTTAGGATCTACAACATGGATTTATTAGTGAGGATTATCATAAGCTTCCTCTTGGATCTAATTAACATGTCTTATTGGAGGAATGATGATACCCAACATCAATTGAAAACAAGTAGGACATCAGGTTACACTCCAAAAGGGAAATAGGCGAAATAAATCCAAATAGATTGAAAAACATGATTTTTATTTCAATGCTATGCAAATCAAAATTAAAAAATATTCTCGAACTAATCAACATGGTTCCTTTACCTAACCACCCTTGGTGACATAAGTTATATTGCAGAGAGAGCTTCCTAGACACTCAATTGCAACAACATCTTATATCTTGAAAATAATTAAATATGAATATTAACATCAAGATAAGAAGTTCAACCTGAAATATTTATACCATACTATCATGATCAAACATAGGGACATTAGTATCTAGATAACAGATCCTGACCTAACATTTCATGAATGCAGTTCCTGATCCCCATGGGTCAGTGACTATCTCCTAGTATCATAAAAAATGTATGTGTGAATGGTTTTTATACGAACATTGTATATGTAAAATAAATAAGAATGTATGAATATAAAAAGAATTTTGTTTGGGAGTAATGTATCAGCAATCAAACATGCATAAAAATCCCAAAACCTATATCCAATTACTAGAAAATTGAAAAACTACCAAAGTCCCAACTAAGATGCAACTCACCAAGTCTACATATCAATAGGTAGAATCACCTCCTAGTGATATTTTTCCCTTGTTTGATTATGGATGGACGTAATCTAAAAACACCTAATTGCATTAGTAGGGTGTAAGCCAAATCCTTATAGGATTTCACCAAAATATTTCATAACAATATGACATTATCAAATTAACAAAGAAAGTGCATTAAATTTTCAAATAAATAGTTATTGAATTTCAAAAGAATATATAAAAAAATCATGCTTAAGATTTCATAGGATAGAATTATTAATCAAACCATACTTCATATTTCAAATGATGGAAGTACATTTAGAATGATAGTGTTTCCTTAAAAATAGGTTTTTTTTCACAAATATATCTTTTCACAAATTCATTAATTAAAAACATTTATATAAAATAGTTTATATAAACTTACAAGGTGTGTAAAATAGTTTAAATAGTGGTGTATATTCATTTGAAATAAAACATCCAAGAAACATTGTCATACACCTAATAAAAAAAGATAACTCTAGCATATTGGAAACAAACAATATGAAACCTAAAATATGTACATACGTCTCATTAAACTAAAGCCAATTAGGACCCATCACCATCACCTAAACAATGTCATGGGATAATGTGATGTTTCAGAATGTTTTAAATTATAATGTGGTATCCAAATAACTCACTAACTACATAAATCTTGAATGATCTCTAATAAAAAGAAAACGGTGCGAATTTTATTTTATGACTTCTTAAAATACAATTAAATGTGATTCTATATTTCAAATTTTCAAATTCTTCCTTTAAAACCCACAACTAGGTTTTTTTGAAAAACATTCCTTTTCACCCAAAAAATACCCTCAAGTTTCTATCAAAACCATTTTAATGAGTTTTCTAAAATAGGTATTTGAAATAATTAAACATTTTAATTTCATAATTAAATTAAAAAATTTAATTTTCAAACAAATCCTTAAATTTCATCACATACCCACAATCTAATGGAATTGGATTTTTTTACAATTTTCCATTAAATAAATATTCCATAAACAAATTCAACAATTTAATTGAAAAAAAATCCATCTAAACCATAATTTAAATTAAACAATTTAAATTTCTAAAAATTTCTATAAAAACCCCTAATTCAATTGAATTGGGGTTTTCCAATTTCATTCAAAAACCTATTACTCATAAAAACACCACTCAAATGGAATTTGGGTTTTAAAACAAAAAAATCAATCCATTTAATCAAAAGAAAGAAATTTCATTTAATTGAATCAATTGAAATTAAACTATGAAATTTTGTGTTAATAATATTTGGGCATCGTAACAGAACCACCTACCTTGGGATCAATGGATCTCAAATCACAAAGATGTAAACGAAAATATCCCATAAATAACAACACAATAAGGATATATGAATCAATCATTGGATTAGAACAAAAATAGTAGGTATTATATCCCTAATAAAATATGGGGTTTGGTGAACTCTAGGGGGGAGAAGAGAGATCATGGGAGAATGAGATCAGGATGAGGAAATTAACATAGAGAAGATCAAAGGGAGTTCCTCAATCTTTATATCACTTCTAAGATGGATTTTAGGGGATATTTTTTTAGGGGATCTGAGGATATTGTAAATCAATTTTTGGTAATAATGGTCCATAGGGGGCCTAAAATCGAGGATTGGGAAATATTAATGAAAATTTAGAGCACTTAAAACCCTATATGCATGGTTTATTATGAAAAGGAACAAGGGTTAGACCAACCATGCACAATCTATGAACCTTCTTAAAATGGTCCACACAGTTTCTCCAAAAAGAGTTCACATTTTACCAAACTATGTGCATGTTGTGTAAGATCCACGGTTCGGTCTAACAGTTTTCTCTAGAAGTTTATACAGTTTGGGACAAAAATGTGCCACACATGTGCCAATGGTGAACTATCCCAGAATCTTTAATGAAATTATAGTTTCACAATTAAACAAAACCAAAGAAAGACTAAAAATAGTTTACTATGAATACTTGAAAAGAGTAACTTGATATTAAATAAATTACCACCCTAGGAAAGTGAATAAAGTGGATGATGATTTTAGTTGAAAGTATCATGAAAAATATTAATTATGAGGATCGCAAAAGATCAAATATTTTTGTATTTTCAAAATTAGTACATGGAAATATTAGTGGAAGATGATAAATATTATCTTTATCAAATTCAAGTTCACCTATATATCCATGTTAATATTTAAGAGGCCTAGAAAGAGGATGTGGTACTATAAAAATAGTGAGAAATATTCCTATGATCATCCTTGAATATGATATAATGATAATGTTCTGGAAATAAGTCTGTGTCCCATAAATACTAAACCCAAAAAAGGAACTATTGGAAGAAGCTGATAGACCTACACCTTTATAAATATTGGAAGAATGAAGATGTTTTGAGATCTGAAAGAGTATTTATAGTATAACATCATGAAGAGAAATATTGAAGAGCATGTATTATAGGTAATGGTATGTCAATAGTATAAGGATGAGAGAAATATTCCAAAGGGGTTATTAAAATCATTACTCATACCAAAACAGAAATGGGAAATATCAAATTTAAATTCATCCTCAAACTCCCCAATATATCTAGAGGACATAATGTACTATGTATTTTAGAGAAAAATTTTCCGAAGTTTTCAAAATTCATTACTAAGAGATAATATTTCTATCTTAGTAAAATATCAAGGATATTTATTAGCTATGTTTCAAGAATTAAAATAGTAACACATTCTATTGTATCTTCTTTGTATATGAGGACTAACTCATAGTACTAAGGACGTATTTAGAATGATCAATATATATAGGTGTGTTTCCATATAAATTTTTATACTTCGATATATGGTTAGATAAATATGGCCATTCAAACCCTAGATGATATTTTGAGATTATTTTTCTCTATATTTCAATGGATATTGTGATCATATCCTTCTTCTAGTTAAGTATTCTTAAAATAATAACATTCCCTTGAGTATTAAATAGATCCTCAAGAATCCCTCTATAGAAAGTAGTGTAGAACACCAATATGGTAGTATAATGTTATATATAAAAAATAAATTGGGACCAAATCTAGATAATTTAATAAAAGATGTGGTTAGATCAATTCAGCTTCAAATAAAAGAATCTCATAGTCAAACAAATATTTCTTCTTGGAATGGTTGGAGAAATATAGAATTAGATGTTGATGAGAACTTATTCATGTGAATTTGACAATGAATCAAATTTATTAGATTTTAAATTAATTGAAAAATGAACACCATGTATATTGGGATTTCTAAGATTCTATGTTGGATTTGAATAGTTTCTTTTAACTTAGAACTCCCACCAAACCTCCCTCTAGTTCATTATATGTTCAATATATCGATCCTAAAGAAGTACATATATGATCCTTCACATGTAACTAACTCATCGGTTATTCTACTAGAAAATTACTGTTCTTCTTAAGATTAACTTGTATAATTCATGGATCATAGAGATAATGTCCAAAAAAATATGACTACTCACTTCATTAATGTACATTCAGTGAATCATATTTTAAATGAAGCTATATTTGAATTCAAGGATGTGATAAAGATAATATATGCTCATTTTTTCATATCATAGTGATGGTATTTCAAAGAGAAAATTCATTTTAAATTATGGTGTAATGTAACACCATAAAATTTTAAATTTTTTTCTTTTGATATAAGCATGATGTATTATATTACTTTCCTCACACACAACCCCGTGTCTATATGAACTGTTATATAGTAGACTACTATAACCATTCTATTATACTAGTAGGTAAGTATAGTTTTAAAATCGTTATGATTAATATTTATAATGATTTTAAATAGTGAACATGTATTGATTAATACATCATAAATAAGTACTCAACATTAAATAATTTCATTTTATACTTCAGAAATATAATATCCCTAAAAAATGATTTTATTTATTTTTTGAAAATAATTTTAATTACTTTATAAAATTTTGATAAATTTTATTATAAAATATTAATATTAATTTTTAAATCCTTTTATCAACACTATCTTGGAGTGAATTTAAAATATTTTTTTAAATTGATTTATTTAGCAGTTAATAGTGAAAAGTATTGAATTTTATAAAACCCGTGATTTCTATTAAATAAATGATCCTTTTTTGAATTTTACCTTAAAGTAACATATGTATCAATTTTTTATAAATAATATTATTAGTCTTGTAAGAATCATTATTATATTTTATTTTGATATCTATTCATTTTTTGTCTTTAAAAAACATTTTTCTAGAATCTATTTTTATGGTCGCATTCTATTTTGATCTTAATTAAATGAATAATTCAGTATTAATTGATTTTGTTCACATATTTATATATTATATATTAATAATACATTTTATCAATCATTTTATTTTAATATAATGAAATGAATGGAAGTAATTATATTTTACGCTTAAAATCGTTTATCTAAAAAATGAATTCATTGTAGTTTTCATGCCTTTTATAATTACATATTATAGGATTATTGAAATTTAATCTAGTGATATAGATTCCATATATGGAATAATAATAATTAATATAATTTATTATGTAAAACTTAATATTTTTTCACAGTGAATAATTAAAAAAATAAAGGCACTTAACACAATTAAGGTTTAAATTGATTTTATGGGGGCCAAAACCAATAGAGAATTATTCAATTGAATCCAAAACATGTATAAAATTTCTTTTTAATGATATATATACCATATATTGTTATAAATTTTAATCCAGGTACAATTTCATCCAAAATACAATGAATATGACATCATATCCTTAAAATCATTTATGAAATTACATGTGTGTTCCTCCCCTCATTTATAAAAGAGATCCTTTTATCCTCATTTATTCACACAACTAGATAATTATATATATGAAAATAAATTTACCAGACACTTTTTATAATAATTCCCTTCATCATATAGCTTATTTTATTCTAATGAGATGAATCCTTCAAGGCTTAATGTTTAAGACAAAGGAGGGCTCCCCAAAAAGAGGTATATATCTAAACCAAGCTCTTGTAATTTTATTTGTTCTCCTATATCCTATAAAAAAAATTTATCCCTAAAAAATTTTGAATCCAAGATGATAAATATTCTTATAGCTCTTTACGATTTTGTTTCCACTATTTTCCAGCTCTTCTCAATCAAATAGGACATGAATGTATCACTTGTGCGTACAGGTGGACTACTACCTCCAAATAGAGATATGATTCATTTTCCACCACCAAAATTCATTGTTGGTTAATTTTTAGATTTAATGTTTTATAATGAAATTTATTTTAAAATATTTAGTTTTTAAATTAAATTAATAATTTATATTTCATTTGATCCATCCCTTGGAAAATTGAAACTCCACTCCAGCATACCTACAAACTACTGTCTCCAAATAGTAATTTTATTTACATTTCAACTTCACTTTAAATTATTTCTTATAAATATGTATATAATAAATATATATGATATTAAAATAATGCATAAAATTTTAGAGAGTATAAATTGTGATCAATTATAAAGGAACATAAAATATGA
Source organism: Viscum album (assembly GCA_963277665.1). NCBI lineage: Eukaryota > Viridiplantae > Streptophyta > Magnoliopsida > Santalales > Viscaceae > Viscum > Viscum album. Next base: position 975,468,209 of record OY728143.1, read on the forward strand.
ACCAAAAACAAAAAAGAGAAACAAAGTAGTTATCACTATAAATGATGATGATATTGAATGTTTTTTAGTGAAACTATGATAAAATATTATTTGGGAAAAATTAATTGTATTATAAATATTAATATTATTCTTGTTTATATGTATAAAAATTAATATTTATTATGTAGAAGTTTGGAGAACCTCTTATGTTAGATAGAGTTAATATATGGGTTTTAAGTAACAATATAATCCTGTACTGATATTTTTTATGAATAAATATTCCAATTATGAAATTATATGATATTTCTATCAAAAATATATTATTTTTTTCTTCCAATATTATTATTTTTGAAATTATTTTTCATACTTTCATTTTCCACTATTTATGTTCTTATGATACAAAAAACAAATTAATGGAAAATGAATTAATTTATCTCTTTGGATGGGAATATTTTCATCAATGTCCATATATTCATAAACATTTTATTGATTAATATTATTATTATTCTAATAATAATAATTATATAATTTTTACCAGTATTTTATTTTTATAGTATACTTTAGAATAAATATTCTTATCGTTTTCTGAATGAGGTGTGTTTTACTTTTTATTGAAAATGTGAGTGAAATTTTTTGGTTTAATGTGCATCACATGAATGGATTTCCCCACCATAAAGAATAATATTTTACATAAAGGATACATTATAATATTACTTGGTTCATTTCAAATGCATTTTTAATTAATACTTTTAAAATTTTATATTTTTAGATTGTTTTTTCGAATGGAAAATAATATTTTATAAAAGAAATATTACAGTGAAATTTTAAACACATTTTTCATATATTGAAAAATAATTTCAAATTTCTTATTCTTTAATAGAAATATTATATAATGTTACCATATTTTATCTTTCAATATTTGTTTCATATTTATAATGATGATATTTTTATTAATTTTTTTTATTTCCATGTGTTAAGACATGATGTAATGTAAAATTATTTCATAATCTTATCAAATACATATGAATGGGTTATGATTAATTAGTTGTTGGTTGTATAATAAATCAATGATATGTGGTTATTTTATAGTACTCTAATACATGGGTTAATAATGATGGAAATAAAAAACTCTTACATGATGAAAAAGATAATAATGTCATATAATATTACATGGTTAACTGAATTGATGTTACTCATATGAGAATATTAAATATTACTTGGTGGGAATTTCCATAATGGTAATTTTTCCACAATGATATTCTTGGGGGTGAACCTTCAAAAACTATGAAATTTTATATACTTATGATGACTCATAAAAATTATGACTTACTCTAAAGTTATGTGATCATAGAAAAAGATTGATTATTGTTGATTCTACATTTTAAAGTATTATGTCATTTGATTAAAAAATCATGATGACATGATTCATGTGTAAATGTCATTAACTTATTGGGTAGGATTATATTATGTTGGGATCATGTTCTCAAACCCTTTTTATTACCATATCCTCAAATATTATAATCGGTTGATATATATTATATTTACTTTTTATGATAATATGAGCTCATCCATTATTATATTTCATTTAACTAGGTTATGAAGAAAGGTTTTAATAATGATACATCTAAAAATGTTGGTTTTCATAAAGAAAAGAATGAGAAATGATGTAGATCTTTTTTATAGCAGTTTTGAATTTGTGGACCTGGGTTCCTATACACGACTTGTTCTAACCACTCATATAATGATGTGATGGTCCATATAAAATTAGGAAACATTCCAATGATACATTTATATAATTAATCCATATAATATTAATGATATTTTATTAGTCAAAAGGGTCTATTTTGATGTCATTCATAAATGTGATAAGGAATCTCAAGTAAATGTAACCATATAAGTCATTTCATAATTAATTACTTGGTTTTCTCACATACCTTTCATAAAATGATAAGGATATTCTAAGGATGTAGCACCACATTCAATTAATTTAATATAAACTACAACAACTGATAGCAATACTATAATTTCCAATTTTCATTTGAACATTTATTTATCAAGTTGAAGAACATACATTAGTAGGGTAAAGTGGAAGAAAATATGGTATTATCTATTTAGCATTTCAAAATTCTTTTAATTATAAGGGATTTCCATTATCTAGGTCAATCTAGAAACCCTTTCAGTGGAGAAAAAGTTATAACTACTCATTTTAGCCTAATTATTTAAATCACTCTATAATGTGTGGCCATCGTTGAGGTAAAACCCCCCACTGATGAACGAAATATATGGCATGGGTCATAGAACATGGATTTAACAACTCTAATCTACGAATATAAATTAAAAAGATGATTACTGATGAAATTGTGTGTCCCACATGAAAACTTATAAAACAATGAAATTATATGGAGGATTTATAGACCACCTACCTCATACATGTATGACTCACCTCATATAATATCATCATCTAGTTTTCCTTTTTTTGGAATAGATCGGTGTGGATCCAACAAGATAAATGGATATCTAATTGGACTTTTTATGGACGCTCAAGATCAATTCCAAGTTAAGGCTTTCTAAGGAGCTCAACAGATGAAAAATAGAGGGAATATCTAATAGAAAAGAAATAAGGATTTATTGTTTATTTAAAACCTAACATGTGGGAAAAATCATAAAATCATCTGAATTGTCCCATCACAATTTTTGGCATCGTGGTTTTCAAATCATGCACCAACCATGGAAATTATGCTACATAGATGGGAAATATACCTGTTTAGGTCATACGGTTTGGGAAACTATGCTCCAAATATGTGAATGAAAAATAAAACATGTCTTGAGGGTTTAACACATCCATGAGTACCCTAACGTAGGGTTATGGAAATCCATGTTCACCATATCACCCCACAATCTATCCTCACATTGCTAGAACAAACTATACAGCCTACACCCAATGGTTGTTTTATAACCATGCGATGTGTATTTTTTCCAAAAAAATGGGTTCGGGGATATAAACAATACCCATACACCATAGAGACCATCTTGAAATAAATATGAGTCCATTTCAGGTCTATAAGAGAGAATGAATCCAAATTTAAAAGGATCTATACTTGAATAAAAAACCAATCTCTTGCAGTTTTCCCCCATTTTGAAAACTTATCATAGAGGTCACCTTCTAAGGGGAGAAAACACTGTCTAGGGAAAAAAATGGTCCACATTCGCATATATTATACTCCCTAAACTAATTCATGTCCTTTACATGGAAATTGTACCATAGAACCCAAACTAGAGGAAAAAACCGACCTCATAGAGCCTTTATGATCTAGTCAATGAATCATATTGTATACTATACAAACAATGTATCGACAACATACTCAATTTCCATGGGGTGAAATGTATGTTATGGGTATGAATGATATTGGAGATGCTCTAAAACCTAGCAGACATCATGACAGAAATTGTAACTCTAAGGTGGTAACAATCGATAGGTTGTTATCTTGACTCACTCTAGAGTCTCTATTTGGCCTGACATACTAAGGTGATAGCTTCCCTTTTCTTTTGTATCCATATATTCTAATGCATGTTTGATACCCTCAAGAAAAAAATCACCCCCAAATCAAGCACCACATCTTATTGATAGAAAAAGACATATAATTTTTTTCTAGTCTTATTAGTATATGTATGCTTCCTAATGAGCTAAACCTTCTCTAATATCTCCTACACGAGACAGAGACCTAGTAGGGCTACTTATCCTACCTCTAGACAACATAGAGATGAACCACATAACCTAGTGTAATAGAATTAGAAAGGATTCATCGAAATTGTTTCCTGATAGATATAATCGTATGAGAACTTTATTAGAGGGGCATGATTCTCCCAAGAACACCCAAAACAAAGGATGCATGCCTGAAGCATGTCCTCTATATCCTATATAGTCTATTCCGATTGAATGTTAGTGTGAGGAGGAATGGTTATTCTATGAAGCACCTATGTATAGATATCCTTATGAAAAACATACAAGAACCATGATTTTTATAAGAATACCTATCTTAAATGATAGAAATATAGACCATATTTATTTATTTGATCTTAGGGACCTAAAATCTTCACATCTCATCAACTAATAAAGCCTCCTAGATAATAAGGAAGTGGGCTAATTTTTTTAGTATATCAACACAAACCAATATAATGCCACTAAATCTAGGAGACCTTGGTATACTGACCACAAATTCCTAGAAAATTATTCTCATTTACATTATGATATTGGAAGTGGCTGTAACAAGACAATAGGCCACTACTGCTCCATCATCACCTGTTGATAGGTGGAACAACTAACGATACAAATTGTTATCTGACACTTAATCCTAGGGAGCCAATAATGGTGTTGTACATCTCGATACATCATGGTGAATCCTGGATGAACTGTACACTAATAAGTGTAGAAATCTCACATCAATTATTTTCTAATATAATTTTGATCCCAGATATATCCATCTATACATAGAATTTTTTCTATGTCCACAGAGCCTTTTTGGTGGCTGATCACCACCTAAAATACTCTAAAGGATAACTAGGTGTTCAAGATATAAAATTTTCATAATATTCCCCCTATCATATAGTAAAGAGGTAAATTTCAAGACTAATAGGTAATAAATCTCATGAATTTCAGAAACCTTGAGATATAGTGTAATAAAGTTGTCCATTAATTTCGATTTATCATTGGATTCTCGTATATCATGTGCCCGAGTTTTCTGAATCGCCGCATCTGCTACTATATTTCACTTTCCATGTTTATAGAAAATATTGATGAAAAGGGAAAAAATATATCAAACAATATTCACAGTCTCATATTCATTTTATGATTTTTTAGATATATTTGAGCCTCTTATAATCTGTATACATAATAAATATCTCACCCATTAGATTATGTCTCCACTAATGTAAGATAAGGAAAACTGAAACTACCCCAAGGTTGTGCATTGAGTAATTTCTCTCATGAGGCCTCAACTAAAGATATCCATATAGAATGACTCTATCCTCTTACATCATCACTTATACAAGTTAGATTTATTATTATATAGATGGAACAAAATAATATCTTTTTGGCTTTGGTATAGTTATAATAGGTGTTGAGAGAATCCTCCCTTTCAGCTCCTGAAAAGCATTATCACACGCTTCTAACCACTTAAACATAACATATATTTTGTAATACCAATAAGAAGCACAGAATGACATGATATTTTTTTATAAAGCATCTTTAATATATCGATTTCCCTAACAAACTCATTATTTAAAACAAATTCAAGGGATTCTCCTGGGAAACCATGGAACTCAACATATCTAGGTCAATAGAGACTCTTGATTCTGAGATTACATGACCTAAGAATTGCTATTTTTTAACCACGAAGTGTCACATAGAATGCCTGGAATAATTCTGATGCCCTCTAAGTATACCCAGAATGATTTCAAGGTGATTAGCATGGTTTATATGAGTGTGATAATACACTAAGATGTCGTCTATAAATACTGTGACAATTTAATCCAAATAGAAGTGGAACACCCAAATCATCTATAGAATCCCTTGTTTTTGGACTAGAAGAATTTCCGATTGAAATTGGACATTATCATTTGGAGGATAGTTCATATTGTAAACTAAGAATTATAATGTAACTATTAGAGTTGGATGATGTAAAATAATTATTGTAGGTGTGGTTTTGAACCCAATAGATCGTTCGATTATTCCATCATGTTTCAAGAGTTTTAGACCTCAAAACCTCTATTATGGAGATGACTATTAGGGTAAAATAGATTTTCAAAAACGAAATGGCCTTTATATGTAAACCTTGAATTATAATCCATATGAGTAGGAGATATCGTATGTTTTGGTCAAACAGTGTGGAATAGGAAGCACAGTCGTGCGACCTTCGGAAGATATGTGGCTAAGGGATTTATCAATGATTCCACATGGTTGGGAAAAATTTTCTCCATAAAAACGTGGGGTTATCCATGGGAAATTTTGAAGAACATGATTTGGAAATGGTTGGGCCAATGATGCATCCATACTATGTTCCTTGTATATGTGGTTAAGACTACTATTTTACTATTAATGATCCGAACTTCGGAACACTCTTTTCCTCATACCTTTACAAATGCATGTTACACCTCTTCCCATCCCGCTCGAGCTCCCCCTTCCTCCTCTAGGGATGGTTATTTATCTATTGTTTCTCCTCTATTACTCTCATCCCCAGAAGTAATGGATTACTCTTAGTAATATCCTTGTTTCCCTTGGTCATTTACATCATTAATATCCTCTTTGTCTGTGCTATTTTGGTGTGACTCTCTTTTCCCTATTTTTAGGGTGTTAAGAAATTTATTTGATTTCATCTAAAATAGACAAAATTATATATTATTGTTGTGTGTGAGATTTTTCCTCAGTACAATGAGGTTGTTCTATATTCTTTGTTGTCATTTTTTCACATTCTAAATGATGCACCCTTGTGCCACATGTCAGAAAATTATGGTGGTGAATCCAAATTATTTAATAAATTAAAATAAGGATCCCCTCATGTAATTAATAACCCAAATTTTTGAGAAAAAACATCCATTTGGTGTTCAACTAATCCTTAAAACCCCCCTTTCGAGTGCACACTTTTAAAGGGACTTTTTCTCAAGCCTCAAAGGGTTTACTAAAATTTGTGAGTTGGTTTTTTGTCAAATACCTTTATTTAATATTTGAAAAAAAAATAAATGGGTCAGTCATAATAGGAGTTATTAAGCTCTATTCCTATCTCTTAGATTTAAATTCTCATACTTGATGCATAATATTGATTTCATTATTCCTTTCTTTTAAATTAGTCATTTCATGTTAGATGAATACCTTAAATAATTCCATATGATTATCTTACATTTATGTTATACCATATTGAACATTCCTTTTCCTTATTTACTACTTATTTCATATTCTATTTGATTGGTAGGAATTTAATTCCATATTTGGTCAATCATGATAGATTGATCTATTGAGAATTCATTTATGAGATGTTATTAGATTCATGTTAATTCATTATTCCCATACACATATCCAATTTCTCATGGTTAATAAATGTTTTCTATATATAATATCTTCTACTGTAGAGCTTATGCATGTTCCTAATCCCTTATTCCCTTTATCATTTGGATCATGATACATGAATATATTATATGATTTTGGAATGATATGTTTATTTAAATTAATGAAAATTATATTGATACATTGCCTCATGATGTTCCTTGTTTTTCTTGTGGCTCATTTGCTATAGGTTGGGAGTGAACATGGGTCTCAAGATTAGGATCCCATAGATGGACTCACTGTTCTTGGTTGGACACTATTAACATTCCATGAGTGATAAATTTACTTTCTAGTTAGGGGCTCATTGAAGATTTTTTACATATACAGTTGAGTGACATCATTTATTTATGGGAGAAACCAAGGATAATATCATTGGAAAGAAGGACACACAATCCTATTGGTGATTCTCGGTACCCTATGTGAGATAATTTGTACGAAATCAGATTCACCATATATTGAGTGATTTAAGGGACATCGTAGGGGTGCCCTTTCACTAAATTGGTGGCATTTGATATTTTTGATGTTCCATACCAATCCTTGGGATTCTGTTTAGATCGCATTAGAGAAGTTCGGAATCTCTAATAGGAATTTATGGATTTATTTGTTTATTATTTCATGTGTATGCATTAATTTTTATTATAATTATTCTAAAAACTTGTATGGTGACATGTAAATTAGACCTCATCCAAAATCACAAGCTTTTTGGTATTCCTTCTTTGATTTCCTTTCTCAATTTGGCACATGTATACATATTAGGGATTCCATAGGTACTCCTTTTAAGAAATCCATATTAAGTCGGAGAAGATGGTATTGTATGGGTGTTATTTTTGGAACTCAGACTACGTTTTACATGTTTTGTTTAATTAATTACAAGAACTTGTTTACTTTTGGAACACTAACATTTAATTATTTCATGTAATGGAATATCCGAGACACTGTGGGTTTCGGCCTATAAATATTTATATCTCACACCCTACTCTAGAACAATTTGGTGCCCTAGTATATTATATGATCATAAATATGGATAAATGAAAGTGTCTGTCTTATGATTCATGATTTTTGACTTAGTATGGAGTTAAGGGTATAGGAACAAGGCTTTCATTAAGATGATATTGTATAATTCTTTGTATCTTATTTTCTATTTTTGATAGCATGTAGTATATGCATGTATCCCATATTCCCCAATACTCACTTTTTTGTAAATATGCATCACATGAAATCATTCCCATTGTATCTATTATTTTTATTCATCTTTATCCATTTCGTTATTTATATTTCATAGATATTTTATTACTTCTGATTTTTTATGTTTATACTTATGATTTCCTTATTTGTTACATATCATTTACCACTGTCCATACTCTGATCTATGATGGGATGGTATCCCTGTAGAAAAAATATAGGCTCTCGTAGCTTGTCGGTAGCCTATAGTATTATGCGATATGCGCTTGAGGTATTGTGGTGACTGGTTCGGATACCTATTTAGCTATTAGTTAGGTCAGGTCATTACAAATTTGTATCAGAGATACTTTTTCCTACTATTTAGGGATAGTGTACAGAAGAAAAGGAATATGTTGGTGCTTGGTAAATAGACATACCTGGGCATGATCAACCTGTGTATGTGGAAATTTCTAAGTGTCTTGGGATGGGGTTGTTGTCCTTATTGTTCAATATTACTGTTTATTTTGATATAACATTGTGTGATTGGAGTAAATTTCAGTTTCACTTTGATTTTTGATATTTATATAATGTTACCCTTATCTTGGAGTGGTAGGAAGAATCATTAAATGTGTCATCCTAAGCACACCGCAATTCACTTTCCATGAATATTCCATTCCATGTAAATTTCATTGATAGGGTAATATATGTTGTCGATGGGATTGGTGTATTTTGTTGTCTTCCTATTGAATTCCATGTTATGTATTTTAGAAGAATTTAATTGTTTTCTTAATTATTATTTTATTAACATGATGTGATTAATTTACATTGTATGTTTAGCTATGAAACATTATTCTATTATTTAAATTACCATGAAATCTTATATGTCATGTTTTACTGTTCCTTGATTACGTGGTAGTATGTAATGATTATTTTACACATTTTTACTTTTATACAATGCATAGTGATACTTTTAACATGTATAATTTCTCACGAAGTTTGGGTGACTTATTTGCGTTCTTTGACTAAATTTTGATGCATCACTATTTTTTAACATAGGTTGAAACCTTTGGGTTGCAATTAAGTGGGACTCAACTTCCTATTCATAAGTTGTATGGGTATGGTATAAGTTCGAAACAAATGACCCATATATCCAAACCATTTTTAATAAACTAACTATACATAATGACTCTGATATGAATGTTCATGATGAAAAAAGTTTCATTATTTTAAAATTAATTGGATGAAATAAAATGGAACAAAATATTCAATTGGTAAAGTGTATGAGAGATTTATGAATTAGAATTGGATGAGCCATATATTTTAATCATAGTAGATTCACATTTTTTATTTTAAGGTATTTTTTATAATATATAAAAATATTTAGATCCAAATATTAAAATAGATGAAATGGTTTTGGTAATATGGGAGTCACCTTCAACTTGTAAGGTGTATGGGTGATTTATGAGTTGAGTTGTTAACCTGTTAAATAGAACTGCCTATTATGATACTTTTACATAGAACTAAAGAGAAAATAAATGATGATATGAATTTTTTGTAGATGTTATGGTTTCCTTATTTAGGGCTTGTGGCTCTTTTTTTGGCCTTAATACCCCATGTGCATAAACTGATAAATTTTCAATTAGACATATTTTGGACTGTTTTGTAATGTGGTTGATAAAGTGGATCCACTAAAGGTGTTTCAAAATATAAATTCATAAATTGTTTAGTGGTTTTAATGAACCCAGAATGGCTCACCCAGACCCCCTTAGGGTATATTTACTTTTAAATTCCATGTTGTAAACCCCAAGGGGTATGTTGTTCTATGTGAAGCTGATTAATTTAAGGATTACACTTTTAGTGCCTTCTTACTAGAAAAAAATACTCTTAATAAGTAAATTAACTTTTAACCAGTTTGATTTTTTCTTATGTGAAACATTTTGAACAAATTAGTGGTGTTTAAAATGGGTTATAATTTAAGGAGTCGTAATTAAAATAGGATGTTAATAAAATATAATTTTTAGAAGTAATTATAACTTAGCTTTCCTTCCATAATATATAAATTCTTAAAAATATGGTACCTGATTCTTTTTATTTTTTACTCAGAATAGTTTTTCATAAGTCTCAAACACTAAATGTTTACGAAATAAAATTAGTTTTGGTTTAATGCTTTAAAATGAAACCATAAGATGTTTTCCTAGAAATATACCTTCTATAAAGGCAGTTTTTTTCATTGTTGAGTTTTAAATTGAAAAACAACAATAAAGATTCCATAGGATTCATCCTTCTTGAGTTAGAATCTACATGATTTTTTATTGATCCTAGTGAGCTTTTAGGCATGTCCTTATTTTGGGTTGATGTTTTCCATTTTTGTAAGAGGAAAGCTCGTTTTATGTATCGCCATTGTATCTTAGAGCCATTGTTATATGCTTAAGATTTGTTTTTCAAACATGTTACTATTTGGATTCCAAATTCATGTATAGGAATATATGTTTAAAAAAACTACACCCCATTTTAATGAGTGTTCATGTGTTGTTTCACTATTTCATTGAGTGTGAGATTTTTAAAAAGCTCAGTTCTAGCAGGCTAGACATGACAAGGGTATGGTCGGCACCTTAGTAGTTCAGGTGACCTTTTTCTTTCCTTCCTTTTTATATTGGATGACTTATGATGTTTTTATCTTTTTCAAAAGTTGTATTGGTAATGATATTCTTAAAATAATCCTTTCTGCAGTATATCAAGTACATGAATGCATATACCTATTTGTGCATGTGGATCATGTCTCAAATGTGTTATTCATCTTCTAAAACCTTGGGGAAGTATGAAACGATATACATGGTAACTATCATCTTTAAATGGTACAATGAACCGATAAATCTTAGTGTTAATAATTTAATATTTAGTTTCTTCGGTTTTAAATTCAGTCATCTACGGGAGTAGAGTGACCTTATCATCTGGAGAATGAAGATCACCCATTCATCGAGGTGACATTCTTATAGTATAATGTGTTGAAATGATAGTCATTCAGCTTGAATTTTACACTATATTTTATAGAAAATTTGGACATAACTCAGGATTGTTGAATGTATGTTTGTTGGTGAATATAACCAAGATCTCTTGAGTTACTAGTCGTCTCTTTCATTATGATTAAATGCTGGTTAAAGCATGATAAAAACCTCTTGGATCCACATTCAGTGGTTGATGGAGTGTGTTTCATGGAGTGAGATCCATATCTTTGTTAAATATGATGATAAGGACATCCCCAAGGCGAGGAGAATTGTGTTAGATCTATTTTAGTGTTTCCATCCATGTAGATTTAGAAAAATCGATTTTATCCTTTCAAATGGGTTGAATCTCTCAAATTCCTTGTGGCTAGTAATCATTTATTTAATTTAGTGCTTTTTCGGGAGAGTGACAATGTTATATTTTGTTGTACACATAACATGTGAGGAAAAATTTGGTCCGAGATGATATTAGGTAGTTATATTAGAGTGATCACGACATTCCACATGTAGTATGAGATTAGTAATTGTAAAATGGAAATGTTTCGGTGCGAGTAGTTGAGCACTTTTGAGTATGTCAATCTGGGTTTTTTTGACTTTACTTCTCATTACATGGATGGTTATAAAATGTTTAGATCCTTACTGAGAATTCATTCATTAATTTTGTGTGGATGTATCAAATCATTTTTTGACATCGTTTTAATCCTATTAGTGTATTATTAGTTTAAATTTGATTATCTCCACTATATTTGTATCATCCAAGTGAACTTATATAGTGTTGGTCTTACTCCAAACTAATTTTTTAAATGTTGTTGGGATTGTTTGAGTGGTTCGATCTGAGTTGGGCTCTAGAAGGATGGATGATCATAAAGTCACGGTTGGTCCTTTTTGATACCTTGGTTCCTAATAAGGATCTTTTTCGTTAGACTCTTGGACCCCATCAGTTTTTCCCTTTTTAAGATTTCAAGGATTATCCCCTTTTAGTATTAAATAAATGTTCTCCCTATGTGGATGCTTGCCTTGTTACATACATCTCTTCTGTAAAAATTTCTTGAGGTAGTAACTTGTATAATCGATATGGACACCAATTAATGATTCTGAGGTTATCACAACATTATTTTGGGCTCAGATGAGATGAATAAAACATGGTAATTTTTTGTGAGAGCCAGTTCTAGATTATATCCATATCAATGCTCAAGAAAATTAGTTTAAATGTGATTTTTTTTCCAGAGGAATCACAAACACATTTTTCATGGTTCCATGATTGTTTATAAGGAATTATTGTGGTGCCTCCATTTATAGGCATCATGTATAGATTTTGAAATGAACTGTCCATCTAACCCGAGTGCATCAAGGTTAGTCGACCATGAATGGGGTGGCATGATATCTCTATCTCATGATGTATACAGTCTATGAGGAACGTTATCATGGACATGTATGGTAAAAAAATGATATGTTGATGGTCACAACAAATTTTCATAATGAATTAGACTCGATCAGTTCATATGGGGTTGGTTTTGAATTGACCATTCAATAAGACTGAGTATCATGTTTTTATTGTTTTTGGGATGCTGAGGGATCATCTTGAAATAATATGTCATTCATCGATGTACCGAAATTTTAAAATAGAACATAACATTAATGAACCTAGGGTGGTATCACCCTAATACATTTGGTGGATGATATTATTTAATCATTGTATCTATTGATGGATTGGTCTCGGGTAAGATCCTTCTTAAGGATGCAGTTTTGAAATATGATTTTCTTGTGTTTCTATGGATTATGTGTCATGAGTTAAGATGAAGCTCAGAGATGCATATGGCATTTGGAAATGCAACATGACTAATTGAATGATACTTCATGACCCGAGTTGGTGTAGATATGTTATATATGTTTTTTCCCCAAGGATTCATGGTGAAGATACATTCATAGGTGGGTATATTGTAGCGTCTCATGTTTTTAGACCAGATGAAATTCCAATGGAAATTGTACCTTGTCATTTAGTGGATGTTCTGTTTTGTAAAACATTATTTTAAATGTATTTCTGAGAGTTGGAACAGTTCATGGAAATGTTTTTAGAAGTTCTTTGAAGCCCAATAGATCATTAAAATGTTCTGCTCTGTTTTACAATTTTCTATAACATGAAACCTCAATTTGGAAAAATTATGTTAGGAGGTCATCGTTTTTCTAAAATCATGCATCATCAATAAGAAAGCTACACATCCTAAACTAGAGGAGTAGGAGATGCTGCATAGGTTTTTCAAACCATTTTTAATGGCCCCTGCATTAATGAAATTTCTGAATATTCATGTTTGATCATTGTTTCAAGGTTTTCACATGTTTTGGAAGATTGTTCCCCTTAACCAAGTGGGGTTATCCTTGGTCAGTGCAGAAGAACACAATTGGCACATGGTTTGGCCAACCATGTGGCCAAACTTTTCCCCCTTATATGTGTGGTTAATTTTTTTACCCATAATTATCTTAATTTCTAAACCCTCTTTTTCATCCACCCTTTCAAGAATCTTATAGCAGCTCCACCCTTCCTGCATGAGGTCTCGTTCCTTCTATAGTGTTTGTTATTTATCCTTTACTTTCTCTCTATTTTTCTCATCGGCAAAATAAATGCATCATTCATTATAATCTCTTGTTTCCCTTTCTTATTTAATCCATTAATATCCTCTTTCAATGCTCTATATTGGTTCCCCACATTTTTCATTATTTTCAGGGACGGTTTCTTCAATTTTTTGAAAACTAGACCGAATCAAAGATTCTAATTGGGTGTGTGGGTCACCCTCAATAGAAGGTAGTTTTAAAAGATCATTCGTATCATTTCAACACATTTTAAATAATACTTCATTGTTCCACATTATTGAACCTTATGTCGGTGCTTCCAAAAGGTTTAATAATTTACACAAAGGATCCCTTCATGTCATTAGTAACCCTAAATTATTGTGAGACACAACCATTGGATGATAGAATTGTCCTTTACCTTCCCTTTGGGTGTTCCCACATTTAAATGGAAATTGTTCCCATTACTCAAATGGTTGATTGGAAGATGTTAGTGGGTTTTTTATTAAATTACTACAATTAATATTTGAATTAATGTAAATCGGTTTTTCTAGAGAGTATTCCTTAATATTTATGCATCTCACATAGATTTAAGTCCTCATTATTGATTATTTATATTGAATTCATTATGAATTTAATTTAAATTATACATTTCAATTCGGATTAATAACTTACATCATGCCATATGATATTCTTAATTTTATGTTACTCTATATTTGACTTTCCTTTTCATAAATTTCTGCATATTTCTTATGCAATTTGAATTTTTTGATTGAAATTACATATTAGATCATCCTTGATAGCTTGAGATATTTATATATCATTGATAACAATTGATAAGATCCATCTTACAACCTAGTTCCCATACTTTTATTCAAATACTTATGCCAAATTAAATACAAAAAATAGGTTATTAGAAGGGGATTTGTTTAGAAGGGGTTAAAACACATTCTAAATACATTAGAGATAATTAACCAAAACCGCTGCTAAAGTGTTTTCCTACTCCGGTTAGAGGCAATTTTGGGTAAGCGCTGGTAAAATAGTTATGTGTTTAGTGGTGGTTAGATTAGATGGGGTTTTAATCACATCAAATCTCACCCAATATTCACACGAATGAGGTCATTTATGTGTGGTTCTAACTGCACCTAATTTGAAGATCCTATTAGTGGCGGTCAGAACCACCTCTAATTGGATCTCAAATTTATATTTTGGGTGGTTTTATAACCACCCCTAATATAGGGGATGTAGTTTTACTGGATAACCCCCATGAGACCCACCTGACCTGAAATTGACACCCCCACCTGAAACCCCAACCACACAACAAACACACCCCAGGACACCCCCACCCGACCCCCCATATACACCCATAGACACATCCCAAGACACCCCACCTGATGCCTGAGAGACACACCAGGATACACAGGACATGCCTTCGAACACCCAATAGACCCCAAAGGACACCCCCACCTAACGCCATAGAAAAACAATAGGACACCCAGGACATGCCCCAGACATAGACAAGGACTCCCATGACACACTAGGACACCTGATACTAAACAAACCAAGACACCCACATTGACTCTGAAAAAACAACCGACATGGGGAATAGAAGCATGTACCAGCACCACATATACAAAAAAACATAACCAACCAACATGTTCCACTTTTGAATATTATAGACAATATATTTTATATATTTAAATATTTTATGTTCTACTTACTGATATAAAAAAATATTCTATATATACATACATTTATATATATAAGTAGTATAATGTGTTTTTCTATATATAATATAATTGGGTATAATATTAATATATATATTTATCAATAATTATATTTACATGTATAAATATATATTTATACATTTATATTTGTGTGTGTGTATTTATATAATATTTATAAATATAGTATAATTATAATATATATATACCTATTTATTTTTATATACTTATATATATGTGTGTTTTTGTAATAATAATAATATTATTTATTATTGTTATTATTAATACAAATATATTTAAAATTATAACAATTATATATTGTTTTTATAAATACTATAAATTTATATATTTTATGATTTCTATTATACATACATCATATTAAATAAAATTTTTATTATATATTTATGCATTTAATTATATACACTAATATTATATAATGTATACACATACATATACACTCAAAATGAAATACATTCATATAATGTGAACTATATATTATAATAAATTAAAATGTATTAATATTTATCTTTTTTTTACTAAATTAATTTCTGATTAATATTATATACTAATATATATATATAATATTTATAAAATATATATTACTTTATATTTAAAAAATAATTTATTATATAATATGTATATATTATATATTATATATATATATTTATATTTCATCTTTATTATATATATTTGTATACATAATATAATATAAATGTATTTATACATTAATATATAATAAAAATTTATTTAATATATTATATGTATAATATAAATCGTAATATAAATATATTTTATTTATAAAAGCACATATAGACATTATATATTTGAATAAATAAATTTTTAATTACATTTATATTATGTATATGAATATTTATAAACTTAAACATTTTCTTATATGCCTAACTATTTATTTAAAGTATTTATATAATTTCATTATATATATATGTTTATAATTCATTTGAATAAAATTATATAATGGGCTTATGTAGTATATATATACAAACACATGTGTTCACACACAGAAAGATATATATATATATTATAAAATTTGAATTTATAAAAAAAATTAAAAAAAATTAAATTAAAATTGCTTTAGGTTAAAAACTCCCCTCTAATAAAATTGATTTGTGGTGATTCATGACCCCCTATAATGTCATATATAAGATGGGTTACACAACCCCTACTATTTTGTTAAATTAGAGGAAGTTTAAAACCACATCTAATGTCATAAATTATAGGGGGTTCACAACCCTATGTAATTTTGTTGATTAGAGGGGGTTCACAATCATCACTAATATGCTAGATTATATGGGGTTCAGAACCCCCTCTAATTTCATAAATTAGAGGGGGTTCAAAACCCCCTATAATTTCTTGAATTATAATGGGTTAAATCTCCCACTAATCTAATGGAATAGAAGTGGTTCATGAACCCCTCCACTTTCTTATATTATTGTGGGTTCTCAACCCCCTCTATTGTCATACATTAGAGGGGGTTAAAACCCCTATAATATCCAAATGAATATATATATATATATATATATCTATAACATCTGTAAAATCTAAATGAATATATAGTGAAACTAATTATTAAATTAGTGGTGGTGTTAACATAACCATGCCTAAAATAATACCAAATGTTAAAAAAATAATGTTAAATAATTTATGGATTGTTATGAACCACCTTTAAATTCGATGATTAGAGTGGATTGTGCAAAAACCCTTCTAGTGTGAATTTTGAGGTGGTTCTGCAAAACCCCCCTCTAAAAAATGAAAACTAATATGATGTTTTTTTGTAGTTATGCATGTTTCATAGTGATTATATCTTGTAGCCTTGATAGTAGGAATTTTGTTAATTGCTTATTTCCTTGTTAGTTTGGATCATGATACATTAGTATCTTGTTAGATTTTTTCATGAAATGTTTATTTGATAGTATGTTATCATTACGCATTGCCTCACGATGTGCCAGTCTTTCATAATGGACCATTTACTATGGTCGAGGAGTGAACATGGGTCCTGAGTTAAGTATTCAATTGATAAAAACTCCCTGAATTGTTGGATACTATGTGTGTTCTAGGAGTGATTCTTTGGATTTCCATTTATGGGATCTCCGGGTGGTTTTACTTATACTCATTAGGGACACTGGTTCCCTAGGGGAGAAACCAAGGATAAACTCATTAGAAAGATGACTAATCCATACCATGGGTGACACTAGGTCCCCAATGTTAGATACTTGGTATGGACTTAGAGTCACCATGTATTGAGTGATACAGGGGTCATAGTATGGATTTCCTAGGATGGAATTGATGAAATTGGTTATATTGTATATTCTATCCTGAACCTTGGGAATCTATTAAGATCTTATTGAATTGTCTCAGACTCCATAATGGGAATGGATAGATTGATTGGTTACTCATTTCATGTGTATGAATCAATTTTTATTATCATTATTTTGAACATTTGTATGATGAAATTTAAATTAGACCCCCAGAAGAATCAGAATTTTGGGGGTATTCCTTATTGAGTTTACATTCTCTTATCAGACCGTGTATAAAAATTACGCCTTGCATAGTAACTATTTTTTAGCCTTTTGAATTAGGATGATGAAGATGGTATGATATGGGTTCCTTTTAGGATCTCAGGCCAAGGTTCACATGTTTTATTTATTTAATTATCTTTACTTATTTAATTTTGGAACACTGTCATATAATTATTGCACAAAATAGATTGTCCTTGACACAAAGGGTACCTGACTACATGGATTTATATCCCAAGACATTCATGGGCATTTTTTATTACCTTAGTATATTTTATGACTCCAGGTATAGATAAAGGGAAGTGTGTGGCTTCTGATGCTTTATTTGCTAGCTTAGGACAATGTTTGGTGTAGAACAAAGATCCTTTTCACATGATGCTTTGGAAGTAGTTTTTTCCTTTATATATATATATTTTATATCATGTATTATATGCATATATCCCATGTTCCCTAGTAATCCCTTTTTTTAAAGATACATGAAATAACATCATTCTCATTGTATCAATTATTGTTATTCATCATTAAAATGTTTTTGATTTATCTTCCATGGTTATTTCATTACATTCACTATTGTCTATTTATAATTATGATTTCACTATTTATTTCCTATAATTTACCATTGTGAATACTCTAGTTTATGAGGGATTATCTACCCACACGAACACACCCTAGCCCCTCAATGCTGGTTAGTAGCCTATGGAATTTGAGAAGATCAGCTTGAGATCATTTGGAGACTGGTTTGTCTACCAGTTCAATGGTCAGTCAGCCAAGATATTTCATCACCAATTCCATGAATATTGTGGGTGTCTTTTTGGGTCCTAAGGACATTACAACGTAATAATATAGACCATGCATACAATATAAACCAATATAAGGTATGTATAATGTCTTGAATCACACATGATAATAGTTGGTTCTCTAGTTGATCATAAAAAGCACCAAGGATTACTAGATCTAGTCAAAGAGATAATCTCTTAGAGGTAGTGGATATCATTTATTGAACATTAAATATTTCATACATCTATATATATTAAGGGTTATATCAACAATTTTGGTGAAAATAATAGGAAAACCCTAAGAGGAAGTGATAGGACAAAAAAATACATTGGGCTTAAAATCATCTAACTGCCTCTTGAGCTCATAGATCTCAGTAGATTTTTTCATGTATGTAGGAATATAAAATTGGGGTTCTCCTGTAATGAGATAATCATCAACTCTATCTCTCTCCCAAGAGGTATTCCAAAAAAATCATTCGGAAATAATTCCGTAAAACAATCTACTACTAGAGAGAATTTAGTCAAAAATAAACCCTGATAATCCATAAAGAGAGTAGAAATACGGGTTGTCACTCCACCTAACCAATGATTTATTGGTCCAGTTCAACTAGTATTTATATCCCTGTCAAACTAATGTAGATAATAGTTTCCCTCTAGTGACGTAAATGATACCATGGGGTGATAGCAGTCTATAAAGGTATTATATAGAACCAACCAATCCATCTATATAATAAAATAGAATCTCATAATCTTACGAACAAGTAGGTCCCACAAGATTGGGTAAATTCTTACCTCCAGGGGAAAGTATCAGTATTGGAATATTCCCTCTAAACATACTAACAATGGTATATCTGGGGTAATTATACCGCATCAATGATGTATTTCTATCCCGATGCATTCAATGATAGAAGGTGAGATGAAATATTATTAATAACCTATATCATCAAATGCAGATACAATAGTGGAGGCTACTAGAATAGTACCCTGTATTATAGACAAACATTTATCTTGATCCATAGGTATCAGCTATAGTCCATATTACTAACTTAATCCACATCCCTATAAAATAATAGTACTACCATGATCAAAACAACACTTTTGGTATAGGTGGTGATCAGAAGTTTGGATATTGTGGCCATGACCTCCTTCTTAGATAGTCCTTTTGGTGGTACTCTAACTACCTTCCCAACTAAGTGCAAAAGAACATATCCCTTAAGGTGGAGCTGGTATATAACCTCTTCCACTAGGAGCTGATGGAAATGTCTAATAAAATCTCTAAATATTCCACATACTGTTGAAATCCCTACACTCTATAGGGTCTCCATCACACTAAGGCATTAGGTTTCCCTATCATCTACCCTAGTGGCACACTATAGATCTACTGGAATAGTTACTCTAGCTTCCACTACACTAAAAAGAATCATGAAGGGATCCTTTCTTGCTATAGTAAGAACTATTAGCCTACCGTGACACCGATCCTATATGTCGGGTACTATCACTATAGATCAGGTTTCACTCAATGATAGGTTCCCGATTGACTATCCCAAATAAGGTAGGTAGGATAAAAACATTATCTAGAGTATGTATATCATACCGTAGACCGTCCTTTAAGATCTTTTCAAAATTATTCTTATCACATGATAAAATAAGTGAAAATCAATTTAACTTAGTGAAACACATTCAATATACCATAACAGATGTAGAAATATATCTAAGATTCATGAACAATCTAGATCAGTTAACTCTCAGTTTTATGGAATGTAATGATTATAGAAGGCAGTTTGGAAATCAGCGCATACCATTCCAAGATGGCGATTGGCCTAGGTAAAAACATCCCATCAGTTCTTAGCCAAATCACATAGCATGTGTGCAACATGATTGAACCACCGCAATAGTAGAATCTATAGCTTCTGAATTATAGATAATGTGTCCTCTTTCCAAGACTCAACAGCCTATGGACTACCATACCTAGAGAATATAGGAGGATTCTACAACTAGAAATAATGTGTCAGATCATCCATCATAGGTATAGGTCATAGAGCACCATTCATGGGATGCATAGAATGTAGGAAACTATAAAAAATGAGCATTTGTTCTTAGATCATGAAACAATAGATGGTTCCTCACGTGGAACTCTAAGTGGTATGATGAGAATATTCAGGCCCACCATGACTCCAGTATGGTTATCGTCACCCTCTTGGCACACAACATGAGGATGTAATGATGGTATTGGTCTAAAAATACAAATCACACACCTTATAATATTATTTAAAGGATACAAATATAAATAAAAAAAAGTTAAACTTATTGAAGGATCACTAATCCATATATAATACCCTATATAATATCTTAAAAGGTCATTTATTGGTAAATGAACAAGTTGAAATATTTTGGGGATATAGTAGATAAGGGTTAACCAAAAATTTCATCATTATTTAATGGAAACAATTCTATTTTATAAGTAATAATTCAATCTATCAAATTTCATTTTTTCGTTTATGTATATCAAGGTTCATATTTAATGGATAACCATACCTATTGAATCAGGAAACATACACCATATAATTGGAAATGACACACATTTAATTCTATTTTAATGTCTCGACTCGGTAAATTACATGTTCCACCCACAAGGTCACATAACAACTCATGGGTTGAAACTATAAATCAATCAATCATAAACATGTAATTGCACGAGAATAAAATAACTACCAAAACATCACTAAACAATCACATGAATATCAAGTAATGATAGTAGTGAAATGCACCTATATCTCATAGTATATGAATTATAGGTTCCTATAATTATGTATGTAACAATGGTTCTTTCCCTCATTTCATCAGGCCAATGATGAATGAAATCATGAATCAGAATAATAAAATTAACTAAACAAAAACATGTTCAACAGCAATTGTGAAATGTTAACAAATGTCATAGGAAAAATCAAATCAATAATCATAACTAAGTTAACTTGGAATTTACCCTAAACCTGGTCTAGTTATGCCCAAGCATGACTTATAACCTTGTTCCATAGCATTACTAATATCCAAAATATTGTCTCCAAATAGTGAAAAAATAGAATGGCTAAGATTCCACTTTATGATCTACCAGACCCAGGTTTCACTCAGAGGTGCCCCGAGCCCAGTGGGCCACTTTTCCTGAAGCACATATCCCCCAATTTTAAAGGCTACCAACTAGTATTGAGGGTCTAGGGTGTGTCCATGGGGAGGCTATTACCCTATTACCAATGTATAACATAGAGGATAAAAAAGAAAAACATTTAAAGTGTGGAATTAAAATATAAAATTTTCTTATGGTACAATGGAAGAATACATGTATGATAAACAACTGAACAACTGGTAATCATATACAAAAAAAATGAAGTCATTTCATATATGTAATAAATTTGGAAAACAATGTTACAGAAATAACATTCTTTAAAAAAGTATTAAAAAATTATTATATAAACTATCCCAATAAACTCAAGATCTATCTTTGTCATCCGCTACCAGCTCCATCCTAAGAAATCATGAAATCAAGTTTCTGTAGCAGTATGCTTCCATTTTAAATGACCTTTATTCATGTAGTGTACTTAAGTGCCAATGGTATGATAGGGTGTGAGATAAAAATCATTAGGCCACCACTAATGGTGTCTATAACATCATGGAAATGTAATTGAATCTATAACTATGTGAAATCATGCCAGTAGAATATTAAAGTAGTACAATAATTTAGATACTTATGTACCTGCTTCATCCATTAGTTGGTGTCTAAAAATACAACCAGTACATTAATTAATTTGTTATTGTTTACATTTAAGTCACATTAGGTAAAAACATACTTGAAAACCCATCATGATAATGATAGTGAAGGATCACAGACATATCACGTCAGACTGTAATGATAATGATAATGAAGAGGTTACAATGTTAGAGTAAAGGAAACTTTTACCTAAATGGTCACCAACTAAGTAGTAATTTTATCTTGGAAAAGTTGTAAGAGTATAATTCTAGGATCTTCATTCAAGGGTTTCACAAAATTGTGTAATTCTAACCATGTTTGAGGAATAAATAAAAGGGAAAACTAGATAATAAATGGCTAGGGACAAGGATATAACCATGAAACATCATTTCTATAGAAGCGATAATGGATCAAAGGAGTGTATCTAAGGAATATGTTAATTTTGAACAAGGGATCATATCATGTCTTACCAAGCATCCATTGATAGATGAGTATTAGTTCCCAAGGATGGTGACAACCATGGAAACCAAAATCCTTGAATCCAAATGACATCTTCAAGTGTTCAATAAATTCCCTCAAGAATCCAAAACCTAAAATTAGTATAACCACTCTAATAATGATGTCAAGGTCTATATAAAAATTCTCACCATACAATTGATACATTTATTTAATTAGGTCGTGTAATTTTTATGTTATTTAATTAGTAAAGGGGGTTTATTTCATGATGTTATTACATGTGACAAGTCATATCAAGGATATGAAACCATTTACATAATTTCATATTTAATTTCTTGGTTTTATACTTTACCATTCAAAACATGACAAAGTTGAGATAAGGAAGAGAAACCACATCCAATTCATTTTATATAATGCAGGACTGGTGATATCAATACTATACATACCAATTACCAATTAAATATTGACCTATCAAGGAAAATTACTTGACTTAGGTGGGTCACATGTAATAAAACATGGTATTATCCATTTATCAATTCAAAATTCCTCTAATTATAAGGTCTTACTATTATAATGGTCAATCCAAACATCTAAATAGTAGATAAAAATTCATAACAAACCATCTAATCCTAATAATGTAAAACATCTTACAAGGAGTGGTCATAATTGAGTTTATAACCTCCAACCATGGATGAAATATCATTAAGGTTACCTAGAATATAGTTATTTATTCTACAAGAATTTAAATTAAATTAAATAGACAACCCTCAGTGAAATCTGGCACACACATACAAAAATTTATAAAATGAAAAAGATTGATAGAAGAGTTATAGGCCACCTACATCATACTCATATGACTCTCCTCATCTAGTACCAATCACTTGTTTGGCATGGATTATAAGAGCCTAGTATGGATTCAATGAGAACCATGGTAATTTAATTGGCCTTTATATAGATTCTCAAGACCATTTCCTTGTATAATCCTTTAAAGAAGCTAAAAACGGTGAAAAATGGAGGGTCTTCCCACTGGAAATGAAATAAATAATTATAAGGTCCCAGCCTTAAACCTTACTTAATATTGAATTACAAGAGTAATTCACATTGAGGATCTTTTCAAGTTTAGAGTTTTAGAGAATTAGGACATAACTATTACATCTCAAAAGATTACAAAGTAGTCGCTTCTACTAAAATTTCCATAAAAAAAACTCTTAAAAAGAAACATGTCTAGTTCCATGTTTTAGGTAGCATGACTTTCTCTTGAACCCATCCTTGACCCTATTCCACGCTATGTCTTGTGAAAAACATTTCAAAAACTTGGGATGAGCATAAAAATCTCAGTAAGGGATACACAATGAATGAAAACTGTTAGTGTTTTCAAAATAACAAGTAAACCATGAATACTTTATCAAAGTAATAATTTTCACTTTTTCAAAGTAGTAAAAACTATTCGCTGAATAAAATTTCATTACTTACCCTTATCTAACCAAAATATTACTATAAAACCCATATAAATATCAAATAACATATAATGGTAACTTGGGACATAAACATACTTAAGTGGAATAACCATAAGGTATACTTCCGCACATATCACATAATGGAATAGCCATTCGGCCAACTTCCATACATACTTAATGGAATAGCCATATGGTCGACTTCCATACCCAATTCATTGGAGGTTATAATGTAACCACCCATCTTGGTATTCACAGCACCAGCCGTCATATGGTTTATCACGTAACCACCCGTAAAATGTCCAAGTACCATTATAAAATTATAACACATAAAACCAACATAAAGGAATGATAATATTTCCACATTTCAATCAAAATATATCATTTAAATATATTGACATAATATATTCCTTTATCAAAACCATTTTCAATACCAAAATACAAAAAAAAGTATATGGTATTTATTTTATTTTAAAAACATTACGGCTTGTTGAGGAAGCCAAAGATCAAATAATACTCACGGCGGCGGAAAAGGTCGTTGTCACCGCATACGTAAAAGAAACATTCTTTTTTGTTGTTTAGTAAAACGCTTCGTAGAAAAAAGATTCTATTTGAATAAACGTAAATGTAAAAGGGGTTTATACACCGTATAAAATAAGGTTGTGTATAAAACAAAATATGCTTCAATGAATGGAGATTGAAACAAAGACCCTTACAAAGATGGTATCCTTGGTTTAAAGATAAACCAATTTCATAATTATGTGTGAAAAACGAATACACCAAATATAAGTGAATATTAAGTGTAAAACAATCAGAGGTTTTTCAAACATATTCATAGAACGACATTTTCAAGGAGTACAAGTTTATCCCAAAGAATCAAATTTGGGTTAAAAAGTTCCCTTGCAAAAATTTGATAGCCTAACGGCGTCACTTCAAAATTCAGAAAAAGAGTTGATGAGAGATAAAAAAATGTATCTCATCACTTAAAATTTACATCAATAAGGTTATATGAGAACATATCCCAAAATAAAAATATGTGAATTAAAAGACCCAACAAAATAAGTCTTTTGAAAAGAGGAGGGTGAAAGGTTCCCTTACTGACTTGGGTATCTTTCGAAACATACACCCCATGAAAGAAGGTCAATACATCATTGATGTAAATACTCATAAACTAATGTATATTACATAAAGAGTAGAATAATGGGAAGTACATACACCACTCAATGGAAATTGTGGGAAATGTAGCATAAATCTCACGAGAATAAAAGTGAGATGAAAAATCCCTTACGAAAACTCGGTAGCCTAACGGCGCCACTGAAAACATCCAAAATGGATTGATGAGAGAAAATAGGGTCTCTCATCATATGAACAATAAAAATTACAGTAAGAGTAATATAAAAGAACATCCCAATAACAAGAAAGATGAGCTTTAAAAGTAATGACATAAAGTGCGTACTTAAAAAGAAAGAGAGGAGTAGGATCCCTTACCTCGGGTCCGACTTGACTCAATCGTTCTTTAACGTCCTGAATAATAAACTTGAGTTAATTTCTACATTCTTAAGAACATTTTTCAAGTTCATTATTCCTTTTATATCAATTATTGACATGTTATAAACATTATGTAATCATTTAAGTTAATAATGTTTGTTTTGTCGATATTTGGTTCTTAAGTCAAAAGTGGACTTCTTACAATTACATGTTGTTCGTGTGGTCAAAGGTTCTTTATATCCAGAATGAAACTCCTAATTTGGATATCTTATATATCATATATATCCAGAATATACATTTATTTGTAATATTACATAATCATTTAGAGGTAGGAAATGAACTGCACCGTTCATGGAGACGGTAAGCCATACGTACGCAAGAATGCTACTTTCATTTCTTTGTCATATTAATGGAATTAAAACTAAATGAGATGTATGTATATTTTAATTCCAGATTTATATTCATCATTTATATTTATCATTCATCATATATATCCATTATATATTTGTACTTATAATAGTACATTACATTTGGGGATAAGAAATGAAATGCACCGTTCATGGAGACTGTAAGCCGTACGTACGCATGAATGCTACTTTCATTTATATTTCATATTTTTATGGAATGGAATAATAATTATATAAAGGTATATTATAAATCCATTATAAAATCATATATAATAACTTTAAATCCATCCCTTACACATCCCACATATGTCATTAACGAATCACATCACTTGGAGGGGGCGGTAGTCCGCATTTCCTTAAATGAAGATATCACGTTTACCCATAATGGAAACCATAATGGTATGCCATAAATAAAAAATACAGAGGATTAATTAAAACATTAACATATTATATATCATATATAAATATAGTGACATCATAATGGCCACCTTTTAAGGTGTTATATGAGTGTTGAACAATCATCGTTTCGTGAGGCAGAAATTCTCCATCCACGGAAACAGTATGTTCTTTATCCATTAGATGTAGGTGTGTATAATTGTAGCTCTAATCCTTCTTATAAAAACATCCTAGTATATTGAATATACGGTAGTTGTTACAAAATAAATGAATAAAAAGAGTTTAGGGGGGTTGGAGAGGCAAAATAAAACAAAAAGACTCAAGTGAAGACATTACCTTAAAATCGGGTAACTCCCTTTGAAATGAGCTCAAAGGCTTACTTGGGAAGACTTATGCCCAATGTGAGGCTTCAAGGAGTTATAAAGGTAAGTGGAGAGATATAATGGACAGCGGTTGGCCGATCCAAAGGCTTTGGGAGTGTGGGTAAGGAGGAAGAGGTGGGGGCCTTTTATAAGAGGTGAGGTGGGGCACTCTTGTAAAGTTACAAAATGTTACTTTATTTTCAAAATAGTTTCGGATTTTAATGGTCCCACATTGATGTATTTCGAGGATAAGGTGATAAGGGTTCGAAATCCACTCATAAAATAGGTTTTGGACATCTTTAGGTCTAATATATTAAATTATCATTCCATTTTATTTAAATCGTTAAATAAAGAGGTCATCGCTTCATCATCATGATGTCATAAATAATTATTTTATATAATTTATAAAAATTATAAAACAAATACTATGATGTAGGAAATCTTTTTAGCTTTCCAATGAATATTTATAGTCAAAAAATATGACTTGTATAACACCATGTAAAAATTGTTTTAGTAAAATATCTCAAGTTTGTGTTATTTTTACTTTAACATTAAATAAAAAGGTATTTATGTCTTTTTCCAACCAATGTGGATCCATGGGGTCCCCAAGTTTACCCATGGATTGTCTTGGTCGGCCATGAAACATCCAATGAGGGTAGGACATGTGTCTAGGTCATTTAATTTTATTAAAACATTATTCTTACCTTAAACTACACTAATTACCTCTAATCGTGATTAAAAACTTAATAAGTTACTATTCACCAAAAATATTATTTTTATCCCATTGAACCACATTTTACTTCTTAATGACAACCATTTATGTTGGAGGTTTTGAAATTCAAAACACAAAGATGAAAAAATTTCATTTAAACGGAAAAATCGGTTTTTATAAGTACCACTTAGTGGTTTCACTATTAATAAAAAATAGAGGTTTTTCATAAAATTACCAAAAATTCACCCTATGCTATATTTGATATTCTGAATTCAAAAATGATGTATATTTTTCAAAATACAAAACACATAAGTTGCATTAATTAATTTAATAATTTATTCCCGCTGTCAAAACAAATAGCGTGTTTTTATGAAACAAAATGTATCAAAAGATTGACACTAGTTTAAGTCTGATTTCAAAGTGAAATTAATTAAAAAGGCCAAAATTGGATTAGATGGTAAAAATATATTCTAATTTAACTTTAAAACCAATTTAAAAGATAATCTAATCATATAAATAAATTATATTAAAGAGAGGTTTGGAATTAAAATACAACATTTTTCACTATTCAATAAAAATTGAACTTTTTTGGAAAAATACCAAAAATTAACAAAAAGTAAATTTTGATGTCCCGATTCTAAATAAGAATTTTATTTTGTCAAATATAACACATTCCATTGTCAAAATTTTGTTTTAAAATAGGTTCACCATCAAAAGGCGGTTAATCGACCTTTTAAAGAATATTAGAATGTTTACGCTTAAAATAGGATTCATTCGCATTTTTAATCCTCTAACATTTATTGTAAAAAGTAAAAATATTTGCCAAACATATATGATAATTTTTTAGTTAGTTCTATTCATTCCCTCCATCACAACAGCTAGGCATTAACTACCATTTAAAATAATATTATTTTATTATTAGAGTGCAACGTAAGATTCCTAAGAAACTCATTGTTGCGTGTTGGGTACGCCATCGAGCAGAGAATCCCCTTTAATGTCATATTAATATTTTATTCACAAATATGGATAAATATGAAATTATCATATTCTTTATTTACCTGGGGTGTTACATCCTTCCACCCTTTTGGGAATTGCGTCCTCGCAATTTTAAAATTGAGCTTGGAAACATCCTTGAAATTCCCACATCGGAACAAGAGTTGGTAAAACAATCACTTTAAAATAATTAAAGATTAGTACAGAGGTCACCCGAGTTAACCCATAATAGGATTCCGTGTAGGAAAACATGGACATGGAAGAAAAAGAAAAGGGTCATGTTCTTGAGGGAGAGTGATAGTAAACATGTCTAGGAGAAAGTTAACCATAAGAAAATCACAAACTTGTGATGGGTTAAACGGTATTTGATTCCCCAGTAGGAAAATTTAATAGACAACATTTTGTTTTAAGTTACTTTTTATTGAGGAATTTATTCATAAGGAAACATAATCACTTATCATGTTGAATTTCAACTTTTATTAGATTCCTTACACAAACTCATATTTTCTCCAAAAGACGAGTATTTAGGAAGACTTGTTCATATTAAGAGTACTATAAACAACTTGTAGAGAATCACCTAATCCACCAAAGAGGACTATATACTTCCCGTGTCTTTAGGCTTTAACCAAAACAAAAACCAAAAAGGTTAGTAAAATATTAGATAATCCAGAAAAGGATAACCCTTAAAAAAATCTATGCTTAATCTCCAAAATTTGTCCAATAAAACCCAAAGATCAACGAGGACCATCCGATAAACAATTTTTCCATAAAATTATTCAAAGTAAACCAATCTAAGATTGAAACCCAAATATTTGAAGGATTTAGTCACATAGTCTTCCAAGTTAAATCGTAAAATTTATCTCCAAACAACATCAGTTACTCCTAAAATCACGTATTGAAAAGTAATTAACCTAATCACATATCCTCCATGATAGGTTAATCATTTTCATAAATAACCCAAAATCAACTTACTCTTAATTCATAAAATCATATAACTAAAAAGAATCAGTCAAACTAACCAGGGGCTTCACGTAGTCCAGTAGTAGGTGATAAATACCAGTCGCACATTGGTTGTGGGTTCGATTCCCGCAGCATTGTCCGACGTGACGGGTAGTCACACGGTCTGCGTGATATCCTATTTCCAAAACTATATAATTCTCAAATAATTTCCCAAAAAAAAGGATAAAATCATCAAAAATAACCATAACATAATTTAACCTCAATTTTATCTCATTCATTTCACTTGAATCATAACATATAGTAACCCATAATTACCTCAAAAGTAAGGATCATATAAACCCAAATGGTTCTTTATAACTATGTCCACAAAAGAAATGATAACTATTACTTGATTAAAATTTTCATATATTAAACATCAGGGTTACACATAATATAAAAAGTCTTCTAATGTAACCCCATCATCAGAAGATACTTAATACTCTTAAGAATTTCACCATAACTCTTAAAGCCCTTATATGTTGACATCATACTCATTCAACATTCTTCATGATCCATTAACCATTCCTTTCCAACTTATTCCGAAATACCTCTTTCCTACAAACAAAATCATGAATCATATCCTATGATTCCAAAATAGGAAAACAATAGTCATGAAATAATACATACCTTTGATTGGTCATTGTCAGTTTCTTCATCCTCAATCTGAATGGAATTAGGTATTGGTAAATGAATATTTGTACGATCCTGGTGATCCCATTCCTGAAACTTCTTTATAGGAGATGTGTTTGCATAATGACCATGCACACCACATTTAAAACATTCAATTGATCCCTTAGAAATAAATTCATTCCCTTTCCTCGAGTCAACTAGATGCTTCCTTTTTCCATGGGAGGTTCTTGCTTTATGACCTTCATTTCCACATCTATAGCATATTTCTGTCCCTTTGAAACATTTTCCTAGATGTTTCTTTCCACATCTTTGACACATAGGTTTTTGTACACACTTACCTTTATGATTATTACCTGTAGTTCCGCAGGGATTTGTTTCTCGCTTATATGATGACTTATAGAAATCACCAAGGTTTAGGTGGTAAATCATGACTCCAGATTGTTGGTTGAGGATAAACACAAGAGTTCTCATTGCAGCTCCCATATCATTCAGTTGCTCGCTCAGAAAACTGTCACAATTTCCTTCACATCCACCGTTACCTTGGTGCCTGCTAGATCCATCCATTTACTAATACCAAGAAGGTCAGTGTGAGTATATAATCAAAACCATCATGTACTAGAGAGGAAGATAAAAACTAAGATATACTTACTCATTCACTTTATCTAAAAACTATTACTCTTACTGAAATCCTAGCCATTATGGTCCTGTCACTTATGCTTAAAGAATACCCTAACATCTAATGTTATCTAAACTGACCTTTGATAGCAACTATAAGGCCCCATCCTTAAACCTTACTTAATATTGAATTAAATGAGTAATTCACATTGAGGATCTTTTCAGGTTTAGAGTTTTAGAGAATTAGGACATAACTATTACATCTCAAAAGATTACAAAGTAGTCACTTCTACTGAAATTTCCATAAAATAAAAACTCTGAAAAAGAAACATGTCTAGTTCCATGTTTTAGGTAGCATGTATTTCCATTGAAACCATCCTTGACCCTATTCCATGCTAAGTCCTGTGAAAAACATTTCAAAAACTTGGGATGAGCATAAAAAGCTCAGTAAGGGATACACAATGAATGAAAAATGTTAGTTTTTCAAAACAACAAGTAAACCATGTATACTTTATCAAAGTAATACTTTTAACCTTTTCGAAGTAGTAAATACTATTTTCTGAATAAAAGTTCATTACTTACCCTTCTGTAACAAAAATATTACCATAAAACCCAT
This sequence comes from Viscum album, assembly GCA_963277665.1. Lineage (NCBI taxonomy): Eukaryota > Viridiplantae > Streptophyta > Magnoliopsida > Santalales > Viscaceae > Viscum > Viscum album. The sequence continues at coordinate 975,499,916 of OY728143.1, forward strand.
ATAAAGATCACATAACATATAAAGGTAACTTAGGACATAAACATACTTATGTGGAATAACCATAAGGTCGACTTCCACACATATCACTTAATGGAATAGCCATTCGGAAAACTTCCATACATACTTAATGGAATATCCATATGGCCGACTTCCATACCCAATGCATTGGAGGTTATAACATAACCACCCGTCCTGGTATTCACGACACCACCCGTCATATGGTTTATCACGTAACCACTCGTAAAATGTCCAAGTACCATTATAAAATTATAACACATAAAACCAATATAAAGGAATGATAAAATTTCCACATTTCAATCAAAATATATCATTTAAATATATTAAAATAATATAATCCTTTATCAAAACCATTTTAAATACCAAAATTCAAAAATAAAATTATATGGTATTTATTTTATTTTAAAAACATTATGGCTTGTTGAGGAAGCCAAAGATCAAATAATACTCGCGGCGGCGGAAAATTTTGTTGTCACCGAGTATTTACAAGAAACATTATTTTTGGTCGATTAGTAAAATGCTTCATAGACAAAAGATTCTGTTTGAATAAACTTAAAAGTCAAAGGGGTTTATACACCGTATAAAATAAGGTTGTGTATAAAACAAAATATGCCTCAATGAATGGAGATTGAGATGAAGACCCTTACAAAGAGGGTATCCTTGGTTTAAGGATAAATCAATTGCATAATTATGTGTGGCAAACGAATACACCAAATATAAGCTGATATTAAACATACAAAAATCAGAGGTTATTCACACATATTCATAGAACAACATATTCAAGGAGTACAAGTTTATCCCAAAGAATCAAATTTGGGTTAAAAAGTTCCCTTGCAAAAATTTGACAGCCTAATGGCGTCACTTCAAAATTCAGAAAAATAGTTAATGAGAGATAAAAAAACGTATCTCATCACTTAAAATTTACATCAATAAGGATATATGAGAACATATCCCAACATAACAATATGTGAATTAAAAGGCCCAACAAAAGAAGTCTTTTAAAAGGAGGAGGGTGAAAGGTTCCCTTACCGACTTGGGTATCTTTCGAAACATACACCCCATGAAAGAAGGTAAATACTCATAAACGAAAGTATATTACACAAAGAGTAGAATAATGAGAAGTACATACACCACTCAAAGGAAATTGTGGGAAATGTAGCATAAATCTCACGGGAATAAAAGTGAGATGAAAAATCTCTTACGAAAACTCGGCAGCCTAACGACGCCACTTAAAACATCCAAAATGGATTGATGAGATAAAATAGGGTCTCTCATCATATGAAAAATACAAATTACAGTTAGAGTAATATAAAATAACATCCCAATAACAAGAAATATGATCTTTAAAAGGAATTACATAAAGATCATAATTAAAAAGAAAGAGAGGAGTAGGATCCCTTACCACGGGTCCGACTTGACTCGATCGTTCTTTAACGTCCTGAATAATAAACTTGAGTTAATTTATACTTGCATAAGAACGTTTTTCAAGTTCATTATTCCTTTTATATCAATTATTGACATGTTATATACATTATGTAATCATTTAAGTTAATAATGTTTGTTTTGTCGATATTTGGTTCTTAAGTCAAAAGTGGACTTCTTACAATTACATGTTGTTCGTGTGGTCAAAGGTTCTTTACATCTAGAATGACACTCCTGATTTGGATATCTTATATATCATATATATCCTGAATATACATGTATTTGTAACATTACATAATCATTTAGAGGTATGAAATGAAATGCACTGTTCATGGAGACGGTAAGCCGTACGTACGCATGAACGCTACTTTTATTTCTTTGTCATATTAATGGAATTAAAACTAAATGAGAGGTATGTATATTTTAATTCCAGAATTGTATTCATCATTTAGATGTATCATTCATCATATATATCGATTATATACATGTACATATAATAGTACATTACATTTGGGGATAAGAAATGAAATGCACCATTCATGGAGACGGTAAGCCGTACGTACGCATGAACGCTACTTTCATTTCTATTTCATATTTTTATGGAATGTAATAATAATGATATAGAGGTATATTATAACTCCAGTATAAAATCATATATAATAACTTTAAATCCATCCTTTACACGTCCCACATATGGCATTAACGAATCACATCACTTTGAGGGGGCGGTAGTCTGCACTTCCTTAAATAAAGATATCACGTTTACCCATAATGGAAACCATAAAGGTATTCCATAAATGAAAAATACAGAAGCTTAATTAAAACATAAACATATTATATATCATATATAAATATAGTGACATCTTAATGGACACCTTTGAAGGTGTTATATGAGTGTTGAACAATCCTCGTTTCGTGAGGCAGAAATTCGCCATCCACGGAAACAGTATGTTCTTTAACCATTAGATGTAGGTGTGTTTAAGTGTTGGTCGAATAATTCTTATAAAAACATCCTAGTATATTTAAGATACTGGAGTTGTTACAAAAGAAATGAATAAAAAGAGTTTAGGGGGTTGGAGAGGCAAAATAAAATAAAAGGACTCAACTGAAGGCATTACCTTAAAATCGGGTAACTCCCATTGGTATGAGCTCAAAGGCTTCCTTGGGAACACTTCTGCCCAAAGTTAGGCTTCAAGGAGTAATAGAGGGAAGTGGAGAGATAAAATGTGAAGAGGTTGGCCGAGAAAAAGGCTTTTGGAGTGTGGGTAAGGAGGTATAGGAGGGGGGCCTTTTATATGAGGTGAGGAGGGGAACTCTTGTAAAGTTACAAAATGTTACTTTATTTTCAAAAGAGTTTCGGATTTTAAAGGTCCCAAATTGATGTATTTCGAGGATACGGTGATAAGGGTTCGAAATCCACTCATCCAATAGGTTTTGGACATGTTTAGGTCTTATATATTACATTATCCTTCCATTTTATTTAAATCATTAAATAATGAGGTCATCGCTGCATCATCATGATGTCATAAATAATTTAATTTATTTAATGTCTAAAAATTATAAAAAAACTACTATGATGTATGAAATCTTTTTATATTTCCAATGACTATTTATAGTCATAAATATGAGTTGTATAACCCCATGTAAAAATTGTTTTAGTAAAACATCTCATGTTTGTGTCATTTTTACTTTAACATTAAATAAAAATGTATTTATGTCTTTTTCCAACCAAAGTGGATCCATGGGGTCCCCAAGTTGACCCATGGATTTTCTTGGTCGTCCATGACACATCCAATGAGGGTAGGACATGTTTCTTGGTCATTTCATTTTATTAAAACATTATTCTTACCTTAAACTACACTAATTACCTCTAATCGCGATTAAAAACTTAATAAGTTACTATTCTCCAAAAAATTATTTTTATCCCATTGAACCACATTTTAATTCATAATGAAAACCATTTATATTGGATTTTTTTAAAATTAAAAACACAAAGATGACAAAATTTCATTTAAACGAAAAAATCAGTTTTTATAAGTACCACTTAGTGGTTTAACTATTCATCAAAAATTGAGGTTTTTTAGAAAATTACAAAAAATTCACCCTAAGATATATTTTATATTCCAAATTCTAAAATGATGTCTATTTTACAAAATTAAAAACACATAAGTTTCATTAATTAATTTAATAATTAATTCCCCATGTCAAAACAAATAACTTGTTTTTATGAAACAAAATGTATCAAAAGATTGACACTAGTTTAAGTCCGATTTCAAAGTGAAATTAATTCCAAAGACCACAATTGGATTAGATGGTAAAAATATATTCTAATTTAACTTTAAAACCAATTCAAAAGATAATCTAATCATATAAATAAATTAGATTAAAAAGAGGTTTTGAATTAAAATACAACATTTTTCACTATTCATTAAAAATTGAACTTTTTTAGAAAAATACCAAAAATTTACACATATTAAATTATGATGTCCCGAATCTAAAGAAGAATTTTATTTTGTCAAATATAACACATTCCATTTTCAAAATGTCAATTTAAAAGAGTTTCTCCATCAAATGGCGGTTAATCGACCTTTTAAAGAATATTAGAATGTTTACGCTTAAAATTAGATTCATTCGAATTTTTAATCCTCTAACATTTATTGTTAAAAGTAAAAATATTTGAAAAAATATATAATAATTTTTTAGTTAGTTCTATTCATTCCCCCCATCAAAACAACTAGGCGTTAACTACCATTTAAAATAATATTATTTTATTATTAGAGTGCAACGTAAGAATCCCAAGAAACTCGTTGTTGCGTGTTGGGTACGCCATCAAGCATAGCATCCCCTTTAATTTCATATTAATATTTTATTCAAAAATATGGATAAATATGAAATTTTCATATTCTTTATTTTCCTGGGGTGTTACAATAATGATGTGTTATTTAAAATGTAACATTATGGAAATTAATAAAATAACACAAATTTCTCTTTCACACTATTTGTTTGTGCGTTTTTCCACACCATGCATGGTCTGGTATTGTGAGGGAGAATATATAATGTTTGGCCGCGTGGTTAGGTAAACAATGAAACAATTATGAAAATCACCTCTGTACCATGTCTTCAATTTTTAGCATTTTCGTGTGCCCCCTGACGCATTGTCAGGGAAAACATTGCGCCCCATATCACTACATTGTCCAACCTCACACAGTTATAACTAACCATTCAGCCTACCCATCGCGGTTTTCACTAACTGTGTTACATATATTTTTCTCAAAAAAACTATTTTCTAGGTTTCGAACATGCTCCAGACATCATTGATACTTTTGTGAACTCATAAGGCATTCATTTTTGGTTTATAAAATAGTGTTAGACAAAAATTAAAAGAATTCATACTTGAGGGAATAACCAGGTTCGTACACAAGTTGTTTATGTTTCCATGCTTCTAAATATACTATACCTTTATAGTTTTTATTTTTATTTTCTTGATATGTAATGAATTTTAAACAAATAAGATGTTTTATTACTGTATGAAATGCATAGGTTTCTATAAAATGACATGAATACATATGTGCCTTCAAAAACAGAATACTGGTCCTTAAGAGGCGAGTGATAGTCATCTAGATATAATTAAATGTAATATAGACCTATTAAATAGTCATTGTATAGTGTTATTGGGTTTTTGGAAGTTCAAATTAGTAGTCATTTACATTAGATGGGTCATTAGGCAGTTAAGAAGTGTCAATAGTGGATTTTGATGGGTCGGTTACACTACAGATGAGTTTGTAGCCAGCTTAAAATAGTTATCTATGAGTTTGTATTCATAACATAAAGGTCCAAATGAGTCATGCAATTATTAATGTTTAACATATTTGAGTACCATACATTATGAAAATTTTATTGGATTATTGACATAAATTCAAAACTATTCCAAAAGAATGATAAAATAAATTAGATGTTTTTTGACCATTTAATTATGAATTTGAATATTAAAATATCATGGATTATAAATATGATTCATTATATTTATAAAGTTTAACTATGTGAAGGATAATGTAATGTTTCTTAGTGTTATGTTATGAACAACCCTACTATTTCTCAAATGATTCATGTAAACATGATAACATACAATGATTATATTTGAAAGAAAATTAATCCATGGAATTTTTGCGATATTGAGATTAGGATATTTTCAATATAGGTCCAAGGTGAAATATATTATTTTTAAGTAAAATTAAATAATTTTGTATTAATAAGGTCAATGATTTTGGAATAAGGATCATTTTCTGTTAAAAATCATGAATTATTCCAATATATTATTGAGAAACTAAACATTGATAACAATAATTTAATATGATATGGTAGATGTAAAAAAGAGAAATGTGGACAAGATTAATAAGATACATATATAAATTAATTATTATGAGAAATAAAATGAAATGATTGTTGGATACTTTTATATATCAAGGAGATAATAAGAGTTCAAAAACAGGAGTAATTTTAAAGAAGACGTGACTTTTCTATGAATCTATTTGAATTGTTAAAGAGAACTAGATAATATGATATCTTAAAATATGATCAAGTTAGAATAATATGAATTGATGAAAAACTAGTAATATAGACATGATGTGTAAAAAATAGAATAGATTTATCATATCTATTCATAATGAGAGATCATAATCTAATGGAATATAATGTTCCCAAAGTAGAATGATATCTTTTATTGATTTTATCATATTTATTGTAGAGATATTTTTCCTCTAGTAGGACCATGTATTCCAAATCTATATGGGAATCTATGGTTATAGGACTAGGAAAGTCTTTACTTTTAACCACTTTTTTATAATGTATATGAATCAATTATTGGGGGTACTAATGAACTCTGGTTATGAGTAGGACACTCCTGTCAAACATTGTAAATCATTTCTTTTCTGGTTTCTCTATATTCAAAAATCTACGAGGATAATACCATAGAATTCATTTTTTATTTTGAGACCTTAACATGTCTTGAGGATGACTTTAAAGGGAATAATTCCGAAAATAAGACCACTGATTCAACCCACCTAGTGCTCAATCTATTCTGGTAAATCATAAGGTATTTTGAGAAAATATAGTATACCGATTAAAGATCTAAGAAGATATTCCGTTCGGAGAATAAAAATTATATTAATGGCAATGATATCTCTAAATTTTATGGTGAGAACTACCAAAAATAGAAGAATATAATATTGTCCCACCATTTATCACATGGCATAGATGAAATTGATAGTATAATATTTTATTTCATTCCATTACAAAGGGAGGACCTATACATTTCACTAATAGGATAAATTTTGATGTTGATAGAAAATAATAAAAATTTATATTTAAGTCACCTTTATGGAATGTGTGTATAGAATATATGGGAGTCCAAAATTATAATAATATTTTTGTTAATATTAAAAGAAATATTAAATAAAAGATAAAGGTTAAGGAAAAACTATTGATTATTTGGATGATATTATATGAAATCATAAATATTGTTAATGATGAGAACATACAATACAAATTTACAAGGTTTAATTAGATCATGAGTAATATTTTATGGTTCGGTAAGAAGATGGATGGTTACACCATTTTCTAAAAGTTAATGAGAAATTTTTTACGATGATTTGATCATAATATATCTACCTTGGAATTTAGGGAATATTTATCCCTAGATGTTTCCACAATATTTTTATATCTTATGAAATGAAAAAGTATCCAAATTTCCAAACGAAACAAGAAGTATTTGTTGGATTTTGAGGCAATAAAAAAATAAAAAATCAATGAAAATAGTATATAAAATCATGTGATTCTAATTATAATGATGATGATAAATATATATATTTATTTATTTATTTTAACCCCACCAATGAGATTGAAGAAGATGATATGGGAAGTAAAGGTAATGTGACCAAAAAGGTTCTACTATTGTAATAAAATTTGGAATTTTTTCAAGGACTTACAAAGGAAAAAGTTCATTGAATCTGATTCTTACAAGGAGGACGTGAAATCACAGAAATAGAAATATGGTGAATTTAATAAAAAAGACTAGTAAAATAATGGAATATATTTATAAAGAACAAAAAAAGATGATACCCAATCAAATAAATCATCAAAATAATTCCCAAAACTCTCACTCAAATTTACGATGTTAAAATTCACATTATTTGAATAATATATTTGATAAAAATGTAAATATAAAAAGAAAAAACAATTCTATAAGATAAAAATTACAACCCACAAATTAATACAGAATCCCAAGAATAAAAGGTTTAGTTTAATTGATTATCATAAACATAAGAATCTTATTTTCTTGTACTTTTAAAAAAAATTCTACAATTAAGCCACAATATAATCCCATTGAGAATTATTGAAAATTATGCTGATCTTTATACATTGTGGGAATGGAAAAAAATATGGGAGTGAGCTGAAATTCAAAACATGTTTAAATAGAAGTGATAAATATCAAAGAATATATGTGATAATAAGATTAATATTATGATATAATCATGATATATCAGAAAATTTTACCCCATAAATCATAGATCATAAATAATGATCCATGTATATGAAAAGAAATACAATGTGAAATTAAAAAAAGAGTTCAAAAATATGAGTTAATACATGATATAAGAGATCAACATATTCATAAGAATAAATATAATACAATTTTATAAACATAATCACATACAAAATTATTGAAAAAATCATGTTTTTACCCATTATGTACTTACAAATATTTTATTGTAAAAAAATACGTGTATATCCCGGAATGATTATATTATGAGATACAAAATTCCAAACAATGTATTAGATGGTGGTATATGTCCCCACCAATATCATCCAGATAGTTGAGATCCACTCTAAATCATTCATTTTAGATGTCAAAAAGATCCATCAAAAAGAAAATTATTTTCATATCCTTTCAAAAAATGTATTTACATAAGGGATCATTCATAAATCCATCAATAATGACAACATGATAAACCCATGGAAAATAATTGAGTATCTAATAGAATAAAGTTACATTAAAGGTAAATACTTTTAATTGATCTAATCTAGCCTATGGTATTTATGTTATATATAAAAATGGAATATAGTTTATCTAATTATTTCCCTATAAAATTGATGTATGAAGATCTATGTAAACACCCATAATTGATGAATTAAAAATATAATATTCACAGAGGAATGGAATTGGAAGAAAAATCTTACCTAAATGTAGTGGATTGTGATGACATATAAATGTACTGAGAGATAATTTATATTAAAATAATTATAATTATATAATACATCCCAAGGAAAAAAAGTATATTGTTCTGTTTTAATAATATCCTCAATTAAGATTCTTACATTTCAATGGATAATGTCATAGGTGAAAAACAACATTTTGGTGTATTAGAAAAATAAAATTTGAAATAAGAAATAACATTCACTTTTAAAATCATTTCATAATAAAATTTTACGTTTTATAAAAAATTGAGGAGTTAAATATATTTTAGTACTATGAAACTTTAGAGATGAAGTTTTATATAAAAATTAAATTTTTTTGAAAGATGTGTGCATATGGGAAACATTAAAGAAATATTTTTTTTAAAAAATTGATAAAAAAATACCAAATGGAAAAAGATAAAAATATCTTGAAAACATTGTAATTAATGTAAATGTATTATAAAATTACCATAATTCATTATTGAGGAATATATAAGTACATTAAGAAAATTATTCAATGAATATTATCATGGAAGAGGTGTATTCGTGGATGAAATGTAGAGGATTGGTTGGTTTCCCTACAATGGTTAAAAAATGACCCACGAGAGAAATAAAAAAAATAGATAAGAATTGAATTTTTTTGACATTATCATTCAAAAAATTTTGATTTTAAATTTAGATTAAGAATGAAACACATAAGGAAATGGTAAGATATGAATCAAAAGAACATAATGAGGTCACACTGAAATTAAAATTTTAATAGCTAATGTAGAAACATTTTTATTTTTCTTGATGTTAATATTTTAGTGATTTTACTATATAAAAGGGGGGATTTTGGACAATAATAAACTTCTATCACATAATTATAAATTGATACAAATAACCTTAGATCATCGTTGTCTTTGGAATTATAAACCCATGAAAGATAGAAAATGAGATGGATCTGAAAATAAATTATATCTTATGAAAAATTATTACTAAATAAATTCATGGACAATATATACACCATAAAAAGGAAACAACATGTGAGTAGTCATTTTTTCTTAATGAAGAATATTTGAGATGCAAAAACACATACCATTGTTGATATTTTTTCAGACTTTCCTTGACCTAATGTGCAGAACTATTAATATCTTAATAACCTATTTCATAACATTACTCATATATATAAATATTTATGAACTTAATATATAATAAAGTTTTTCATATATATTAGTTATTTATATTTTATTTTCATTATCAGATATTTTTATGTTCAACTATTAATTTATTAGTAGTATCATAATGGTAGTGTTGATTGTTATTTATATATTAAAATTTAGCCAATAAAATATCATTATAGGAACTATAATATTTTTATTATTTATAAATTTCTGTTCTCATTTCATGAGTAATTCAGTTATGTTTTACGACTTTGATGTTTTAGTAGAGCATGTTTCAATAATTTAATTTAAGAATAAATGGAATTATTAAAAAAAGTAAATATTAATTTTATCTTTTCAGAACCACAGAAACATATTTTTATCAGTAATTTTTAATAACATTATATTTTAGGTTTTAATTTTCTTCCATGATAGAAAATTATAAATTTTTTAACGTAGGTGGTAAAATAGACCAAAAAAAAAAGAAAATCTAAAATCTATGGGTGAGAATGGATAACCATGTTTGTTTAAGAATAATATCCTTATTTAAAAATATAACTTAAATTTTTATTATTTTCAATTAGTTTGAATAAAATTATAATACATTTTACAAAAATAATAATATACAAGACGAAAAATTAAATATGTCACTTTCAAGGAGGCGGTAGTTTAACATAGCACTGGTGACACTTTTGATTATATAGAATTTTAAATAAATTAATACTTTTTTATTGTTTTCATAATATAAATAATGTTTATGTTACATAATTGGTCATTAAATTACTCATTTTGAACATGCCTTCTATGGTGCTTATCAATAATATATTATGTCACTAAAGGAGACGATAGTCAACATATAACACGAGGGATATTTTAATTTTTCTAGTTGATGGTAAAAGTGTAGAAAATAGATATTAAATTTGTAAAAAACTCAGAATATTGTTTATAATTTTTTATAAAAACAAATGGATATAATTTCAGTGATTTTTGATATGAAGAAAATTAATAAGAGAGTTGAGTTGAGAACATTTCCTCTCCAATTAGATATTCTAGCCTTACTACCTCCATAAGGTCCATGACAATGGACTTATAAATAGATCAAGTCTTATAGGGAATGGGGAGGGAGAATAGGATATATTCTGTAACCATTTTAATATTTTTAAATTTTGTATTGTTTTTAGAAATTTTGTGTGAGTTATCACCTTTTATAAGAGAAGAAAATTACATTCTTGTAAATGACCATTAATTGTTTCAATGATGGCATGCCACTATTCAAGGGAAAATGGACCCAAAATTTGGAAATAATGAATTGTGTGGTTATATAAGGTCAATAAATCATCTATATCTCATTTTTCACATATTTTAATTATGTTTCTATCCTTCCACCAATTGATTTTCACATTTTATATTTTTTATTACTTTAGTAAATAGTTTTTAAAAATCATTTTATGTTTTATTTATAAAATATAATATATCAAACTTTGAAAATATGGTTGATCATAAATTAAATATATTCTTTATATTATATAAAAAAATTTATAAATAATATTAAATTTAAAACATTTAATATAGAGAAAAACTATTTTGTATGTAAATGTTGTTTCTTACCATTAAGTGTTCTTAATACTATTAATTAATGACTATCGATTGAATGGGTTTTATTATATATAAATATAGATTTATAAAATATATTAAATTCTTTATTTTGAAAATTTTAACTTATTTTGTAATATAAAACTTATAAAATGATAATAAAACTATTCATTGAATGTAACAGTTTTACCATTATCATTATAATTAAATCTATTCCAAATATTTTTATTTATATATATAAAATTTAATTAATCATATTAAAAATTATTGAAATATTGAAATAAATTATTCAATTAATTTTTATATGTAATTTCTATAGGTGATGTAGACTAAAGTTTATTATAAGAAAATAGGAACAATTTTTAGTGTAATATAATACTCATGTTTCTAAAAAAATAAACATGTTTCCTATAGATTCAACATGGTATTTTTAAATGAATTATATAAAATCATAGATATATTTTTTTATTAATAAGTATTTATAAATATTTATTTCATTCATTCATTATCATAATGTCAAAAAAGTTATCGTAAAAGAAAAGTCTATATTCCTCACTCTTCTCTATAAAATAAATAATTTAAAAAAAATAAAAAATTATTATAAGGTAAATTTTGAGATGATGAATTATAAAAATTAATTCATATATTAAAATTAAAAAACCATAAATTTTAAATTTACCCTTTATATGAAAATACAATATATTAAGAAATAAACATTTAATGAAAAATGAACTTCAAAACATTATGTTTTCTCATTATTACTTCATACTAATTTCTAATATAAATTAAGTTAATATAATAGTTCATATATATGATTATTATATTTTATCATAATAATCTTCTAATAGTGGTGAATTTAGTTTTTTATTATTTTATTTTTCTAATTAAAAATAAACACTCATATTAATTATATATCAACATAATGTAAGAATTTTTTATTTATTATCAATTTATTAATTATTCGAGTTTTATTATCCTTGAATATTTCATTTATAATTATCATAAAATATTTTTTGGAATCATTTAATTTTTTTGTGTGCATGGAATAAGCTATAAAAAATTATATTAATTTTGAGAAAAAAATATATTCCAAAAATCTCAAGTCGTTACATTCTAAATCCATGAATTGATTGCATCCTGATAATTTTAATTATTGACAACTAATAAATATAGTTATATAGATTATTAATATAATTTCAAAATAATTTATAATTTATATTGATAACTATTTCATTCTATCAAAGCTATATGAGGAAACAAATATTTTTCTACATTAATTACTCATAATCCCAAGTATGTATATACCATAATAATTTATTCCAAGATAACCTAAATTTAGAAGATATAAAAAATTTCAAAATCATAAATTACTCTAAAATTTATAACTAGATTTAACCCTCAAAAAGTGTCTGCTAATAGTACAGAAATTTAAACACCATAAAAAATGTAACAAAATTTAAATAACTTCACAACAAATATCATGAACCACTTCATTATAAAACCAAATATCAACCCTAAATTACAAATACTATCTTACTTTATAAACAAAAATAAATAGTTTATCTCATCTATCCCCTATTATCTCATAATCAATAATATGTTAACCCTATGATTTAGCCATTATCAATTACATGTTCTTTAATAGTAATCTCCAAAAATTGTAACATTTCATTAAATAAAATTTCATGGTCTTCCATACCACATTACTTCTATTTAAAAACATCTAATGAAAGAGTTATGAATAAAAATTAAATTAGTGTATTATATAATCCTATGAACTTTTGTGACACCAAAACATCATTATTAAATACAACTATTTAATTTTCCCTTAAACTATATAAAAATTAATATTAACAATCCATCTAGCATGATGAACCAAGCTCTAATGACTTATTACATAATACTTAATTCATATATATATAACAGTGAATTCATATTCCCCAAAATTAACATATAAATAATTCATACCTAATATATGTTAACCAAATTCATTGTTTTTACTTATATGTTTATTTCTTTATTCCCTTCTTTACCAAAGATAAAACATATTCCCATTACATTGAGGTAATTTGTTGGGTACCTCTTCCCTCAGTTTTTATCTGAAGGAAATAAAATCATCTTTTATTCATTATATTCATCATGAGATCATCAATGACACTCCATCCTTTTATACTTTTTTGAAATTTAATACTTAACTATGTTCACACTGGTAATCAAAATTTTTGTTAGATGGTTTGTCTTAATAACATGTTATTTCACTTCATAACATATTTTATTAGATTTTTCATTTTGAAAATATCTATATTTTATATGGTACCTATTTTTAACATGGATTCTTCAGGCATCATCCATTACCAAATCTAAAATTGGTTAATTAAAGTGGTGAATAAATAACATCATAAAGGAAATATTATATATTATTTGAAGAGAAACAAAAAATATTACTGTTTTAATCCATAAAAAAATAATAATAACTTTCAGTTCCACTGAAATATGTATGGCTTCAATCTAGGAATATTTGGGTTGAGTTTTATTATAATTCCTAACATAATTCCTTTTAATAATAAATCCTTTGTAATGTCTTGAAACAAAAATTTGATTAACAGAAGCATATCCCCAAGAAATTGTCAAACCATGAGTGAAACTAGTCATATTTTTCATTCACCATGTCTATATTGAGTTAATATCCAACCCTCCCTTTTCTGAGTTAATACCCTTATGTAAATATTTTCAAGAACATATATCCTCAAATAATACAAAAACATGGATGTTTTTCATATAAATCAACAGAAAATTTACTCTATGAAATTTTTTTTCCAATAAATAGATATTTACAAGACTTATCCCATGGGTTTCCACTATAATTTTATTATCTAAATATCCCTAAGAACTAAATGAATCCTAAAAATAACTAAACCCTATCCTGATACCAACAATAGAACCCTAGACCCACACTCTTAGGTCCAGTGAAAGGATAATGTTTATTAAACACATCATTTGATACAAATTGAGATATACTAATCATAAAATATGGATAGTCATAGAATAATTAAGAATCCAAATATTTTTGAAAACGTGATCTAATTTAGAATATCATAGTTATAATATTAAAGATAAAATAGTGGAACAAGAATAATTATAGGAATCTTTGTGAAAAAATCCAAGTATATACCCCCTTTATATTGTTAAATAAATCCAATTATGTCAAGAAATGTTTTTTTTTGAACAAATACAAGTATGTTCACCAATGATATTATCATCTCGTATAAATCCATAACCAATGCATTGGAGGGAAATGTAAGACTCCACCAATAATCATTCAAATATATGACAACCTATTGAAATCAACCATTAATTAAAATATTATGAACTCATGGAATGAAAATGGGGTTTATTTCCATTTTCAAATGGAGTAACATATCAAAAAATTCATAATTACCCCAATAATAATAACCTAATCAACCCATTATAAATTAAAGACCATCCATTATCATCAAGAATATTTTTAGGTAAAAACAGTTCAATCGAGGTAATAAATTATATTGTATTAAAAATGAAAAAAATGTGAATATTTTTTAGTAAATAATTTCTTCAATAAATATATATGTGCGGATATATGTTAACCACCATGATGCAGAAATGAAAAATAGGTCATTCAAATAGAAAATCAATTGTATAAATGTTAATAAATATACATGGTGGATGCTAAGGTAAGTAAAATGGAATGAAATCTAATTTCATTAATAGAAAATAAAATTACACAATCCATATAATGAAATAATACAGATGGTATAATTTGGAAAATATACATAATCAAGAAGAAGATATGTAAAAGATTGAATAACTATATTAAAATCACCTTTTGGAGTTTTAATGAAATAAAATTGAAAATAAGACAAAATAATTATAATTTAAAAAAATTTATTTCATAAAAATGAAATTATTTCTAAAACATAGTAGATTATAATTTCATTTCTAAACTGATAATTTTTAAAAATTCATATCCATATAAAAAAAGAAAAATGGTGAATGTATGTGTTCCATTAAAATGTCAAAACAAAATCTTTTTAGACAGTTATGAAAACAACCAATATATAAAACAAAAAAGTTTTCAATCAAACATAATAATTATGGTATATTTGTTATAAAATGTCCTTAATAAATTCTTTAGGCATATATAATTATATTAATAATGTTTTCAATTGAATATGATTATGGAAGAGGAGGATTCTTGAAAGAAAATAATGTTAAAAGTCCGTTTCTTTACAATGGTTAAATAATGATCAAGGGGAAATTAAATTGTAAGGAGACATGTAAAACCATAAAAAATAGACATATAATAATAAAATGATATTGGTTTTTATAAATAGTGGTACAAATTCACAAGATGAATAATCATTAAAAAACAATCATATTATGAAATTAAAAATTAAAAAGAATTTCTTATGGTAATGGTAATGTAATAATCAAAAGAACATAACAAGATTACGAAGAAATGGAAATTTAAATGCCTTGAAATAATATATATTCATTATAACTTTAAAAAATATTTTATTCAATACACAATATGAAATAGATTATTTTGTGGAAGTAAAAAAATGTCTCAAGGAATTGAAAATTGAGACAAATGTTTCATACATTGTTAAAGTCATTATAATTGGCATGACATGAAATATGGAAAATGATATGGATTTTTATATCCTATATATCTCATGAAAAATTATGATATAATAAATATATTTAGATTTATATAAAAAAAATAGTTGGTTACTACACATCATATCTTAATAAATCATAATTTAGATGAGAAAATCGTAACCTTTAATCCAGTTTAGTCGAACATGCTCAGACATCCTTTATTATAAAATAAATAACATAATAACCTATTTAAAGGGATTGTTCATACATAATAACTTATATAAAACTCATATATAATCATTTATTTCAAATGTAGATATTATTTATATTTTATTTTCATTATCATATGTTATTATGATTTATTGTATGTTTAGTAGTAGTTTTAAAAATGAAGTGTTGATTCATGTTTATATATTATAATTTTATGATTCCAATAAAATTATATGTAATATAATTTATTTTTTATAATGTGTTTTATTTTTATCTTATAATTTCCTTTGTACTTTGGTTATGATTTTTCATAATGATGTTTTTATCATGCTTGTTTTGGCAAATTTTTATTGATAAATAGTTGTATTAATAATAATTTAAATATTAATTGAACATTTTGTGGACCATAAAACCAAAATTATTTTATCACTAATTTATATTTAACTTCATTAGTGATGTTTTTGTAGTCTTCCATGCGATAAAATTATAGCATTAATTAATTATGTGGTTAAACAAACCCAAACATGGAAAAGCTATAATCCTTCTGTGCATGTTGTTATGAAATGAATCATTCAAAATAATATAATAATTATATAAAATTATTGATATTTTATATATTTTTTAGTTGTTTATTTATATTAAGTTATTTTGATGATGAAAGAATCCTTGATGAAAAATAGAATATGTCACTTTCATAGAGGTGATAGTCCATACATACACATATGAAACACGCTCATTTACGAATAATTTCAATGAGGTATAATTTGATTTATATTTTAATAATATTAATACTGTTATAAATATACTAATTATTTATTAATTATCTTATTATAATCTTCCTTATATCATTATTATTAATAAAAAATCATGTCATTTATGGTATCGATCGTCTACATGTACCCCAAGGGACATTTTCATTTTTCAAATTGTTTGGAGGAGGGTAGAAAAATCATATTCCATTATTATTATAAAATCTAATCATAGTGGTAATAATTTTGTAATTATTATTTCATTAATAGTGTAGGGTTTAGGTTGTCTAAGATTAAATTAAATAAAAGAGCTCGATCGAGAGCATTACTTCTCCCTTTCGGTGTTCTCTAATAGGTAACAAATTAATGATTCATTGCTTGATCTTTTAGAAAGTAAGAGTCTTCTAGGAAGTAAATATTTAGTTTAGAATAGACTAGGGATGTGTTTTTTAAACCTAATTATTTTATGTGTTTGATAAATGTGGGGGTAATTTTCCAAATTTGTGAGTGAAAGAAATTTTTATAATGACTCGCTACTTTTCTAAAGATAACATGAAACAATTAAAGGGTAAATGTCTCAAAATAATTTAAATAATAAATTTTATGGTGATAAAAGATTGATAAATCTTATAATACTCACTTTTTCATGTGTTTTGAAATGTATTCAATCTATTTACCATAATATATTTATATCTTATAATTTTGGTATTAACTTCCATCAAATGTTTTTATCTATGTAAATTATATTTTCATAAATAATATTTAGGACAAGTTATAATATTAAATTTTTGTTTAATTAACCTTAATAAAATCCCCATATAATATTATTAAATTTCTTAATATGAAAAAAATTAACATTAACATTGAGACATTAAATATAATGAAGAATTGTATTTTAGAAAAAATTTATTTTTTACCATTAAGTGTTCTTTATACTTATTTGAATTGATAAACAATTTAATGACTGTTTATATATACATACCAGCTTCAAATTTATGTTAATTTAATTTTGGAGAATATATTAATTTATTTTATATGATAAAATTATAGATAGTAAATAAAACAATTCTTTTAAAATAATAGTATTACCATTCTCATAGAAATTAACTTTAATTCCCGATGCCTTATTTTTATACATAAAATGAAATTAAATGTATTAAATAATAATAATATTTTGATATAAAATATTAAATCACTATATTTATATTTATATCTTATAATTGATTAAAAATAATAATTTAATATATAAAAATAAAATCAGTTTTTATAGTAAAATATTACTTATGTTTACAAAACATTATAAATGGGTTTTATATATTCAAAAAAATTATTTTTAATTGTTTTATATTTCTTCTAAAATATTTATATTTTATTTTCAATGGTTTTATAAAAATTTATGTTATTCATTCATTAATATAATTACATAAAAGTGATAGCATTAACATAATATTTATTTTTCCTCTATTCACCAAAAACAATTACTTTCTAAAAATAACCAAAATTAATATTAAACATATTTTCATATAATGAAATAAAAATTTTCATTAATTTTATATAATTAATTACAATAAAATGGTAAATTTATATTTTAAATGAAAATAATCTATGTAATGGGAAACATGATGCATTAAAAAGTTCTATTTTAAAGAATTAATTGTTCTCAATATTATTTAATTATAATTTATAAATTAAAAATTTCAATATATTATTTAATATACTAAAACATTATATATTATAAATTTTTTTATTAAAGAGTGGATTATTTACTTATTAATATTTTAACCAGTTAATTAGGAAAGAATAATCATATTAATTTTATAACCTCTAAATGTGAGAATATTGTATTGGTTAATATCTCTTTTTTATTATTATTTTTTGTTTTATTATTCTTAGATATCTATTTTTTATATTTTTCACAAAATATATCGTGAATCTTTTTAGTTCAATGTTATGTGTGGAGAAATCAATCAAATATAGTCTTCATTTAGTGGAAAATGTATTGAGATACATCAAGTCATTACCAAGAAAATGACAAATCCATATTTTTTGACCATGTTAAGATGTTTTTTATACATAGAATAATTATAATGGGTAATAAAGGAAAGAGGTATATTTAATGTGAAACTATGAGTTGTATTCTAATTATATGCATATTACACTACCTTATATATAATGTAGAAAGCATGAGAAAGTAAAGAATAATATCGATGAAGGAAATAAAAAATTGGATATTAGAAAATAAGAATATATTGATAAGATCTAGAAGAAAAATATATGAGAAGCTAGTGAACACAATATATTCAGAGATCCTGAGGACAAGTTTCCTTGAAATTAGGAATGGCTATCTAAAAAAAAATCATGTTGTTTTAATTATTTAAATTGGTTAGAAAATATAAGGGATGAGATAAAAAAGGATACTAGAGTTAAAGGATAATATTATAAATATTTTAAGATAAAGGGTTGCAACACGATAGAAACTTATTCACCTAAGTTATCTGAAAATAAATATGTTATTTCTAAATGTGTAGGATATAAAAAAATATTGAAAATATTTAGACCACATTCTTTTGGAGAAACTCTTCCATATAAAAGGGATATAGAATTATTTTATAGACATAACCACCCTTGGGAAAAATAAAACACTAAATAATGTAGGATTTCCATACAAGTTTTTTGGATAGATTAATGATAAATATCAAACATAAAAACTCAATGGTGTTTTATAGTGTTTTTGAAGCTAAAATCACAAATCCAAAACTAGATGATATAATATATCATTATTATCAATTTTGAAATAAACAAGGTGGGTTTGGTGAGAAAATGATGATGTATTCTAAAAGAAGACATTTGGTGTTCATAATATCACCAAATCAATTAATAAAAAAATTGTGTATTTAGAAGTGTTTTTCATCATATGTTAATAAGAGGACTAAAAAAACTGAAGTGTGCACGGTTTGATTGACTAGAGAAGATCCTAATGATTTAAAATGGAAGAAAAACTAGAAGAAAATCATATTAAATGAATTAAATGTTGAATATTATAAGGTAAAAATTGTGAAATCTAATAAATATAAGTATATTGAGAAATAATTCTGGATAGTATGGTGAATCCAATTATACATTTTTAGAAAAAATAGAGAGAGTAAATATAAATTCTAAAGCTGATTGGATGAAAGTGGTCACACATGAATTGGATGGAATTAATGATAATTTTACTCCATGGGGATATATAACAACTAAAAAAATTTGGTAATTGTATAGATAAATTGGTAATGGTACAAAGGATTGTATTATTACACTATATTTCTTAAAGTTATTTATGAAGAATAATATTGAAGAATCATGAAAAGAATTTTCCATGGCTCTTGATGTCGAGAATATACCTCTTTAAAATGAATATTCTCAATGAAATATTATAATAATAACCCCTATGAAGTACTTTTAAAAATTAATAAACACTTATAATTGTAATATTAAATCAAATTAGAAAAATATGATGAGAGGAAACTTTACACCTGAATGTTTCAATTAAGAAACAAAGAAGAACATTAATATTCACTAATAATTTTCTTTAATTATACTAACATGATTGTAATTGATGGAGAAGTAAAAAGGTTGTAAAACGTATATAAACAAAATTTGTCTTCTAGATATATCATATATACTATGAAGAGGAATATATTAGTGTTTCCATTTAGTAGAAAAAAACGTAATTATCAAGCAATAAATCTGGAAATTCTTGATAACTATAAAAAAATCATCATGATTTTCCAATCTCAAAAACAACAATAACTTTTATATATAAAACATATTTAAAAATGGGGATTGTTTCTTATTTAAAAATGAGAAAATATAAGAGTTTATATTGTCATGAACATAAAATTTTGGTTCTATTTTTATACTTTATTATTAATCAATTATTTTTGATTTTTTTTGAATCATCCCCAAGAATGACTATTCATGTTTGGTATCACATACATGTTTTTTATTGATAACATTGACCAAAATTATTATGAACTGTTTTTTCCACAATGGTTTGGATTTTTAAGACATGGAGTTGTGTAAGTAAAGGATATTTTTTATGAAAACATTTTTATGTCATTATTTTCTCATATTGGACAAGATGATATTTTGATTTTAAAATCGAAGATGAAAATAGATTGATAAAATGTATTCTAAGATTATAATACATCCATTTTTCTTCTTATATCAAGTCAATGTGGTTGAAAAATAAATGAAGACATTGTTGGCATAAAAATATGTTTGATTGAATTGATATAAAGTTCAAAAGGGGAGATAACTTTGAAAATTGGATTTAATTTTATTTATTATCATTATGGCGTGATGACTTGATGATTGAAGATGGTGTCCGTATATATTGAGAATTTGTAACACCATAATAATATAGAACCTATTTATCAATAAATAAATATTATATTTAATATCTTTTTTTCATATAAAATATCAAACTAAAATGAAATGTGATCTATTTTATAATTCATGAAAAACAGTAATACATCATGGGAATAAAGTATGATATATCAATATGAAAATTACTAGATGATTAAAATCTCACCCAAATAAAAATATAGTTAATATTTATTATTTTAATCACATAAATTTTGTTATTATTTAAAACTACGCTCTGATATCTTCTAATACCAATGAAATGAATAAATTTAATGGATAATTGTGATTAAAATAATTTACTACTAAGAGGCATGATTACTGATGACTTGTACTTTTATAAATATTATTAATTTCTTATTAAAAAATTTTGTTGAAAAAATTTAAATTATTTTTATAGTTAATTTTTTTCAAATGAAATTTAATATATTTACACAAATTTAATTTGTAAATGTGATGAACTACGATTAAGAACTATTATAGTCAAGAAATTTTATTTCATTAATAAATACATTTTTTCTTACATTTAATGTTATAAATTAAAATTTAAATTTTTAAAATTAAGAATATCAATTTTATATAAAGGGGTAATTATTAAAATAATATTTTGGAAATTATCTTAGGGGGAATATTTAATTTTTTTCAAAATAATTTGGTTTTTTTGTGAATTGTAAAAATTACAGTTCTAACAATTATCAAATTTATTGTGAAACCATCAAAATAATAGAATGACTGAAAAAAAAAATAATCCTTTTTTCAACAAATCTATATTAATTGATTAAAATAATTAATTTTAAAATATTATATTGAATTTAAAAACTTATATTTAAAATGTTGATCCTAAATTATATTTTACCCTAATAATTTTTTTTGTTATTCTAATTTGATGAAGTGGTTGTATGGTTTAATTTAATTATTTATTGAATTAAATTTTAGATAAACCTAATTTTTATTATAATAATCCTCCTCGTTTTTTGAGAATAAATCCCACCCATATTTTGATGAATTAAATATGAAATTAATCATTATTTTAACCCAAAATATCAACTTTTCAAGTATAAATACCCCCTGATTCTCTCAATCCTCTCCGATATAAATCATTTGAGCATTAATCTCATCTCATTCTAACTATATGATGTCTATATATGATGTTTCTAAGGTTCAATGTTGTTCTTATAAATATTAAATAAGCTAATTGTTTAGGTGAGGGTTCTAATCCTCTTTCCTCATTTATTTTTTGTAATGCCCCAACACTAGTTACCTAGAGTCGATGAATTATTACATAACATTGTCATGATTACAAGAGATCATGTCTTGAAAGACCTATTAGTTTAGTATCCTTGGAAGTCTTAGAAACATACATATATTTTACATTACTTTATGAAATATAAAATAGCAGTGTGTCTCCTTTAAACGTGCTAATAATCTCATTGCAGATTCCTGTAGGTCAATCATAATAGTTTTCTTCACATTCTGAGAAAAATAGAACATTGAAAGGGGTGAGCTCAAATGCTTAGTAAGGAAAAAAATATAGTGTAAACTTTTATAAATAAGTATAAACATTTAATGTAATGAATAAGACTAAAACAAAAACATTTTAAAATTAAAATCTTGTATAATATGGAAAATATAAATCAAAAAATTCCATTTACTTATTCAAATGGATATTCTACCAGTCAAATAATAACATGTAATCTCAATAGATAATTTCATAATGATGTAATGCATAATATCGGACATCATAACCACATAGTCAAGGACTCTTTCCAAGAATACAAATAAGATTTTGTCAAGTCCATATACAAAGATACTAGTTTGTCTCATGAGACATACCGAGGCATCGAGGAGCTATAGTAGGCTCCACCAATCCCTTACTAAGTCCAATGAATTCCTCATATGAAAAGGTTTAAACATAATATAAAGATTCATATTAAAACAAGCATATGAAATGTTAGTACTTTATCCATAATCCATGAATGGTATCAAAATAACACATCTATAGTCAACCATATCACAAAACCATCAATACAATATGGATGATTGAATCATAATAAATCAACTTCAAACAAGTGTAAAATCCATCAAAAAAGTTTACATAAATGAAATGTAAACTATTTGAGAGAAGTAAATATTTCTATTTTGAATTCATTTAAAAGTCACATAATTATAAAATTAGGGTAATGAAATTTGGATAATGAATCAAAAGTCTCATTAGCTTATAAAATTAGGGTAATGAATCAAAATTCTCAATTTGCATTTATGATTATATTTATAATATCAATTATTTTAATCCTTTGTTAATAAGGTAATTAAATTATCATCATTGTGTCAAAAATAAATTTAATTTTTTAATTTCGAAATATTATAAATAAAAAACCATGATGTGGGAAATATATTTATCTTTATAATGAATATTTATAGTCAAATGTATCTTATGTAAAACCATATATTAAAATGGTTTATTATTAAAATTTCAATTTAACACTTTTAATTCTCCTTTAAATAAAATAATAATAAATGTTCTAATATAATACAAGTGGATCAGAGAGGTCATATTTTATTCCTAAGGTTTATTTTGGTTGGAAAACACTTATCGGATAGAATTAGGACATGTGTTATGGTAATTATAATATCATTTTTACCTTTAATTACCCTATTTACTTTAAACTATATTAAACAAATTCAAATCATACTATTCAAAAAAATTATATTCATCCTATTGAACAGCATTTTAATTACTGATTTCAACCGTTTCTATTGGATTTTTGAAATTCAATTCACAGTAGATATGAAATTATGTTTTATGCAATTTTTCAAATGTACCTAGAAGGTCGGTAAAAGGCCTTAAAAAGTTCAATAAAATTTTATACATCTAATTTTATTACAAAATGACTCCAATGAATTACAATGAACTTATACTGGTATTATATATTTATTTTTACTTTAAAATTAATTTAAATAAAAAATAATTATTATTTAAATAAAAGTTTGTTTTAAACAATAACGTACTGTTTTTCACTATTCATAAAAAAATTGAATGTTTTC
Source organism: Viscum album (assembly GCA_963277665.1). Lineage (NCBI taxonomy): Eukaryota > Viridiplantae > Streptophyta > Magnoliopsida > Santalales > Viscaceae > Viscum > Viscum album. The sequence goes on from OY728143.1 coordinate 975,524,373, forward strand.
AGAAAAATAGTAAAAATTCACCCTAAGATAATTTTGATATTCCGAATCCAAAAATAAAGTCCATTTTGAAAAATAAAAATTATCTAATATCCAAAAGTGGGTATTACTATTCATAATGATTGTTTGATTAGTCATGGTGTGCTACAACTGGAAGTTGCGTACAATGCAAGAAATTGTGTTATTTAAAAAGAAGAATACTGTGGAAGATTGGGGTGTTACATTATCCCCCACTTCAAATAATTTAATCTTCAAAATTTATAGATTAATAATGAATAAAAATATTTGGATGGTTCTTCAATATAAGTTCCTCAGATTCCCACGTTGCCTATTCCATTTTATGGTTTCTCCAAATAAATTTTACTAGACGAGTCATTCGGTTTCTTAACACATGTTCTCTGGTATCAAGAATCCTGATAGGATCTTCACAATAAAGAAAATTGGGTTCCAGTTCTATTTCTTCATAGTTTTTTACATACTTTGGGTCATGAATTTATTTTCACAACAGTGATACATAGAACATATCTAGAATCTTGATGTAAAATTGGGATCACAATCAGAAACATTCGATAATAGTACACTATGAAATCATACAACATTATTAATATATATTATTTCTAAATGTTCAAGTGGTAAATCATGTCTTATATAAATTCAATGTGTTGACGTTGTAAGAAGATAAAAAATGACCCATATTGCATTATTCCATCTAGGAATCTTTGGTGGTCCCATGAAAAATTCCATCTAAATCACCAAACCATAAATCATGATAAATAATCAAAAATCTCCCTCTTCATCTTGTCCCACCAAAAAATTTCCTTCAAATATTTATACATCTTAGTGCTACTAGGATCTATAGAGAAATTAGAGCTATGAGAATCATCCAAAAATTACCTTTTTAGATCAGGTATTTCTGGAACACAAATTCACTTACCAAATTTCAAAATTTCATCTTCATATATGAAGTCGATCCATCTCCCATTGTTCACAGATCTAATTTTCTTTTGAAACACGTCATCATCAGTCTGAGGACTTTTTATCCTTTCTAGTAAATATGGATTGGAATCCATTTGAAAAGGTATAGATGTTTGACCATCCATGATTATTCCAATATCCATCTTTACTAGATCCATGAATATAGGATCTCTTTCAACTCTCATTTTATTCCGAACACCATAATCCTTTCTACTCAAATCATTTTCCACCTTATCTTCCTTCCCCGAGTGGAAGTGTATATTTCAATCATAATACTTAATTAGTTTGATCCATCTCATTTTCCTCATGTTGAGTTCATTTTGTGAAAAAATATACTTCAAACTCTTGTGATCAGTATATATCTCATCTTTTTCACCATAGAGATAGTGTCATCATATCTTCAGAGAAATGATTAAAGATGCTAACTCAAGATCATGTGTATGATGATTTTATTCATGAATTTAAAACTTCCATGATGTATATGAAAAAGCTCTATCATTATACATAAAGACACAACCCATTCCTTTCATGATAGCATCTCTATAAATAACAAACCCATCATTCCGTGATGGTAGAGTCAAGATAGAATCATTGACTAATTTTCTCATCAATTCTTCAATAAATTCGCCACACTCTTTTTTTCAAAAAATTTAACACAATTATGCGTGATCTTGGTTAATGGGTTAACCAATCGGGAAAAATTATAGACATAGTGCTGATAATAACCTTCTAAACCAACAAAACTACATACCTCTATTATAGTCATCAGATCTAGACATTATTTTATTTACTTTTTCTTTGAAGGATCAATAGAGATTCCATACTTATAGGAAATATTTACAAGAAAATAAATCTCTTGAAGCCAGAATTCACACTTTCTAAACATCCCATATAATTTATTTCTTCTAAGAGTCTTTAGAATAGTGGGCAACTGATTTTCATTATCATAGTATTTTTTTATTATACCAGGATATTATCAATAAATACCACTACAATGTCATCAAGATATTCCTTGAAAACTCAATTAAATAGATCCATGAATACATAGGGTGAATTAGTCAGTCTAAAATGTATTACTATAAACTTGTAATGCCTATACCTGGTTCAAATTACTATCTTTGGAATGAATTTCTATTTCATGAACAACTAAAGATATCCAGATCGAAGGTTAATTTTTGAAAAATATTGATCTCCATGATGTTTATGGAATAAATCATCAATGTGAGGTAGGGGATACTTGTTCTTTATTATAATAGAATTGATCTCCCCATAGTCAATGCAAAACCTAATAGATCCATCATTCTTCTTAACAAAAAGAACATGGGCTCCTCATAGAGAAAAACTAGGGTGAAAAATTATGTTATTACTCAATTACTCTATTTGTTTATTTAGTTCCTCTAATTACATAGTTTCCATTCTATAAGGGGTATTTGATATAGGCCTTGAACAAGGGATTAAGTCAATGGAAAACTCAATTTCGCATTCTAGAGGATGTCCAGGTAAATCCTATTGAAACACATCAACATATTATTGCACAATAGGTATGTCCTATATTTGAACATTACTTTCCTCACCCATTTTTATTTCACTCCCTTCCTCCCAAATAATTGAATTTAGTAGAGCTATTGGGGTTGGATTGAGATAATAATCAGATTGTGACATTTCTTCTCTAAAGATAAGGTACTCCTTATCATCATTGAAAACGATAACATCCTTCTTCTTACAATAAATTTTCACATCATGGTCCGAAATTTAGTCCATACTTAGGTTTATATCAAATTCAATCATGGGTATGATGTTGAGATCATCAGATAAAGAAAGTTTATTTTATCTAATGGGAACAAATTCAAAAAACATTATTTTAAGGATACTTCCCTTAAGAGTTTTGACCGACAACTCCCTTGTTAAATCTATTTGGAGATATATATAATTTTATTAGAAAACTAAGATTATTTGAAACAATGAAATGATCCAAAATCAAATAAATCATTGACTAAATTTCATGAAACTATTAGATTACCTGCAACCACATAATTAAAATCATCAAACATAGTAGCAGTGATCGCATTAGCTTGGCATTTCCCCCTTGGGCTTTTACGAGGTATTTTTTCTTGGAACTAAGGAAATTAATTTTCATATTTCCCCACTTATCTATAATTGTATCATTCAACATAGTCATCCTCTTTAGTTCCATTGCAATCACAAGGTTGGTGGCCTTTTTGAACACACTTTTAAAAAACTCCCATTCCATTCAGGAAAGTACCAGGGTGTTTATTCCCACATTTACCACAGGATGGAAATTCAACTTTTCCCTTATTCCCCTAATATATATTTCTAGAGTGTTTAACTGACATATTATTCTCTTTCATTACTTTAAAGTTGCAAGACTTTGATAATTCATTTTTTATGATATAACATGAGACTATATCTTTTTATGATAAGAAGGATTATGAGACTAATTCTTGATGGAGAAATGGTTTTAACACATCAATAAATCGATCAATATTACTCCTTGGGTTACATATACAATCTGCGGCATGCCATTATATCCTTGTAATGTTAGCCTCATACTTTGTGACATTCTCATCCTCCTTTTTCCTCAGACTTAGAAGTTGACTTTCCATATCTGCTTGATTGTCACGAGGAAAGTATTTTTCTAAGAAATTATCATCAAACTCCCTCTATTACATATTTTATTGCTCTTCATCCATTTTTTGTTTTGAATTAATGACCACCATTGTTCTGAATCTATCGTGAGGTGATAAACTGTCCTGAATTATTTTTCCCTTTCGCTACCCCCTAAAGCATGAAATATTTTCTATGAGGAACATATCCATTTTTCAGATAAAAATAGATTTGTAGTCACATTGATTGTTAGTGTTTATTTCCCCATGAATTGTTCTAACATTAATCCTCTAAATTGTGGATCCGGGTGCTCCATACAGGTAAGGTTATTATTCATAACCTGTGTGAGTTTTCCCAGTATGGTTATAAGTTTTTAGCACTAGTTGTATTACCAGCTCCAGTATAATTATCTTGAGTAGGTGGGAAATCTCTACATGGATTACATGTATTGATGCAATTTCCATTCCTTCTACTAGGCACCACATTTAAATAGTGGTATACACTATATTAGTTTTTGAATCACAATACATAATTCCAAACTTTTAAAATACCAACCATAAATTGAATAGTTTATGGATATAATCTATAACAAAAAAATTGTTTCCTTTGAGGAAGAATTTACTTATAAATAATTCATAATGGGTTTTATGTAAAATGTGTATTATCCTAAGCATATCCCCTATATGTTTCATAACCAAGAGTGCAGAAATTCCCATTGTCATGTACCAGGATACCCCGGGTCAAGCCTGAAACTACTTGTTAGAGTTTTCACTCAAAGATACATCTGTGTCAAAGCCACCTCTACCAGATCGTAACCAAAAAGAGATATATTTCCTGTAAAATACCCTAAATCAATACATTACCAAAATTATAGGATGTTATTCTATACTAATCCTCAAATTCTATCTTATTGTAATGTTCTATAATCACGGTTTTTCTAAATCTAGTTTCCAAGGCTTGTACTAAACAACCTCTGATACCAACTATAATGCCTCAACCCTAATTACCCAGATTTGGTGCATTATTAATTAACATTGGAACGATTATAAGAGATCATGTCTTGAAAGACTGATTATTTTAGTTTCCATGGAGGTACTAGATGCATAAATATGTTTTACATTACATTATGAAATATAAAACAAAATTTTGTCTCATTTTAACGTGCTCAAAATCCCATAGCCTATTCCCATAGGTCAATCAAAATATACTACTTCGCATCCTGGGAAAAATAAAACTCAGAAAGGGGTGAGGTTAGATGCTTAATAAAGATGAAAATATAGCGGAAACATTCATAAATAAGAATAAACAATTAAGCCAATGTATAAGACTAAAACACAAGAGTTTTAAATTTAATCTTCAGAATAATATGGATAATATAAATCAAATAATTCCATTTACCTATTCACATGGATATTCTACTAGTTGAATAATAAAATTTTTTAATAATAATAAATAATTTCATAACTATCAAATGCATAATGCCTCACATCATAACCACATAGTCAAGGCCTCATGCCAAGACTAAAAATAAGATGATGTCAAGGAATTATTACAAAACACTAGTTTTTCTCATGAGACCTATTGATGCATCGAGGATATATAGTGGGATCCACCCATCACATACGAAGTCTATTTTATTCCTCATATAAAAATAGTGAACCATAACATAAACATTTGTATTAACACTAGCATATGAAATGTTAATACATTAACCATAAAACATGAAGTGTATAAAAATAACACATCCAAATTAAAACATATCACAAAACATTAGATACAATATTGAAGAATTTATCATAATAAATCAACTTCAAACAAGTTAAAAATCCATCAAAGGATGTTGACATAGATGAAATCTATAATATTTGAGAAAAATATATATTTATATTTTGAAATAATTTAAAAGTCACAGAATTATAAAAGAAAGTAGTTATTTTGAATGTATTCTTATAATATTTTAAGGGAATTGTTGAAGGTTTTATAATGGAAGAAAATAGCTACACTTACATTATAAGTTAAAAAAACATTCTTACCTTAAGTTGTTGAAAAGGACAGAAAATACCTTGTTTGGAAAATGATGGAAAGATTCCATTCAATTTTTTTTTATAAAAAGTAAAACAAGTATATAAATTAAATTAACCCAAAATCTGGGAAATAGTAAAAATGTTTTGAAATACATTTTTATGAAACACAGATGTGGATGATAAATAAGTGCATTAGATAATTACATAAAAACAACCTCAGATAAACAAAGAGATTGTAAAGTTAACCCTTACATTATACCTTTCCTTAGTTGATGTTATATTAAACTAATGTATAATAGTTGAATAATTGTTATTAAATTATAAAAGAAACACATACATAAATATGATATCATATATGTTCTTTTAATATTTAATTGATAATAATATTTTAGTAGTATCATTGTTTCTGGTGTTAACTATTTCATTTTACTTTATATGTTTTGTTATGTAAGTCATGATTGTTATGGATATGATCTTTTTTCTTCATATCTATAATGATATTAAGTTCTTAAACATTATTTTAAATCGTAAAATGAAAATTATTCTTGAATGGTTACAATGGGGAATGAATCTCATCGCGTTTGTGGAGATTGCAATATGTACGTACGCACGTTGGACAATGTCATTCTATAGATGGTGAAATAATCTTTTATTGGATGGTATATTACATATAAATAATAATTAACATTTTATATTTATTATTTAAATCAATTATACTCATTATTATACTCAGCCAAATAATTAAGTGTTGAATAACAAACTACACCTTGACATAGAGATGGTAAGTCGTGCGTACCCACATATGGTTACTTTTTCATTCATAGGATGGATAGAATAATGAATATAGTTGTAACATATTTATAATTTCATAAATTTATATAGAAGTTATTGTATTTATTATATTGGTAGGGAAATAAAAAAGAAAGAGGAAGTGGAAGAAGAAAAGTACTTTGAAAGAGGTGATGAAATTATTACTGCTTCTTCAGTTGTTACATAATGATTTGATCAAAAGGCATCATTAGGTTTGATTTACGATCAAATTAAAGCCTTTCGGATGAAGTGAGGTTAGTTGGGAGTAAATTGGATCATGGTTAGCCAATTCAAATGGCATAAAAGGTGTTAAATTAAGTCAAGTGTAAGTACCCTGTTATAAGAGAGGTGAGGGTCATTTTAAGAAAAGCTTGAAATATTGTGTTGTTATAAAATGATTTCTAGTTCCTAGTGTATCCAAATGGATTTATTTCTATGATATGGTAGGTATGGGTTGAAATCCTCTCAAAAAATAGGTTTTATACAAGATTAGGTCACCATATTAACCTTATCTTTTAGATTTAACTCTTAGTTAAATAGTTTAATTTTTACAGTGTCTTCTTGTATTTTTATATTACATGGTTAATAAACATACTATAAATTTCCAAGAGAACCCAAAGTGGTTCATTAATGACATATCTATAATTATTTATGTCCATTTACCAACTTTATATTTTTAGGAATATTATAACATTTAATAATTTAGTATTAGTTTTAAAAACTCATTTTTTGTCAATTTTAACACTATTTAGTAATTGTTTTTTTTAAAGTAAAAAATAAAACACGATTAATTATAAATAAATACATTAAATAAGTCATAAAATGTATTATTATGGTATAAAATTAGTTTAAATCTTCAAATGTCTCAATTTACATTTATTTTGATATTTATAATATCAATTATTTAAATCTTTCATTAATAAGGTAATTAGTGCATCATCATTGTGTCATAAATAAATTTTATTATATAATATCTAACAATTATAAATAAACTTACATTATGTAGGAAATATTTTTATATTTCTAATGAATATTTATATTCTAATTTCTCTTATGAATAACCCTATTATAAGATTTGTTTAGTTATTACAATTTGAATTTATCACTTTTAACTCTCCTTGAAATAAAATTATAATAAAAATTTTAATCTAAAAAAAGTGGATAAATTAGGATCATATACTTTTCCTAAGGTATAATTTTGTTTAAAAAAACTTATCCAATAGAATTTGTACATGTGTTAGGGTAATTATAATTTCATTTTTACCTTTAATTACACTATTTACTTTTAACTGTGGTAAATAAAATTAAAAGTTACTATTCACCAAAATTATTTTCCTCTTATTGAACCAACTTTTACTTACTCATGTCAACATTGTCTCTAATTTTTTGGAAATTACATTCATTGATGTTGTAAAATTACATTTTATGAAATTTGTAAATATGTCTAGAAGGTAGGAAAAAGATGTTAAAAAGTTCAATCAATTTTATACATCAAATCTTATTATAAAATGACTAGAATAAATTTAATTGAACTTATATAAGTATGATGTATTTATTTTTACCATAAAATAAATTTAAATAAAAAATTACTTTTATTTAAATAAAAGTCAGTTTTAAACAATAATGTAGTGTTTTTCACTATTCATCAAAATTTGAATGTTTTTAAAAAAATACAAAAAATTAACCCTAAGTTAATTTTGATATTCCAGATCCAAAAATGAAGTCCATTTTAAAAAATAAAATTTATAAAATTTCAAAAGGTTGGTATTACTATTCATAACGACTAGTTTGATTGGCCATGGTGTGCTAGAACTCGATGTTTTGTACGGTAAACCCTATGGTATTATTCAAAGAGAAGCGTATTGTGGAAGATTTGGGTGTTATAATATTTTTCAATTATTATATTTAATTTCCTCTTTAAATAGAATTTTTATTGTGATTTATTATTTTAAATAAAATATTATATTAACAATGATATATCATTATTGACTACTATTATGATAACATAATAAGACATTACATTTCTCAAACACTATTATATAAATAATAAATCCAAATATTTTGGTAATATAAAGAGTGGTTCGTTTCCAATGAATTAAATACCTTCCAATATTCAAACAAGCTGATGAAGGTTCTATATCTAATTTAGCAAGGTCTGGTAACTAAATAAAATGGTTGAATATTACCTCAATATATACTCAATTCATAATAAAGGATCATAACTAAAAAACTAATACAGTACTCCGGGGAGATATGCTTTTGATAATTAATGATCACATTACAATTCATAATGAAATATTATATTATATTATACCACCTATATAGATAGTAGGTTTATATTATGAAATATAAATTTATATTAATATGTTGTTTTCTTTTATACATAATTTTACAACATGATAATATTTAAAAAAATCAAAATCATAAAATCGAAAAATAAGATAATTTTAATAAAAATAGGTCTTAAATCCATTATATCTAAAAAATAGTAATAAAAAAACAAAACTATTTAAAACTAATCAATAAATAAAGGAAATAAAATAATAAACTTTTATATTAATGTTTTAAAAAACAAAATTTTGTTATACCACATCCTCACATGTTACCAAATAAAAGAGGACCCACTGTAAGGGTTCGTCATCTCAATTTCAATTTCATGAGAAAAATATCAAATTATAATTTTTTTGACATGATTTACTAAATATGAATTGACATATTTCATTATAAATATTTTTTTTGTGATTTAAATTTTAATCTCATGTTCACTTTTATTAGTTGCTGATTCATTACCAAACCTTTAAGGGAGATCATACCTCAATTTTATTTCACTCTGTAATATCATTTCCTAATTAATAATGTTGTTCTATTATTATGTAAACTATAACTACTATATTTTTTATAAATTATTTCCACTTAATTTATGTGTATATACATTTCATTCATGTAATGTAATTATTTATATATTATTACTTCACTTTTTATTCTCTTGGTAAGGGTTTCCTTTCCAAGTATCAACATATTTAAATTGTTTTAATCAAAATCTCTATTATCTATTTTTTGAATCAAATTAAACTAATTAATGATTAAATTATAGTTTTCTTTCATTTTAGATTAATTTACGGTCTCATTACCTTCATTATATAATTATAATTCATAACATATAATATTCCTAATGTATATTTATCAATTCATTATGAAAGAGAATAATTCTATTATATTTGCTTATAATTCATATTATTACAATATGGTCCATTTCTATACATAAATGACTTATAAATTTCATTTTCATATATCTTTAAAACTATTTTGAAAATATTTAAAATTAATATTTTTAACATTTTCAACATAGTTTATTTTTACATTCTTTACAATTGAATTAAAAATGTTCTATTAACATATTCCTTATAAAAATAGTTTCCCACCATCATGTTCATTATTCATAATTATAATTACTTATAATGTTTTTATGATTTTAGAATGAAAATAATATTCCATTATTCAATGAATTTTTTATTTTTAAAAATTTATCAAAAAGTCATATTTAATCTTGTTTTCAAATATAATTTTGGATGTTCTTCCAAAAGTGTTTTTAAGAAATATTAAAAATTAAACAATGATTTTTTTCCATGATATTATGTTTAATGTGATGGAATAATAATATCTATAGATAAAATGATTCATAATGGGCTTTTTGTTTTCTAAATATTGCTCTATGAATAAAAAAAATGTCACCACCCAACCCGACAGGTCCTGGGCCGCAACTCCCCAAGAACAACTCTAATAGGATAGGGGTTATAGACTAGTGCCTTGAAGGAATATCACAATCATTGTAGGTATTGGTTATGTATCTGTACACACACACACACAAATCTCTAAGCTCACAAAATGTTGAAATGTAAAAACCAATGGCAATAAATGCATTTATACATCAATATACCTCAACCAAAGTACAGAAAAAGTAATGAAAGTGTAAAAGGGAAAAAAAACTCCCACAAAAAAAATGTTAAAGTATATCTCCGTCTTAGAAGGAGGGGATATCTATTAAATAGAACTTACAGAATGATCCTTATCCAAGCTCTGATCAACAACTTAGTGTATATTGATCACTAAGTTCCCCCTGTCTTGGGTCCTTTTTAGACTCTATAGAATGAATTTTGGTATGAACAAGACACAAAATATATGTGGGATAAGACTATTTAGAGGTGAGTATAAAAATACTCAGTAGGTTCCCCAAAACCCAAAAACGAAATGGGAGACACTTAAAGGAAACAGTCTGCTAGACCTTGCTAGAGGGAAACCTAATCGAGAGAGAAACTCTACCTCAAACCATCCTTGGTTTTACATGACATATCATCTTGGCCTATAAGGGGTGTCAACCCCTACATGTGAAACCACCACAAGGACTGTTAGAAGTAACCTAGATATACTCACCTCAGACTCCATGTTTCATAAGGGTCCATCCCCATAGCCAACAACATGATTTTATTCATAGGGTCTAACCACAACATAAAACCATGAGAACACACTCCCCGAGCTCATCCATCCCAGATGGGGCCCATCCAAGAGATACACTACATCAGGAACAAATCAACCATTCCGAATGGTACATTTTAGAGATTTTTCTCCCCCACGAACATATTACAAGTTCCTTCTCTAGTACCTAGAACCAGAGGTCCTTTCATCGCTACCTTGCACCCAAAACAAGATTAATAAACCCATGGGAAAAGGCACACCCCTCACTACTACAAATAGTTGAGGGATCACTGCTCCACACTATGAAAAACATGAATCCTCTCTTATAAGAGATAACAAAGGGACTTGGTCCTCGCCAATTCCCCACACTTGAGGTAGTACTACTACTAAATAACCTTTGAATCCTCTGTCAATCTAGTAAGGAGTGTCCCATACCTCATTCCATAAAGGGAGAACCAACCCCAATATAGGTATCGTTCACATCAAATGGAAGGACCCTCTACTCATTACTATATCCAATATCTGAGGGAGGTCCAACCCCGATGGATGACCTGATCCACACAAAAAATAGGAAATGGGGGAGTAATACTCTATATGTGAGGACCTTCACACTAATGAAACAATGGATTACAACTAATGAAAGATATACACCATGATTTAATAATGGACTACCAAATTGTAGATTGTGGACCCGTATCTTACCCTAGTAGGGGAGTACTACTCAATGGATATATGAACCGCACCCTCGAATGACATGGGAGTATTGACTCCCCTAACTCATTTATAATGGGAGACCCCCACCTTGAATATTCCATAGATTAATAACCCCATGCCTTAGTACCCACTTCCTAACATGGTAGGGAAGTACTGATAGTGCTAGAACAACACGTATGGAGGACTCGTTCCCTAGACCGATAAGGGAGTACCAACTCCTATAATTGCGGACTCGCACCCTACTCGATAGGGGTTCATCTACTCTATCAATAATTCATTTATAGAGGACTCGTTCCCTGATCCAATAGGTTATTTCTAACTCCATGGATAGTGGAATTTCTCCCTGGTCTAATAGGGGAGTACATACTCTACCTTCATGAATGTCATAAGGAAAACAACACCATTGTACACTAGGGGAATAACACCCCCAGAGGAAACTACCCAAAGGTAATGTACCCACACCCAGAATTTGGGGAGTCCCATATCTACCTATATAGAGATGTATAAAAAAACCCATGCCCTAGACCATCAGGTGAGTAACAGTCCTTGCATCTCTCTATATGAACTAAATCAATCTCCAACATCATCTCTGTACCACTACATATATTCATGTTTTATTAACCCCACCTTAGATATCTTAATCCTTAAGAAGGGCCCCCATCACCTCCTGCACGAAAAACATCTCCAGATAGACTACTCACAAGTTTGAATCTGAGTACCATAGATGGATATAGAGATGGTGGAAGATCCCTAAAGGATCTCTATGTAGTACACATCGTGCAGCAGGGCACACGTGGCATGTGACCCCGCCCAAGCACCTTCCCATGTATCTAGTCCAGACAGGTTCTACCCCATGTAGGGGTAAAAGACATGTAGAGGAGGTACATTCCATGTCCCTCATCTCTTATCCCCTGGCCTTGTTCCTCTTCTACACAGACCGGCCAACTGTGTCCCTCACACACTGTGTATTCCATACTACATGGCGTGTTCGGATAAACAACCACATACATATGTAGTTTTCTGGTTTCCTTGTACCAGAACCTATTTCCTTTTACCAAACCCCATGTCCGGTTATCGGACCCCATGTCAATGTATCATATCCATGTGTTAGTACATGGCCATATGTTTTCACACAGTTATCCCGATCCATGTCCCATGGTCACACAGATTAAGGCACTACACAGTGTGTAACACCCATACACGGAAGTTATTACCAAATTATAATCTTCCCCAAATAGGAAGATCCAAATGGTGTGTTTCACTAAACTAAATTTAATGTAGAGGGTGATTCCAGTAGAGAATCACCAACATAACACCCCGATTCGGCCCGATTTACCCCAAAACCTGTAGATCTAACTAGAAGGGGTCGCTATCAATTGTATAGAGGCTCTATAACCACAATAATTATTTAAGAAATGTAATCATAACCAAGAATAAAATTCACCAACCTTTTTTGTGAAACTCTGTATATTTTGAACATGAATGATTCCCAAAAATTTTTGGTCCTCGATTATATGATGGTTCGTGTCAGAAACCGAGATAGGAAGCACCTCATCGCATGTATTCAACATCGGTTTTATTCATCAAAAAAGGGAATGAGAGGCAGGATATTCCCCCCCCCCCCCCTTGAGTTTAGAATTATAATTAAGGAGAGGGGACATGTTTGGTATTATATTTAAATAATTTTTTTAATTAATATAATCCAAATCATGATGCCGCATCCCGAAAAAGACGCCTAATAAAAACACCCATATCAAACAACCATAGATCACACATAGGGTAAACACAAAATTTGATAATAGACCATAGTCTCTAAAATCGCATATTAGACTCTAAATGGGAGTTATTTATGATTCATGTGAAAATAGGAATTTGTGACTAAATATATTTAATATTTTAAATACTACCACAAAGAGGCTCATTGGGCCCTAGATTCCCATGCCGAACCATCACCCAACTCCAAATATATTTACTGAAATATTCTAGAGTCATTCGAGTTGAAAACTGGGTCATTACATTATCCCCACCTTAGAGATTTTCATCCCTTAAAAGAAAAACCCTATGAAAAGTGGATGAAACTAACTCCCCCTTGGGAATGCATGATAGTGAGATTTCCAAGGGTTATCATGATGCATACAAGCATGCACACAAAGGATCCACCAAGATCAAACTACTTTTATGTAAAAATTATAATAATTCAATAATGTGCAATAATGGGAACTTGTATCCACAACTCCAACAGGTGGTAAAACACCAAGAATCAAGATCCATATGTGGTCATGGTGTCTGGTGGTACACCAACCCGTTAACCTAATACAGGCACCGAAAGAACCCCATAATTCTCATCCAATGTTGGATGAAATGTAAAATAGCCTCCCCAAGAATTTTTCATTCAAGGTCGATGGTAAACACACGAGGGTATTCACAAATAAAACAAGGCTTCTCAACAGTAACACTATGTCTTACTATGCCATTTGTATTTAAACGACCATCTGTAACACAAATCATAAAAAAAAGAAACACTACCACACCCACGAGTGGAATATCATATGATTATGGATGATAGGAAACCAATCTATACTTCTTAAAAATCGTATGGTCTAACCCTACCTTATGGAATGATTCTAAACTAGGATCTCCCTCTCCTAAATCTACCAAGCTAAAGGGGTCGATTAGGAAATCTCTACTGGTATGGCTAGAAACATCTCCCACACTTAATTACATAAGATTTCCCTTAACATGCAAGTATACAGAAATCATCCACCTTACCTCGATACTTTCTAGATTGTGCGGCACTGACACACCCTCACGGTTCTGATTGCCTCATAAAAACACATCTCGATCGGGGAAAATCCCCCCTTCCTCAGGACATCAATGATACATCAAACTACACCACATCCTCCTTGGGTGTGTCATATACAATGTTGAAACCAAACACATGAGGGTACTTATGAAAAACAATGGGCTTACCAAAAATGCACTAGGTTTTACCAAGACCTATTTCGCAACAACTGACACAAGGTTCTACCGACATTGTGCATCACCCGGGTCAAACCTAGAGCATGAAAAAAAGAAATGATCACCCACTACCGTTTTTAATAATTGGAAATACCTAACGTAGAAAAGATACAAGAAGTGCCTATATTCACATTCAGAGCTTCTATGTCAACAGAATCTATGCACTAAAACTATCCTCACCCACATCCTGCAGCACGCTGGGCTTAGTGCGGACCACTTGGGGTTGGTGGTGCCAACACCTCAAACTGAGTGTGGCCTCCTACCACTCTCCCTACTCATCCTCCTTATCTTACACCTCACATAATTCTTATCACCAAGAATTTTCACTACCAAGATGGCTCATTATACGACTCACTCTCAATATCATGGTTGGTTATAAAATCTATAGCGAGATATCTCTGGGCATTGAAAGAATAGAACCACCTCTCTTGTGGATAATCTAATCATTTTTGCTACTCCTCCACCATATATCTATGCATTTGTGTTTAGGAAAAGGTATGACTCTTAAAGCAAGACCCTGTTAACTATCGCATTCCTGCTGCTGTAGACTCCATATCCTCATGAACACTGTTGTGGGTCACGTACTCCTGTTCTGCATCCAGAAAACATTCCACCACTAGAGCTTGTCCAACACTCTAGCATAGGTGGGATGCACAACAGAATCATATATGCCCAGATCTCTCGTTTAAATTCATTCTAAAACATCCATTATCTAAATAAAGGATCCCAAACCATATCTATGGAGTATCATGACTTGCTTTTGAACCTCTCTGAAAACTCTACAACATTTATGCTACCTTTCTGAAGTTGTAGAAGCTTCTCAATAGACACAAATCTCAATGTGAATGGATAAAAATAATACTTTAAGTGTATCTAAAACTACACCCAATTGGGAATTTCCTCATCATGAGTATATATCCACATACTCCTCCATCTTCTAGCCGATCCCTATAGAAGGCTCACCACAAATACCACCATTGGATCGGAAGGATTTCTTACTAAGAGAAAAATCAAATGACTGCCTAAAGCCAATCATCTACAAGCTAGGGGTTTGGATCACCCCGTTACCAGGGAGGTCACTATATATATAACTCATGTAGCACTACAATATTGTGCGCATACTCATCCTAAACATCCAGTAAAACATGCTCCTCCATAGGTGGTGGGACCATCGGCAGGCCACCCGGAGGTTACCAATCATAATTAGTTCCTTGTACTAAATCCTCCTTAGGGGATAGATCAATATTATGATATCATTGTAGAATCATGTCAGGCTATATTCATGGGGGAATACTAAAATAGAATCATGAAATACAATGGTCCAAGAATTTATTTTGGGAGATGACTCTGGAAGGATCAGAAAAATCAAACCTCAGTCCAGTATTATTCATGTATCAGTTATTTCTTAGAAACCACTATCCTAATGTACCAATTTGAAAATTAGTTTATCAGAGTCTTGTAAATTGTTACATTGACTGCTTCCCCTATAATAGAACCTCTGGCCTAAGAGCCGAACTTGGGACATCATAACACTATCACTATGCAACCTGAACCAAGATCACTCTATTGTGGTCCCGATGGGGAACTGACCACCTCTGATACCACTCTAGTGTCTCTAATCTCTTGGCCCCTGGTCATGTTCCTCTTCTACACAAACTGGTCAACCATGTCCGGTACATGTCGTGTATCCCATACTACCCATTTTTTTGGATAAACAGACACCATCTTTAGTTGATTTAATGTTTCATTGTACCGGACCCAGTTTCCATGTATTGGACCCTAGGTCATTGTATATTGTCCATGTGTTAGTCCAAACCATGTTTTATCAAATGTCTATCACAAGCCTTATCCCATTGTCACATGATTTAAGGTACTACATGGAATGTAACACCATACACATCATATAATCCCAACTGTTCATCTTCCCCAACAAGATGAGCTACACAGCGTGTGTCACTAAACTACATTCCATGTATTTGGTGATACCAGTTAGGAATCACCTAAAAAACACCATGATTATACCTAGATTACCACGAAACCTATAGATCTACCTTTAAGTAATCTCAATCAATTTTATTGTAACACCCTATTATTTTATAGTACGTTATCTCAAAAAAGTAATTCAATAGCTTGTGCTACATGCAACACCGAGTTCGAGTGCACCACTACTTACCAAACTAGCCGTTCAAAAAGTGGTTATGAATAGTTCTACTAAATTTTGAATCTTATATACTTTATATAATTTTAGCATCCATATTATGTTTTTATAATACAAAATATAAGAAAAAATTCATTTTATCAGATAAAAGAAATATTTTTCAGAAAATGAAATTTTACAACCTTTTAATGGGTAACCCTTTTAAAACCAATATTTGACACTTTTATATAATCAATTTAATGAAACTAAATTCTTCTTTAGAATAGGGACATAGAAATTTAGTTTTGATAAATTTATTGGTGTTGTTATGATTACATTCATATTTTGACGAATAGTGAAAAATACTATGTTTTAATTTAAAAATAATTTTTAAAATATAAATAATATATAGTGATAAATTATGTATTAGAATTGTATTTAAGAATAATTATTTTATATTTTTAACATTTAATACTATTTATGTCATTATAAGTAATTCCACATTTAAATTAAACATAATCACATGTCAATCTTTTGATATTTTTTTCTTTTTAAAAACCTGTTTTTTGGTTTTGACAGGGGGAATTAATTTTAAATTAATAAATTCAAATTATATGTTTTGAATTTGTTAAAATAAGCATCATTTTTGAATTTGGAATATCAAAATTAACTTAGGGTGAATTTTTTGTATTTTTCTGAAAACATGAAATTTTTGATGAATAGTGAAAAAACAATGCGTTATTATTTAAAACTGAATTTTTATTTAATTAAATTTTTATTTTAATTAAATTTATTTTAAGTCAAAATAGATATATAATACCTATATATATTTAATGTAATTCATTGGAGTAATTTTTTAATCAATTCAGATGTATTAAATTTTATTGAAGTTTTTAATCTCCTTTACCCACCTTCTAGGCACATTAGGAAATTTGCATAAAACATAATTTTATCACTTATGTGAGTTAAATTTAAAAACTATGAGAGAAACAATTCATATTATTATGTAAAATTTTATTCAATAATATGAAAATAATTTTTGTTGAATAGTAACTTTTGACTTTTATTTAACACGAAAAAAAGTAAATTGGGTAATTAAAGGTAAAAATGATATTATAATTAACCTAACACATATAATAATTATATTGGATTAGTGTAATTCAACAAAAAACAAAATTAGGAATAAAATATGATTCTTTACGTCCACCTGGATTAGATTTGGACATTTATTATTAATTTATTTAAACAAGAGTTAAAAGTGTTAAATTCAATGTTTATTAACTAAACCATTTTTAATAAAGGGTTATACATAATATAAATTCTACTATAAATAATAATTAGAAATATAAAATTATTTCCTAAATAATGGTATTTTATTTAAAATTTTTATTGATTAAATAATTAAATTTATTTATGACATAATGATGATGAAGTAATTACCTACCTAATGAAATATTAAAATAGTTTATATTAAAAATATTAAAATAAATAGAATTTAAACGTTTTTATTCCATCCACGAATTTTATAGGTTAATATGACATATTAGGGTTGATTAGATAAATTTTTTTCTAAGTGATAAGGTTGTTATGACTTCCACAAAGACAAAATACAAAATAGTGTCAAAAATGACAAAAATTAATTTTTAAAACAAATACTATATTATTAGTCGATATAATATTATGAAAAATCTAATGTTCAGAAAAAGGGCTTAAATAATATTATATTTGTCATTAATGAACCACTTTATTTTCTCTTGGAAGTTTAGATTATTTTTATTAACCATATAGTGTAAGAATACAAGAATACAAGGTAAAAGTTAAACTATTTAACGAAGAGTTAAATCTAAATGATAAGGTTAAAATGGTAACATAAACTTTTCTAAAACTGATTGGTTGAGATTATCTCAACCCATTTCCACCTAAGGATCAATATAAATTCATTTATATCCATTATAAGTCGTATATTTTTGTATAATAAATTAATATTTTAATCTATTCCTAAAGTGCCTCCCACACCTCTTATAAAAGGGCACTTCCCCTTCTCTCAAAATCACACCTCCAAAACCCTTTGTCTCGGCTAACCCCTGACCAAATATCCTCCCAAATTATATCACATAAACCTATTTTACTTAATTTGATCATAAATAAAACTTAAGGATCCATTTTGATCAACTCAAAAGGAACCATTCGTAGAAGAGGTAATAATTTCACCTCATTCTTTCATGTTCTTTTTTTCTTCATCTTCCTCTTTATTTGTTGTTTACATAACAAAATAATAACTATAGTAAATTATACATAATACTATTTTATTATAAATATTGTACAACCATATTAGATATTCTATCCATCATATAAATGACAAATTCACTATATGTGCGTAGGTACGGCTTACCGTCTCCACGTCGTGGTGTAGTTTGTTATTTAAACACTTCATTATTTGGATGGGTATAATAATGAGTATAATAATGTAAATAATAAATATAAAATTTTAATGATTATTTATATATGATATATAATCCAATTAAAAACTATTTCACCATAAATATAATGATATTGTCGCTTGTGCGTACGTACAGATTACCGTCTCCACAACATGATGAGATTCATTACCACGTTCACCATTCAATTATGATTATAAAAATAAAAATTACTAATAAGTATGTAATATATAACATAATAATGTTACTAGATATATATATATGTATGTATGTATGTATGTACATACATATATTTCATTCAGTTACTTTCGTTCAATATGATATGAAAATGGAAACATCATTTATGCTTACGTATGACCTACCGTCTCCATAAACGCTGCCTTCCATTTACTATATCTATCTATTATAAATACTTATACAATAAATATATATGATATATAAATCAATTATCATATTCTGTTAGTATTTAAATCATGATATAAATGATACAATCAAGAATAACAAGTTAAAACATGTACGATAAAGAAAGTGATTATTACACAAAATGTTAATTTAACATGGAAATCATTATTAAATGGGTAGTATAAAGTCATTAATGAATCATGTATGAAATAATAAATATGAATATGTATATTTTATAATATAATAACATACCATGGTCATTATACAAGATTTTAAACGAACCCTCGGCCAAAGGAAAGTGCAAGGTAATGGTTAATTCGTCAATCTTATTATTATCTGAGATTGTTTATGAGTAAGTATTTATAGGGACATAATTATCATCAATGTCTGTATTTCATAAAACTTTTTTCAAAATGAATATTTTATGGCTTTATGGAAGGTTTTATATAACTATATCGTCATTTTAAATATTTTAAATATTGATTTTTCTAAATCTTTTTAATTAATGTCCATGTTTTCAAAATCATTATAAGGATTTATTTATATGAACATCATTGTTTTAAAGGTTAATTCATTTCAAAGTTTCGAATTATTGTGGAAAAATTTGATTCAAATATGTATTTAAGTGTCTTTCTTTCTAAATTACGTTTCTTTTAAATGATTTAAAAAAATATGAGAAATTTCTCTCAAATAGTTTTGATTTCAACTATGTCAACATCCATTGAAGGATTTTATAGTTGTTTGAAATTGTTTCATTATGACACAAATATTTAATATTATATTGATGGTTTTGTGATATGTTTGACTATGGATGTGTTATTTTTATACCATTCATGGTTTATGGTTAATGTATTAACATCTCGTATGCTAGTTTTAATACATATGTTTATGTTATGTTTCAACATTTTCATATTAGGAATCAATTGGACTTAGTAAGTGACAGGTGGATCCCGCTATAGCTTCTCAATGATTCGGTAGTTCTCATTAAAAAAACTAGAGTCTTTGCACAAGGCCTTGGTAAAATCATATTTATATTCTTGGCACAAGGCCTTGACTATGTGGTTATGAAGTCTGGGATTATGCATTCCCTCATTTGAAATTATCTATAGATATTACATGTGATTATTTGACTAGTAGAATATCAATGCAAATAAGTTAATGAAATTATTATATTTATCTTTTACATATTATGCTGAATTTTATATTTAAAAGGATTTTGTTTTATTTTTATACATTTCCTTAAATGTTTATGCTTATTTATGAATGTTTTTGCTATATTGTTATCCTTACTGTGCATCTGAGCTAACCCTTTCTATGTTTTATTTTTCCCAGGTTGCAAAGAATTATATTATGACTGACCTAAAAGGATATTATAAAGGATATAAATATAGTAAATAGAGATAATTTTTTTGTTATTTTTTCATTTTATAATTTAATGTAACATTCATGTATGTAATCTATTTTCCAAGACTGCTAAACTGGTTGGTCCTTCAGGGCATGATTTCTTGTAATCATGGAAATGTATTACAATAATTCATTGACTCTGGGTAACTAGGGTTAGGGCATTACATTTGGTATTAGATAATGTTTAGTATTATCCTTGGAATCAAGATTTAGAAAAACTCTTATTAGATAACATTACCCTAGGATAGAATTTGCGGATAAGTATAGAAGAACATACTATAATTTTGGTAATGTAGAGATTTTTTGAATTTTCGAAGCAATAACTCCCTATTTGTATATGAACAGGTAGAGGTGGATTTGGCACTGATGTACCTATGAGTGAGACCTCTAACAAAGCGTTTCGAGAATGACTCAGGGTATCTTGGATCACGACAACGAGCCTTTCTGTACTCTTGGTTACGACACTCCTGGGGGATATGCTTAGGATAATTCACCTTGTAATTACAATCCGTAATGAAGGATTTAAGAGTAAATAATTCCTCAATGTAAACATTTTATGATTATAGATTATATTCATAATCTTTTCAATTAACTTTATGTATTTTACAAGTTTGAAATTTTGAATTTTAAATCATAAACTAACCTATTGTATATCATTACTTATAAATACTTTCTATTAAAATGAATATGAACACTAATAATACGCATGATCCAAACACTAATAAGGATAATATCTTTCTTGGATTAAGTCAAAATTTAGAAGGGAAATGACCTACCATGTATTCTCGTCATATGAAGAAATATAATCATGTGTTAATAAGATATGTAAATAATTCTCTATGTCCTATGTCTTTGAAGGGAAGCAAGAGAAGAAAAGGATGGAAGGGAGAAAGATGGATAAAGGGAATCGGGGTAATAATGATTTTCCCATATGTGATAATAGTGGAAACAATCACCTTGGTAAATGATTGAAGGTAGTGGGTGATTGTTATAAGTTTGGAGAAAAAGGACACCACGTACGTGATAGCAAGTGTAACAAAAAAATTTCAAATGTACAATTCTTCATATGCAAGGAGTTGGGACCCAACACGAATGAATGTCTAAATCATCAAAGTATACCTCAAATGCTGCTATTGGATAATAATAAAGTTATGATAATACCAAAGATGAAGATGAATGATTATAGTTCTTATATTGTTGTTAAAGTATTTTTTCTTTTGAGTATTGTATTAATGATGTACATGATATTAGAATTATAGAGTATATAAGGATTGGAATGCAGTGCTACTTCATTAAGGACTTGAGACTGTGTGTAACCAAGAAAAGCGACTCAATATTAGGTTAATTGTTTTGGAAAAAATATGTTTTAGAGAAAGATAAACTATAATATTGTTCTGATACTTAGGTATTGATTTTTGAATAATATATGACTGATTTAGTTGAACTATATTGGATATTCTTGACTACCTTGAAACTGATTAATGATTTGTATATTACATCATTGTTGGAGTTTACAACATTTTTTGGATAGAAAAAGTATATCCATTATTCTATAAGAAATAATGGAGAATGAATGTAATCAATAAGGTTTTATGGTAATTCAGGGTTCTACAATGTTTTAAAAGAATACATGATGAAGTTATTCACATGTTATTAAATGGAAAAAAGGATCTTCATTATGTTGAACTTCCTTATAAATTTGGGATGGTGAGTTTGAATAAAAGTATTTTGGATATGTATAATAGTTGAAATAGATTATGATTGACATTAGATACTATTGTTATGGTTAAATAATTTCTTGAGATTATTTTTGGATATTTATAAAAAGGAAAACTCGGAGGTTGGGTGATAACCTGTCGCATCTGACAAGGCCGTGAGACTTGAACCCACAACCGAAGGGAACCAAGGGTAGATCACTTACCAATGGCATACGTGATTTCCTAATTTTTATAATGTAGTTTTTTTTAAATATTCTGACTAATGAATTATAAATTCATTATTTTTTGAACCCTATATGATTAGGATAAATAGAATATTTTCGAATTCTAGTATCATTTATTGTGAAATATGAGTTTGTGGTAGGAATTAGTTGAAGGATGAAACATTTCAGGTCAAGTTTATTTTCTCCTCATATTCTAGGAATAAAATAATTCTTAATCTTTAGTAAAGGGGTGATAAAACAAAAAATGTGTTATCCAGATACCTTATGTTTTTTTGAACTAATGATATTTTAAATCATCATAGATTGATGGCTTTGATGCCCTTAATTTTACTCTTGTTTGTGTTTGATGACCTAAATAACTCCCTATAAATATTTACGTTTTCCCTCTAATTATGTGTCTCTAATTGCAACCAATGTTCTTCTAATCGAGGTCATAATTTGGTGGTGACTTTTTTCATTCCATTTCCCTCTTTCTAAGACTAAATTTTATTAACCCAATTTACGATGTGGGTTTTCCACAAATGTATTTTTCTATTTTTATCCTTGTATTTTCGTAGAACAATTTAAACTTGAAAGGAATAAATTTATTGAATGAGGGGAGAATGTAACACCCCATTATTTCATGTTATGTTATCTCATTAAAGTAATTCAATATCTTGCTCTACCCGTAACACTAAGTTCGAGCACACCACAACATACCAAACTAGCCGTTCAAAAGGCGGTTATTAATAAAATTAACTAAATTTTGGATCTTATATACTGTATATAATTTTAACATCCATATTATGTGTTTGATATACATAATATAAGAACAAATTCATTTTTTCAGATAAAAGAATCATTTTTAAAAAAATTCAATTTTACAACCTTTTAATGGTGAACCCTTTTTAAAACAAATATTTGACCCTTTTATATATTCAATTCAATGAAATTAAATTCTTATTTATAATCGGGACATAATTCTTTAGTTTTGATAAATTTTTGGTACTTTTCTGATAACGTTTATATTTTGAAAAATAGTGAAAAATACCATGTTTTAATTGAAAACAATTTTTTTAATTGAAACAATTTATAATGTTAAATTATGTGATTGAATGATTTTAAAATATAATCTATTATATTTTTATTATTTAATACAATTTAGTTCATTATAATTAATTTCACATTTAAATTTGACATAAACACATGTCAATATTTTTATTATTTTTACTTTTTAGAAACCCAATTTTTGGTTTTGAAAACAAGAATTAAATTTAAATTATTAAATTAAACTTCTCTTTTTTGAATTTGGTAAAATATAATTTATTTTTTAATTGATAATATAAAAATTAAATTAGTGTAATGTTTTGGTATTTTTCTGAAAACATTCAATTTTTGATGAATAGTGAAAAACATTGTGTTATTATTAAAAACCGACTTTTTATTTAAATAATAATTCATTTTATTTAAATTTATTTTAAGTAAAAATATATATATACTACCTATATAAGTTCAATTCAATTCATTGGAGTCATTTTATAATAAAATTAGATGTATTAAATTTTGTTGAACTTTTAACCTCTTATACCCACCTTCTAGGCATGTTTGTAAATTTGCATAAAACTTAATTTTACCACTACTATTAGTTAATTTCAAAATTAAAATAGACATGGTTGAAATCTGTATGTAAAAGGTGATTCAATAATATGAAAATAATTTTTGGTGAATTGTATCTTTCGACTTTTAATAACCATGGTTAAAAGTATGTATGGTAATTAAATTTACAAATGATACTATAATTACCCTAACACTTATCATAATTCTATTGGATGGGTGGAATTCGACCAAAATCAAACTTGGGAATGAAATATGATCCTTAAGGTCCAATTGGATTAGATTAGGACATTTATTATTATTTTATTTAAAGAAGAGTTAAAAGTGTTAAATTCAATGTTTATTTAGTAAACCATTTTTAATATAGGGTTATACATAAGATAAATTTGACTATAAATATTCACTAGAATGTTAAAAAGATTTATTAAACAATTTTATTTAATTCATAATTTTTAAAAATTAAAAAATTAAATTTATTTATGACACAATGATGATGCTATAATTACCTTCTTTAATGACATAGTAATATATTATATAATATAAATATTAAAATAAATAGAATTTAAATGTTTTGATTCCACCCATGGATTTTATAGGTTAAGATGACATTTTAGGGTTGATTAGATAAAATTATTTCAAATTGATAAGGTTGTTATGACTTTCACAAAGAAAAAATACCAAATAGTGTCAAAATTGACATAAATTAATTTTTAACAAAAATAATATATTATTGGTTGATATATTATTACCAAAAAACTAAAGCCCAGAAAATGTCTTAAATAAAATTATATATTTAATTAATGAACCACTTTTTGTTATCATGGAAGTTTAGAGTAAATTTATTAACCATATAGTGTAAGAATACAAGAATACATGGTAAAAGTTAATCTATTTAACGAAGAGTTAAATATAAAAGATAAGGTTAAAACGGTAACCTAAACTTGTCTAAAACCCATTAGTTGAGGGTATTTTGACCCATAACCACCTAAGTCTCTTAATAAATTCATTTTGAGCCATTATATTCTGAATATTATTGTAAAATAAATTAATATTTTAATATTTTAAAAAATTGACCCTCACCCCTCTTATAAAAGGGCACTTCTCCTTCTCTCAAAATAACACCTCCAAAGCCATATGGCTCAGCCATACCTAGACTAAAAATCCTACCAAATTCCCTAAAATCAACCTAAATTCCTTATTTTTCCCTAAATACATCCTAAGGATCCATTTTTATCAAATAAAAAAATCACTTAGTGAGAGGGTAATAATTTCACCACCCTCATTCAAGGTATTTTCATCTTCCACTTCCTCTTTCATTGATGTTTCCATACCAAAATAATAAATACAATAACTCCTATATTCTGTGATGTTATTATAAATATGTTACAACAATATTGGTTATTCTATTAATCCTATAAATGACAAAGTCCCCTTACGTGTGTACGTACTGCTTACCGTCTCCACGTCGTGGTGTAGTTTGTAATTCAAACACATAATTATTTGTATGGGTTTAATGAAGAGTATATATGATGTAAATAATAAATATAACATGTTAATTATTATTTATATATGATATAACTTCCAATTACATATGATTTCACCATCAATATAATGATACTTCTACTCATGCGTACGTACAGATTACTGTCACCGCGACACGATTAGATTAATTCCCACATTCACCATTAAATGATGATTATAAAAATATATATTATTAAAAAGTATGTAATAAATGACATAATAATTATACTGGAGATATATATATATATATATATTAATTTATTTACATAAATATATCTTATTCACTTACTTCTGTTCAATACGAAATGAAAACTGAAAGAGCGTTTATGCGTACGTACAGCCTACCGTCTCCATTAATGTTGCATTCAATTTCATATATCTATCTATTATAAATATTTATATTCAAAATATATATGATATATAAATCAAGTTTTATATTTTTGATGTAGTTAAATAATTATCTAAATGATACGATCAAGAATAACAAGATAAAACACATACGATAAAGAAAGCAATTATTACCCAAATGTTTATTTAACATGGAAATCATTATTAAATGGGTACTATAAAGATATATATGAATAATTTATGATATAATAAATATGAATATGTTTTTAGTATAACTTTACAACATACTAGGGTCATTATATATTAGATTAAACCTACCCTTGACCAAATGAAAGTGCAAGGTAAGGTTTAATTACTCAATCTCATTATTATCCGAGATTGTTTATGAGTAAGTATTTACTGGGAAATATTTATCATTAATGTACATATTTCATAAAAATGTTTTCAAAAGGAATATTTTAAGGTGTTTTGGAGGGGCCTCTTCAACTATATCATCATTTTAAATGTTTTAAATATTTATTTTTCTAAATATTGTTAATTAAATTCCATGTTTTCAAAATGATTTTAAGGATTTATTTATATGGAAATAATTGTTTTAAATTGTCAATTACATTAAATGATTCAAAGTGTTATGGGATACTTTGATTTAAAAAGGTCTTTAAATCTATTCCTTTATAAATTATGTGACTTTTAAATGATTTCAAAAAAATTATATATTTCTCTCAAGTAGATTTGATTTCATCAATGTCAACATACATTGATGGATTAAACACTTGTTTTAAATTGATTCATTATGACACAAATCTTCCATATTTGATTGATGTTTTTGTGATATGTATGAATGTTGATGTGTTATTTTTAAACCGTTCATGTTTTGTGGTTACAGTGTTAACATCTCGTATACTAGGTTCAATACAGATGTTTATGTTATGTTTCAATCATTTCATAGGAGGAATGCGTTGGACTTAGTAAGCGATAGGTGGATCCCGCTATATCTCTTTGATGCATCAGTGGGTGAAATTGGACAAACTAGTTTCTTGGCACAAGGAATTGAAACAATATTATTTGTAGTCTTGGGAGAAGGCCTTGACTATGTGGTTATGAAGTCTGGAATTATGCATTCCACCATTATGAAATTAGATATTGATATTACATTTGATTATTCGAGTAGTATAATATCCATGTGAATAAGTAAATGGAATTGTTTGATTTATCTTTTATATATTATGCTGAAGATTATGTTTAAAAGGTTTTTTTTATATATTTCCCTAAATGTTTATGCTTATTTATGAAAGTTTCTTCTATATTGTTATACTTACAGAGCATCTGATCTCACATAATTCTTTGTTTTATTTTTCCCAGGATGCGAAGAAGAATATTATGATTGAATCACATATATTTTCTAAGGGATATAACTATATTGTCAATATAAACATAGTGGTTATTGTTTTTTCTTTTATAATGTAATGTAAAGTTCATATATGTAATCTATTTTCCAAGATTGCTAAACTAGTTGGTCTTTTGGGACTTGCTTCCTTGTAATCCAGCCAATGTATTCAAATAATGCACCGACTCATGGTAACTGGGTTCCTGGAATTATAGTTGGTATCAGAGGAAGTTTAGCAATAACCTTGGAAACTAGATTTTGAAAAACTATGATTAGAGAACATTACCCTAAGATAGACTTTTAGGATTAGTATAGAAGAACTTCCTAGAATTTTCAAAGCAATACATCCCTATCTGGATACGAGTAGTTAGAGGCAGCTCTAGAACAAATGTACCTAGGAGTGAAACCTTTGACAAGGAGTTTAGGTCTTGACCCGAGGTATCCTAGTACACGACAATGGTCCTTGATGCCCTCTTGGTTACGACACACCCAGGGGATATGATTAGGATAATTCACATTTTTATAATAATCCATTATGTAGGATTTTGGAGTAAATAATTTCTCAATGAATAAATTTTTATGAATATAGATTATATGGATAATCTTTTCATTTTTCTTTTGGTATCTTAATAATTTAGAATTATTCATTACTATTCATAAACAAATATACTATCTTCCATTGTTTAGAAATACTTCATAGTAGAAGAAATGAGACCTCTAATAATACACATGATCTAAAGATTAAGAAGGATCATATATTTCATTGATGAAGACAAAATTTAGAAGGTAAATGGTCTCCCACATATTCTTATCATATGAAGAAATAATATCATGTGGTAATAACATATTTAATGAATTCTCTGAGTCCCATGGATTTGAAGGGAATAAAGATAAGAAAAAATGTAAGAGAGAATAATAAATAAATGGAATATGGGAAAGAAGGATTTTCCCATATGTGATAACTGTTGAATGAATCACCTTATAAAATGATTAAAGGTAATGAATGTTTGTATTAAGTTTGGAGAAAAATGAAAACAAATACTTGATTTCAAGGGTATGAAAAAGATTTGAAATGTTCAATGCTTCATCTGCAAGGAGTTGAGACACTACGCGAATCAATGTACAAATCATTAGAGTATACCCCAAATGCTACTATTGGATAATAATCAAGTTATGATACTACCAAAGATGAAGTGGAATGATTAGAGTTCTTATGTTGTTATTAAATTATTATGTCATTTGAGTATTGTATTAATGATGTACATGTTATAATAATTATATAGTTTATATAGATTGTTCCGTAGTACTATTTCATTAAGGACATGATATTGTGTGGAACCAAGAAATTTGACTCAATAGCTGGTTAATTTTTTTGGAAAATATATGGTTGAGAAAATGATAAACCAGAATTTGGTTCTGATAATGAGGTCGTGATTTTGGACAAATAGATGATTGATTTGGATAAATTATATTGGATATTTTTGACTACATTGAAACTAATTGATGATTTGTATATTCCATCATTGTTGGAGTTTACAACATCTTGGGATAAAAGGAGTATATCCAGTATTCTATAAAGAATAAGGGAGAATGAATGTAATAAATAATGTTTTATGGTTATTCGAAGTGTTAAATTGTTTTAAAAGAAGAAATGATTAAGGTATTCTTATGTTATTACATGACAAAAAGGATCTTCATTGTGTTTACCTTCCTCATAAATTTTGGACTGTGAGTTTGGACAGAAGTATTTTGGATAAATATGAAGGTTGGAATTGATTAAGATTGACATTGTTTACTATTGTTAAAGTTAAATCATTTCTTGAGATTATTTTTGGATTGCCATAAAAAGGACAACCTGTAGGTCGGGCGACAACCCACCGCATCCGGCAAGGCCGCGAGACTTGAACCTACCACCAAAGGGCGAAAAGGGTTGATCAACTACCACTGGCATACATGATGTCATGGTTTGTATAATGTCATTTTTATAAATAGTCTGACAAATGAATTATAAATTCATTATTTTTTTAACCCTATACAATTAGGAAAAATAGTATATTTTTTTAATTCTATTATCTAATGGATTGAAATATAAGTTTGTGGTAAGAATTAGTGGAAGGACGAAACATTACTTTTCTAGTATATATTTTCATCTTATTCAATGAATAAATTAATTCATAAACATTATGTAAAGGATACTAAAACAAAATATATGTTATCCTAATACCTTATAATTTTTTTTAACCAAAGATATTTTAAATCACCATAGAATGATGGATTTGAGGCCCTCAATTTTACACTTGTTTGTGTTTGATGACCTCAATCACTATCTATCAATCTTTATATTTTTCCTCAAATTATGTGTCTATAATTTTCACCAATGTTCCCCTAATTGAGGTCCTAATTTGGAAGTGACTTTTTCATTCCCTTTCCATCTTATTAAGACTAAATATTAATAACCCAATTTTTATGTGTGTTTTCCACAAAATTATTTTTAAATTATTATCCTTTTATTTTCAAAGAACAATTTCAAATTATGAGGATGAAATTTATTGAAGGAGGGGAGAATGTAACACCCGAAGATTTCATAGTATTTTATCTCATTAATGTAATTCAATAGTTTGCGCTACACGCAACACCGAGTTCGAGCATACCAAGACTTACCAAACTAGCAATTCCAAAAGCGGCTATGAATAGTATTAATTGCATTTTAAATATTAAATTCATTATATAATTTTTACATCCTTATTATGTATTTCTTATGTATAATATAAGAATAAATTCATTTTTTCAGATGAAAGAATTATTTTTCAAAAATATGAAATTTTACGGCCTTTTAATGGAGAATCCTTTTAAAAACAAATATTTGACACTTTTATATATTCAATTTAATCAAATTAAATTCTTCTTTAGAAGAAGGACATAAAAATTTAGTCTTGATAAATTTTTGGTACTTTTCTTAAAACTTCTATATTTTGATGAATAGGGAAAAATACTATGTCTTAATTGAAAACAACTTTTTTAATCGAAATAATTTATGGTGTAAAATTGTTTATTTGAATGGATTTTAAGCATAAATAGATTATATTTTTATAATTTAATACAATATATGTCATTATATATAATTTCACATATAAATTTTACAAAAACACAAGGCAATCTTTTGATAGTTTTTACTTTTTAATAAACCACTTTTTCATTTTGTCAATGGGAATTAATTTTAAATTAATAAATTAAACTTATATGTTTTTAATTTAGTAAAACAGACATTATTTTTGAATTAATAATATCAAAATTATCTTAGGGTGATGTTTTGGTATTTTTAGGAAAACTTTCAATTTTTGATTAATAATGAAAAACACTACGTTATTATTTAAAACGAAATTTTTATTTAAATAATGATTTAGTTTTTTTAAATTTATTTTTAGTAAAAATATATATATAATAACTATATAAGTTCAATGTAATTCATTGGAGTCATTTTATAATAAAATTGGATGTTTAAAATTTTAAAAAACTTTTTAACCTCTTTATCCCACCTTATAGGCACGTTATCAAATTTGAATAAAACATAGATTCACTGCTTCTATGAGTTTAATTTCAGAAATAAAAGAGACATGGTTGATATTAGTAAGTAAAATTTTATACAATAATATGGAAATAATTTTTTGTGAATAGTTCCTTTTGACTTTTATTTACCATGGTTAAAAGTAAATAGGGTAATTAAAGGTAAAAATGATATTATAATTATCCTAACACATGCCCTAATTATATTAAATGATTGTAATTAAACCAAAAACAATCTTATGATTAAAAAATTATCCTTTTTGTTCACATGGATTAGATTAGGACATTTATTATTATTTTATATAATGAAGAGTTAAAAGTGTTGAATTCAATGTTTATTAGCTATACCATTTTTAATATAGGGTAATACATAAGATAAATTAGATTATAAATATTCATTAGAAAGATAAAAATATTTCCTGCATAACTGTATTTTAATTATAATTTTTTGATATTAAATAATTAATTTTAATTATGACACAATTATGAAGAAGTAATTACCGTCTTAATAAAATATTAAAATAGTTTATATTATAAATAATAAAATAAATAGAATTTAAAAGTTTTTTCCATCCAAGAATTTTATAGGTTAATATGAAATGTTAGTGTTGATTAGATAATTTTTTTTCGAAGTGATAAGGTTGTTAAGACATTCACAAAGAAAAAATACCCAATAGTGTCAAAATTGACTTAAATTATTTTTTATAAAAAAAATACTATTTCATTGGTAGATATAATATTATAAAAAATCAAATGTTTAGAAAAATGAATTAAATAATAATATACATGTCATTAATTAACAACTTGAAGTTCTCTTGGACGTTTGTATTATGTTTCATTACCATATAGTTTAAGAATACAAGAAGACACGGTAAAAGTTAAACTATTTAAAGAGGAGTTAAATCTATAAGATAAGGTAAAAATGGTAACCTAAAATTTTCTAAATCCTATGTTTGATTTTCTTCTACCCATAACCACCTAAGTCTAAAATAAATTAATTTTTATCCATTATATTCTGAATATAATTTTATTATAACTTTAAATTTTAATCTTTTCCTAAAGTAACCCCCACCCCTCTAATAAAAGGGCACTTCCCCTTCTCTAAAAATCACACCTCCCTATCCATTTGGATCCGACAAAACCTTCCCAAATATTCTCCCAAATTATCTCAAATACACATAGAGTCCATAACTTGAGCATAAATCTAACCTAAGGATCCATTTTGATCAACTAAACAAGAAACACTCCAAGAAGAGGTAATAATTTCACCACCATCTTTCAAATTTTTTTTCTTCTCCCACTTCCTATTTCTTTGTTGTTTCCACAACAAAATAAAAACTCTAGTACCCCTACATACTGTTATGTTATTATAAATATGGTACAAAAATATTTTTTATTCTATCTATCCTATAAATAACAAAGTCATCATACATGTGTATGTAAGGGTTACCATCTCCATGTCGTGGTGTAGTTTATTATTCAAACACTTCATTATTTGGATGGGTATAATAATGAGTATAAATGATTTACATAATAAATATAACATGTTAATTATTCTTTATATATTATATACAATCCAATTACATATGATTTCACCATCAATATAATGATATTGTCACTCATGCTTACGTACGGATTACCTTCTCTACGACGTGATGAGATTCATTCCCACATTCACCATTCTATGATTATGATAAATATATATATTATTAATATGTATAAAATATATGAAATAATAATGCTACAACATATATATATATATATATATATATGTAATTATATATATCTTATTCACATACTTCGGTTCAACACGATATAAAAACGGAAACAACGTTTATGCGTACGTATGACCTACCGTATCCATAAATGCAGCCATCTAATTCATATATCTATCTATTATAAATATTTATATTATAAATTTATATGATATATAAATAAATTATTATATTATGGAATTATTTAAATCAATATCTAAATGATACAATCAATAATAAAAAGTCAAAACGCGTACGATAAAGAAAGTGATTATTACCCAAAATGTTAATTAAACATTGAAATAATTATTAAATGGGTATTATAATGTCATAAATTAATCATGTATGATATAATAAATAAATATATTTTTCTGGTATAATATAATTACATACTACGGTCATTATACATAATGTATAACGTACCCTCAACCAAAGGAAAGTGCAAGGTAAGGGTTAATTCCTCAATCTCATTATTATCCGAGATTGCTTAAGAGTAAGTATTTACTAGGAAATATTTATCGTCAATGTCAATATTTCATGTAAATGTTTTTTAAAAGAGTCTTTTAAGGTTTTTTTGAAGGGTCCACTTAACTATATAATAAATTTAAATGTTTTAAATATTTATTTTTTTAAATCTTTTTAATTAATGTCCATGTTTAAAAAATTATTTTGAGGATTTATTAACGTAGAAATAATTGTTTTATAATATTAATTCCGTCATTGATTAAATGTGGTATGGGACACTTTGATTCAAAACTTTCTTTAAATTACTTTATTTCTAAATTACGTGACTTAAAAATTTTCAAAAAAAGAAAGATTTATTTCTCTCAAATAGTTTTGATTTAATATATGTCAACATCCTTTGATGGATTTTACACTTGTTTGAAATTGATTCATTATGATAAAAATATTACATATTGAATGTATTGTTTTGTGAAATGTTTGACTATGGATTGGTTATTTTTATACCATTCATGGTTTATGGTTAAAGTGTTAACATCTCATATGCGTGTTTTAATATGAATGTTTATATTATGTTTCAACCTTTTCATATAAGGAATGCATTGGACATATTAAGTGATGGGTGAAGCATGCTATAGATCCTCGATGCATCTATAGGTCACATGAGACAAAATAATGTCTTGGAACAAGGGCTTGACAAAATCTTATTTGTAGTGTTGGAACAAGGCCTTGACTATGTGGTTATTACGTCTGGAATTATGAATTCCATCATTATTAAATTATTTATTGATATTACATGTGATTATTCGACTAGTAGAATATCCATTTGAATAATTAAATGGAATTAGTTGATTTATTTTTTCCATGTTATGAACAAGTTTTATAAAAAAGGATTTTATTTTAGTTTTATACATTAAATTAAATGTTTATGCTTATTTATGAAAGTTTGTTCTATATAGTTATCCTTACTGAGTATCTGAGCTCACCCATTTCTATGTTTTATTTTTCCCAGGAAGCAAAGAAGTATATTATGATTGACCATCAGGGATTGTATAAGGGATATGAATGTGGTAAATTGAGATAATTTTGTTGTTGTTTTTCATTTTATAATGTAATGTAACATTCATGTATGTAATATATTTTCCGAAACTGCTAAACTGATTGGTCTCTCATTACATGATTCCTTGTAATAATGCCAATTTATTAAAATAATAAGCTGACTATAGGTAATTTGGGTTGAGGTGTTACATTTATATTTCCTCTAGAACTATAAAAAACCCATAAGTAAGGGAATCAAGACCAAACTAAAATATTACTACCTCACTGGTGAAACACTGATGCTTTGGATCACGAACGATGCCTCAATAATTCTGGTTCTCAATTTGTTGATGATCTATGTCAAAAACTGAGATTGGCAGCACCTCATCACATCGATTCAGTGTCAATTTCATTATTCATCAAAGGACATGTGTGGGGGGATGATATTTCTCTTACTCTTTGAGTCTTTCCCACCAATTGAGTTGTGAGGAGAGGATAGGTTAGAGTTTTTAATTAATTAATTTAATCCCCCTCATGACACCCCATCATGAAATAGCCCCAGATCAATACAGAAGAACAGATAACATTAGGTCATTCCTAGGGAAAATAAGTCATTTTGGACTCAACCTTGTTTTGTAAATCCGATCTGAGTCTGTAAATGAGAGTTAATTACGTTTCAAGAGAAACATCGTGCATGCCACAAAATATATTTAAAATCATCAGACCAAGGATCACCAGTCCCTAGATCCCCACATAGACTCAACACCTGACTATGGAAATATTTCTTGAAATATTCCAAAGTCCATTGGGTCAAAACCAAGGTCATTACACAAACATTTTCATCTAATTCCTTTCTTTAGTGAATTATAAATATTCTCAATCATTCGATTCATGGGTATTCACATGGATACTCATGCACCAATTAGCTAAGGAATGTATTAACAAAAATATATAACCTTTATAAATATGGTTTAAATACCATATGTATTATTATTATAATTAATTAGTATCCACCTTAGGATGTAATTAACTTCACTAGAAAACAAATTAATTTCTATAGGTTTTTAATTTTTTAATTATTGATGGATTTATGTATGTTTATCTTATATGGATAACAAGAGAATCATATTGATGAGGAATATCATGATAACCGAGATCCTAAGGAATCCTCTAAAGGGGATGATGTTGATTTTAATTTTTCGAAAAACCAAAATTTATTACTTCCATGGGTCTCAAGGGAAAAGATAACATTTTTATATTCACTTCTATGAATCCTAAAATAGAAAATTGTTTCTTCTAGATTTACTATAGAAAAAATAGGGATAACTTCTCAGTACTTGATAAATATAATGTAAAATAAGGTCATTTATATACTACAAAATTTCCAAAGTACTATTGGTTATTAGGATTAAATACTGGATTCTAAAAATCCAAATGTCAATTTCCCTCCTTCCAGTGGTAAGGAGGATTTGTCACCCAATTTTGGTGGACAACCAATAATGATGGTTGATTTAAATTACATGGAATCACCATTGGATAAAGGTAAGCACCATGATGGCATGACAAAACCATAATATGATTCCATTTTTGAATAAATTTAAATAGTTATGCTATAATATGTAAATTGGATATATTTTAATAACACCTAATGATTTAGTAAGATATGTATACTGTATTTGATTGATTTTATTCCCATGCTACCTGTCTCTTTTGGCCCAGATTTTGACTAGCCATATATGTCAATCAGGGTAGTGGGATTGATCCATGTGTCCCCCCCCCCTTGGGTGTAAATGAGGTTGGGTGCACTGCAACATTTCTATGTATTGTTGTATAGTCTATTAACATATGTCTCTATTAAATCTCGGTAACCATAAATGTTTTGATTTTCTTTCCTCTAGGAGTAGTAAAGATGAAATGGAAACCAATGAACTTGTTACTAGAGAATATTTATTGGTCATTGGTTTTGATGATGAAATCTTGGACAATGGATGTGGGTCATGGTTGATGATCAAAGCATGGAATAGAGGATTAAATAATCTTGGATGGGGTGGATGTGTCTATCATCACAACATGAGTACCTGATCCTGATATAAAATATTTCTATTGGTATCTATATTAATATTCATTCTTTGTTGAATTTATTTGGTTTTTATGCACCTCTTCTTATTTATATCCTTTAATTCAATAATGAGTTCACTAATCCTTATCCATTTTTAAAAAATAATAATTAGTTTAGGATAATTTCAGTGTTAGAAATCCCTATTGAGGTATTATGTAATTTAATTTCTGGGTTGTTAAAGGTATTTTTTGATGTGTTTATTGACTTTTATGAAGGATAGATGAATTATGTATTGATATGACATTTTTTATATAATTTTATTTTAGGTAAATTCAAGTCATTTTTAAAGTATTAAATTATTTTTGGGAGAAATTTAAATTGAGGGTATAAAATTTATTAAAGGGGGAAGAATGTGACACATAGAGATTATAGTACCTATCGTTGGTTAAATAAATTATATTTTGAATAACTTGTATCTTTTGAAGTAAAAAAATAGATATCTGTATAATATATTTTGCAATGGCAGATAAATATTACTATGCCATGGGATTAAATTATAAAATATCAATAGGAAAATAATAAGATGATTAAAACCAAAAATAGAAAAAAAGTAAAAATTATTTATTTTAATTACATATATATTCTCATTATTTTTTAGTTACAAATTTTTTATTCAAAATACTATTTAGATAAACAAATTGAGAAGTTATATGTTGTATAACTGAAATATTGATAAAAGGAACTTTTCATCAAAGAATTATATATATATATATATTATATTTTATTCTTAATAAATTTATTTTAACAATTTTAAAAGATTATTACAATCAAATGATTATATATAAAAAATATTATATTAATAAACATTTAATTAAAAAATGATATAAAATATTATTGATAACAAAAAAATGTCTAAAAATGCATTTTTCTTTACTAAAAACATGTTTCAACTGCATAATTTGTTTTATATTAATGGTTAAATTCATAATTTTTTGAATTTTATTTTCATAAAAGGAATTAAATTTTTGAATCATAATTTTGAAATTATAATAGGGTGAATTATTGATATTTATTAGAAGAAAATAAGTTTGGTGAATAGTAAACATTATAGTTTGTAAAAAAGCCACAACATTTATGACATAAATTATATATAATAAAAAATTATATATTTTATAAACATTTATTTTAAACTAAATGATTATTAATGTTGTAAAACAAGGAATATAAAGTTAATAGTAACAACATAGAAATATATATTTAACATTTTGAATCTAATTATCATTTTACCATAGTGATGACTATTTTTTGTCATTTTCAGACAATAGAGTGTTTGGAAATTGAAATTAGGAATTTTATTGATTTAAATGTATAATAATCATACATTATGTAATTATATGACAAAAAATTCTATTGGAGTAAATTCCACTAAAAAGTAGATTGATTAAATTAAAAAATAATCAATATTTTAACCAAAAAATACTAACCCATTATCTTATTTCATTCTACTCAAAAACCATTGAGTAAAAATGCACTCTCAAGAGTATATCTAAGGAGTTTCACAAGTTTTATGGAATTATTATCAAGATTTAATAAGATACTTATCAATATAAGGGTTCAAAACATCTTATTTCCATTTTTTCATTCCTTTCATTTCTTATCATTTTCATGGTGAAATGTTATTATACTTATTAAAAAATGTTTCAAAAATTATATATTTTATAAATATGTGGAAAAAACATGATGATATAAAATTTTAACTATGTTTATAGTTATTATCCATAATTTTTATTTGATTATACAGATTTATAATTATTCACTAATTCATTGTTGACATGATGGACTTATTTTCCATTGACTTATTTTATCATAAATAACCATGTAAGTGATTTGAAATTATATTTCATGTTATGTTTATATGATATTTTGATTCATTTCCAAACACATAAGAGGATTCTAAACTAAATTTAAATTCATTAAGTATTATCCTTACATAATTGATTAACTAATTCTATGATTATGGGAAGTACAATAATTTATTATTTTATATTAATTTCCACTTATTTTATGTGTACATACATTTTTGTCATCTAAAATATTCTTAAACCTATGCTTACATCACATGATACACTCTTTTCAATGGTTTCTATTACACATCAACACTCATTTCTAGTTTTGTGATTTAAATTTATATTTTCAATTATATAGCTCAAATTTATGTTCTTGAATGTTTACTAAATGATATTTCTTTTATTTACGATGAATCTATTTTATATTTCCCCCCATTATTAATTTATAGTGTATATATTAATTATTTAAGGGTTGTTTTTATTATTATTTATGGATCAATATATTTCTCTTCTACCTCTATATTATTAATATTTTTTGATAATGTAATTTTCTATAAATAAAAAATTCATTAATTTTATTTTTTTATCTTACATATTCTTTACAACATATTTAAAATGAAAATTTTTAAACTCTTTTGCTCATGATATTTTCATATTGATTAGATAAGTATGAAAAAATAATTTCTAACATTTTCTTTGTGAACAAATTTTCCCCCCGTCATGTTCATTATTAATAATTATTTTTCTTTTCCATGTATTCATTATTATACAAAGAAAATTTTATTCACATTTTTTAATATTTTTCTTACATAAAATGATATCAAAATGTGTTATTTAATATTATCTTCAAATCGATTTTTTTAATGTTCATCTAAACTATTTCTAAACTAAATATAAAAATACTTCAATTTTTTACTAAAGGTCTTATGTGTGGTGTGATGAAATTAAAATATCTATGAAATAAATGATCCATCACATAATTTGTATTTCCTAAATTATCCACTTCTTATAATCATTACTTATCCTCAAATTACATTACTTTATTAATATCATATATTTAATTATTTTTATTTAATGGTGTTATCCTAAATTTCTATGCATAGATTGACTTGGGAAATTTTTTGACATAACCATATAAATATTATCTATATTTTGTACATACCATATACTTAATTACCTTAATTGAAGGTTATTTACCAAGAGAGTTACTTAATCTCATTGGATACATGATTAATTTCAACGAAAATGTTATTTTATTGTTATTGATATGTATATATATATATATGTGTGTGTGTGTGTGTGTGTTTTACTTAC
Organism: Viscum album; assembly: GCA_963277665.1. NCBI lineage: Eukaryota > Viridiplantae > Streptophyta > Magnoliopsida > Santalales > Viscaceae > Viscum > Viscum album. The sequence continues at coordinate 975,564,219 of OY728143.1, forward strand.
GTGGAACACATATACATGTAAAAATTATGTTCTGATGTGTTGGAATAGAATTATATATCTATCCAATGTATGGAAAAACGTTTTTTACCTTCTGATATGATATATAAAGGAAAGGGGAGTGAAACTAATCCACCATGGGACTCCATCCACTATTTGATAAAAGGCTTGGTAACTATACTCAACTTATGATTATTATTTCACGATTTGTATTATTTTAAGATTCATATGATTCCATGATACTATGATAGGTACATAATTATGAAAAAACACTTATGTTAGGATCCATTACATTTGATTTATTTTGAAATTGGTATTATTCTTTTAAATAATGTTATTTTACATTTATTTTGTTCAAATAATGTATCATCCCTCTTCTTATCATTGTTTCAAGAAGGCAGAATGAAATTACTTGGCCTTAAGTGGAATCCCCAAGATGCCAAATGCTGGGAATAAATTCCAAAGGTATTCAATACACATGGGGATGATTTTACCTTTTCAAAATAAATCCTCTAACCAAAAATTACATAAAAAATAAACCGCTATATAATATATGATCACAATGAATGATAACTCAAAATTTCATTTATATCAAAAAACAACCCACAAGAGTATGACAATAGATGAATTTAATACAACCAAGTACCAAAAAGATGACTAAAAAACTAAAAGAGCTCAATGTATCTAGGGACATAGCTCCAAAATCCATCTTGGTGCTTCATATTCATGAAATACCACTAGAGATTTAAAATTCATTAGTTTTATATATTTCCTGATAAATAACATTTGCAAAAGAAAAAATGTTCTAAATAAAGAGTAATTACTAAAAAATAGTAGGTTTTTACCAAATAAATTCTCTACTCATTCCAATATGGTATGAATTGTTATGACATTTATATAAAACAAATTATAAAAAAACAATTGAAAAAAATTATCTCAATCCAAACAATTTATTGTTAGAATAGTATTACATACCAAAATAGTTTCAATGAAAAGAAATAATGAATGTTATTCATAACCATTTCACAAACCATTTGGCATATCTCATCCCATGACACAAATCCATACATCCACACATGAAATATTTTTTATGACGGTTAAATACTCATTAGTTATTTCTCATCAATATAACTAGTCTTAATAAGGTAATTAATTCCCTTATTCCATTACACCATTGACACCAATCATAAGGCCATGTTTAAACCAAGCCTCACAATGCAATATGAACACTCATCAAAATGTATTCCCATCAACCATAAAAATCACAATTCAATGGAAAAACCATATAAAAAACTGTGAATATTTTTATATAATTAAAAGAATGAAACTATTATGAAATCAATATTTTATAATCATTTATCAATGCACATTTCCCAACAATTATATAATTCTACAAAAAACTAAAAACTATAACTAAATAAGGTTTCTAACAGGCATTGAACACTAATTTCAAAATAAATTTCATCCAATTTAATAAATCTGAAATGAGTCCTACATATTCTATAAATAGGATTTGATAGTAAATCCACTTACCCTGGGTTTTATGGTGAATATGAATCACAAAAATAAACACCAACAAAACTAAGTTGAAAATCCAAAAAAACACCTTTAATATCCTCTTATATCATTATCAAGACCAAATATAATCATATTTGGATTCCACTATCATAGATATATCCAAAATGGTTGTAGATTTATGAAACCAAGAGATATCGAGAAGTAGATCTATGATAAACAACTATAAACAACCAAAAATGATCACTTACAATAGGAATCTGGTATAAAATCACTAAGAGAAGCCTTCAAGTCACCTCCCGATTGATGGGAGAAGAACCCTTAGCTTTTGGTAAGGGAGAAACTCACGTTATGTCCCCATAGGATAAAAAATGAGGGTTTAGAGGTAAAAACATTTGATATCCACAATTTCCGGATCTATATTTAACATGTTCATGGTTAGTCGCATGATAATACCAATGGTGCGCTAATAATTCAAAATCCACAACATTAAGAATGGAACTCACAAAATTGAATCAAAAGAAATAAAAACCACATGACATCAGTTCCAAATTCTACTACCTCATTTTGCATTAGTTTTCCTAGGCTTCTACATGGTTTGGAAAAATCATGTGCAGCTCATGCACCTTCCCTTTAACCTAATCTCATTGTGGACGTTTTTAGTATGTGTTTAATTGTTTTCCTAAACTGTTCACCAACCTTGCACCTTTTGAAAATCCCCAAAATATAACAAATTTCTCCAAACTCTCCCAAACCTAAACCAAAATCATTATGCATTTAAAAAGAAAAAACAAATTGTTTCTTAATCAAAATAGGGGGTTCTACATTCTCTCCAACATCTTCTTTTTTATCCTTAGAATGTAGAGCACACAAATTTCTCTAAATGAGTTCTCACCGTATCACTTTAATCTAATTCTCTTGTTCCCAATTATCTTCAGGAATGTGATCATATTTCATGAAAACCCAGATTAGACTTATGATTTCCCACAAAATACATTCTCTAGAATATCCACATCCTATAATGGCATGTGAACCAATGAAGCATTTTCCTCTAGGTTAATTTTCTCCCATCATATCACATGGTCAACATAAGGATAAATCTTTTTTCAACTAAGATGGATGAAACACATTATTCACAACAGTAAACCTTGGAGGAAAGTCCAATAAATATTCCACCTCACCTTCCCATTCATGTATCTCACAAGGGCCTATGTATCATGGTGATGACTTACCCTTATTCCTTGGAAACAATGTCCAAGACTTGGAGAAATCATCAAGAACACATTATCACTCATCCTAAATGAAAATTACTTTCGATGATGATCCAAAAATGTGTTCTGACAACTATAAGATCCTTCCATCCATTTAGTGATCATTTGAAACTTTTCCATTGTTTCATGGAAAAGGCTTGGCCCAAATAGTAAATTCCCATTTATTTTCACCCAACTTAGGGAAAAATGAAAAGGATTCCCTTATAATTCATTAAAAGTATACTTATTTATTGAGTATTGATAGATATTGATATATGGAAGCTACACTAATAGTATGTGCTCCTCCCATGAGCCACTAGAATCCATTACACAAGCCTATTGCATGCCTTCCAAAAATTAAATCATCCGTTCAGATTGACCATCCATATGAGGATGATAATCCATACACATAGTCAACAATGTTCTAATGTATTTATATAAGTATTTCATAAAACAATACATAAAATACATCTCTTTATTTGACATTATTGAAACTAGTAATCCATGCCTCTTTACAAATTCATTCAAATGGATTTTTGATAATTCCTCCATCGTACGAGTTTCATAAATAATAATGAAATGAGAAAACTTTTTCATTTTATCCACTACCACCTATATGTCATTATGTTTCTAAACCTTTCATGGGATACATTTAACAAATTTCATAGCTATCTGCTCCCATTTCTTAAAATAAATAGGTAAAGACATCAACATGCCTACTATTCGCTGATGCGATACCTTAACTTGTAGCATATTAAGAATCAAAAAATAATATTATCCACATTTATTTTCATACTGACCCACAAAAAAAATTCTTTAAAAACCTTATACATTTTCTATATAACAGGATGAGTATCCTATCTTGAATGGTTGTAAGAGTTAACAAGTTTTTCATGATAAAAAAAAGTTACGAAAATCCGATTTCTAAATCACACCACTAAACTCCCATCCATATTTCATCCCTCAATGGTCTCCCCACCAATGTGTTTTCCAACATAGCCTAACATTCTATATCAGACATCTATTCTTATTTAACTACCTCTACCAAATCAAGAAAAAATAAAACTAGAAAGAAACCCACAATATCACCTCATACATCACATTCCAAGTGCATATTAGCTAGGATAGACATCTACTAATAGTTAAATGAATATTATTTATTCAACAGAGTATATAAATTTCAGCTCTCATGACCCGTCCCAGTGGGTTCCTTTACTCGACTCCCCAAGCCACTCTCCAATAGGTTAGGGGATAGTGACTAGTACTGAGTAGGAATATTACTAATGTGGGAGGAATTTCCACGGTACCTATACACACACACAAATATCCAATCCCAAAAATTATGATATATAAAAAGCAACAATGAAACAAAATTAATGCAAACTAATAAACCCAACCAACATAGTACAATGGAAATTAATGTGTGGAAAGTAAACTAGGCTAGAATAGAATCCCACCAAATAAAAGAGTATGAAAAACTAAAGGTCCAACCTGTAAGCAAGAATATAGGTAATAGGACTAATGCTCGTTGCTGTAGGAACACCTTGTCCTATAAGGAACACAAAAATATTTATATGGTCTTAGTCTACCCTGGACTCCATCAAAAGAAAACTCATCTGTAAAAGATATGACATTTGTGGGAAAGCCCGTGCAGGGGTGAGTATGACAATACTCAGTAGATGACCCTGAAAACATAATGAAATACACAAGTAAGGGTATTGTAAACTCAATTATTTATACATATATAAAACATATTTCAAGTGAAACACATCTAAATATACTCGAAAACCAAATCTGTAGTCTAATGATAAGTTACAATTATAGTATACCCAAGCTAGGGATTCAGTTTGAAGATTACAAAAAGTACTCATATGAGATAACTCACTCCATGAGTCTAGTATCTCTAAGGACATACTTCAAATAAGTTCTATTCATCGGGAAAATACATGAGAGATATGGATGCACTGATATATTTGATGATAGAACATTTTCAATCATTCCAGGAGAACAAAATCTTGAGTGGGGAAAGATAATTAAACATCGATGAGGATCACTACCAGGGCCTTGGAGAATACCACGACTCATCTAGATTCACCTGCTATGTAGAGAATCAGGGTCCTGAAGGATTGTTCAAGTCGATACCTGGCTCTAACTAGGTTCAAGAATGGGTAGAGGATCTCGCTACGGGCCTGTTGGAGGGATTCAGACTCTATCCAAAATTTCGGACTTAAGGAATCATAATCCTATGGATGAAAACCATACCTTACCTTCCGGGGAACAAGAAAAAATGGGCACTAACCCAAATGGAGCTTCTCCATGGAACTATTGGACAAAAAGATCAATCCATGTTGAGAATGGTAAACACATGTAGAAGGGTCACATAATGTGTCCCATAACTCCAGGTATAAACATGTACAACGACCCATGTTGAAGGCATATTCTGTAGAATGAGGCATACATGGTGTGTAAGAAAGTGAAATTCTGTGTTACACTATTTTGGAAAGACTCTATATATGTCTTCCATGGGTCCATACACGTCTTCAACAAGTGTCTTAGAGATCTTGTATCGGTACACGGGGTAGTCCACGTATCTAGGCAAATGTGGCTGTGTGTTGATGTACATTCCATGTAGTCCACCCCATGTACATGTATCTCCAAAGATACATGCTGAGACCACCTAAGGACCCACATATATTGTGAAAATGGTCACACTCCATGTTAGTGCATCATGTCACCCTGAAGTCAAGTCGTTGTTGGGTGGAGCGCACACAATGTGTACTCCTAAGAGAAATTGTGTTCTAAACTGTGTGCAATACGAAAACCCTAGTTTCTGCCATGGTAGTCCCACACTGCGTTTACAAAGGATAACATGTCATGTTCTTTGGAAAATTCTAGATGCATTTTTATTCATCATGCACTCCATATAATCATCAATTCATCGATACACTTGTCCAATCATTACGTAAATCAAGGATTGAGGTCATCACGATGCTGAAAATCTATTCTCGTTGTTTTCAACAAACCAATCTACCCTGAAAACAAGTATTGGTCCAACCAAAAAAAGAATGATCGAAGAAAGATCCTCCTCGATCTGAGCCGATTCATCATCCGCCAGCGCTATCACACCTCCGTAAGTTTGTCACGATGTTCGATCTCCATTTTGATGTCCTTGTGTTGCAAAACGGATTTTCAATGATCCATTGTTCATCGCCCCATGAAGAACTGAAAGAACACCGTGTGGGGAGGGATGAAATTAAATAACAAAGGATGAATGGACCTATTACTTCATTAATCAGAGCATTGATCCTCTCTCATTAGATTTTTTAATAGGTAAAATCCAAAACAATGATTTTAAATATCACAAAATATTTCCCAGTATCCAAATCGTCAAAAGAATAAAAAATAATATGCCTCCCACCATAACGCACAACTCGTGGATGAACCTGTTCATGGGTTGATCTCTGTTCATCATTTAATTGAATAATTAGGAAACAAAAATAAAAATACAAAACCCCTAACTTGATTCAATTGAAGAACAATTGATGTTTTGCATTCGTTGGCTCGGTTCATCGAATCCAAAATGCATCGATCGATCGCTCCGTCATCGTCTGCAAATGGGTTCTCCTCCAAAGCTCCAATGGAAATCCTCAATTCATAGGGTTATGTGGTTGACCGTGTGAATCTTCCATATGCAGGTATTAATAGGGGAGGACTAGGTCACTGAGTGAAAGAAACGTTTAAAATAAAATAAATTATTAATTTATTTCATTTCCTTTAAAATGTCCAAAAACTAACTTTTGAAGTTGCCCTATGTCGGTTAATGATAGGACACACCTAAGGTAAAGTCACTATTTTGAATACAATAGAGCCCACAAATTTCTGATTTGGGCACCCATTTAACAGTTATTCCATTTTTTCAGGAAAACTACCCACAAGTTCTATTTAAAATTTTAATTTATTTCAATAATTTATTCTTGGAACCTCGGGCCTTGGAATCACCCACTATCCCAAAGTATGGTCTTATAATGATTCCAAATAATATTAAAATATAATACATAGAAAATTTGAGACATTACAGTACCCCCACCTTAGGGATTATATGTCCTCAAAAATCCAATACAAAAGGCTACTCAAATTGATGTGGGTACAACGCATGAATCTATGCCTCCTGCTCCCACGTGCTCTTCTGAGGATTCATGTGCTTCCACCGGACACAGACCAATGGAATAAATCAACCATTAAGGATTATCCCATGTAGATCCTCATTCTCTAATGGGTACTCTGTGAAGGTCACTCCGTCCTTAATTCCATCTCGCCCCTATCGATGATGTGCAATGGGTCATTCACACACCTCCTCAAATGCAACACATGGAATACATCATTAACCCAATGCAACATCAATGGTAAAGCAAGGAGTTACGCCACCACAACAACACTATGTAGTATCTGAAAAGGGCCAATAATCCTCGGAGACATCTTTTCTCCCTAGCCAATTATTTGTATCCCTCATCAAGGTGAGACCCGAAGGAATACATGATCCCCCACCGCAAAATCCATAGGTCTATGTTCTCTATCTGCATAAGACTTCTGTCATCTTTGTGTAGTTTTCAGCCACTCCTAGATGATCTATACCTTCTCAGTGGTAGCTCACACCAACTCTTGACCCATAAATATTGACTCTCTGGGGTCGGGCTAGCAATGCGGTGACCAGCTGGGTCCCCCATAAAAATCCTAAAACGGTGCCAAACTGATGGTGGAGTGGTTACTTTTGTTATACAAAAAACTCAACCAGTGGTAAGTGGTCCTCCCAATTTTGATCAAAATTCAAGATACAAGCCCACAACATATCCTCTAGAACCTGAATGGATCTATCTATTTGATCATTTTTCTGGGGATGGAATGTTGTGCTCATGTGTAGTTCGGTCCCAAATGCCTCTTGTAATCTTTCAACAATTGGGATGTGAAAAGAGAATCACAATCCGAGACTATCGTTGAAGGGATTCCATAAATATGAACTATCTCCTACTCATAGAGGTTTCCTAAGCTCTCTATTTTAATATTCTCTCTAGTAGCTACATAGTGGGACGGCATGGTGAGTCAGTCAACGATCACCCAGATGGAATCGTGTCCCTTGGACGTCCATGGTAAGACTATCAAAACATCCATCGTTATTCTATCCAACATTCACTTAGTCACTTCCAGGGGTGAGCTAACATTGCAGGAACCTAGTGTTTAGCCTTCACCTACTGGCATGTAAGGCATCGTGAAACAAACTATACTACGTCTTTATTTATACCTGTCTACAAGAACTAATGTTGGGGGTCTTGGAAAATTTTTTCTAGTCCAAGATGTACCGCCAAGGGGGATGTATGAACCTCCCTCAAAACCACCTCTCGCAACATAATTGTAATGAATGTGTGCCCTCTAAAAAAGACTATGTGCTCCCCACCTACAAATATCCATCAGGAACATGTCCCATTGATAACTGATCAAATAAATCCTCATAGTTGTTGTCCCATAGATTTTCCTCCATGACTCACTGTAAGAGTGAAAGTGTGAAAACCATTAACTGGATATAATCTTCATCTTCTCCATACCTAAAGGATAACTGTAGTGAGGATAACTGCTCAGAATCCTCGCTTAGTATATGTGAACGTGATCTCCTGCTATGATAATCTTCCACAATGATCCCCTTCCAAGGAGTATAGAAAATATCTAAGTCATAATAATGTAGGAACTCTAACTATATCCTATAACATAGATTCATATAATTTGGTGAGAATATTTAATTGAAGCTATTGTGGTCAGAGTAGACAATAAATTGGTCTCTCATTAGGTATTATCGCCACATAATCAATATGAATACTACCACTTACAATTCAATATTATCGGTTGCATAGTTATCTTCATGCGTAATTATCTATAATTAACCATAAGAAAACACTTCCCACCTCTTCTTCAAGAAACATCCAAGCCTGGTCTCTGATGCATTGTATAAAACTACGCACTCAACACCATCTTACTCAAATATCAAGATCAGTGTGCTTGTAAATCTCTGTTTCAACTACTGGCCAACCTGCTAGAACTTCTCCATTCATATGAATGTCTTGATTTTTTGGTAAATGGTATAATCTTGGATAATATGAAGGAGAAATTACGGATAAATCTCTGGTAGTATCCTGCTAGCCCAGGGAAGCTCTATACATCCATCACACTCTTGGGAGGATCCCATGCTAACACTGCATCATCCTTGGATGGGTCAACTACTACTCCATCTGATGATATTACTTTTCCTAGAAAGTGGAAAACCTATATCCAAAACTAGAACATCTAGATATTCCCATAAATATGATTCTCTTAGAGTACGTCTAGAACCATCTGCAGGTGTCTCCCATGCTCCTCCTCTAATGTCGAGTGTACAAGGATGTTGCTGATGAAATCTACTATGAACCGATCTATGTACTGGCAAAAGATATGTTTCATAATTCCCATGAACACTTCTAAGGATTTTTTCACATCTAAAGGAATCCCCATGTACTCGTAGTGACATTAGTGGCATATGAAATCCATCTTCAGTATATCCTCATCCCATACTAATAATTGGTGGTAACGCGGTCGAAGGTAAACCTTCATGAACCATTATGACCCTCTTACTTGACCTAATAGGTCATCAATTACCAATAGGGGGTACTTGTTCTTCACTTTTACCTAATTCAGGCACCGATAATCCATGCATGACCTCAAACTCCCATCATCCTTCTTGGAAAACATAACTAGGGCCGCCTAGGGTGAAACCCTAGGTCTTACAAAGCCCTTACTCTAAAAATCATCCAACTACACCCTAACCTCACGAAGATCTTGGGGGTCCATCCAATACATTGATTACTATATCGGCCATGTACCGGGGTGTAATTTTATGCATATGTGGATCTATTGTTTGGGCGGTAATCATGAAACATATTTTGGAATGACAACCTGGTACTCAACCACTATTGTTGGGAATTTTATGATCACAACATCTAATTCATTTGGAGAAAAGATAGCCAACTCATGAGTGATCTGCTACACCATCCTATGCATTATCCCATTATTTGTTTCCTTGGTTTCCTTATCATAAACAAAATAAAAACTCATTCTATCGCTACAGACACACCACACTCTTCTAAAATAGAAGTCAATTTGGGCATAGATCGAAGATAGAAAATCCATATATAGAATGATGTCATAAGGCTATGTCGTTGCCTCCATGAGGTTCCAAACAAAACTGTCACCACAAAGGGAAATATCACACTGCCTAAAAAGTTGCATGATCATCTAGTCTCCTCCCGTATGTAGAGACCCTAAGCTTATCGTACATGGACATTACATTACTTTTGCGGAATACTTAGTACATAACAAAAACACACACACAAGGATCGTAATATTTTAGTGTCTTTGGAAACTCGGAACGTAATCTTCTAATCGTGGTGAAAGATCTTCAATATCTCCCATAAAGATCTTCCCTTTTTTTTACCTAAAAACCTTTCTTTATATCCTGGGGAAAAGAAAACATAAAAGGGTGAGCTCAACTGCTCAGTAAGGGTAAACAAAAGAAATATCAATCACATCATATACATAAGAACATAGCTTTTGGAAATCTTAACCTGCAAAAGAGCTCATAATATCATAACATGGGATAAATCATAGAAGTGAAAATGAGATCCCCATAATCATAACATAAAACTTGAAACTTTGTGGCATGCACACATAATCATGGAAAATCGTTTCTTTTTAGTCAAGACTCATTGCCAAGACTATCTTAGTGGACAAAGTCCCTTTCTGAATCGTGTAACCCTCGTTTCAGTCATGTTTCACTGAACCGGTATAACCTACCGTTCCAGCCCTGTCTATCTCATGAGATATAAAATCTTTACCCAATGCATTGGAGGGAGATATAGGTCCCACCCATCTTATAATGAATCTTTTCTTATGTGTGCCACATAATCATAAACCATACATCATAGCGTAACCCATGTAATAAAAATGGGATTCTTAAACAACATGACATCATAAAAAAAATTCATATAAGATAAAGGAATTCATAAAAATATTTCCATCACAACATAATCAAACCAATGTAATAATAGGGATTAAAACAGAACCCTTTATTATCTTAGATGGAAAGTAATTTTGATAAAACACTTGAACTCCATTCTTGAGGAAAATATCCTTTCTTCTTCAAAAACATTTTTCCTTTCATAACATGTCATACGACTTTAAAATAAAAGAAGTTGATTAAAAATAAACTTGAAAACTTGTAAAGTATGATTCTTGTAAATTTTGTTTAAAAATCCATTCATGCCGTATAAGTTAAAAAAAACATTCTTCGTACTTTTGTCGGAAAAGTCAAAAAAGTACCTCGTACGAAAAATGACAAAAGATTCCTTTCATATCCTTTACTAAAAACTCACCAAAGGGTAAAATTGGATTTTAAAAAAAATTGTAGGTGGATGTAAATAATATTACATATTGAGGAAACATGGATGTGGATGATAAAATAAACCCCAGTAAATTTCAAAGTATAAACAATCTCGGATAAAAATGAGATTGTGATATTTCCCTTACCATAGGTCCGATTTGATTTGTTCGTGTCCGAAGCTCATGTATAATGGTTTAAATAATGTTATTGACTTCTTCCAGAATCATACATATTGATATGATATCATATATGGTCATATTATTAGCTTCTTGTTAGTAATATTTCATTGTTACCTGTTACTCGGGTCTTTATAACTTTTTGTTCTTATGCGTGTTTTGTCGAATAAATTCTTATTCTTATCTTTATGTTATAGATAATTCATTTCTAGAATGGTATTAGTGTAGTATATACCATATTCATTCATTCAATTCATTTATATAATCATTATGAAATGAAGATCATGTAGAACGAGTCGCATCACATCGTGGAGACGGTATTCCGTACGTACGCACGAGTGATGATATCGTTCCTATGATCGTGGAATTGTATTGGAGTATATATATATTATTTCAGTATCAATATTACTTCATAATAATCATATATAGTTACTCATTACACCATTATACCCATCCTTGTAAGGTGATGGTGGAAAATAGATTACACCACGGCGTGGAGACGGTATTCCGTACGTACGCACGCGCGGTGATTTCATTTTTCCGTAGGATGGATAGAAGGTGAATTAGGGTTGTTTCATATTTATAATAACATATCAGTATGTAAGTAATACTGATGTTATTACTTTATCATGAAACAACTAATGAATAAGAAGTTGAAGAAGAAAGAAATTGAAAAGATCGGTAATGGATATTACCTCTTCTTTTGGAACACCTCTTTGAATCCTCCACTTAAGGAACTAAGATTGGTCTTAGGAGAAGACCAGGACCTCTAGGATTATTCTAGGGAAGTGTAGAGGAGAAAATGGCAGTGGTTGGCCGAGCTTGAGTGCTCAATTTGGTGTGAGGAGGAGGGGGAGGAGGTGCCCTTTTATAAGGGAGGAGAGGGGCACCTTAGGAATATCTCAAAATATTATTTTATATTAAAGTCAAAATCGGTTTATAATGGTTCCAAAGGGTCTTATTTCGAAGGTAAGTTGTGGATGGGTCGAAATCCTATCAACCAATAGGATTTAGACAAGTTTAGGGTATTATTTTAACCTTATCAATTAGATTTAACTCTAAGATAATTAATTTAACTTTTACCGTGTCTTTTTGTTTTCTTTCACTATATGGTTAATACACTTACTATAACATGCCAAACGAACCCCAAATTGTTTATTATTTAAATATATATCTTTATCTAAGTCATTTGGCCGAACCTTAGATTTTTAGGGATAAAATAACAATTAATAATATAATATTTGATTTAAAAACTATTTTGTGTCAATTTTGACACTATTTGATATATGATTTTTTTGAAATTCATAACAGAATTATATGTTCGAACAAAGTTGATTAAATCAACAATAATATATCATAGTAACCTAGAAAATTAGTGTAATTCATAAAAAGTCTCAAATTACATTTATTTTGGTGTTTATAACATCAATTATGTCAATATTTCATTAATAAGATAATTACTGCATCATCATTGTGTCATAAATAAATTAAATTATTTAATGTCTAAAAATTACAAATAAAATACCCTTATGTAGGAAATCTTTTTAGCTTTCTAATGAATATTTATAGTCGAATTTATCTTATGTATAACCCCATATTAAAAATTATTTACTTATTAAACTTTGATTTTAACTATTTTAACCCTTCTTTAAATAAATTAATAATAAATGTCCTAATCTAATCCAAGGGGGCCTAAATGGTCATATTTTATTCCTAAGTTTGTTTTTGGTCGAATTACACTTTTCCAATGGAATTAGGACATGTGTTAGGGTAATAGTAATATCATATTTACCCTTAGTTACCCTATTTACTATTAACCGCGGTAAAAAAAGTAAAAAGTTACTATTCACCAAAAAATTATTTTTATCTCATTGAGCCACATTTTTCTTACTGATATCAACCGTGTCTGTCGGATTTTTGAAATTCCATTCACATAAGCGGTAAAATTAAGTTTTATGAAAAATTCAGTTTTTTTTTAACTACCACTTAGTAGTTTCACTATTCATCAAAAATTGATGTTTTTCAGAACAATGCCAAAATTTCATCCTAAGATATATTTCATATTCCGAATTCAAAAATGAAATCTATTTTACCAAATTCATAACATAGAAGTTGCATTAATTAATTTTATAATTAAATCCCGCTGTTAAAATAAATAGCGTGTTTTTAGGAAACAATATATATCAAAAGATTGACACTTGATTATGTCTGGTTTAAATGTGAAATTACAACCAATGACCAACATTGTATTAAATTGTAAAAATATATTCTAAATATACTTTAAAACCACTCAAATTAATAATTTATCACTATTAATTATTTCGATTAAAAAAGTTGTTTTTATTTATAATTTAGTAATTTTCACTATTCATCAGAATATGAAAGTTATCCGAAAAGTACCAAAATTTCACCTTAGGCTAAATTCGATACTCCAAATCCAAAAATGAAGTCCATTTTGAGAGCTAAATTTTCTAAAATTTAAAAATTGGTTATTACTATTCATAACGGCTAGTTTTAATAATATTTTGTGAAACTCAGTATTGCGTACTACACACGCTATCGAGGAAGGTTGTGATTGCGTGTAATGCAAGGAAAGTCAAGGATGCATGTTGTGCAAGCTCCTTTTGGTGTAGCGTACAACACAATACATTAATAAAATTAAAAAGAATAATTTTCATAAAATCTCGGGCTCTTACATTCTACCCCCATTAAAATGAATTTCGCCCTCGAAATTCGTCGGGGTTATAAATGGTTTACTATTCGAAAGTTTCTTTAATAGAAACCCACATCGTAAAAAGGAATACCAAAACTTATCTTTAAAAACTAAAGTATGAAATGTAACGATTACCCAAATAAACTAATCACTGGGTTTCCACATAGGTGAAAATATGGATATGGAAGAGAAATCTGACCATCATGTTCTGATGGAGAGTGGTAGAGAACATGGCTATGGAAAAGCCAGTAATCACAAATCCATAAATTTGTGACGATCTGAGGTACCATCTGATTCATCAGGTATAAGAGAACTAGGACAACATTTTTGGTTTTCAAGATCATTTCCCTAAAGTTAAAGAATTTGAATTAGAATAAATACTTACTTTATTTTGGTACAATCTCACTGTTGTTCGTGCCTTTAACAATTTCCACTTCATCTCTTAAATAAATGAAGTTGAATTTGTTATTCGTGAAGTGTTAGCAGATCTTGTGATAGAATGACGGGTCATTCCATCTGTCTCAAAAGGTTAGAAAAATTTATATACATAAGTCGATCTATAGTGGGATTAATCAGATATGGTTCCTAAAATGGGCTTATACTTCATATATCATACTGCTTAATATAATAACACTAGTTTCTACTAAACAGGGACTTCCTGTAGGTTAGTGGTAGGCGATAAAGGCCAGTCGTACTTCGGTTGTGGGTTCGATTCCTACAGCCTTGTCTGAAGCGATGGGTTGTCGCCCGTCCTGCAGGTTGTCCTTTTTCTAAAACTACGTTACTATAACATCCCATCAATAATATCGAAAATCTTCTATCCTTAAACAATACTAACTTATGTCCAACATAATCCAGTCTAATCTTTAGGCTTATACATAATACTTCAGTCCACTCTCATAATATAGTGACAACGATTACCAGAGATTTAATACTATCGTTGATCCCCACATTTCATAAGATATGTCTTGTTGGTCACATTCCAAACATTCAAAGTCCTTAATCGTGTATTCTCTTGAATACCTTAGTGAAAACATGAGTGCAGTTAAAAGTTAACACTTTCCACATACCAAAATCCTCAAAATTCGATATACTCAAACCATGATATCACTTAGTCCTTATATCAATCATGAGCTCATGAATACTATTAAACATGTCATTTTCTCGTCTTCATTATGCGCATATCATCTTATTTCCAAAAAATATCTCAATCACTTTGAATACCACATCAATAAATATTGCAATACTCAATGATACAACATTATTTTGGAATCCCATTACATAAACACTTAATCATTCCACCACATCGTTGTCATATTCAACATTTCCAATAGTGATCACATGTGATTTCCCTTTGTCCTTTTCCTTCAGTGGTTGCTCATGTTGATCATCACTAACCCTTGGATTAGGGCAATTAGTAGCATAATGCCCCATTTCCTTGCACTTGAAGCATTGAAGTGTTGGCGGTGCGTTCTCTGCAGTGTTTGCTTTATTCACATCATTAGAAACCCTTTTTCCATTACTTTGACACTCAGCTGCTCGATGACCTTCTTTTCCACACTTAAAACATTTTCTAGTCCCTTTAAGACAATCTCCACCATGCTTCTTTCCACACTTTGTGCATAAGGAAACATTCATCTTCTCTTCACCATTATTCTGAGATTTCTCCTTGAACTCCATCTTTCGTTTCTTGTCAAAACCATGAGATGGATATGTAACACCAACTTCCATTTCTACCTTGATAGCACAACGCACAATTTCTTCATAGCTACTGAAGTCTCTTATAGCTAATGCCCTTCGAAGAATTGGTTTTAAGCCACTGAAAAATCGATCAACTTTACTTTCAGGTTGGATGATAATTCCAGAAGCATACCTTGCAAGTCTTGTAAAATTTGCTTCATAGGTACCAACAGCTTCATCGTCCCTTTGCTTCAGTTCAAGAAACTCTTTCTCCATCTTTGTTTGAAGAATACGAGGGAAGTACTTACTGAAAAACAAGTTCTTGAACTCGTCCCATTCCATGGACTCTATTTCATCTCTTGGCCTCGTATTCTTGATAAGATTCCACCATTGATCAGCTTCACCTTCCAAACGATATACTTCTAAGATGACTTTATCATGTTTAGATCATTGATGAACTGAAAATATCTTTTCAGTAGTACTGATCCATTGTTCAGCCACAAGTGGATCAGAAGACCCACTGAAAGAAGGTGGACGTTGCCTCATGAAGGACTCAATAGAATATTGTTCCCTTCTATGCTCATTTGGAAGTCCACAATGATTCATAGCTTGTGTAAGTATAGCAATAAGATTTTGCACTCCATCTCCCATAACATTTGTTTGTTCAGGAGGGCAATCATTGCATTGTCCATTGCATTGATCAACACGGTTCCTTCGGGTTCCAGCCATCGTCTAAAACCCAAAAAGAATAGTGTGAGAGGCAAAAATCATGCTAGGGAAAACAACATAATAAAGGGGGAGTACCTTCAATATCCAACATCTTAGGTTTAATTCTATGATCGTTAGCGTAATTCTATTACTATAACCTATACGTATACGTATCCCTAGGGACATCCCTAGACACACCTTATAAATATCTCTAGGGATCTCACTAACGTTTTCGCATCCTCGTTTCCAAAGGTTGACTAAACCTTTCCTCTGATACCAACTGTAGAGACCCTAAGCTTATCGTACATGGACATTACATTACATTTTCGGAATACTTAGTACATAACAAAAACACACACACAAGGATCGTAATAGTTTAGTGTCTTTGGAAACTCGGAACATAATCTTCTAATCATGGTGAAAGATCTTCAAAATCTCCCATAAAGATCTTCTTTTTTTTACCTAAAACCTTTATTTATATCCTGTGGAAAAGAAAACATAAAAGGGTGAGCTCAAATGCTCAGTAAGGGTAAACAAAAGAAATATCATTCACATCGTATTCATAAGAACATAACATTTTGGAAATCTTAACCTGCAAAAGAGAGCATCATTTCATAACATGGGATAAATCATGGCAGTGAAATGTAATCACAATAATCATAACTTAAAACCTGAAACTTTGTGGCATTCACACATAATCATAGAGAATCATTTCTTGTTAGTCAAGACTCATTGCCAAGACTGTCTTAGTGGACAAAGTCCCTTTCTGAATCGAGTAACCATCGTTTCAGTCCTGTTTCACTGAACCGGTATAACCTACCATTTCAGCCATGTCTATCTCATGAGATATGAAATCTTTACCCAATGCATTGGAGGGAGATATAGGTCCCACCCATCTCATAATGATACCATTCTTATGTGTGCCACATAATCATAAACCATACATCATAGCGTAACCCAAGTAATAAAAATGGGATTCTTAAACAACATGACATCATAAAACAATTCATATAAGATAAAGGAATTCATAAAAATATTTCCATCACAACATAATCAAACCAATGTAATAATAGGGATTAAAACAGAACCCTTTATTATCTTAGATGGAAAATAATTTTGATAAAACACTTGAACTCCATTCTTGAGGAAAATATCCTTTCTTCTTCAAAAACATTTTTCCTTTCATAACATGTCATACGACTTTAAAATAAAAGAAGTTGATTAAAAATAAACTTGAAAACTTGTAAAGTATGATTCTTGGAAATTTTGTTTAAAAATCCATTCATGCCGTATAAGTTAAAAAAAAATTCTTTGTACTTTTGTCGGAAAAGTCAAAAAAGTACCTCGTACGAAAAATGACAAAAGATTCCTTTCATATCCTTTACTAAAAACTCACCGAAGGGTAAAATTGGATTTTAAAAAAAATTGTAGGTGGATGGAAATAATATTACATATTGAGGAAACATGGATGTGGATGATAAAATAAACCCCAGTAAATTTCAAAGTATAAACAATCTCGGATAAAAATGAGATTGTGATATTTCCCTTACCTTAGGTCCGATTTGCTTTGTTCGTGTCCGAAGCTCCTGTATAATGGTTTAAATAATGATATTGACTTATTACAGAATCATACATATTGATATGATATCATATATGGTCATATTATTAGCTTCTTGTTAGTAATATTTCATTGTTACCTGTTACTCGGGTCTTTATAACTTTTTGTTCTTATGCGTGTTTTGTCGAATAAATTCTTATTCTTATCTTTAGGTTATAGATAATTAATTTCCAGAATGGTATTAGTGTAGTATATACCATATTCATTCATTCAATGCATTTATATAATCATTATGAAATGAAGATCATGTAGAACGAGTCGCATCACATCGTGGAGACGGTATTCCGTACGTACGCACGAGTGATGATATCGTTCCTATGATCGTGGAATTGTATTGGAGTATATATATATTATTTCAGTATCAATATGACTTCATAATAATAATATATAGTTACTCATTACACCATTATACCCATCCTTGTAAGGTGATGGTGGAAAATAGATTACACCACGGCGTGGAGACGGTATTCCGTACGTACGCACGCGCGGTGATTTCATTTTTCCGTAGGATGGATAGAAGGTGAATTAGGGTTGTTTCATATTTATAATAACATATCATTATGTAAGTAATACTGATGTTATTACTTTATCATGAAACAACTAATGAATAAGAAGTTGAAGAAGAAAGAAATTGAAAAGATCGGTAATGGATATTACCTCTTCTTTTGGAACACCTCTTTGAATCCTCCACTTAAGGAACTAAGATTGGTCTTTGGAGAAGACCAGGACCTCTAGGATTATTCTAGGGAAGTGGAGAGGAGAAAATGTCAGGGGTTGGCCGAGCTTGAGTGCTCAATTTGGTGTGAGGAGGAGGGGGAGGAGGTGCCCTTTTATAAGGGAGGAGAGGGGCACCTTAAGAATATCTCAAAATATTATTTTATATTAAAGTCAAAATCGGTTTATAATGGTTCAAAAGGGTCTTATTTCGAAGATAAGGTGGGGATGGGTCGAAGTCCTATCAACCAATTGGATTTAGACAAGTTTAGGGTATTATTTTAACCTTATCAATTAGATTTAACTCTAAGTTAATTAATTTAACTTTTACCGTGTCTTTTTGTTTTCTTTCACTATATGGTTAATACACTTACTATAACATGCCAAACGAACCCCAAATTGTTTATTATTAAAATATATATCCTTATCTAAGTCATGTGGCCGAACCTTAGATTTTTCGGAATAAAATAACAATTAATAATATAATATTTGATTTAAAAACTATTTTGTGTCAATTTTGACACTATTTGATATATGATTTTTGTGAAAGTCATAACAGAATTATATGTTCGGACCAAGTTGATTAAATCAACAATAATATATCATAGTAACCTAGAAAATTAGTGTAATTCATAAAAAGTCTCAAATTACATTTATTTTGGTGTTTATAACATCAATTATGTCAATATTTCATTAATAAGATAATTACTGCATTATCATTGTGTCATAAATAAATTAAATTAATTAATGTCTAAAAATTACAAATAAAATACCCTTATGTAGGAAATCTTTTTATCTTTCTAATTAATATTTATAGTCGAATTTATCTTATGTATAACCCCATATTAAAAATGATTTACTTATTAAACTTTGATTTTAACTATTTTAACCCTTCTTTAAATAAATTAATAATAAATGTCCTAATCTAATCCAAGTGGGCCTAAATGGTCATATTTTATTCCTAAGTTTGTTTTTGGTCGAATTACACTTGTCCAATGGAATTAGGACATGTGTTAGGGTAATAGTAATATCATATTTACCCTTAGTTACCCTATTTACTATTAACCGCGGTAAAAAAAGTAAAAAGTTACTATTCACCAAAAAATTATTTTTATCTCATTGAACCACATTTTTCTTACTGATATCAACCGTGTCTGTCGGATTTTTGAAATTCCATTCACATAAGGAGTAAAATTAAGTTTTATGAAAAATTCAGTTTTTTTTAACTACCACTTAGTAGTTTCACTATTCATCAAAAATTGATGTTTTTCAGAACAATGCCAAAATTTCATCCTAAGATATATTTCATATTCCGAATTCAAAAATGAAATCTATTTTACCAAATTCATAACATAGAAGTTCCATTAATTAATTTTATAATTAAATCCCGCTGTTAAAATACATAGCGTGTTTTTAGGAAACAATATATATCAAAAGATTGACACTTGATTATGTCTGGTTTAAATGTGAAATTACAACCAATGACCAACATAGTATTAAATTGTAAAAATATATTCTAAATATACTATAAAACCACTCAAATTAATAATTTATCACTATTAATTATTTCGATTAAAAAAGTTGTTTTTATTTATAATTTAGTAATTTTCACTATTCATCAGAATATGAAAGTTATCCGAAAAGTACCAAAATTTCACCTTAGGCTAAAATCGATACTCCAAATCCAAAAATGAAGTCCATTTTGAGAGCTAAATTTTCTAAAATTTAAAAATTGGTTATTACTATTCATAACGGCTAGTTTTAATAATATTTTGTGAAACTCAGTATTGCGTACTACACACGCTATCGAGGAAGGTTGCGATTGCGTGTAATGCAAGGCAAGTCAAGGATGCGTGTTGTGCAAGCTCCTTTTGGTGTAGCGTACAACACAATACATTAATAAAATTAAAAAGAATATTTTTCATAAAATCTCGGGCTGTTACACCGTAGGTGTCTCCAAGAGTAATGGTCCAGTCAACATCTCTACCTGAATCACAAGGTTTCACATAAGAAATGTGGTGTGGAAAGAATTACTTGATGCAGTGTCTATAAGTATGGAAGGTAAGTTAGAAAAGGCACATATCATACCCTAGATCATCATTGTTGTCCCTTGGTCATACGCCTCGATTGTATGTAGTTGCCCCTCCCTTGTCCTTGAACTCCCCGAGCCTTGTGTGGACCTATTATGGGTGATAAAGGAAGTAGATCAAAGCGTATACACCCACATTCATATATCCTTACTCCTCTTACACATCCACTACGTAGAGTGTCTGTCTACTCCACTATCTACCTATACCATGGTGACCCATCCACCGCCTCCTTGTCAGCAGCTCAACGGGTTGGAATGTCTCAAGAGAGATGTCCTCCACCGTCTAATGAGTAGCATCACTTATCCCTAGGTATAAAAGATGCATCATGATATCCTTGGAACATAAATCCTATATCAGGGGTCCTCATGTGACATCTCCCATATCCCGGTCCCTGTGTTTTACATCAGCCCCATACTGCTAACGTGTTTGCACCTGTCTTCCTACTGTTGACTGCAACTGGCTATCTCTACTCAGCCAAGAATCTCTCCACCACCAAAGGTATCTTGAGCACTCCTGCATTATTCGAAAGGAAAATAGACGCAACACTATACCAAATGTCCAATATTAAACCTCGTCTGAAGGTATGAGCTCTAATGTACAAATCCCTGACCATATCCATCGAGTACTTGGTGAGGGTGGTGAACCTTGATGAATAGTCATCCACTATTAATCTACCTAGATGTAGCTGTAGGGGCTCCAAGATATGTACTGATCTCAACATAACCAGGGAGAACCCCTCCCTAAAGAGTCGCTCAAACTCCGTCCCTGAAATAGTCTGCACATCGTGAGTCTGCATGGTTAAACTCCACCATCATCTCACCAATCCCTAAATAAGGATTTCTCCTAGGATCAACATCTGGTCCACTGTTGTCATCACTAGACATAAAACACTAGTCACTACCTTAAGCTAGTCTGTAGGCACCTGAGTTTCAGGCTTTCCTTAGAACCTAAGGGGTCTCTCTCTCTAAATATCATGGAGTGTGCTCAGCCTGTGATTTTTTTCTTCCAGTATTGTAGTTACTACGTGATGCTCTAATGGTGGTGTTAAAGAAGGTGCACCACATTGAGGTAATTCATGGGGAACTGGTCCCTAAATCGAAGCCTAGCCATTGAGGGGGTAATTTTCATGGCCGAGTGACAGAATCCTAGTGGGTATGTGTTGCAGAGGCATACTATAAAGAAACATGACATACCATGGTCAAAGAGTATATCAGGATATCTGAAAAATTGATATGGAAAACACAACCCATTCCTATATAATGCATTTACCTTTATTTTGTTTTCCCTTCACCTTGTGTTTTCATGTACTAAGTCGAAAAAGAAGGTTACCAGTGTCCAAGTATATGGATACGTTGGATGCCCGGAACAACACTAGGGTCCCTAGCCCAAATGCTTAGCTTAAAAAACATAACACTATTTTTCCAAACCAATCTCACAGAATCATGGTCCTATGGTTGAACTGACAACCTCTAATACCACTCTATCATGACCTGTCCTAGTTGGGCATGTGTCGCGACTACCCAATCCTGCCTCCAATAGTCTATAGGCTGGTAACTAGAACCATGTAGGCATATTACTAATGTGGGAGGCATTTACTAGGTACCTGTTCACACACACACATCTCAAAGCCCAAAAATTCTAAAATGTAAAAAAACCACTAAGGAAAAAAATGCTTTCATACAACTAAACCCAACCAATAGAGTACAATAGAAATTAATGTTAGAAAAATAAACTGGGTGAGAATACAATCCCACCAAAAACAAGAGTATGTAAACTACAAGGTATACACATGTAATCAGTAACGTATGTACTGGGACTGGTTCTCATTATAGTTGGAACACCTTGACCATCAAGGAACTAAGAATGCTCAGTCTTGTCCTGGTCTACCATGGACTCTGTCAAAAGGCCCCTGATTTTTACAAGACACGACACGTGTGAGAAAACCCTGTGCAAGGGTGAGTATAAGAATACTTAGACGATAAACCTAAAAACCACAAAGTAATAAAAAATTAAGGGTACTGTCATCTCTACACAATATACATCTATAGAATATATAATAAGAGAAACACATCTAGGTATACTAAAATCCCAGACACAATGTATAGTGGTATGTTATAACGATTTCATACCCATGTTAGGGATTCAATTCTAATATTTGACAAAGCACTCATCTATAAGAGCTCACACAACAAGTCTAGTATCTCTAATTACATCTATATGAGAAGTACAGTTCATCGAGAAAATCGATGACAGTGATAGATACACTGATAGATCTAAAGAGAGAACAGTTACACTCATTCCATTATAACACTCTCATGAGTGGGGAAAGATCAACATACACATATTTGGATCACTTCCAGGGCCTTGGAGGATACATCAACTCATACCGATTCACCTGATAAGTATAGGATCATCGTCCTATTGGATTGGTCATGTCGATACCAAACAATACCGAAGGACATGAATGGGTAGAGGATCTAACTCATGTCCTCTTGGAAGGATTCAGAATCTATCTTGAAAACCTTGCTAAAGGGATCATAATCTTGTGCAATGAAATGATACCTAAAAATTTGTGTAACGTGCAAAAATGGTAAATATTCCAAATAGAACTTCTTTGAGGAATGGTTTCACAAGAAGACAAAGCCTTGTGCATAAAGGTACACGACATGTAGAAGGGGTCACATGCCATGTCCCCTGACTCTGGGTACTGCCCATGTAAAATAGCCCATTTCAAAGGCATGTCGTGTAGAAGGAATCATACACATCATGTAAGAGAGTGACAAGACATGTTCCACTATCCTTGGAAGACTCTATTTCTGTTGGCCATGTCCCCGTACACTACTTCAACCCATGTTACTCAGACTGTGTACCAGTACACAGGGTGGTCCGTGCATCCAGCTTGGTCTGGCCATGTGGTGGAGTACATGTCATGTACTCCACCACATGTTTGTGTATCTCCCATGATAAATGGTGAGTCCGTGTAAGGACCCGCACACCGTGAGACAATGGTCACATGTCGCGTTAGTGCTTCCTGTCACTCGAAAATCCAGCCACTACTGAGTGGGGCCCACATGTTCTGTCCTCCTACGAGCATGCCATGTTCTTCACCGTGTGCTATGTGGAAACCATAGCCACTGCCATTCTAGTTCCATATGGTGTGTTCATCAAGGAACACACTCTGTTCTTAAAAAAATTACACATGAATTGTTCTTCATCCCGCACCCCAAAGAATCGTCGATTCATAAATTCATTCATCCATTCTTCACTAAACACCTGGTTTGAGGTCGCCCCAATTTGGAAAATCTATTCTGGTGTTTTGGGTCATCTAATCATCTCTGAAAACATGTTTTGATCCACCCACATAGACAACTCTCAAGGAAAGATCCTCCTTGATCCGAGCATATTCTTCATCCACCATCGTTGTCTCACCACCACTTGGTCATTGTGATGTTCAATCTACAGTTTGGTATTTTTGCAATGTGAAAAAGATTCTAAATGATATATTGTTCATCGCACCATGAATAATAAGAAAAGCCCAGGGCGAGGAGGGAAGAAATTCAATAATAAAAAGGAGGAACAAACCTCCCCCATCGTTCGTCACAGCATCAATCTGCTCTTGTTAGTAAGATCAATAGGGAGAATAAAAAACAACGATTCTAAATATCACAAAATAATTACCGAAATCAAAATTGCTGAAGGAAATGGAAATAATAACATGACCATAAGAATTCATAGTCTATAGATCAACTTGTTCATGGGTTGATCGGTGTTCAGCGTTTTATCGAAGAAAGACGAAACACAAATCGATATATCAAACCCCTAATAGGATTTTGTTGATGGAAAATCACCACATCATGTTTGTTGGTGGGGTTTGTCGAATCCATGATGCATGGATCGATCGTTCCGTCGTCTTCTGCCTACGGGTTCTCTTCCAAAGCTCCAATGAAAATCATCAATTCACAGGGTTATGCGGCTATCCTTGGTAGTTGTCTATAAGTTGGTATTAATAACGGAGGATTAGGTCAATTCGTTAAAGAAAAATTTAAAATATAATAAATTATTAATTTATTTCATTTCCATTGAAATTTACAAAAAATTAATTTTCTAGTTGACCCTTTTCAGTCGTTGTTAGGCCCTACCTAAGGTGAATTCTATGTTATTAATGCAACGGTGCCTTCTGATTTCTGATCTGGGCACCCATTTCAAATTTATTCCCTTTTTCAGGAAAACCACTCACACACACTATTTAAAAGTTTATTTTATTTTAAACATTTATTTCAGGCAACTCAGGCCTCAGAATCACATGTCATTGCAAAAAATGGTCTCATAATGATTCCATATAATATTAAAAAATAATACATGGAAAATCCAAGACATTAATTCTACTTAATTCATATGCCCCAAAATTTCCATTTCATAGTTTTTACATTAGGAAAATGTCAAAAAATTATTGATACATCATCTATCTTCATGTCCTTAGATTCAAATTCAATTTCTAGAAAATATGTTTCAATCTATTATTATCTGAAAACATAGTAATTTTTTACCAAATAGATAACGGTTCCATGTCATCAATACAAGGAAAATGATAGCTAACTATATATCATGTGTTGGTAGTTCTTCTCATGAAACCAAGAATTATTTGATCCATCAGAAAATACAAAATCTACTATCCTGAGACCACATCCCAACCTTGATCCCAAAACATTATAATACTCCATGTACCGTTTTTTGAATTTTGGATGTATTAGGATAGATGCTGATGTAAGGAGTAATTTAAACTCTTTGAAAGACTTTTTACATTCCTCATCACATTATAATGGAGAATTATTATTTTTCAAAGTAGTCGTAGTAGAAACTAGTAATGAAAAATCATGAAAAAAGCGTCAGTAGTAACCACCTAGACTAAATAAACACTATCTCTTGAAGACATTATTTTGTGGTTTCGAAGAGATAGTAGCTTCTATATTTTCTTTATCTATAGAAACACCATTATTCATAGATTACATAACCAAGGAAATATTAATCTTATATAAAAAATCACACTTATAGTTTGGCATATTGATGACGGTCCCTCAAGATTCCCAACAATGTCACTAAGTGTTGTTGATGCCCAACCGTTGTCCTTGATTGCACAAATATGTCATCCGAAAACACCAATACAAAATAATCCATATATCTCTAAAATACCATAATAAAAATTCCATAAATACCACTGATTTATTTGTATTATCAAAAATTAGTACCACATATTGAAAATGGATACTTCTTATACTGAATGTTGTCTTTAGAATATCCTACATTAGTACCTTCAATTGGTGATATCCCGATCGAAATTCAAATTTGGAGAACCATTAACCTATCCTAAATTTATCTAATATATCATTAATGCATGGAAGTGGATACATGTTCTTTATCATATTTTTTTTTTAATATTTAGATATATGAAAAAAGGATAATGAATTGGATATGCCTTCTTGACAAACAAAAATGATGCATCCCATGGAGTAGGGCTTGGACAAATGAACTATTTTCTTTCTAACACTTCAAACTACACTTTTAATTCCCTGAATTCTATTTGTTCCATCTAATATGGTGAAATGTAAATATTATTTTTCCTCCAAAAGAGATCATTCATAAATTCCGCTTTCCTTATGGGTGGTAAAACTAAGAAGATCTATAGAAAAAAATAGGGAAACTGACTGACTACTATAAGAAAACTATTACCCTCAATCTCATTCATCAATAAAAAGGCCAAATCTGCTAATTGGTATGAGATAATTCTAGATGATGGTGATAAAAATCCCATTTCACCTGCCTTTACATTCTAGTCTCCTCATAAGAGATTCTCGAGGACATCATTTGTTGTAAAACTAACTATTCTGGTATAATAGACGATGTGAGAATTGAACATTGTAACCCAATCCATACCCAAGATGATATCATTAATATCTATCTTTATCATAGTGAAATACCATATCAGTTCACTTCCAACAGGAGTTATAGAACATTATCTTTACATAAAAGATTGAGTTTCTCTATGATGAAGAGGTGTTTGATGTTTTACTATTGAAGGTATCATCTCAACTTTTAAACTCAGAAAATCAATAGTAGAAGAAGAAATAAAGGAATGTGATGAACCTGTATTGGATAACACTTTCATAATGGTATAATTCAAAATAATTGTTCCTATTATTACTGTTGTTCTACACTAATCTTCAAAATAACATGTTCTTCTCAATATAATTGATTCATCGCTGCACTTTTATCCTCGTGTCCCAGTCAATATCGCACTACATGAGGAGTCATGGTTTTACTAGAATCTCCATAGATAGCTCCTTTTTACCAACAAGTAATTAATTTCCTCCCTCATTCTGTCAAATTATATGATGTCTAAATCACTTGAGGAGTGTCCTAACCACCCAACCTAGGAGCACTGCAACAACATTATTGAAGATTCCCCATTTTTTTGCTATTATAGAAAGATATCAGTGGTTCGTTATAGTTTTTCATGATGTGACACATTGTACCGCACTAAAAACATACAGGCTTGGTGTTGGGTCTTTGAGGAAGGTTAATTGTTCTTATGGTTTAACTTATATATTTTCAACATCTGTGATAAAAGTTATCCCTCTTCATATTATCCTTACTCTTATAGTTTTCACATATGCTCGTGAAAACAACCATGCTTCTTCCACTTGTATTTTTAGTACAATAAGATATCATAAAAATAATATCTTGTTATGATGCAATGTCAACAGTTTCAAAATACTGAGTGATTCTTTGTGCCAACTATTGGTTCACCAATGGATCATATGAAACCAAAATCTCAAAAGCCTCCTCTAACTATTTTCTATCTTTCATATCGGGTTTCATTTTCTTAAAAAATAACAATCTCAATAAGTCTCACTTTCATTGAAATGATAGCATAAAATTTCAAATTCTATCACATCATACTATCACAATAGATCTTTCCAAATTCATATTTTACCATGTGAAACCATTTTGGAGAAAAATAAATACTCTTTTTTGAAAAGAAAAACATTTTAAAAAATCCAAAATGATGCTCTTTTACAACATCATTATTTTTTAGAAACATTACTAATTTTAAAAAATCAACAATTTTTTTCCGAAATAATAAATCATTATTAGAAATAAAATATATAGTTTTAATGGAATTTCATTATTTCTAATGAATCTCCATCTCATCTCATTGGATATGCCCATCATAATGATATTTCAGACCCTATATGTGTCTCCAAAACACTTATAAACCCATCGCTCTAGTAACTTGACTTTCAATAGAAAAAGGTTAGATTTGCCTTTTTATTCTCTACATTACACATCCCGAAAATCCTACTACTCTCTATGATACAAAAAAATATAAAAGAATGAATTAAATTCAAAGGCAAAAAACTAATACCATGTCAAAGTTCAGCCAAGATAATTACCATGTTTTTCACTATGAAATTGAAAGGAACAAATTGATATGAACTGTAACATACTTCTTCTTATCATTAGAATGAGAAATTTGAAGGATATTACATAGCATGAAGAAACATCCCCAAGATTCCAAAGGATGGTAAGAAATTTCATCGGACTTTAGTACACGTGGGGGAATATTTTACCATTGAAAATAAAAAAACCAAAAAATCATGAAATAACCAAATAAACCGCAATATGATACACAATCTCGATTAAATATAACTAAAAATTTCATGTATATAAAAACAAACTAACATGTGTACCTCATATAAAGACTATAAAACAACCTAATATACAACAGATGATAACATCCAACAAATATTAAATACTCTAAGAACATATCTTCAAAATCCAAATCAAACTCCATGCTTAAGAATAATGAATTACAAAAACATAATTTAACTACATTACCTATGCCTATGTCCTAGTAAACTATCATTTTCAAAATCACCAAAGTAAATAAGCATGAGTGATTTTAAAAAAACTATTTCGTTTCCCCCAAATGAATTGCCTTCTCAAGCCACTAGATTAAAACATATTAGCCTATTTATATAAAACAATTTATATAAAACAATTTAAAAAAATTATCTCAAACTAAACTATTTCTAAGATATGTAACTATCCTAACCTGAACTACTTCTATGAAAACATAAGAAACATTTTCTTCCAAAATATTTCACAAATAATTTGGAATATCACATTCCAATCCACAAACCCATATATATACACATGCATGATTTATTTTAAAAATTCCATATTCATGAGTGGTTTCTAATAAATATACCATATATTCATAAGTTAATTAAATACCATGTTCAATTAAACATTTGGCACCATGAACAATGTCATATTTCAACCATGCCATGTAATTCAATATAAACACACACTACAATGTATGCCCAAAAACCATGAAAATCCAATTTCAAGGCCAAAACTATTTAAATGAAAAAAAATATGAAAACATTTTTCATAAATTGAGCCATGAAAATATATTAACATCTATATTATAAAATAATTTAGCAATTCACATTGGAGAACAATTACACAATTTCTCAAAAAAGTAAAAACCATCACTAAATAACATTTCTACCATGCATTTCACACTAATTTCAAAATTATTTTCTACCAAATTTACTAATTTGAAACTCAGAATTCAGATTAAAACTAGAGGAGTCAATATTAAAGCCACCTACCTCGGGTTTTATGGAAAAAACAATGAATTACACTCAAACACCAATGAAACCTAGTAGAAACTCCCAAAACCAGCCATAGATATCTTCCTCTATCATAAAAGGAAAAATATAATCATATATGGAATATACTATATTTTATCTATCCAAATTGGATGTAGATATATGGTAACAAATGATATAGAGTAGTACATATAAGATAAACCACAAAGAATAACTATGAAAGATCACATACCGTGATAATCCGACTACAAATCACCAAGATAAGCCTTTTTTTTGACATCAGATTGATGGATGGATATTCTTTAGCCATTGGAAAATAGAAAATCAAGATAGGGCCCCATAAGAGGATAATAGATGGTCTTAGAGGACAAAAAATGTGAGATAAAAAATTTTAGGATCTCAATTTTCTCCAATGCATAGTTTGTCACACTGATAGAAAAACCATATAATAATCATGTGCATAACACCACCTTAAGGATGAACCTCATATAGTTTGATCACTTGGTTTTCAAACTGAGAACTAGCCATGAAAAATCCCACTTTTTCATGTTTCATTGTTTTTTCAAGGATTCTTAATGGTTTGGAAAAACTATGTGCATCTCATGTGACATCCCTTTACCCATGTAACATTGGGCACAATTTTTTATAGATGTTTCACAGTTTTCCCAAACCATGACCAATCGTGAACCTTTTAAAAATCCCCAAACACTCCAATATTTCTCCAAAATCTCCCAAAATTCACCCATAAACATTATAGAATTTCAAATCATATATAATGGGTTACTTACATAAAACTAGTTGTGCTACACATAACCACATGTTTATCTTATTCTCACATCTTGAATTCAATTTTATTTTACATTTCCACTTAATGAGAATTTGATTACACCCCTTCTGATGTTTAACTTAAACTAGTTCATAAATAAGTGTATTAAGTAAGGGTGGATGACAAGGTTATCATGTGTGGAAAATTCCTAGAATAGTTTTATGACTAATTACAAAATATGGAATCTTTATTATAATGTAAAAATCCCCATTTTTTGGGAAATATATGATTTTTATAGTTAATGAATTTTCTTAATTTTAAAAAAGAAAAAAAAGAAAAATGTTTTTAATTTATAAGTGACTCAAACGTTATTATTGACATTGTTGTTGTGATAATTTTTATTTGGATCACAATTGAAATAAAATCCAAGTAGCAAAGGATATGTTTTTTAACTAGATCTAAGAGTGTGGTCCAATGGTGTTTCTAAATATATGAAGAGTTGATGGAGGTTTATTGATATGTTATAGAGATGTATTTAGGAGGTTTTTCTTTGGAGTGATTTCATGGATCAGTTCACTACCGTGAAATAATTTAATTGCGATGATTGATGAACTGTTTATCAGGTGAAATATATTTATGACTTATGAAATTGATGTCTACAAGAGTTTATAATGTTTAGAAAAATCTAGTTGATGATTTATATTACATTTTATGATCTATAAGTAAGATATAAAATAGAGTGATTATATAAATCAATTGATGGAATATCATTCAACTGTGGGTTGAATTTCATTTCATTTTATTGTGTGATTTTGGAGTTGGATTGAAAGATATCTAGTCAAAATTATGTTAAACATGTAATTATAGCACTAACGTATATATTTTTCTATGACCTTGAATATGTTTCAAATTAAATGTGATCCTATATATGAGTTATTTTTTACACTTGGATGAACTATTTTCAAAGGGATGGAATCTATGTGTGGAGAAATAAAAACTTTATATTGGTCATTTCTAGAAAATACATTGATTCATATGACTCATTGAAAACATTTTACATGTCATTAAGAGATGTGGAAGATTTTTATGAAGTTTGTTCATAGTAAAATTGACTTACACATATGAAATTATAGGGTGAATATGATTTATTAATAGTTTTTATTAGTAAAACCCCACTTTGTTTGTCTCACTAAAGAGTTTTGAAGTGTAAACTGAGGTTTCTGATGAGTGAAAAAGACACTTCATATAATTCCTTAGGAAGATTGAACGAGTTATCTGTGAGTTTATATGACTAACATCCATGTTTTAGATGATTCATTGGACATTGAATACGAAATAGAGGGACTTCATATGAGTCCATTAATCTGTGATGAAATGGGTGTTTCTATTGACTACAATTACTAAATATTTGAGAGTAAAATGAGAAACTATATTTGATGATGCTTGACCAGATCATTAAGGATTTAAATACCAAAATTACTCAGATTATAAATATTTTTCATGTTATTAAGAATAAATAACCCTCCAAAAGGGGAGTTGTTGTTTCTATATGCTATGTCATGAGCTATAGTGAATTATCAAAATTTATTTAGGTAAACCAACATGCATACGTGGATTAGATTTTAATGGATATTATGTAGTTCAATTTCATGAGAGGAATCTATTTTTTATCATCAATATCAGAAAAAGTATAAATATGCTTGTATTATATATATTTAAATAAAGACCCCCAATTGAGATAAAAATCATGAACAAGGTTTAAGCATTCAAAACTCAATCAATTCACAAAATTAAATTTCGAAACAAAATATTTGGGATACTCTATGAATATAATATGATTCGGTTACTAAAGATAACGATTAATATGTTTATTTAAAGAGATAACATAAATAAGATATTTGAGAATTTCATAAACTGAGAGCTCAATACATTATTGTATTGAAGTGTGAACAAGATTTTTATTATGAGACTAATTTAAAAGATACAAAGAATATTTATGCCTATGTATATGAAGTTATTAGAGGAACAAGATTTTTTGGTTATCTAAAATACATTTAAGCTAAATAACCATGTTTCGAAGAAGAAACATTTTCACATAATTGATGTGTAAATGAGAATATTATATTTATCATGTATGTACATTTAGTGATATTATCATACAGTGTCATAACGAGTTCCCAAATAATAAAGATATGTTTATTCAAATGGAATATATTTTTATTAGATAGTTATTTTCTTCTAGTGAAACATAAGAATCCAGAACACCATGGGATGTTATGTTCAGAGTACTAGAATTGTCCTTTATTTTATCCAATTTATAATATAGGTAATGAATCCATGATTTTGGGGACTAAATGTAATGTTGGATATGGTGAAGAATGACTTTATAGAGGATTGATGAATAGATTATGTTAATATGTTAATGTTAAGGATTAATTACATAAATTAATTTTGAATGTTTATTAACTATGTTAATTAGAAATGGAAGAACAAAATGAATAACATGGAAAATATTTATTGTGGTTTTGTCCAAATTGGACTCATCCACTATAACAATTTTCAATGTTATTTCATTTTTATCAACTCATATTTATCTTTTATCATTAAATTTTATAAAGAATTTAGATAATTATTAAAATTAAACCCCCTCCCCACTCTATACCATATATTATCACCCTATCTTAAAAAAAAATTGGTATTATAGGATGGACATTAAAATTTGGGTTTTATACTATAAAAACTGTACAAGAAAGTGGCTTGAGAATCGACACCAAGAATGACACCCCACATGGTATGAAAAACCTAAAGAATTTTTCCTTATAATTTTTTCTTCTATCATTTTCCAAAATGATACATTCTAAGGAAATTAGTTATTATATTTAAGGAATGAACAAAAATGATTTATGTATTTCTTAAAATCCACCTTTCATTGATGAAAATAACTATGGTTAATGGAATTCCAAAACAAATACACCACTTAAATAGTAATGAAAATAACAATATTCGATCATGTTAGAACCATAAAACCGATTAGAAGATGAATTCGATACTCTTACCAGAATCATTGATGCTAAATATTTTTTTAATTTCAAATTATAAAATATTTTAAACTATAAGGTTAGAAAATGTTTGTTCAACCATGTGTTTATTTATAAGATAGATAATGATATTTGGAATATTTTATAGGTTTCTAACCTTAGAACATGTAAGATAACTAGAATAGAACATGGAATTAATTGATTACAGTACTATTATTTTAATATGGGTGATCATAAATTTGTCAATCAAATGCTCCTATCATTCACAAGAAATATGAGTGGAATGAATACCTTAATGAAAAAATGATTTCCCTATATATTTTTGAACGATTACTAATATATAAACCTAATAATGGCATGAAAATAATGTTGTGATCAATGAAAGTATGAATTTTATTGAATACACATTGGATAAACTCCTTAGATGAATTATAAAATATGACCATGAATTGAAGAATATCACATAATAGGTTTCTTAAATTAAAAATGTTCTATATTTAAATTTTTATATTAATGCTACTTATAACTCTTCTAAATATTTTGAAATTTAATGTTATAAATGATAAATTTCAATTATAAGAAAATATATTTATTATTTTTTTGATGAAAGAGATATTGTTTAGGTTGTGACTTATAGAATATTAGATAGATGAAGGAAAAGAAATGAAAGTTACCTAAACTAAGTAAAATAGTATTTTAAGAAATATAATATTAGGAATGTATAAAAAATTGACACATCAAATCATATGTTCAAAGAAAAAAATGATATAAAGGATATAAATAAATAAGGATATATGTGAAAATTCAAGATGGATCTTCAATTATGAATTAGCTTCTAATGAAGAATCTGGATAAAAAAGTCTCATATAACCAATGTTTGAAGGCAATAAATATAAATTTCGTTTTTATTGATTCACATTCATGTTCCAGATATAATTTTGACACTAATGGTTATATATTTGGTGATATTTAAAATGAGAATTAAAACAAAAAAATTATTTCAAAAGGATTACTAATTTTTTTAAAAAAATAATGAAAAATATAATGAGCATATTATGGGAATTTAGAAAAGTAGCTAAAGAAAAAAGAGTATAAGAAAGATAGTTTATTATATAAATAAATGAACATATAATTAAGTGAACAATATTAAAAATTAAAATTGAAAATTTTATGGACGAAATTTAAAAATATAGAAATTTCATTCCATTTTCAGAATGAAATATTTATCAGGATTTAGATTATATTAAAAAGAATACTCATAATCTGAAAAAGTCAGTTTCTAGATTGAAAGACAAATTATATTTCTTTCCATGTTAATATAAGATATGGTATGATTATTTTAAGGATGAAATAAACAAACTAAAACTAATTTTAGTTAAAATATTATAATTCCAAAAAAGATCAATAATTCTTTTTATTAAAAGTTTTAAATTATTTATATCAAATAATACATGAATTAAATTTTTTATTGAAATACATTATGCTAATGAGAGTTTGTTTATATTTACTTAATCTCATGGTTATTCCAAGAATTTTATTTAAATGAATTTATATTTTATTTTACCATTTAATACATCACTACTACAAATGACGGACCAGGGAAGCGCCACCTTATATCAGTGCTAAGCAAAAACCGCTGATAAAGACACCCTTTATCAGTGCTAAAATTTTAGCACTGATAAAGGGACCCTTTATCAGTACTTCCCAAGGGCTGATAGAGGGACTATTTATTAGTGCTAGAAAAGAGCTGATAAAGAACCCCTGTATCAACGCTAAAATTTTAGCGCTGATAAATAATCCCTTTATCAGTGCT
The DNA here is from genome assembly GCA_963277665.1 of Viscum album. Lineage (NCBI taxonomy): Eukaryota > Viridiplantae > Streptophyta > Magnoliopsida > Santalales > Viscaceae > Viscum > Viscum album. The sequence continues at coordinate 975,599,433 of OY728143.1, forward strand.
AAAATTTTAGCGCTGATAAAAAGACTCTTTTGCAGTGCTAGAAAAGCACTGATAAAGGGTCCCTTTATCAACGCTAAAATGTTAGTGCTGATACATGGAGGATTTTTCAGTGTTTTTTTAGCGCTGATAAAGAGGACCATTATTAGCGCTAAAAAAAGGGCTGATAAAGGATACCTTTATCAGCACTAAAATTTTAGCACTGATAAAGGTAGTCTTTATCAGTGCTTTGTTAGCATTGATAAAATAGTAGTCCATTTTTTTATAAAGTCTGTTGCATAGTTCCCTCGTTTCATCACGGCCTAATGCTCTCGTGGTACTGGAACCCTACGACTCCCCTCCGCTGCCCGCTGAGCCTCACATTGCCAGACCTCCACCACCCTCTAGCTTCTCATTGCCAAACCAATGCCACCCGCTGAGCTTCATTTATTCGTACCTCCACCGCCCTCGATCATCGCTTTGCCGGACCTCCACTACCCACTGAGCTTCGTGTTGCCAGACCTCTGCCGCCCATGAGCTTCGCATTGCCGGTCCTCCGACACCAGCTGATCTTCACGTGGCGGACCTTTTCCTCCCTTCGAGCCTCTCTTTGCATGGTTAGAAAAATCTATGAACCCCCTTTTAGTGGATTATCATAGGATGAATGGTTTATTTGGACCACTGACATGATTTTACCTAACAATTATCCAACCATTAACACCCCCCAAAACCACCAAAATTTCTCAAAATTCACTCAAAACATCTTTAGATAATATCCAAATATAAGGAGACTAAAAAAAGGTTCTAGATATACATGAAATAAGTTAATGATATGTTTAAGGAATGTTTTCAAAATAATTTTTTGATTTGGGGATTTTATTATTGAGGATTGTGATGAATACTTTGTTTTATGTTTTGTAGTTGGTACATGAGAGACCTTAGATTTGTGAGTAATCAAATGGGTTCTACTCTAGTTAGACTTGAGGTGATCACTTGAGTCTTTTTTTGATGTCCCCAGAAGGCCTCGTTTATATTGATTGTCTGGTCACATAACCAGGTGGAGTTTCATGAGTGATTCAATTTCCATTAGAACCTATAGGTCAGATATCAACCTATGTTTCTCCAATTAAAATTAGTTTCTTTCCCATAATTATTTTAATGGATTATTTTTTGATTATGAGTTACTCCCATTGATTACCTTTATTATTGTCTTTCTTTACAATTTATTTTTTATCTTACCCTACTTATTTATTTTTTCTTTTATGTTTACTCCATTATTCTTGGATTTTATATTAGTATAGTCTTATTACTATAAATCATAAACTTGTTTTCATTGATGGAACTGTTGATGTAGTTCAATGAGTGAGTTGATCCAATGATATACAATTTTTTAGTCTCTTGATATCCCATGATATTAAATTGGAATGAATCCTTATTTTGTTCTTCAACATGGTGTGGTAAGTGATCAGCATCAGAAAGAGGGATCCCTCTTGGTTGAAGGATAAATTCATTTAAATGTTTTATATCATACAATACAGACATGAATAATGTTTTTTAACATCATGAAATGAGAACATTGGACAGACATTTTAATATATTGTGATTAGGATTATGATAATGTATTTTAATGTTGAATATATTTTACCAAAATGTCACATGGTTTTGTATCATACAACTAGAACATATAGTGAGGATGAGGTGAATTTTCCATCCATATAGTCCCTGCACCTTGTGAAATATGTGTAGAGGATAAAAAGGGTTTATGTTCATGATTCACAGACTAAAGGGGGTGTTTCCCAGAATTTTTGGCGTGTTATGCAAGAATAATGACATGATGTGAGAAGATGAATGTGGCCGCTCAACACCATACGAAAAAACATATAACTAGGATGTTGTATTTTTAGTTCAAATCCATATATCTAATAATAAAGGGATGGTTTATTCATGTAAAATATATCTTGAGAAACCTAGTATTGGGGGAAAGATTGATATGCTCATCACCAATGGTGATCAATGATTTTACAATATTAGAGTGAAGTTTATGAATAATTTAAGGTCCTTCACACTTGGATTACAGTTTCACTAGATTCCTCATAGGTATCATCAATTCTCTTAGATCGAAAAACATGTCACCATAAATAAGGAATGAAGGATAACCTTTTTCTTTAAGAACAAAACCACCTGGTTCTGATGCATTTCTAGGTCATCCAATGTTTTAACACTATTTTCTTCGAGGGGTTACCCCTTCATTCATTCATGATATTTAAGTGACTTTTTATGGAAGTGCACTTGAATGGAATAATGCCTAGACCACCAAACATTCTATACTTTCCACCCCTACCTCCATCTTTGTCCTTCTCCCTCACGGAGGTTACTGACTGCTTCTTTGTAGTGGCCAAGCCCCTTCCTAGCAGTTTTGGTTCTGTCTCCCTTGGCTCTAAGCCTGTCATCCAGCTCCAAATACATAGTGATCCAGAGAGAACTCCCTTAACATCCCCCAAGTTTCATTACCCATCCATTCCCTTCCCCTTTGGATCCTCATCTCCCACTCATATGAAGCTTACCAACCAGAAGAGATTATGAACATGTTCAAAATCAAGTGACCTCAATGGGAGATCATCCTCCCACTTCAATAAGGCTACTGGATCTATATCCAATGCCAGAGCCATGTCCTACCCATCATTGTTATCTTCATATGTAATGATCATGGTCTTAGTGCCCATGTTATATCAGACATCATCACTATATAAATAAAAAACCATAATTTCATTGTTGGTGTTGTCAAATAACACAAAAAACCCTATAACAATCATTGAGTTCCCCTAGAATATTATGTTGCATTGATTTCTACACTCTGTCCCCTCCAACAGACACAAATGGGTATTTTGGCACAGTAAATATTTTGTTGAGACGGTTCAAGATTTCAATCAAATCATCACTACCAAGGTGTCCAATAGTGACACCTCCTTCCTTATGACTTTTGGTTTTGGATGCTATGACCCTCTTCAAAGGGAATATCTACGGATTGAACAAAATACCTTCGATCCCGACCACCATCCATTGTTTGTTGGGGGTGAATTTAATGTCATTTCCATCCCAAAGGAAAGGAAAGGTAGAAGCCCATTCCAGAGGAAGGCCATCATGGAGTTTGTTCAGTTCATGGTTGGGAAGGGCCTCATTGATCTGAACTTCTCAGGTCACAGTTTCACCTGGTGAAACAACTGCAGGGGCCATCACCGCTTGTGGAGTCTATTGGATAGGTGTCTATTCAACATGAAAGCCAATAACCTATTCTCAAATACTATGTTTTTTCATCTTTCTTGAGGTATTTTGATTCACTCCTCCCTCTTGGATTCCATTTCTTCATGGCATGATCATGAGGAATGGTTTCACTTCCACCAGCAGTGGGTTAACATTATAGGGTACCAGGACATGGTTTGTAAAATATGGAATGAACCCTTGTAGGAGTATCGGGCCACCTTCAACATTAGTGACCTGGCCTCAAACCCCGATAGGTGCATGTTCGCCCCTTTCTCCTCAGGAACCTTCACCACCTGGGACTACTGTCACATATGGGATCCTTCATAGTATTCTAATAGATAGAATGATACATTGAGTTCATTGTATTATAAACACTAGTTTGATATTTATGTGTGACTATATACTTATTATATTTTCTTATTATTTCTTACACACCACCACTTGATTCGAGTAACCTGATTGAAATCCATATTGGTACTTTGGTTCTGATGTGGATATGGTTTATATGTGTTTTTGACATGTATATGTGTGGATATATGGGTATTTTGGCATGATGATATTGAATGTAGGGCAGATACATAGGAGTGGTAGATGTATCATTCTTGATTATTCGTGTGTTTGGTCTGGGGTGATTTGTGGAAACTATAATGAATCTAAAGTAATTATATTTAATGAAGACGATTAAATACTAACGGTTAGGATCTATTGATCTCTATTTTTATAAGGAAGCGGTTCTCTTCTACTATATTTGGAAGTCTTGTTTTGTGTACTTGAACCATAAATACTAATATTGGAGATTCAAATAGGATGAAGAGGAATAAATATTGGATGGATGCTAATCATTTGACAATAGTGTACGAGAACAGAGTGAAAGAGTTCATCAAGTTTGCAAAGGATCATGCAATGGATCCTTCTCAAATCCTTTGTCCATGTTTACGTTGATTTTATTCTAGACTACTTACTCTAGAGGAGTTAGAAGAACATAAGATATGTCACGGAATAGATCAGAGTTATAAATGATGGAATAAACAAGAAGAAAAAATCAATGTAGCTACTGGATGAGATAAAACTGAGTTTTATGGATCATCAGTTATGAATACAAATATGGATAATGAAGAAGACCATATGGAGGATGTGATTACAAATTTCAATGATGATGAAGATCATATTGAGGAAATGACAAAGACAATTGAAGATGAACTCCATGATGGGTTAAAATTGTTTGAGAGGTTAAAGAGTTTTGCAAAGTCATCATTGTATTCTGGTTGCACTAAGTATACAAAATTTTCAGTTGTACTGAAGTTGTATAAATTGAAATCAGGCAACAGATGGAGTGATGTCAGTTTTACAGAACTACTTTCTCTCTGGAATGGCATGCTCCCGGAATATAATGACCTCCCAAGCCGGGCATATGAAGCTAGATGAATGCTACACTCGATGGGTATTATTTTTTAAAGAATACATGCATGCGCAAAAGACTATATATTATTTATAAAGGAGAACAAATCACATACAGAATGGCCAATGTGTGGTGCTTCTCAGGACAAGAAAGATAAATCCAATCCTAATAATGTTGTATGGTACTTTTCAATCATTCCAAGGTTTAGGAATCTACATGGAAGTGAAGAGACTGCAAGACAATTTTCATGGCATGCAGATAAAATAAATAAAGTTGGGAAATTACATCATCCGACCGACTCTCCTCAATAGAAGAAAATTGACCATAAATATCCTGAATCTGGAAAAGATATGAGAAACCTTCATCTTGCGTTATCTATAGATGGAGTGAATCCTTTTGGTTTTCATACCAGAACTCATAGTACATGGCCTGTTATGTGGGTAAATTATTACTTTCCACCCTGGATATGCATTAAGTGGAAATTCATCATGTTATCTATGCTTATATCCGGACAAAAACAACCAAGTAATGATATTGATGTTTATCTGGATCCTTTGATCTAGGTTTTGAAGTTATTGTGGGATTCAAGTGTTATGTTGTATGATGCTTATAAAAGTGAATACTTCATGTTGAGAGCGATGTTGTATAGGACAATAAATGATTTCCCTACTTATGGAAATTTTTCAGGCTAAAGAATTAAAGGAACTCAAGGGTGTCCCATGTGAGAAGAAGATACAGAATCAATTAGGTTGAAATATTCATCGAAGTCTATGTTTCTAGGACATCGTAGATTTCTACCTCTTCGGAATAAGTAATGATCTTGGACGACATCATTCAATGGAAGTTCAGAACAGCGTGCATCACCGTCTCAACTAACAGGTGATCAACTTTTTGAGAAAGTAAAAGATCTGAACACTATTTTTGGTAAACCATTTTTGAAAAACAATATGAAAATTTGTTGAAAAAAGAGATCAGTTTTTTTGAATTACTATATTAGAATTGTTTTTACGCCAAAAAGGTTCTTGATGTGATGCATGTGGAAAAAAATTCATGTGACTGTGTTATTGGAATGTTTCTAAATGCCCCTGGAAAAACAAAAGATGGAATTAAGGCAAGTTTGGACATGGTTTACATGTGAATATGAGAAGAGTAGGCTCCCATGAAGGGTGAAAATCGAATGTTTCTTACTCCAGCTGCTTATACTCTTTCTAGGGATGAGAGATATCAGTCTTGAAACTCCATCAATGATGTAAAGGTTCCAGCGGGGTATTCATCATATATCTAGAACATTTTTTCAATGAATGATTTGATGTTAAAAGGTTTGAAATCACATGATTTCCATGTTTTGATGCAAGATCTAATTTCTATAGATTTACGTTGAATTTTGACCAAGAATGTTCATCATACATTAACCAAACATTGTTTAATTTTCAAAGCTATATGTAGCACAATTTTAGACCCGGTGAAATTTCCATGTATGGAAAAATAAATTGTCATCATATTATGTGAATTAGAAATGTTCTTCCCAAAAAAATTATTTGATATAAGGGTTCATTTGATGATTCAATTGGTGAGAGAGATTCTACTTTGTGGTCCTATGCACTATAGATGAATCTATCCTATTGAACGGTATATGAAGATTTTGAAAGGCTATGTCAAAAATCAAAGTCGGCCAGAGGGTTGTATAGTGGAGCGATATATTGTTGAGTATGCCATTGAATTTTGTACCGAATAACTATATGATGTGGAAATCATTGGTCACCCGAAATATCGTCACACTGGACGCATTAAGGGTGAGGGAATTTCAAGAAGAGAAGTTGTGACAATCAGTATTACAGATCGGGAGCAGACCCATCTTTATGTTTTTCATAATAGTTGGGAGGTTTCTCCATATATTAAAACTCACAAAGAAATTCTTAGGCAGTTGAATCCATCAACGGTTGAAAAATGGTTATCAAATACAAATAATCACCAGTTTATAGGATGGTTTTAGGACCATATTTTTAAGCAGTTGGAAGAAAATCTGACTTCAATTGCATAACGACTTCGATGGCTAGCCGCTGGACCGTGTGTGTATGTATTATCTTACAGTGGTTATGTAATTAATGATTATACATTCTATACAGATGAACATGATGATGATAATACCATGAATAATATTGGAGTTACACTAGTGGATGAAGAGATGCATGTTTCTAGTAGTAAGGACATAAATCCAATTTATGCAAATATGTCATACTTTGGCATTATCAAACTAATATGGGAGTTGGATTATACGACCATACAATTGATGATTTTCCAATGAAAATTGGTTGATAACAAGTGTGTTGTTAAATTAGATGAATGGGGATTTGTGAAATTTGATTTTAGTAAAGAAGGGTACAAAGAAGAATAGTTTATAATGGCATCACAAGCGGTAGAAGTTTTTTTATGTTCTAGATCCCGCAAACCAAAAGTGGGTGATTGTTCTGTTATTGTCCAAAACTAATGAAGGTTCCAATAAAAATTCAGTTGAGGAAGATCCTTTTAATGGTACGTCGCAATCATTTCGAAGCATTCCCAATGCAGATGATGCTTTGAATGTTAGAGGAGACCTCAATGAAGGGATTTGGATAATCGATAGAGGTGTCAAATTCCTTCATCCTTTGAAAAAAAGAAAAAGAGTTCAAAAAATAGATTTTTTTTGTAATATAGATCTTGTTATCTCATGTTATTATATTTTCATAACAGAATTTATGTAATATAAATTAACTCTTCAACCACTTTTGTAGATAATGACTTCTGCACATTCTTGTGCTCCTAACCTTGAGGCTGAACAAGTATCTCAAGTTGCTGTTGCTCCTGCAGCTCCTGCTGCTGCTGCTGCTACTCCTGCTACGGCGCCTGTTCGTCTTACTGATCCTCCTGATGTGGCTCCAACTGATCCTAGTGTTGAGGTCCAACAAACATCATCACATGCCATTGAATCCATTTCATATGAACATATAAATGATGTTTATTTCGATGAAATGGTCAGGAATGAAGGACCGGCGTCGCAGAAAACAAAGGTGCGTCGTAGTTTGACGGTGTTAGCCAAAGTTCTTAAGGTGAAAAGCAAAGAAATCAAATTTGAAGTCAGATGGAATGCACGAGGCCAACATGTGAATCTGAACAAGGCTATGTTTAGCAGCTACATTTCAGTCATCACTCGGCAGCGCGTGCTGATTAACATAGATTCATGGAACCATGTTGGGTTCGAGCTGAAGGTTATGATCTAGGAAGAAATTATGGTAACATTATGAATTTATTTGTTTAATTTACTAGAAAATAAAATAGTGACACAATGTCTTTCTCCCATAAATCTCTTATAGAGTACATTTATAGTAGAATATTCACACAAGGATTATCAACTAAGACTTGTAGGAAGGATTCATCGAGGTTTTCACACTATTTTAACAAGATGTCGCCTGAAAGATTCAAAAGGAAAATAAACCTACACCCACCCATTGTCTATGCTCACCTGATATCCCAAGAAGCATGTGATGCATTTATTAGCCGTTGTGGGAATGAGAAGTTTCTAGTACATTGTGTGTGATAATATATTGTTTGAGGATACTTGTATTCCTCACTTTGATTGTCAACATTTCATTTATGAAACAGAAACTCTGTATTGAAAATAAGGAATGTGCATTAAAACCAACAGACCCCTATCGTAAAGCAAGGATGTGGTACGCTTCATTAGAATAGAAAATAATATGTATTTTAAATTTACAGTGATATTGTTAGGTGACAATAAACAACATCATAATTATATTTCTATGTTTATATGTATACTGATTTGTCTAAAACCTAATACACTTCCATACAACATCATGTGCTATGGTAGGAGGCACGTGTGAATAAGGAAGAGAAGTTAGTATTTTAGAACACACAAAAAGTGTGGGAAATATGTGTAAGTATGACATGATGATAAAAATATTTGTTTTAAATTTCTATTACATAAAATTAATTAGTTATTTTACTATATCTGATAGTCATAGGAATCAGCTAATCCTGTAGCAGATACAGACCTATTATTGACGTCTTTGAAGCAGCTAGAAAAATACGGTCGTGTTAGAGGTGCAGGGTTTGGGGTGACACCCTGAGTATATTTTGTGAAGAAGAAAAAAACGTATGATACAGATGAAAAATTGGAACAACTGAGTAAAAAAAATATCAACCCTTGAAGAATGACTGCAATGGCAGGGAGAGTTGCTTGAAACTTTTATGGCTGAGAAGAAAAAGGTAGACACAACTCAGAAACAACAATTGTGTGAACATCCCACCCCACCCACCACCAGCTTTGAGGCAAGCCATTCCACTAAAAGAACTGTCATAGCCGTGGTAATCACTATTCTAATAATTTTCCCCATGAAATGTGAATCAGAAAAACCCTGATAATTTTTCTGTACCAATCTTCTATAGGGTGATAATGATTGTGATTTATATCTGTAAACACCCACCTATCACCTTGTAGTGAGGGCTACATTTTTCAATATCCTAGATGCCACACTACATAATAGACCACTTCCGAATGATCATCTGAAAGTGATGATTACTATAGCTCATGAGCCAAATGAAAAGCTACCTATTCCACATGATGACGATTATATTCATATAGTGGAAAAGGCTATTGGGACATTCATTTCATGGCCTTCACAACTTGTAAGAGTACATGCAGAAAACAAGGTATTTATTTCGTTTTTTTTTCAAGCTAAACCTTTTACAATTAATGAAAAAACGGTATGAAAAAATTATTGTTGTTATAGATGGAGAAAGGGAAGGGGGTGGAAAACATCGGCTCAAAACCATCTAAAGGATCGACCAACCGATCCCAAGGAGCTACTGAAAGAAAAATAACAACACATATTCTCTATCCACATTTACTAGAATTTAAGACTCATGTTGATAAGAAGCGAAAATATGATAATAGTCATATAGTGGTTTTTGAAGAGAATATATACAAAGAGGAAAGTCAAGATTTCATTTCTGCTGCGAATGTAAATGAGATCCTTGAAAACGGTTAGCTAGGCGTCACAGTTGTAAATGTATATATGAGGTATGTTTCCATGAATTTATTTTCTAAAAGGTGATCTAATGTGAAAATTATAACTAAATGCATTTTATATTGTTGATAGATGCATTTATGAAAAACAGTTGAAGGAATTTTTCTCATTAGCAAACATTTGGACTCATTAGTCCTCATACCACATCAACACACCTAACAAAATTAGAGCCATCAAAAAGGGATGCAATAGGGAATGGCTTGCTGAATAAATTTTAAAGCAAGATTACATATGACAGACTCTTCCTAATACCAACCATGCTGGGGTAAAACTCTACGATTAAAGAATATCAATTATATTTTAACTTCTTTTATTACTTATTCCTTTTTGTGTTTTTAGGAAACATTGGTTGCTAATTTTGAGGAACATGGATACTCCAAAAATTTATTTTTTGGATTCAAAGCAAGGATGTCAATCAAACTGACCACACAAGATGGAGTTTGTGAATCAGTAAGACACTAAATATTACGTTTTAGGTCTAAACATCAAGTAATATAATATATATTATCTTTTACTGAAGATACTCTTATGATAGGGAAGTGTATCATTATCGTCTAAAAAAGGAATTAGGATAGGTGCTAAGCATAAGGAGGCGATCAAGTACAATGTCTGGAAAAATATGAGGGTATATATAATAAAATTTCACTATCCAAACACATATCAACCAAAGTTACTTATTCTCCTAATGATAATTTTTTTTCAGTGTCCAAAGAAAACAAATGACAATGATTGTGGTTATTATGTTTGTAAATTTATGAATGATATCGTTTTCTATCAACAAACTAGCATCCCTAATGAGGGATTTTAATAAAAAACTACTATTTCATTTAATTTATTTATTAATTCATTATTTTTATATTTTGCAGTACTACAATGACTGCAAAAATGCCTCATAAGAACTAGATGATATATATGTGTTAAGAAACAAGTGGGTTGCATACCTTATGGTAGATTTTACACAAATTAAACGAATATCTGACTTGGGGACATGTACAATTGGTGGTCATTTTTGAGAGGGGTTAAGGGGATCAAAAGATGAAACATTGTTGTATGTAAATGTTTGTAGAGAAATTGTAATTGTTAATAAAATAAAACATACTTTCTTCAATGAGTCATTTTCCCATTTTAACATATTATATGCACCAACAACATGAAAGAATGCTGAACCACTCAAAGGGTCTCTCTTTTGCTTAAAATGGACAGAATTTTAAGTGAAACAAAAACTAACGTACTAAAATCCAAACAAATACATTCGAATTGTGTTGATCTTTTAGGAGAATCACCCATGGGTCATTTGTGGTGTGTAAGAGTCATCACTGCCTTAATCTGAGGCATGGTGTGACCACTATCACTCAAAGGGCCTCTCTTTTGATTAAAATAGACACAATTTTAATTAAAACAACAACTAACCTAGGAAAATATGACCAAACGAATTCGGGTTTTCTTGATCTTTTATAATAATGATCCAAAATTCATTTATGATGTGTACGAGTCATCCCTGCCCAAATCGGAGGCACAATGTTATCGGTACCACTCAAAGGGTCTCACTTTTGTTTAGAATGGACACAATTTTAAGTGAAAACAAAAACTGACCTACTAAAATCTGGCCAAACGCTTTTGAATTGTGTTGATAATTTAGGAGAAAAATCCATGGGTCATTTGTGATGTGTACGAGTCATCCCCAACTCAATCTAAGGCACGGTGTGGCCACTATCACTCAAAGGGTCTCTATTTGGTTTAAAATGGGCACAATTTTAAGTGAAAACCACAACTATCCTACGAAAATCCAACCAAACGCATTATGATTGTCTTGATATTTTCTAGTAATGATCAATGGGTCCTTTGTGAAGTGTAAAATTCAACCCTTTCTGAATATGAGGCATAGTGTGGCCGGTACAACTCAAAGGGTATCTCTTTTGTTTAAAATGGACACTATTTTAAGTGAAAACAACAACAGACCTACGGAAATCCAACCAAAACCCTTAGGATTGTATTCATCATTTATAATAACAATCCAAGGGTCCTTTGTAAAATGTACGAGTCATAACTGCCTCAATATGAGTCACAGTGTGGCCAGTAGCACTCAAAGGGTCTCTCTTTTGTTTAAAATGGACACAATTTTAATTGAAAACAAAAAACGACCATTGAAAATCTAACCAAATGCATTTGAATTGCCTTTATTTTTTATAATAACGATCCAATGGTACTTAGAGATGTGTAAGGGTCAACTCCACCTTAATCCGAGGCACGGTTTGGCCGGTATCACTCAAAGGGTCTCTATTTTGTTAAAATGGACACAATTTTAAGTGAAAACAACAACTGACCTACGGAAATATAACCAATCGCATTAATATTGTGTTGAAACTTTAGGATAATGATCCAAGGGTCCTTGGTGATGTGTACGAGTCAACCCTGTCTCAATCCAAGTCACGGTTTGGCCGATATCACTCAAAGAGTCTCTATTTTGTTTAAAATGGACACAATTTCAAGTGAAAACAATAACTGACCTATGGAAATCATTAAAAACACATTCGTATTATATTGATCTTTTAGGATAATGATCCAAGGTTAATTTTTGATTAGTAGGAGTCAACCCTGCCTCAATCTGAGGCACGGTGTGACCGATATCACTCAAAGGGTCTCTCTTTTGTTTAAAATGGACACAATTTAAATTGAAAACAACAACTGACCTATAAAAATCAAAACGAACACATTCATATTTCCATGATCTTTTATAATAAAGATTCAAGGGTACATAATGATATTTAAGAGTCATCCCCGTCTCAATATGAGGCACGATGTGGTTGGTATCACTCAAAGGTTTTCTATTTTGTTTAAAATGGCCACAATTTTATATGAAAACAACAACTGACCTATGAAAATATGACCAAATGCTTTCGGATTGTCTTGATCTTTTATAATAATGATCAATGGGTTTTTTGTGACATGTAAAAGTCATCCCCACCTCAATATGAGGCACGGTGTGGTAGGTACCACTCAAAGGGTCTATATTTTATTTAAAATGGACAAAATTTTAAGTGAAAACAACAACTGACCAACAGAAATCTGAACAAATGCATTCAGATTGTATTGATCCTTTAGGAGAATGTTATAAGGTTCCTTTTTGATGTGTACGAGTCATATCTGCCTCAATACAAGGCATGGTGTGTCTGTTACCACTCAAAGGTTCTCTCTTTTGTTTAAAATGGACACAATTTTAAGTGAAAAAAACAACTGGCCTATGGAAATCCAACCAAATGCATTCAGATTGTGTTGATACTTTATGAGAAAAAACCGAGGGTCCTTTGTGACGTGTAAGAGTCATCTTTTCTACAATTTGAGGCATGGTGTTGCCGGTAGCACTCAAAGGGTCTCTCTTTGTTTTAAAATGGACACAATTTTATGTGAAAACAACAGACCTATAGAAATCCAACCAAATGCATTCGTATTGTCATGATATTTTATAATAATGACCCATGGGTCCTTTTTGACATGTACGAGTCAACCCTAACTCAATACAAGGCACGGCAGAGCCGGTACCACTCAAAAGGTCCCTCTTTTGTTTAAAATGGACACAATTTTAAGTGAAAACAACAACTGACCAATGGAAATCCAACCAAACACATTTGTACTATATTTTTCCTTTTGGAGAATGATCCTCAGGTCCTTTGTGACGTGTAAGAGTAATCACCACCTCATTCTGAGTCACGGTGTAGCCAGTAGCACTCAAAAGGTCTCTCTTTGGTTTAAATTGGACACAATTTTAAGTGAAAACCACAACTAACCTATGGAAATCCATCCAAACGCATTCGGATTGTATTTTTATTTTATAAGAATGATCCCTGGGATATTGTTGACGTGTAAAAGTCTACCCCGCCTCAATCTGATGCACGGTGTGGCTGGTGCCACTCATAGGGTCTCTCTTTTGTTTAAAATAGACACAATTCTAAGTGAAAACAACAACTGGCCTACAAAAATCTGACCAAACAAATTCATATTGTGTTGATCCTTTAGTATAAATATCTATGTATCCTTTTTTACGTGTACGAGTCATCCCCCCTCAATCTGAGGCATAGTGTGGCCGGTAGCACTCAATGGGTCTCTCTTTGGTTTTAAATGGACACGATTTTAAGTGAAAACAACAACTGACCTATGTAAATCTGAACAACCCAATACGATTGTGCTGATACTATAGGATAAAGATCCACAGGTCCTTTTTGACATGTAAGAGTCATACCCATCTCAATCTAAGGCACGGTGTAGCCGGTACCACTCAAGGGGTATCTCTTTTGTTTAAAATGGACAAAATTTTAAGTGAAAACAACAAATGACCTATGGAAATCCAACCAAACCCATTAAGATTGTGTTTATATTTTAGGAGAACAATACTAGGATCAATTTTGATGTGTAAAAGTCATCCCCGCCTCAATCCGAGGAACAGTGTGGCCGGTAGCACTCAAAGGGTCTCACTTTTGTTTAAAATGGACACAATTTTAATTGAAAAAAACAACTGACCTATGAAAATATGACCAACACATTCAGATTTCCTTGATAGTCTATAATAACTATACAAGGGTCCTTAGTTACATATACGTGTCAAACCCGCCTCAATTAGAGGCACAGTGTGGCCGGTATCACTCAAAGGGTCTCTATTTTGTTTAAAATGGACACAGTTTTAAGTGAAAACAACAACTGACCTAAATGAATCTGACCAAACACATTAGTATTTAGTTTATAATTTAAGATAAATATACACGGGTCCTTGGTGATGTGTAAGATTCAACCTCGCCTCAATCCGAGGCATGGTGTGGCCGGTATCGCAAAAAAGGGTCTCTATTTTGTTTAAAATGGACAGAATTTTAAGTGAAAACAATAATTGACCTACCTAAATCTGAAAAAACACATTAGGATTGTGTTGATACTTTATTAGAAAGATCCAAGAGTTCTTTTTTAAATGTGAGATTCAACCCTGCCTCAATTCGAGGCACGGTGTGACCGTTATCACTGAAAGGGTCTCACTTTTGTTTAAAATGAGCACAATTTTAATTGAAAACAACAACTGTCCTATGAAAATCCAACAAAACACATTAATATTTCCTTTATCATTTATAATAACGATCCACGGGTCCTTGGTGATGTGTATGAGTCATCCCCTCCTCAATCCAAGGCACGGTGTGGCCGGTACCACTCAAAGGGTCTCTCTTTTGTTTAGAAAGGACACAATTTTAATTGAAAACAATAATTAGCCTATGAAAATCTGGCCAAACACATTCGGATTGCATTGATATTTTATAAGAATGATCCAGGGGTCCTTGGTGACATGTACGAGTCAACCTCGCCTCAATACGAGGCACGGTGTGGCTGGTACCACTTAATGGGTCTCTCTTTTGTTTAAAATGGACACAATTTTAATAGAAAACAACAACTGACATATGAAAATCTGACCAAATGCATTAGGATTGCCTTAATATTTTATAAGAACGACCCAATGGTCCTTGGGGACGTGTATGAGTCAACCTCGTCTCATTTCGAGGCATGGTGTGGTTGTTACCAGTCAAAGGGTCTCTATTTTGTTTAAAATGGACACAATTTTAAGTGAAAACAACAAATGACTTACGAAAATTTGACCAAACGCTTTCCGATTGTGTTTATCCTTTAGTAGAATTATTCCCAGGTACATTTTGACATGTACGAGTAATACCTTCCTCAATATGAGGAACGATGTGGCCGATATCACTCAATGGGTCTCTCTTTTGTCTAAAAAATGGACACAATTTTAATTTAAAACAACAACTAACCTATGAGAATCTGACCAAACATATTCTGATTGTCTTGATATTTTATAAGAACAATGCATTAGTCCTTTGTAACGTGTAAGAGTCATCCCTTCCTCAATCCGAGGCACGATGTGGCCAATACCACTCAAAGGGTCTCTCTTTGGTTTAAAATGGACACAATTTTAAGTGAAAACAACAACTGACCTACAGAAATATGACAAAACACATTCAGATTGTGTTGATCCTCTTGGATAACGATACACAGGTCCTTTGTGAAGTGTAATAGTCATCTCTGCCTCAATCTGAGGCACAGTGTGGCCAGTAGCACTCAAAGGGTATCTCTTTGGTTTAAAATGGACACCATTTTAAGTGAAAACAACAACTAACCTACGAAAATATGACCAGACGCATTCGGATTTTGTTGATATTTTATAAGAATTATACATTGTTCTTTTTTGATGTGTATGAGTCAACCCCACCAACCCCTTGGACTATCCCCACCCCTGGACACCAACCCACCCCCTGGACACCCCACCCCTCTGGACACCCCCGCCCCCTATAAAGCCCCCCCTGACATCCTGGACACTAGCCCACCCCCTGGAAATCCCCCCCAGACACACCCATCCCCCCTGGAAACCCCTCCCCCCATTGGAAAGCCAACCCACACCCTTGAACTGCCCCCAACCTCGTGAAATTTAAATTGAATTCTTTATGTACTTAATTAACTTATGAATTATGTGTTAATGGTGTACGAGTATACTTCTTATATGGGTATACTTGGTCTAATTAGCTTATGAATTATGTTTTAATTTTGTATGAGTACACATTCTCAAATTATATTATTGAGATGCTGAAATTTTTTGCCGGTGTTTGGGTGTGCTGCTGTAGATTTTTTCATAGCAGCAGACAGGGCATTTATCAGCGCTTTTATAGTGCTGATAAAGGATCAGTTTATCAGCGCTAAAGGAGAGCTAATAAAACACGCATTTATCAGTGCTTTTTTACCGCTGATAAAGTACCCCTTTATCAGTGCTCAGTGAGAATTGATAAAGGTACCCCCCCTTTATTAGAGCTGAGCTTTACAACGCATTTTTAGTGCTGATAAAGCATGTTTTGAGCGCTCATAAAAACTGTTATTGTAGTAGTGCATGTTAAAAATCTATTTGGGCACCAAATAATTATTATAATAACCTTATTAGACCCAAAATAGTGTGGTTACCAACAGTGTTTTACATATAATTATTATTTTTAACAATTATCTTTTTATAGCTCCATGGATACAACATACATGGATAATGGATTAATTATACATAAGCTTTTTTATCAATTGAATTTTTTATCATATAATCAATGTGATGGAAGCTATATGAAAATTGATGATATATCAAACGTCATGTTTATGGTATTTGGTGAAGTAGGTTTTTATATTATTATATTAATTACTAATTTTTTATACAATGAATATTTAAATCATAACAGAATTAGTATTTTAAAATTGTGTGTTGATAGATTGTGTGTTAAATATGAAGACTATAATTGTTTAGTTTTAAAATTTAAAATTGTATTATTTTATTCTAATTATAATTAGATCATTTCTTCTATTTTTTTATGAATTTAGAACAAAAAATTTCTTATGCATTAATTATATATAAATAGATCATATCATATTGAATCAGAGTCTTGTACATGTGAACATAACACTATTATAAAAAATTTTGTTGAGAAGAAATGTGTATGTGCTAACTGATTTGAAAAATATTAAGAATTTCACATTTTCTTATTATTTAAATGGTGAAAAAATTGAATAAGTTATAATTCTCATGGTAATGTTATAATTTTTAGACACTTATAAAATATACATTTTTTTCTTTTCAATGCATGTTTCTAGTTAACAAATGAAGAATTTTTTTTATTGTTGATTCTTTTAGTAGATTTATAGAGACTTAATTTGTCTCTTGCAAAAGTGAACATTTTCTTGATCTTTTTAATTTTCTAATATGGTGAAAAATAATTTTTTTTAATTTAATTAATTATTTTAGGTGTAATAATGTAGGTGATTATATTAATTGTGATTTTCAAAAATTTTGTGGATAAAATTTTTATTTCCTTATTTTTTCCCCTTAAACACCAAAACATGGTGTTATAGAAAAAAATAATACATTTACTAAATTAGATTGATATATTTTAAATGAATATAATTTACCTAAATAATTTTAGGTTGGATATCTTAATATATATTATAATACTTTAAATATATTTTTATTTTAACCATTCCGAAAAACCCTAATGAATTATTTATTGGTAAAATCTCTAATTTTTGTTATGTGAGTATTTATGGGTGTAATGCATTTATAAATAATACATATAATATATATAAATATTATTCTAAAAATTATGATGGTATTTTTTATTTAATGTATTGAATTTTATAAATTTCATGGTTATAATAACATTATTTTTTTGTAGAAGAATATATTCATGTTAGATTTATTAAAAATGTTTTGAATAAATATTCCATTATTTATTATTTTTATTATGACTACAATAATTTTAATTATGGTGATTAAAACCCTGAAGACATTTTAATTATAGAAGAGGATATTAATCCTTCACGTTCTATTCCTTTTTCTTGTAATTATGATAATAACCACCACATTGATAATAATATGCTTAATTTTTATTATAGTCTTAGGATTATAAGTTCTATTTTAAAATTTCACAAAAATTTAACTTTTATTTATTATAATGTGCCTAATAATGTATTAAATTATTTTAATGATGATAATTGGATTATTTCCATGAAAGAAGAACAAAATTAGTTTTCTAGAAATAATGGTTGGACATTAATTATTCCCTAATAGAAAATCATGTGATTTGAACTAAGTATATTGTTAGAAACAAAATTGATGAATTTTTTCAAATTGTTAATAATAAATCTGGAATTTTTTTGTCACGTTTATTTTCTCAATGATAGTATATATTTTGATGAATATTTTATGAATTTTTCTCATAATAAAAATATTACAATTTTATTTTATTTTTCATATTTTCATGGATTTATGTTACTTCATATAGATGTTAAAATAAAATTTTTTTCTAACTTCACATCAAAATAATTGAAGGTTTAAAAACCCAATTTCTTGAGATATTTAAAAATTTTATAATAAAATTTTTAAATTATCAAAATATTTATATTCTCAAAAAAATCACCTCATGCTTCGTATCATAGGCATACTTTTTTTATTGAAATTTTATAAATGAATGAAATTGGAATACTATTTTTTAAAAAAGTATATCAATTTATATTGTGATTGTTCAAATTTATATTGTGATATTACTTTTTTCTCTTCAAATGATATGTTTTGAAAATAACTTTCTTATTTTATGTGTAGTGAATATGAAATGAGTTTGGTGGTTAAACTAAAATTCTTTTTAAATTACCAAATTATTCAACAAAATAACAATATCTAATTTTAAATGTAAAAATATAAAAAGGATTTGGTTAAGTTGTTTGGTATTTATTATTTAAAAAACATTTCAACTTGTATAATTATTAGTTGTAAAAAAATTGTATGTTTCTAGAAAATACGTTGTTTCTAAATTTTTTAGTCACAGGATTGGATTTTTGTTGTATTTAACTACCTGTAGATGTGATATAATTTCTACTGTTTTATTATGTTATATATTTAAATATGATCCTAATTGAGGACACATATATATTTATATATATATTATTTGATATATTAAAATAAATATAAATACAATAATGTTTCATTCTATATTTTTTTTATTTAATCATTTACTCAGACTCAGATTTTGGAGGATGTTGTCTTGATTTATTAGTTATCATAGTAATGTGAAAATTTCTAAGAAAAAATATATTTTCTTAGTGTTGAATAAAATAGAATTATATTGTTTACCTACCATCTAGATTTAATATATTCATGTTTCATCATGTTAGTATCAATCATTATAGATTAAAAAAATCTTATATTTTTTTTGTTTTAATATTGAAATGATATATATTTATTCAGATAAGTTATATATTATTTCAATGTTGAAAACCCATTTACGACATTATAAAACTCATCATATTGGAATGTGATTTAATTTTATAAAATATTATGTTAAAAGGGGATATATTATTTTAGAATATCTTCAACTAAAAAATAACTTTTTGATATTTTCATTAATATTATAAATTTTTCATATTTGGGAAAATAAAAAAAATAGATTGAATAATAGAAATTTAGTGTAAAATATAATTTTGTTTTTATTTTGTTTAATGTGAGATTTAATTTTAATTTAAAATATTCTAATATTTTTTTAAAATTTTAGAAAGGTGGATATTTTTTGAAAAATAGTACTTAGTTTTTTAATATACAAAAATTGGTATATTTTTTTATATGGAGAGTTTTTGTTCTTATTTTAATGCTTTAAATTTTATGTTTTTCATATTAGAAATTCCTATAACTATTTTTATTTAATTATATATTTATTCATTTCATTTATCATTTATTCTATTTATTATTTAATAACTTTTTTAAAAACTAATTTTCTTAATTTTATATTAATTCAATGTATTTTCTTACCCCTACACAGTTTATATAATTTTTTATCTATACTTATGAAATATGTTATCTTACCATTATATAACATAATGTATTATTTTTTACCATTATGAAAACCCTAGAAAATAATTTATATCCTTATTCATGTCCTATATTATATAGATTGTCTATAAAAATGTTTTATACATTTATTTTTACCATTCTGTATGTCATATAGGGTTCTGGTTACACTTATGTGTGATTGGAATCAACCTTTTTTGAGGTTTTAAATATTTGTTTGACCATTATGTAAATCTAATATAAACTATTAAGAAGGTTTTATAAATCCTTAATAATGATTTATAAACCCTTACATAAGATCTATAATTTTAATATTATGTTTACATAGTTTTTCACCCTTATATATGAATCTACTTAACCTTACATATCATATATAAATTGTTTCCTACCCTTACACAACTCTTATCATACCCTTATGTCGCGTATGGAAACCAATTCCTCATATGAATGGTATGAATTATTTTCATCATCCTAACCTGAGGTATTGAATTTCACCATTACCAATACATAGTATTGTATTTAAACCATTGGCAGCCTGTATTTTCCATATTACTCTACCATTATGTATTTTATGGAATCATGAATTTATTCGTAGCCATAATAGGTGTCTCAATTGTATTAACAGTTCAATAATTTAATACTAACTATATAGAACCTATAAAAAGTGTTTTTATATTGATTCAAATATTTTTTTTAAAGATCAAATTTTTTCTTCTTTTTTGCATGAAGATACAACAAGGAACTCTATAAATAGTTTTTTTTATATTGAGATATTTTGACTTTTTTTAATGTTTCTAATATCTTAATTTATGTTAAAAAGTAATTAATTTTTTAATATATTATTTCACATAGTTTTATTTATTTTTAATTTTTTCATTTATACAAGTGTTTATGTTTTTAATTTTATATGGTACTTATTGTGGGTTTTTCATTGGATTTATTTTTGACCTATTACAACTGAGTTGTTTAACTATTTTAACAATGATTTCATATTATCATGAATGGTTATTGTTGGGTTTTAATTTTTTATAGGATTTCGGAATTAAAATATATACTTTTCTCTCTAATAATCGTATATATTTATTTTTATTTTCTATAACCTTTTTATCTGCTATGTTGATTACTTTATATTTATCAAGACATCCGAGAATGGATTTGTTTGGGGATATACACATAAAAACATCTATCATTATGCTAATATTAATCTCATATATTTCAACATGAACTAGTCATGTTTTCAAGTGATTTTCAGGTTTTTTATCCTGTGAAAACAATTCTCTCATCTGTTGGATGATCTCTCAGGTGTTGTACCAAAACTACATTCAATCTTAATGCCTCGATGATATGTGTAGACCAAATAATAAAGAGAAATTACATGTGATTCTCATGTTTATATCTCTATTTATTCATCCTTTATTATGTTTATAACAATAATTACTATCACTCACACATTCTATCACTTTATATTTATACTTTTATATACGATATAATTTTACTTCATTGTGTTGGGACTCATGAATTATAATGTTTGGACCATTAAATTTCAGACAATCATTGTCTAAATTATTTTTTCAAATTTTGTTTTGAATCCACATAAAACCAGAGAGATATTTTTGAAACATGGTTATGATTCCCATTCAAAAAACTATTTTCTTCAAAATGTATCTCTCATATAACAGAGGTATAAAAATGGACTATATCTAATTTTTACTAATCCACTATAAAAATTCATGGAATATTTATTTATTTTTTCCTATGATAATAAACACTATTAATTTTTTTAAAAAAATTTATATAGATAATTAATCAACATATTTAAAATTTGAAACTAGTCCAATCACCCTAACAACTTTTAGACCATATTCCATAACCCTCTCCGACCTAACACTAACAAATCACACCAAAGAGTAAGCTACTCTTTCTTACCCATCTAAAACATATGTGTTAGGATTATTTAATGTTTTTTACATATAGAGTGATGTTTTGGGTATTCATTGAGTGGATTAGAAACCTAAAAAACTATGTTATTGATATTAAATGGGTGAATTCATTAAATATGTCCAATGATACACCTCATCCACCCTTAGTTTTTAATAAATACTGTGAAATATTTGAGATTCAATGGTTGCATATTAGATATTAGTGTTTTTTCCTTTTCTAATATCTTGTAAATAATCGCTTTTATTTTATTTCACTTTAAAATCTACATGGGTGTTCTTTTTAGGTCTTCATGAGAATAGGGGAAGATCTCATGCCCTCCTATTTCCTTCATTTTTTCACTTATTCAATCTATGATGTCTGTATTTAGTTTGGATTGCTGAAATAATACATTTTCTCCTTTATTCATATTTCTAATTTTTCTTATATTTTTTGTGATCTTTATTGGTAATGATACATATTTTATTTTTTATGTCACTCGAGCAAGGTGGATTCACATTCAATTTAGAGGTATTTCATGGGTAAGACTTAAAGAAGGATAATTATGGCTGATTATAAATTATTAATTGTCATTTATGGATAACAGTTTATTATTAGTTATTATTTGGTTCATAACTGATTTTCGTCTAAATTGGGGAATATATAGGTCGAGTAAACTAGTTATTCTATTATTATAAGTGTTACGAGTATGTTATGATTCATTATTTTTTGGTTTCATTTCATTTCTTCGATATGAATTTTTTAATATAAATAATTTTTTTATCTAATTTATAAATCCATGGGAGATGACTGATGGTTGTGGGACTGGGATACACTCGCCAAGGGATTATAAAGGAAGATATTCACCACATCCCTTGGCATTAATTAGTTTTTTTTCTATTTTGTGCACTCTTATTAATTTAATATTATTAATAATTGTTAAATATTTATTTTCTGAATGATGATTGAATGGTATTTGATAAATTTTTTAAATGATAAATTAACTTAATTAATATAGAGTTGTTAATTATAGGGAAAATTATTTCTAATTCTTTATAGTCTATTTTCTCTTGAAAAAGTTTAAACAATTACTTATTAATTATTTATACTAATTTTTGTATTTTTAATATTATATTTAGGAAAAAAATTTATAAAACTATGTAATTTAAAAAATGGAATGTAATTATTGTTATGCTAATGTTATATTACATAGTAAGTAATTTAATTCCTATAATATTTTTTTCAAGGTTTGAGTTGGTTATTGAAATATGATTCATTGATATATATATATGTGTTAGTTGTTTTATTTCAGGTTACTTTGATTTCATGAAAAATTATTTAATGAGTAAAAAATTCATTTCCATAGGTAACCTGAATGTATTTAAGTTGTTAAAAAAACAAAAACATCGTTTAAAAAGTATAATTTGTATTTATGAATTATGATTTTATGAAATATAGAAAATTTTTATTTATCCATTTAGATTTTTAAAAAAATTATATGATATTTTGGTTTAATATAATTACAATTTTTTTAAACATTTTTACATTGGGAGTATGTAGAAGGTGCAATGAATTTTATAAATATGTTTAGTTTTAAAAGTGTTATCATATTGAGAGATATCAAAAAAAACATAGAAAGAAGTCATCATTGTTAAGGTCAAATATTAGTGATGGTTTAATTTTTACCATTTCTTATTTTCTTTATAATATTTTACAAACCCTTATGATATTAGAACATCAGAACTTCCATTCCCAGTTCTATTAGGATATGATTTATCATTTATTTGGTTTCCATTGTCATTATTTCAAATTATTTTGAGTTTTTTTACAAACTAGTTTCATTTAATTTTGAAAAATATAGGTATAAATTTGAGTTACTTTATTGATGTCTTACTAGCCTAATGACCATGAAAATTTAGGGATCTACTAATTTATTAGTTATTAAATAGAATAAATGTTGTGTTTCGGTGTGTGTTATTTTTATATGATGTTTTAATTTAGTGGAATAACTAATGGAGGAGTTAAAGATTTATTAAAGGTTGACTAATAGGATTAATTTGAGATTAATCTAGGGATTAAGTGAACAATGATATATTCTTGATGGATTGTTTTTAAATAGATAGGATGGTGATTTTTGGGTGTATTGTATCATTTTGGGAGACAGTTCTAGGAGTTGAAATATAAATAAATCAAGTCTGATATCATTAAAATGATAATAATGAAATTTGAATTTTATTATATTTTTTTAAAATATTTCCTTTTCAGAAGAAATTTATTATATTGGTAGTTATAAACAATTCTAGAAATTATTTGTTTGATATTATTCATTCTACTATTTAATGTTGGTATTATTATAATTTTCTATGTTGATTTATGATCCATATAAGTGGTTGGATAATTCAATATATTTTTTATTTTATTTGTTTTTTCTCTATATAGAAGTCATTATTTTACATGTATTTTTTCCCTCTAAATAGATGTTCCTATGGGAATTCATTTAATTTTTATATATATGGCTGTAATTATATAAATTTATTTTAATCCCACAATATATATGTTCCTATAGAATATGTTTTTCCCCTATTATGATAATTAGATGCACCGTGATTGTTTTCCATAAATTCCTACCATCATGGATTTTGAGTTTAGATCAAAGTATGTATGGATACTCTGACTGGTATGTGTGTTTTTTTCTATTATGTTTTTATTACTCTAACTCGTGGTACGGGAGGAGTTGTTTGATATTCAATGATTTATAATTTCGGTGAAATCTATAACATTGTACTTAGTTTGTATTATTTTAAACAAATACATTATTATATATGTAAATGTTACTGACTCATCCGCATGAATACACGTGACTATTACCAAGTGTGAGTTAGGACCTCATAAAAATGTCTTCTATGTATTTATATACACAACAATCATATTCACCTTGGAGGCCATAATGATTCACAAATGGAATTTTAGTTATGATCAGGCATTAGGATAACTATTTGAGTGATCTAAGGATTCATTGGGTATATAAATAATTTATGGGTGATTTTCATATAATGTATCTAGTATGAGTAAATGTATAGATACCTATGTGAATAATCTTTTGATTCTCTCAGTATTGATATAGTAGAGTGTCAAATCACTGGGTTATCAATTTAGGGTTTCTAGATTTAGTGAAAAATATAATTTTTCATATGACTAAATTTATTTATCTTTTATCATTATGTCTCTATATTGTATGGTATTGTTTTCACTCTTATTTTTTGGGGTCTATATAATGTCCCATGATTCAAGTATATTATTACCCTTTAATAAAATGTGAGTAGATTATTTTTCATGAAGCACCCAAATATAATGAGCTAAAAAATATTATATAAATATAATTAAATTAATAATAAAAGAAAAATAAAATTGATTGATATTATTATCAATATATTATCAAAATTATATTTTTTTCAATTATAAATTATATTTCAGAACGATTATTTAATATATAAGTAATATTTTCCAAAACCTTATTTTTAAGTGTTCTATAATTTATAATAATAAATTTTGTTGGAAATTTTTAAAATTTTATACGAACTAATATATTAACAACCTTTAAATTTTAAATTGATATAGAATAATATTAATAATAAATAATTTTTAAAAATTAAAATTCATAAATAACATATTTTATAATTTATATTTTATGTTTTAATTAAAAATATAAATTTTATAATTTTATAATTTTAATTAGATAAATAATAACCTAATTTTTTAATATAATATTCCAAAATTAACTTAATGTCAAAAATCACGATTTCTATAAACATTTTATTTTTATTTGAATGATGAAAAGTTCCAATTTTATAAATACCATGACATTTGAGACATTATAAATATTTAAGTATGATGTAGATATTTATGAAATCCTTTTCTAGAACAAATATATATTTTATAACTAAAATTATATATTTATATAATTTGTTTCATTAGTTTAAAAACCAATATTTTTTATTGTATAATTTTTGTTACATTTTTCCGAATTTTATTTTTAATAAAAAAATACAATTATTATTTTAAAATTAATTTTCTTCAAATTTAAATAGTTAATATAATAAAATTTATTTCTAATTCTGAATTATAATATCTATATTGTGTGAAATGTATATTTTATTTTTTTCACAGAGGATAAATTACTTAGGTAAAATTCAGTTACCTTTATAAAATAAAAAAGGGTAAAAGTAATATATCTAGGAAAAATTCCATTAAAAAATTTAAATACAGTTTATACTTTCAAGATTGAGATAATATAAACCTTATATCATTCCCTAATCCTTTATTATTCATTTTTTGTTCCACACTACATGTAATATATGTGATCAAATTATATTAAAATTATATATTTACAATGATTTCATTCTCATGACTTATAAAATGGGTATGTCACCATCAATTTAATACCACTAAAAGAATATTTTTACTCTTTAAAAATATCATTATTAATTCTCATGTAATCGTTCATCACTTATATAGGCTTATGGTCATGTGGAATTATCTTATGCCTTCCATTTCTATGGAATCCTCTAAGAAACTCAATGTTCTGAACATGAGAACTCATCTTCCTAATATTTCTTCCTATCTATCATAATTTTTTAATTATCGGTATATAATTACTATATAATTAAATAATTATTATATTTTTACTCAATAATTTTATGAATATTTAATGAATATTAACCTCCTGGACCCTTTTTACGAAAATTAAAACTGTCATTATTGCATTTTAAAGACCACATCCATTACAAAGAAAAAACTTCTATTTTTCACCAAAAACTATCTTACACGATAATAAATATGAGGTTAAATAAAAAATATTATATATATATATATTCTCATTATTATTACAATGATAAAAAATCACAATACACCTTATTTCCCTTTCATTTATTACGAAATAAAAATGTTAATTGTGTGTTTTGAGGACTACCACCTCCACAGGGTATTTATCATATTTTTCATTTAGTTTAATTTTTATTTAATAAAATATCTTCTAATATAATTCTTAAAAATAAAATAATCTATAAAATATTGTATTTATTCAATAAAAATTATATTATACCAAAATAAATCAACTTCATAATCTTAACTATTCATTAATTATGGTATTTTCATGTTTTTGTTAGTCTAATAACATATTTGAAAAACAATATAGATATAATATTATGGATGACTATGAGAATATAATTACTGAAAAACATATGGTATATATAATAAAATACAAATTTTAGTGTCTTTTCAATAAGGGTAATAATAAAATTAGAAACATTCCCTAGGATACCACTGCTCATTTCTTGAAAAATAAAAAAACCATTCTCATAGTTGATTTCACCTTCAAGGATAATAACCAAACCTACTATATAATTAAATTGTGACTTCATAAACAGCTAAATAATAAAAAATATTATTCCTCAAATGTTATAGTAATACCCAACATTGGGGTATCAATGAATAATAACATCACTATTATGAAATAACATTAAAAATCTAATGATTACTCCCACCCGATATTTAAAATGGGTAAATCATAACTTATATACATGAAAGAAATAAAACAATTAGGCATATAATTGGGTATATTTTTAAATAAGTTTATTAAATAATTTAAATATATATATATATATATATGTTTTTAATATATAATGTTGTAGCATTTTCAATTAAGGTGGAATACGAGGTATTCGTATTTCTTAACTCAAGTTTATTTCTTGGGTTATATTGATTCCATTTGAATATGGTTGTATAAGTTTTATTAATAATATTATGAAACATAAAATAATTCCTCTGATATCTAGGGAATGTGTAATTTTTATTTTAAATTGTATCCTAGATGAATTTCGGTCTCAAAAATATATCACTATTGAGAATGGTCTTGATCCGATTAAATTATTATATCACTTCCTTTCCCATATTCACATTTTACACTAATAATATACATTTTATATGGAAACTAATGTTCTGTTATCTTTATTAGACCCCATATTTTTAATCTTGACTTTTAGAAATATATTTTTATTATTATTTTTATAATGTTGGTTTTCAATAAGGTATTTCAATATATTATATTATTGTTTACCTTACATTAATAATACAATGTTTTATATTTCACTTAAAATAATATTTTTATAAAAATAATATCATTTAACGAAACATATATTAAAGAATATTTTTTAATTAATTTTTTATAATGTTTTCAATTAACATGGAAATAATTATATTTTGAATTGGATCTGAATCCTCTTTTTTTACAACCATGTTTTGATTATTTATTCTAAAAGGTTTTTGGTTTCTAATATATTTTCATCTTTATAATAAATGGATTTATTTCCTTTTAAATTAATTTTTAAACATCACCCTCTAATGAAAATTATGAAATACTCTTTTGGATTTTTTTCAATTCTAGGTATCAATTATTTTTGTTCGTTAGGAAAAATTTGGTGAATTAATTTAGAAATTTTATAAAACAAATTTTTATTTTCATGTACTATTTATTAAAACTGAATTATTTTTATTTAAAAATATTATTAACCCATTTTAATTTATATGGGTTCTTAATGTATACTAATAAACCCGCCCTTCTAGATGCAGTATAAAAAATTATCTATATTTTTTTCAATTTTAAATTAACTCAATAATATACATATATTTAAAACTGAGGATATAATCAAGTATAGGTTTTGTAGAAGGATATTTCTTACATATTATCAAAATTAGAGATGATAGAAATTCACCTATGAAACTATACTTGTTTTAGAACCATATAGAGCTAAACTCTGAGAAATCTCTATATGAACCTAAAACATTTAATAAAACATTGGGTGAGAAAGTGCTTCCAAAAAAGGGGTTGTTGAAAAAAAAGAGATTTTTTAAAATTAAATATTCATTTTAAAAATAATTTTTAAATTTTTTTTTGAAAATATATTTTAAAAATACCTTTAATAAATAATTTTATAAATACATATCTTTGTAAAAATACTCTTTACATGTAATATCCCAAAATTCCATGATTTTTATAAAAAAGTTAAATTGGTTTTTTCAAGACCGTGAAATTCGAAAGAAGGTGACTCTGAGGTCTGGAGAGCTAAAATGGAATTTTGATATTTTTCTAGGTACATTTAGTAAACGTGTGAGTGTGATTTTCTATCTTTTGAACTGGTGCTCAGTTTTGAAATCTAAGGGATCCATTGAATACACAACACTAAGATTATCTTAAAAGAAGCTTAACTTTGATTGGAAAGGGTAAATAAAAGTTAATTTTTGGACCTTATGAAAATAATAATAAAATAACTCCAAAGTTATTATATTCTTTCCTTGTAACCGTTGAGTGATGGCAGTGGAACCGTCATGCAATGTTAAACTTTTAATGAGAGAATTTGAATGTCTTAAACCTCTTGTTTATTTTGTTTTGTATCGACAATGCTTATGTGTTTAATTGACTCATTAATTATGGTTAATTAATGAATCATAATGTTAAACACAACTTTAGAGATTTATCTATATTGAAAAAATTCTTGGGATTATGTTTTGGTGACTCATGAGAGGAACCTCTGACAAAGTATAAGGCCCCGACCTTAAAACATTACATAATATTGAATTAAATGAATAATTCATATTGAGGATGTCTTCAGGTTTATAGTTTTAGAGAGTTAGGCTATAACTATTACATTTCAAAATATTACAAAGTAGACACTTCTACCCAGTATACATTTTGTTACAAAACAAGAACTCTTGAAAACAATTCATGTCTAGTTCCATGTTTAAGACAACATGAATTTTCCATGATCCCATCCTTGACCATATTCCACATTATGTCCTGTGAAAAACATTTCAACAACTTGGGATGAGCATAAAAAGCTCAGTAAGGGATACACAAAGAAGTAAAACTGTTAGTTTTTCAAAACAACAAGTAAACCATGAATACTTTAACATAAGTAATAATTTACCCCATTATGAAGATGTAAATACTCTTCGTTGAATAAAATATCATTACTTACCATTTTGTAACCAAAATATTACCATAAAACCCATATAATGAACACATAACTTATAATGGTAACTTGGGACATAAACATACTTAAATAGAATAACCATACTGTCGACTTCCACACATATCAATAAATGGAATAGTCATACGACCGACTTCCATACCCAATGCATTGAAGGTCATAACGTAACCACCCGTCCTTGTATTCACGGCACCACCCGTCATTTGGTTTATCACATAACCACCCATAAAATGTCCACGTACCATTATAAAATCATATGAATGAAAGAAAATATAAAGGAAAGAAAAACATTTCGAAATTTCAATAACAATATACCACTTAATTATGTTTACATAAAAAATCCATTATCAAAACCATTTTCAATACCAAAATACATAAAAGTATATATGGTATTTATTTTCTTTTAAAAACATTACGGCTTGTTGAGGAAGCTAAAGATCAAATAATACTCGCGGCGGTAGAAAAGTTAATTTTCATTGTTTATGTTAAAAGAAAAATAATTTTTTTCATTTAGTAAAATGCTTTGTAGAAAAAAATTCCCTTTGAAAAGTCAAGGGTGTTTATACAACGTATAAAATAAAGTCGTGTATTAAAACAAAATATGCCTCAATGAAAGGAGATTGAGATGAAGTCCCTTACATCGTGTCTGACATGACCTGTTCATTCTTTAATATCCTGAATAATAAAATAATGTTAATTTATACTTTCATAAGAACCTTTTTCAAGTTTATTATTCCTTTTATATCACTTATTACAATGTTATGAACATCATGTAATCATTTGAGTTAATAACTTTCATTTTGTCGATATTTGGCACTTGAGTCAAAAATGGACTTCATATAATTACATATTGTTCATGTGGTCAAAGGTTCATTATATCTAGAATGATATTAATGATTCATATATCATATATATCATATATATCAAGCATATACATGTATTTATAATAGTACATGGAGGTAAGAAATGAAATGCACCGTTCATGGAGACGGTAAGCTGTACGTACGCATGAACGCTACTTTCATTTCTATTTCTTATTTTAATGTAATTAAAACATAATTATACATTGTTATATTATAATCACTATATAATATCATATATAATATCATTAAATCTATCCTTTATACATCCCACATAAGGCATTAATGAGTCACATCACTTTGAGGGGGCGGTAGTCTGAACTTCCTCAAATGAGATTATTGTATTTACCCACTATGGAAATCATAAAGGATTGATATAATAGGGAATTATAGAAGCATATGGAAATAATAAACATAATATATTTCATATATAAATACAGTTCCATCATAATGGCCACCATGGGAGACAGTTGGATATATTTGAACAATCATCGTTTCATGAGGCGTTAGTTTTCCATCCACAGAAACATTATGTTCTTCATCCATTAGATGGAGGTGTGTGTATGTGTAGTTAGAATACTTCTTATAAAAACATAATATTATATTGAGGATTCTGGTGTTGTTACAAAATAAAGAAATAAAAATAGTTTAGGGGTTGGATAAGTAAAATAAATGAAAACAATTTAAGAGAAATCGTTACCTTTAATTTATGAAACTTCCTTTGGTTTGAACTAAAAGGATTTCTTGAAGTGCCTTATACCTAAGGTAAGGCACATAGGGTAATGATAGGGATGTTGGTAGCTTAATTTGGAAGAGTTTGGACAAGAAAAATGTATTGAGAGGTGTGAGGAATTGGTTAGAAGTGGTCTCCTTTTATAGGGGGGAGGAGAGGCTATTTAAGAAAGTGTGAAACTATTATTTTATTATATAATTATATTCAGTTTCTAATGGTCCAAAAATCATTAAAGATGAAGACAAGATGACTTATGGTAGAAATAAAATCATCCGATCATAATTGGACATATTTTTCATAATATTTTAATTATTATAATCTTATTTTTTTAAATGATTTATTAATGAGGTAAACACTCCATCATTATTGTGTCATAAATAATTCAATTTATTCGATGTCTAAAAATTATCAAAATAATACTATCATGCATGAAATATTTTAATCATTCCAATTAATATTTATAGTTTAAAATATGACTTATATAACACCATATAAAAATTAATTACTAAAAGATATTTGTTAATGTCAATTTTGTCTTCACATTAAATCAAATAATCTAAATTGTCATTATCAATCTAAAGTGGCTTAATGGGGTCCCAAAGTCGGCCCAATGATGCCCATGGTCATAAATGACTCAACAAATAAGGTTTGGACAAGTGTTAAGGTAATTTTGAATTATTATAATATTCTTTTTTACCTTGAATTACCTTATTTACCTTTAACTGCAGCAAATAAAAGTCAAAAGTTACTATTCACCAAAAATTATTTTCATCTTAATGAACCACATTTTACTACTTGATAACAACAAGGTATGTCGGATTTTTGAAATCCAATTCACAGTAGTGGTAAAATTTAATTTAAATTAAAAATTTAGTTTTTTTAACTACCACTAAGTGGTGTCACTATTCATCAAAAATTGATGTTTTTCAGAAAAATACCAAAAATTAAGCCTAAGCTATATTTGATATTCCAAATTCAATAATGATGTATATTTTTAAAAATTAAAAACATAGAAGTGGAATTAATTTAGTTTAAAATTAATTTCCGTTATCAAAACAAATAGTGAGTTTTTAGGAAATAATAACTATCAAAAGACAGATACTTGTTTATGTCCAATTTCAAAGTGAAATTAATTAAAATGATGAAAAATGGATTAAATGGTAAAAATATATTTTAATTTCACATTAAAACCAACTAAAAATATAATCGAACCATATAAATAAATTAGATTAAAAAGCACTTTTGAATTAAAATACAATATTTTTCACTATTCATTAAAAATGTACTTTATCGGAAAAATACCAAAAAAATTACCCAAAGTAAACTTTTATATCCGAAATATAAAGATGAATTTGACTTGGTCAAATAGAACATATAAATATGAAAAAAACTAGATTTAAAAAGTGTTCCCCATTAAAAGACGATAAATCGGCCTTTTAATGTAAATTATGCTTAAAATTAGATTCATTCACATTTTAAGCCTCTAACTTTTTATTAGATAATGTAAATACATTTAAAAATCATGTATAATAATATTTTAGTTAGTTGAATTCATTCTCGCCAATACAATGGCTAGTAGTTAACTAACATTTAAAATGCTAATATTATATTATTAGTGTGCAACGTAAGATTTCAAAGAAATCCGTTGCTGCGTATCGGGTACACTATCTAACATAGAAACCCCTTTAAAGTAAAATTAATATTTAATTCAAAAATATTAAAAAATATAAAATATGTCTTATTCTTCATTTACCTGGAATGTTACATCCTTCCCCCCTTTTAGGGAATTGTGTCCTACCAATTTTTATTCACTTATCAAAATAAGTGGTGGTATTTATCCCTCATAGAATTTTAAGATTCCCACGTTGCATCTTCAACTATATGGGTTTTCAACAAAACATTTACCTGGTAAATTACCTTATTCTGCAACACTTGCTCTCTACGATCATGAATCTGAACTAGTTTTTCTTCATAAGAGATATTCTCTTCCAACTGAACTACCTCTGGGCTCAAAACATGAGATGAATCAGGAATATAATTTCTTAACATGGAAACATGAAAAACATTGTGTACCTGGGATAAACTTTGAGGTAAAACCACTCTATACACAACTGATCCCACTTTCTCTAGAATTTCATAAGGTCCAATGAACCTCAGACTCAGCTTTCCCTTCTTACCAAAACGTATCACACTTTTTCATGGAGAAAGATTTAGAAAGACATGATCACCTACCTCAAAGGAATGATCCTTCCTCTGGTTATCGGTATAACTTTTCTGTCTGCTCTGAGCTATTCTCATGTGCTTCTGAATCAATTGAACTTTCTATGCCATCTCTTCTACCAATTTCAATCCAATCAGCTTCCTCTCACCTACTTCATCCAAAAAATCCGGAGTTTGACAATGCTTTCCATATAATACCTCAAATGGAGCCATCTGTAAACTGGGATGAAAACTATTATTATAAGAAAATTCAACCAAAGAATGATGTTGGTCCAAATTTCCCTGATAATCCATCGAGCCAACATGTAACATATCCTCCAAGTTCTTAATTGTTCATTCTGACTGCCCATCTAATTGAGGATGAAAAGCTGTACTAAAATTTAATTCAGTACCCAGTGACTTTTAAAGGCCTTTCCAAATGTTAGAAGTGAACCTAATATCGCAATTAGATACAATATAGAGGGGAACTCCATACAACCTGACTATATCATTAACATACAACGGAGCAAGTTGATCTAGAGACAAAGTATCTCGAATAGGACTGAAATGAGTAGATTTAGTCAATCGATCAACTATAACTCAGATTGCATTATCACCTCAATATGTATTTGGTAATCCAACAATGAAGTCGATGGATATAATTTCCCATTTTCAATCTGGCACCCGTAGAGGCTGAAGCATCCCTTTCAGTAACTGCCGCACTGCTTTCACCTGCTGACAAGTCAAACACTTCATAGTAAAATCAACAATATCTCTTTTCATTCCATCCCACCAGAAATATTCTTGAATATCTCTATACATATTAGTACTACCAGGATGAACTGAAAACAGAGAACTATGAGCTTCCCATAACAACTCATTCTTCAATTGTGAATCACAAGGTATACATAATCTCTTCCCAAATCTATAAACACAATCATTATCAATGTTAAAATCAGTAAAATTACCCTTCTGAACCAACTCTACCTTTTTCTACAACTCACTGTCTTCCTTCTACGCTTTCTTTATTCTGTCTGATAGAGATGATTTCACTGACACCTAATACAAAGCAGAAGAATTACCTGCACCAACAACTTATATGCCAAAGTTCATCAAATAAACAACCAAAGGATCTCGTTACAAATGTAGCATGGATAATGAAGCATTACTTTTTCGACTCAAAGCATCATCCAATTTATTTTCTTTTCCCAGATGGTAATGTATCATGAAATCATAATCCTTGATTAATTCCAACCATCTCCTCTATCTCATGTTCAATTATTTTTGAGTGAATATATACTTTAAACTTTTGTGGTTAGTATATATTTCACATTTTACTCCATAATAATGATGCCTCTAAATTTTTAAAGAAAAAACAACAGCAGCTAATTCAAAATCATGTGTAGGGTAATTTAACTCGTGAGGGTTCAACTAACGTGAAGCATAAGCAACTACCTGATCATTATTCATTAGGACCCATCCCAGTCCTTTCAACTAAGGGTCAATGTAGATAACCAAATAACCATTTCTGGATGGAAGATCCAAAACTAGAGCATTCTCCAATATTTGTTTTCAATAAATGAAAATAATCATCACATTCTTTTGTCTAGATGAACTTAACACCTTTTCAAGTTAACTTAGTCAGTGGACTAGATAACCGAGATTTAAAAAATAAATCCTCCGGTAATAACTGGCCAAACCAAGATAACTATGGATCTCAGTTATATTTGTGGGTCTTGTCTATTCTTCAAAAACTTTCATTTTAGTAGGATCAATAATTATACCATTTTTTTAAACAATGTTACCAAGGAAAGAAATTTTTTGTAACCAAAACTCACACTTTCTGAATTTCAAAATAGTTTCTTTTCGTATAAGGTTTACAAGACAACCCTTAAATGAATTTCATGTTCCTCTTTACTTTTGGAATAAATCAAAATATCATCAATAAACACAACCACCATTTATCACCTGAATCAACTGATCCATCACAGCAGTAAACTGTTCAATTCTGATTCCGAACATTTTGGGATACTGATTTTGAATGGTCATTTCTCTTTGTATACCTTCCCAGAAAAGCTGCTCTGTTTCCTTTACGAAAAACCATTCTTAAAACAGAAATATCTTAGGTGAGGCAGCATGGTAATCTGTAAATTCTATATCATTTAAATATTACCATAAATTAATTTATGGCCATTTATTTAACAATACCATAACTCTTAATGTTTTCTATGCTGACCTCTGATACCAACTATAAGAACCCGACCATAAAACATTACATAATCTTGAATTAAATGAATAAATCACATTGAGGATAATTTCAGGATTAGTGTTTTAGAGAGTTATTCCATAACTATTACATTTCAAAATATTACAAAGTAGATAGTTCTACAGAATATGCTTTTTTCTACCAAACATGAACTGTTGAAAAAAAGCCATGTCTAGTTCCATGTTTAGGACAACATGAATTTTCCTTAATTCCATCCTTAACCCTATTTCACATTATGCCTTGTGAAAAATATTTCAAAAACATGGGATGAGCATAAAAACCTCAGTAAGGGATACACAAAGAACTAAAACTGTTAGTTTTTTAAATCAACAAGTAAACCACGAATACTTTATCATAAGTAATACTTTTCACCTTTATGAAGTAGTAAATTATCTTCACTAAATGAATGATCATTACTTACCCTTTTTTATCCAAAATATTACCATAAAACCCATATAAAGAACACATAACTTATAAACGTAACTTGGGACATAAACATACTTAAATGGAATAACCATATGGTCAACGTCCACACATATCACTAAATGGAATAGCCATATGGCCGACTTCCATACCCAATGCATTGGAGGTTATAACATAACCACCTCTCTTGTTATTCACGGCACCACCCATCATTTGGTTTATCACGTAACCACCCATCAAATGTCTACATACCATTATAAAATCATAAGAATGAAAACAAATATAAAGGAAAGAAAAACATTTCCACATTTCAATCACAATATACCACTTAAATATATTGACATAACAAATCCATTATCAAAACCATTTTCAATACCAAAATACATAAAAGAGTATATGGTATTTATTTTCTTTTAAAAACATTACGGCTTGTTGAGGAAGCGAACGATCAAATAATACTTGCGGTGACAGAAAAGGTCATTGTCACCGATTACCTGAAAAGAACAATCATTTTTTTTGTTTATTAAAATGATTTGTAGGAAAATATTCCCTTTGAAAAGTAAACGGTGTTTATTAATCTTATAAAAAAAAGTCATGTATTAAAACAAAATAT
Organism: Viscum album; assembly: GCA_963277665.1. NCBI lineage: Eukaryota > Viridiplantae > Streptophyta > Magnoliopsida > Santalales > Viscaceae > Viscum > Viscum album. The sequence continues at coordinate 975,636,617 of OY728143.1, forward strand.
GCCTCAATGAATGGAGATTGAGACGGAGTCCCTTACCTCATGTCCGACTTGACCCGTTCGTTCTTTAATATCTTGAATAATAAACTAAAGTTAATTTATAATTTCTTATGAAACTTTTTCAAGCTTATTATTCCTTTTGTATCACTTATTACCATTTTATAAACATTTTGTAATCATTTAAGTTAATAACTTTAGTTTTGTCGATATTTGGCACTTGAGTCAAAAATTGACTTCTTATAATTACATGTTGTTCGTGTGGTCAAAGTTTCCTTATATCCAGAATGATATTCATGATTTATATATCATATATATCATATATATCCAGCATATACTTTTATTTATAATAGTACATGGAGGTAAGAAATGAAATGCACCGTTCATGGAGACGACAAGCTGTACGTACGCATGAATGCTACTTTCATTTCTATTTCTTATTTTAATTGAATTTAAACATAATTATACATAGTTATATTTTAATCACAGTATAATATCATATATAATATCATTAACTCTATCCTTTATACATCTGACATAAGGCATTAACGTGTCACATCACATTGAGGGGGCGGTAGTCCGCACTTCCGCAAAATCAGATTATGGTATTTACCCACTATGGAAACCATAAAGGCTTGATATAATTGGGAAGTAAATAAGCATGAAAAAGTAATAAACATAATATATATCATATATAGATACAGTACAATCATAATGGCCCCCCATGAGAGCCAGTTGGAGATATTTGAACAAACACCCTTTCGGGAGGCGTTAGTTTTCCATCCATAGAAACATTATGTTCTTCATCCATTAGATGGAGGTGTGTGTAAGTGTTGTTCGAATACTTCTTATAAAAAATCCTAGTATATTGATGATACTAGTTTTGTTACAAAATAAAGAAAAAAAAAGAGTTTAGGGGTTGGGGAGATAAAATAAATGAGAACAACTTAAGAGAAATCGTTACCATTAATTTAGGCATCTTCCTTTGGTTTGAACCCAATTGATTTCTTGAAGTGCTTTATGCCTAAGGTAAGGCTTATAGGGTGATGAGAGGGATGTTGCGAGCTTAATTGGGTAGAGTTTGGATGAGCCAAATGACTTTATAGGTGTGAGGAATTTTTTAGAAGTGGTCTCCTTTTATAAGGGGGGGGGAGGGGCTCATTAGGAAAGTGTGAAACTATTATTTTATTATATAATTATATTCGGTTTCTAATGGTCCAAAAATCATTAATGATAAAGATAAGGTGACTCATGGTTGAAATAAAATAATCAAATCATAATTGGAAATGTTTTGGATAATATTTTAATCCTTATAATCTTATTTATTTAAATGATTTATAAATGAGATAACTCTGCGTCATTATTGTGTCATAAATAATTTATTTATTCGATGTCTAAAAATTATCAAAAAAATACTATCATATAAGAAATATTTTAATATTTCCAATGAATATTTATAGTTGAATATAAGACTTATATAACACCGTATAAAAATTAATTACTAAAAGATACTTGTTAATGTCAATTTTGTCTTCACATTAAATTAATTAATCTAAATTGTCATTATCACTCCCAAGTGGCTCAATGGGGTATCCAAATCGACCCAAAGATGACCATGGTCGAAAATGACTCAACCAATAAGTTTTGGATAATTTTTAAGGTAATTTTGAATTATTATATTATTCTTTTTTACCTTGAATTACCTTATTTACCTTTAACCGCGGTAAATAAAAGTCAAAAGTTACTATTCACCAAAAATTATTTTCATCTTAATGAAACACATTTTACTTCTTGATAACAACCATGTATGTTGGATTTTTGAAATTCAATTCACAGAAGTGGTAAAATTTCATTTAAATTAAAAAGTCGGTTTTTTAACAACCACTAAGTGGTGTCCCTATTCATCAAAAATTGACATTTTTTAGGAAAAAACCAAAAATTAAACCTAAGATATATTTCATATTACAAATTCAAATATAATGTCTATTTTTAAAAATTCAAAACGTAGAAGTGTAATTAATAAATTTTAAAATTAATTTTTGTTTTCAAAACAAATAATATGTTTTTAAGAAATAATAACTATCAAAAGATTGATACTTGTTTATGTCCAATTTCAATACAAACTTAATTACAATTACCAATATTGGATTAAATGGTAAAAATATATTTTAATTTCTCTTTAAAACCAACTAAAAATAAAATCTAGCCATATAAATAAATTTTATTAAAAGGCACTTTCGAATTAAAATACAATATTTTTCACTATTCATTAAAAAGTGAACATTATCGGAAAAATACCAAAATATTACCCAAAGTAAAATTTGATATCCCAAATCTAAATAAAAATTTTATTTGGTACAATAGAACATATAAAGATGACCAAAACAAGATTTAAAAAGGGTCCTCCATTAAATGGTGATAAATCAGCCTTTTAATGTAAATTATGCTTAAAATTATATTCACTCACATTTTAAGCCTCTAACGTTTTATTGGAAAATTTAAATACATTTAACAATCATGTATAATAATATTATAGTTATTTTCATTCATTCCTGCCAATACAACTGCTAGGAGTTATCTACCATTTGAAATAATAATATTATATTATTAGTGTGCAACGTAAGATTCCAAAGAAACCCGTTGTTGCGTATCTGGTACGCTATCGAACAAAAAAACCCCTTTAAAGTAAAATTAATATTTAATTCAAAAATATTAATAAATATGAAATATTTCTTATTCTTCATTTACCTGGATTGTTACACGAAATGTCGATGATGTCTTCCACCAAATTTGAACGGAGCTTCGATGAGTGTTGGAGGATTCGAATAGGACAACATCGAGCAACAGTGGAAACCTTTGAGCACAGTTTCCTCTCATTCATCCATAGTGTCTTCCAATGAGTTCAAGGTAGAGGATTTTTTGTTAATGATCTTCTCCATTCTTCATTACTTTTAAAATGTCGGATGCAGATCAACCCACGAACAGGTTGATCAACATGTCGCTCGTTTATGCGGGAGGGTATCTTTTGGGGTTCAATATTGGGATTGATTTATTATGGATTGTATTACCCTCCTTGAAATGACACCTATTTTTATTCTCTAATGCAGAGGGTGGGGGCCAAAAAAAATGCGTATGCCCATCCACATGTTCATTTATTATTATCGGCTCTTTGAAATTGACTGAAAGGATGATCCAGATCCATTGTAGTGAAGCAGTCATCCACTAGAGGTCAGAGGCCAAAACTATGTGAAAAACAGGCCACCAGAGTGCATCTGGCTATCTAGCGAGGCAATAGAAGGTGCACAGCGGTGCCGAAGGCAACACATGGCAGCACTGGCCGCATGCCTGGTAGAGAATAATTGGGCCGCTGGCCCGACCAGCGACCGAAGGAGGAGGCGCACCAAGGTGGTGGATGCTGCGACCATGACGGGCTGCGGTGTTGGAGTCCTGCGACACCAGCGTGGAACCGTGTGGAGATTTTAACCCGCCATAAGAGTTGAGGTGGGGGATGTGGGTGGTTGGTGGTGGGCCCAACTACATGATAAGGTGTTAGACGTGGCTATACTACGTCTGGGGAGAAGGGGGCCGGCCCAAAACAGCGGGTTGGGGTATGCCTGGAAGGCTGCACCGCCAAGCGGATTGTGTTGACCCGGATCGGGTTAGGTCGACTGGGACAGGGTTGGGTTAGGTCGGGTCGGGTCAACCCATTCTAGGCCGGATTGTTTCCAAACCCTTTTCAACCTAGTTACGCTAAAAGGACATTCTCTCATAAACCAGACATTTATTTGACCAACTTTCTGGGGTGCTGGAATCCTTGGAACAAAGTGGTACTTTTGAGATACTCCTCTTGAGTTTTGCAGAATGTCTATGTATGGCCTGGTTGGATCGATCATGAATCCAACAAGTCCCGTGGTACTAAAATGCCTATAACATACAGACCGGGCATCCTATTGATGCGACGTCTATCATGTTGGAACCCTTATGATTTGGTGGTCCTTTGGGTCACTTGTTTATGGAACATTGTGGTAGTTTAGGTACAAATAGATAGCCTGAGTAAAATAACCAATGTTTGTATTTTGGTGAGAGTTAGGACAACTACTCCCTTGATGACTCAAATCACGGTTATTCGATACTCCTCTACTACGGTAGAGACTCGACTCCCCACGTCATGGGTGCCACTTCATTTTCCTCTGTGAAGGTTCTACTATATTTGTAGTCTATACTCACATATTGAACTATGGCGTGGGACCTCCATACATAATTAACATAGAGTCAGGAACTCCCCTACTTGGTAGGGAGTGGGTCCTCTATGTTAGGAGTAAGCAATCCTCTATCGACCCAAGGTGCGGGTCCTCCTTATATAGTGCTATAGCAGATTCGGTACTCCCCTATCATGCCAGGGTGCGGGAACTCTAGAATGGGGTCGGTACCCCCCTGACGTACTGAGGTGAGGGTCCCCCATAGAAGATATTGTGACAGATTCAGTCACTCCCCAACTTTACCAGGCCGCGGGTCCTCTGGTCACCTAGTTATACTCCCATACTGATGTAAGGTGTGAGTCCTATTTACACCTTATTACAACAGAGTTGTTACTCCCCTGTCGTGCAGGGGTGTGGGTCTTATAGCATTGGGTTGGTACTCAACTAATGTACTAGGGAACGGGTCACCCATAAGGAACAAACAACCAGAGTTGTACCCCTCTATCTGGTAGGGTGAAAGTCCTCACTTATGTAGTAGTACACCCCCATCTATGAGCAGTGACAATGAGCGGGTCCTTCATGGGAGTTGGAGATCCCTCGACTGTCAGACACAGTTACAAGGAGTGGTCCCCTCCACTTGGTGTAATCGATACCATGGTAGAAGATAGTACTCCCTCGATGGAATGAGATATCGTGGGTTAGACTATAGCAGTGATCCAATAACTGAATGTAGTTTCAAGTAGTGGGCCTCCTCACATGGTTTCCCTTGGTCCTTCCTTGGGCACAAGACTGTGAAAGTGAGATCTCTTGTGTCGGGTACTAGTGGAAGTTCTAGAAAAAAGTTCATGGGGGAGAATGTCCTTTAGAATGTATCATTAATAATGGTTGATTTGTTCCTAATAGAGTACGTCTCTCAGATGGGTTCCATTAGGTATGGCCAGCTCATGGAGTGTGTACTCTTGATCCTTGAGTTATACATTGATCCTTCATTGGAAATCATAGTAATTACTTTGAGGTTGGAGCATTATATTTATTTTTGGTTGAGATTAGCATATCCAGATAACCTAGGTATATGTATGGTCATGTACCTGAGTAGAGCTTACTATGAAAAATATTTTGTGGTTTTGGATTTATGGTTTACATTCTTTTTTTGTCCTTGTGGTTTACACTATTGTTGTTTTGAGGTGTTTTCCATTGTGGATTTCGGAGAGACCATCAAAAGTCCCTAGGTCCCCTACTGAGTACTAAGGTACTCACCCCTGCATGGGATTCTCCGGAACATGTTGTGTCTTGTGTATACGTTCGATGTTTCGATAGAGGTGATCATGAAGACAGGACCGACATACATTACGATAGTGGACATGGGGGCCTAGGATAAGGCGGGTCCTAGTAAGACTAGGAGGATAAGGCATAATACTTTATCTTCCAATAGCTTCACTACTCTAGCGATCAGGTGGGATTTTTTCCGTAGATGGCTATAAGTGCTCCATTTTTAAATTTCTGCTTCTTGTAATTTTTGTTGGGCTTATATTCTATCAAAGTTTTACCACTCAATGATTTACTTGATGTTGTACTCTTCTTTCCTATTAATTAGTGTTCACCTTTAATCATTGTGGATTTTTTGTGAGTTCATATCTATATATGTATCCAAGAAAATGCCTCCCACTTGTAGGTTGACCCCTTCAGTGCTAGTCTCTAACCCCTTGCCTTCGGGAGGCGGGCATGGGGCATGTCACGATAAAATACCAAGGAGACAGGTTGTGAAAAAGTGGTATCATAGGTGGTCAATTCTACCTCAATGACCAAGGGTATATTGTTTTTGTTTTTGTGAAACAGTGTTAATTATTTCAAGTTCGTATTTCATGATAGGGACTCCAGTGTTGGTGCGGAGGCAGACATATCTGTACACTAGGATTTTGGACACCTGTTACCTGAATCGAAACATAGAAACATTGGTTGTGGGTAAATGAAGGAATTACTCAACATGTAGGAATGATTGTGATTTCCATTTCCATATTGAGTCATCTCTCTAGATATACTCTTAACTGTGGTTCATCGTGACTCATTTTAGGATGAACCCACAATGATATCCATATAGTAATCCACATAAGGATCACGATGACGATATTCCCTGAGTGGAGGATTTAGTGTAGGGTACTGATAAATGGGAGTAACCTTCGGGGGGTGCACCCGTGATGCCACTACCCATGAACCAACAGTTTCCTCTAGTAGTTTAGGGTGAGGATGCGTGCAGGATGATCACGCAACATGAGTTTTATAGGTAGAGACCTCCCATGTTCAGTGGAAAGAGAGATCCCCATGTAGATAAGGATTGGATTGATTCAGTTATGCATGTCTTATGCCTAGTGAGGACACTGCCCGACTAGATAGCGGTCTTGGATGTAAGACTTCTTCAGGGATCAGTGGGAAGATGGTGGGGACTGATGATCTAGACTCATGAAAAAGAGGCCCTCACTTGGATTGACTTTGAGTGCCTCTTCATAGAGAAGTTATTTTTGGAAACATTTAACTCTGTACGCATAGAGGAGCTTGTGCACTTAGAACCGGTCAGCATGATGGTAATAGAGTACTCAGTGAGATTCATGTATCATTCTCGATACTCCGAGATTATGGTGCGAGACCCTTACATCAGGGCTCGAACCTTCGATCATGGACTGAACTGGTAAATCAAGGCATCAGTGATACCTCTCATCATTCTAACACATACTAGGGTACTAGTATGAGCTCTAGTGGTTGAGAGCTTCCTAGCGGAGGAGCAGGAGGATGTGACCTATGACAGAGGCCAAAAATTAGATTTCTAAAATGGATAATAATGATGAGTGGTGATGGGATCACAGCTTATGAGGCATACCCATGCCTAGACACAGACATGTGGGTCTCTAGAATAGCAACAATTCCAAGGAGAAGATTAACTGCAGGAGAGGTGATGTTACACTTGTAATGGCTAGGGAAATCTCTCTAGACATTACGAAACCCCTTGTACTGTTGAGAGAGATCCGACAGACAAACTTATATATCAAATACAATGCTTGGAACATGGTTTTCCGTAATTTTATAGGTGAGTTAGATGAGTTGGACGAGCAGTAGAGGGTGATCCCTACTAGGCCTATGGAACTAGAGAACGTGGGATAGGATAGCTGCACACAGTCTTGGCTCAGATCCAAGAATCTCGAAGAGATGTTTGTGGTACAACTAGTTTATTTTCTTTTGTTGCCTTTCTAAATAGACACTGGTGATGTAAGTTCCTTTTCTACCTGAGTCCTATTCAATACATTGGGGATCAGGTTAGACTGTGGACTTGACCCTCATGCTTAGAGACTCCTGATGGAGGATATCTGCTGATCACACATAGACACAGATAATATAACCTTGATCATAGAGGTGAGAGTTGTGGTTGGAATCTCTTAGTAATGTCGTTTAGACATTATGACATCATTCTCGGTATAGAATACTACCTTTCATTCCCAAAATGATGATATGAGGAAAGAGATGTTGTATATCTATGTTGTGGAGAAGGGATTTCCTTAGTCAAAAGTGGGAAGCCAAGGTAGCAAAGTTTGGACTCTCGTAAAGAGTCTATCTTGAGTAGTTATGTGGTGGAATAGTTAGACCACAAGATTTTTTTTGTAGTGTGGAATGGTTCCAAACCATACATACTAATTAGTGATACGACAAGTGGTAGGGGTTGTGTTCTTGTTTCATCTTTTGGTGTGGCCATTGAAGGTTATAGGCTGAGGGTCAAATAAGACCCAGTGTTCACTCGTGGGTAGCTCTGTTTCATTCGTAATTACTCCAACATGTTAGCATCAACCTTGAACGCATAACTCTCATGGGGGTGTTAGCACAGTGCATCCATATGCGGATGTAAGATGTGTGGTTATTTCTGTGATTTACATAAGGTTAGCATGGTGGTGAGCTGTTGAACGCCATGATTGTAGATGAATCATAGTACTCAGTTCTTTTCCCTCTTGTTACAGCTAAAAAAACATGTTCATGTTGTGTCATGATGTTGAACTATCAAGATATAGACATGAGAGTGTTTGACCATAGTGTTTCTGTTTAGCGCGTGCATTAATGGAGTGTAGATACCTTTGTTGAGAAAGTTTCATCCCATAAGTTTGGGTTTTATCTCTTTAGGGAAGTAAAGTATAAAGGTGGGGAGGATGTAATGTCCCAAAATTCCACGGATTTTATTCAATTTAAATGGTATTTTTTTTGAGACTAATAAATTCGACGACATGTGACTCCAATGTTGGGAGAGCCCGAAATGGAGTTTTGATGTTTTTTAGGTATGTTCTGTAAATGTGCAGGCACCATTTTCTATCTTTTGAACTGGTGCTCAGATTTAAAATATGAGGGCACCGTTGAATCCACAACACTGGGATTCAATTAAGGTAAGCATAACTTTGACCAAAAATGGTCGGAAGAAAAAGTTAAATTTAGGACCTTACAAAAATAATCATAAAATACCACTAATGTTATTTTATTCATTCCTTGTAACTATTGATCGATGACGGTGGGACAACAGTGAAACTTAAGATATTTAATGATAGATTTTTAATGTATTATACCTATCGTTTCTTTAGGTTTTTAATGACAATGGTTATGTTTTTAATTTAATAATTAATTATGGTTAATTAATGAATCATAATGTTAAACACAACATGAGTGATTAATCTCTATTTAATCAAATATTTGGCATGAGTTTTAGTGACTCATGAGAGGAATCTCTAACGAAGTGCCGATGATGCCTTCCACCATATTTGAACAGAGATTCGATGACAACTGAAGGAATCGAACCAGGAAATGTCAAGCGATGACAGACACCTTCGATCACGGGTTCATCTACCTCATCTGCAACGTCTTCCAATGAGTTCTAGGTAGTGGTTTGTTTGTTCAAACTCATCCACATTCTCTGTTCTTTTTAAAATGATTGATAAAGATCAACTCACAAAGTAGTTGATCTGAAAGTCACTTTTTAATGTGGGAGGGTATATTTGGGGATTCAACATTTGGATTGATTTATTTTGGATTTCATTACACTCCCTGAAACCTTCCTTGTTTTTATCCTCTGACGCGGAGGGTGCAGGAAAACACGAACAAGGCCCGAGCGCTTCCACTTGTTCATTCTGTATGACCAGATCTTTGAAATTGACATAATGATGGATCTGAATCCATCATAGTGAAGAGGGAATCCCTTGGTGGTTGTAGGTGTAAATGGTGCAAAACACGATACACTAGAGTGCGTTTGGGGGATTGGAGAGGCTACTGCTAGTGCGTAGCAGCACGCAAAGGAACCAGTCGTGTGTCCTACTAAGAAGAATTGGTCTGCCGGCCAAAGGAGGAAGCGTGCATCGATGACGCACCTGGGAAATGGAAGTCGTGGATGCGACGGTCCGCAGTGATGGAGTCTCGCGGTACCAGTGGGGCCTCTCATAGAGAAGACAAACTACTATATAGGATGACATGGGGGGAGTATATGGTTGGCCCAGCCATGTGAGTAGTTGCCATACACTTCTATGACCCTTCTAGGGAGAAGGGTTCCAACCCCCAACAGTAGGTCGGGGTGAGCCTGGTGGGCTGCGCCACTAGGCAGACCGAACCAATCAGGTCGGCCGAGCATGCCAAGCCCATAGGCCCAACGGGCCTGGCCCATTGGGCCAGGTCGACCCTGGATGTGTCAGCCTAGAGTGGGTCGGGTCGACCCACACTGAGTCATGTCGAGTCGACCTATAATGTGTTAAGTCAGGTCAGCCCAACTGGGTTGGACCAGACCCAGACCCTTTTCAACCCAGTTACGCATAAATGGCCATATCTCTTAAACCAGACATCAAATTGAAAAACCATCTATGGTGATAGAATCTTTGGGACACGATTTTCATTTTGATATACTCAAAATTATTACTTGAGAAAGTTTAAGTACGGCTGGGATGGATGGAGAATGAATCTAATTGGGCCCTTGGTACTAAAATGCCTATAACATATAGACTAGGAGTCTGATTGATGCATTCTCTGTTGTGTTGGAACCCTTATGGCACAGAGGTCCTTTGGGTCACTTATTTGTGGAGATTTATGTATGTTAAATTAAAAACTATAAAATGAGGAACAAAATATGGGTGTTTTCTTGTGGTGGGAGTTTAGATGACTACTCCCATGAGGACTCAAGGCATGGGTATTCCTTACTCCTCTACTCCGGTAGATATGGGACTCCCCCTGTCATGGGTGACGATTCATTTTCTTCTAAAACGGCACATCTATATTTGGAGTCAGTACTCTTCTATTGTACTGGGGTGCGATCCCTCCGTAATTTATTCACAAAGAGTAAGTTAATCCCCTACTGGGTACGGTATGAGTCCCCTATGTTAGGTGTATAAACCCCCACCCCTCTCGACCAAGGGTGTGGGTCCTCCTTATGTAGTGCTACGGATGATTCAATACTCCCCTACCCTGCCAAGGTGCGAGTGCACTAGCCGTGAGTCGGTACTCCCCTAATGGACTAGGGTGAGGGTCCCCCACAACATATACTGTGACAGAGTCTATCAATCCTGTACATTATGAGGGAATAGGTCCCCAAGTCACTAATTTGTACTCCCCAACCAATTCCTGGTGTGGGTCCTCTTTACACCTTAGTCTATCAGAGTCTATACTCCCCTACCGTGACAGGGTGCGGGTCCTCTATCCTGGGGTTAGTACTCCCCTGACATACTAGGGAGTGTGTCCCCCATAGTGAAAAATCTACCAGATTTGTACTCACCTACTGGGTTAGGTATGGGTGCTCTCTTATGGAGTAGTACCCCCTGTCTTTGAGTAGTGACTGGGAGAGGGTCCTTCATGGGTGTTGGATCTCCATCGAATGCAAGAAATAGTTATATAGAGAACCTCCCGCTTGATGTATTCAATGCCAAGGTAGAGGATAGTTCTCCCTTGACGGATTGAGGTGTGGACCACTTCTTAAGGGAGTGACTGAGATATTGTGGGTTAGACTAGAGCAGTTCCCCCCCCCCCCAACTGATTGTGGTGTCGAGGAGTGGGAATATTCGCTTGGATTCCCTTGGTCTTGCCTTGAGTGCAAGACTATGACAACGAGACCTCTAGTGTAGGGAACTATAGGTAGTTCTAGATGAATGTTCCCAATGGATCACATCTTTTGGGATATACCATTAGAATTGGTTGAGTTTCTCCTGATGGAGTACATCTCTCTGACATGTACCATGAGGGATGACCAGCTCATGGAGCGTGTACTTCTGATCCTTGAGTTACACTTTGACCCTTATTTGGAAATACTGTTAATGGATTTGATGTTGGAGCCTTATGTTTTTGTGTGTGGATGAGATGATTATATCTGGATGACCTAGGTATATGTATGGGCATGTACCTGAGTTGTGATGACAATGCATAATCATTGTTGTTTACTTCATGGTTTTGGATTTGTGGTTAACTTTGTGGTTGTGGATTTATGGATTACTTCATTGTTGTTTTGTGGTGTTTTCCTTTGTGGATTTCTGAGAGAACATCGAGGGTCTTGGGGTCCCCTACTAAGAAATGTTATACTCACCCCTGCACAAGCTTCCCTGGCACGTGTGGTGTCTGGTACAAACATTCGACATTTCGATAGAGGCACTCAAGGAGATGGGACTGATGGAAGTTACGACGGTAGAATTGATGGCCTAGGAACAGGCGGGGCCTAATATTGTTGAGTCAATAAGATTTCTATATGAATTTTCCATAACTCTATGTTTTGAAAATCAAAAACGCTCTATCTTAAGAAAAATTATAATTTTCTATGGTTTATCTTAATAACGAAAATTTCCCTTCCTCATGGAAATTTTATCCTTACCTATGTTTTCATTAATTATTTTATAGTTTCTCTAAATCTAATTATTTTTATTCCTAATGGTTAAAATTCAGTCTCATATATAAAAACCTAGGAATCCTATAAATACTTCGTTATAGAGTAATCTATTTTAAAATCTGAATTCTCTGAAATTCAGATTCCGAATTCTATGAACTTCAAAAATTGAATTCCTCAGAAATCAGACACCAAATTCTTAAGAATTATGATTCAGAAATCATTATAATTCATATTCTTAAGTCTATAGAATTCTGGTTTGGATTATTTAGAAAACAGAATCCAAATATCAATGATTTATAGTCTCCAAGTTTTTATTTTCATAGACTCTAAACATTTATTTTTCCATGGACTCTGAAAAATAGATTTTTTTTAAGAAACCTTTTTTTATTTAAACTTGTTATAGTTATGAAACAATATAGTACATTCTATTTCTAACTAACCATAGTTTGGGTGATATGTGTGATGGTCCCTCCTAAAATCACCGAAAAATATGACCGTTGGAGGAGGGAGCCGACCATTGTATGAGTGCCTATAAATATGATCTCAGTTAAATGAGATCATTACATACTCAATAACTCTAGAGATATCATTCCATTGAAGTGATTTCTAGAGAGAGAGAGAGACTCTTATGCCTTATGCGTACTAAACATCTTGTTCAACATTCTTCACGCGACTCTGATTTTTGCTGAGTACAATCAAGGGCTTCTTGGAATAGAAAGAGAGAGGTAAAAACTACCTTAATGTTTGAGGACGTCCTTGGATAGGAAGATAGAGGTTTTTACTACCTTAATGTTCAAGGGCTTGTGGGGATAGCAAGAAAAATTATGATATTCCTATCAAGGGCTTTTCCTGGTATGGGTAAGACAAACATTCTTAAATGTATAAATCAAGGGACCTTTATCCAAGGTTGTAGGATACCCTACTATAGGGGTTAAATGATTTTATACTTGTTACTTTTTTTGTTTCATGTTTATTTCGGTTGTATTTTGATAAATAAATAAATTATAACCTTATTATAAATTCTTGTTTTTTTATACTCTGATAAGTATTATTTGATACGCTTTAAGGTAGAATCTCTTCCTTGTAAACTATTTTTAAGATTCATTTCAGGAACCATATTTCTGGAACCTTGAAAGTTTTTAGAACTAGATGAGGTCTTGTGAATTTACCTTATTTAACTTTGTTAAAAATAGTTTTACTTAACGTTAAAAATCAATTTTTTTTAAACTTACAATTCACCCCATCTTGTAATTGATAATCTCTATTCATATTTTGATCCTATAATTGGTATCAGAGATGGTATCTGAAATACTTATATTCACATATTATTTTTCTTGCTCAAATTTTCATTCTTCTAAATATTTTAATTTCTTAGGATTTTTATTCTTGTTTAAAACTTTTACAATTAACAAGTTTTTGTGGTAAGATATTTTCATGTATATGTATGAATTGTTGAGATGGTATGTGAGTATGATATAATCTATAATACCAAATATAAGATCGAAATAAAAGATATAATGAGTAAAGTATCTAATGATGCTCAATATAAAAGAGGGGGGTGAATTGTATTCTTTAAAAAATTCCATTGGAACATTTAAAGATGGTTAGGTTTAACAATTTTAAACAAGGTAATTCACAAAACCTCTAGTTCTATACACTTTCTAGATTACAGAAATATGATTCCGAGAATGTTATTTAGGAAAATATGGTTCCAGAAATGAATATTAATTATTGTTTACAACAATGAAGATTATACCTTATATCATATAGAATCTTACTAAATATGAGTACAAGTATAAGAAAGTATAAGATTGTTATACTTTCCTCAACAATATAAATGTAGCATAAAATGTGTAACAAAACAAGTAACAAGTAGTAAATATTTTAACCCTAAGAGAAGGGTATCCTACAACCTTAGATAAAGGTCCCTAAATTTATATTCTCAAGAAAGTATTTCTTACCCACACTAGGGTATGCCCCCGATACGAAGATTGGAGTCTGTCCTGCTATCCCTGCAAGCCCTCAACATCAAGGTATTCAACACCTCTGGCTTCCTCAGCAAGAAATCCCTCAACTTCAAGGTAGTTGGCACCTATTTCTTCCTATGTGTGGAAGACCTCGATTGTACACAACATCAATCAGAGTTTCACTAAGCAAAAATGAACCAAAAGTTCAGTACGAACAAAGTAATGAGAGTAAATATCTAGAAATAACTTCAACATCATGTAATCTCTAGATTCATAGAACAATGTTGAGATCTCTCAAATGAGCTCCTATTTATAGGAACTGCTTCAACGGTCGACTCCCTCTTCCAACGGTCATATTTTTCCTTGAATTTCTGAGGGACCTGTACATGTGTAACTCAACCAATGGATAGTTAATAATGGAAAGCACAACATCATTTTATAGAAAAACAAGTGTGGGAAAAAATATGGTTACATAACAAAAATCAAATATTAGGAATGTAATCAAATAAAAGTTTGGAGTCAAACCAAAAATGAATTTAGAGTATATAATACAAGGATATTCAGATTTTGTTTTCTAGGAATTCGGAACATGAACTCTATAGAATTCCGGAGTCTAAATTTCAAGGAAATTTAGAATCTGGATTCACAAAAATTCAAAACCTGAACATACAATATTTGGAGTCAGAGTTCATGAGAATTCAGATTCAGAACTCATAATAGTTCAGAGTCCGTATTTAGAGCACTCTGATTTAGAACTCGAAAAAATTTGTAACAAGAATTCGTATTCAGAATTCAGAGTCAAAACTCATAAGAGTTCATAACCAGAATTCATAATCAGAATTCGGAGTTAGAACTCAGAAGATTTCGTAACCAAAATTCATATTCAGAATTCAGAGTCAGAACTCAGAAGCATTTGTAACCAGAATTCTAAATCATAATTTGGATTCATTACTATGATGAGTTTGTAACTATAATTCATAATCAGAATTGTGATTCAGAACTCATAAGAATTCGAAACTGGAATTCGAAATCAGAATTCCAAGAATTCGGATCCTAGAACATAATGCTTCATATCGTGGTAATTATAGGATTCTGAGGTTTTGGTTTCAAACTGAATTTTAAACTTAGAAAAATTATGATATGAACAATAAAATCATGGTAAGGATAAATTTCCTTGGGTAAGATAATTTTTCCTTCTAGAAGTAAATCATGGGGTTAAAAGAGGATTCCCTTGAGATAAGGTGTTTGTGATTTTCACAACAGGAAGGAATTATAAAGTCATAAGGAAACCTTATTTACTAAACAATCTCCCTGTTGACGCTCCTTTCGTCACAGAATCTAAAGATCGGAAAAGGGAATATCCAAGCTCAAAGTGATTCATCCTTTGAAGAAAAAAAATAAAAAATCAACAAAGGAAGGAAGAAAGGATCAACAGAAACCTCACCACCAAAGTTATCTAACTGTCGCGCAAGTGTACTTGTGCGGCGACCTTGGTCGCGCAAGTGACTTGCGCGACCTAAAGTGATAACCGCCCAGTAACCGCCCGGGGTCTTATCCTGCCTATAAATAGACCCTGTGGCCCCCCCATTTGGGAGGATCTTTTTTCAGAAAATCGGATTGAAGCTCTCGACGCCCAAGTCTCTTCTCAAAGCTTCCGGAACACTTCTAAGGTAATTTCTTACCTAGAATGGAATATCTAAAGAGAAGAAGGAAGGCCTAAGTGTTGAAACTTATCAACACTTGCGCGCCGACTTATTTCCTTCAACATAACTTGCGCGTCCCTTTTTTGGAAGAACCTCAAGAGGATTCTAAAGGGTTTAAAAAAGAGTCGCTCAAATTTTTCAATGCTGGTTGAAAATCGCGCAAGTACACCATGTGTCGCGCATGTATACCTGCACGACCAAAACATGCGCGCCCACGGAAGACTTGCGCGCCTTTCAAGACTTGCGCGCCCCTACCTTTTTGGGTGCCCATCTTGCCGATTTTACCCCTCTTAAGCCATTACACCTTTCCTTTTCAAGATTCAGTCTTCAAGACACTCTTCAAAGCCATTTATGGCATGATTTCTTGATTTTACTTCCTTATCTGAAAGGAATTCTATGGAATATCTCTCAAAACCTAGTGATTTAAATATCTTTATGTCACTAAATATAGAGAGTTCATTCATTCAACCTCATCCTTTAAGATGAGAGAATCCTAAACTTGGGAATCCTCCTCAGGAGTAAGCCCCAATCATAATCCTTTAACTTGGGCATCCTCCTCAGGAGTAAGCCCCAATTTCAAATCTGGGCATCCTTCTTTAGGAGTAAGCCCCAAATTCTTAAAGTTCCCAAACTTGGGAATCCTCCTCATGAGTAAGACCCAAACCTTAATTCCTTTAACTTGGGCATCCTCCTCAGGAGTAAGCCCCAACCTAAAATATGGGCATCCTCTTCAGGAGTAAGACCCAAACATTAATCCCTAACCTGGGTCTCCTTTTCAGGAATAAGAATCAGTCATAATCATGGGAATCCTTCTTAGGAGTAAGCCCCAAGTCCCCTAACCTGGGTCTCCCTTTTAGGAATAAGACTCAGTCATAACCTAGGCCTCCTTTTTAGGAGTAAGTCCCAGTCATAATCTTGGGTTTCCTTTTCAGGAGTAAACCCCAAAGCCCCCCTAAATTTCTCTTAACCAGTCCTAATTTACCCTTTATTTGGGTTTCCTTTTCAGGAGTAAAACCCAATCATAAGTCCCCTCCTAACTTGGGCATCCTCCTTAGGAGTAAGCCCCAAGATTAGAGTATTCAAATCTCCATAAAGCACATATACCTTTATGGACCCTGTTCCTGGATTTTCTCCCTAAAAGTGAATCCTAAACCTTCATCTATCTGGGAATTCATACATACCTAAGCCCCAAACAATTTCTTATGACTGCATCTTTCATGGCACAATTGTCTAATTTTTACCAATACCTCTTGTTTCTCACACCGAGCATGACTCACGTGATCTTAGAGTGTAAAAGTAATTATGACATTCTTCTTTGAGCCATCAATCATAAACATCATGCTCCATCACTCGAACTACGTGGGTTCTGATTCCTTTTCCAAAACAAAGGATATGTAGGTAGCCCACTTATGGGTTCGATCCCAACTTTGAAATAATCTTTGTCCTTCTGAATGACAATAAACTTCAAGTGCCCCACTGAGTGGCTTTAAAACCAGCCTAGTCATCATAATGACCAAGAGACTATTATATAAATGTTTTGAAGGATACCATTGACCAAGAATCTCTAAACAGATATAGATGATTCTCTATTGATGAAGAACCTCGAATACATATAAAGGATTCTCTAAATTTCTTGCATATTTAATCATTGATTGTTAAAACTAAAGGAAAGAACATTTTATACTTGGTAATGTAATAAGGATTCACGAACATAACTTAAATCTATAAAGAGAGTCCCGGAGTAGACAATAATTCCCCTCAAAAAGGTGTGATAAGTCCGACCTCCCATCCTCTCGACCAATGAAAATTCCTAATCCTCATCAGTCCACAAGCTAATGAGCACCTACCTTTGGAAAGTGGGTCCAAACAGATGTGGAATCATTGGATGTTTTCGATTCTACGAACAAACCCGCTAGAAACCGATCGGAACGTTTGAATCTCCTATCAAGGAGGTCATCCCCGAAATCCGTCGAGGAAACAAAAATGGTGAACCTGACGTGAATCCTTAACCAAGTTAAAGTGATGTTCTTCTTATTTGTTAGGCCCCTTGGGCCAACAAAGCAATCATTGACATGTGATCATCCAAAAGATGCAGTGGCCAGATTCATCTTGATTATGTCTGTTATATGGAACATGCACTCTTTTCTCAAGATCATCTGCAAAATGGATTTCCTTAAATTCACCCCTGTGAATACTGCTGCTGTGAATACCTCTACTGTGAGGTCTGCTGCTGTGAAAACCAATGCTGCTACTCCTGCTGGAACGTCATCCGCTCTTAGGATGACATCACCAACTCAGCTTCTTCAACGCTCGGTTTCTAATGCACTGGTTAAGGAGTACCGTCGCAACGATACTATCCCAACTCTGGAGGCCGCTCGTCAAGCCCTCCAAGTTAACAACTATACCTGGTCGTCCAGAAAACGGCGGCCAGCGATCAAGAAGCAGGCGGTGCTGACTACCGTCTCCAACTGTTTTGGGTCGTTATCCCCGGAACACAATTTCCATTCACTCCCTTACTCTGAGGAAGTGAATGAGCAGGTCCCGCAGGACCTTAATTCAAAATGACAGGAGTCCTTCTCAAGGTCTCCCATCAACTATCGCCACCAGACTCGTGCGGTAGTGCGCCCTAAACATGATGAGGGTACCGACTCCAGGCATTTAGCTCAGGTTCCTCGAACCCGAGAAGGCAAGATGAACCGCCAGAGACGGAATCCGGTGAACAATGGGCAGGTTGTCATCCCTGCCATCTCTGGAGAAGTCCACCAACCTAACATGGTGGCAAACAACGAGCAGGCACACACACCTGCCCGTTTTAATTCCGCTATCTAGCAGACTCGTCTGGCAGCATCAAGCCAATCCCACCAGGCAATTCCGGCAGAGTACTGTAGGCAGGAACATACACCTGCTTATACATCACAAGTTAGTCAGCAGGCTCGTCTGACTACATATGATGGGTCTCGTCAACCGCGTTTGGCGAAGTGTAATCAGCAGACACATTCACCTGCTAATACTAATCAAGCCTACCAACAGTCTCGCTTGGTAGCGCACGGAGAAGTCAGTCGGAAAGTCCCGACGACAAAAAGGAGGCAGACTCAACTCTCGGCCTCCACAATTGAGTACTGTCAGGATTCACTGACAGGGAAAGGAGGACAGGAGCAGGCACATACACCTACTCCAAGCCCGGAATGGACGT
Organism: Viscum album; assembly: GCA_963277665.1. Lineage (NCBI taxonomy): Eukaryota > Viridiplantae > Streptophyta > Magnoliopsida > Santalales > Viscaceae > Viscum > Viscum album. Next base: position 975,655,546 of record OY728143.1, read on the forward strand.
ATATCCCCGTTCCGGCGGCTGAAGTCACCAAACATATTTTTTCAATGGTGAAAGAGCAGAAGCAAATTCCTGCTCATATTCTGGATGCTTGCCAGGATATCATAACAGCTTCAGCATCATCACAGGGACAAATACATAAATCTGTCCCTAGCAGTGGAGTGACACATCAACGATTCACTCTAGAACAGACACAGACATCTGTTCCAGTCCAAGAGGGTTATGGGGCATACTCCCTCATATCAAACGGACAACCAAGTCAGGCACATACACCTGATTTGAGTGGAGATCGTCAGCCTAACCTGACCATCATTCCTGATCAGGCACATACACCTGCTCAGAGTAACCACTTTCGTCAACAAGTGGTTTCTAAAGTGAGTAAGAAGGCATCTAAGAAAAATATCCGCCCAGCACAGTAAGGAGATCAAAGGCCAATCTGCAACAAGGCCTTGCTCGATGCTGGAGTTCTTGAAGCCCTCAGACATTTATCTATCAGAATTCAATATTCTACTCCCTCAGTTCTCAATAACAAGAAAATTAATTATGAAGGTCTTCAACAGAAACTTCCTCATGAAGGCTTGCTTCATGAAAGTTCGGTCAATCTTGAAGTTTCTTCTTCAGATGAGAGCCACAGGAACCCTTTGTGTTGTCAGAAGACCAAGGAGCAAGAGATTTCATCTTTTGCTATAACCCATCATGACGGTCCTCCTCATGGTGATGAACTTTGCTGCGAAAGTCCTCTCCGCAGTAGTGATTCACGTTGTCTCGAAAATTCTTCAGAAGGAAATGTAGTGACGAGAAAGCACTCCCATCTCGAGGCACTTGCAAACGTAAAACCAGTCATGTCTGATGCTTTACTATCGGTAGGTGAAACCTTTCTCCATCAGAAGATAGCCTGGGGTTCAGGTTATTCTCTGAACCATCCCTGGGTCATTCATCTTCCAGCATGAATAGTGATATATCTACCAATCTTGTTGAATCCAATGAAGCAACAAGGAAACACCAACTCTGGTCCAAACAGGTAGAAGAATCTTCATTTAATGATAAAGAGGAAATGCTGAACATGAGGAAAAAATTGGCAAAAGGTGAAGTACCAATCATGTTTTGGCCTTTGGCTGACTCCCAGTACGACATTCCAAAGATGTTGACGGATGATGGAATCCATGATATTCGTCTCAACATATGGAAGACTCTTTTTCAATTGAAGAAGAAAGTATTATCTTACGGTGATTATTAAAATCATATTAAGATAATAGAACGGTTACAACGCCAGATTGATTTGGCATCTCTATCAGTCTCTCGGTATCCGAAGGCTGAAAAGCAACAAAGAACCCTTCAACGTTCATGCCTTGGCGCACTAAGAAAATTGCGTCAGTTAATTGCCAATGCTCTATCTGATGTTCATATCAGAGGATGGGGTGTTCACGGAGCACTACATTTCACAGTGCTTTCCAGTCAGCAAAGCCCGCCGAAAATGATCTCATGCAATGTTATTGCCCATGGCCGGCCACAGTCAATGGACTTTGTTCATAATCAAAAGCTTTCTCAAGAACAGGCTTCAACTAGTTCCTCTCAAAATCAAGTATATAGAGAACAAGTTGTTGAATTGCTCCTACATCAAGCAGGAGAGAATATTTCACAAACCTCTCGTCTGGAGAAAACACGTCATCAAATGATAGATGTTTCAGAAATCATCCAACGATCTGTTGAACCAGGTGATAAAAGTGGATACAGGTTAATGCATCCAGCTAATTTCCGAACTAAGATTCGCAATATTAAGAGAGATTTTAAAAAGATCTCAGACATAGCATGTCAAGAGACACCCCAGCTTGCCAGACTGGGGACTTCTCTAACCCAACCCTCAGAGTCAACAAATGGGATTCTAGGAGTTGAGCGGAAGCAGCAGGAACATCCTCAGTCCACCGGACTTGGGACTTTTTTAAATCCTCAATCCCTCCCTCAGAGAAAGTCAGCATTATCTCGATTAGGGAATAAGCCTCAAGAGGAACAAAGAGCCAAGCTATCAGGATATTCTCTCCAAGTGACGGTTCTCCAAGAAGTTCCTGAGGGATCAAGTCAACGGAATGCCATGTCTCATCATGGACATGGAAGAAGACAATATCAAAGAAATGCTGATAGAAAGGATTCCATGCAATATGCATCCATTAATGTCATCAATGTCGTTTCTGCTGATTCACCAGATGAGGCTCAATCAGAGGGATCAAACGAACAGGTTCCTGCTCAAGAAGTTGCGCACACAGACATAAATGAAGAAGGTGTGTGAACACGTAATCAAAGGCTTACCCAAAATCTGGGTATTCCTTCAAGTAACCCACTTCCCCCTCTCCGAAAAGGATCCAATAAGGGGAAAGGAAAGAATCAGGTTACTTCTCACCCTTCCTCTGAAGGAGGTCAATCGCTCTCATTAGAGCAAAGGTTTGCACAACAGGAGGAAGAAATGAAATAATTAAGAAGGTTGAATGCAGAACTACTACAGAGTAGTATTCTTTTTAAGAATGCTGAAGTCCGACAGCCGAAGGAATTTGTTGTAACTACTGAGATGGATCAAGAATATCCTCCTTTATCAGTACACCCACAGAGGTCTAATCCTACGGGTCAAATGCAACAACAGTTGACAGCACTACCATCAGTTGCAGCACCAACCACCACGTCTTTCCAAGATCCATTCATTGCACCTACCCAAAACCAAGTTCAACCAGACATTTATCAAAAGATAATAACTACTATTGAGTCATTAACAGCTCGGTTAGAAACTATGGAAGGGAAACAGGTGCAATTTCAACCTGAAAAGATAGTTTACCCTGAATGGGTAGATTCAATTTCTCCTCCATCCAGTTTTGGAAACCCTGTTTTCCCTACTTTCAATGGATCAGGCGACCCTGAACAACATTTGACGCATTACGTGTCTTGTTGTGATCCAATGATGGGAACTCCAGAGCAGCAAGAAGCAGTGAAACTCAGATGCTTCGTGCGAACCTTACAAGGACCAGATTTTTTCTGGTATACAGGCTTGCAATCCCGGTCAGTCATCGGATGGGAGGATCTTCGTCAAAAATTCCTTCTTCAGTTTAGCTCAACATTGCCAAAAACGACAGTTTTCAATCATACAAACTGCAAGCAAAGGGAGAAAGAAAGAGTCTCTGATTTCATTGATCGTTGGAAGGGATTAACGTATTACCTGAGTTTAGCACTCCCTCAGGAGGAATTGTTGCCAATCTGTTTGGCAAATCTGCGTGACGAATTACGCACGCCATTTATCCCTGTGAAATACACAGGAGGGTTTCGAGACCTTACTTCAATCGCTCAGTAGATTGAAGATTCCCTTATACAGGCTATGGTTAAATCTCATATAATTCCATCAGCTCCAGGAAGAAGAATGGGTAAAGCAGAAACTGCTATAGTTATGCTTAAACAAGCACCTGTACCTATATCTACTTCAAAACCTTCATCTTCTCGAAGGACTCCACCTCCTAAACGCCAACAACAAAGGCCGTTTCGTCCAAATGATCAAAAAGATCAACGACGAAAACAATTTGAGGATATGAAGAGTAAACATACTCTTTTCGAAGTGAGCAAGTTCCTGGTTACTTCATTTCAGCTCTGGAAAATAATTTGGTTCAATTACCAGTGCCGAAGAGGCCAAACAAGGAAGGAGATGAAGACCGTCCCAATTATTGCCCCTTTCATCAAATGTTGGGGCATCCCATATAGGAGTGTTTTGTCTTTAAAGACCTCCTGCAAAAGATGGTCGACTTGGGACAAGTCAAATTGAAGGGTTCTTCAGCTCATGTAGCGTGTATTACCACTACAGATCCAGAGGAAGGAGGCGAGTGGCAGGAAGTCAAAAGCAAAACTGTGAAAAAATATGATGATTGGATGGTCAGAAATACAATCAATCGGACCCATTACATTTTGCGAACACAATTGAAGAAGCCAATTGTGTCTCCTACAAAAGCTGCAGTAATGCCTCCATCAAAAGACAAATCCTCAAAAGGGCAGCGCAATTCAAAGAAGAAAGAGGAATCAGGAGAAGATGAGTATGTATCAAAGCCTAAATTGACTTTGACTCTGGCAGATTTCATGACATCTACTTCAAATCCACGGGCACCGCCCCATCAAACGGCACAGCCTAAACAGGATAACCAGGCAGAGTCTTTATCAGACGAAGAGTTAATCTTTGGTTCTGTTAATATGATTCAATTAACTGATTCATAATCCAGTGTTGATGAGCCTGAATTCCCTGTATCAAATAAGGGAATCCGAATAGGTTCTAGAGATTTAGGATATAGGGGAAGACATGGATCTTTCCAAAGCCACTTCTCTAATTTTACCCCTTCTAGCACTGTATATGCAGCAGAAACTCGTGGTAGATCCCTTCAACGAGCTCAAAAAGAACAAGCAAGTTCTTTTTCCAATGGCCAACTCAGTTTTGGCACAGTTATTTTGGAAGACCGAGTAAAGGTTCCATCTTCTTTATCTCAGCAAGTAAATGGATCTAATCAGTCTAATCTTCCAAAACCAAGGATGTTTCCAACTTCAATACAAGATGCATCAGCTTCCAAAGCATCTACTTCCAAGGTACCTACTAAACCGCATATGCCTATTGGGAAACGCAGACCTCGAGATCAAAAGTATGATATATTGAAACACTTGGCCCATGTACCATCCAAGTTATCAATTTTGGATGCTTTGAATCTGTTAAATGATCTTCGGGATGCACTCATCGAAGCTTTGTCAAGTCCTCAGGAGTTTGAAGCTGAAATTGCTGCAGCTGAAATCTATCACATAGAGAATAATCCTGCAGAAGGCCATACAGTGATATCTTTTACTGATAAAGATGAAGATGATTTTGTGCATGGGTACATAAAACCTTTGTACTTATCTGGAAAAGTCAATGGTATAGATGTTCGAAGAGCTTTCATTGACAATGGTTCAGGAGTCAACCTCATGCCCATTCGTACACTTCGTCGATTGTGCCTCACGGAATCTGATTTATCTCCTTCTACCATGATGTTGCAAGGATATGATAAAAAAGAACATAAACCACTGGGAGAAGTTACACTCAGAACTCAGTTTGGAGGTCTTGTTTCCAATTCGGATTTCATGATTGTTGAGCAGGACTCAGCTTTCAATATCTTCCTTGGAAGACCCTGGCTACATCAGCATGCATCTATTCCGTCATCATACCATCAATGTCTCAAATACTGTTTCGATGGTCAAGTTGGAACATTGTATGGTGATAAGGCCCCGTTCAAGACATGTGAGTCTCAATACATTAAGGCGGAATTTTATCACAAGAAGGGAAGATAAAAATCTACAATGAAGGAAACTACCAAAGTTAATGCTCCATATGGTTTGGAGAAAATTCCAATAAATCCATTTTCACATGTGAGTACAGATTATGTATTACCTATCAGTCAAATTGAAAAATAGGCCCAAATCAAAATACTCTTATGGAAAGATCCATAATGTCAATTACGGCAATCGATCCAGACAACATAGGAGAAATTGGTAACTTACCAAGCAGTGATGAAAGCATAAGTGGTGACGTTTTCATTTCGTCTGCTGAAATCCAACAAGTATATACTTCGCTAATCAGGCCAGAAGAAGTTATAGCAACACCAGAGGTGAATAATGATGTCAATTCTCAATCCATCATCCCCTCTTTATTTCCCAAAGAAGACCCTTTATCATCAATAGGGTCGGAAATGGAAGCTTCTTCTTCAAAATGTGAAAATTTTGACATCTCTTATGATCTTGAGAATTTCGTTTTTTCATCTACTTTTCTAGTAGAAACGGAAGAAATAACACATGATGAAGAGGAAGAGGAAGATCTTAGAGATCCTCCTCCAGCATTTGAAGAGGGTATCTCTACCACTGTGGATAAACTCAGAGAAGTAAATCTGGGTACAGAGAAAGATCCACGCCCCACATTAATTAGTGCGGCCATGACCCTTGAAGAGCAAGAGATGTATATATTCCTTTTCAAAAGAAAAATAAAGATATTTTTGCTTGGAATTATACAGAGATGCCTGGCCTTGATCCTGATGTTTCCACCCATCATTTGGGTTTGCCAAAAGAACATCGAGGATTCAAGCAAGCCGCGAGAAGAACACACCCAACCTATGCTTCCAAAATTGAGGCTGAAGTGGATAAGCTTATCAAAGCTAACTTCATCAGAGAAGTTAAATATCCCAAGTGGTTGGATAATATTGTCCCTGTAATGAAGAAGAACGGACAAATTAGGATTTTCATCGATTTCAGAGATCTTAATCGATATTGTCCTAAAGATGATTTCCCAGTTCCGATTACAGAACTCTTAATTGATGCGACGGCTGGCAATGAAGTACTTTCTTTCATGGATGGATATTCTGGATATAATCAGATTCGAATGGCCCCATAAGATAAGGAATATACAGCCTTCAGAGCTCCTCAAGGTGTGTTTTGTTACCGGGTCATGCCCTTTGGTTTAAAGAATGCAGGTGCAACATATCAACGCGCCATGCATTGTATCTTCAAATCTCATTTAGGGAAGTTTTTTGAATGCTATGTATATGATTTGGTGGTTAAATCCAAACAATGTTCTAATCACTTGTCTGATTTTGAAGTCATATTCCACAAGCTTCGACAACATAATTTGAAAATGAACCCCTTAAAATGTGCTTTTGGGGTAACCTCAGGAAAATTCCTCGTCTTTGTTGTACACCGTCGTGGTATTGAAGTCGATCCTGAGAAGACCAAATCAATCCTTGGTATGTCACCTCCTCAGAATTTGAAATATTTAAGAGGACTTCAAGGGAACTTAGCCTATATTCGGCGTTTCATCGCCAATTTGGTAGGAAAATGATTACCCTTTACCAAATTATTGAAGAAAGGAGTCACTTACCAGTGGATTGAAGAATGTCAATAAGCATTTGATGTCCTCAACAAATACCTCTTGAGTCCACCAGTACTCATGCAACCTGTTGAGGGTAGACCTCTTATCCTCTATGTGACAGCTTTAGATCGATCATTGGGTGCCTTTCTCGCTCAAAAGAATGATGCTGGGAATGAAAATAGTCTCTACCATCTCAGTAGAACTATGATTGAAGCAGAAACCCGGTATTCAAGTATTGAAAAGTGTTGCCTAGCATTAATCTTTGCAGTTCAAAAACTGAGACACTACCTGCAAAATCATGAGGTCCAATTGGTATCTCGTAATAATCCGCTCAAATTCATCCTTAGTCGTCCAATGCTTACAGGACGTCTGGCAAGGTGGGCGGTTATTCTACAGCAGTTCGACATTCAGTATGTGTCTCAAAAAGCAATTAAGGGCAAAGCTCTGGCTGATTTCCTGGCTGAACATACTTCATTGGAAGACACGTATTCAGATATCGAACTCCCTGATGAGGAATTTTCGCTATTCAAGAGAGTCGTCAAACATGGGAAATGTATTTTGATGGTGCTTCTAGATGTCCAACAGGGAAGAAAATGGAAAATCCTAAATTCAACAAAGTTGGTTTAGGAATTGTGATCATTTCTCCAGATAAGGCAGTGTTACCTTATTCCTTTTTGTTGTGGGAAGGTGGTAACAATAATGAAGCTGAATACCAAGCTCTCATTACAGGCTTGGAGTTAGCGCTTCATGTACAAGTGAATCACTTAAAGGTGAAAGGTGATTCAGACCTGGTAATCAAACAAGTCAATGGGGATTATTCCAAAAGAAAAGAAGAATTAATCCCTTTGTATTATTACGTCAGAGAGTTAATGTCGGAATTCCCTTTAGAACCGACATTTTTTTATGTCCCAAGATCACAAAATACTCAAGATGATGCACTGGATAATATAGCCACAACATTAGCAGATCCAAATCGAGACGAGACAACCATCTGTATTGCTCACCGTCGTGAAATTTCACCTTATGTTCAAGTCAGAACAGAGGAAATTAATGAAATTAGACCCATTCCTGAACCGTATGGTCATACTATAGGATGGATGTCACCTATCAGGGAATACCTTCAAAATGGAACACTTCCACCGGATAGAGCCGAGAAAGAACAAATTCGGCGACGTGTGGTCAATTTTACTCTTTATGATAGCCCAAACCACCTCGAGAAAATTCACTACAAACGTGGTTTTGATGGATTTCTCTTCAGTTGTATTGATGGTGAAGAGACAATGGCTGTCATAAAAGAAGTGCATGCAGGAGTCTGTGGTGCCCACCAGTCTGGACATAGACTATCTGATCAAATTCGAAGGCTTGGATACTTTTGGCCTTCAATGATACAAGATTGTGTTAATTTCACAATGAAGTGTCATTCATGCCAAGTATATGCCAACTTCATTCATAAACCTCCAGAGTTACTTCATACAGCTAAATACTCATGGCCATTTTCCACATGGGGAATGGATGTGGTGGGACCTTACCCTTCAGCTACGGCCAAGCAGTTTTAGTACATTCTTACTGCTACTGATTTCTTTTCCAAATGGGCAGAGGCAGTACCTCTCAAATAAGTCAATTCTAAATGCATTGTTAGCTTCATCATGTCTAACATAATTACTAGATTTTGTGTCCCTCATACCATATTGACGGACACCAGCACAAACTTCTGTTCTTCTGAGGTAAAGAAATTATATCAAGAATACAACATTAAGTCCAACTATTCATCTCGATATCATGCAGCGGCTAATGGCCAGATAGAGGCCTTCAACAAGACTCTTTCAAATATACTGCAAAAGGTGGTGGATAAAGATAAGAAGTCATGGCCTGATAAACTCTTTCATGCTTTATGGGCTTATCAGACTACCACTCGCAATGCAACGCGGTCAACTCCATATTCATTGGTATATGGAACAGAAGCAGTCTTTCCAATTGAAGTTCAATTTCCCTCACTCAGAATAGCCATTTGTGATCAGTTATCTACAGATGAGCAATCCCAAAAGCGGTTGAAGGAATTGGAACAATTAGATGAGAAAAGATTGTGCACTTTGCACCACTTGGAAATCTATCAGAATCGAATAGCACGAGCTTTTAACAAAAAAGTTCATCTTCGTTCATTCATTCAGGGAGAATTGGTATTGGTTCTCAGAGCACCAATGATACCAGGAAAGAAGCCTCCCAAGCTTGAACCAAAATGGGAAGGACCTTATTCAATTCATAAGGTCTACTCCAATGGAGCATATTCTCTAATCTCAGTGGATGGAGAACACATCACGACTCCAACTAATGCCAGATTTCTGAAGAAGTATTTTGTATAAACACAAAATATTGTTCCCAGATCCAAAAACAATCACATTGGTTCATCATATGTCGTACATGACACTAAACTGTATTATGTCCTATCTACATGACGTTAAACTGTACAGAAGTTCCTATATTTTGTCCGAGATGACATTAAACTATATTGTGTCCTAGAAACATGACATTAAACTGTGTGGCACTTCCAACGTCCAGCATGACGATAAAACTGTAAAAAGTCCCCAGAACTGATATCCTCATATTGGTTCACCTTAGTCCTAGCTACATGACTTTAAACTGTATAGAACCAGTTCATCCTTTCTATATGACGTTAAACTATACAGCAATGGTCCAATATGACTTTAAACTGCAACTTCGTCCCACACGACATTAAACTGTGAAAAAGTTCCCTAAACCGTCCAGCATGACCTTAAACTACACCATCCCTGGTCCATGTATATGACCATAAACTATTTGCAAATCTTTTATGTACAACAAGACGTTAAACTGTGACGTCCTAACTACATGACGCTAAACTGTATAAAAGTCCCTCACGTCTGGAAAGACGTTAAACTATATAATCTCAAAAGTCCAGTATGACATTAAACTGCACCATTCACGGTCCATGCATATGACCTTAAACTATTCGCACTTTCGTCTGACATGACGTTAAAATGGTACACTCTTTTGTCCTTACTGCATGACATTAAACTGCACAGTCCCCCTTTCGTCCAATATGATGTTAAACTATTTTGTCCCCATTGTCCTAACTACATGACGCTAAACTGTACAGAAATTCCTTGATATGTCCTACATGACATTAAACTGTACATCGTTAAGGCTGTTATTACCTCTTGTTTCTCACACCGAGTATGACTAACGTGAGCTTAGAGCGAACAACAACCATAACACTCCCTTTGGGCCACTAATCATGTATAAGTCCCAACAAAATTTTTTATTTAGATCATTGTCCACAAGAACAACTTGATCATTAATTCATTCTTTAATTGAACTACACGGACTTTGATCCTTGCCCTCCAGGCTGGGTATGTAGGAAACCTCCCAGGGTTCAAGCCCAAAAACAATCTCTTCACATTGGTTCACCACCACCTCATATGAGTATGATTCGTGAAACCTCCCCTGGAATCAATATCTTTACATTGATTCACTTTCGTCCTTGTTATATGACGTTAAACTATACAACACTTTTTTCCGGTACGACAATAAACTAAATATTCTTTGATTTCCTCATTTGAGAAGGAACAATTATTGACATTGATTTTTTCAATCATGTTTCATTTCAAAAGACTACATGCATACATGGTAATGCCTAAACATTTTATCTTAGGTTAAACCATCATTGCACTAAAGTCCCCTTTCACCCTTCACATGTACGAACCAAATTTGTACAAAGGGTAGTCCTAGAACTTCGTGGACATGATTTCCATCCTTATGGGATACGTAGGAACATTCGAGTATCCCTCGAATCCAGTCCCAAGTCTTTTGGGCCTAACCCCAAATTTCACTTTCAGTCCCTTGGCTGAAAAGTCCTCATGAAAACACACACTGTGTATTCATTATTATGGTCCGAATTCTATGACCCTAAACTAAGATTTCTCATACTTTCTTCCTATATGACGTTAAACTGCATTTCAAGAACTACGTATGGCTTGATTCTCATTCTTATGAGATACGTAGTGAAGTCCAAATTTCAATTCAGGACCCAGCCACAACATGATTATGGTTTTCATTGACCTATGTATCTCTATATACATTGGACAATACCCATCTTTATGTGTTATAATCCTAACCTTAAATATTTCCAGATCTTCATAACCCTTTTCATGACTTCTAGTCACAAAAATGTCAAACTTCTGAGAATTCTTTTGCTTGACTATGCAGCACGTGCCCATAGGTGGCCTTTCATAAACAGTCCTGTTTCGGTGCGGATGTGCGTCGGGTTACGCTGTTCCGCCAGGACGCGTTCGCGCGTGCACCCGTCAACCCGAGGGGATGGGCGCGCGGCTTGTGGTCCCGCAGTCCCGCTTTCCAAGGGCGGGCGGCATCCGTCCCTTATTCAGGGGCGTCTGCTCCTTGATCGAAACCGGGATGATGGGATGTCGGCTTCTCCTTCCTTGGACGTCTCCTCGGAACTTGTCGCCTAATCCGGGTCTCCCTCATAGACTTAAGAATGTTCGTGAATCTCGTTCCCGGCGCCATATCTTCATGGACACCGGTTAATTACGCTGCTTCCGCCCGGACGTTCCAAGGAGTCTGGGCGGGGCAGCAACCTGCGGTGAGAAGGCCGGGTGGCTCTGGGTGCTGGGGGCGTGTCGTAACACTGCGGCTCTGCACGTCTGTCTTCCGTCCCTAATAGGGCTTCTCGAAGGCACGATGGCCTGAGGCATCCCGTACTAGGTGCGGGGAACTGTGTCACCTGAGGTTTTCCTCAGCTTCCCGTGTTTAACACGGGGTATGCCGCGAGTTTAACGTCCAGCGGGGACGGCATCGGACCGATCAACACGAAAAGTGGATCAGATGACGGAACCCCTTGCGGGGAACCTCCGACGCTGGGGCCAGCACATGGGCGGCTTCCCAAGTAACGTGGAGTGGAGTGAAGTGGCATGACCCCACCGGGATGTGGCGGCCCGGGTAAGGATCAGGATGGATGATGGAGTAAAGAGCTTGGACCCCAGGGGGGCTTCCTACGTACCGCGCGTTAACACGGATCAAAGTCAACGTAGTTCGGGCATACAGTTTAACGTCATGCTGGACGTCGGCAAGCCGACTCACGAAGAGGTCGAGGCCGCCGGGCGGAGGATTGAACCGAACCACCTCGCACGGAGGGGGATGGAACGGCCGGGTGGATCACAGTTTCACGTCATGCTGGACGATAAAAGGGGAAATGGAAAAGGGGGGCTGTGGGGAGGCACCGTGGAGATACACACGGGCGGTCTCCCACAGGGGCGGATTCATAGGTGAATCAACGCAAGCGTGAACCCTGGAGGGGTCCACTGATGGACGAACCGACGTAAATACGACCGGGACGACCAGGTGGTGGGCTTGGACCTCAGGGAGGCTTCCTACGTACCCTGTATAGAAGACAGGGATCAAAGTCCACGTAGTTCAATCTGTCAGGACTTACGCACTTGGGGCAGCCCGGATACTGCAAAACTCAGTTGGAAGGGACTTGGACCGAAAGCAAAAGACACCTCGATCCCAGTCAGACCCTCTACTGGCTTCGGCAGTGGGGAGGTGCAATGGAGATACACATGTGCAGCCTCCCACGAGAAACTAGGGGTTTGTAATACCCTGCCCCCGTAGGGAAAAGCCACTCCCATTAAATCGTCCCAAAAGGGGGACAATCCCGACATCCCTGCAGAGACGAGCGGGTGGGGGCCACGTCCAAACCGGGGGAGACCCTGCGTGCGGAGCACGGGATCAGGTTGCGGACGGTTTAGCGTCTTGCCAGACGAAGTACAGTTTAACGTCATGTGTTGAGGACGAGGCACTTGGCAGTTTAACGTCTTGCAGCACGGACGATGGGGGCTAGGCAGTTTAACGTCGTGCAGCTTGGACGGGTGTGCAGTTTAACGTCATGCTGGGCATAGGTTGCCGGACGAAGCACTTGGCAGTTTAACGTCTTGCAGCGCGGACGATGTACAGTTTAACGTCGTGCAGGACGTATATGCAGTTTAACGTCATGCTGGACGAGTATGCAGTTTAACGTCATGCTGGACATATATGCAGTTTAACGTCATGCTGGACATAGGTGCGTGTCACTTCGCGCAAGCCTGGAGGGCCGCACGGGAAGACAACGCACGGTGCGGGCACCCGGGATGAGAATCATCGGGTGCCACACAGGCGGGTAACCTTAGGAGGTCAACGGGGACGACCCTGGCAGATTGCGCGCAAAAAGGAAGCTTTGCGCGCAATACTGCGGGCCGGCGCGCAATCGGGGCGGCTGGCGCGCAATTGGGCCAGCGCCTTGCGCGCGGATGCTTGAGATTGCTCACACCGGGCTTCGGATAGCGCGCGGGGGCAACGGCTCATTCTTTAACGAATGGCCACTTGAAAGAAGGGGGGGTGCGCGCAATCGGGCCGGATTGCGCGCACCCCGGGGCAATTGCGCGCAAGCGGGTTCTTTTGCGCGCAAAGGCCTTAGGGTGAGTGTTTATTCAAATGAAAGGAGCCAGCGGGGATTGCGCGCGAAGGCGGACCCCGAGGCTTTCTTGCGCGAAAGAAAGGAGGTTACCTGAAGTTCGTCATTGCGCGCGGAAGGGGTTGAATTGCGCGCACGGGAGACGTTTCGACTTCCAGCAACCTTTGAAACGTTGGGGGTCGCCTTGTATTTATAGGCAACCCCGGGCGCGGAATCCAGGATGCGAGCGCGAAATTCCCCCCGCGGGCGCGGAATCGGGCGCGGCGCGTAAGGGAGTCGCGCGGACCCGCGGCGCGCAGAATTGCGCGCCGAGCCGGCGCCTTGCGCGCATCCCGGTGGTTTTCCGCGCGGGACATCACCTTTGCGCGCGGGCCTCTGAAATTCCGCGCACGGCCTCCGGGCCCTCCGAAACATCCTTCCGCCTCCAAATATGACCTCGCTTTCCGCATCCGGAGCTTCGTTTGGGAGCAACGGACTTTTCCGGCGTCTACAAAAGCCCCCCCTCGGAATCTGATCGGCGAGAGGTCGCAACGATCGGGTTCCGAGGGAGACGCCGGAATGCCGAAGTCCTGGGCGGCGCGGGACTTAGGCGCGCAAAAAGGGGCACCGGTCGCGAAATTCGCCGCTGCGGTCGCGCAAAGCGCTTTCCGCGGAGCGCGGGCCCGGCCTCGCCTATAAATAGGGGCGCTGGGTCCCGCGTTCCGTACTCTGGCCTTCCGCGCGATAAGCTCCAAAGCTCTCGTGCGCGAAATTGCCTCTTCCGGTCGCGAAATTCGCCCGATCGGCGCGCAAAACCGTCCGGATTTCGCCTGTTTTTGCGCGAAACCCCGGAACTTTGCGCGACAGTCTTCCCAATTGCGCGCCGTCCACTTGGATTGTGCGCCAACCTTCAAACTTTTCCACCAGCCTCGTCCGATCCCGCACTCTTCATCCCTTAACCCGCACGACTCCCGAAACTTCTGAGATGGCCGCGCACAGAGGAAATGAGGGGGATGCCGCCACTCGCAGAGCTGAGATGGCGACGAACGAGGAGGTTTACGGAGCCAAGGAGATTGTTTCCAACAATCAATCCTTGTTCGACTTACTAACGCCGGCCCAGAAGACATATCCACTGTCGGACAACCTGCCGCTCTGGAACTTCGGCATCCTCGATGAGGTTCCGGTGCCAGGGTTCGAGATTGATGCGCCGCGGACCTGGGTGACCCGGGAGGACGAGCTTCTCCGCTATAACATCACCAACAATGGGCATCCTGCCAGGGAGACCAGACACTTGGATGTCTATGTCCTGAACCCGAGGACGCGAACCATTGATGGGGGTGAGCCTACTGTGGAGAATTCTCCAGCCCTCTACTCGAGCACATACCGTCAGAGTGTCACTGACGACACCAAGGGCTGGCTGAAGGACTGGGACTTGCGATCCGGGGGCAACTTTACCAGTGAATGGGCCTGGGCGTTCTGGGTACGCCACACTTGCGATCACTTCGCAGAGGAGCTGCGGTACATCGGCCTGTTCGAGGCGGTGTGGACGTCGCAGTTCCACTTCTACCAGCAGTCTGAGCTCGGGCCGGAGCTGTTCACTCGCTGGTCCCCGGATACCAACACCTTCCATCTTCACCATGGGGAGGTCGGCATCGGTCTCTGGGACATCCACTGCATCGGAGGTATCCCGCTGGAGGGCTACCAGTACGATGAGTTCCTGCCACCGAAGAACATCTGGAAGGACAGGTCACGGACTCCCATTCTGACCTGGCATCTTCTTGACCTGGCTACGCAGCGGCTCGGGATCCAAGACTTCCAGAAGGACATAGCCTACAAGGATTGGTTCGGCCAGTTCCTGGAGCATGACCCGGCGGTCAAGATGCCAGGCAGGGGGAAGCGGTGCCCGACCGCAGCTCAGAGGAGCCGGAACGGGTCGTACTGGCGGGTCCTGGAGACGGGCAATTACCGCTCATGGGGGTACCGCGTCATCGAGGCCCGGGACCCGAACGTCCGGTACGCGGCGTTCCTGGCCGCCTTTCTGAGCGGGTGGCTCCTGCCAGTGCGGGATGCGAGGATGGGCGTCCGTCCGGCGACGCTGGCGATGGCGGGCGCCATGGCTGCCAATAAGAGGTACAACCTCGGGGTCCCAGTACTGGCGAGGCTGTATGCCATTCTGGGACGCATCTCACGAGGGGGGTCGCCACGAAGGATCTGTGGGCCCTTTCAGTTCTTCCACGGCTGGGTGGCTGCTCACCTTGGTGGGTATACGTTCCCAAATGCCATCAGTCCTCCGGGCAACGGCCTGCGACCCTCCCTGCTGAACATTGCGGGGGTCGCTCCGATGACCCTCAGTGAGGAGGGCGTGAGGGTTCGGATTGGCAATCATGCCAATTTCAACTTCAGCCCGTTCCCCACTCCCGTCGGCCAGATGATCGACAACGGACAGGGCCCGCTGGAGCAGCATGAATACTTCCTGAACATGCGGGGCGGGGTGCTCGTGGCTCGGATCGACGGGAAGGTGATCTGCGAGCCTTACGTGCCGACCCGGTTCGCCAGGCAGTTCGGGTGCCTTCAGCGGATGCCGAAGAGGGTATTCACTGCTGTCCGGGAGGAGACGAACCCCGGCGTCCTTCGCCAGATGTGGCTGATGTTCGTCGCCTTCGGCTCTGGCGACGTCATCACCCTCCCTCCTACCGGAGTTAACGCAGGCTTGACAACCGAGTACGCCGAACACTGGGTCATCGCGTACCCTGAGGGGCTCTTGCGGAAGCTAGTTCGGCGGCTCGAGGCTACCCGTGCGGAGACCGGGCGTCAAGGAAGGAGGCGAGGCGCCGCCACACGGGGGAGAACGGAGGCGCGCCAAGCAGCGGGGCCGGCGCGAGCAGGGACTTCGGCGGCGGGCGCATCGCAGGCTGCCGCCACGACCTCGGCGCCCAGAGAGGGGGCGCATGCGTCGGTCGGGGAGCGGCCCGGGAAGCAGGTGAGGCGTCTGCTCGAACCCTCCCACGATGCAGTCTTCCCGGCGCTGTGGTCGGCCTGGATGACCCTGCGGCAGTCACTGGGGACCGACGTCATCTGGCGAAAGATACTCAGAGAAGGAATCTATCTGCCAGAGGTCGGACGCCTCCAGATCACCGACAGGGTGGACTTCAACCGGCAATATGCATATCTGACGGCCATGGACGAGTACGCGCGCCAACGTGGTCAGCGTGCGGAGCCATCCCTTCTGGTGAAGGTGATGCTCGGTCTCGAGCCCGCTCCAGACCAGATGCCGCCGGAAGAAGATGACAGTAACGACTCCGAGGAGGAGGAGGAGACGGGGGAGGATGAAGGCTCCGAGGGAAGGTCCCATCGGGGGAGCCCACGGGAGAGCGGCGAGGTGGCCGGCTCTGACAACGTTGATGTCACTGAGCTCCTCGAGGTCCGCTTCTATCCCTACTCAACTCGCTTCATCCATTCTCTTATGCAGCTTCTAACCCGTTTCTCCATCCTTCTCAGGAGCACACGGATGTCGGTCAGGCATCCTCAACAGGAGTAGGAGAGGCGCCAGCAGGACAAGGCGGGGGCCAGGCACCCATTATCGAACTGTCAAGCGCTAAGGGGTCCCCTGCTGCAACTGTTCCTGCGGCGACCGGGGTAGCGGAAGATGACGCTCCGAACTCCCGTAAGTCTCCCTACTTTACTGCTGGTGCTCGCCATTGACGATCCGTGACTAACCATGGCATGCCCCGCGCAGTGATCCCAACATTGGAGGCTCGTCGGGTTGCCGAACCCGGGCCATCTACGAGTGGACCAGTGGTGGACATGCCGCCTGCTCCGGAACAGACCTTCCAAACCGAGCCGGCCCCACCAACTGCTGATCAAGGGGCTGCGGACGTCGGCGGTGCTGCCATCGGAGAAAGGTTGGGGGCTGACGAGGGTGTCGGCGCCACTGGGGAGAGAGAAGAAGGTCGCCCGGATGTTGGGGAACCTATCCCTCGTGAGGACCTCCCAGGGGCGGACCCTGCAGCAGACCTGCTGGCTGCCTTCCCTGCTTACCGGCCTGCCGACCCCGAGGAGATGGATGACTCGGACGCGGAGGCGGTCGAGGATAGCCGGGTAACGCGACGCAGGGGGTGGAAGTGCATCCAGCGCTTCCTCAAGCGAGACCCATCGGAATGGCTGGGGCGCATGGGATCACTTCAGACCTGGCTGCGCTTCCTGTGTGTCGGGGGAGCTGATGCTCAACGCCTCCATCTGACGGTCCGTGATTTCATGGCCGAGAAGATGCGCGAGAGCCGCCGGCGTGCCGACGTCGCACAAAGTCGGGACATGTCGGAGAGCACGCAGGCGCTCATCGCGACAGAGCAGGAAGTCCGGCGCCTCGAAGGGCAGGCGGCAGAGAAGGAGGCCTTCGTCGCAGCATGTACCGAGCTTGTGGAGCAACTATCGGCACAACTGATCGACGCTCAGGTACAGCTGACGGAGGCGGGCCAACAGATGGTCACACTCCAAGTCGAGCGGGAGCGTGCACAGGCCAGGATTGACGAACTGCGTGCTGCGACCGCCGACGAGGAGAGGGCACGCAGAGAACGAGAAGCAGCCCTGGAGGCCGCCAGCCAAAGGGTAGCGGCATTAGAAAGACTCATTCAGCACGCTAATCCCTAAGGGCTGTTTTTTGCCATTCCCAGAACATTTGCTTCCGCTACTTAATATTTTGATCCACTTGTATGAATCGCCATATTTATCTGCGTCTTTTGGTTTAACATGCTCAACCACAATTCGTTGTCTTGCGGGAGTGTTAACCAAGCATCAGGCATCCATAATTGGGCCTGGGTTTCTGGAGAAAAGAGGGAGGTCATTCCTGGGAAAGGAGACCTCAGACCTAACCAATGTATCGTCCCCCAACTTGTTCCAACACACGAGCGGGACAACGCTAGGGGCGTTGAGATTTTATCCGAACATAGGGAAATGAGAAAGGGTGAATCGCGTGTCCCGAATCCAGACATCCACAACGATCGGCCTTCCAGGAAATGCCCAAGACGGTAGGCGGACAGTGGATCGACCATAACAACTGCAATAGACGGACCGAAAAAGGCCATCATTCATATTGCAGGAGGCGGACCACATGTCATCATGAATACCGCATTGGGGTTCCTTCAGACACAAGGGTGGAAAATCCAGATCAACAGGGCATGCGAAGCGTGGGGCGAAGTGACGATTTGTTCGGACAGAATCCAACGCTCTCAAAATTGCGCCACCGTGGGGAAAGCGTATTGGGCGGATGCACTAATCTGGCCGTGAGTCACCTCAATTCTCAGACAGCACCTCTCTGACGAGGAAACGGTCGCTTCCCATCATTGCGATGGGGCATCCCGAGCTGAATCGGGGAGAATATCACAACTGCACCACTCTACCCGAAGTCAGGCCAGACGGCCGGCGACGAGGAGGGGCGGGACTTATCGATCCCTGAGGCTGGACCCGAGTCGAAATGCCCGGGCGTTCCTACGTACTCCATCAGGCTGGAGATCAAGCCACACGTAGTTCTGTGAGTGCAGTTTAACGTCATGCAGGACGTAGGACCCCATTTGGGGTAGATCTTAGTTTAGGGTCTTAGAGCTCGGACCATAAGGGCTGGATCTTAGTTTAAGGTCTTAGAGCTCGGACCATAAAGGTGGAGGATCTTAGTTTAAGGTCTTAGAGCTCGGACCATAAGGGCTAGAGGATCTTAGTTTAAGGTCTTAGAGCTCGGACCATAAGGGCTAGAGGATCTTAGTTTAAGGTCTTAGAGCTCGGACCATAAGGGCTAGAGGATCTTAGTTTAAGGTCTTAGAGCTCGGACCATAAGGGCTAGATCTTAGTTTAAGGTCTTAGAGCTCGGACCAGAAGGGGAGATCTTAGTTTAAGGTCTTAGAGCTCGGACCATAAAGGGGGGATCTTAGTTTAAGGTCTTAGAGCTCGGACCATAAGGGGAGATCTTAGTTTAAGGTCTTAGAGCTCGGACCATAAGGGGAGATCTTAGTTTAAGGTCTTAGAGCTCGGACCAGAAGGGCTCAAAGCACGCCACATCGTGGTCATATCCCCTGGATATGCGAAGATGCACTGAGGGATAGTGTCAAGAGTGTCGAGGTTTCGCCTGGTCAGAATGGGAGGTGGAAAATGTGAATCATGCGGCCATTCACTCGAGGACCGGGAGCACCGGCGTGACGATATGAGAATACTGCCGACCGTGGCGGAAAAGCAGCATCAACATCGCACCAACCGTTGGTGGAATGAGGCAGCAAACGAGCATCGACCGCTCAATCGCAGGATTTATATCAATTTGCTGCCCGAGGCCATTGGGGGTACCGGCCCGAGTCGGTGGGAGAGCACTGAGGCATTGTGTCCGAACCGTTCACGGGGGCTCCACCCAGGGCGTAGACGATGGGTCCGAATGAAAGGGAGCACGAAGCCTGAAAAGTGGAGGAAACCTGACCAAGCGGATCCTGACCCTCCTGGCAATAAACCAGAGTACTCTTGACACCGGTGGACCACGGCAAGGGGTCGGGGAACACGCCTTGAGGGTGACCTGAAGGCGGCGGATTCCCCAGAGAAGGGGGAATCTCTAAGAGGTGGGGGGCTGGACCCGAAGTTTCAAACATCCGGGCGTTCCTACGTATCCCATAAGGATGGGAATCAAGCCGCACGTAGTTCTTGAAGCGCGGTGCAACACAATCGGGCACCAGCGCGGGGAAGAGTGCGGGTCTGACCCTCGCACACAAAAGGAGCGGCATTTGATATTTCTTGTTTGTCCTTAAAGATGAATGGTTTTTCTTTGTGCGGCGACATGCCCGTGATTGAGAAATCTCTGGCGTCGCCACAATAATCAAGCCATGGAAGGCATTGATGAATGGCGTGGTCATTAACCAGCGCCCAACATGAGTGTCCCCTGAGGAGGACATCACGATGCAGTGCCGTTTCTCGTCGGGCGGCCAAGACGATCACAGTTTACGGTCGTGTGGTAGGACCAGACAACACAGTTTAAGGTCGTGTGGTTCGGACCATGGAGGAATCCGCTTACCGCGGTACGGCGGACACGGCGGAGGTGGGAGCATACCCAGCCCTGCGGTCACGCACGATTCCAGGAGAAGAGTCTTGGGATGGGGGTCTGCGTATGTCCATCACCCGAGGGGCAGAGATGCTAGCCTCCAGATATACTGGGCCCAGAACGCAATTGTTCGGGCGACTCCCTCCTCCTTATGGGGACGAGGGTCCAGCTACGCATGGCCCTTAGGGAGGATATCTGCATATATCCTTGGTGCTCAGATCATGGGAGCCTCGAATGACATCATTACCCTGGTTGGTCTGCCTAACGTGTAGAGGCGTACCGGAGGTCGGTATGAAGAGAGTGTCAAGATCCCACTACAACGCACAAAGGCGGAGTGTGATGAGGACTGCGCAACCAATGTTCAGAGCCCGAGAGAGCTGACATGGCGATCAAGGACGTTGCTGACGCATTCGCAACACAACATCCGATCGCGTCAGCCTAAGACGGGGCAAGCAAACGAGCATCAACCGCTCAATCGCAGGATTCATATCGATTTGCGGCCCAAGACCCGCCGGTAAATCGACCCGGAGCGGTGGGAGAGCACTGAGGCATCGTACCCAAACCGCTAACGAGGATCCCTTTGAGTGAAGGCTCGAACAAGAGGAAGCGCGAGGCCTGACAAGCAACACAGGACTTGTCGGGATTGAATCTGACACTACGAGTCATAGACCGAAGCACCCCAAAACATGTTAACAGATCTCCGGAAAGGGTCGGAGGACTCACCCTGAGAGCAACCGAAGGGGGGCAGGTCCCCGTGATCAACCAAGAGACGGGGCTGGACCTGAAACACAAGCGTCCAGGCGGTCCTACGTATCCCATAAGGATGGGAATCAAGCCATACGTAGTTCTGGAAAGGCAGTTTAACGTCATGCAGGACGATGAGGGGTGTGAGGTAGTCCCACACACGGGGGAGGCGTACGGCGCGGCCAGTAGACCGACGCGAATGAGGACATAATCCCCCGCTCACGCGATACGCCTCGCACAAAAAGGAGGGGAACTGGGGCCAGAGGCCCAACGCGGGATAGGGATTCCCGGGAAATGGGGCTGGGCCTGAAACATGATGTCCAGGCGGTCCTACGTATCCCATAAGGATGGGAATCAAGCCATACGTAGTTCTTGAAGTGCAGTTTAACGTCATGCAGGACGATGAGGAAAAAAGAAGGGGGGAGCAGAAGGCATCCCCAAACGTGGAGGGGGGCGTACAGCGTGACGAACAAACCGACGTGAATGAGGGCATAGCCCCGCACTCACACCATACGCCGCACACCCCGGGCAACTGGGCCAAGGGCCCGAGATGGGATGGAAATTCCCGAAGGATGGGGCTGGGCCTGAAACACGAGGGTTCAGGCGGTCCTACGTATCCCATAAGGATGGGAATCAAGCCATACGTAGTTCTGGAGAGGCAGTTTAACGTCATGCAGGACGAATGCTGAACAGTTTAACGTCTTGTAGCTCGGACGTAGTGCAGTTTAGCGTCATGCGGGACGAAGCACTTGGCAGTTTAACGTCTTGCAGCGCGGACGAATGCTAAACAGTTTAACGTCTTGTAGCCTGGACGAATGCAGTTTAACGTCGTGCAGGACGTGGTGACACTCAGGCGAAGTATTTCTTGAGGAACCTAGCGTTGGTGGGAGGAGTGACACGCTCACCATCCATAGTCGCTAGGGAGTACGCGCCATTGGGATAGACCTTGTGGACAACAAAAGGTCCCTCCCACTTGGGCTCCAACTTGGGCGGCTTCCTGCCGGGGATCATCGGTTCTCTTAGGGCTAGCACTAGATCACCCTGTAGGAAGGAGCGGAGGCGAACCTTCTTATTGAAAGCTCGAGCCATCCTGCTTTGATGCCTCTCCAAGTTGTGCAAAGCGCGAAGTCTATTCTCATCCAGTGCTTCCAACTCGACTAGACGGGCTTCAACAACTCTGTCCGGCGCTTGCTGGTCGTAGACCGCAGTGCGCAAGGACGGTAACTGGATCTCGATGGGCAGGACGGCCTCAGCTCCATACACCAGGGAATAAGGGGTCATCTGGGTGGAATTGCGAGTCGTCGTCCGATAAGCCCAGAGGGCGTTGGGGAGCTTGTCCGGCCAACTCTTCTTGTTCTGACCAACCATCTTTTGCAGAATGTTAGAGAGGGTTTTGTTAAACGCCTCGATCTGTCCATTCGCCTGCGCATGATAGCGAGATGTATGGTTCGAGCGGATGTTATACTTGGCGTACAACTTCTTCAACTCGGCTGCTCGGAAATTGGTTCCGTTATCCGTGAGGATAGCGTGAGGCACTCCAAATCGATAGATGATGTTGGAGGTCACGAAGTCAGCGATCGAACAGGATTTGACCTCTCTGAGCGGAATCGCTTCTGCCCATTTGGAGAAGAAGTCCGTGGCGGTCAGAATGAACCGGCACTGGCGAGCTGTCACCGGCGGGTAAGGTCCCACAACGTCCAGTCCCCAGACTGCAAAGGGCCAGGAATACCTTGTGGTATGGAGAGGCTCCGGCGGCCGATGCACAAAGTTCGCGTGAACCTGGCACGCATGGCACCTCCTGGCGTACTCGATGCAGTCATGGATCATAGAGGGCCAGAAGTATCCCAACCTCCGAATCTGGTGGGACAGCTTCGGCCCAGTTTGGTGGGCGCCGCATGAACCAGCATGAACCTCTTGCATGACTCGTGGGATCTCAACTCCCTGAAGGCAACGGAGGAGAACACCATCAAATCCGCGTTTGTAGAGGATCTGCTCCGGGCCGGGACTGCTCTGGAGGACGAACTGCGATGCGCGGCGTCGAACTCGCTCACGCTCGGCCCGATCTGACGGAAGAATGCCATGTTGGAGGTACTCAACCAAAGGCGTCCTCCAATCAGGGGCTGATTCGACTGCTATATCTGGGGTACTCGGGGCTCCGGGCATAGGGGCAACCGTGGTGAGATTACTTACCAACGGGCCGCGATCTTCTTCCGGGATAACGGGAGCGATGAGCCTGCGGCGCGTCACGCGGACGATCAGGTTGTCCTGTTCAGGTTCCGCAAGTGACGCAGCCAGGCTGGCCAAAGCATCTGCTCGACCGTTCTGCGACCGGGGAATATGGACAATTTCTGGCCGAGAAGGGAACCGGGCCATCAGAAGGAGGGTGCACTCCAACAACGGCACAAGTTCCGGCTTCCTGACAACATAGTCGCCATTGATCTGCTTAATGACCAGCTCGGAGTCCCCTTTCACACACAGATGGGGCACGTCGATCTCGAGAGCTAACTCGAGGCCGGTGATGAGGGCATGGTATTCCGCCTCATTGTTGGTACAGCCCTCTGACAACAGGAAAGAGTATGGCAGCACGGCTCGCTCCGGGGTAATGAAGACGATGCCCAAGCCCACTCTATTGAGCTTAGGATTATCGAGTCTTCTACCGGTGGGGCTCCGGGAGGCACCGTCAAAGTGCATCTGCCAGCATGGATCGGCTCGATCAACCGAGAGAATGGTCTCATCAGGAAAGCCTAGATCCAGCGGCTGATCCGCGGAGGTCGGGTGAGCGGCCAGAAAGTCTGCCAATGCTTGCCCTTTGATGGCCTTCTGAGACACATACCTGATGTCGAACTGCTGGAGAATCACAGCCCACCGCACTAGACGGCCAGTCAACATCGGTCGGCTCAGGATATATTTCAACGGGTCTACCCGAGAAACCAACTGTACCTCATGGTGCTGCAAGTAGTGCCGTAATTTCTGTACGGCAAATACGAGCGCCAGGCAGCTCTTCTCGATGGGGGAATACCTAACCTCCGCATCGAGGAGCATGCGACTGAGGTAATAGAGGCTATTCTCTGTTCCCTCGTTGTTCTTCTGGGCGAGAAGGGCACCCAGGGACCGTTCCAGGGCGGTCACATAAAGGACCAGCGGCTTTCCGGATACGGGCGGCATCAGGACCGGAGGTCGAAGCAGGTACTGCTTGATTTCCTCGAAAGCGGTCTGACACTCTTTATCCCATACATAGGTGACACCCTTCTTCATAAGCCGAGAAAAGGGCTTACACTTGCCGGCCAGATTCGCGATGAATCGGCGTATATAGGCTAAGTGGCCTTGGAACCCTTGCAGTTCCCGGACGGTACCCGGGGGAGGCATCTGGCTAATCGCCCTGATTTTCTCTGGGTCGATCTCAATACCCCGGTATCTTACCACAAATCCAAGGAACTTTCCGGAGGTGACCCCAAAGGCACACTTCAACGGGTTCATCTTCAGGCAGCGAGACCGGAGGAAGCTGAACACTTTCTTAAGATCTTTGAGATGGTCCTGACGCTGGCGCGATTTGACAACCAAGTCGTCGACGTAGCATTCCACCAGTGTGCCGAGGATTGGCTTGAATATGCGGTGCATCGCCCGTTGGTAGGTGGCACCTGCATTCTTCAGGCCGAAGGGCATGACCCGGTAGCAAAAGGTACCTTGGGGGGCCCTGAAGGCAGTGAACTCCTCATCCTCAGGGGCCATCCGAATTTGGTTGTATCCGGAGTATCCATCCATGAAGGAGAGGGCTTGGAACCCTGCCGTGGCATCAATCAACAGCTCTGTCACTGGAAGGGGAAAATCATCCTTCGGACAGTGGCGGTTGAGATCGCGGAAGTCGATGCAGACTCTAATCTGCCCGTTCTTCTTCCTGACCGGCACAATGTTGGCCAGCCATTTGGGGTACTGAACTTCCCTCACGAAGTTGGCTTTGATAAGCTTGTCAACTTCGGCCTCAACCATGGCACCATGGGATGGGTGCATCTTCCTGGGAGGCTGCTTGAACCCGCGATGGTTCGCCGGGAGACCTAGGCGGTGGACGGCTACCTGAGGATCTAGCCCCGGCATCTCGTCATAGCCCCAAGCGAACACATCACGGTGCTGCCTGAGAAAGTCCACGTACTGCTGCCGCTCCTCAGAGGGCATGGCGGCACTAACCAATGTGGGTCTTGGATCTGCCTCGGTTCCAAGGTTCACCTGTATTAACTCATCGACCGTGGCGGGGACGCCCTCCTCAAAGGCTGGGGGTGCATCTTCCACGTCCTCTCCACTCGGGGAGGGATCATCCACGGGAGAGACTGCGTTGGAAACTGCATTGGGGCTACCAGATCCTGCTGGGCCACTGGTGCTGGCGCGGGCGGTCGCGGCCGTCTCATCAGGAGACTCGCGGACCGTCAAGACCATGGTGACGTCCAACCGGTGAATCGGGAGGACGTAAGCGTCATCCAGACTTGCCCAGGGATCGCTTGCAACAGCGACAGGCTCAACCTCACCTGCCAGGATCTGCTTATCCTTGCTCTTGTAATAGTCCGCGTCTAGATAGCGGGCTTCACATGAGGCAAAAGGAGAGGCATCTCCTTGAAGCACGCCTACTCGACCATTAAGGGAGTATTTGAGGCATTGGTGGTATGACGAGGGAACCGCCGCATGAAGGTGAAGCCATGGCCTGCCCATCAATGCGTTATACGCAGTGTCCTGAGAGACTACCATGAATTCGGTGTTGGCAACCAAGTCACCGAACTGGGTCTTCAAACGTATCTTGCCGACCGGGGTTTGCTCGGTGCGGTCGTACCCCTGGATCCTGAGGTCGGAGGGAATCAAGTCATCCTCAGACAACCCCAATCTCCGGAGCGTCCGAGTTGGAATCAGATTAATCCCGGACCCCGTGTCGACAAGACAACGCCGGACTTCAAGGCCATTGAACTGGCCAGTGACATACAGCGGACGGATGTGTCCCTGTATAGGAGGGTCCTCATCCTTACCAGAGAACGAGATAACTGCCTGACATTCGGCGTCCTCGATCGTTTCGGCGTGGATGGCCTCTGCAGCCGCAACCTCTGTCTCGAACTGGAGGGGGCTCTTCAGGGCTTCAGCGAGTGCCTCGCGCATCTCAGATGACATGCGCAGAGCCTCAAGGATGGAGAGCCTTGCTGGGATGTCGGCCAAGTGCTTCAGGACATCATACTTTTTGGCCAAGCGCGAGCTCCTGGTTGCAGGAGATTGCTCTGCGGTTGGTGGCATGACGGGCCTTACCGGTTGGATCGGCGGCCGACTGGTACTTGGCGCATCTCGCTGTTCACTGGTCGCAGTCCGGGAAATGGTCACCGTACTGGAGTCAGGAGGCCGGGATGGACTTGTGGCAGGGCGGAGCTGGTCGCGACGCGGCTGAGGCGGTTCTGCCCGGTCCCATACCACAAACAGTGGCGGAGGCGAATCCGTCATCCCCGGATGGGGAGCCTGCGTACGTTGAGCTCGATCTTGAGCCTGCCGCCTAGTCTCAGTGGCGTGCACGGCCTGGCCGGAGGTACCGACGGCTGTGCCCCGGCGACTCCTGCTGCTGCGGTTCTTCCGACGGTGGCGACGACCGGGGACGCTAGGGAGGTCCACCTGGTGTTCTTCAACGTCGGGAACCGAAAAGGGATTTACCAGCTCGACGGTGTTAACCGAAGCGTACCCAATACCGTCATCGGACGAATCATCCATCACCGGGCGGATCCGAGGAGGGACCCCCATCCCCGGGGGCATGAAATCGCCGAGAGTACGGGATAGTGGCGGAACTGGCGGGGCGCGCTCTTCCTTCTTGCGCTGCCGCCGTTTGCTCCTCTTGGAGGAGGCAGACTGGGACGACGATGCCGAAGCAGCACCCGCAGGTTCTGGGGGCTCAGGCTGATTCAAGCGCGCACAGATGATTCCCTGGGCGCGAATGGTCGTCTTGCGGGCCATCCAGTTATTATACTTCTGGGACCCGCGGTCGGAGACCGGTTGCCATTCGTCCTCGTTGCCACTATCGTCATCTGATCCCACGAACACGCCCGCTACCTGTGCTGGAGCTGGGCCCAACCTGATTACATTGTTGTTAATCTGGTCTTGGAGCCAGTCCTTGAACACATAGCACCGCTGGATGGTGTGCCCCAGGGCCCGATGGTAGGGGCAGTAGCGGGGGTTATCCGTGAGATGTGCCTCCTCTGGCCTCCAGCACTCAGGCAATCGCACAATCCTCTGCTCCAGGGCGCTCCGGAAATAACCGGGGACCTGATCCTCATGGAATGAGTACGTCAGGTGTCGCGGGCCCCTGGGAGCGCGGTCTTGACGAGGGGCCGGAGGGGCCTGCCGAGGAGGTGGACCCTGATTATCTCGCCGGGGTTGCGGCGGTACATTACGCGGAGGGGCCGGCCGGTTCTGAGGCTGCCGTTGCTGGGCCGGGAACTGAGCCCGTGGAGGCGGATTCCTGTGAGGCTGCGGAGCTGGCCTCACCGGCAGCAGCTCCAACGGCCTGGGAGCCTCTATCTGGGCCACAGCAGCGGGCTCAGCCCTGCTGGCTCTCCTTGCAGGAATCATAGGAGGCAGCGGGTGTGCCTGGCTGGCCTGTTGCAGGGCTTCCTCAAGACGTTGAGCTTTGTCTGAGAAGTCCCTGAACCCTCCGGGGTAATTCTGAGTAATCAGGGAAGGGACCAGCTCGGTCTTGACGTTCCCGACGCACATTGTCAGCAACTGCTCCTGAGTCAATGGCATGTCAAGGGAATACGTGAGACCCTTCCATCGGGCGACGAAGTCCGCGACTCGCTCATCAGGCCTCTGCTTGCACTTGAAGAGGTCTGCGATACTCGTCTTCCGGGTCGTGGAACTGAACTGGTAGAGGAATTGTCTACGAAGGTCCTCCCAGCTAGTTATCGACCCGACGGGAAGCTGGCTGTACCAGACAAATGCTGGCCCTTCCAGTGTATGGACAAAGCAGCGAAGCTTAGCGGCCTCTTGCTGCGCCGGAGTCCCCAACATAGGCCCGCACCTCGAGTTGAAATGGGCCAAATGTTGTGGCGGATCTCCGGTCCCGTTGAAGGGGGCGAAAGTGGGATTCCCGAATCCCGGAGGCGCCGGCATGTCATCCACCCATGCTGGGTATGGCTTGCCGTCCGGTGGGATCGCCACCTGCCGAGTCTCCAAGGCTTCCAAGCGGGCAATGAGTGCCGCCATCGGATCGTCCGGACATGGGTTCCAGTCCTGGCGAGGATCTCTAACCACGAGCGCATTGCATGGCCCTTCAATCGGGTCGTCGACCGGATCGTCGAACTCGGCAGCTCGTGGGATGGCTGGCGGAGCGGCCCTTGGGGCAGCGGGAGGAATCCGAGCGGGATCTCTCGGGTAGTCGCGCTGCTCGGGAGGGTGTGGCGAAACATACCGCGCCCTCTTGCCGTAGGCAATGGCCTCTCTCCTGTCGGCGAACACGGCGTAATCACGGTTGCCCGGGAGAGTCTCATCGAGGGGTGGTTGTTCCGGTCCCTGCTGCCCTGGCCTGGGATCACCGTAGTCAGGCCGCCGTTCTGCAGCGCGCTCGGCGAGGAGCTGGTCAACCAGCCTCTTCTGTTCGGCGAGCTGCTGACGTAGCGTAGCCTTCTCGGGATCCTCCTCTGCCTTCCGCATGGAGGCAGATGGGTCGGCGGGCCTTATAGCCTCGCTGTGCTCTTTTCCTTTGCTGACGTTTCGGCTCAACGTCAGTGCTTCAGTGGGTGCGGGGAGCCCCAGGAGGTTCCTCTGATGACGAGTAACTCTCACTGATGGGTCTGACGACGGCTTGTCTTCGGGGGGGAAGCCCCCGTCGAGAAGTTCCAAGTCGTTCCCCTCTCCCGACAGGTCAGCCATATTGACTGTTCCTGTCCCTGGGGATATACCCTCAGGGCCACCCAACGAATCGGGCTGTCGGCGAATCACACTGAAGCGTAGGGCAGCGTACTGCCCCCATCCACGGATATACACGTGGGGAGTGGCTTCCTCGATAACTTTGCGGAGTACTTGAAAGCACTCAACGCATCGTTGTTGGAGGGCCTCGTGGTGCCCAAATGACCCGGGGTGCCGAACCGCGGGGAGCATGGCCAGGTCAATTTGACGGCACTGCTCACCAATATCCTCCAGGTGTAGTTGACTCCCGGGGTATGGCATTTGTAGGCAGTGAAGACGGGAGTGAGTCTCCCGGAGAGTTCGGCGGAAGCACTCGAACTCATCCGGGGTGAGCGATTCGGGTGCATCAAAGCCCGGTCCTGCGACTGGCCAAAACTTCTCAGGGAAGTGGCCCTCTGCAAGGACGGTCCAGAAGCTCCACGACTCAAACTCGGGACCCAGATCTCCTCGGTCCTCTTCCATGGCTGGGAACGGACGGGGAACTGGTAGTGGTGCCGAGGCGGGCCGTCGGGCCGACGGGCTGGCCGGCGGTGAATACGGCGAGCAGGCCGATTGGCCTCCATATCCCGGGCCTCCCCCTGAGGGTGGCGGTGCCCCAGCTACCACATCACGATAGGACGGGCCGGCGAGCGAACATCCTGCCGTAGCATCGGTGCTCGCCGAGGGCGCACCAGATCGTGGTTCGACCGTCGGTCCCCAGAAAAAGTCTCCGGCTTCTCTGATCGAGACGGAAGGCACTTCCGGAGGGGCCGGTACCAACCGCAAGTTTGATCCTTGGGGGTCTACCAGGCCCTCGTTACTCCGGATATACCTTCGGAGAGACGCGGGGATCACATCGATCTCGCTCTCGGGGAGCACGAGGCTGACGTGCCGCATTCCTACCCCTGCCCTTGACTGGCGGGATTGGGGAAGGGGCTCTGTCGCCGAATCGTACTCTGCCTCTGAGTCAGAGAAGCAAACCGGTCGGATCTCTGTCCGGAACTCCGCAACATTCTTCCCTCGGCGTCGACGCCTTGCCTTCCTGCCCCTGGGTGGTTCTTCGGGGCAGGGCTGATCTCTGTCCTGGCGTCCTCCGGCCGCACTGGTGCTGGGGCCGAGAGGACTGGGAACCAAGGTGCGAGGGGCACCGGGACAGATATCAAAGGGGACGCGGGGAGAGATGATCCCGGGCAGGACTCCGGGCCGGGATCGGGAGGTGGGAGGACCCATGCCTCCTGGATCGGCCACACAGAGTAGATCCTGCCGGTGAATAGCGCTACCGCGAGGTGGTCCGCGGTGGCTACTGCCAGTGCCAGCAACCGGGAGAGTCAACCCAACCTGCCTTTGGGGCGGTCGGGGCCTCGATCCGGGTCGGGCATAGGAGTTCCCCCGCTCAGGATGCGCAGAGGCCTGGCGACTGGAGCCAGCAGTGGCTTGGGCCAATGCGGCCGCTGTTGCTAGAGCCCCAAGGTGGGCATCCTCTTCCGCTCGTGCCCGACGTTGGCGTCGAGACAGACGAGCCGGGATGAGCGGCGCGGGCAGGTGGAGAGCCTGTTCCTCGACTTGAGGGGCCTGGCGGCGATGTCGCCGTGGCCTGGCGGGAGCCCTTATCGTGGATCCCTGGAGCGGACCTCGGATAGGGTGATCCTGGGCATCTTCCACTTCATCCGCATAGGGAAGGGAACTGTCAGAGCGCTCCGGGGATAAGCTCCCGAAGCGGTTGGACGTTGAGGTAGGCGGCGGTGCCTCCCTGCGCGGCCCTCGGGGGCGGCGGTGGTGGCGAGGCGCAGCCTCCTCAAGGTCTAGGCGAGCCATTTCCCTAGTGGGGATGACTCCCTCTTCCTCGTATCTCCGCACCAGGGTGTTGATCACCCTTCTCTGGATGACCTCCGAGGGGGAGAGAGGGCGTGGTCGTCCCGCAATTGCGGCTGCTGGGACGGCTGTGGAACGGGCGGGACCGCGCGGAGTAGCCGCGTCGGTGTTTCCCCTGTCCCTGCGCCAGTGGGCGGGTGGCGTTCGGGCACTAGATCGGGCGACCTGATTTCTGAAAGCAGGGAGAATGACCCATTAATACTGACAGGAAAAAGGAATCGACAACCAACCATTAGCGCCACGACGCCTTCCGTGGGGGGAACCCAGGCCCTCGACGTTGCGAGACGGAGTGCCCGATGTCCCTTCCCCAGCCCCTGGCGGGTAAGACTGAATGCTTGGCCGGGCAACACGCCGGTCTTCCAACACCTCTGAAAGCCATCGGTCTTCGTATCGAGGAGAAGAGATTCACGTCGGGTTCACCATTTTTCTGTTTCGGTGCGGATGTGCGTCGGGTTACGCTGTTCCGCCAGGACGCGTTCGCGCGTGCACCCGTCAACCCGAGGGGATGGGCGCGCGGCTTGTGGTCCCGCAGTCCCGCTTTCCAAGGGCGGGCGGCATCCGTCCCTTATTCAGGGGCGTCTGCTCCTTGATCGAAACCGGGATGATGGGATGTCGGCTTCTCCTTCCTTGGACGTCTCCTCGGAACTTGTCGCCTAATCCGGGTCTCCCTCATAGACTTAAGAATGTTCGTGAATCTCGTTCCCGGCGCCATATCTTCATGGACACCGGTTAATTACGCTGCTTCCGCCCGGACGTTCCAAGGAGTCTGGGCGGGGCAGCAACCTGCGGTGAGAAGGCCGGGTGGCTCTGGGTGCTGGGGGCGTGTCGTAACACTGCGGCTCTGCACGTCTGTCTTCCGTCCCTAATAGGGCTTCTCGAAGGCACGATGGCCTGAGGCATCCCGTACTAGGTGCGGGGAACTGTGTCACCTGAGGTTTTCCTCAGCTTCCCGTGTTTAACACGGGGTATGCCGCGAGTTTAACGTCCAGCGGGGACGGCATCGGACCGATCAACACGAAAAGTGGATCAGATGACGGAACCCCTTGCGGGGAACCTCCGACGCTGGGGCCAGCACATGGGCGACTTCCCAAGTAACGTGGAGTGGAGTGAAGTGGCATGACCCCACCGGGATGTGGCGGCCCGGGTAAGGATCAGGATGGATGATGGAGTAAAGAGCTTGGACCCCAGGGGGGCTTCCTACGTACCGCGCGTTAACACGGATCAAAGTCAACGTAGTTCGGGCATACAGTTTAACGTCATGCTGGACGTCGGCAAGCCGACTCACGAAGAGGTCGAGGCCGCCGGGCGGAGGATTGAACCGAACCACCTCGCACGGAGGGGGATGGAACGGCCGGGTGGATCACAGTTTCACGTCATGCTGGACGATAAAAGGGGAAATGGAAAAGGGGGGCTGTGGGGAGGCACCGTGGAGATACACACGGGCGGTCTCCCACAGGGGCGGATTCATAGGTGAATCAACGCAAGCGTGAACCCTGGAGGGGTCCACTGATGGACGAACCGACGTAAATACGACCGGGACGACCAGGTGGTGGGCTTGGACCTCAGGGAGGCTTCCTACGTACCCTGTATAGAAGACAGGGATCAAAGTCCACGTAGTTCAATCTGTCAGGACTTACGCACTTGGGGCAGCCCGGATACTGCAAAACTCAGTTGGAAGGGACTTGGACCGAAAGCAAAAGACACCTCGATCCCAGTCAGACCCTCTACTGGCTTCGGCAGTGGGGAGGTGCAATGGAGATACACATGTGCAGCCTCCCACGAGAAACTAGGGGTTTGTAATACCCTGCCCCCGTAGGGAAAAGCCACTCCCATTAAATCGTCCCAAAAGGGGGACAATCCCGACATCCCTGCAGAGACGAGCGGGTGGGGGCCACGTCCAAACCGGGGGAGACCCTGCGTGCGGAGCACGGGATCAGGTTGCGGACGGTTTAGCGTCTTGCCAGACGAAGTACAGTTTAACGTCATGTGTTGAGGACGAGGCACTTGGCAGTTTAACGTCTTGCAGCACGGACGATGGGGGCTAGGCAGTTTAACGTCGTGCAGCTTGGACGGGTGTGCAGTTTAACGTCATGCTGGGCATAGGTTGCCGGACGAAGCACTTGGCAGTTTAACGTCTTGCAGCGCGGACGATGTACAGTTTAACGTCGTGCAGGACGTATATGCAGTTTAACGTCATGCTGGACGAGTATGCAGTTTAACGTCATGCTGGACATATATGCAGTTTAACGTCATGCTGGACATAGGTGCGTGTCACTTCGCGCAAGCCTGGAGGGCCGCACGGGAAGACAACGCACGGTGCGGGCACCCGGGATGAGAATCATCGGGTGCCACACAGGCGGGTAACCTTAGGAGGTCAACGGGGACGACCCTGGCAGATTGCGCGCAAAAAGGAAGCTTTGCGCGCAATACTGCGGGCCGGCGCGCAATCGGGGCGGCTGGCGCGCAATTGGGCCAGCGCCTTGCGCGCGGATGCTTGAGATTGCTCACACCGGGCTTCGGATAGCGCGCGGGGGCAACGGCTCATTCTTTAACGAATGGCCACTTGAAAGAAGGGGGGGTGCGCGCAATCGGGCCGGATTGCGCGCACCCCGGGGCAATTGCGCGCAAGCGGGTTCTTTTGCGCGCAAAGGCCTTAGGGTGAGTGTTTATTCAAATGAAAGGAGCCAGCGGGGATTGCGCGCGAAGGCGGACCCCGAGGCTTTCTTGCGCGAAAGAAAGGAGGTTACCTGAAGTTCGTCATTGCGCGCGGAAGGGGTTGAATTGCGCGCACGGGAGACGTTTCGACTTCCAGCAACCTTTGAAACGTTGGGGGTCGCCTTGTATTTATAGGCAACCCCGGGCGCGGAATCCAGGATGCGAGCGCGAAATTCCCCCCGCGGGCGCGGAATCGGGCGCGGCGCGTAAGGGAGTCGCGCGGACCCGCGGCGCGCAGAATTGCGCGCCGAGCCGGCGCCTTGCGCGCATCCCGGTGGTTTTCCGCGCGGGACATCACCTTTGCGCGCGGGCCTCTGAAATTCCGCGCACGGCCTCCGGGCCCTCCGAAACATCCTTCCGCCTCCAAATATGACCTCGCTTTCCGCATCCGGAGCTTCGTTTGGGAGCAACGGACTTTTCCGGCGTCTACAAGTCCACATAACAGACTTGTCAGCCGAAAGATGCTATTTATTTGACCATGCAGCCAATGCCCTTAGGTGGCCCTGCATATTTCAACCCCTTAACAGGTTTTGTTAAATAATAGTAACTTCATTCTTGGTAAGAATGCCTCTTTTGTCCTTATTTTTCAAAAACGACAGTATGTAGGGATCCACAAAAAATAGCCTTCCTTAACATATTTGTCCCATATCCTTTTTCATGATCTGAACGTATTCATGTCTATGGTTTATTCTTCTTCCCTACGTTTGGGTCAGACCTTCGTAGGAGTGACGTTCATCCAGTTCTTCGATATTCTTGTTCGGAAATATCTTCTCCATATTAAAGTACCTCTTTCCATACAACAAACTCTATACTTTAGAAAATTTGAATCTCCATAAACTTTCATTGGCTTTTAACACTAGGAAAGTAAATTTCTGGGAGTTCTTTTGCCTGACTATACAGCACGTGCCCATAGGTGGCCTCGCATAAACAGTCCACATAACAGACTTGTCAGCCAAAAGATGCTATTTATTTGACCATGCAGCCAATGCCCATAGGTGGCCCTGCATATTTCAACCCCCTAACGGGTTTTGTTAAATAATAGTCACTTCATTCTTGGAAACTACTTCTTCTAATGCCTTTTAGCTCTTTTTCATGTCATTCCTCAGATTCAAATATTCTTAAGCCATAGTTTACATTTTTTTCCTCATACTTGAGTATGGTAGTATGTTTTCAGATGAACTTTCAAGGAATTGTGTCAATTTTAATCCATTTTGGTCAAAGCTATTTCGACCTTAAACATTAGCCCCTTTATGTCCGGCGTGCATGACTTTAAACTGCCCACAAAAAAGGAAAAGGAACTCTGAATAAAAGTCAAGTTCCAGCTCACTAAATATAAATTCTGTATTATTATGGTAATATTGAGCAATTATATGATTCAAATCTTGATTTCCTCAGAGTCAAATCCTCTTTTCTCTCCGGATCCAACTCTGAGGGGGGACTTTTGTTGACGCTCCTTTCGTCACAGAATCTAAAGATCGGAAAAGGGAATATCCGAGCTCAAAGTGATTCATCCTTTGAAGAAAAAACATAAAAAATCCACAAAGGAAGGAAGAAAGGATCAACAGAAACCTCACCGCGCATGTTATCTAACTATCGCGCAAGTGTACTTGCGCGGCGACCTTGGTCGCGCAAGTGACTTGCGCGACCTAAACTGATAACCGACCAGTAACCGCCCGGGGTCTTCTCCTGCCTATAAATAGACCCTGTGGGCCCCCCATTCGGGAGGATCTTTTTTCAGAAACTCGGATTGAAGCTCTCGACGCCCAAGTCTCTTCTCAAAGCTTCCGGAACACTTCTAAGTTAATTTCTTACCTAGAACGGAAGATCTAAAGAGAAGAAGGAAGGCCTAAGTGTTGAAACTTATCAACACATGCGCGCCGACTTATTTCCTTCAATATAACTTGCGCGTCCCTTTTCTGGAAGAACCTCAAGAGGATTCTAAAGGGTTTAAAAAAGAGTCACTCAAATATTTCAATGCTGGTTGAAAATCGTGCAAGTACACCATGTGTCGCGCAGGTATACCTGCGCGACCAAAACTTGCGCGCCCACGGAAGACTTACGTGCCTTTCAAGACTTGCGCGCCCCTACCTTTTTGGGTGCCTATCTTGCCCATTTTACCCCTCTTAAGCCATTACACCTTTCCTTTTCAAGATTCAGTCTTCAAGACACTCTTCAAAGCCATTTATGGCATGATTTCTTGATTTGACTTCCTTATCTGAAAGGAATCCTGTGGAATATCTCTCAAAACCTAGTGATTTAAATATCCTTATGTCACTTAATATAGAGAGTTCATTCATTCAACCTCAGACTTTAAGATGAGAGAATCCTTAACTTGGGCATCCTCCTCAGGAGTAAGCCCCAATCATAATCCTTTAACTTGGGCATCCTCCTGAGGAGTAAGCCCCAATTTCAAATCTGGGCATCCTTCTTTAGGAGTAAGCCCCAAATTCTTAAAGTTCCCAAACTTGGGCATCCTCCTCAAGAGTAAGCCCCAAACCTTAATTCCTTTCACTTGGGAATCCTCCTCAGGAGTAAGCCCCAACCTAAAATATGGGCATCCTCTTCAGGAGTAAGACCCAAACCTTAATCCCTAACCTGGGTCTCCTTTTCAGGAATAAGACTCAGTCATAATCTTGGGCATCCTTCTTAGGAGTAAGCCCCATGTCCCCTAACCTGGGTCTCCATTTTAGGAATAAGACACAGCCATAACCTGGGCCTCCTTTTTTAGGAGTAAGTCCCAGTCATAATCTTGGGTTTCCTTTTCAGGAGTAAACCCCAAAGCCCCCCAAAATTTTTCTTAACCAGTCCTAATTTACCCTTGATTTGGGTTTCCTTTTCAGGAGTAAAACCCAATCATAAGTCCCCTCCTAACTTTGGCATCCTCCTTAGGAGTAAGCCCCAAGATTAGAGTATTCAAATCTCCATAAATCACATATACCTTTATGGACCATGTTCCTAGATTTTCTCCCTAAAAGTGAATCCTAAACCTTCATCTATCTGGGTAGTCATACATACCTAAGCCCCAAACAATTTCTTATGATTGCATCTTTCATGGCACAATTGTCTAATTTTTACCAATACCTCTTTTTTCTCACACCGAGCATGAATCACGTGAGCTTAGAGTGTAAAAGTAATTATGACATTCTTCTTTGAGCCATCAATCATAAACATCATGCTCCATCACTCGAACTATGTGGGTTCTAATTCCTTTTCCAAAACAAAGGATACGTAGGTAGCCCACTTATGGGTTCGATCCCAACTTTTAAATAATCCCTGTCCTTCTGAATGACAATAAACTTCAAGTGACCCATTGAGTGGATTTATAACCAGCCTGGTCATCATAATGACCAAGAGACTTTTATATAAATGTTTTGAAGGATACCATTGACCAGGAATCTCTAAACAGATATAGACGATTCTCTATTGATGAAGAACCTCGAATACATATAAAATATTCTCTAAATTTCTTTCATATGTAATCATTGATTGTTAAAATTAAAGGAAAGCACATTTTATACTTGGTAATGTAATAAGGATTCACGAACATAACTTAAATCTATAAAGAGAGTCCCGGAGTAGACAATAATTCCCCTCAAAAAGGTGTGATGAGTCCGACCTCCCATCCTCTCGACCAATGCAAATTCCTAAGCCTCATCAGTCCACAAGCTAATGAGCACCTACCTTTGGAATGTGGGTCCAAACGGATGTGGAATCATTGGATGTTTCCGGTTCTACGAACAAACCCGCTAGAAACCGATCAGAACGTTTAAATCTCCCGTCAAGGAGGTTATCCCCAAAATCCGTTGAGGAAACACTCCCCTAAGTATGAAGGAATGGAAAATTCATAAGGAAAACCTTATTGAATAAACAATCTCCCCATTTTTGGAAAGAACAAACATCCTTATGAAAAAGAATATAAGGACATAGAAATTTTTTTATAGACTTTGAAATAAAACATATCTTCCTTTTCACATTATAAAAGATGATTATGACTAACTCTCCCTTAGGCTTTGGAACACTAAGGTTTGGATTCTAGATTCCTGGAATGAGATTTTTTATTATCTTGATTATGGGAATCACATTATGAAAACACCCCCTTAGATAAACTCCCCCTTACATAGTGATATTTTTTTTTTCTTAGAAATCATTTAGCTTCTCCACATTTGTGATTTTAAAAAAGAATTTGAGGGAATGGAAAAAGAATATGTTACCTGAAATATTAGAAAAAACATCCAAAAAAATAAGTAACAACAATTTCATTAATATTGAACGAATTTTTACAAGGGGAAAAATTAAAACAAATTATCAGATTAATCTATTTTCCTTCTTTTTCCTTGTGTATCAGTTTTTTACAATGGTTTTCAGCTTCTTTATCTCCTTGTGATAGTCCGTTGCTTTCATCTCTAAGGCATTGATTCTATCATCATGAACCTTCAGAGCATCTTCCGGATATTTCAACAACTCTTCTTGCCTAAAAATATTTTCTTCGATCTCGATTCGGAAATCTCTTTCCCTTTTCCAACATTGGGCAACAGAATTCAGCTTCCCATTCAGATCTTTGACATCATGAATCCGATTATTCTACTCAAGATTTAGATTTTCCTCAAAGCTATTTGTGAGATCCTTTTTTTTATCTTGAGTATCAAAGGTTTCCTTAACATAATATTGAAACACATCAAGCTCTCTCAAATATTCATCTATATTATTTGACCAGGTGACTATATTCTTATAGGATATTCTGTGGGCATCTTAGTTGATAAGGAAATTCTTTTGATCACCCTCAATCTTTACACACCTATCCATAACCATGGATACAGAATATGATGTCTGATTCATGATATGTTGAATCATCTTTCATCTGGATTCAATGGTTAGAAATATCGGAATGGTATCAACAAGATTCTTCAGAGGTTGAATGAAAAAGTCATTTCCCAGAGCTGATGATTTTGAATCTGACACTCTTCTTTGTGATGGTTCTTCTTCTAGAGCGACCATATTCCTCATAGAAGATCCACCAGATTTCTTCTTCCTTAAAGTAATTTTGGTCGGTGTATCAACAACCACTAATTTTCCCTTATTAGTTCTCGGAAAAACTTCTTCATCTGGAGACTCATGCTCACTTTCAGACAACTAAACAATCTTATCTTCATTAATTTTTTCTTTCTCAGCTCTTGCCTTAATATCATCAGGATGAATGAAGTCATGATTATGACTCTCTTCCTTAGATAATTTGTTAACCTCTTATTGACCCTTCTCATCAATTCCATGGGTAGCAAGTTTTGAAGACCCAGCTTGAGAAGTCCTGGTTCACAATTTTTTGGAATCACCTTCCTTCTCATGAAAGTCCTCAACTTGCTTTATCAGATCAGCTGTATCATCACTACATTCAGCTTCTTTTACTTCTTTTACAACTTCCTTTTCTTTGACAGCCTTCTCTTGAGGTTTTCCAGAGTCATAAACTTCTTCCACGAATTCTCAGGTAAGGGTTCTCCAAAGAATGATTTTGTTACAAGAATATTCTCAGGTTCTATTTTAGTGGCCTTCAAAAGAGATTTGACAATTTCGGCCTCAGAAAATTTCTTCATAAGATTATTCTCTTTGGCTTGATTCTCAAGCTCTTAAGGAGTATTCTCTTTTAGAGCCTTGGCATCAGTAGGATCCAAGACAAACTATGGTTATCCTTCCTTCCGATTCTTTTTATCCTACCTCCATTTGGATACAACCTCATCCGGATAAGATTTCTACTTCTTGGGTTTTGGAGGAGTGGATTGGGTTCCTTTATCCTCTGGGATTTTCTCTGTTTCTTCCACTTCCTTCCGTTTCCTCTTTTTTTCTAGCCTTATTCGATGGTTCGACCTCTTCTGCATTCCTTGGAATAGCTTTTTATTCTTCCATTGGTAGATCATAAAACTATATGAATCTTCATAAAATCCAACATTCATTATTTTCAATGTATCATTTCTTACTAGCATAACATTAAAATTACTCGTCTTAGAAATATAATGGATTTTGAAGGACTCCAAGAACCGAACAATCAACTTAGAGAGTATGGCAGGATACATGATTATCTGTGCTCTCAAATTCCCATTCCTGATATTCTCTATAGTAATGAGAATATACTTCATCAGATTGATCTTCCTTAGATTTACCAAAAAGTCCATGATATAGATATCACTTTTATTCAGTGTTTCATTGTCACCCATTCTTGGTATGATAAAACCCTGAACCCATAACTCAAGGATCTGATTGTTTGTAGATAAATGAAAAATATTTTCGTTCTTGACATCTGTAAGTCCAAGACACTCCATAACCTTAAACTTTACAAAACTTCCTTGAACATCTAGAAGATTGTGGGAGAAAAATTTGGCTTCCCATTCATAAGATATCCCTACCAAGATAGTAACCTTGGTGTATGAAATGGCGTATATTTTTCCATAACTCTGAATGAAAGCTCATCTCTCCCTTCTTCCGTAAATAATCAAACTGACTCATAAAACTCAAGGAGTAGATCCGGAAACACAACTTCCTGAGCTCTTATCTTTGATATGGATACACTCTCTCATATATTAATCTTGATATTATTTGAAATAATAGAATCATACTAGTTGAAGATGTTTAGATGCACCAACCTCTCCATGTATACCGTCCACTCTACAATCGGCTTGATAGAAGACATACCTTGAGAAGGAATTTCACCAGACATTCAGAATTGAGAAACTTTTGAAAATCCAGAATGGGCTTTTGAAGTGGGACATAGCTTCGACACGCAAAATCTTTGAAAAAACCAATGTGGGACAACCATCGAGGCTCCCCTTTTATAGTTATTGATTTGGTGATTCATCTTCCCATCTCAATCCAATGGATGATAATTATTCTGATCAGATATAATGTTTGAAATGATAGTCGCAAGTAAAAATTTGGTTGGATTTTATCTTTTGAGGTTCTTAAAAGAAAACATTCGGATTTAAGGAAAATAGAATCTGAGAAATTTTAAAAATGAAAAAGATACTACCAGCAAATAAAAGGTGATTACAAAAACTCATGAAAGAGTCATACCTTTTGAATTGTTAGGAGAATTATTTGTATTGAGGAAAATTATTTTTGAAGGACATTAGATTCCGAAAAAAAACATCAGTATGAGGAAAAAATGAGTCTGTAGATTTTCATTATGAAAATCATCATTAAGAAAATCTTCATTATGAAAATATTCATTAAAAAAATATTTACTACGAAAATCATCATTATGAAAATTTCAATTAAAAAAATATTTATTACGAAAATATTCATTACAAAAATCTTCATTACGAAAAATTTGAAAAACATAGTTACGAAAACCATGAAAAACTTTAATCTAATTTTTTTTGAAAAATTCATTATGAAAACATTAAAAAACATCATTCGGAAAATTTTTGGAAACTTCAATACAAAAACATTTTGATGAACTAACAAGAAAATGTAATCCAACTATGAAAAGATGTTTATTACTATAAGGATATTGTTTTCAACAAGAAGTTAATAAGGAGGATTACCTTAGTGTTATTATTCCTAACTTCTATTTAATGTGTTTAAATCTATTGGAGGGTAAATATTTTGTGAAAATATCAGAAAGTTGGTCTTCAGTTCTTATAAATTGAAGAATGATATCTTCTTTCTTTTGTGATCCCTATGAAAGTGATGCCGAATGTCTATGTGATTTCCAGGAGAGTGATGTCCAGGGTTTTTACTTTGGGAAATGGAACTTGTATTATCACACAAAATTTTTGTTTTGGTAAAACTCATACCATAGTCTATGAGTGTGTGTTGTATCCACAATTCTTGAGGACAACAACTTACAGCTTCAACATCTTCAGCTTCAGTAGTGGAAAGTGCTACTGAGTGTTTCTTCTGGAATGACCCAAAAAATAATAATTCTCTTAAGAAAAGACATGATCTAGAAGTACTTTTTTTATCCATTTTAAATCCACTAATATCAGCATGTGATGAAAAATTTAAAACAAAATCATCTCCAGAGGTATAAAAGTGTCATAAATCCGTGGTTCACTTTAAGTAGTGAAAAATTATTTTCACTACTTTATGTTAGATTCCTTAGGATTGGATTGATATCCTACACATAAGCATACTGAAAACATTAAGTCATGATGACTATCTATCATGTAAAGTAAAATTCCTATCATACCTCTAAAAGATGTTTGATGTATTAGTTTCCTAGCTTCATCAATATCAAGTGTGTTTGAGGTACCAATTGGTTTACTTATACTTTTAGTGTTGTCATATCCATACTTTTAAAGAATATATTTAATATACTTATGTTGGGATATATATATTCCTTTTGGTTTTTTAGATATTTTAAAACCAATGAAAAATGTCAACTCACCCATCATACTCATTTCAAACTCAGATTTAATTAGATCCGCAAAGGAATCAGTTAAAGATTACGGAGTTAAACCAAATATAATGTCATCAACATAAATTTGAACTATCAAAACATTTTTACTTTCTTTATTTATAAAAAGGGTTGGATCTGCATTTCCCTTGACATAGTTATTTGGAAGAAATGATCTTGTAAGTCTATCATACCAAGCACGAGGGGCTTTTTTAAGTCCATACAGGGCGTTAGAATGTCTAAAAGCCTAATCAGTATGTTTTTTATCTTCAAAACCAGGAGGTTGTTCAACAAAAACTTCCTCTTGAACATAACCATTAAGGAAAGCACATTTCACATCCATTTGAAATATGTTGAAATTGAAGAATGCTGTAAAGGAAATTAAGATATGAATAGATTAAATTCTAGCTACTGGAGCATAGGTTTCTTCATAGTCTATTCCTTTTTATTGATTATAGCCTTTAGCAACCAGTATAGCTTTATTCCTTACTATGATTCTATTTTCATCTCATTTATTTCTAAAGACCCATTTTACTCCAATAACAGATGTTTCCTTAGGTCATTCAACTAGGGCCCAGACTTTATTTCTTTCATATTCATTTAGTTTATCTTGCATGGCTTTAATCCATTCATCATCACCTAAAGCTTCAATAGTGATTTTTGGTTCAAATTGGGAATGAAATGCTAGATGTTCTACCTCATTTATTAAGGAACTTCTATTCCTTACAAGTTGATTCACATCACCAATGATGTTATCACTGGGATGATTCTTTAGAAACAACTGATTTGGGTTTCGTAAAACCTGTTCATCAACATTGGTTAGAAAATCTACTAGGTTAAATTTTTCAGAAGTATCTTCTTAGACATTTTCCTTATCAGAATGATCTTCTATCAGATATTGATAATCGGTTTTTGAAAACACATCTGAAGATATAGGTTGGGGTTGTTTAAAAAAAAGGGACCAATTTCCTCAAATTTCAGATGTACTGTCTCTTCAACAGTACAAGAGTTTTTGTTGAAAACTCTATATGCCCTAGAAGTTGTGGAGTAGCATGAGAAGATTCCATTATCAGATTGTAGTGAGAATTTATGAAGATTATATTTAGTATTCAGATTTAATACCTTGCAACCAAAAACCCTAAAGTAGGAAAGTCTAGGTTTTCTACCATTCCATAACTCATAAAGCATTTTATTAAGAAAATATCTAATCAAAACTCGATTTAAAGTATAACAAGAAGTATATACAGCTTCAACCCAAAAATTTATGGATATAGAATATTCACTCAACATGGTTCTTATTATCTCTTGAAGAATTCTATTTCTTCTTTCAACAACACCATTCTCTTGAGGTGTTCTGGGTGCTGAGAAGTTATGAGTAATGCCTTTTCTACTACAAAAAATTTTCAAAATCTGAATTTTGAAATTCTCCGAAATGATCACTACAAATAGTTTTCAATGGATGATTTTTCTCATGTTTAACTTGGGCTCTGAAAATTTGAAATAAAAAAAATCTTCAAACATATTTAATAGAAAATAGACCCATGTAAATCTAGTGTAATCATCCACCAATACAAATACACAATACTTTCCCCCAATGATTCCTGTTTGTGTAGGACTAAAGAGATCTATCTAAAAAAACTGTAATGCATCAGTATTTGAGACTTCACCTAAAGATTTAAAGCATGATCTTTGTTTCATTCCATATT
Source organism: Viscum album (assembly GCA_963277665.1). Classification (NCBI taxonomy): domain Eukaryota; kingdom Viridiplantae; phylum Streptophyta; class Magnoliopsida; order Santalales; family Viscaceae; genus Viscum; species Viscum album. The sequence goes on from OY728143.1 coordinate 975,699,304, forward strand.
GAAAAGGGTCACAAACTTTTGAAGAATCAAATCTAAGCTTTGGTAGATCCATAAATAATATTTTCTTCTAAATTTTTCATAATTTCATAACATTACAGTGTCCTAACCTTCTATTACAAAACAAAAAAATGATCTTCCATTGCACTATAGAAAGGTAGATCAGGGATCCTAAGGTCTTTTATGTTTAGTGTGTAAACATTCTCTTGCCTATGGGTAGAATGAATAAACTCTTCCTTAGAATTGGGTACTAAGTACTTTTCATTCCAAAAATTTACAAGGTAACCTTCATCACATAATTAGATTATGATAATGAGGTTGTGCTTAAGACCCTTAATGAATAAAACATTTGAAATCAATGTTTTCCCAGAAGAACGATGTTACCTATACCAATAATTTCTCCCTTGCATTATCTCTGATAGTTACGTTTCCTCCTTTCATCTTGATAATCTTTTCAAAATAGTTTTTGATACCAGTCATATATCGGTACCATCCACTATCCATGTACCATATATTGATTTTGGTACTTTCTTTTTTTTTCATGAAAACAATAAATAGTTAGGTTTTCAGAATCAAAACTTGCATGGATCCAGAAATCTCAGAAAGCAAAATTTTAGGCACCTATATTTTCTTAGAAAAATTGGCTTTATGAAATCCTAAATACTGGGTTTTGTTTAAGGAAATTTTTTTCCTAGTGTCCACCACTCTGACACTTAGTAAAAAATGGGGCACTTTGAGAAATAAAGTAATTGTTACTAAAAATCGGTTTATAACCTGTATAACCAAAACCAGAACTATTCCTTAGAGGTCAGATTTGAGAGTACATTTTATCAAAATTTTCCTTACCTTGGGTAATGTTTGGAAAACACTTCCTCAAAGAAAAAATTTAAAATTTCTGTTTGATAACAAAGTTCTTGTCTTCTAAAACATTTTATTTGGAACTAGATCTAGACTCGTATACATTTTTCTTGTAAATTACGTTTCTTATCTCTTTAGAAATTTTATTTATCTCAGAATTTACTTCATCATTATTTTTTGAAATACATTCGAAATAAACATTTTTCTTATCAAGATAATTAGAAATATCTGATATTTCTTTAGTAAAAATTGTATTCCTAGACTTTGATTTATCATGTTTTTTCATGAGTTTTGTGTTCTAATTCTCAAGAAGTTTGGAAAACCTAGAAACTTCTTCATAGGAAGGTAAAGTGTTATCTTCATTCGAAGATTTATTATTGTTATAATTACTATTATTTGAATTTAAAGAAACATTGGTCATTGATTCAGCATTGTGTACCTTATCCATAAAACAATGATTTTCAATAGGTAGTCTGGCTATTAGACCAAGATTCTTCTGTCCATAAGATTTGTAATCTAAAGATTCATCTGAAGCATCACCAACACTGGCACTCTAGGTGTCATTAGTTTTCAAGACATTATTAGTGTTATCCTTGAAATAATTATTCATGTTTCTCTTTGAATGCCTTTCCTTTCTTTCTTTTATTTTGATCATAGGACAATCAAGTCTTATATGTTCAGCTGTCTTACATTCATAACATGTAACTTCTAAATATTTCTTATCTTTACTTTCTTTATTCTTGTATCTAGACTGAAAGATCCTCTGTCCAACTATCTTGTTCATTCTTCGAGCAAGATTTACTAACTCATTTTCTGAAGATTCACATCTAATACATTCGGATTGGATAATAAATTTTTTAGACATAGATCTAGTAACTCTATCAGGAGTATTAGCTTTGATATGGTTTGAAGTAGTATTAAAAGCCACACTACCATTACCATTCTTCTTATTTACATTATCGGCATCTCTCTTCATTCTAGTCTCATACTGAAGAAGTGTTCCAAATAGTTCATCTACGGAAATCTGAGTGACCTCTCTGTTTTCATAAATAACAGCTCTCTTGAATTTTCACTCATTGGGCATGATGTCTATGATCTTATCAACAAGGGATTCATTATATAATCCTTTCTCACCCATGGATTATAAACTATTCACAATATTCATGAATCTTTGTTGCACCTTACAAATAGTTTCTCCATAAGTAATGTTAAATCCATGGTATTCAGCTCTTAGAATGGATCTTCTAGTTTCAATAGCTTTGGAAGTTCCAAAGTGAGTGACTTCATGTTTATTTCATATAAAATTTTATGCATCACAAGATAAAATTTGGCTATATATATTTCTAGTCATGGAGAAAAGAAAAGTATTGTGTACCTTATAATTCAGTGGATATTCATGCTTTTCTTGATTGGTAATGGTACTAACTTCTTTGTCATGGATTTTATATCCTTCAATAAGCATAAAAAAATTATCAACTCAAATATTGATAATGAAAGTCTTCATGTGATCTCTCTAATATTCTTATTCATTTCCATCAAATATAGGTTGTATAGATGGATTGTTATTGTCTATGGTGCCAAAATTCATTCCTTCCATATTATAGAAAAATATTATCACAAAAACTTGTTAATAGAAAAAGTATGTATTCAACGAAAATATTCCAAAACAATGAAAAAATAGAACAATGAAAATTTGGGCAAGAAAAACATATATATGAGTATAAGTATTTCCGAGACCTCCTCTGATACCAATTGTTGAATTGGTATAGGGTACAAGGTCACCTCCTCTGATACCAACTGTTGATATGGTATGTGAGTATGATATACTATATAATACCAAATCTAGGATCGAAATAAAAGAGATACTGAGTAAAGTATATAATGATGCTCAATATATAAGGGGGGGGGGGTTTAATTGTATTCTTTTAAAAATTCATTTTTAACTTTTAATTATGGGTATTTTTAACTTGGCTAAACAAGGTCATTCACAAAACCACTAGTTATATACACTTGCTAGATTCCAGAAATATGATTATGAGAAAGTGATTCTGAAAAAGATGGTTCTGAATATAAAACTTAATGAAAGTTTAAAACAACAAAGATTCTACCTTTTATCATATATAATGTTACTAAATCAGAGTACATGTATATGAATATATAAGATAGTTATACTTTCATCAACAATAAAAATGTAGAGGAAAAAATTTAACAAAAGAAGTAACAAGTAGTAAATCTTTTATCCCAAAGAGAAGGGTGTACAAAAACCTTGGATTAAGGTCCAATGATTTATACTTTCTAGAAATTATGTCTTACCCACACTAGGGTAAGCCCTCGATACGAAGATTGGACTCTGTCATGCTATCCCCACAATCCCTCAACTTCAAGGTAGTCGACACCTCTGTATTTCTCAGTAAGGAAGCCCTAAACTTCAAGGTAGTTAGAACCTCTATTTTCCAATCCATGTAAGCCCTAGATTGTACACAGAATCAATCAGAGTCACACTATAAAAAACAGAAATAGATGTTCAGTACGTACAAAGAAATGAGATTCTCTCTCTAGAAATCACTTCAAGAACATGTAATCTTTAGAGTCATAGAAAAGTGTTGATCTCTTTCAAATTAGCTCCAATTTATAGGCATGACTTCAATGGTCAGCTCCCTCATCCAAGGATCATATTTTTATTTGAATTTTGGAGGGACCTGTACACCTATAACTCAACCAATGGTTAGTTAATAACTGAAAGCACTACATCGTTTTATAGAAAAATAAGTGTGAGAAAAAATATGGTTACATAACTAAAATCCTATATTCAGAATGTAAGAAAATGAATGTTCGGAGTCTAACAAAAAATCAATTTGGAGTCTATAATACAAGGATATTTGGATTCTATTTTTTAGGAATTCAAAACCCAAACTCTATAGAATTACAGATTCTAAATTTCAATGAAATTATGAATCTGGATTCACAATAATTCGGAACCTGAACTTACAATGTTTGGAGTCAGATTTCATGGGAATTCATAGTCAGAACTCATAAGAGTTTGCAGACTATATTCAATGAATTCTGAGTCAGAACTCGGAAAATTTCATAACTAGAATTAATATTCAGAATTCAGTGTTATAACTCAGAAGAGTTCCTAACTAGAATTTGTAATCAGAATTTGGAGTCAGAACTCAGAAGAGTTCGTAACTAGAATTCGTATTCAGATTTCAGAGTCAGAACTCAAGAGAGTTCGTAACCAGAATTCATAATCAGAATTCAGATTCAGAACTCAGAAGAGTTCACTACCAGAATTTTTAATCAGAATACAGATTTAGAACTCAGAAGAGTTTGTAACCAAAAATCATAATCATAAATCTTAGAATTCGGATCCTTGAATGGAATTCTTCCTATCTAGGTAATTATAGGATTCCAAGGTGTTGGTTTCAAAACGAATATTACACTTATGAAAATTATGATATGAAATATAAAAACATGGTAAGGATAAATTTCTGTGGGGAAGGATATTTTATCTTATAGAATTAAATCATAGGGTAAAAAGAGGTTTTCCTTGGGATACGATGTTTGTGATTTTCAAAACAAGAAGGAATTGTAAAGTCATAAGGAAACCTTATTGACTAAACAATCTCCCCTAAGAATGAAGGAATAAAAAGTCCTAAGGAAAACCTTATTGACTCAACAAGAATGAATATCACTTCGATAGAAAATATATATCTTAATAGACCACTTATATATTATGGGAATGATTATGAATGTTGGAGATATCATATGAAAACATTTGTTATTTATACTGAAGTGAAAAACATCGTTATGCTTACTAAATATTACAATATTCCTAATAAAGAAGTCAGAACATTTACTAATCAAGAAAAGTCAGAATATTAACTAAACTACAAGGTAAATAATACTTTTTTGTGTTCCATGACTAGGATATATATAGTCAAATTTCTTCTCTTTAAGTTTCTAATTGTATCTAGAAGGAATCAGAGGTTACTCATTTTAGTACATCCAATGTTATAAAAACCAGAAGAGATATTCTTAGAGTAGAATATCAGGGATTTATAATGAGTGGGAATCTAAGTGAATAACTATTGATTAAAATATGAAATTATCTCAAATCACTATTGATGAGCTTGTTCTAAGTCTTCTACAACATGATATAATAATGAAAATAGATACTGATATGAATAAGAAGAAGAATTCCAATGGAATTTTAGTCATTACTACTACAAAATCCCAGACTCTTGAAAGGGTTACAAGATCTAAGTCAAAGTAATTATTCATTTTATCTGAATCAATAAAAAGTGAAAATTTTGAGAATTATCTAGATAATATTTATTTATGGATGAACAATATAGTTGGGAAAAAAGACTTTCATTATACGTTTAACAAGAAACAATGAAAGGACAAGAAATACATAGAAGTCACTTGATATGAATGCAAAGGAGAAGGGTATCTAATTCCATATTGTCCTATGATTAAGAAAAAGGATAGAAATGACAATCATTTTGAGAGGAATAGAAAGAATTACTACATGGATAAAGCTAATAATTTTTTGAAAGATAATGACAACTGGAGTCCTAGTGGTGGAGATTCTTCTAATGAATCCTTAGCGTATGAATCTTCTGGTCATACGAATATCAGTGTAATTTCCATGATAGCTACTAAAAATAATTTTCTAATGGATAATGTACATAATTCTGAATCCATTACTAATGTATCCTTAAATGAAAATTCCAGTGTTAATAAATATTATGAATCTTCTGATGATGACTCTTTTTCTGATGATGATAATGCATTACCTACTTATGAAGAAGTATCTAGTTTTTCTAATCTTCTTGAGAATGGAAATTCTAAACTCATGTAAAATATTGATAAGGAAAATACTACAATTTATATTCTCTCTAAAGAAGTGTTAGATCTTTTTAATGACATTGATAAGAAAATTTATAATTTTGAATGTATTTCCAAAAACCTTGAGGGTGTTAATTCTGAGAAGGATAAACTATCTAAGGATATTGAAAATGTAATTTCTAATAATTTTTTTTAGAGAATATCTCTATTTATAAAACAGTAGTTTTTGAGAATAAAAATATAGTTATTAAAGTAAATAAACAAACATTTTCCTTATGAAAGTGTTTTTCAAACTATACCTTGGTTAATGAAAACATTGATAAGATGTTTTCCCAAATTCTACCTCTAAGGAATAATTCTGGATTTGGTTATACTCATTCAAAAATGGTTTTAGTAATAATTATTTTGTTCTTTAAAGTGACCCATTCTGCACTAAATATCAGTGTAGTAGGAATTAGAAAAAAAAAATTGTTCTTTAAACAAAACATAGTCTTTAGGTTCTCAAAAAGATTATTTTTCTATGAGAATGTGGATACCTAAAATTGTTTTTTCTTCAATTTATGGATCTAATAAAAATTGTGTTCTGAAATTATAACACTATCATTTTTTGGAAAATAAATATAGTACTAATAGCAATACATGGTACATGTATAGTGGATGTTCCCATCACATGACTGGTAACAAAAAAAATCTTTTAAAATATTATCAAGATGAGAGGATGAAATGTAACTTTTAGAGATAATTCTAATGGAGAAATTATTTCTATATCAAACATTTTTATTACTTGAAAAATTTTATTTAAAAGGTTTTATTTGTCAAAGGTCTTAAGAAAAACCTCATTAGCATAAGTCAATTATGTGATGAATGTTACCATGTGAATTTTAGGAATGATAAATTCTTAGTACAAAATTCCAACGAAGGGTTTATTCTTTATACCCATAAGCTAGATAATGTATACACACAAAACATAAAAGACCTTAAGATCCAAGATCTATCATTTCATAGTGAAATGGAAGACCAATCTTAGTTATGACATAGAAGGTTAGGACACTGTAACCTTAGGAACTTTTGTAAACTCTCTAAGAAAATACATGTTAAGGGTATACCAGATCATAAATATGATTCATAAAATGTTTGTGATATTTTTAAATATTGAAAGCAACATAAATGAAGCATTAAATCAATTGGTGAAGTCTCAACTTATAATTCATTACATTTGGTGCATGTGGATCTTTTTGGTCCAATAGAAACTATAAGCATTGGAGGCAAGTACTATCTATTTTCCCTAGTTGATGATTACACTAGATTTATGTGGATCTATTTTCTAGAAAAGAAATTTGATGTTATTTCTTATTTTAAAATCATTAGAGAAAAGGTTAAAAATGAGATAAACCATTCATTTATAACTATTCATAGTGATCATGGAGTTGAATTTCAAAATTCTGATTTTGAAACTTTTTTTAGAAGAAAAGGTATTAATCATAACTTCTCAGCACCGATAACTCCTCAAAAAATGCTGTTGTTAGAAGAAGAAATCAAATTCTAAAAGACATAATAAGAACCATATTGAGTGAATATTTGGTACCCAAACATTTTTTTTGGATAAATCTGTAAGTACTTATTGTTTTACTAGCAATAGAGTTTTGATTGAAGGATTTCTTAAAAAAAAACCCTAAGAGTTATAGAATTGTAGAAAACCTAGACTTTCCTACTTCAAGGTATTTGGATGAAAATTATTCATTCTGAATACTAATGATAATTTATATACATTCATACCCAAATCTGATTAAGGAATTTTCTTAGGCTACTAGAAAACTTCTATGGCTTATAGATATTTTAATAGAAAATACTTGTACTTTTGAAGAAATGATACATGTTAAATATGATGAATTTGATACTTTTGTGTTTAAACACCCTCAACATATATCTTCGATCTATTTTCAAAAACAGATTATCAACCCTTGATAGGAGATCCTCTATATGTGGAAAATGTTCAAGAAAATGGTTCTAATGCATTTAATCTCGAATATTTCCTACCATATATTGATAAAATGGATTTACAAATCCCAAATCTGTAGTTTCTTAAGAATCATCCTAGTAATAGTATCATTGGTGATGTAAATCAACTAGTAAGGACTATATGTTCCTTAATAAATTAATTAAAACATCTAGCATTCCATTCTCAATTAAAATAAAAAATCACTCATGAAGATTTATGTGATGATGATTGGATAAAAGCCATGAAAGAAGACTTAATTTAATTTGAAAGGAATGAAGTCCGGACCTTGGTTAAAAGACCAAAGGAAATATCTATTATTGGAGTAAAATGGGCCTTCAAAAATAAGTGTGATGAAAAATGAAAAAATGGTAAGAAGTAAATCTAGATTAGTTTCTAAAGGATATAATCAACAAGTAGTAATTGAAGATAATGAAAACTATGCTCCAGTTTCTAGACCTGAATCTATCCATATTCTACATGGATTTGCAACATTATTTAACTTTAAACATTTTTAAATGGATTTTAAATGTTCTTTCTTTAATGGATATGTTCAAGAGGAAGTTTTTATGAACAACCTCCAAGTTTTGAAGAAACAAAACAACCTAAACATCTTTTCAAAATTACAATAGCATTATATGGACTTAAACATGCCCCTAGGGCTCGGTGTGATAGACTTACATGATTTTTATAACAAAAAAATTATGTTAAGGGAAATGAAGATCCAACGTCTTTATAAATAATGATAAGAAAAATGATTGAATTATTTATATTTTTGTTGTTGACATTATATTTGGTTCAACTCATTAATCTTTAACAGATTCATTTGCAAATCTAATGAAATATTAGTTCAAAATGATTTTGATGGGTGAGTTAAATTTTTTCCTAAGTTTCCAAATTTATCCAAAACCAAAATGAAAAAATATATCCCAACATAAATATATTTAATATTTTCATAAAAAGTAAGGACATGAAAAAAATAAGAGTATTAGTACTCCCATTGGTACCTCAAATTAAATTTATCCTGATGAAGCTAGATAACTAGAAAATCAAATATCATTTTGAGGTATGATATTTAGTTTACTATAAATGAAATCTAGTCGTCCAAACATAATATTTATAGTATGATTATGTGCAAGATAAAAATCCAATCCTAAGGAATCTCATTTAAAGGTAGTGAAAATAATTGTTTTATACATAATGTGAACCATAGATTCAGGATTATTTTATACTTCTAGGAATAATTTTGTTTTAAAAATCATTTCTGATACTAACTTTGGTGTATATTGAATGGATAGAAAAATTACATATAGAACTTGTCATTTCATAAGAGATTCATTAGTTTCTTGGTCATGGAAAAATCAATACTCAGTAGCTCTTTCCATTGCTGAAGCAGAATATATAGGAGATGGAGGTTGCTGTTCTCAAGTTTTGTGGATGCATCACACCCTCAAAGACTATGGTATGTGTTTTACATAAAGAAGAATATTGTGTGATAATACTAGTTCCATTTCCCTAAGTAAAAAATACCACATCAATCTTTTGAAAAAAAACATTGATATTAGGCATCACTTTCTTCGGGATTACACACAAAAAAGATATATCATTCTTCAATTTATCGGAATGCAAGATCAACTTGCTGATATTTTTAAAAAGTCATTACCCTCAGATAGATTTTAATACATTAAAAAATGTTATGAGTGATAATCTTAAGGTAATCATCTATATTAAATTCATGTTGAAACCTATCTACTTATAGTAATAAACTCATTTTCATAGGGGAGTACATTTTCTTTTTAGTAAAAAAATTTCGTAATCATGTTTTTTATTTTCGTAATGAAAATTTTTTTAATGAAACTTTTATTATATTCAAAAATTTTATTTTTTTGATGATTATTTTTGCTTTCTTAATAATTTTTTTTAATAAATATTTTTATAATCAAAATTTTCATAATCAAATTTTCATAATCAAAATTTTCATAATCAAATTTTTTTTAATCAAAATTTTTCATAATAAAAATTTTCATAACCAGTGTCTTTTAATTCTAACTTTATTCAACAAGAATTTTCTTTATGAAAAATAATTTTCTTGGAAATCCAAAAGGTATGTTTTCTTTCTTAAAATTTTTAATCATAATTTTACATGATGGTATTTTTATCATGTTCATTAAACTTTTTCAGATTCACATTCTCTTAAATCTAAATGTTTGTCTTAAAAACCTCAAAATATCAGAACCTACCAAATCTCTTCTTTGGCTATCATCACTATAGTCATATCTGATAAAGAGTTTTTCAATTTTTGGATCAATCATGGATATTAAAACATAATCTAAAATGCCTATATAAGGACCCCCTATTGGTTATCCCAAAACGATCATCAAAGCCTTCGCGTGATGAATTTCATCCCTCTTACTTAAGGTCATTCTGGATCTTTAGGTTTTCCTCAGTTCCGAATGTCGGTTGAATTCTATCCTCAGAATGAAATGTCGACTATAAAGGAAATATGTGAATTGAATATATACAATGAAAGGATAGTCGATCAGAATTTCTTTTCAATGTATGATTTTATCAATTCAATGAACATCACCCTACATGGCTAGGAGAGTATTTGTATATCAAAACCAAAGGCACAACATCTGGTTTATCTGGAGTTGCTGGTTGAATTTTATGAATAAGTAAACATCTTCAATAGAGGAGGGAGAGACATGTTTTCCATCAAGAGCTATAGAATTTCTTTCCCTATTTCCTACAGTAAGGCTGTAAGTCTAATTGGAATTTCATTTGAAGGTGAAGCAAAATTATTCACCCATAAATTACCAGATGTATCAGGTTCATTTGATAAGGATAATGATTTAGAGTGCATTGGTCCGAAATAAGTGAAGACTCTGAAGAGTGTTCATCTATCTACAAAATTCCAGTTTCTTGAATTATGTGTTCAAGATTTTATCATTCCAAGAAAAGAGGATAAAGATTCCCTGAAAAAATGACATTTAAATTCTGGATTTTTTGGTGAACCTAAAAAAGTTAAATATGGTAATGTATATCTAGATTACAATTGAGAATATCAAGAATAGAAATTTGGAGTCTCAAATTATCATGTATCTGACAATTATCTCCAAGATTACTATTCTTTGTCTTCATTCATTCCAAATCCCTTGAAGTTCTATGCCATGAAATTAAAATTTTATGATTCTTAGCGATGATACTCTATAGAGGATGGAAGGTGGTTTTTCTAGTGAATCAGGAGAATTCCATTATTTTCTGAGACTAAAACCTATTTTTTATCAATGAAACTGGAAGTGTCTGAAACTTCCAAAAAGGGTGGAAGGTAGATTAAGTAAACGGAACTGGAAGAGAAAGAAAAAACCCCTATGGATAAGTAAATTCAATATTCAACCCCAAAACTAATAAAGAAAAAGACATACCATGATGTAGTAGTGAATAAGTGGAGAGAGGACACAATGAACATAAATATAGGGGAGCCTACATTTTTCTTGGACCCTGCTGAGGAAAAAGAATTAAATATAATGTTTGATGAAGATTTTGAAAACAAAGAGAAAGAAAAGAAGCAAAGGAAGAAGATGTCTGAGGCTGAAATCGTTCAATCCCTTCTTAAGGCTATTGAAAAATACTTTGAAAAAATCATGGTACCAGAATAATTTTATAATGAATCACTTCCTATGACTCCAGGAATCATGGTCGAAATTCTGAAACCAGAACAAGAAGAAGAAAATGTGCAGGAGGAAGAAATAGAAAAAGATAAAGAAGAAGAAGAAGAAGGAGGAGGAGGAGGAGGAAGAAGTGGTGATACTGAAGAGATGATATGGTAAGTAGCAGATTACCATGATTAAAATATTCCTTCTGAATAACTATCAATCCGAAGTGATGAAGCCGAATCATCAAAACATACTACTCCATGAAAAGAAAAAAATGGTCAGGAAGAAGTGAATAATCTACCTGATGAAGAAATTATCAACCATGACTTCATTCAGTCAGAGAATATTGTGACAGGTGTTGAAAAATAAAACCTTTAGTAAGTTAAAATTGTTCAGATGTCAGATAGTGGGAATTAATCACCCAAAGCAGAAGAGATCATTACGAGAGTTGATAAGGGAATGCAGTTGTTGGTTGATACACCTATGAAATTTGTGGTGAAAAAGAAATGTGTTGGTGCTTCATCAAAGCAGAAAGCTGGAGAGTTTGAAAAATAATCCTCACCAACCAAATACTCTGATTCAGAATCATCCTCTCTTGGACATGATTTGTGGTACAATCTTTGAATAGGTTGGTTAATACAATTCCATTATTCCAAAGTATAGAATCAAGGTTCCAGATGCTTCATCACTTTTTTAATTCGAAGAAGATTTAGTCACCATGCTTTTGGATAAGTTTGTAAATCTTGATATAGATTTTAAAACATTCTTCATTGAATATGATTCTCATAAAAGATAATGTAAAAATATTACCCTTAGGTCAAGGAAGAAAATAAAATATTTGAGAGACTTTAATGAAATTCAATATAATGTGAATAAAGCTTTTGACATCGAAGATGAAAATCTTAATGATCATACTAAGAGTTTTGAGGAAAAGATAACTCTAAACTAGAAAACATTGAATAATGAAGTCAAAGGTTTGAATGGGAAGATTAATTGAGTGGCTATGAATTAGAAGAGAGAAAGAGATCTCAGAATTGAGATGGAAGAAAATCTTGTAATGAAGGAAGAGGATTTTATGGATCATGTAGTTATTCTTAAGGCTCTAGAAGAAAAGATAAATGCCTTAGAGAAGGAAAATGACGATCAGGATCAACTTCTCATACATGTAGTATAATATCACAAGTTGATAAAGAATATGAAAACCATTGTCATGAAGTTAATGCTGAAGGAGATCATAGGACAATTCTACCCCATTCTGGTCTTTTGTTTTATTTTATTCTTTGTTCGAATTATTTCAATCATAATAAAATTTTGGTTGTTCTTCATATATTTGGTTGATTTACTACTAAATTTTCAGGTATAATATTTTCTTCCATTCCCATTATTCCTTTTTGAAAACAAACAATTGGGAGAAAGGGATGATAAAAAGAATTCTATGTAAAAAATTGATTTCCCTATGTGTGGGGGAGTTCATATAAGGGGAAGTTCTTATCAAAGAAGATTTTATTAAGAAAGAAAATATAAAATATCATTCCGGAGATCAACAATATGATCCTTAGGGATTTCAAAACCTAAATAGGAGTTAGTCGTATTCACTGTATTTCATATGTAAAGGGAGATATGTTTTTCTTTTATGTCCATAATGAATTTTTCTATGCCCTTATATTCATTTTCATAAGGATGTTTTTGATTTCCAAAATGGGGGAGATTTTTGAGTAAATAAGACTTCAATTTGACTTTTACATTACTCTATGTTTTGAAAATCAAAAACACTCTGTGTTAAGGAAAATTATTTTTCCCTACGATTTATCTTAATAAGGATTATTTTCCTTCCTCAAGAAAATTTTATCCTTTCCTATGTTTTCATTGATCATTTTATAGATTCTATAAATCTTTTTTATTCTTAATGTTTAAAATTAGGTTTCATATCTAAAAACCTCAGAATCCTATAAATCCCGGGTTATAGAGTATTCTATTTTTAGACTTCAAATTCTATGAAATTTATATTCTGAATTCTCTAAAATCAGACTTCTAATTCCTCAGAAATCAGACTCTGAATTCCTTAGAATTCAGCCCACAAATTCCTCAGAATTAAGACTACAAATTCCTCAGAATTCAGACTCTGAATTCCTCCCAATTTTGACTCTGAATTCCTCATAATTCAGACTCCAAACTCCAATGAAATTAGATTCCAAATTCATTTGAATTAATATTCAAAAGTCTATATAATTCTGGTTATAAATTATTTGGAAAACAAAAACTGAATATCCATGATTTATAGTCTCTAAATTGTTATTTTCATTTACTACGTACTTTTATTTTTCACTAGACTCAAGAATATAGATTTGGTTAAGCAACCGTATTTTATTTTCACCCATTATAGTCATGAAATTATGTCGTACATTCTGTTTCTAATTTCCTAATATTTTATTAAAACATGTATAGGTCTCTCCGTAATTCAATGAAAAATACGTCCATTGGAGGAGGGAGCCGACCGTTGGAGATGTTATTATAAATAGGAGGTCATTTGAATGAGCTCATTACCGACTCAATCGATCTAGAGAGTGAATGTTGCTAAAGTGATTTCTAGAGAGAAACTATTATTCCTTTTGCATACTAAAAATCTTGTTCAGCTTTCTTTGTGTGACTCCGATTGTTGTTGTGTACAATCGAGGACTTCTGGGGATAGGAAGTTAGAGGTGTCGACTACCATATTGTTTGAGGACTTATGTGGATAAGAAGATAGAGGTTTCTACTACCTTAATGTTCGAGGGTATGCAGGGATAGCATGAAAGATTCTTATGTTCCTATAAAGGACATAAACTAGTGTGGGTATGATAGAATTTCTTGAATATATAAATTAAAGGACCTTTATCAATGTTTGTTGGATACCCTACTCTTTGGATTAAAATATGTCATACTTGTTACTTGTTTTGTTTCAAATTTATTTGTGCTATATTTTGATAAATGAAAAAGTATAAACTTCTTATAATTTCTTGTTCTATTCTATACTTTGATAAGTAAGATTCAGTAAATTTCAAGGTAGAATCATTTCATTGTAAATTTTCTTATGTTTCATTCATGGAACCATGTTTCCAGAACCTAGAATGTTTGTAGAACTAGAATAGGTCTTGTGAATTTTCCCTGCTTAACTTTGCTAAACGTATTTTTGCCTAAGGATAAAAATAGAAGTTTTTAAACATTCAATTCACCCCTCTTTTAATTGAGAATCTACATTCATATTTAGATTCTATATGTAGGATGAGGCAGATAAGATATACTACATCGACTTCTAGTAACGTCACTACTCTAGCAATCAGGTGGGATTTTTTTTACAAATGGCCATCAGTGCTCTGTTTGTACCTTACAATTTCCAGTTCTTTTCTCGGGCTTGTATATTATCCCAGTATTACTACTCAGTGCTTTACTTACTATTGTACTCTACTTTCCGATTACATAGCATTCACCTTTAATCTTTTTTGATTTGGTTAATGAGTTAATGTGTGTATAGGTATCTAGGAAAAGGCATCCCACTTGCAGGTTGAAACCTTTGACGATAGACTCCAATCCCTAGCCTTCTAGAGGCGGGCATGGGGTATGTCATAGTACAGGTTTCAGGGGATGTTTTGTGACACTAAATCCTTTGACAATACTTATAATTTTTAAAATATCATTTTTAAAACACTTTTCAAAATATAATGGCTTTTCAAAACTCTTTTGGAAATCTGTTGAAAAATTTATTCTGAATTTTTTTTTCAAAATATACACACCAATGAAAATATTAATACACTACTTTTTAAATACATATGCTTTTAAAAATAATATAATGCCTATGAAAATAATTATTTCTCTGGAAACATTGTATTGCTTTTGAAAATACTTCTTCTTGGAAAACACTTTAAATTAATTCAGTGGGTTTTTAAAAACATATAAGCTAGCACTTGTCAAACACAATGGGGAAACTTAAACATTGATGGATGTCTGGGCCTAACCACTTTTACTAAAAAATGAGATCACTCCTCACATTACATATTTATAATGTACCAGTTACAATTTTATAAAAAAAATTATCTTCCCTTATATATATGAATTTCCCACAGTGATTTTGGATTTGGAAACATAAAAATTCATTAAATATTCATGACTACTTGTATCTAAACATTAATATATAAACATTATCTTTATTGAGAAATCAAATATTAGATATGGTATTACCAAATTTCAGGTCAATTTTCTTTTTTAGGGTCTGTTAATAAAAATAATTATCATTCATGTATTTAAAACACCCTATAAAATTACTTTTCATTAATACTTTACAATTTATCTTTTTAAAATCATCCTTAAAAAAATAAAAAATAAAAATTTTCTTAAATATTAATTTACTTTTTTGACACATTAAATAAGATATAATCCTTTCACATAAAATGTTAACAATTATAAATTTCACGTCACATGAAATAGTAGGTATCAATTTTTACTTCCCTTGAATAACCATGGGCATAATTTTATAATGCTCATAAAATTTTTGCAGTAGTATATTAAAATTCACATAAAACAATAGACATATAATTTTGTTTTCAAATAATTATCATGTGAACATAAAATACAAGACCTTAAAAGATAAAAATTTAGAATAATAGAATACATAATATTAATTTTATAGTTTATAATTTTTCAAAATAATTACATATATATATAATTATATATTCTTGTAATGTTATAAATGAAAGTAAATATACCCTTAAAATATAACAATATAATAAAAACAATATAACACATATAATAATTATAAAGGTAATATTTTGAAAATAAAAAATTCATTATTTCTTAATTAAAAAATATTATGTTGGATGATACCATGATTTGATATTCATTACCTCCATTTCAAATAATTAAATGACTGTAAGACATATATAGGTAAAATTATAATTGCATGTTTTAGAATTGAATATTCATGAACATTGGACTAATCATATATTTATATTTATATTATATAAATATGTATGTTATACAACAATAAAAATAGAACATACATGATTTGGAAGTAAATAGTTATAATGAAAGAATAAAATTACTTAAATATTTATGGAATTCATGAATTAAAAAATATAAACATATAATGTTTTTAAAATAATGTGTTATACGCACCCCTTAATTGCTTAAAAATTAGTATAAAAAAATACTTACATCACAAGAGGTATATTCTCACAAGAACGTACATATATATGGTTGATAAATAGGAAATGATATTCAAGTATTTATATATGTATATCACAGATATAAATTATAAATCATAAACATAATGAAATTGAAAGCCATATGTTCATATAATATATATTTATATATATACACATGTACTTATTAAAAAATTCAATGATTGAAATAATAACATAATACACAATTAAATGAAATATAGTAAAATGAATACTTTATTTTATAAATATAAGGCTAATAATTGTAATTCAAAACTAATAAATTTATGAATATATATATTTGATAATGTTGAATATATTATTTAAAATTTTATATTATTATACATATGCATATACAAAAAAATAATGTTCCCCTTACATAGTTATAAATCTCAATGAAATATTAACATGTAAAAATTGACAACCATATATGCGTAACATATATATATATATATATGATAGAAAGCATGAGAATAGAAATAATATATATATATATATATATATATACTTTCAATTATAAACTTAAAAGATGAAAATATGAACTAAAAACATTGTACATTTATAAATAATAAACTTTTTGGGGACAAACTCTTGAATAAGGGTGATCCTAGAATCAATAATGATAAATGTATATAAATTAAACATTAAATTTCAATCTAAAATAAGAGTTTATATATAAAACTGATAATTTTTAAATAATGTTTCTTAAAATAGAATTATCGCCTTATAGAAATTTGGAGAAGAAATTTGTCTGTGCTTCCTTAGTAGAAGTCAAACCTGGGGGATGTATATGACCATCTACCATGTTTGAGTTGGATCAAAAATGATGAAATTAAGAATGGAGGAAATCATATGGAGGTTTAAATGTACTAATGAGGGAGTGGGGATCCTCCCTATATGTGTTATATATATGTGAAAATTTTGAGTGTTGATGATGATGTGACCTGAAAGTGTTTTGAGAAGATGGAGAATGTGGTATTTAGCATCTTCAACATGTCTTGCGGGTGAGGTTGATATATAGTGTTGGAATTGGGAAGTTATGGTGTGCTCATGAAGCTAAGGGTTCGACTAGTTACGTAGGTAAAAGACGTCATTGGAATAAGATGTTGAAGGTGGAAGTTTTAGCTTATGCATGTGTTGAGGAAGAAGAATTTACAATGAAGTGTTGTGACATCGGATAAGGTGGTGGCTGTACAGTAGATTGGGGATGGTGTGGTGGTCTACAGGGAGAATGGTGGTTTTTTCTAATGTGTCTACTGATAGTGGATAGGTAGATGTGGTCGGTACGACCAGTGGATAACGACACCTCAAGTGTTGAAGATGGGGAGTTCTGTGGTCGAGTCGTGGCTTGTGGAAGAACCCAACCTGAGTCTTCTGTTTTTTCATTTTCTATTTTTTTCACTTATTGTCTTTTTTTGGTTTTATATATATACACACAAACTATCTCATCTATATATATATAACATTTATTTTAATTAAATCATAAAAATTTATTTAATTAATCCAATATTTTTTTTAGGATTATATATACACATAGGTAAACATAAACTAAACAAACTCAATTTATAAATTTTAATTTAATAAATCATATAATCTGTTTTTATGAAAAAAAATTGTATTCATTGTTATTATTGTTATTTCATTTTGTAAATTAGAGTTTAGGTATTTTTTATAATTTTAAATTGATGAAAAAATAAAAAAATGAATATATATTTATAAAGATGGATTAATACATACAGTTATTAATAAATATTATTACTATAAATTTTATTTTTCATTAAAATATATAATTCATGTAGGTTTATAATAAAATATAAATAATTGAATCTAAATATAATGTCTTTTACTATTATTATTTCTAAAATTTACATCATATCACTTATATATTTACATATATTTTGAATAAAAAATACTCTTTTCATTCAATTTAATAATGAAACTTATTTTTCAATGAATTAATCATGTATATGTATACATTATAAAAGTATTTCATTGGCTATATCTTTATTTTATTATTACTTAGATTTTTATGCATCAATAGTTATAACCCAATGCACCCAAACAAATCTCTATAAATAGATCACATAGAATAAATATTTGAATTTATAGTCTACACCTATCAGTACTCTTCTCATGATCATGATTCCTATTTTTATACATATTTGTATATTTAATATTATCATATTTAAAGGGATCCAACTAATGATGGACCTAGAAAAAGCCAGCTACAATATTATTACTAGCATGTTTTTTATATTTTTTTCTTCTTTTATGTCTAGTGGGTAATGTATATTTATAATTACTGAGTATTTAGTCTTAAGATGTTTTATTTTACTACCTTGTAATGTATCATCATTATTTTAAGCAGATATTTTTTATGGCACGTCTCGTTTATTGCATCTAACAAAATACTATATAATAAATTATTTTATAATCAAAACTTATATTTATTAAAGATAAAAAAACATAATTCCAAGAAGCTTAAAATATTCATTAATAGATTTAAATTATAGATGGCATAGAATAATAAATATAAATACCGATAAATGTAATAATTTATATATATTTATAAAAAAAATTATTCAATAATCCTTTATTAAAAGAAAATTGTGCTTAGAATTTTCTGGGTGTTACATCCAACACTCATTAAATATAATTTTGTCCTCAAAATATGTGGGTCATAGATAAAAAATACATTAGAATTACAACTTTCAAAATTTGGGAAACTTTAGAATATATATTTCTATAATTATAAAGGTTACATAACTTCCAAGGAGTTAAAAATCATGTTTCTGACACTTATATTTTTCTTAATCTAATTGTTTAAATATAATGGTATTACAAAAAAGTTGTACGTATAAAAATATACTCATTTTAACAAAACATCATAATCTTCAAAGTTATGTAAAAAATTAATTTGATACCAATTTTGAATCCCATGACCCATACTTATGGATCTGGTATATAAAAATGGTGTATTTTTTTCTTTAAATGTAATTGATAAATATACAGTCATTTACAACTAATGATCTTTTATGATTTCGGCTGTGGAGGAAAATGATCATTCTTACATATTATCTATGATAAAAATGATAAGAAGTTTTTTATATAATGTTGATTTTGGTAGCTCATTATTGAGATAAAATCTATGAATGATCTATATGAACCTTAATACATTTTTACAAGCATAGGGTGGGAAAAAAGTACACAGTAAGTAGTTTTTGAAAAGTCGGTGATTTATTTTTGAAATTTCTTAAACGATTTTAAAAATACTTTTGAATATAACATTTTAAAAAACCCCTCATTAATACTTTTATAAATACATATCTTTGGAAAATACTCTATAAATCCATTAAAAGTACTTATAATTTTTTAAATATAATTTTGAAAACACTTTTCAAAAAATAATAACTTTTGAAAACACTTTTAAAAATCCTTTTCAAACGTAATTTCTAAAACACATTTGAATATACTTATGAGTTTGGATATATTAATAAATCTATTCTATAAATACTTATTCTTTTGTAATTTCTTTAACGTTTTTGGAAATACATAAACTTTTGAAAAAAATATAATCATTTTGAAATTATTTATCTTCGAAAACACAAGAAAAAATCTTGTAGTATTTTAGTGAATATTAAAAAATCTCTTGAAAAAGAAATAATGTAGCCACTTTAACATTGAAGTCTTTCTCGGCCTACCATATTATCCATATGAATGTGTTCACTCCCCAATCCCCTTATTTACAATTCCGATGTTCTAATTTTATAAAAACGTTTTCAGCTTGCCTCACATATGTACATTTTCCACGTGGTCTTTTGACTTCAAAACATAACAACTCATTAAATAAACATGAAAATTTTTATTGATTCATAAATATATAAATATTAACGTTCTTAGGAAATCACTTGTTAGATTTGGTATTTCTAAATATTATATCATTTTTCATTTTTATTGGTATGCTAATAAAAATAATTAATATTCCTGTTATTAAAATATTCCATAAAAATAACTTAAATTAAAACACTAGTCATTATCTTTTAAAACTCATAATTACTTAAATGTAATAAATTATCATTTCCATAATTCACAATATGATGCCTTCAATTGTTAAAAAATATATAAGACTTTCACATGAATTTATAGAAATCATAGATTTTAAGTAACATGTAAAAATATGTATCGAATTATTACTTCCCTAGAATTACCATGGGCATAATTTTATAATGCACATAAAATATTAGCTCTAGTGTCTTGAAAATAAAAAATATATACAATTAATTCTGTTTTCCTGGAATTATCATGAGCACATATAATATAAGAACATAAAATAATGGAGTGTAAAATAGTGAATGTAAAATCACTATTTTCACAAAATAATTTAATTAAAAATATATACATATGTATATATATAATTTTACTTTCATGAACAATTATAAGTAAAAGAAAATATTTCATTAAATTATAATGATAAAATAAAAACTATATAACAAATATAAAATTTATAAAGGTAATATTTTTAAAATAATCAATTCATCATTTCTTAATTTAAAAATATTAAGTTGGACGATGTCATGTTTTTAAATGAATTACCTATTCATTTTAAAGCATTCAATGATATCCATGTGTTAATATGATAACATAAGAGTAAATGTTTTAGAATTGAATAATATTGAACATTTCACAAAACATACACACATATATATATTTTTGAATATTATATACATATATATATAATTCACCTATAAAAATAGCACTTAGATAATTTGGAATTAAATAATTATAATGTATGAAAAACATTACTTAAATATTTATGTAGGCCTTGAATTGAAAAATAAAAAAATGGAATATTTTGAAAATAATTTTTTATATTCAAACATTAATTGCATAAACATAAGTATAAAAAATACTTATATCACATGAGGTATATTCTCATATCTACATACATAAATATGGTTGATAGACAGGAAATGGAATGCATGTATATATATATATATAAATAATATTTTTAAATTCTAAAACTTAATCTTGAAGAAATTGAAAACCATATGTGCATAATATATATATATATATACATGTGACAATATAAAAATACAATGTTTCAAATAAAAACATTATACCCACATAAATAAAATTTAGTAAAAAAAGAATACTATATTTTATAAATAGAAGTATGATAAATGTAATTTTAAATTAATACATGTATGAATATGTATAGTTGATGAACATGAATATATTTATTATACATGAATAATAATATATATATACATATACATTGAAAAGTTCCCCATACATAGGTATAAATCTCATTGAAATAATGACATGATGAAATTGAAATCCATATATGTATATTATATATATATTAAAAAATAAAAATGGAAATAATATATAGATATATATATATACATGTACTTATAAACATAAAAAAACAAAATTTTAAATGAAAACATAATACACCCTTACACAATAACAAAGTTGAAGCTAGAAATCATGAATATGAGTGATCCTAGAATTGAAAATCATATATGAATATAAATAAAACATGGAATTTGAATATAATATAAATTTATATGTATATAATTGAGAATTTAGAAATAATGGTTTTAAAATAGAAAGTTTCCTTAGTATAAATTTGGAAACTCAAATGAGCCTATGCTTCTTTTGTAGAATTTGAACCAGGATGGTGGAATTAGACCTCTTCCTTCATCAAGTTTGATCGAACTGGATGAAATTAAAAAATGGAGTAAAACATAGCGGGTATCAAGGTACTCATCATGGTGTGGGGTTCTTCAAAAAATGTTATTTTTATTTGAGAAATATTGAGTATTATTGGTGTCGTGTCCCAGAAGGGGGATTTGTTTTAATATGCGTTTAAATAAAATCTGAAATATGGTATTGGTTTTTTTTTAAAAAATATGCCATAAAGGAAGCATCGCTGATTCCTCCATTGTCCAAAATAAATATTTTTTAGTTATATTTTTTATATGTTTAAAATCGTAATGTTTTACTATTATGTTTGTATGGTTATATAAATATATATAAATAAAACTTAATGTTTCGACATAATTTATCTTTTATTCAAGTACATGACTTTGCTAGCCTATATAATTTAAACTATAAGACCGATATGAATGAAATTTAAAAAATTTCTTAAATATATAACTAGTAGTGCAAAATAAAAATAATTTATTAGATAATCTTGGCGAAAATTTATTTATAACTTTCAAATCCACGTACTGGAAACATAAAAATGTTTCAAGAACGTGACATTGTTGGCCTGTATAATATAAACTATAAGGCCGATATGAATGAAAATTTAAACACTGCTTAAATATATAACAAGTAGTACAAAATGCAGAAAAGTATTAAAAAATTGTGGTGAAAATTTATTTATAACCTATCATATCCACTTACTTGAAACATAAAAATGTTTCAAGTACGTGACTATGTTGGCCTATATAATATAAAATATAAGATATATATAAATGAAATTTTAAATAGTACTTAACCATATAATAAGTAGTCCAAAATATAAATATGTTCTTAAAAAATATTGATGAAAATTTATATAGAACTTTTCAAATCCACCTACTTGAATCATAAAAATGTTTCAAGTACGTGACTTCACTGACCTATAAAATATAAACTATAAGACCGATATGAATGAAATTTTAAAAATTTATTTAACATATAACTAATTTTCCAAAATAAAAATAATTTCCTAAAAAAGCATGGTGAAAATTTATTTATAACCTATCATATCCACCTACTTGAAACTTAAAAATATTTCAAGTACGTTACTTTCCTGACCTATATAATATAAACTATAAGACAAATATGAATAAAATTTTAAACATTTCTTAAACATATAACTAGTAGTCCAAAAAACATGTTCTTAAAAAATCTTGGTGAAAATTTATTTATAACCTTTCAAATCCACCTACTTGAATGTTAAAAATGTTTCAAGTATGTCACTTCAATGGCCTATATAATATAAACTATAAGACCGATATAAATGACATTAAAACATTTCTTAAATTGGATCTCAATTGACCCCCCCTCTTGTGATTATACACCGACAAACAACTAATAATAGTATTTTGATTTCAATAGACATAAAACATGTAAACAAAAATGTAAAATCAATGCCTATGTCTGTGGTGAGGAGATTACGTCCCACATGGTGGTCTGCGAATAGGTCATTCGTATCATGTGCGCAGTGGAGTATGATGAAGTGGGGAAGGATGATCTTCAGGCACTAGAATGTCTACTAGTGAATACTCCATCTATGTGTCAGTGGGAGGAGTTGTGAACTTTATCTCGTACTGCCTTCCATTTCCTTCTCCTACATGGGTGGTAGAAGTACGTGCCTCCATCATAGTGGAGAACCAACCCTATGATGGAGATATACCCCAAGATGGTGATGGATCTGGAATCCAAGTCTGTGAAAGATCTAGGACCCAAGATGGAGTGAACTGTGGATATCCTGTCAGGAAAGACAGATCCCATACCCCCTGAGGCACATCCTGAATCGGTTGATCCTGGACTACTAGAGGGCCGACCTCTGCCTATGGAACAGATGAGGCCTCACGTGCAACCTGACGCTGTCTACATCATTGTAGTCGGGGATCCTCAGCACCAGAAGCAGGTGCAGGATGTGAATCTGGGGCAGGAACCTCCTCTCTCCATGCCGGATGCGTGTAGACACTCTCGGAAAGCACACAAAAAGATGTCATCTCCTCTAGCGCTATAGTATGGACGACTGCCCGGCTAAAGACCCCCCTCCTCTTCATCACTCATGCAAAAAAACTGATCTGTGCGACTTCCCTGCAAATAGGTTCAAATATAATTATAAAATAATTCAATAAACAAACTAATGTAAATATATTGACTCACCATCCTCTACATCTCTATGCCGGCTTGGGTGAGATACATTATAGACTTCAGTCTATACCATGGCGCATAGTCAAACTGCTCTGAAAGAAAGAATCAATTTGCAAGAACACCCTGAATATGAAACTCTACACATATGTGCTAACAATCGATAAAAATAGCATGTACTTGGGACCAATCATCATCCTGCCTCCCTGTCAGCTTCATCCCATGAAGCTGGTCTATCGGTCTCGATGGTAATGGAATCGATTGAGTACAGAAAAACTGGCGCATGAATCTGTAAGGCTGTAGCCACTCAATAATATGGATGTGAATGAAGGGTACTATAGCCATAGCATCCTCAAGCCCAATAGTGCAGTATACAGACAACTGGTCCATAATACTCTAGTATGGAAGCCATGAAATCTGAAATGACATGAGATTTTGTCAAAAAAACACCTAACTAAAAACAAAAATTGATGTTATTATTAAATATGTTAGAAAATGATATATTTTATATACATACCATATCAGGTATGAGATAGTCAAACTGTAGCCAATATATGCCCAAAGGTTGTCTTGGAACCACGTCAAAATTGTGTCGCTGACACCACCTATAAAATACATTACCGATAGTGAAAAATAATGATAAAATATAGTCAATAACCCATAGTAGAATCAGAAACCAATAGAAATGACTTATCATACCAGGGTCCACATGTAGCGTCATGCAATACCTCCATCTCGACTGTCGGACTATAAAGGTCAGGGCGGAATGCTGGGATGTGCTCCCATGCGCATATCTGAATAAGGATGATGCGTCCTCCGAGACCTATATGGTCCTTGTGGGATAGCCTTCATAATGATCTGTATGTGTATTCCAAGAGGGATGATCCCTAGTTGTACATCCCAGCCTGAACAAAGTCCTCTAGTAGGGGTAGATACATTATATGCACGTCCATCTCTGAGTGATTAGTACACATTGTCCCGCCAATGAGCCGTAAGATATATGTATGGGCGTAATGCATGACGGTCTGGTCATCATCATCATTCTGTAAATGTGGAATCTGTGACTCCAACCAAGGTATAGATATATTCGATCCATCTGTAGACCTATGGTCCAACAAAATATCAATGCCTAACAAGCACTGAGAAAGGTCTGGCCAAGTTGTACGAGTGAGTCTAATAACAGGTCTCCCCTTGATAGGTAGACCTAGAAGCACTACAACATCTTTGAGGGTGATGGTCATCTCTCCCATAGGCAGGTGGAATATGTGTGTCTCTGGTCTCCATCTCTCAATGAGGGAAGCAAGTAGGAAATGATATACAAATGAGAAATCTGATACGAGAAGGCCATAGAATCCAGCACAACGCATGTAAGGTCTAATGGAATGTGGATGCTCCATGGGATTAAAATGGTGCGCTCGACGCACATTCACCTATCGATCTAGACTACCCTCTAATACAGCCTAAAAAATATGGGTAGGCCTCTGAGTGAGTAGTATGGTATCATCCATCTAAATATAAACAAATGAAATTAGTCGTAAGTGTAGAATTTAAATATAACATTATGGATTGAATTAAGATGAACCATATGAACTAGTAATGATTTTTTTTGAATTTATCTAACTATATGTATTCAATAACTTTTTCTAATCATTATGATTCTATAATTTTCCTAAGAATAGTTTAAAAAAAATATCCTACATGTTTAGGGCGGGGTTTAGGTTTGAGGGTTTAGGGTTAAAAGTTTTAATATTAACATTTAGGAAAAATGTTTCTGTGATAATAACCTTTACATTACAATATGGGTTAAGTGTTACGCTTTCAGATTTATGAAATAAATTCTATTATATCAGATTTAAAGTTATTTTGTTTGAAATAAAGAATGTTATTATGAAATAAGTTCTATTATCTTAAATATTGATTCTTGGATTTGGTTATACAAATTTTGGGCGATCTTTATGATTAACTACATATGGATTGGATTAAAATGAATTATGTCAATTGGTAATGATGTTTTTGGAATTTATCTAACTGTATGTATTCAATAACATGGGCTAATCATGATGATACTATAATTTTGTTATAGAAAATTTTACTAAAATATCTTACATGTTTAGGTTGGGGTTTAGGTTCGAGGGCATAAGGTTAAAACTTTTAATATTAACATTTAGGAAACATGTTTCTGGGTTAATAACTTTTAATTTACAATGTGGGTTATGTATTGCACTTTCAGATTTATGAAATAAATTCTATTATCTAAGATTTAATTTTATTATGATTGAAATAAATAATATTATTATGAAATAAGTTCTATTACCTTAAATATTGAGTCCTCGATTTGGTTAGACATATTTTGGGGGAGCTTTATGATTAACTACTTATGGATTGGATTAAGATGAATTGTGTCAATTAGTAATGATATTTTTAGAATTTATCTAACTGTATGTATTCAATAACTTAGTCTAATCATTATGATAATATAATTTCGTTACAGAATAGTTTACTAATGTATCATTCATGTTTGGGTGGGGTTTAGGTTTGAGGGTTTATGGTTAAAATTTTAAATATTAATGTTTAGGAAACATGTTTCTGGGTTATTAACTTTCACTTTACAATGTGGGTTTATTGTTCTGCTTTCAGATTTATGAAATAAATTATATTATCTCAGATTTTAAGTTATTTTATTAGAAATAATGTATATTATAATGAAATAAGTTCTTTTATCGTAAATATTGAGTCTTGGATTTGGTTACACATATTTTGGAAGAGCTTTATGATTAAATACTTATGGATTTGATTAAGATTAACCATGTCAATTAGTAATGATGTTTTTTGAATTTTTTTAAATTTATGTATTCAATAACATTTTCTAATCATTATGATACTATAATTTCATTATAGAATAGTTTTCTAAAATATCCTACATGTTTAGGTTGGGGTTTAGGTTTGAGGGTTTATGGTTAAAATTTTAATTTTAACGTTTAGGAAACAAGTTTCTGGGTTAATAACTATTAATTTACAATGTGGGTTAAGTGTTCCACTTTCAGATTTATGAAATGAATTCTATTAACTCATATTTAAAGTTATTTTGTTTGAAATAAAGAATATTATTATGAAAATTTATCTCAGATATTTGGGGTTTATAAAACAGAGGTAAAAAAGAGATAACAACATTTAATTTACAGTATGAAATGTCACAAGGAAGAAAATACATCATTATGGATGAGACTGTGAACTTGGACCAACAAAATTAGGGCATCGTTTCCAGTTATGACCTTCTTTATGACATATCGTACATCGGAAACTCCATCATTGTTCTTGAGGCCAGTCTGTCTCATTACGCATTCTACTCACCGTTGGACTCCCATGAGGATGTAATCGATTAATGTCTGGTATCACTTTTGGATAGCCTTCAGGAATTGGGAAATAAAGATACTCCCCAATAGGTGTCCATGGTGCAACATAACAGTTAGCAATGGTATGCATCTGGTACACTGGATCAACATATGCTTCCCATGAGATGTTCATAGAGGCACATGGTGCCATGGTGTGTGTACATAGAAACCGTAAGTCCTGAAATTTTCCACATTGACATTACCTAATTTCCTATAATACCACCATTTTTTCGTCAACGTGATTTGTGATGGGGTCTGAATTCTCGTGAACTTGAAATCGAGATTCTTCTCTTCGAAAGAGATAGACTTGCTAACCAGAAGCTTCTTCAATATTCATTTCAATCTGTCATTGAAATTTTCTTTCGTATCTTAGACCCTGTTGTATTCCATCTGATGCTAGTATTTGTCTATCCACAAAGTACTTCAGGCATCTATATAATTAATTTTAAACTAATGCGGTTATAAGTAGTTTACGAAGCCCTTTGAAGATGTCATTGATGCGCTCAACAATATTTGTCGTCATGTGTTCGTACCTCTTTCCCCCATCATATGTCAATGTTCATTTCTCATTTGTAATCCACATCATATAATCATAAACTTCTTTATTAGCTTGATTAATTTTTTCAAAATGTTCTTCAAACCTCCATTGGTATGATTCATATGCTACAAAGGATAGATGATATTTCACATAAATTGATTTTATCTTTATATTGAAATAGTAAAACAGAACAAATAGAATTCGTACCAAGCCTCGTGATTGCCTTTTCATCTGTTCGTTGTGGAATTTTTATGCACATTTATAGAAATGTGTATAATATAGAACCGATGATGTGCATTTGGGTATCTCCATGTATCAGGATCTACATTGATTTCCACATTAATTGCTTGAAGGCAATCAGATATCAAACAAACACCCCGAATGTTGGTGAAATGATTTTAGATACATTCCCAAAACCTACTCCATGATTCATAGATTTATTTCTCTACAATGGAAAAGGCAAGAAGAATAGGTGAATGGTTTCTATATTGAGTTGTGTTAATCAACGATACGCCCTTGTATTTTCCATACAGAAATGTTCCATCAATCTGAATAAACTATTTGCAGAAATGAAATGCGGAGATACAGGGAATTAATACCTAGAACAACTGATGAAATTGAACCCAAGATGGATCAATTCGGTTATCATGAGACACATGTTCATTTGTATCTAGATGGATGACAACTTGGTTATGATGCCTCAGTATAGATAGAAATTTTGGCAATACTAGATATGAGTCATCCCAATCACCATAGACCATCACAATTGCCTTCTGTTTTTCCATCCATGCCTTATTATAAGAAATATTATAATCGAACATCTGTTGAATCCTCTCTTGAAAAAAATCTATTGGAACATCATGACATGTTCGAATCATCTCCACAATAATAGATGACACAAATTATTTATTCAATGAGGTATGATCTTGTGTGAGGCTTTGCTGAATGCAATTATGAGCCACCTCAATCCATGAGATTCTCCAACCTCCAAATGTAATGTATGAAATCACCCTCAAGAGAAATCAACAATCATCCCCACACTTCTCACACTGTATAACATATTTACTACAATATGATTCATGAACTATATAGTTGAAGTGTCTCTCAATATGAAATATCTTTAGCATGCTTTTGAAAGAATCATTACTAGGAAAATTCCTTCCAATATATATGGTTTTGTCCACATCACTAATCCTATCTGGTACAACTCCAGGGAACTCAGTCGCTGGTGTGAGAACAGTATTGTCGAATGCAAGAACACGTGTCATTGCTTCGAACTAAGATAAATAGAGTGGTGGAGGATTTATTATGGTCAAGGTTGATGTACAAATAATTCATTTCTCAAAACCTACTTATTTTCTTCCATTGGTCTATCCTCATCAGCACTATTGTCACTATCTGATTCATCATTACAAAACTCCTCATCGGAAGTTAGATTGACACGTATATCTGGGAGATCATCTATGTTTTCCTCTTATGCTGCATCATTTGGAATAGGCCCAATTTCATGGGGTGGAGTGTCTTCAACCACTCTTGTAATTCTAAATCTTCATATAATTAGACGTTGTTATTGTACAGTAGAAACATCAATGTATAACTCCATCATTGTACCATCTGACCATTGAGAAATTAAATTAATTTCTTAAACCCACTACGCATCAGTAACCAATGGACAAGCCATATCCCACAGTGTTGTTGGAAATTGAAAATTTCTATAACTCAAAGACATGATCTCTTGATTGGGTCCTAGATTTATGAAACCCCTAATTCTCTCTTGAAGGTCACATATGGTAATACAATCAGCTCTACTAACCATCGTAATTGGTTGAGTACTGTAAGAAGTTCCTTTCTCAGTTTGAATAATCTCCCTATAGTAGTACACACAACAAACGTGACTCTCTATGTAAAAAAGTTTTCTTTCATAAAAATTATGATATTGTAACAAATATTAACAATGATGTTTGACCATATGATGTTTATTAGAATGTAATTTTATATTTCCATTCTATACCCTAAAATAAGCTACTAATGTTTTGACTATATGATATTACTTAGAATGTAATGTTAGGGCACCTTTTTTAATGTGTTTGTCCTTCTTCATTTCAAATTATATTTTCATCAGTATCATTAGCTAATCATTATATGGATCCATGTCTTAATACTATGTTATTTATTAATTATTATATAATTAATTATGTCTAATAGTACATATTATTTATAAATTATATAATATTTATATTTTAAAACATTTTCTTCTCCATTTCATTTTAAATAATTATAAGTTTCATTTTAAACTGATATTATTAATGAATTTGTAACTAATCAATCATTATTTAATCAATATTTAATCATTATTAAGTTATTCTTTAATTATTTATTATTAAATCATTAATCATATTATATTCATTAGTTAATTGTAATTAACTAACTTTAATTCATTAATTATTATGTACTTATTTGATTATATAACATTATATTTATCATTTTATCATTGATAAACATACTGATTTGATTTTTCTTTTCTTAGAAATTTTAGTAGTTTATAAAGAAAATATGAATCATCTTAAGAAAATTCCTTGGGAGTGTCAAACCAGGATGCAACAAGGCCCGTTATCTTGCACTAGTTCTTGTTCGAGTCTATCTCAAAGTGGTGGTTTCATGTTTTACCCCTATATACATCTATGCCAGAGCCACATCCACTTGTTTGTATACAGACATGAATTTAATTACTTATATAACCACATAATCTTTAAGCTACAAAAATTTCAAAATACAGAATCCCACGTTAATCTATACTTACTCTATACTACCTACCAATAATTATTTCAAACTATATTAAACTAATTTCAGAAACTAAATACCAAATATTAATAAATACTTAAACTACTTAAAAAATGAAATATTTAAAACAAAAATGAATTAAATTAAGTAAATATAAACATTAAATTAAATAAAGAAACACACATCTAAATGAATATTCATAAAAATGTTCCCAGAAAATGATTTTTTTAGAGAGTGATATAGAGAGAACTTTGGAGAGAAGAAGGTAAGAATCAAGTGAGGAGGGGGTGGCTACTCTTTTATATGGAGTTTAGACAAAGGCGATCTCCCCCCCGAATTCCTTTTCCATGTCATCGATCTTGGCCAAAGGCGGCACGAGAGAGAAAAGGCAGCATCAAGGATTCCGCCATTGTAGTGTGTTTTTTAAAAAAAATAACCTAAGTAGTTTTTAAAAAACATTTAAAATGAATTTAAAATAATTCCCCCAGAAGGGTTTTGAGAAAATGAATAATGTGTCATTTTGTGGCATCAATGTGGCTTCTCACTGAGGTTGATATAGAGTGACTGAATCATTTAGTTTTGGTGTTCATGAGAAGCTTAGGTTTTGATTGTTTTCACAGGTTTGATACAATGTTGGTAGAAGATGATGAAGGTGGAAGTGTTGGATTCCGCGTGTCTTGGAGAAGAAGAATTCATGATAACCAGTGGTGAATTCAGATAAGGAGGTGGCTGAGTGGTTGATCATGGACATTGTGGTGGTTTACATAGACACTAGAGGTTCTCCATGATGTGACCCCTGGTGATGTTGCTTATAAGTTTATTTTTAAAAATATTTTTTTAAAAAATGTTGGGTTAAATATTTTTTTAAAAATACGTCACAAATGTGGCATTTGGGAGGCCGCCTTTCCCCTAAAACAAAAAACTATTTTTTTTCGAAATTTTTTTTTTCTGTTTTGTTTTGTTTTTTTGTTTATATATATATATAAACAAAATGAAACAAAACAAAATATTAAAATAAAATTTTCAACAGAATTCATCCACTATTTAAAATCCAGCAGCACTGCCATTACAACAGTCATGATTTTGACAGAAGCTCTCACCAAGGGCTCTCTTTTATAAGAGAGCTTACCCTGGAAATCGTACTACTTTTCGGATGTGGGATTCAGATTCCCCCTTTCCTTCTCAGAACAATCTTCTTTTCCAATGTGGGATTATATTTCAAGTACGTGACTTTGAAAGACTATAAAATGTAAACTATATGACCAAAATAAATGAAACATAAAACATGGAATAAACATATAGAAAATAGTTGCAAACAATAATAATTTTGTAAAAAATGATGATAACAAATGATTTATATGCTTTCAAAACAACCTACTTGAAACTTCAAAATGTTTCAAGTATGTGACTTTGAAAGTTTGTAAAATATAAACTACATGACCAGTATAAATGAAACTTAATACACAGATTAAACATATAACAAATAGTTGAAAATAAAACGAGTTTCGTAAAAAATGTGGACAAAAAATAATTTATAAGTTTTCAAAGACACCTACATCAAACTTAAAAATGTTTATAGTACGTGACTCTGAAAGCCTATAAAATATAAAATATTAGACTATTATAAATAAAACATAAAACAAGGATTAAAAATATAACAAATAGTTGAAAATAAAAAGAATTTCTTAAAAAATGTTCATGAAATATAATTTATACGCTTTCAAAACCCCCTACTTGAAAAATAAAAATGGTTCTAGTCTGTGCCTTTGAAAGCCTATAAAATACAAACTATAATACTGATATAATTTAAAGTTAAAACATGGATTAAACATTTAATAAATTAATTACTTATTTAATTAATATTATTAATAATTGATCATATAATAATTAATTAGTTAATTCGAAATTATTAATAATTAATTATATAATAAATAACCAATTATTAGTAATATAATAATTCCGTATATAATTGTTAATTAGTAAATTAGTAATATAATGATAAATTATATTTATTCATTATAATTAATAATTAGTAATTATTCAAACTTATTATAAAATAATAAATTAGTTAATTGGTAATATAATTATTAATTATATAATAGTTAATTAGTTAATTAGTAATATAATTATAAATTATAAATATTCATTATAATTATTAATTGTAATCATTCATTATAATTACTAATTATAATTATTCATTATAATTAATAATTATAATTATTAATTATTAATGATTTATTATTAATTAGTTTAGTAAAAATATAATTACTAATTATATAAATATTAATTGTATAATATTTAGTTAGTTAATTAGTAATTATTAATAATTAATTATATAATAATTAATTAGTTAATTAGTAATATAATTATAAATTATTTAATAATTAATTAGTTATTTAATAATATAATTATTAAATATATAATAATTAATTAGTTAATTAGTAATATATTTATTAATTATATAAATTATAATTAGTTAATTAGTAATTATTAATCATTAATTATATTGTAACTAATTAGTTAATTAGTAATATAATTATTAATTATATAATAGTTAATTAGTTAATTTTTTGAGAAAGATAGAGCCAATTCCCTTTTTATAATTAGTTAATTGGAAATATAATTATAAATTATAATTACTAATTATAATTATTAAATAGTATTTATTAAAAAAATTTATATAATAATCAATTAGTTAATTGGTAATTCAATTATTTATTATATATTAGTTAATTAGTTAATTAGTAATATAAGTATTCCTTACAATTATTAATTAGTTACTATTAAAAATTATTTTATAATAATTAATTAGTTAATTTGTAGTATAATTATTCTTTATAATTATTCATTATAATTATTAATTATTAATTATTAATTACAAATATAATTATTAATTATATAACTATTAATTGAATTACAATTAGTTAGTTAATTTTTGAATTATTAATAATTAAATATTTAATAATTAATTAGTTATTTAGTAATATAATTAGTTAGTTAATAATATAATTTTTTAATTAGTAATATAATTATTAATTATATAAAATTTAATTATTTAATTATTAATTGTTAATCATAAATTATATAAAAACAAATTAGTTAATTAGTAATATAATTATTAAATATATATTAGTTAGTTAGTTATTTTTTTGAGGAAGATGGAGATGATGCCCTTTTTATAATTAGTTATTTAGTAATATAATTATAAATTATTATTATTAATTATAATTATTAATTATTATATATTAAAAATTATTATATGATAATTAATTAGTTAATTGGTAATATTATTATTAATTCAAAAATATTTAATTAGTTATTTTTCATATAATTATTCACTATAATTATTAATTAGTAATTATAAAACATTATTATATAATAATTAATTAGTTAATTAGAAATATAATTATTCATTATAATTATTCATTATAAGTATCCATTATAACTATTAATTATTTATTTTTCATTATAATTAGTAATTATAAATTAGTAATTTATAATTATTAATTTAATAAGTAAATGATTTATTATATGTTTAATAAATGTTTTAACTTTAAATTATATTGGTCTTATAGTTTGTATTTTATATGCTTTCAAAGGCACACACTTAAAACATTTTTATGTTTCAATTAGGTGGTTTTTTAAGCTTATAAATTAATTTTTATGATCATTTTTTATGAAATTCATTTTATTTTAAAATATCTGTTAGATATTTATTCCATGTTTTAATATTCATTTATATCGGTCTAATAGTTTATATTTTATAGGCATTCAATGTCACGTTCTTGAAACATTTTTATGTTTGACGTAGATGTCTTTGAAAACTTATAAATTATTTTCCGTCAACATTTTTTATGAAATTATTTTTATTTTCAAGTATTTGTTTTATGCTTATTCCATGTATTAAGTTTCATATATATTGTTCTTGTAGTTTATATTTTTTAGGCTTTCAAAGTCACATATCTGAAACATTTTTAAGTTTCAAGTAGGTGGTTTTGAAATCTTATAAATCATTTTTATCATCATTTTTTATGAAATTATTTTTCTATTCAATTTTTTTATATGTTTAATCCATGTTTTTTGTTTCATTTATATCAGTCATATAGTTTATATTTTATAGTCTCTCAATGTAACGTACTTGAAACAGAATTCCACATAGGAAATGCATAATGTTTTACATCGGAAAGGGAGAACCAGAATCCCACAACGGAAACGCAGAACAATTTCCAAGGTAATCTCTCCTATAAAAGGGAGCCCTGGGTGAGAGCTTCTGTCAGAATCCTGACTGTTGTAATGGCAGTACTGCTGGATTTTAAAAAACGGATAAATGTTTCTGAAAATTTTATTTTTATATTTTATTTTTTGTTTACATATATATATATATATATATATAAACAAAAAAACAAAAAAAACTATTTTTTTTAAAAAAAATATATATTTTTTCTTTTAGGCGAAAGGCCGTATCTACAATGCCGCCTTTCATTCGAGACCCAAAGGCGGAATCTCAGATGCCTCCATTGTGGAATATTTTTAAAAAAACCATTAACCTAGCAGGTTTTAAAAAACTAATTTTTTTTAACAAATTATTTTAGAAAAAAACTCGACCCCTGGTGTCAGATAAGAAGACGGGGCTAGTTTGATTGGTGTATGATGATGTCTAAAATGTCGTTAGTAGTGATTTTCATGATGGAGTCGTGGATCAAGGAAGAAGAAAACTACAATCATCTTTTTTCCAATTTTAATCTTGGGTTTCTCTTATTATATTTATTTATATATAGAAAATAATTCTACAATATATATATATATATATTATAATTTTATCAAAATATAATAATTAATCAAATATATTCCATTATTCTAATATATAAATTTCTAAATATTAAATAAAAAACGTGATTTATAGATTATAATCTAGAAAAATTTAACCGATTTTAATTCAATTTAAATTTATAATAATAATAATAATTATTATTATTATTATTATTATTATTTCATTTTTGTGAATTGCAGTTTAAGAATTTTTTATAATTTTCATTTTCTGAAAAAATACTAAAAAACATTGATATTTATTAAGAGTGTTTGTCACAGAATCTTATTAATAATTTTTTTATAATTTGTATTTTTCATAACAAATTAAAATTCATATAAGTTTGAAAGAAAAAATTAATAAGGAAATCTAAAAATAATGTCTCGTACATTTATTAATTCCAAAACCGATATATTGTCTCAATGATTTTTACTTATATTTTTGATACTAGATACTATTTTTATTCAATTTAATATTGAAAAATATTTTCCAATTAAATATACATGTATGTTTATACTTTATAAAATTATTTAAATGGTTATATATTCATTTTATCATTACTTACATTCTTTTAAACCTCAACAGTTATGACCCAATGGTCCCAATCATTTTTTTCCTATAAGTAGATCACATAGAATGAATTTCAGTATCTAGACTCCACAAATATCAGTACTCTACTCATTAGAATGATTCCTATTTTTTCACTTATTTGTATTTTTATTTTATTCATCATTGGAGGATTCAACTACTGATGGATCTAGACGATGCAAGCAAAAATATCACTGGTGGCATTTTTTTTCTGTAGTTATTTAAAATGGATGTTGTAGGTTTAATATTATTGAGTCATTAGTCTAATGAGGTGGTCTTCTACTATGTTTTAATGTATAATTGTAATTTTTACTAGATATATTTATTAAAACATCACATTTATTACATCTAAAAAAATTCATAAATTATCAAATAATTAAATTTTATATTTATTAAATGAAATAACTTTATTCCAATAAGATTAAAACATTAATAAATATATTTAAATTATAAACAATATTGAAGAATATACATAATTACCCATAAAGGTAGTATTTTATATAATTTTTTAAAACAAATCATTCAATAAATATTTATTAAAAGAATATTATGCTTAGAATTTCCCATGAGTTACTCTTATTGATGTGATAACTAAATTATTTTCATGTGTCACATGTAATAATGGATGAATGATTGATAGGGTATTGTATCTCCCTTAAATTAATTGGATAGTGTTTTACCTCAAATAATATAATCTTTTATAATTCAAATTGTATGTGATCAAAACCTATGAGTGGGCATTCATGGACATGTTGGTAAACTAAAGGGTGAGAATTATTAGATATTTTTACAAAATAAATAGTGGGCCTTCTGGATATTCTCATAATATTATGATACCCAACCTTAATGATTATGCAAAATAATCATTTATAATACATGTCTCAAGGGAATAATAAATTATGTCACCAAATATCAACAATTATTCTTCGTGGCTCATCATTATTCTCCAATAGTTCAATGGTCTTATTTCATGGTACAATTTTTCTATTACATGTTCTTCAACCATGACTCATCAAAATCTATAATGATTCTAGTTTGTTTCAATAATAAATTTATCACTATATAATGTTTTGTCATATTCTTATGATATGTCCATTAATGGCTTGGTGATATGTTTAACCTTATTTAGGGATTAATCTATGCCATTTTTTATGTTTCCATTCCACATGATATAGATATTTTTATAGTTTATGGGAAGTATTGGGGAGTATAATGTTGTTCAATTATGGAGTAATGTTCACATGTTTTGTAGTTTAAATTTCTTTCGAAGCTATTTCTCAAATACACTAAAACATCTATTAATGTAATTTTAAAATTATTTAGTGAGATGTAATTATTACCTCATGAAAATTTTGTAAAAGAAAGATATGTTTAGATTTTGTTGAAAAGGGTGGTACCGAAGTAATATTTTGTTTTTGTGAGGGATTCGATTAGTTATTTTTCGGGATTATAATGAGAGAACCTTAGTGAAAACCCTAGAGGAATGTCTCAGGGGTAAATCTAGGTATTTAATGACATCATAACATTTTAGTAAAGTGTGTATTATGTGGTTCTCCTAGAAATTACATCCCAATCTAGAAATTATAAGTATATGCATTCCATAGAATAGATATTACAAGGGTAAATTAACTAGGAATGGGTGTATTGATTATTAACTCAATTATCACTCGATGCATGACAATGATACCTAATAACACACCATAATTGACACTCCCAAGGATATGATTATGGATTTCACTCAATCTTTATGAACCGTTAAAAGGGATTAGAGAACATATTTATTGTATGGTTAGAGGACATAAGAGAAGACATAAAATGTATAACCTAGATAGAAACAGATAAATTTATGTCATTTTATATTTATTTACTTTTAGATTATATATTATTACCATTAGCATCTATTTATTCAAGAAATGTCTATAGTGAGTAAAACTAAAGTTAAATATGGATTTAACGTGAAAGGTGTTGACTATACCAATGATAAACCAAATGTGATGATGATAGGTGTTTATAATAATGCATTGATTCTCAACCAACACTCATAATCATTGAATAACAATGTAAAGAATATTGTGTTCCCAACTGAAATAAGATATGATTAGCTTGAAATTGGGTTATTATATAAACAACATCCACCCATCGTTAGTGAATATTCTACTACATTTTTTTGAGAAATTTCTCATTGTGATGGAAAAGATATTTTTCATTCTCTAGTTCCCATAAAATGAGATAGATGTCTTGTAAATTTATAATTTTTCCAGTGATGCAAAACAATAGTGGAATTTCATTAATAATAAAATTTTAATTCATGATATAGACTCAATTGAAATGGAAGAGTTCAAGAATGTGTTCATCACCGTGTATTTTCCTCATACTCATTTCCTGATTTTGGTGTGGTCATTCTTGGAGTTGAATGAAATGGATAATGACTCCATTGTAATATATGAATCAAACCTCATGAGGCTCAGAATGTATGTCTATGGAATTATCTCATATACTGTTAGAAAAATATATTGTATCTTTATTGTCTTAAATAAATGTATTTGAAAGGAATTATCCATAAGTGACTTTGGAATATATTAATAGATTTTTTAATGTGTTCTAAAATGGGAGATATAAACTATAGAATCATTATTATGGATATAGAAAAAAGAATTTAGAGTATCATGGAAGCTCTGAGGAAAAGTTTCGTAGGTGAAAAAAATTATAAACTACCAATATATAAAAAACATGGGAGAGTTCACCTGAGTAAAAACCTCGAAAGAATATGTAAGTGATTCATGTGTGGGATGATATTCAATAAATATAATGATTTTCAAAAGTGGATTAAGAGGAAAATATTTATGAAGGAGGAAAATAATTTCCCAACTAATATGATTCTGACACCTCAATGCTTCATTTTAATAGCGTTTACAAATTTTGAAAATCAATTTCTTAACCCTAAAAATAATAAAGAATATATTCCCCATCAACCACCCCAAAAAAGGGAGAAATGATGATTTTATGATATCACTACCCCTAAGGTGGATCATGATAATGAAGTGATAGAAGGAATAATCATTATTAACTATATATATTTTATTACTTATTTGATTCTAGTTATTCACATTCCTTCATAACATACCTATTTTATAGGAATATTTATTTTATTCCTCTACTATTGGATATTGAACTATATATGAAAACACCTATTTGAAAATTATTCATGTCTTATAAATAAAAATTTTATATAAAAAAATATTTTAGGAAGTAACTTCCTAAATATCAGGTTCTTCTTACCTTGGTTGAATTTTTTATAATATTTGGAATGTATTATAATTTCCTACCTAAAATACATATCAATTTTCGGGATAAATAAACCTAATTTCATATACTAAATTATACTGGTGTAAAATATCAGTATAAGGATGATCATAAAATTCCTCTAGGGGAAAATCCAATAATTGATGTTATGATACCCAATAATGATGGAATCTTGAATAAAATGATCCAACTATTTCTCAATGTATGAGGTTCATTTTTCAATCGATGTCATATATGGTACCATTCAAATATCAGTGATTCTATATTGAATATAATTCATTCAATTTGAGTAATTTAAGAAGAAACAACATGATATTTTATAAAGTGGTTACATATTCTATAGTCCCTAACCCTGGGGTTTATGAGTCATCTTTTTTAAAAATTATGATGTATCAATGCATTTTTGAATTAATTATCATGACATTAATAGAATATTGAACAAAACAACATATCATCAACATCATATAGATGATCTTCTAAATCTACTCCGAAGATCTCAAATCTTTTCAATGATTGATCCTCAATATTAATATCATAGGTTATGTGTTTAAAGGGAAGATATTTCTAGAATATTATTTCTATACGAGGTGTGAAATAATGAATTTATAGTGATATAATTTGGATTTTGAATTCTCCCACTGTAATCATAGATATAATCAATAGAGACATTATAGACCACCTTAATAAAATTTTGGATTTCTTTATAAGTGATACTTTGGTATATTCAATGAAAAATGAAGAACCTAAATATTATATTATTTTTTTAATATCATTAAGAATGAAGAAATTGTATGCCATTTTTTTCAAGTTTGAATTCACGAAAAAAGAGTTTTCATATTTTTTTGTAATGAAAACCAAATTAATATCCACATAATCTTAAAATATGTGTTTTATCAAGTAATAGAATATAAAAACTATAGTAACCATGAGTCTATGTTTTTAGGGGTATGGTGGTGACTATCGATATTTTATGGAAAATTTATCATTCTTAAAAAATATTCTAAACTAGTAAACATGGAAGGTGGAAAATTTACATTTGAAAAAAGAAATTGACGAATTCTTCAGGGAACAAAATAAGTGGTTGGTCACTACACCTATAAATTCGTTACCTAGTATTGGGGAAGGGATTTTAATGTATAATGAATCTTTTTTAAAGGGAATGAGACAAATCCTCGTATAAAATTATATCGTAATTTATAATGAATAATTGAAGTTAAATAATTATGAAAACAATTACCTATTACATGATTTAGAGCTATTATTACTAAAAGTTTCATTAAATATTTGTAAACAATATCTCTATGGTGAAAAGTGTGATATATATATTATCCATAAAAGATTGAAATAGATATTGAAATTGAATTAGTTGAATATGTTCTAATGGTGAAAGTTTGAAATGATAAATGTTTCTAATTGTGAAATACAATACCATGTGGGGAAGGAAAACAAGGTGATTGATTCTCAATGATGAATATATCATGTTACCCAATCAATGTTGAGGATTAAAAAATACCCAATACACATGGATTTTTATGTGATAAAACTTTTATTAAAATAGGATGGTGTGATATTTTATCTTTTTTAAATTACTACTCAATTATCATCTCATGTATAGATCAAAAAAATTTATAAGGATTATGTGGTGCTCCAGAAAATGGTATTTTATATTCTAATGTTAAAATTTGATTAAAATGAATTTATAAGATTTTGATCCTAAAAATATCTTCAATTAATTTAAAATTGAATAATGGAACTTTGATATTGATTCTCTTCCATTTTTATTCTTATGTGTCTCTGATCTGAAATGCTCTGTGTAATGATTTGCAACATAGGATAACAGGTTGAGACACCGCAGATGATTAGAGGAGACTCGATCCATGAAGAGGTCCATAAGAAGAAAAAATGGAACGAGTCTCACAATGAATTATCCTCAAAGGAGATACCACACATGTCTCGGCCTCAGAAGAAGCAATTTCTGAGAGAATGGATTTTTTTCAAATTTTCTTTCATTGGTCGCATTTCTCTTTCAAAGGTTATACAACCCTAAAAATAAAATGATATGATTTCTCGTCTTTCGTATGTTTGGGGTTTCTCAAATTTCAAATGCATTTAACTTATCTGAGGGTTCTTCCATCTGCTTTTCCCCTCTGAGGAGTTGATGGGAAGATCATGGAGTGTGGGTATAGTGAATTTGGGGCTTGGGATATTGAGAATCCATAATTGGTGTTTGAAATTTAACATAAATGCTTTTTAGAAAACCTGTGCCCAATTTTGGGTTAACATTTTTTGGTTTAAACTCAGTTCTTTGACACCCTAAAATATTGTTTGACATTACTTCATCAATAGGAGTCCCCATTAGATTGGATCTGGCTACGGAGAGGGTGTTTTTCAAACATT
Organism: Viscum album; assembly: GCA_963277665.1. Taxonomy (NCBI): domain Eukaryota; kingdom Viridiplantae; phylum Streptophyta; class Magnoliopsida; order Santalales; family Viscaceae; genus Viscum; species Viscum album. The sequence continues at coordinate 975,741,544 of OY728143.1, forward strand.
ATGCTAGATTACTGGTTTAAATTGAACTCAATTCTTCTCTCATTCATAAGGGGATTATATCCACACCTCAAGATGAGGTATGTTTACAAATTGGATATGAAAAAAATCCCCCCCCCCACTTCTGTGACTCGTGTGGAATAGTTGGTCACTCTATTGAGGTTTGTAGGGATAGAACTATCTGCTTCAATTGTGGTAATAAAGTCCATGACTCAACTCACTGTCAATGGAAATGAAAGAATGAAAATGATATTCTTGTAGCAGTTTGGCCCAGGGACCAAAGTGTCATAGCTCCATCATTATCTCTATCCCATCCCCAAAATTTAGAGACAAGGACTTAATTGGAAACCTCAAACAAGAAGTTTAACCCTGTTGATAAAACTACACCTGAGAATAATTTCCTCCTCCGAGTGGAGGACAGATTACAGGAATGCCCTATAACCAAAAAGACATGGGCTGATTTGGTTGATGAAGATAATAAGCCTTTTATAATTGTCTCTTTTAGAGATTATTTATATAAAGGACTTGTGAATGAGTATGATGAGGTTGATTCTATTGACAGTCATGCTGAAAATGTGGTATCAGTTTAAGATGAAGTGGATTTCAACTTGTGGAAGGAATGAAAAATGGTTGATTCCAAATCTCGGAAAGGGAAGAAAATACAATCATAGCTAACATGGTGAAACCTGCTCCCATAAGGCCCTCCTATTCACGTGAGAAGACTCTATATAAGAAAGGAATAGGTGACCCTTGTAATAGACTCTTACCATGTGTTTCTTCTGCTGAACCAAATAGAAGTACTAATGCAATTATAATTTCCCATCAAGATCCAGATTTGGCTTCTCATTCTTAGTAGGGTAAGGGGTTTGGAGCTACGGTCTCTTCCAGAAAAATATTTCATCCAATGTATAACAACAGTACTGCCTCAATGGCTCAGTTGGCTTCCAAACAGGGTAGGGAGTCTGTAGATATTTCAAAATGTGTTGTGGATGGAGAAAAGACCCCATGTTCATCGTGGAAGGACTTCTACTCTCTATCATGTTCAACAAATCTCTTCTTTTGGAAATCAACAAGGCATGAATGTTCTCAGTCCTACTGTCACCTGTCAATCTAAAGTTGAAGTATATGACCATTCTTCCACTTCGCGTAGAGATTATGTCCAATCCAAGGACAAAGTTCACTCTAAATTGAATACTTGCAACTCATCATATTTTCTTGCCTCCGCAAGCAGTGATGAATAAGTACAAAAATATGAATATACACTCGTGGCGAAATAAATGATGGTGGTCAATGATGATGAACACTTGGATGATGGAGGTGGACCATAATTGATGGGAAAAACTAATAGAAGAGTATGACCTCATCGTGTCCAAGGTGGGAGACTCCCTCACCACAGTATGAGCACCATATCACAAGTTACATGAGCCCCTCACCTTATTGTGTTTTGTAATGTTATGTCTTTGTATGTTTCTCTTCCACTTTTTAACTTTCATTAATAAAGAGGCCCTCAACCCTCAACCTTTATTAAAAAAAAGATGTCATATAGTGATCTAAGTAATAACATCATCTTGGATAAAAAGAATCAATAGAAATTATAATATTTAACATTATTATTGGTTTGTGAGAATGTTGAGGCAGAATGACAGAAGTCACAGTGGGTGATGAAAGCATTACCCATAATATTCTTGAAATTTGAAAAATTTCACTATTGAATTCATCATATGGCTCACCAGGGTATTGAATGGACATAATTAAAGTTGAATTATACTTTATCTCCTTTTAATGTGAGTGCATTACATTTCAATAAAAAAATATTTGATTCTTGAAAATAAACAACGAAATACATAAGGGAAGGTAAGGTTTCATGGAGTACCACTCTATGTTGTATGTGATCGAGATAGCTGATTTAACAAAACCTTAATAAAAATAATTTAGTGATAAATGGAGTCTAAATTTAGTTCTACCATTTCTTATCTCCATAAAAAAAATCTTTAGTCTGAAATAACTATTTAAACTCACGAGGATATTATGTTAAAGTATTTAATGAATTTCTAGGGATATTGGCATAATCACCTTCCCCTTATAGAGTTATCAAATAACAATAGTTTCCATTATATAATTGAATTGGAAACATATGAGGATTTTTATAGGAATATATGTAGGACTCCAAAATACTAGAATAATGTAAGAGAGATGTAGCTAATTAGACATACATATGTCCAAGAAATTATAGAGAATGCTCAAAACATTCCGTGGTATATGAATATAGAAAAATGTAAACAAAAGATTTGTGTAATTAATCATCAATGATATGATGTGTTTTATGATAGGTACAATGTTTTCCACTGCATATCTCCTTAGCAAAGGAAATTTATTATTATGAAGAAACATATGCTGATCCCACGGTATTTTCTACAATTGATATCCTTGATCATGTTGGGGATATACATTATTGATTATAACTCCCTCCATATCTCTCCAATATAAATTATTTGTTATATGTATCCATTTTGGGGAATTAAATTCTATACCATTAGAAAATAATAAATGTAGAAGCCATGGAACAAGAACATGATCTCTATTATGAGGGAAACTGGTGGAAATTATGGATAAAATAGATAAATTAATGTCGAACAAGACCAATCATAGGGTCAATGGCCTATATAGGAATCATAATTTTAAAGGAGATAATTTTGAACCTGATGATGTTATCAGAAAAAAACCATGGTTTTTTCCGGACTAGTAATAGTATTTTAAGGAAACAATTTCTTTTTATGGGGGTATAATGTAACAACAAATGATTTTAGTAAAAAAAATTCCCTTAATTTTATGTGAGTAGCATGTATTTTCATGAAACATTGAAGTTAAATGATCCAAGAAAAATTATAAAACTGTAGTTATAATTATAATAAAATCTCAAGTATGTAAAATAAAATAATATCAATAATTTTTAAAAATTAATTTATAAAATTATAAATTTTATTTGGTAAATATTTAATAATATGGATGTAATTTATTTCAATGTAACATTTTTATGTGTTTTAAATTCTACCATAATAAATTAATGTAAATACTTTAAATATTTTACATGATCTAATATTAACAAAATTTAAATTATAAATTGATATGGAATAATAAAAATTTCACTTAATGTTTAAAAATGTAATACTTCAATAATTTTTTTTAAATATTTATATTTAATTTTAAATTTATTTTTATAAATTATAATTATAAATTTTAACTACGGATAAATAGATTCATGTATGAACTTATAATGTAAAATTTAGCATAGATTGATTTTTTTTTGAATTTTTTGGAAATATTTTTTTTTTGTTAATTATAAAGAATATCATTTTTCCAGATACCATGAATATTAAAAAATTATGAAAATATAGTTATCATTTTTCAATTTATTAAACCACTATGAGACCAAATATTTATTTTATAAGTCAAATTATCAATTTAAAATAATAATTTACAATCATATAATATATGATTAAAATATTGGATATTGTTTCTATAAAATTTTTATTTAATACAATATAAATTTTATTATATTGAAATTATATTTTTAAATCTTTTAGAATGTGACTATAATAAAATTTATTTAAAATTTTAAATTTGAAGTTTCATATTATAATATATGTAACACTTTAATTTTAGGAATAGAGGATAAATTACTAAAGTAAAATATATTTATGGTGATAAAATATAAAATTGTAAAAGTAATAAATCACATGACAAGGGATTATAAAATGTAATAAATCATGTTTTTAAGTGATTATTTGAGATTTTATACAACATAAATCATTCCCTAATCCATTATAATCTATTTTTGGAGCAACATTACATGTGAAGCAGTAACTCTCATTATATTAAGATTAAAACTTTTTAAAAAATTTAATTCTCACAACCCATAAAATGGGCATATCACCCCCACCTTCAATAACATTGAAAAACTAATTTTCCTCCTTAAAATATTACCTTATTTCATCCAATATTATATTATTTTACTTTCATAATCTTTATGTAACAATAAATTATCATAATCCCTCCATTTGTTTCGAACCCTCCAATTAAAACTCAATATTCTCAACATGAATACTCTATATTCCATAATGTTACTTCCTTTATATATTACCTTATCAAATATATTTTCATCATTTATAGAAAATGAAATAAAAATTATATGTATACTTATATTCATTATTCTATATAGGTAGATATAAAACACATTTCAACTATTTCTATTAAGAATAATTAAACTTTCCATTGTCTGATGTGTGAACTACCACCACTACAAATTGATCATGTACATTTTTCTTCACCACCTTTATTCACTGATTATAAGGGTGAAACTAAAAAGTAAGTATAATATATATATGAAAGATTATTTGAATAAAAATATTTATACACCTTATATATATCTCTCTCACTATGAAATGAAAATGTTAAATTAATTTTGTGTGGACTACCACCTCCATAAAGTAACATGCCATTTTTTCCATATATTTTATTAATTATTTGATGACAAATATTCATATCTGATTCACCACATTATATTTATATAAAAAACCATTATACTTAATTAATAAGGATATTATACCAAAATTAAATAATTTATAAAGAAATAGTATTCTATTAATTGTAATATATAAATGTTTACATCATTTGAATGACCCACTTGAAAAATTATAAAATATAATATCACAAATGGATGTAATAACTTAATTACAAATAATATATGTTATAAATTAGAAAATGAATATTTTATTTTTGTTTTGTAATTTTAGTACTAAAATTAAACCCATTCAATAATTTTAAACTCCTTATTTAATAAAAATAATTTAAACTTTCTCACTGAAGATTTCCCTTATAAGGATTATAATGAAGTCAGTCATAAAAAAATTATAAATTTATAAATAATTATAATGATCAGATCCATTACCGTTAATGGTGCTTGAATGATTAATTTTGGGAAAATAGTGAATAATAAAATATCTTTTATTAATAATTATAATCAATATTAATGTACCTTTGAAAGATTTAATAAGTTTTGGGAGATATACTATTATATTCCAATAACATTTATTGTGGAACATCTGTTTTTTCCAAAGAACAACATTAAATTTCAACACATGTGATAAGAATATAAGGAAAAAAATAAAAATATAATATAATGGATTCTAAAAAATTAACAATAAATTATATAATAAATAAAAAATTAATTATATCTATAATAAACATGTAGAAAATAGAAAGGTGAAATGTTCGGAAAAGAAGAAAAAATTTCAACATTTTATAGAATCATATAGAAAATTAGAAAATCAACAAAGGAAAATACACATATTGGATTCCCGTAGCATATATATGTAGTCAACCCTTTGATGTATAATATACATATGGAAATTCATAGGCCTAATTTCGTATTGGTGATTCCAAAAATTTGAAAACCGATTATCATATAAAGTTATTACATAAACATAGCTTAAAATTTTAATAATCATCATTATCATAAGTTTAATTATATTTATATAATGTAAATATATTTCCATAAAATCCATAATCTCTTTAATTGGACAAGTATAGATCTCTTTATCATTAAAATATAGTAAAACATTATTTAATACATTAAAGTTCAAAAAGAAAACCTTTGGTGACTTAAATCAAATTTCTATAGTTTTAGAAATTGATATTTACTTTTTTTATTCTAAATAACTATAAATAATTATTTATATGTACCATTAAATACAAATAACTTAAATTTTAGTTTTTTATCCTAAGTAATAATCAAAACAGATAATATAATCTCACTCACGGTCAGTAATCACGGTCAGTACTCATGGTTAGTTCCCCATCCATTACTCTTAGTCAGTTCTATTGTTAGTTGACATTGTTGGTTCCCTGGTTAGATGCCATGGTCTGTAGAAAATGTTTTTTTGGAATGTTCATTAATATACAATACATAACTTTTAATTTCTATAAATTTCCAAATTTTTGTTCTAAGATAAGTAAAATGATATTCTTAGTTCTAAAATATCTTACTTATCCTAGGAAAAAATTTCAATTCATGTAATACATGTTATGAACAATAAAAATTAAAAATCTAAAAATATTATATAAAAATTAGCATTAGGATATGATCATGAGTAATCATACATTAATTAATACATAATTAAAATAATGATGTCTTTTAATGGATATAAAATGAAAAAAGATTTATAATTATGAAAACATATAGTTTTTCAAGGATCCACTAAACACTAGTATTCATAAATTACATCATTATGAAAGAATAATATGTAATCTAAAGGAGGATACCCAAATATGAGGTATATATTCATTTCATCCTTGAATTCCTCTTATTTGGATTATATGGTGTATTTACTACACCTCTGATATTTTTTGAGCATCAATATATTTATGTTAGTGGGATTTTAAATTTATTTTAAATTTATTTCTTTCTTGGGATTTCTGATAAAAAATTTACCAATGTTCTATGTGTTTATATTACAATCTAATTTCTTTTCGAGGATATATATGTTAAATTTTCATTAATGGAAATTGTGTAATAACTATTCTTTAAACCCCATATACATTCGAGTCATATGTTTATTTATGAAATTCCAATTATTAGTATCATTTTAATATCATTGGTATATAAAGTTAATAAGAAAATGTTTTATTAAAATATGATCTTATTTCTCCATTTCGAGTTGAGAATCATTATTCTCTATATCAATGTACTTAAAAATGTTTTATTGATGTTTTTTATAAACATATATTTTTTAGAAATATTATATCAAGTAGATTTGACATTATTTACATTTTATGAAAATAAATAATTTCAATTCTTTTACGTATGACTCTGTTTTTACCTTTTATAATGGATTGAAAAGAATGTTCTCTTTTATCATATATGACATGAAAAACATTTCATGTGTTCATAACCATTACATTTATTGAGTCTTCCATTACTTTATTCCATGATAATTTTTAAATAAAATATTATTTTTATTATTTTTGAGATTATTATTTCTTAATGATATTTAAAAGAGGTTATATCATCATTTATTTCAAAGAAATTTTCATATTCTATTTTGAATTAAATTTTCATCAATGTTAAACCCATTTATGTATTTTTAAACTTCTATAAAAATAATACATTTTGATACCATCCACATTATTTCTCTAGATGGATAATGATGAAGATTTTCAATGGGTGATTTAATAAACCAATTTATTTCCCATAGGTTAATCATGCTATGATGAAATAATGAATTTTTTTATACCATCCAATTATTTTCTATAGTAACGATTTATTCTTTTCTCGGGTTTCTTATTTGAGCAATCTTTCTCATGATCTAGCTGATCTCATCTTGACCCGGAATGACATTTCACGTCTTTCAAAAGGTATGGATTTTCTTCTCCCCTCTTCAGTTCCTCTTCCCTCCTCTGTGGATGGAAATCTGATAGAGTGAATTCCTTTTATAAAGATTCTATTTAGAGTTCTTTAAAATTTCCCCTGGTTCCTTGACCCTCTATCTTGGAACCTCCTCTCCCCCTTCTTGATCCTTCCCTATTCTCCTCTTTGGAATCCCCCTTACTGCTTCTTCCCCATATCCAAGAACCTCTCCTTCCCCTGCCTTCTCCTGCACATTCCACTCTAGTAGGTGTTCCTATGATTTCATATGGATGGATTCAAGAGGAATTTCCACCAAGTATCCCTCTTAGAATTAATCCCATCCCCGAGATTCTATCCACTAGTCCACCACATTCCCCTCCTTTTGATTTTATTAGTTCAAGAACCAGATCTCTGAAAAAACATCGAAATAACTCCTCTCCTCAGAAGAAATAGGCAATGTATCCTAGTGAAAAATCCAGGCAACACCTATTTTAATGTTATCTTTCCACATATGGAATTCTTGTGGGCTTGGAGACCAGTTAAAAATTAACTGCATTGTAAATTTGTTTCAGTCAAAAATGGATTATCGTATTTTAGTACTGGATCCCAAACAAGGTAGAGCTAGTGTTTTTTATTTTTCCCTCATAATTGGAATGACGGGATTCTTGTATATTGGGTCCCAAAATCCCTCCATTTGAATCTTTTAGAAAACAAACAATATTGTGAATCTATATTAGGGTTAGGACCAGTGTATCACTACTGAAATTAGGAATTAATCTCAATTTTTTTCTTCTCATTCTTTTATGGCAGTTGTGATATATGGGAACTTACTCTTATATGGAACAGACATGATACTTTTGACCCCAACGACTCCCATTTGATAATGTTGGGGGATTTTTTTTTAGTTGTGGTTTATAGTGAGAAGAAGGGCAGGGGATCCTTCCCCCATAGATTTGTCATGGATTTCTCACAGTTTATATCACGTATGGGGATTTCAAAAATGGGTTTCCCAGGTATTTCCTTCACATAGTTTAATAATTAGATAGGTTTGCACTGGTATTGGAGTCAACTAGACCATTATCTTGAAAATGTTCATGCCATTTCTGATTATCAGAATTATAGTGTCTCCCACTTTTCTCATAGTGTTTCAGACTATTCCCATCTAATACTTGATATTTCGACTATTATGGATAGTATGAACTCCCTTTATTTCTCCTAGTTAAGAATTTTCCATATGGGATTCAACAATATAGAGGAAAAGTCTTGGAGCAAACGAATGCTTGGGAATTGGTGTGATTGGTTTCAAATTAAATTATTTCATCACAGGGATGAAAATAAATAGTGGATCAATATCCAACTAGCTTCTTTAAAAATTCAGGTTGAGGGTCAGCTGGAGATTGACCATTTGGCATCCTCTTTGGAATCTAACTGGAGTATAACCATTTTATTGGAGCTTGATATTAAAAAGGAACAAATTTAAAAAAAAATTAAGATAGGTGTGTTTATCATGGTATCAATATAGAGTCAGATATAAAAGGGAGTGGGACCAGAACACATCATATATCCATTCTTGAATCAAGGAAAATTGGAGGTTCCCTCAGCCTAATATCTGGATGGAGGATGGTTCCTTCACTGATGATCTAAATATTGTGCGAATATGGAAGTATCCATTTTCAAGGAACTTCTTACCAGTCCCAGTCCAAGGATGGTAGAGGGTTATCGAAGTGGTCAAGAATAGATTTCATGTGTTATCTCTTAAGTTGTTACGAGGCCTAATAATGAGGATCTTGAAGCCTTATGGTAGGAGGATGAACTTTCAGGGGCAATGAAAAGCCAAAATCAAGACAGTTCCCCTAACTCATATAGGCTTCATGGATCCTTTTTAAGAGACTTATGGATTATTATTAAGGCCGAAATTGTGGTTACCATTTATGATATATTCTACGAGAGAGGACACCTATCTCATCCAGCTAGTGCTACCACCATGTTTCTTATCCTGAATATTAAAAACCAGTCTCTTCTCCAGCACTACCTCTCTGTGAAAATGTCCAACTATAAATATATGGTTCTTCCCACCATCCTTAATATAAGAATAAGAAAACATCTTCCTTAGTGGATCTCCCAAGAACAACATGTCTTTGTGACAAATAATATCCATTCAAGGGGATATTTCTTTATTCCAAGAGTTCATTGATGATATTAATAGTAAAGTCCATGGTTATAATATGGCGTTCAAGTAGGATATGGAAAAGGCTATTAATAGGATTTAGTGGTCAGTAATTATTATAGTTTTGTCTTGTATGGGCTAATCCTCTTGGGCTATAGACTTGTTTTCAAGTGTTTTGTCTCATATTAGTTGGTTGTTCATTGCATGGGAAGGGATTTTGGATTTATTAAATCTGTCCACATTTTTTGGCTAGGGGATCCCATATCTCATATCCTTTTTATTCTTTCCTAATAATTTTTGTGTAGTTTTATTAAAAAGGGAATCATGCATGGTTCTATCATTAAATATAGAAGAAAATATATATCATTTGGGATCTCCCATCTCATTTTTGCGGATGACATAGAAATTTTCATGAATGATGGAATGAGGATAGTGTGTGGGATTAGAAAAACAGGTTGATTATTTCTATTGAAGTGGTCAGATAATTAATAGGAATAAGACACACTTTTCTATTTAGAAATTTTGTATTGAGAGAAGGATTGATTCTATGATGAGATGGATTGATATGAAATTCAATTCCTTTCCCATGGAGTATCACATGTCTCATTTTTCTCTCGGAAGGATTCAAATTTATTATTTAGAAAATATTTTGGGGAATATTATCAATCATATTCATAATTGAAAGAATCATTTCTTATCCTTTGGTGATAGAATTACCTTTTATGATAATGCCTTATCATACATCACATTTATTTCCCTCTTATCCATAAAATTATTGAAGTGGTGATTAAAAATATGGGCTCTATTCTATACCCCTTCATATGAGATGTTCATGGGGAGGAAAAAAACACTATGCCTCATGGAATAGACTTGTAGTAGATACCCCGGAGGGGGGGTATCATTGTGAGGAGTATCTATCGAATGCTATATGGAATGTGAAAAAAGCTATCTTATTAGGAAACATGGGCTCTTATATTGTGGGGAAGATCATGGTCACTAAAATTAGTGGAGGAGGAAGTGGAGAAATGTGGGGTTGAGATTCAATATGGTATGTGGTTTCTTCCCATATACAATACCATCACCCTCATATTGGTTAGATTTTTGGTTATAGAAAATCCCCTTGGAATCAAAAATGGGTACGGTATCCCATTGAGTTTCTTGGTTTCATGGTCAACATCATAACCTTCATGGAATCTTGAGGATTCCCATATTTTTCAGTGTTGTGCTGAGAAGTGATCAACGCATTTTCATTGATGCTATTGAGATTATAGATGAACCAGATTGAATTGTCCTTACTACATCGACTTCAGGATCTTTCTTGATTAAGGACTATAATAGGGTGACCAACACTGTGCCTCAAATGTGTGCATGCGACTAAACTTTTTTGGTCAAGGAAATTCTTATTAAAATCAATTTAATAATGTGGTGTGTGATGAATTATGATCTTCTTATGTGAAATAATGTTATGAGGACTTGGGTTTTCCTAGTTTCGATGTGTCTTTGGTAAAGAGAGTAACGTGAGGTGAGATCATGACATCTATTTTTCAGTGGTGATGGGGCTAACCATGTGTGGAGAGCCTATGGGGACTCCATGGGTTTCTCATTTCTGGATTTATCAGAGTCTTTATTCTTTGATTAATGGTTTTATGGGGCGGGATATTCTTGTCCAAAGAGGAAGGGTCATACCCTCATTATTTTGGATGCATATTTTTGCTTCTAGATGACTCATAACAAGTCAAGGTGTGAGGGAATTTAGTTCTTAGATAAGGCATAGTTTTCTCAGAATAAATTCATTCTGGTTGATTTGTTCTGGTCTTTAAAAAAATGGATCGATTCTCCCTCCCTCAGACCCCTTCACATTGGCATCCGTATCAATTGTTGGAATTTTACTATCCATTGAGTAAGATTTTTTTGATACCCTTTATACAAAGAATAATATTTATGGGTATTGCTCAATAAATTACATGAAATGTGGCGGTGTTGTTAGAGACACATGAGAAATGTTATTTTATCTTTCAATTCTCACTTTTCGTTGGTCATTATCTTATAACCGAGGCTCCGGAAATGCTAGCATGTCTTCTGATTTTTTGTCATATTAATACTGGGATTTTTAAGGTTGAAACTAACTCAATCATTATTCATTACTCTTTTCACGACAAGCACAACACCCCTGGTCAATGTCCTATAACATGAGAAGGTGAATGAATATCATTAGTGATGGAATGGATTTTCCTCGTTCGTTAAGAGAGGTAAATAAGGTTGATGATCATCTTTCCTCTTCGGCTTCATAGGGTTTCAATATTTTTCTCCCCTTAGATTTATATTTCTTATCTATTAAAGGGAATAATCTCATTAAAGGGGATGCTATCAGTCATCATTACTATAGGCCTTCATATCCTCTTATCTTTTTCTTGTTCTTTGCATTCAGATTTGTTTGTTCATTATTGAATATAAAGTATCGATTGGGTGATCCATGACTAACAAAAATTGAAATAGGGAGTAAATCGAGTCCAATATTTTACTTTTTCCAATATGATAATTTTAGGAGTAAACCATTACTATAAAATATTGGAATGGTGTTTAAACCTAGTAAAATACATGATGTCTTCCACTATGATAATCTTGGATGAGAAAATCAACTAAGGGAAATATTTTATGGGATTATGTGTATACCACTAATTTGTGCCTTGTTCATGGGATATATTCTCTAAGCTCATGATTTATAATTGATTATTTGACAATCTTATAGATTATATCTTTTTATGAGAAAACCTTATTCCATAAATATTGATTAATGATATTTTAAAAATTAGGTATGAATCTCATAAGTTATATTCTTGTTATCATACCATTATCTATATCATATTATCATTTAATATCTTTGATCAATACCTCCCATGTTTACCTTTATAAAGAATCTAATCTCACCCTTTTATATGTTTTGATTTCTGAAAGTTATGAAGAAATATTTTATGGTAGGTATGCCTATATAGGTTACTATTTGAGATGATAGTTTTGTGTTAAATTGAAGAACATTCATAAAATAAGTGGATTATGTATATAATCTATAAATATAATAAGCATTTACAGGTATAGGGCATGCATTATTATAAGATATATTGAAAACTAAAATAAAATGATGTAATAATTATTTATGTTATGTTTAGGTCACCTCAATATTCATCAAAGGAAATTTTCATTATCATTGGTGTTGAATATGTAGGAGTCTTAAGTAAATTATTTTGATGTCGAGTATTGGAGATATTGAGTTTTTTGTGTGATTTACTAGAGGGGTGGAAAATGGGAGGTCAGAAGAAGGTACTATATAGTGGAGTATTTTTATTCATTTGGTGATGCATGGCATGATTCTCTATAAGTTACCTGTATTACACTTTATGATATATTTTGGAGTGAATAATATTAGTCATGGTTTAAAAGATCAATTTTTTGTCTCGAATGAAGTGGGAGGTTGAAGAATGTTTTTCATACTGTTTGGTTTTCTCGAGGTTGAGGTTAAGAACCTTGTTCCCAATGGGTTGTTTCGACCACTTGATGTTCCGCAGTGGGATTGAGAAGTCTTCTCGATGGAATTTTTCATTATTTTCCGCACAAACTGGATGTGTGTGAGGATATACAGGTGATCAAAAACCTCTTTGTGAAATCATCTCCCTTTATAGTGATTAATTCTTTTTTCTCTATAGAGGTGTTTTTAAGATATTATTTTTAGTACCCAATAATAATTAATGGGGTTTTGTATGAGAAAAAATATTCTCATGATCTAAATTTTATATTCTAGGATCAGAGAGTTCTCATGTGTTCTTTTGGATCTTAGTTATTTCTTGAAACTAGTTTTCATATATTTATTGATGGTCATATAGAATAAACTATCTAGAAAATAGAGGATTGGTTTAATTCATCAATTACATATATTAAATATTTTTGAGTGAGATACACTCCCTTAGTTAAAATTTCATATAAGAACAATAATCATTCTACTATTTATATGTCTCTATTTTAAGTGTTGTATGTTCTTCCTTTTATATCTATATTTTTTACTAAGGTTACCGAGTTTGTGATTATGATAACTTTATTGGTTAAAAGTGTTGTAGAGAAGGTGAATGTAATAAACCAACCATGGTCAACAAATAATTTCACATAAATTGGATCTAGAAAAGTCATGAAGTAAATTCCCCATCACCATTAGTTTTAAATAAGCACTATGGTACCTTAAAAAATATTATAATGATTTCATATTCAACAACATCTAATATGATAGAAACAAATAGAGTAGAATACAAGATATCTCAAAAACATTTTATTTCTACAATAATATAACCATAAAAAGTAACATCCAATTATTGTATTTCACGCTATTAATGAACAAATAGATACACCATTAACAAGGATCCCAAATAAACCCTTGGACCCATCTTTAAATTACAAATTTTTTCAACTATCATAACCCTTTGTAAGGAAAGAAAATCTTGGATAGTCATATTCTACATGAAACCCTTCCATTTATCTATATCCTTAATGCGCATGGATAAAAATTCCCAAATAAAAAAGTAAGTTGATAGAAATAAAAATCAAAAGTATACACAATGAATATATACACTACATCTCTATATATATCTATTAATTCTATTATAATATAGATTTATAAAATATTTCAAGGGGATATGATTTTCTATATCAAATAATCATTTGGTTTTAATTTCCAAAAAAATATCATATTAATTAGATAAATAAATATATAAATTTATAAATCCATGAGTCATAGGTATATGGATTTAAAATGTTACATGAATCAATATCCATAACATGAGAAAAAATAAGAATATAAAATAAATTGGAATGTATCGTATGGTAAATTAACAATATGTAAAATCACAAAACAAGGGTGTAAATAATATTAAAATTAAACACTAGCTAGTATAAGTGAACTCTAATATCTATGAACCTAGATCTCATAGAAACATTGGCATCTATATAACCCCCTATGATGATATTTAACTCTACCAAGGCTCAGATATGTCTAGTATTCCCTTGTTCTCAATTGTCTTCCAAATGTGTTATTAAGTCATTATTTTGTTTAATATATATTGTTCACATTTAAAAAAACATTTTCTAAGGAAAATAAATTTCATTTTAATAAACAAAATTACTATGATACAATGCCACTTCTGGGATGGAAAAACAATTTCCATTTTTAAATTCACCATTGAGGATTTTCTACAAATAGAACATCTGTGCCAAAAATGTTTCCATATAGAAACGTTTTCCAGAATGTATATCCATATCCCTGATGGATAAATTCAAATATTATGGATTTATAATCATAAATTTCCTAAATAAAAACCAAAGGTGACCATAAGAGTATAAGTAATTTTATGTGATAGTTCATAATAAAAAGCAACCATCATCAATAATGATGAAAACTGCACTACCTTCAAAAATAGTGATGTGAAATAAAGACATCCACTCTTCATGATCCTAAATCCAAAATGAAAATATTTGGATACACATAAAATTTATCATATATGATTATCAAGCCCCTATTCTATTATAATGGAATAATGAGAATAGATATTGAATACAGGTCTTATGAAAGTTGGGAAAAATAAAAGGGAAACTAAGAATACATTGATGATATCCACCTAAAATGAAGATGGATTTTCAAGGAATGGAGTGGAGAGTCCTATATAGAATCATGGATGAGATGGTTTGAGATAGTGAGGGATTAAAATGTAACTAAAGTTAATATGAACTAGGGAACCAAGGTATTTTTTAATGTAGTTTTTATTTAGTCTTCCAATTGGGCTATATAGATAAATAAATCATGGGATAAGCATGTTGTAGCCAATTTCCCTTAAAAAAGTATTCTAATTTCTAAGGAAAATCCATGTGTTTGAAAAATCATGCTCAAGCATTATGACAGTCTCTAAACCAAAACATACCCTTCTTCCTGGATATGGTATTGAATCTCATGATTATAATAACTATGATCTGACAATAAAAAATCCCACTGGAACACATATATTTATTTAATAGGGTTACTACATGTTTATCACTTATAGTGTTCCCAGTGTGTTTTCCTTCAAACTCCAAATTAATGAACCCAACTCCTAAAAACCTATAAAACATCGCAAAATATAAACCATGATATAAATTGATCATACTTATAATCCAAATGGATTCACAATTCTTCCACTATAAGATCTTTGTGTCCCCAAAAGGACTCATGATGAAGAAAATGATAACAGATAAATCCATTTTATAATTACCAATTAATTTCACTCCCATGTCTCATGGATGTACCTAAAACACAATCATACCACTAGAACCCATTTTATCATAATTTCATATGGGACCTTATCCCATATTTCCAATAAGTAAAAGGATTTTCAATCTATATAAATTTAAGTTAAATTTCATAATTCTCCTACTCGATAATTTGGGATGGATCTTACTGATAATTTATTGGTTGGGAAATCTATATTGTATCATAGATTTAATTCAAACCAGATATTAATTTAGACCAATAATCCAAATTTTTATGTAACTACAAAATCTCATAAATACCAACATAATAAGGAAATAACATACCCTTCTTTCAGAAACATTTTTGTTGCAACCAATGTGAAACTCTATAGAAAACATGTTCACCTACCCCAACCCCCAATAGATGTATTCACTATTATTTATGTGATTATTAGTGACATATAACTATCATTAATTAGAATTCGATCAATTACACAATATTATTTATCGCATAAATGATACTCATCCCCACTGCGGTCTATTCTTTGTCATCTTCCAAAAAATATGTAAATCTATAAGGCCTCCCATATAATTCCACAAACTTTAGAATCCTAACCAAAAATGGATAAATATTTCAATAGGAGAACTTAAATAATGGTATACGTTTTCCCCAATATCCACTGAATTTTAAAATCATACTTGATACAAATATTTAAGAATCTTTATCGATCGATCGGCCTAACAATCAATTTGATGATGAAAATTATTTCTCTATTTCAACTAAGATACAATGCCTACATAAATTCCACTCCAAAATATGGAATTAAAATGATGGTCCAAATCTAAAATCATAGATGATAACACACCACAAATCCTTGGGATGTCCAATATATTTAGTTTCCAAAGATCTTATGCGATTATGGACTCTTTAATTGGTGGAAATTGCACTAATTTCACAAGTTAATAAATAATCAACCTTATTTTATCCTTACCACTATGAGTATTAGGTAGCCTCATAAAAAATTATATATATATCTCACCAAATTTCTATAATAGAATGTTAAAAGACATCAACAAACCAATAAACCTTCTATTTTCCAACATAAATCTTTGACACGTAAATCTTTGAGACACAAAATATACACTCAGTGGTCTCATTCCCATTTACCAGTAATAAAATATTAGGTCATGATATATTTTTTACCACAAGACTCACAAACTAATTATATTGGATTCCATCATCAAAAAATTACAATATTAGGGATAATTGATTTACCCTATTTCCTTGGAAGTGAAAAACATGATCAGGATATTGAGATCACTATGCCAATGTCTCACTATAATTTATATTACAGCTAAAGAATCTCAAGTCTATATCCTCATTCTATCAATCCAAAATACGATCATCTATCTTTAATCAAACATGAGAATAATATATAAATACCTATTATTGTGCAATACCTTCATCCATGTGTTTATTAGTAAAGAAAACCATTAATCACCTCACTACCACTAATTCCTTTACTTCATGAGTAAATAATTTTCACCTCAATGAGTGTGTGAACACGTTAACTTTTAGAGGGGTGTATATAATATCAAAAAAGTTTCTCTAAATGTACCCCTGTAATCATCTATATCTCATATTTTTATCTTTATGAGTAAATATATACATCAATATATTATGGTCTGAATACACTTTAAATATATCCCCAAAGAGGTAGTATAGCCAAGTGATATGATAGAGAATCACAATTACCAATTAATGATCTTGAATGGGATAGTTATTTTCATGTGGGAATATCTGATTATGTCCATAAGTGACTAAATTTCTCCCATAATTTGGAACACAACTAAAACTCATACATGAGGTGTCATGGTAAACATCCAAGTCTACACCCAGCTCATGAAGATTCAATATTTGAGATGAAGTCAGTCTAACATTGAACTAATCAAAATTTCTCTAGAAATATTGAATCTTAAGAAAATCCATACCCTTATGGTTCAAATATACCATATGAGATGAAATATTATAGAAGTGTTGAACAAATTGTCTATAATAACCTATTAATCCCACGAACATATGATTCTAAATAAAAATTTTGACCTTCTCCCAATACATAATTTTATATACCATTTCTAGAACAACTGATATTCCCTGTGAGAAATCCCATTTCCTAAAAATTTTACCTCATAAATACTGAACTTACATTTTGATAACATCTCATATATATAAATTTATTGAAGATCCCATGAAGGATATTCAGACTCTCGTCATGATAATGTTTCAATCTGAAATAAAAAAGGACATCACCCATAAAAATAAACATGAATAAATCTAGGACTCAATGTATTATTTGATTCAATATTTCCATAAACACCACATGAGAATTATAATGTCCAAAACACATTAATAGATACTCATAATTCCCATACCTTCTCAAGAATGTTGTCGTAGTAAGCTCTTCTTCTCAGAAACTAAATTGATGGTACCCCATTCTCATATCAATCTATGAAAGACAACATGCCCCATTGATATGATTGAAAATTTCATCAATCATACGAAAAGGATATTTGTTCTTCATTACCACTTTTTGAGTTTATAATAATAATAAAAAGTCATATAATTTCCTTTTTATTTTGTTAATATATGACTATCAAAGAACAAGCTGAAACTCGGTGAAAAATAAATCCATTATCTTCATGGTCCTCAAGATGAACATTTACTTATTTCAATTGAATGGGTTACATTTGTTACATAGATAATGAAATGGTCCCCTTAATGAGAACCTATGATATATAAAATATTAATTCTATATGTGGTGGATGTAGAGACTCAAGGCTTGACATACATGGACATTACATTACTTTGATAGAATACTTAATACATAACAAATACAGACACACAAGGACCGTAACCGTTTAGTGTCTTTGGAAACTCGGAATATAATCATCTAATTGTGGTGAAAGATCTTCAACATCTCCCATAAAGATCTTCCCCTTTTTTTCTCACCAACAACCTTTCTTTAAATCATGGGGAAAAGAAAATATATAAATGGTGATCTCAATTCTCAGTAAGGGTAATCATGGAGAAAAAATAAAACAAATCATATACATTTGAACTTTAAAAAACATGAACATAATGTTTAAACAGTAAAATATTGAGCAATGACATTAAACATGGCGGTACGTAAGGCATATATCATAAAGAAACAATAATCATGATAAAATATCCTGGGAATAAAATATGTAAATTTTGGAAACCATTAATCACATGTTATGAATTCCATAGTATCTAAGGCATTGCTGCCAAGACCATCTTAGTGGACAAAGTCCTTTTCTGAATCGAGATCACTCCTCATTCTAGTCCTGTATCACTGAACCAGATTAACATTCTGTTCCAGCCATGTCTATCTCATGAGATATAAATCTTTACCCAATGAATTGGAGGGAGATATAGGTCCCACCAATCTCATAATGAAATCATTCTTACTTGTGTTCCACAACATAATCATAAATCATTCATCATAACTCAAAGAATAAAATGGGTTTCATAAACATCATCCCATCATAACATAATCCATTTTAAAAAGTGATATCATTTAATCATAGGATAAGTGAAACCATGTAAATCATAGAGACATTATACTTGAAATATAACCAGAGGAAATATGTCATCTTAGATGGAAAATGGTTTTGATAAAATAGTTGAAATGAATTCTTGAGGAAAATATCAATTCATCGTCAAAATCATTTTCATTTTACAAAATGCCATGAAATTTTAAATGAAAAGGATTTTTTTGAAAATATTAATGAATTATTTTCGAGTAAACTTCATGAAAATAAGGCGTTATAAAACCATAAAAATCCTTTCATTCCGTATAAGTTAAAAATACATTATCCTCGTACTTTTTCCAGAAAAGTCAAAAAGTACTTCACATGGTAAAAAAAATTATTCCTTACATAACATGTAGTAAAATTCAAAAATGGGTAAAAAAAATTTAAACATACATGAAACTATATTTATAAAATAGGGACACAGATTATAAATATAACCCCAGTAAATACTTACGAATAAACAATCTCGGATAAAAATGAGATTGGAAAATTTATCCCTTACCTTAGGTATGATAGGCTTCGTACGTATCTGAACCTCTTGTATAATGATTTAAATTGTACCATTGACTTATTACAGAATCATATTCATTTTTATGATATATTTTATGGTTTAATTATGTCTTTATATTACCCATTATTTGGTAAATTCCATGTTAAAGTAGTGTTTTGGGTTAAATTGTTTTATTTATCGTACGTGTTTGGACTTGTTGTTATTGATATTATTATTAATTATATCATGTTTTACTTAATTATAGAATGTAAATAATTATTTATATATCATATATATTGAGTATATATATATATAATAGATAGATAAATGAGATGAAATACACCATTCATAGAGACGGTAGGTCGTACGTACACATGAACGATGTTTTCCTTTCTATATTAACATGAATTGAAGTAAGTATATGACATATATATTTGTACATAAATCCAGTAGATTTATAATTTCATATATTTCATTATTATTCATTATATATAATTTATAATTATTCTTTAATTGTTATCATGGAGAATTCATTTAATCGCGTCGTGGAGATGGTAATCCGTACATACGCACGAGTGATGATATCGTTCCCATAATTATTGAATTGAATTGGATTAGATGATATAATATATAAAAATCATTATGATGTTATAATAACTATATATATATTATTTATACCATTATACCCCTCCATGTAAAGTGGTGGTGGAAAAACATATTACACCACGGCGTGGAGATGGTATTTCGTACGTACACACATGCGGTGATTTCATTTTCGGTGGGATGGATAGAAGGTGAAATGGGCTTGTTTCATATATATAATGACATTTTAGTATATTAGTGATACTGATGTTATTACTTTATAATGAAACAACTTAATAAGAAGAAGTTTAATAAGGAAGAAACTTGAATGAATCGATAAAAGAGATTACCTCTTCTTCGACAAACCTCTTTTAAGATTCCTTTTAAGGCACTAGAGATGGTCTTTTTAAGAGACCAGAACCTCTATAAATTTTCTAGGAAAGTTGATAAGGGAAATGGACCCAGTTTTTCTGAGCTTGAAGGCTCAATTTTGTGTAAAGAGAAGAGGGAGGAGGTTCCCTTTTATAAGGGAGGAGAGGGGCACTATAGAAAAAACATTAAATATTATTTTATAATAAAGTCATATACAGTTTATAATGGCTCTAATGTTACATATTTCAAAGATAATGAGGGTATGGGTCTAAATCCTCTCAACAAATAGATTTTAGACAAGTTTAGGTTACTACTTTAACCTCATCATTTAGATTTATCTCTATGTTAAATAATTTTACTTTTACCGCGTCTTCTTGTTTTCTTACACTATATGGTTAATAAACTTACTATAACAAGAAAAAGGAACCCCAAGTAGTTCATTATTAATACATATAACCTTATCTATGTCATTTTTCTGATCCTTATATTTTTAGGAATATAAAAAAAATTAATAATATAATATATGTTTTAAAAACTATTTTATGTCAATTTGACACTATTTAGTAATATATTTTTGTGAAAATCATAAATGAATGATTAGTTCTAAAAAAGTTAATTAAATCAATAATAACTTGTAATATTAACCTATAAATTTAGTTTAATTCATAAAATGTCTCAAATTACATTTATTTGGTTATTTATAATATAAATTATTTTAATATTTCACTATTTAGGTAATTACTGCATCACCATTGTGTCAGAAATAAATTAAATTATTTAATGTCTAAAAATTATAAATAAAATACCATTAGGTAGGAAATATTGTTATATTTCTAATTAATATTTATAGTCGAATTTATCATATTTATAACCCTATATTAAAAATGATTTAATTATTAAAATTTCATTTTAACTATTTTAACTCATTTTTAAATAAAATAATAATAGATATTCTAATCATATCCAAGTGGACCTAAAGGGTAATATTTTATTCCTAAGATTTTTTTTGGTCTAATTACACTTATCTATTAGAATTAGGATATGTGTTAGGGTAATAATAAAATCATTTTTACCCTTAATTACCCAATTTACATTTAACTGTGGTAAATAAAAGTAAAAATTTACTATTCAACAAAAATTGTTTTTATCTTATTAAACCACATTTTACTCCTTAATTTTAAACATGTCTCTCAGATTTTTGAAATTCCACTCACAAAAGAGGTAAAATTAATTTGTATGTAAATTTTCAAATTCTCATACGAGGTGTGTAAAAGACGGTGAAAAGTTCAATAAATTTTTTATGTATCTAAAATAATTATAAAATGAATCTAATGAATTACATTGAACCTATATAGTTATTATATATCTATTATGACCTAAAAAAATTTAAATAAAGTAAACAATTATTTAAATAAAAAGTCGGTTTTTAAATAGAAACCCAGTGTTTCCACTATTCATCAAAAATTGAATGATTTTAGAAAAATACCAAAAAATCACCCTAGGATAATTTTGATATTCCTAATCCAAAAATGAAGTCCATTTTGAAATATAAAATTTATAAAATTTCAAAAATTGGGTATTACGATTCATAACTGCCAGTTCATAATAATATTATAATAATATCTCGTTTAATGAATGTTGGTGTTGTGTACAACACACACTATTGAGGAAGGTTACTCTGGTGTGAAACACAAGCCTAGAATAGTGTTTCCGTATACAATCAGCTAATATAGTGTTGTGTATAGTGCAAGCTAGTCATGGTGTAACATACAATAGAAGACATCAAAGAAATTAAAAAGAATATATCTCATAATATCTTGGGGTGTTACATTCTACGCCCCTTAAAATGAATTTCTCCCTCGAAATTCGTCGGTGTTATAAATCATTTACTACTTAAAAGTTTCATTCATAGAAACCATCAAATTAAAAAGGAATAATAAATCATCATTTTAAAAAGGAGGGTAAGAAACATAATGAATACCCAAAGTAACTCATCACTAGGTTTCCACAAAAAAGAATATAGGTGAAAAAATGGATATGGAAGTGAAATATAACCATCATGTTTAGATGAAGAGTGGTAGAGAACATGGCTATGAAATAGACAAAAATCATAAAGCCATAAATTTGTTATGATCTAAGGTACCATCTGATTCATCAGATATGAGGGCACTATGAAAACATTTTTGGTTTTCAAGATCATTTCCCTAAATTTGAAAAGTTTAAATTAGATGAATTACTTACTTTATTTTGGTACAATATCACTGTTTCCCCTGCCTTGAACAATTTCCACATCATCTCTTAATGAAATGAAGTTGAATTTCATCTTTTTCAATGTTTTAGAAGATAATGTGATAGAATGATAGGTCATTCCATATGTCTCAAACATAAGGTTAGTAAAAGTTATATACATAAGTACATATATGGTGAGATTAATCGTATATGGTTCCAAAAATGGACTTATACTTAATGTATCATACCACTTAATAAATTAAAACTAATTTATACTAACCTGGGACTTCTGGTAGGACAGTGGTAGGCGATAAAGGCCTGTTGCACTTCGGTTGTGGGTTCAATTCATGCAACCTTGTCCGACGTGAAGGGTTATCGCCCGTCATGCAGGTTGTCCGTTTTCTAAAACTATACTATTATAACATTCTAGAAATAATATCGAAGAAGGTTCTAACCCTAAAAAATACTGTCTAATGTCCAAATTAATCCATTCCAACCTTTAGGCTTATCAAAAATACTTATATCCAATCTCATAGTATAAACAAAATGACTACTATAAAGGTCATTTATCAAGCATTGAATACCATCAATTATCCCCCATATATCCTAAGATATATCTTGTTGGTCAGATACCAAATATCTGAATTGCTTAATCATATATTTTCTTGAAACATTAATTACCAAATAATATTTGTGAAAAAATGAATGCTGTCAAAAGTGAACTCTTTCCACATACCAAAAGCCAAATATTTCTATATACTCATACCATGATATCACATTGTCCTTATATCAGTATTGAGCTCATTAATACTATCAAACATTTCATTATCTCCTTATCCCTTCATTTTGCGCATATCATCTAATTTCCAAATATACTTGAATAACCTTTCATCATTATTGGTACCATTCAACATAAACATTCAAATACTTTAGAAAAAACAATAGTGTAACAATCCTTATATGTTTCTTAATTCCATAATACCATTAAATTACCCAGAAAACATAACTCTTTATAAACATACAATCATTCCACTACCTTCTTAAACCATTGACTGAGCTTGAACAATTAATTCATCTCACATATCATTTATAGTCTCTTCATCAACATCAACATAAATAATACCCATACGACCATAATGATTCTCTTCATGAGACTTTCCCTTAGAGAATTTGTTTTCATATTGCCCGTACATTCTAAATTTAAAAAATTTGACTATTGTTGATGTTATAGCAATACCATTATCCATGTCTATGGTGTTAACTGAATCTTTTCCATTGCACTTACTAGCTTTGTGTCCTTCTTTTCCACACCCAAATCATATTTTGGTTCCTTTGAAACATTCTCCCTGATGCCTCTTACCACATGATTTATATGATGGAAATTGAACATTCTTTCCTCTATGATCGTCAAGAAACTATATCTTTATCTTATTAACTGAGTCCGGAAACTTACTAAAGATGATATTATTGATCATGTTATGAGATTTCTGATTAGCCATAATAACATTTTTTGGAATTCGAAATCCCGTTTCATTTGGTGTCTCATGAATAATATCATTCCATTGTCCATCATATCCACTATTATCATGAATCTTCCCATTTCCAGCCATTTTCTAAAACCCAAGAATAATAGTGTGAGAGGAAAAAATCATGCTAGGAAAATAACATAATAAAGGGGGATTACCTTCAATATCTAAAATATTAAGTTTATTTCTTATATCATTATCATAATTTTAGGACTATGATCTATACTAATACTTAACCTTACATATATCCGTAGTAATACCTTAGAAATATCTCATGGTATTTCACTAATGTTTTTTCATCCTAGTTTCCAAAGGTTAACTAAACCATTCCTCTGATACCAACTATAGAGACCCAAAGCTTGACATACATGGACATTACATTACTTTTTCGGAATACGTAATACATAACAAAAACAGACACATAAGAACTATAATAGTTTAGTGACTTTGGAAACCCAGAATATAATCTTCTAATCACGATGAAAGATCTTAAACATCTCCCATAAAGATCTTCCCCTTTTGTTTTCTTACCTAAAAACTTTTTTTAAATCCTGGGGAAAAGAAAACATATAAAGGGTGAGCTCAAATGATCAGTATGGGTAATCATGAAGACAATTAAACAAATCATATACATTTGAACTTAAAAAAACATGAACATAATGTTTAAACTTCAAAATATTTATCAATGACAAAAAAATGGAAGTACATAAGGAATAGATCATAAAGAAACATTAATCATGATAAAATACAATGGGAATAAAACATGTAAATTATGGAAACAATTAAGCACATGTTATGATTTCCATAGTAGCCAAGGCATTGCTTCCAAGACCATCTTAGTGGACAAAGTCCCTTCCTAAATCGAGTTCACTCCTTGTTCCAATCCTATATCACTGAACTGGATTAACTTTATGTTCCAACAATGTCTATCTCATTATATATAAATCTTTACCCAATTCAATGGAGGGAGATATAGGTCCCACCCATCTCATAATGAAATCATTCTTACTTGTGTGCCACAACATAAACATAAATCATTCATCATAACCCAAAGAATAAAATGGGTTTCATAAACATAATCCCATCATAACATAATCCATGTAAAAAAAATTGATATCATTTCATCATAAGAAAAGTGAAACCATGTAAATCATAGAGACAATATACTTGAAACATACACATATGAAATAATGTCATCTTATATGGAAAATGGTTTTGATAAAACACATGAAATGAATTCTTCAGGAAAATATCCTTATTCAAAATCATTATCTTTTCAGAAAAATCCATGCAATTTTAAAAGAAAAGGATTTTTTTGAAAATATGAATGAAATATTGTCGAGTAAGCTTTATGAAAATAAGGCGTTATAAAACTGTAAAAATTCATTCATGTCGTATAAGTTAAAAAACATTCTCCTCATACTTTTCCAGAAAATTCAAAAAGTACCTCCTATTGTAAAAAAAGATTCCTTACATACCATGTAGTAAAAGTTAAAAATGGGTAAAAAGGAATTTAAACATACATGAAACCATATTTTATAATACAGGGACATGGATGATAAATATAACCCCAGTAAATACTTACGAATAAACAATCTTCGATAAAAACAAGATTGGAAAAGTTATCCCTTACCTTAGGTCCGATATGCTTCGTATGTATCTGAACCTCCTAGATAATGATTTAAATATTGTCATAGACTTATTATAAAATCTTATTCATTGTTATGATATCATATATGGTTCACTTATGTCTTTATATTACCCGTTCTTTTTCAAATTCCATGATAAATTAGCATTTTGGGTAAAATAGTTTTATTTATCGTACATGTTTGGAATTGTTGTTCTTGATATTATTATTAATTATATAATGTTTTAATTACATACAGAATGTAAATAATGATTTATATTTCATATATATTCAGTATGTATATATATATAATAGATAGATAAATGAAATGAAATACACCGTTCATGGAGACGGTAGGCCATACGTACTAATGAACGCAATTTTCCATTCCTTATTGGCTTGAATTGAAGTAAGTATCTGCCAAATATATATGTAAATAAATACAATATCTTTATTGTGTCATATATTTCATTATTATTCATTATATATAATTTATATTCATTCTTTAATGGTTAACATGGAGAATGAATTTATCGCATCGTGGAGACGGTAATCCGTACGTACGAATGAGCGGTGATATTGTTCCCATTATTATTGAATTGAGTTGGATTGGATTATATAATATCTCAGAATTAGTATGATGTTATAATAACTATATATAGTTATTCTTTACACTATTATACCCATCCATGTAAGGTGGTGGTGGAAAAACATATTACACCATGGCGTGGAGACGGTATTCCGTACGTACACACACGCAATGATTTCATTTTCCCTAGGATGTATAGAAGGTGAAATGGGTTTGTTTCATATCTATAATAACATATCAGTATATTAGTTATACTGATGTTATTACTTTATAATGAAATAACTAAAGAAGAAGAAGTTGAAGAAGAAAGAAACTTGAATGAATCGATAGAAGAGATTACCTCTTCTTTAATGCACATCTTTTAAGATTCTTCTTAAGGCACTTAAGATGGTCTTTTTAGGAGACCAGAACCTCTATAATGTTTCTAGGTATGTTTATAATAAAAATGGATAGGTTTTCGCTGATATTGAAGGCTCAATTCTGTGTAAAGAGAAGAGGGAGGAGGTGCACTTTTATAAGGGAGGAGAGGGGCACTTTAGGAAAAACTAAAAATATTATTTTATAATAAAGTCATATTCGGTTTATAATGGCTCCAATGTGACTTATTTCTAAGAAAATATGGGGATGGGTCGAAATAATCTCATAAAATTGGTTTTAGGCAAGTTTAGGTTACTATTTTAACCTTATCATTTAGATTTAACTGTAAGTTAAACAATTTAACTTTTACCGTGTCTTCTTGTTTTCTTACAATATATGGTTAATAAACTTACAATAACAAGCCAATGGAACCCCAAGTGGTTCATTATTAAAATATATAACTTTATATAAGTCATTTGGATGAACTATAGATTTTTAGGAATATAATAACAATTAATAATATAATATATGTTTTAAAAACTATTTTATGTCAATTTTGACACTATTTGGTAATTGATTTTTTTGAAACTCATAACAGAATTATTAGTTAGAAATAAGTTAATTAAATCAATACTAACATGTCATATTAACCTATAAAATTAGTGAAATGTATAAAAATTATCATATCACATGTATTTGGGTATGTAAAATATCATTTATTTTAATATTTTATTATCTAGGTAATTACTACATCACCATTGTGTCATAAATAAATTAAATTATATAATGTCTAAAAATTATAAATAAAATACCATTAGGTAGGAAATATTTTAACCTTTATAATGAATATTTATAGTCGAATTAATCTAATGTATAATCCTATATTAAAAATGTTGTAGTTATTAAACTTTGATTTTAACTATATTAAGTCCTTTTTAAATAAAATAATAATAAATGTCCTAATCTTATACAAGTGGATCTAAAGGGTAATATTTTATTCCTGAGAACGTTTTTGGTCTAATTACACTTATCAAATAGAATTATGACATGTGTTAGGGTAATAATAATATCATTTTTACACCTAATTGCCCTATTTACTTTTAATCGTGGTAAATAAATGTAAAATGTAACTATTCATCAAAAATTATTTTTATCTTTTTGAAACACATTTTACTCCTTGATATTAACCGTGACTCATGTATTTTTTAAATTCCACTCACAGAAGTGGTATAATTAAGTTTTATTTAAATTTTCAAATTCTCCTAGGAGGTGGGTAAAAGAAGGTGAAAAGTTCAATAAATTTTTTATATATCAAAAATTATTATAAAATGACTCCAATGAATTGCATTGAATTTATATAGTTATTATGTATCTATTTTTACCTAAAATAAATTTAAATACAATAAATTAATATTTAAATAAAAAGTCGGTTTTTAAATAGTAACCTAGTGTTTTCACTATTCATCAAAAATTGAAATATTTCAGAAAAATACCAAAAATTCACCCCATGCTAATTTTGATATTCCGAATCCATAAATGAAGTCAATTTTGAATGATAAAATTTATAAAATTTCAAAAAATGGGTATTATAGTTTATAACAACTAGTTCATAATAATATTATAATAATATATCATTTAGTGAAACTCGGTATTGCGTACATCAGACTCTATCATGGAAGGTTTCTCTGGCATGAAACACAAGGCAAGAATAGTGTTTGCGTATACTGTAAGCTAATACAGTGTTGTGTACAACGCAAGATAATCATGGTGTAGCATACAATAGAAGACATCAAATAGATTAAAAAGAATATATCTCATAAAATCTCAGGGTGTTACAGTGGAACCCCTAATATATTAGATGAAAACTTTCATGATAATGAGTCACCACTAAAAGAAGAGGGACACTATGACATATAACAATAGTTACAAGAAACATCTCCATAAAATGTAATGAGATCATCAAATCCAAACCAATGATATGAACAAATATTTCAACACATACAACTAAAAATTCACACATGTATTCATGGTCACCAACCATTACCAGACACAAGAGAAATTTAAAAAAATTATTCAACATAATTTCCATATGAGTGGAAAGATTCATCATGAAAAGAATGATCTCTGATCTCAATCCCACCACATTGATAGTCTTGGATGATATAACGGAATTTGTTTCACTAGTATAAAATAAATCAATAACTCTTTAATTTCTATTAAATAATATACCTCTTATGGTATTTGGTCCTGCCTCTAACACCTCATGTTCCTACTCCACTCTTTACAAATGTCCATATTCATGTTTCTATTTAATAAAAACTAATAATCACCCTTAGAATGAGTATGAGATCCCCCCATTTTCTATGTCATAATTAAGCTAAATTCTTTTAGAAAAGATGGATCCACCTCCACTCCCATGGGATTCTATCTCAAAAATTTCAAGGGATGAACATATTTCCAATATTCTTGAAATAACTTCGGTTTTGTCTTATAATTATGTATGATGTGTTCTTTTATATCAAACTAGTAATGGGACACCTAAATCATCCATGATTTATAATTTGAAATAATTACATTTCATTAGTGTTGGTCATCCCACAACCTCATCTAAAAATATAAAAGACTCTCAGTAAATATTGTTTTCACTTATTCACTATACAGTACAATTTCCCATCTATAAAAACCTCACTCATATCTGCCATATCCACTACCACTATAAAGGTTGGAAGTCACAAAAGAATAAACACTTGCCAAATATCAGGCCTCAAAGAAATCATGATAATCTAATCCATGAGTTCGTAATCAGAAAGAAGATTCTAGAGACTAGTGCACCATCACGACAAACAAAGTAGTATACTCCCTATCATAACAACCTCCTCGATATAAATAAACAAGTACATATGACTTTTATTTTCTCAATTTATTTGGGTATACATTGTGGTTATATCCATTATTGAATGTGGTCTAGGTGAGGCCTTTGTGAAACTTGTTTTTCACAATTGATTCCCAACATTTCATTCATATATTTTCAGGATTATATATTTCAAAACCATCCATATAGTCTTTTATAATTATAAGGATGTGAAAATTCATCTGAATTATCAGAATACATTTTTCCGATTACTAGGGTCCTATATCCACATGAAGGATTTTTGGATGATTCATATTGAATTTGGGATCACGTCCCACCATACATTCAAGTTCAGCATTGTTACCTTAGACCCTAGACTGGATCATTAAATCTATATTTCACACAAAAGAAGATTCAACCAGACAATTTTATTTTTGGGTATTTCTCTATAGTTTATTTCCTTGAATTATTTGATTTTCTTATTAAAATA
This sequence comes from Viscum album, assembly GCA_963277665.1. Lineage (NCBI taxonomy): Eukaryota > Viridiplantae > Streptophyta > Magnoliopsida > Santalales > Viscaceae > Viscum > Viscum album. Next base: position 975,772,102 of record OY728143.1, read on the forward strand.
TCAATATTTTATAAATAAAATATGTTGAAAACCATTTAAAATAAAATTCAGTTACATTATTATAATCTAAATTTTGAAAACTGAATCCCAAAAGGATACATTTATAAATAAGGATAAATGATAACCTCACACTTCCTATGTTAACTCGATGTATTTCATAAAAGGGAGATGGTTGTGAACACTCCAACATGACCTCTAGTGTTTCGATAGCCCTACCTCAAATCTACTAAAGACCCCTTTACACAACAGATCCATAGAAAATAATTACAGTTGGATTCAATTATAATAAAAAACACTGAATTCATTTTTTATAGACTATCATAGTTCAACCACAAATTTCAAAAAAAAATCCCCACCACAAGGACCAAATCATGCCCTCTATTTCCACATTCTAGTTATAAGAACCAAGGTATCATAAAAAGAAATGTAGAAATTGATTCATCCTAACTAGACATATAATAATATATAAATAAATTGAGTTTAGAAAAAATATATCTACAAAACATTATATGTCAAAAAGAAAAAAACCATATAATATAACATCCATGAAATGAATAAATATCCTAAATGAATAGTAGATAGACCATCAATATGGAACCCGAAGAAACCCACAATCTTATCTCCACATGAACAAATTTCTCAACCATCACAACCCACTAGAAACATGATATATTAGAGTTATAATCTATATGAAATTATTAACATTACTTGTATCCTTTAATACAATGGTTACAAATTCTCAATGAAAACATTTGGGTGTGAGCCCCAGAATCTCAGTTGGATACTACAAATAATCAATAAAATTTATATCAACATATTTCTATTAAATATTTTATACAACATATTTCTAAATCATTTCTAAAAAAAATAAATTCCCACCTCAAATCAACCTTTGGATATATTTTAAAAATAATCCATATTCAAGAAATATTGAAATTCGAAATAAAATTACAAATGATTCCTAATTATATTAGTAATATAGGATTCAAAAATAAATATACATATCTAGTGTGTTAATGGTAAAATCAAATAAATATGTATGAAAAGGATCCAAAAAAATAAAAAAGGGATTTATAAAACCCAACCATGTTCTTAACTAAGATAAATAAATACTATCCATCATAAGTAAACTCTAATTTATGTGAACCTCATCCCTCTAACAATCATACCCTTTGAAACTATATCTTCAAGGGAACCTCTCCTTGTGTCAGTTAATTATACTAGGGTTTTTATAGGTTTATTTTTCCTTATACACCAAGGAATTCTTAATGTTTTGTTACATTATCATTACAGTTTGAAATAAAAATTCATATTTCAAAAAAAAACAATTTCAATGAAATAAAATTAAATTTCATGGAAAACATTTCTTAAATCATTTTCCATAGTGATTTGACACTTCTCCCATTATGATAAAAAATTCATTAAAAAATTCACAATTTGGGAATTTGAACAATAAGAACATGTATATCAAATTTATATCAATCAAATTAACTTTTTTTATAAAATAGTTCCATATACCCCAAAGATGAATTCAGCTCCTATATATTATAAATCATTATTTCTATATATCAATGCTCATGGGAAATATAATTGAAAATGGAATTCCATGGTATATACCAAATTATAGAGAAACCAATCATAATAATGATTAGAAACAAGATGCCTTCATAATTTGTGTTGGGAAACAAATAGATAAAGTACTAATGATCCTATATCTAAAAAAGAAATCATCATATCTCAAAACAATTCCTTATTTTTTGAATAACATCCCAATTGGGTTCCAACAGATCAAGTGGGGGAGAGATCCTGTATAATCGTAGGGAAATGGTAAGAAAAGGGAAGGAAAACCAAATGTATGATCATGAGATCCACCCAAAAGGATCAAGGAACTTTAAGGAATCAAGGGGAGTTCCTATAGAACATAATGGAGGGACTAACTTAAGATAACGATGGATTAAGAGTATTTTAGAGTTAAGACAAATATGTGAATCATGGTAATTTTTTGTTTTATGATGTTATGGTATAGTCACATGGTGAGGATACATAGTTAATCAAATCCTATACTAACCATGTGGTAGTCAGTTACCCTTAAAAACAAGGTTCCATGGTTTCCTGGGAATAACCTCATAGTTAGGAAAACCATTCTCATGTCTCATGGATTCACCTAGACCAAAACACATCTTATTATATAGATGTAATGATTAATCTCATTGTTAATGAAAACATTCTCAAACATCGAAAAATGAAATTGGAACTCATAGAGTCGTATGTCATGGTTACTTCATAAGAATCACTATACATGTTTCTAATTATTATTCGTGGACAATGTAACACCTTGAGCCTAGTTACCCAGAGTCGGTGCATTATTAGATTACATTGGAATGATCACAAAAGATCAAGTCTCTAAAGGCCGATTATTTTAGTAGCCTTGGAAGTACTAGATACATTAATAAGGTTTACATTACATTTTAAAATGAAAAACTACAAAACATTGTTTCCATAGAACACAATCATATCCCCTCAGACTATCCTCATAGATCAGTCATAAAATACTTCATTGCATCCTGGGAAAAATAAAACATAGAAAGGGTTGAGCTCAGATGCTCAGTAAGGATAACAATATAGAAGAAACTTTCATAAATAAGCATAAACATTTTAGTAAATTTATAAGACTAAAACAAAAGTCTTTTAAATGTGAACTTCAGCATAATATGGAAAAGGTAAAATCAAATAATTTCATTTACCTACACACATGGATATTCTACAAGTCGAATAATCACATGAAATATCAATAGCCACTTTCATAATGATGGAATGCACAATGCCAGACTTTCATAACCACATAGTCAAGGCCATGTGCCATGACTACAACTACGATTTTTTTTAAGTCCTTGTGCCAAGACACTAGTTTGTCTCATGAGACCTACCGATTCATCGAGAAGTTATAGCGGGCTCCATCCATCACATACTAAGTCCAATGCATTCCTCATCTGAATAGGATTAAACATAACATAAACATTTTTATTAAAACTAGCATACAAAATGTCAATACTTATCCATAAACCATTAATGGTATAAAAATAACACATCCACAGTCAAACATATCATAAAATATTCAATACAATATGGATGTTTTGTATCATAATAAATCAAATTCAAATAAACATGAAATACTTCAAAGGATGTTGACATATATGAAATCAAAACGAATTTTTTAGAGAAATATCTCTTTTTATTTTGAAATAATTTAAGAGTCACATAATTTATAAAGAAAACATTTATTTTGAAAATATTCTTATAAGATTGTAAGGGAAGCTTCAGTGATATCATAACGGTAGAAAATATCTGCACCCACTGTATAAGTTAGCAAAATACATTCTTACCTTAATTTTTTCGAAAAGGTTATAAAGAGCATGTTTGGAAAATGATAGAATGATTCCTTTGTAAACATCTTATAATAGTAAAACAGGGGTATAAATGACTTTAAACCATAGTCTACTAAATAGTAAGAATGTTTTGAAATACATTTTTATGAAACATGGATACGGATGATAAAGAGCTCCCAATAGATAATTAGGTATAAAAATCCTCAGATAATAATGAGATTGTGAAATTAACCCTTACCATGTACTTTTCCTTGGTGGGGGGTAGGTTAACCTCCTCTTCTCTGGGTTATTCCATTTGATTTTATTAATAGGGATCATTAGGATGGCTTTATGACTAACGGAAGGACTCTAGGATGAAGGGAGGATAGTTGAGTGGGTATTTAGGAAGTATTTGGCTTAGCCAAATGGCTTGACAGTTTGAATTTGAGAGAAGGGGGAGTACCCTTTTATAAGAGGGTTGTGGGGCACCTTAGGAAAAGCTAGAAATATTATTTTATAATAAAATCATTTTCGGTTTATAATGGCTTAAAAATGTATTATTTAAAGAGTAAGGTAGGGATGGGTCGAAGGACACTCAACGAATAGGTTTTAGACAGGTTTGAGTCACTATATTAACTTTATCTTTTAGATTTAAATATTAGTTAAATAGTTTGACATTTACCATGTCTCTTTATATTTTTATATTATATGGTTAATAAACCTGCTATATACTTTCAAGAAAACTCCATGTGGTTCAATAATGATAAAAATATCATTATATAAGTCTTTTGGCCAAACCTCATATTTTTAGGAACAGAATATCAATTAATAATATATTATTATTTTTTAAAAACTCTTTTATGTCAATTTTGACACTATTTGGTATTTTGTTCTTTCTATATTCATAAGAACATTATTTCTTGGATCAAAATTCATAAAACCAGCTCTAATATGACATATTAACCTATAAAATTAGTGGAATTCATAAAAAATCTCAAATTACATTTATTTAGATATTTATAATTTCAATTATTTAAATATTTCATTAATTTGGTAATTACCGCATCCGTGTTGTGTCATAAATAAAATAAATTATTTATTTTCTAAAAAAAATATACATAAAATACCATTATTTTGGAAATATTTTTATATTTCTAATGAATATTTATAGTCTAATTTATCTAATTTATATCTTTATTTTAAAAATATTTTAGTTATTAAACATTGATTTTAACTCTTTTAGGTCTTCTTTGAATTAAATAATGATAAATATCCTAATCTAATCCAAGTGCTCAAAAGAGGTTCATATTTTATTCCTAAGGTTTTTTTGGTCTAATTATACTTATCCAATAGGATTATGACATGTGTTAGGGTAATAATAATACCATTTTTACCCTTAATTACCCTATTTAATTTTAACTGTGGTAAATAAAAGTAAAAAGTTACTATTTACCAAAAATTATTTTCAACTTATTGAACCTCATTTTACTTACTGATATCAACCTTGTATCTTTTATTTTTTAAATTCTACTCACAGAAGTGGTATAATTATGTTTTATGTGAATTTACAAATTCTCCTAGGAGGCGGGTAAAGTACGACGAAAAGTTCAATAAAAATTATATATATCTAAAATTATTATAAACTGAATCCAATGAATTATGTTGAAATTATATAGGTATCATGTATCTATTTTTACCTAAAACAAATAGAGATAAAATAAATAATTTTTTAAATAAAATTTAGTTTTATACTATAACTTAGTGTTTTTCACTATTCATCAAAAATTGATATTTTTTAGAAAAATACCAGAAATTTACCCTAGGATAATTTTGATATTCTGAATCCAAAAATGAAGTCCATTTTTAAAGATAAAATTTATAAAATTTTAAAAAGAGGTTATTATTATTCATAACTGCTAGTTTGATTCGCTATGGTGTGTTAGAACTTGAATTTGCGTACAACACACAATATTGTATTGTTCAAAGAGAAGCATTCCATCGAAGCTTGGGGCGTTACATTCTCCCCCTTAAAATAATTTCTTCCTCTAAATTACATTAGTATTACTGCAAAAAAAAATACTCGGGTGGTTCTTCATCATAAGTTCATCGGGATCCCATGTTGACTCATTCATTTTATGGTTTCTCCATAGATCTTTTGCCAAACGAGTCATCCGGTTTCTCAACAATTGTTTTCTTGTAGGATCTTCAAAATAATACATATTGGGTTCCATTTCTAATTCATCATAGTTAAGTACATGCGTTAGGTTAGACATGTATTTTCTTAACAGTCATACGTGGAACAAATCCTGAACTTTGGAGAGACTTGGCAGAATTTACAAATGGTAAGCTATATCTCCAATTTGTTCTAGAATTTCGAAAGGTCCGATGTAACTGGGACTCAATTTACCCTTCTTACCAAAAAATATAACACCCATCCAGGGAGATACCATCAAGAAAACATGATCTTCTATATGAAATTCCAAATCCTTCCTTCAATTATCTACATAGCTCTTCGGCCTACATTGAGTTGCTTTGATATGGTTTTGGATTACCTTCATCTTTTCCATTGTTTCTTCCACCAGTTCTGGGCCTATGAGTTTTCTTTCACCAACATCATCCCAACAGGTTTTTGTGCGACATCTCTTTCTGTATAATTCTTTATATGGTGCCATCTTAATATTTGAATGGAAGCTATTGCTATAATAAAATTCTACCAGATGTAAAAAATGGATCCCAAATACCTTGAAAGTCAAGTGAGCATGATATCAACATGTATTCGATGTTATGAATAGTCCGTTCTGATTTTCCATTAGTTTGGTGGTGGTAGGCAGTGCTCAAATGAAGTTCAATATCCAGGGATTTCTGAAGACTTTTCATGAATCTTGATGTAAAACCTGGATCACGGTTAGAAATAATCGATATTGGCACTCCATGGATTCTTACAAACATTAGTAATATATAGTCTTGTTAATTGTTGAAGTGGTAAATCTTCTCTTATAGTATGAAAATGTGCTGAATCTGTAAGGAGATCAACAATGACCCATATTACATTGTTCTTTCTAAGAGTCTTTGGTAGTACCATGACAAAGTCCATCGTAATATTATCCCATTTCCACTCAAGTATGGGAAGAGGTTTCATGACTCATCCAGGCTTTTTCCTTCCAGCTTTCACTTGTTCATAAACCATACATCTTGACACAAAATCAGCAATCTCTTTTTCATGTTGTCCCACCAAAAATGTTCCTTCAAATCTCTATACATTTTGGTCCTCCCAAGTTGTATAGAGAAATTGGAACTATGAGCATCATCCAACGATACACTTTTTAGATCAGGTATTTTGGGAACACAAAGTCTCTTCCCAAATTTAAAAATTCTATCTTCACATACAAAGTCCCTCAATCTCCTATCATTCACATCTTTAATATTATTTTGAAACTCTTCATCATCGTTTTGAGAACTCTTTATCCTTTCTAGTAAATATGGTTTGGAAACCATTTGAAAAATTATTGACATTTCACCTTCCATGGTGATTCCCATATCCATCTTTAATAGATCCATGTATATAGGATCCTTTTCAACTCTGATCTTGTTCCAAATTCCATGATCCTATCTACTGAAGGCATTTTCCACCTTATTTTCTTTCCCCAGGTGGTAGTATATAGTGAAATCATAATCTTTGAGTAGTTCAGACCATCAACATTGCCTCCTGATGAGTTCTTTCTGTGAGAAAATATACTTCAAACTCTTGTGGTCAATATATATACCACATTTTTCACCATAGAGAAAATGTCTCCATATCTTCAAAGAAAATATTATTGCTGCTAACTTAAGATCATTAGTAGGATATTTTTGCTCATGAATTTTTATCTGTCGTGATGTATAAGCAATAACCCTATCATTCTGCACAAGGACACATCCTAGTCCTTTTTTTGTAGCATCATTATAAATAAAAATCCCTTTGTCCCTCGATGGTAGAGTCAATATAATAGAATTGACTAATCTTCTTTTCAATTATTCAAAACATTTTTCAAAAACTTTTTTCCAAACGAATTTAACCCCTTTACGTGTGATCTTTGTTAATGGGTTAGCCAACTGGGAAAATTTCTGGTTGAAACATCGATAATAACTTGCTAAACCAATAAAACTTTGTCCCTTAGTTATAATTTTTGGTGATTTCCATTCTTCGATTGCCTTGGTCTTTGAAGGATAAATAGAGATTCCATCCTTGGAGACAATATGGCTAAGAAAAGAAATCTATGGAAGCCAAAATTCACACTTTCTAAACTTCCCATATAATTCATGTCTTCTAAGAGTCTTCAAGATAATACAAAATTTATTGTCATGATATTCGTATCTTTTTGAGTATACCGAGATATCATTAATAAATAACACTAAAAAATTATGTAGATACTCCTTGAAAACTCTATTCATTAGATCCATGAAGACAGAGGGTGAATTAGTTAATCCAAAAGTCATTACAGTAAACTCATAATGCCTATACCCGGTTTTAAATTATTTCTTTAGAATGTCTCCCTTCTTCACACACAGTGGATAATATCCATATCCAAGGTCAATATTTGAAAAGTATTGATCTCAAAGAATTTGGTCGAATAAATCATCAATGCGAGGTAAATGATACTTGTTCTTTATTGTTATAACATTAATCTTCCTGTATTCAACACACAACCTCATAGATCTATCTTTCTTCTTAACAAAAAAGTCAGGGGATCCCCATAGAGAAACACTAGGGTGAATAAATCCCTTATTACTCAATTCCTCTAGTTGTTTATATAGTTCCACAAATTCCATTGTATTCATTCTATATGGGGTCTTAGATATGGTCCTTGAACCAAGAATTAAATCAATAGAAAACTCAATTTCTCATTCTAGAGGATGTCCAGGAAAATCTTCTAGAAACACATCAACATATTCATTCACAATAGGTAAATCCTCTATTTAATAATTCGTTTACTCACAAAAAATTATTTCATTCTCTTCCTCCCCAATAATATAATTTAGTTGAGCTAATGGAGGTGGATCTTGATAAGAATTAGGTGGTGATGATTCTACTCGAAAGATAAGGTGTTCTTTATCATCGTCATCAAATATAGTAACCTCATGGTTCTTATAATAAATTTTGTCATCCTGGTCTGAATGACATTTCATACCGAAAATTAGATCACATTCAATCATGGGTATGACGATGAGATCAGTAGATCTTGAGCATTTATATACCCTAATGGGGACTGATTCACAAAATTTTGTTGCAATGATACTTCCCTTAGATGTTTTAATGGAAAACTCCCTTGTTAAATCAAATTGGGAATATCTAATTTTCTTAGAAAACTGGGAAGATATGAAACAATGCGATGATCCAGAATCAAATAAAGAATTTTTAAAACTTGAAGAAACCATTAAATTACTAGCCACCACATCTTTTAGAGCTTCTACCTCAGTAGTAGTGAAAGCAAAATCGTGGCCTTGATCCATTTTTCATTTCTAAGGTAAGTTCCCCTGACGCTTAGAACATTCATTTGAATAATTCCCCCTTTCTCTAAAATTGTATCATTCAACATCAACAACTTATTTCTTCCCCTTGAAATTATGAGCTTGGGTGCCTTTTTCACCACACTTGTAACAGAATCACATTCCCTTCAGGAAATTACCGGGGTGTTTCTTCCCACATTTACTGCAGGATGGATGTTCAAATTTTCCCTTCTTCCCCTTATTTACATCTCAATAGTGTTCAGCAGAACTCGTATCCTCTTGATTTGATATAAAGTCGTAAGACATAGAGAATTCTTTTTCTGTCTTGATAGCACATGAGACAACATCTTCGTACGACGAGAAGGATTGTGAGAGTAATTCACGACGGAGAAATGGTTTTAACCCATCAAAGAAATGATTAATCTTACTTCTTTGGTTAGGTATATAATCTGCAGCATGCCGCGCTAAGCTTGTAAATTTATCTTCATACGTTGCCACATTCTCATCCTCCTTTTGCCTCAGACTTAGAAATTTCCTTTCCATATCTACTCATTGGTCAAAAAGAAATTATTTTTCTAAGAAAATCTCTTTAAACTCCCTCCATTCCATATTTGATACTTCATCATCTTCCTTTGTGTTTCGAATCAATGACCACCATTGATTAGCATATCCATTGAGGTGGTAAATTGACATGAAAACTTTTTACCTTTCTCTACTCCCAAGGCATGGAATATTTTCTCTAAGGAATTTTTATATTGCTCTGCTACTAATGGATTTGTTACCCCATTTAATGTTGGTGGTTGTTACCTCATGAAGAGATATAACATTGATCCTCCATGTTGTGGATCAGGGTGCTTTATACGGGTAAGGTTATTATTCATAACCTGAGTGAGTTTTCCTAGTATAGTGATAAGGTGATTAGTACTAGTTGCATCACCAACTCCACTATAATTATCTTAAGTAGGAGGTAAATTCCTATATGGAGTGCGTGCATTGATACGATTTCCATTCCTTCCACTAGCTCTATTTCGAAACAATGGCATACACTACATTAGTTTATGAATCGAAATACATAATTCCAAACATAAAAAACACTTAACATAAATTGAACAGTTTATGGATATAATCCATACTCATAAAAAAATTTCTTTGAGAATGTATATACTCATAAACTGTTCACAATGGTTTGTAAAGAAAATGTGAATTATCCTAAGAATATCCCCTAGGAGTGTCATAACCAAGAGTGCAGCAAGGCCCGTTGTCATGCACCAGTTCCCATTTGAGTCTATCTCAAAGTGGTGTTTTTGGGTTTTACGCCTAGGTACATCTTTTCCTGATCCTCCTCTACCTATTTGTATCCAGACATGGATGTATTGCTTGGAAAACTCTCAAAATCCCTATATTACCAAAATTCTAGGAAGTTCTTCTAAACTAATCCCCAAAGTTTATCTTAGGGTTGTGTGCTCTAATCGGATTTTATCTAAATCTAGTTTCCAAGGATTGTACTAAACTTCCTCTAATGCTAACTATAACGCCCTGATCCCAGTTACCCAGAGTCGGTGAATTATTACATAACATTATCATGATCACAAAATATAAAGTCTCTAAAGACCGATTAGTTTAGTATCCTTGTATGTACTAGATATATTAATAAGGTTTACATTACATCATAAAATAAAAAACTACAACAAAATTGTTTCTATAGACCACACTCATATCCCCTAAAACTATCCCTGAAGGTTATTCATAAAATACTTCTCACATCGTGGGAAAAATAAAACATTGAAATGGGTGAGCTCAGATGCTCAGTAAGGATAACAATATAGCGGAAACATCTATAAATAAGCATATACATTTATGGAAATGTATAAGACTAAAACAAAAACCTTTGAAACTTGAACTTCAGCATAATTTTGAAAAGATAACATTAAATAATATCATTTACTTACTCACATGGATATTCTACAAGTTGAATAATCACATGCAATATCAATAGAAATTTTCGTAATGATGGAATGCATAATACTAGACTTTCATAACCACGTAGTCAATGCCTTTTTCTAAGACTACAAATAAGATTCTTTTCAAGGCCTTGTGCCAAGACACTAGTTTGTCTCATGAGACCTACTGATGCATCGATGAGCTATAGAGGGCTCCACCCGTCACATACTAAGTCCAATGCATTCCTCATATAAAAAGGTTTAGACATAAAATAAACATTCTTATTAAAACAAGCATATGAAATGTCAATACTATATCCATAAACCATGAATGGTATAAAAATAACACAACCACAGTCAAACTTATCCCAAAAACTTTAATATAATAAGGATGTTTTGTGTCATAATAAATCAACTTCAAATAAATATAAAATCTATCAATGTGTGTTGACATAGATAAAATGAAAACCATTTTTTAGTGAAATATCTCTTTCTATTTTGAAATCATTTAAGAGTCACATAATTTATAAACAAAACTTTTATTTGGAAAATATTCTAATAAGCTTGCAAGGGAAGCTTCAATGATGTTATAATGGTATAAAATAGCCACACACGCCGTATAAGTTAAAAAAAGACATTATTACATTATCTTTTTCGAAAAGGATATAAAGGACCTTGTTTGGAAAATGACGGAAAGATTCCTTTAGAAACATCTTATAAAATTAAAACAAGGGTATAAATGACTTTAACCCATAGTCTTGTAAATAGTAATAATGTTTTGAAATACATTTTTAAGAAACAAGGAAGTGGATGATAAAGCGGTATAATTAGATAATTATGTATAAACAACCTCGGATAATAATGGGATTTTGAAATTAACCAGTACCTTGTACTATTCCTTGGCTGAGGGTAGGTTAACCTTCCCTTCTTCGGGTTATTCCTTTTGATTTGATCAAAAGGGATCCTTAGGTTGGCTTTTTTACTAAATTAAGGTCTCTAGGATGAATGGAGTACAGTTGAGAGTATATTTGAGTAGGGTTTGGCCGAGCCAAATGGCTTGATGGTGTGAATTAGAGAAAAGGGGGAGTGCCTTTTTATAAGAGGGGTGAGGGGCACCTTAGGAAAATCTAGTAATATTATTTTATAATAATATCATTTTTGGTTTATAATGGCTCAAAAATAAATTATTTAAGGGATAAGGAAGGTATGGGTCGAAAACCACTCAACCAATAGGTTTTATACAAGTTTGGGTAACTAAATTAACTTTATATTTTATATTTAACTCTCAGTTAAATATTTTGACATTTACCATGTCTCTTTGTATTTTTATATTATATGGTTAACAAACAAAATATATACTTACAAGAGAACTCCAATTGGTGCATTAATGATACACATATCAATATATATGTCCTTTGGCAGAAACATAGATTTTTATGAATAGAATATCAATTACTTATATAATATTTGTTTTAAAAACTCTTTTATGCCAATTTTGACACTATTTGGAAGTTTGTTTTTTCTAAATTGATAACATCATTATTACTTTGAAAAAAATTCATCTAACTAACCCTAATATGTCATAGTAACCTAGAAATTTTTTTCAATTCATAAAGACTCTCAAGATACATTTATTTGGATATTTTTAATATCAATTATTTCAATATTTCATCGATTTGGTAATTACTGCGTCATCATTGTGTCATAAATAAATTAAATTATTTAATGTCTAAAAAAATATAAATAAAATTTCAATATATAGGAAATCATGTTACCTTTATAATGAATATTTATAATTTAATTTATCTTATGTGTAACCATATATTAAAAATGCTTTAGTTATTAAACATTGATTTTAACTATTTTAACTCTACTTTGAATTAAATAATGATAAATGTCCTAATCTAATCCATGTGGACCAAAGAGGTTCATATTTTATTCCTAAGGTGGTTTTTGGTCGAATTATACATATCCAATAGGATTAGGACATGTGTTAGGGTAATAATAATATCATTTAACCCTTAATTACCCTATTTACTTTTAACCGTGGTAAATAAAAGTAAAAAGTTACTGTTCACTAAAAATTATTTTCATCTTATTAAACTTAATTTTACTTACTGATATCAACCGTGTCTCTTGGATTTTTTAAATTCCACTTACATTAGTGGTAAAATTATGTTTTATGTGAATTTTCAAATTTTCCTAGGTGGTGGGTAAAAGACGGTGAAATATTCAATAAAAATTTCATATATCTAAAATTATTATAAACTAACTCGATTTAATTAAATTGAAATTATATAGGTATTATGTATATAGTTTGAAATAAAATAATTTTATTTAAAATAAATAACTATTTAACTAAAAATTCATTTTTAAAATATAACTCAGTGCTTTTCACTATTCATCAAAAATTGAATGTTTTCAGAAAAATACCAAAACATTACCCTAGGTTAATTTTGATATTCTGAATCCAAAAATTAAGTACAATTTGAAAGATAAAATTTATAAAATTATAAACTATGGGTATTACTATTCATAACGACTAGTTTGATTGGTTGTTGTGTGTTAGAACTCAAAGTTACGTACAACACACCGTATTATATTGTTCTATGAGAAGTGTACCATGGAAACTTGGGGTGTTACAAAAATTTTCCCCAAAACACCAAATTTCTAACACCCAACTAACAAATGAAACGAGAATATTTCTAATGATAATCCATGATTAATGTTAACTATACTTGTGACTTGAAGGGTACTATAGTGTATGTCATACATAATGGAATGAATAAAAAATAACAACATCATAAGATCTATGTTGAAAATAGGAGTATTCCTATGGAATTTGATGTTTTAGGTCATATATTTTTGAATATATTTGAAATTTAGGTTCGATCAAGGGAATAAATGGTCTCCTATTTTTTATAGAAATGCTGAGGAGACGAGACGTGTTGGATTTTTGTATCGGTTAGAACAACCCTTATAATATGTCAGAATTATAAATAATTTTACTAGGATGATCTGGGATTTAAAGATTACATAGCCTTTGTGGAGTGGCATTTTGTGATTCATGACCTTCTAGAGAAAGTGTTGTGGTAGTGTGTTATTATATTGGTGTTTGTTTTATTGAGATGTAATGTATTATATAAGGGTACATGGGAATAGTAGTTGTAGATTCATGCTCAATATCCAATGTTGTTTTATTATTGATTTTTGTACAAGTTATGTCTGACATTTTCTTGATTTATGAGATGATCGATGTAATTCTATCATTATTTTCCTTGTTACTATAATATTTTTATTTTGTAATAGATATATAAATATCCTTGAGATGTTTCTCACATGGTTATTTCCACCCATACATTATTTCATGGGGTTTGGAATAAATTTTAATGGATGATAATTGTTTGAGAGGTAATTGAGGTAAGGGTAGTTTTACCAAATCCCTTCATTTATTTTTTCTTATTTTTTAAGGCATAATGTAAATTATTGAGGGGTAGATGTGTTTGTTAATATAAGATTTTTGTAAGAATGTGTTTTTTGACATGAGTCAGTAGGATGTGGCCAGTTGTAGTCCTAGAGACTGAAAATTCTACATTTATTTGGTCATTTAGCATTAAGGATCGAGATGATGGTTTTTGGGGGATTCTTCCTTCAAAGAAAGAATTTGGGGTATGGAGATTGGATATAGTGTAAGGATTAGTGGATCCATATTATTTTCTTTTTTAACTAGGTGACTAATATATCATGGAGTTCAAATTTTCTATAGACTCTGAACGATGATGATATAATTTTTATACCATTTGGGAGACTTCTCTGGTGTGGTGTGATGGTTAAAATAAATCCCACTACAATAGTTATATGTTTTGTGGGAAGAATAAATATAGATTACGTTACGGATTTCAAAATGGATTTAGAATGAGGACCAATGTAGCATGTCCTTCATTTATGCACTCAAGTTCTTGTGAAAAAACTAGGGATTAAGAGATAGTCAAGGGGGTTGCACCAAGGATTTATAAAAATTTAGTCATGAAAAAATTTCTATTTCCCATCATAATATTATTAATTTCTCATTTCATCAACAAACTATAAGAATCCACAAGACCAGTTTCTAACACCTTTAAGTCCAAATTTTTAGGCATTAAACCCCACATACAAGAGATCATTCATTAGTGATATGAGGTGAGTTTATATTATTTGATTGGTTATCCCCTCTCATGTTTCATCATTTCATGTCATGGATGGTTTTTCCCTTTTTATGATAGGGTTTCAATTGGTCATTCATAGATGATCCATTTTTGGATTCCTCAAGGAATCATGATTTCCTTTTGATAGATAATATTTTGGATATGTTCGTGGTATTACTTTTTTTCATAGAGAACATTTAATGATCCATAAAAAGTTAGGGGATTCATGGACATTCAATTATTATGTTAAAGTATTTTATTATCACACATTAGTTTCATAGTGTAATAATGGGATTTACATAATGAATGATAACAAACTGAATTAAAAATGAATTTAATGAGTATCGTGATTACATGTGGGGAAGCCATATTGATGTTTCCTATTTATATTTTCTAGATAGCATTCTATACAATTTTTTTATCATTATTATTCTGTGTCATGTTTTTTATATGATAGAAATTATTTTAAACAATATAAAGGTGGAAACGATGAAGTGATTGACGAAATAGGAATGTGAATTAATTCATGTTCTTCCTTGAAAAGTTTTTGAATATAAATGTATATATTAAAGTATGTATTTGGTTGATTATTTCATATTATTAGTGTATTATGTTAGGAAACTATTTTGAAACCTATTCATAACAATTTTTAAATAAATATTGTAATAAAATAATTATTTAGTGGATTTAATTTTCTTGAGTTCTATGTGATGATTCCTTTTTGTTATGTTATTCAATTACACTGTGTAGTGTATTTAATTTACACATAGTATTTATATATTGAAAATAAATTATTTTTATGAATATGAATAGGTTAACTAATCTATTTTAATGAATGTTTTGTGAACCTTACACAATTATTATATTAGGAGATAGATCGATGGAATAAGGTTGATGTAGGGGATGCATGTTTCTTTTTCATTGAGATGAGGTTGGGGTTTAGATGTATGTAATTGGTTGAGATCTAGACTTTCTAGTTGTAGTTTATAATTTCAATTTCTATTGGTTTGTTATTATGGGTTTAGATCTCATATTTCTTATCATACATGTTTTTTCTTTTGGTGGTTGATTTTTTATAGGTTCATTTTCTGGGATTTAAAACTTCATCCTACAAGAGGATTATTCACCATTGGTGAAACTTACTTTTCACCATTCTGTTCAAGTACTGGAATACATAGAATATGGAATAGAAATGAAATAATAAAAGAACCCATGGGATATGTTTTGAGGATAGTAATTATTAATGAATTAATAATGATACCATGGTACAGTCTGAATGAATTCTTTGATAGTGTGAATGTAATACAGAAAATGAAAAATGGATGACGAAAGCATATTGGTTTTTAATAAATGAATTGATTTAACAAAATTTTGTAATGGTATTAATGAGTTATTTTTAATATATTATTTCTAAATGAAGATGAATGGTATTATTTAATCTTGATTCTTATGTTCTAATATTAGATCTTCTTTGAAAGAACATAGTTGTGGTATCCGATTGTTATATAGGAATATAGTTTCAGTTGAGTGTAAGGCTAGACAGTTTCCCTTAGGGGGATTGTGTGTAATATTTTCATTCTATTTTATGATTTCATATTCTCTTCCACTTGATTCATATGGGAAGATGATGCCCCAATGTTTTGGATTTCACGTTTCTTTTCCAAAATCTATGTTATTAAAGAAATGGATGGATGAATTATACCTCTTCCCCACTATCCCTTTTTTATAACAAAGTGTGAGGTCATATCCATGTTGTGATGGATTAAAATATATTAAAATTTTATACATGGTCAATAATGTTTTTCATCTTACCATTTATGTTTGTGAGGACGGTAGTGGATTATTATTAATGTACATATATGTGTTCTAAATATAGTGATTTGAGTTTCCTATATATATACACAAATCATTGTGATGGATAGAGGTGTAATGAATGATTCATAGTTTTTAGTTTCTTTTGGACATACTACAGAGTAATGGATGTGATGAGATATAGATGTGGTATAACTACATTGGGTGAATAATGAATAATGGAAGGGAAGGTATTATAGAATGTTTGGCATTAAGGTGTGAGATCAACAATCCGGAGGGAAAGTAGAATATGGTTACATTTCATATATATATATATATATATATATATATACTTTTAAAAATATGTTACATACTAATATACATTCTTTAGTGAGTGATCCTTAGTGAGGATTGGTTGTAGTTTTACAAATTTATGTGATAAGGGGGATTCATTTATTTATTCAGTAGGGCTTATCATACATCATTCAAATTGAAATAATGGATTTTTGTAGGATCTTACTATGTATACTTTTATTATCACCTAATACTAATAAATAATACTTTTTGGTCTGTAAAATCGTTTTGGATATTGATCTAGGAGGTTCAACCTCATTCAGTTATTTAGGATCTATTAGATCTTTTTTATTGTAATGTACATTTGTTTTTTTATATTTTCAAGTGTTTATAACTATACGACAATATATTAATGTAAGGGATTTGTCATTTATTTATACATTACCATTTATTAGAGGGTGTCATCATATCATTTGTTCATCAATTTATATGAAAAGAGAATTTCTTCTCATTTTTATTCATTATATATCCTTGGTGTTAGTCACCATCTTATGGCATGTTAGAGGTGGGATTCAGGGTTCATCACATTAATTATTCTAATCCTAGGAGGGGTTCTAGTGGGGGGTCATGACAACAAAATTAAATCCATCAAGTAAAATTTATATTAAAAATTAATTGTTTTTTGGAAAAACTAAAAATAATAAATAAAATTCATAATTATTTATGTTAAATAAATATTTTATTATTTATTTACTGTTTCAAATATATTAATATAACTATATACTTTATTAGCGTGTTTTAATAATCACATGATTTTAATGTGTGATTTTAATAACAATAAAAATTTAGAAATAACATAAAAAAATAAAAATTAATTTATACAAATTAATCATTTAAAATTTTAAATGAAAAACGATATGCTATGATGAGTTATTTTTAAAATAGCTAATAAAATTTTTAGATAAAAAAATATAAATTACAAAATATTGATAAACTAATTTTTATAACAAAATAAAATGGTTTTTAAAATTATTTTAATTATGAATGTTATAATTTTTTATAAGTCATGAGTCTTATAGATACTATTTCCCAAATAAAACATTTCATTTACCTTGATTTTTGATAAAATAATCCTAACCATCATATTTAAATGTATGTTGTGAAATTAAATGGGACATTGATTTTTTCACAATTAGACTATATATATATATCTTGATATATTACTGAAAATTGAGATATAGATTTATACACTCTTTTATGAGTGTTTTTATATACATTATATGTTATAGATTGATTATTTGGGTTAATACTGTTCATTAAATGTTTAATTATAATATATTACATGGTTTCAATTATTATTAGAACCCTAATTTTTTAACATGCAATAACAAAAATACATACTCATATGTAGATGTTTATTTTATAAAGAATTTTTTATTTTTCTGTTCAACTATTTCTAATAGTGATTCAGTAATATGTGACATAACCATAATTAATTATATATCATGAATATTTGATATCAAAATGCGTATGGATGGAAATTTTATAGGTAATATAATCAAAGGAAAACCTATTTCTTTTATAACGAAACATGTAAAATATATTATATTCTTCTATTATATTCTTCTTTAGAATTGGTTAGAAAAATACACTACATGAAAAGATAAAATTTCAGCGTTAGAAGTGGTCGAATGATGAAAAAACCCATCCTAATAAATCAAAAAATATTATGAATTATTTTATTGTATGAATGGAAACTATCAACATATATTTTATATGCTAATTTCCAAAACTAATATTTATCACCAATCAATTTTTTAGGCATAGTAGATTTATGATGTAATGTTATTCAATTACATCATAATGAATGATAATGTTATAATGATTTTTTATTTCTCTAATATCGGTTTAACCCCTCAAGTTGTTGGGAATTTTGATGTTGTTTAAATGTTCATGAATGGTATTTATTTTTTATTTTATGTTTTTAATATATTTTATTTGTTTTTATTTTATGATTATATTTTACATAATATATATAGTTATATATATGTGAAATTAATATCATTAATATATATAGGTACTAATTTAAATGTTGATGATATTTGATTCATTAATAGTGAAAAAATAAAATATAATATTTAAATATAATGCAACATCTTGGTTTTAACGTAGTTACATATCATTAAATTATTTTTGTATAATTCCCTAAATTGACCCAAGGCACATGCTTGTGCTTCTATATTTAGATCATGAGTGGTATAATGTTTTCATGTTTGTTTGGGATTATAAAAAATAACATACTGTTGACCTGGAACAATGTTTAATGATTAAAAAAAATAAAATCTTTTAAAACAATTAGAAAAAAATTTAATGAAATAAAAAAATGCAAACAGAAATAAAAATAAATAATAAAATAAAGAGGGATTAGGTGAAAAATAAATATAATTAAAATGTTTTCAGCCATTATTATTATTATTATTATTTCATTTCTCCTTCATTTCCTTTTATTTATATTTTATACTTTAATTTATTTTTAATTATTATTTTTTCCTTCAATTTTTATTTTTTCCTTGTTATTTACATTATCATATCTTCCTTTATTTTATTTTTTCCCTCTCCTCGACTCTCATTTATCCATCCCTATTGCACGCCTCTATCTACCCCACGCACTAGAGCACATCGCCCCCATTCTCTTTATTAGACGTCTATTACACCTATGATTATCCTCTTATTTTTCACCGTCTAAAGGATATTTAGGCTCTTGGTATGGCCTTTCATATACTCCAATAAATATTGGGTTTCATTCTATCCCCTTCACGAAATCTATCATGGTAGATTTTTACCCAATTTTGTGGTTTTGTTAAATCTTATGATTTCATCCGTTTTACTTCCAATAAAAGGTTCTTGTGGGACATGGGGTATACTAAGACTACATGGTAGGGTGTCTATTTTTGTTCCATTATTTTATTTCTTCGATTACATCCCACCATTGTGCAGATTATTAATTCTTACTGGTGATACCGAAATAATATGTTTTAATTCAATTAATTTTTTTCCCTAGATCGTTATAACACTTGTTTAAGGAAAACTTTTTCCTAGGTGTCTAAAATGTTTTTGGAAATACTTATTGGTGTGTCAATGTAATTCGAAATTGTACCTTCATCCTTGAATATTAAATTTATCACTTCCAAAAACATGTTGGATAATTTTGGATGATGTTTTAAATTGAATATATTATATAGGATGAGTAATAAACCATAAATTTGATATTTCCTTTGGATTTGATTTTTTTCTAAACAATTGTATGTTATAAGTCTTTTCATGCTTTTTAATATTGGAATTTCATTACCTCCTATTACACTAATAAACCCATTGTTTTTTTTAAATTGAGTTACGATTTTTGAATAATGATTAATTATCCATAAATAAATTTATTGCAATTAATGTCCTGGTTTTGTAATAAACCCCCTCCAATAGAGGTGGGTTGTTTTCGAAACTGAAACATGATTAATTGGTCACTATAAACATTATTGGTTATTTTTATATTAATTCTGTTACTATTATTATATATGATTATTGGGATTGAAAAATTGGTAAGAATTTGGAAACAAATGGTAAATTAAATTGCTGCAATCCAAAATGCTTACTCTATGATATAGGCTCTCTTGTTTTTAATTGAATTCAGACCAAGGAGAGAATGTTGGATAAGTATATAGAACTAAAAAATGGATGCTCTGTACTTGATAGGTTATAACACAATGCTGTAATGCCCCGACCCCAGTTACCCAGAGTCGGTGCATTATTTTAATACATTGGCATGATTACAAGGAATCTAGTCCCGAAAGAGTGATCAGTTTAGCAGTCTTGGAAAATAGATTACATACATTAACATTACATTACAATTTCAAACATAAAATTCAGAATAAATAGTTCTTTGATAATTCCATTATTCCCTTTAGCTTAAGCCTGCATATCAATCATAATACACTTCTTGGAATCTTAGGAAAAATAAAACATAGAAAGGGGTGAGCTCAAACGCTAAGTAAGGGTAATAAATATAGCGGAAAATGAAATAAATACTAATCATGGTGAATAATTGAAACCACATTACTTTAATAATAATAAACATTAATTCATTTAATGGAAGAATAAGATTTGAGTAAATAATGCCATTATAAAACATAAACATGGGAATTCTACTAGTCGAATGACCACATGAACCATCAATATTATTTCCATAATGAGGGAATGTATAATGCCATACATTCTAAAACATTTTGTCAAGGCCTTGGTCAAGACATATAAACTGATTAAGGCCTCATCCAAAACCATAAATCAAATTGGGAAAAGGCCTCAGCAAATTCCACATCCAGTTGTCTCATGAGACCTACCGATGCATCGAGGAGTTATATTAGGCTCCACTCTTCACTTATTATGTCCAATACATTCTTCGTATGAAAAGGGTGAAACATAACATAAACATTAATATAAGAACTAGGATATGGAATTTCAATACTTTAACCACAAACCATGAATGGTATAAAAATTAAACATCCATAGTCAAACATATCACAAAACCTTCAATACAATATGGAAGTTTTGAATCATAATAAATCAACTTCAAAACATGTTTAAAATACATTAAAGGTTTTGACATAGATGGAAATTATTTTTAAAACTATTTTATTGAAATATACCTTTTCACGAAAACTTTTTAAAGTCGCACAATTTAGAAAGGAAGACATTTAAAGGTATTTTTTAATCAAAGTGTCCCATTCCACTTTGAAACATTTTAATGTAATTAACATTTTAAAACATTCATGTCCATTTAAATAAATCTGTAAAACCATTCTGTGAACATGGACATTAATGAGAATGGTTTAGAAGAATAAATCTTTAAAACATTTAAAATTATGTTGACAAAGATGAAATCAACACTATTTTAGAGGAATATCTCATTTCTTGAAATAATTTAAGAGTCACATAATTATAAAATAAAACATTTACTTTGAAAATAATCTTATAAACTTGTAAGGGAAGCTTCAAAAATTTTATAATGGTGGAAAATATCCGCACCCACTGTATAAGTTAAAAAAAACATTCTTACCTTAATTTTGTCGAAAAGGTTATAAAGGACCTTGTTTGGAAAATGACGAAAAGATTCTTGTCAAACCATTTTATAAAAAGTTAAAAAAGGGTATAAATGAACTTAACCCATAGTCTGTAAACTAGTAAGATTGATTTGAAATACATTTTTAAGAATCATGGATGTGGATGATAAAGAGGTCCCATTAGATAATTCCGTATAAATAACCTCAGATAATGAAATGATTGTGAAATAATCCCTTACCAATTTGGTAACTTACGAAACATACACCGCATGAAAGAGTTGTCATACAATGAATATGTAAATACACATAAATTAAAGTTTATTACACAAAGAATACAATTATGGGCAGTACATACACGACAGAAAAGTTAATAGTGGCAATGTGGCACGAATCTCACGGGAATAAGGAGTGAGATGAAAACCCATTACCTTGTACTTTTCCTTGGTTGAGGGTAGGTTTAACTCCTTTATAATGGTGAAATAATTTCTATTAAATTATAATATAATCATATACATTAATATGATATCATATATGATATTTTAACTTTGCTCTGTTAATAATATCTTAGTATTATCATCGTTTCGGGTGTTAAACTACTTGTTTTCTTTTATATGTTTTGTTACATAAGCCGTGTTTGTTGTGGATAGGTTGTATCTTTTTCATATCTAGAATGATATCAAGTCCTTAAAAATTATTTTTAGTCATAAAATGAGAATTAGACTTGAATGGATACGATGGGGAAGGAATCCCATCACGTTCGTGGAGACGGTAGTCCATACGTACGCACGAGCGACAATATCATTCTTTTGATATTAAAATAATATATAATTGGATGGTATATCATATAAACAGAATAATTATCATGTTATATTTATTATTTAAATGAATTACACATTATTATTGTAACACCTGAGATTTTTATGAGAAATATTTTTTTATCATCAAAGGAATCTTTCACTACACACACAACACTAGCTTGGCTTGCTTTACACGCAATCACGACCTTCCTCGATAGCTTGTGTTGTACGCAATACCGAGTTTAACTAAACAACGATATGCTATTAAATTATTTTTGAAACTAGCCATTATGAATAGTAATACCCACTTTTTGATATTTTATAAATTTTACCTTTCAAAATGGACTTCATTTTTGGATTCGGATTATCGATATTATCCTAGGGTGAATTTTTGGTAGTTTTTTGAAAACATTCAATTGTAGATGAATAGTGAAAACACTAGGTTACTATTTAAAAACCGACCCTTTATTTAAAAAATTATTTATTTTATTTAAATTTATTTTAGGTCAAAATTGAGACATAATACCAATATAAGTTCAATGTAATTCATTGGAGTCATTTTATAATAATTTTGGATATATAAAAACTTTATTGAACTTTTCACAGTGTTTTACCCACCTCCTAGGAGAGTTTGAAAATTTACATAAAACTTAATTTTACCGCTTCTATGAGTGGCATTTTAAAAATCCAAGAGACATGGTTAACATCAAGCAGTAAAATGTGGTTCAATAAGATAAAAATAATTTTTGGTGAATTGTAACTTTTCACTTTTATTTACCACGGTTAAAAGTAAATAGGGTAATTAAAGGTAAAAATGATATTATTATTACCCTAAAACATGTCCTAATTCTGTTAGATATGTTTAATTCGACCAAAAAAAACCTTAGGAATAAAATATGACCACTATGTTCCACATGGATTAGATTAAGACAATTATTATTATTTTATTTAACGAATAGTTTAAATAGTTAAAATCAATGTTTAATAACTAAAACATTTTTAATATAGGGTTATACATAAGATAAATGCAAATATAAATATTCATTATAAAGATAAAAATAATTACTAAATAGTGGTATTTTATTTAAAATTTTTAGACTTTAAATATTTTAATTTACTTATGACACAATGATGATGTAGTAATTACCTTATTAAGGAAATATTAACATAATTGATATTTTAAATACCCAAATAAATGTAAATTGAGAATTTATATGAATTACACTAATTTTATAGGTTAATATGACATATTATTATTGATTTAATTATCTTTCATCTAAATAATCATGTTGTTATTATTTTCACAAAAATCAATTACCAAATAGTGTCAAAATTGACATAAAATAGTTTTTCAAACAAATATTATATTATTAATTGTTATTTTATTCCTAATAATATAAGGTCCGTCCAAATGACTTATATAAGGTTATATATTGTTATAATTAACCACTTGGGGTCGTTTAGATTGTTATTGTAAGTTTATTAACCATTTAGTGTATGAAAACCAGAAGACGCGGTAAAAGTAAAATTATTTAGCTTAAAGTTAAATCTAAATTATATGGTTAAAATAGTAACCTAAAATTGTCTAAAATCCATTGGTTGAAAGGATTTAGACCCACACCCACATTAGCTTCGAAATGAATCAATTTCGAGCTATTAAAAATTGAATATGACTTTAGAATAAAATAATATTTTATTTTTTTTCCTAAAGTGCCCCTCTCCTCCCTTATAAAAGGGCACCTCCCCACTCTCCTCCTCACACCACTTTGAGCATTCAAGATCAGACAAAACCTACCAATTTCTCTTCTCCACTTCCCTAAAAAAATCCTATAGGCACGGGTCATCTACAAATACCATCTTTAGGGCCCTAACAGGAGGTTAAGAAGATGCTTTTCAAAGAAGAGGTAATGCCCGTTACCGATTCTTTCAACTTTATTTTTTCTTATACATCCTATTATTTAGTTGTTTCATTATGAATTAATAATATAAGTATCACTAATATAATTATATGTTATTATAAATATGAAACAACCCTATTTCACCTTTAATTCATCCTACGGAAGATGAAATCATCATGTGTGCGTACGTACGGAATAAGGTCTCTACGCCATGGTGTAATCTATTTTCCACCACCACCTTACATGGACGGGTATAATGGTGTAAAGAATAACTATATATGATTATTTTAAAGAGATATTAATTCTGAAATAGTATACATACACTTCAATATAATTCCACGATCATGGGAATGATATCATCACTTGTGCGTATGTACGGCCTACCGTCTCCACGATGTGATGCGACTCGTTCTACATGATATTCAATGCATAATGATTATATAACTGAATTGAATGAATAAATATGATATATATTACAAAAATACCATTCTGGAAGTGAGGTATCTATAACCTTAAAATAAGGATAAGAATTTATTCGACAAAACATGCATAAGAACAAAAACAATAAACACCCGAATAACAAGTAGCAATGAAATATTACTAATAAGAAGCTAAGAATATGACCATATATGATATCATAACAATGAGTATGATTCTAGAAAAAGTCAATAGAATTATTTAAATCATTATACAGGATGTTCGGACACGTACGAATCCAATCATACCTTAGGCAAGGGAAAATCTCGCAATCTCATTTTTATCAAAGATTGTTTATACTTCAGAATTTACTGGGGAATATTTATCATCCACATCCATGTTTCCTCACTATGTAATATTATTTCTATCCTCTTAAAACTGTTTTAATACAATTTTACCCTTCAGTGAGTTTTTAGTAAATGATATGAAATGAATCTTTTGTCATTTTTAGTACGAGGTACTTTTTTGACTTTTCCAGCCAAAGTATGAGAAGAATGTTTTTCGTTAACTTATACGGCATGAATGGATTTTTAGATAATTATTTCCATGAAGATTACTTTACAAGTTTTCAAGTTTATTATTAATATACTTATTTTAGTTTACAATTGTTTTCCATGTTAAGAAAGGAAAAATGTTTTTGAAGTAGAAAGGATATTTTCCTCAAAAATGGAGTTCAAGCATTTTATCAAAATTATTTTCCACCTAAGATAATATAGAGTTATATTTCTATCCCTGTTTTTACATTTATTTTATTATGTTATGATGGAATTATTTTTATGATGTCCTTTTATCTTATATGGATTATGTTATGATGGAATGATGTTTAAGAATCCCATTTTTATTACATGGGTTATGCTATGATTTATGATCTTGTGGAACATATAAGAATGGTATCATTATAAGATTGGTGGGACCTATATCTCCCTCAAATGCATTGGGTAAAGATTTATATCTCATGAGATAGACATGTATGGAATGGCAGGTTAATCCGATTCAGTGATACAGGACTGAAACGAGGAGTGAACTCGGTTCAGAAATGGACTTTGTCCGCTAGGATAGTCTTGTCAATGAGTCCTAACTACTAAGAAATGATTATCGATGATTATGTGTGTATTCCACAATGTTTTATGTTTTATGATATGATTATTGGGATTACATTTCAATACTATGATTTATCCCATGTTATGAAATTATGATCTCTTTTTCAGGTTATGATTTCCAAAATAATATGTTCTTATGAATATGATGTGATTGATATTTCTTTTTTTTACCCTTACTGAGCATTTGATCTCAACCTTTTTTATGTTTTCATTTCCCCGGGCCAGGAAGAAGGGTGTTAAGTATGATATGACAAAAGGGACTCTAGATATGATAAATAAAATGGGAGATAGTGTAGATTATTTATGAACTAGTTGTTTGTGTTTCCCAGTTTATAAAGACAATATACCTATATGATCCTTTAATGGTTTTGTAATATGTTGTAATAAGTGAGCTTCAATTTTGAAGTAATAACAATGTATGAAAAGTTTGGGTCGTTATAGTTGGTATCTGAGGAAAGGTATAGTCAACCTTTGGAAACTAGGATCTGAAAGCCTTTGTATGAACCATAAAGATTTGCCTAATCATAGAACACAATATTATTGTTTTAGAAACAGCCGTTAATAACCTTTTATAAGACGTTAAGTGTAAAATTTATTCTTGATTATGTGGCTTTCCTATTATAATTAGTGTTTCTCACACTATTCTTCAGGGTTTTAGTCAATGGATTGAACCTGAAGGAGTCTTGTTAATGCAGAAGGTGACGAGAAATGAAATGATTGTCCCCCTGAGCAACCAAACTTTATGGGAGATGGAATTAAAAATCTTGTAGCCATTCTCACACAACTTTATCAAGATATGAATCATGCAGGACTTCTTAACGAGCAAAGGAAAGAGCAACATTCTGTTGAATCCTTCATGAGGCAGCGTCCTCCCTCATTCAGTGGGTTTACTGATCTATTAGTGGATGAACAGAGGATCAGTACCACAAAAAAGATTTTCAATTATTCAATGTTTTGAACATGATAATGTCATCTTAGCAGTATATCGTTTGGAAGCTGAAGCTGAACAATGGTGGAATCTTATCAAGAATACTAGTCAAAGGGTTGAAATTGAATCCATGGAATTGGACGAGTTCAAGAATGTATTTTTCAATAAGTACATCCCTCGTATTCTTCAAAAAAAGATGGAGACGGAGTTTCTTGAACTAAACAAAAAGGATGATGAATCTTTTGGTACCTATGATGAAAATTTTACAAGACTTGCAATGTATGCTTCTGGGATTATTATCCAACCTAAGTGTAAGATCGATAGATTATTTATTGGCTTAAAACCAAGACTTCTAAGGGAGTTAGCCATAAGGGACTTCAATTTCTACGAGGAAATCATTCGATGTGCTCTCAAGGTTGAGATGGATATTGGAGTAACCCATTAGACATATGCGTTTGATAAGAAGAGGAAAATGGAATTCAAAGGGAAATCTAAAGAGCAACCAAAAAAGAAGAGGAGTTTTCCCTTATGCTCAAAGTGTGGAAAGAAACATGGAGGGAGTTGTCTTAAAGGGACAAGTAAATGTTTCAAATGTGGAAAGGAAGGTCATCGAGAATTTGAATGCCGCAATGATGGGAAGAAGATGTCTAGTGATGCGAACAAAGAAAAGGCTACACAGAGTGCACCTCTTACACTTTAATGATACAAGTTCAAGGAAATGGGGCATTATGCCAATGAATCCCCTAATACAAGTGTTGATGATGATGATCGATGTCTACAAACTCTTAAGGCTAAATAAAAAGGAAAGTCACGTGAAATTTCTATCAGCAATGTGGAGTATGATAACGAAGTGGTGAAAGGTACATTTACCATCCACTCTAAAGTAGCAAATGTTTTATTTGATTCTAGATCCATCCACTCTTTTATTTCAGAAGAATTTTCTAACCGTTTTTCTGTATTACCTCAGCAATTAGATATTGAGTTAGATGTGACAACCCCTAACGGCACAACAGTCACATCAAAAGTTTACAATTCTTCTCCCATTGAAGTTTGTGGGAAAGTGCATCCTAGAAATCTTGTGATCCTTCCTATTGTGGAATTTTATGTGATTCTTGGCATGGATTGACTTTCTTTATGTGAAGATCTTATCTATTTTCAAATAAGGGAAGTCACATTTCATATTCCAGATCAATCTATGATCTTCTATCGATTCATGGATGAACATAGCCTTATATTGGAAATTTCATCCATCTTATGGGTATTTATTCCACTAAATGAAGGTTATTTATCTCAAATGGTTGGAGAGAAACTCATGATTAAGAATATTCCCATTTTACGTGAGTTTGATGGTGTCTTTCTAGAGGAATTACCGGGTCTTCCACCAAATCTGTAAGTTGAGTTTTCATTAGAACTCATACTGAGTGCTATGCCTATTTCAAAGAAAACTTATAGAATGGCCCCAATTGGTTTGCAGGAATTGAAGAAGCAACTCCAAGAGAATCTTGATAAGGGATTCATACTCCCTAGTGCATCATGTTGGGGAGAACCTGTTCTGTTTGTTAAGTAGAAAGATGGATCAATGTGACTCTGCATTGATTATCGAGAACTTAACAAGATCAGTATCAGGAAAAAATATCGTCTCCCATGCATTGATGACCTATTTGACCAACTACGTGGAGCTCAATACTTTTCCAATATTAATCTTCATTTAGAGTATCATTAATTAAGGGTAAAAAGGGAGGGTATACCAAATATTTCTTTCCGTACAAGGTATGAACACTATGAATTTATAGTGATTCCATTTTGTCTTACTAATTTCCCTGCTATCATCATGGATCTAATGAATAGAGTCTTTAGAGAATATATTTATCAGTTTGTGGTAGTATTTATAGATGATATTATTGTCTATTCAAAGAGAAAGGAAGAACATGAAGATCACTTGAGAATTGTATTAAACACTCTAATAAAGGAGAAGCTTTATTCCAAATTTACCAAGTGTGAATTTTGGCTTCAAAAAGTTTCATTTTTGGGTCACATAATCTCAAAAGAGGGGATATCCATGGATCCAGCAAAAACAGAGGTTTTTGAAAGATGGTCGAGACCAACCACAATAACTGAGATCCGATGTTTTCTTGGTTTGGATGGATATTATCGATGTTTTGTGAATGATATTTCATGATTATCTAGTCCACTCACCAGGTTGACTCGAAAAGGAGTTAAGTTTGTTTGGACGATGGAGTGTGAAGAGAATTTCAAGGTGTTAAAAAGAAGGTTATCCAGAGCACCTGTGCTCACACTTCCTTGTAGTGGTGAAAGTTTTGTGATCTACAATGATGCATCAAATAAGAGATTGAGGTTTTTTCTCAAGAAAAATGATATGGTGATAGCTTATTTCTCATGAAAGTTGAAAATTAATGAGGAAAATTACACAACTCATGATTTGGAGTTAGCTGCGGTAATCTTTGCATGAATGATTTGGAGGTATTATCTTTATGGTGAAAGGTGTGATATTTATACTGATCATATAAGTTAAAATTATATTTTCCCACAAAAGGAGCTGAATATGAGCCAAAGAAGATGGTTGGATCTAATTAAGGATTACGACTTCTCAATTCATTATCACCCTAGGAAAGCAAACAAGGTGGCAGATGCATTAAGTCAACAAGACCATGCTAGCTTATCCATGATGAGGATCACAGAAGATCCAATATTTATGGATTTACAAAGGATTGATCTTGGAATTATAATAGAAGGGGAAAAATCTTATCTTTCTCAAATGAATGTTCAACCATCTATACATGTGAAGATTAAAGAGGCACAAAAAGAAGATGTAGATTTACAAAAGAAGGTGAGAAATGTTCCTAAATTCATCTTTGATTGTGATGGGATAATAAGGTTCAGGAATTGGGTTTGTGTTCCTCCCATCCTAGAATTAAAGAAGGAGCTGTTGGATTAGGCACATAGTTCATCATTCTCTATTCATCCTCGAAGTACGAAGATGTATAGGGACCTGAAAGAGTAATTTTGGTGGGATGACATGAAAAGAGATGTTGCTGAATATGCCTCTCGATGCTTGGTTTGTCAGCAAGTTAAAGCTGAGAGACAAAAGTCTAAGGGGATGTTATAACCATTACCCATACCCAGATGGAAATAGGAAAACATCACTATGGACTTTGTCACCATACTTCCTAAAACATCCATAGGAAATAATGTTATCTGGGTCATAGTTGATCGCCTTACAAAGTCGGAAAACTTCATTGCTATTAGGGAGGATTTCCCTCTTGATCAGCTTTCTAGTATATATGTAAAGGAAGTGGAAAGATTACATGGAGTACCACTTTCCATTATATCTGATCGGGATCTGAGGTTTACCTCAATGTTTTGGTGAAGTCTTCAGTATACTCTGGATACAGAGTTGAGTTTCAGCACTGCTTATCATCCTCATAGAGACAATCAGTCTGAGCGAATAATCCAAAATCTAAACGATATGTTAAGATCTTGCTCTAAGGATTTCAAAGATGGTTGGGATGAACACCTACCATTGGTGGAATTTTCTTATAATAATAGATTTTACTCCAGTATTCAGATGGAACCTTGTGAACCTCTCTATGTAATGAAATGCCGAACTCTAACTTGCTGGTATGATGTTGGGGAAAAAAGCTATTAGGACCTAATCTTGTTGATGAGATGGCAGAAAAGGTCCAATCTATTCAATAACACATAAGGGCAGCTCAATGTTGACAAAAAGGTTATGCCAAAAATTGAAGAAAAGTCCTAGAGTTTGAATTGGGTGATAAAGTGTTCTTACGAATATCTCCTTGGAAGAGAGTAATGAGATTTGGAAATAAGGGAAAGCTGAGCCCTAGGTATATTTGTCCTTTCGAAATACCAGATCGTGTTGGAAAGGTAACACACCAATTGGTGCTTCCACAGAATCTCTCTCAAGTTCATGATGTGTTCCATGTATCTCTCCTGAGAAAGTACATACCCGATCCTTCACATGTACTCAGCTCAAAAGTTGTACCACTGGAGAAAGATCATTCTTATGATGATTAGACGATAGAGATTCTGGATCATAGCGAAAAAGATCTACGGAACATGACCACTCACTTGGTGATAGTTTTGTGGAGGAACCACGAATTAGAATAAGCTACATGGGAGCTTGAGGATATGATGAGGGAGAGGTATCCTCATCTGTTTGTTACAAAGTGATGAATTTTGAGGGTGAAATTCATTTTAAGGGGGGTAGAATGTAACACCCATGATTTTTATGAGAGATATTTCGTTATCATAAATGGAATCATTCACTACACACACATCACTAGCTTGGATTTCTTAACACGCAATCACAACCTTCCTCGATAGCTTGCGTTGTACACAATACCGAGTTTCACTAAACAATGATATGCTATTAAAATATTATTAAAACTAGCCGGTATGAATAGTAATACCCACTGTTTGAAATTTTATAAATTTTATCTTTCAAAATGAACTTCATTTTTGGATTTGTAATATCGAAATTATCCTAGGGTGAATTTTTTGTATTTTTCTGAAAACATTCAATTTCTGATGAAAAGTGAAAACACTGAGTTACTATTTAAAGACTGACTTTTTATTTAAATTTTTATTTATTTTATTTAAATTTATTTTTGGTCCAAATTGTTACATAATACCAATATATGTTCAATTTAATTCATTGGATTCATTTTATAATAATTTTAGATATATAAAAATTTATTGAACTTTTCACCGTCTTTCACCAACCTCCTAGGAGAGTTTGAAAATTTACATAAATCGTAATTTTACCGCTTCTGTGAGTGGAATTTCGAAAATCCGAGACACACGGTTAACATCAAGGAGTAAAATGTGGTTTAATAAAATAAAAATAATTTTTGGTGAATAGTAACTTTTTACGATTATTTACCACGATTAAATGTATATAGGGGGATTAATGGTAAAAATGGTATTATTATTACCCTAACACATGTCCTAATTCTATTTAATATGTTTAATTTGTCCAAAAACAACCTTATGAAAAAAATAATACCATTTAGATCCACATGGATTAGATTAAGACATTTATTATTATTTTATTTATAGAATAGTTAAAATAGTTAAAATCAAAGTTTAATAACTAAAACATTTTTAATATAGGGTTATACATAAGATAAATTTGACTATAAATATTGATTATAAAGTTAAAATTTTTTCCTAAATAATGGTATTTTATTTATAATTTTAGACTTAATATAATTTAACTTATTTGTGACACAATGATGATGCAGTAATTGCCTTATTAAGGAAATATTAACATACATGATATTATAAATACCCAAATAAATGTAATTTATACTTTTTATGAATTAAAATAATTGTATAGGTTAATATGACATATGAGTATTGATTTAATTAACTTTGTTCGAACTAATCATGCTGTTATGATTTTCACAAAAATCAATTACCAAATAGTGTCAAACTTGACATAAAATAGTTTTTAAAAAAAATATTATATTATTAATTGTTATTTTATTCTTAAAAATATAAGGATCGGCCAAATGAATTTGATAAGGTTATATATAGTTATAATTAACCACTTGGGGTTCGTTTGGCCTGTTGTAGTATATTTATTAACCATATAGTGTTAGAAAACAAGAAGAAGCAGTAAAAGTAAAATTATTTAACTTAAAGTTAAATCTAAATGATAAGGTTAAAATAGTAACCTAAACATGACTAAAATATATGTTTTGAGAGTATTTATACCCCTCCACACCTTATATTCAAAATAAATCAATTTGGAGCTATTAAAAACCGAATATGTCTTTATAATAAAATAATATTATAAGTTTTTCCTAAAGTGCCCCTCTCCTCCGTTATAAAATAGAACCTCCTCCCTCTCCTACTCACACAACTTTGAGCCCAGAAGATCGGCCAAAACCTGCAAATTTCTCTTATCCACTTCCATATAAACATCTTAGAGGTACTGGTCTTCTTCAAATACCATCTTTAGTGCTCTAAGAGGAGGTTAAGAAGAGGGGCTTCAAAGAAGAGGTAATGTCTGTTACCGAATCTTTCAACTTTATTTCTTCTTCTACTTCCTCTTATTTAGTTGTTTAATTATGAATTAATAACATAATTATCACTCATATACTGATATGTTATTATAAATATTAAATAACACTATTTCACCTTCTATCCATCCTACGGAAAATGAAATCACCGCGCGTGTGTACGTACGAAATATCGTCTCCACGCCGTGGTGTAATCTGTTTTCCACCACCACCTTACATGGATGGGTATAATTGTGTAAAGAATAACTATATATGATTATTGTAAAGTGATATTTATTTTTAAATAGTATACATTGTAAAGACCCGCAAATTTCAAGGAAATTTTTTTCTTAATTTTCTTTGGAATTTTACAAGAGCGCAGCTTCAGACGGCACCTGATTCCGAGGCCCGGTGTGCCCGGAATCAATTTCCGAAGTTTGGCTCGGGTACGTTCAGTGAACGGACGAGCGGGTTTTTCTATCTTTTGAACCGGTGCCCGGAATCGAATTCTGAGGGCACCGATGAAATCGCAGCGCCGGTATTTGCTTAGAAACGCCTCTTCCGGAGTTGCGTTTGCTCAGACGTGGTTTTTAAATTTTACGGCTTTAAGTCAGAAATAAAATAAAGTTTGTGCGACAACTTTATTTTATTTCACTTAAGCTGCTTGGAAGCCACTTGAAGTCACTTAATGGCGGCTTGAACTGAGTTGAACTGGATAGGATGCTATCCAGAAATATCCTACCCCTTGGTAGGATATTTGTGCGGTGGGACCCGCACGAGCCCCGCCGTTTCTTTCGCTAAGTAACGCACCCGCGAAAACCCGTCAAAGTAACTGAAAAGTCAACCGACGCGTTTTCTTTAATTCTTAACAGACCATTTAATTGGGCGGTTTATTTCGTGAATTAAATGGACTGTTTCTTCGTGAATTAAATGGGTCGTTTCTTTCGTTGAATTAATTCAACGAATTGATGGATCGTTTCTTAACCGGTTTCGTGTTGGCATGTTTATAAAATAAGACCAACATAAAAATCCTTGGAAAGGATTTGAGAGAATCTTCGTTCCTCCACCCTCTCCGCGAAGAACGCGAAGAACGCGAAGAACGCGAAGAACGCGAAGAACGCGAAGAACTCCGGCGAACGGAATTCGACGACGCACACCAAGATCTGCGACGTCGACGAGATCTACCCGCGACGTTCTTCGGCGACGTCTTTCTTCCGCGGCCGATCCTCGTTCGGCAACAAAGGTGAGAATCGGATCTTTTCTTCTCCCTTTTTAATTTCAATATCAACGGATTTAAACTAATTAAATCCGTTGATCTTGATCCGGAGATTGGCGACGCGACGAGCGATTCCGCGACGACGCGGCGATCTCCATCTTCCGCGACGAGCAAATCCCGCGACGATCCCCCGTTCGGCAACGACAAGGTAGGGATTTGATTGTGATTCTTTTTCCCGTGATTATTCTTTTGAAATATAGAACCCGATCACGAAACAATTTTAATTTATTTAAAATTGTTGATTGGTTTCTTTCCTGTTTCTCCCGTTGATTATGACTAACGCGGAGGGTGCGGGTCTAACGAACAAGACCCGGCAACCCTCCGTCGATCTTCCTTTGTGTGCGGATTTGGCGAGCGACGGCAAAAGCGCGACGCAAGGGCCATATGTTGATTCCGCAGTGGAGGACGCATCCCGGGAGGAACAACGGCGCAGACGGGAGGCAAATCGGGCCACCGGAGCATCTCCGGCGGCCCGCGGAAGGAGGCGGCGGCGCGGGTCGCCGGCGCGGCGGCGCCGGCGACCGGGGGCGGCGGCGCCCGGCGCGCCGCCGGAGGAGTCCGCCGCGGCCGAGCCGCGGCGGCGGCGAGCCGCCGGACCGCGTCCGCGGTCCGGCCTTCCAGCACGCGGCCCGCGCGGGCCGCGTTTTCTCCAAAGCCGCGGGTTTGACCCGCGGCGGCAGCGCTTCGGCCGCTCGGCCGAAGCCGAGCCGGTCCGGTCGGCCGGGCCGCGCCCAGGCCGGACCGGACCCGGCCGAGCCGGTTCGGGCCGGGTCGGGCCGACCCGGTTCGGGCCGACCCGGTTCGGCCGACCCCAGGGGGGGTTCGGGCCGGGTCGCCCCGGACCCGGAACCCCCGTTTCGGGCCCTCTACGGTCTTTCGCCCATATCTTGGGCCTGGGACCTCCGATTGACGAACCGTCAGCGGCTACGCGATCCTTGGATCGAGACGGTCGTTTCGGTATATTATACTCAAGGTTTCGGAAGACTTTGGGTTCGGCCGGGTTGGTTCGTACACGAAACCAACCGGGCCCTCGGAGCGGAAACGCTCATAACTTGAGCTACGGACGTCCGATCGACGTACCGTCAGCTGTGGTAGTTTCCTCTAAGTGAGACGGAACTTTTGGCATACTCCGCCCGAGGATCGGATACAGGCGGAGTACGGTCGGGTTGGTTTTGCCCTAAAAACCAACCGGGCCCCTGGGACGAAAATGCCAATAACTCTCAGACCGGGCGTCCGTTTGACGCGCCGTCT
Source organism: Viscum album (assembly GCA_963277665.1). Taxonomy (NCBI): domain Eukaryota; kingdom Viridiplantae; phylum Streptophyta; class Magnoliopsida; order Santalales; family Viscaceae; genus Viscum; species Viscum album. The sequence goes on from OY728143.1 coordinate 975,808,048, forward strand.
GTCGCGTTGAGATCCTGTTGTCGATACGGAACTTTTGGATACATCAACTTCGGACTACGTGTCAGTTGATGTATCAGCCCCTCGGCTCGTGGAGCGGACCCTCCTGAACGAGCTCGCTACGTGCGGGAACCCTAGCGCTGGCTGTGACCTCGACGACAGAGCAGAGATCCTCCGTGGACTGCGACGACGGCAGAGCAGAGATCCTCCGTGGACTGCGACGACGACAGAGCAGAGATCCTCCGTGGACTGCGACGACGGCAGAGCAGAGATCCTCCGTGGACTGCGACGACGGCAGAGCAGAGATCCTCCGTGGACTGCGACGACGGCAGAGCAGAGATCCTCAGTGGACTGCGACGACGGCAGAGCAGAGATCCTTCGTGGACTGCAGCGACGACTGTGCAGGGACCTCAGTGGACTGCGTCGACTACTGCACTCAGCGATCCTACGCGGATCAGTGCCCGATCCTATGTGGGTCCTACTACCGGTTCTGTGTGAGCCACTGCCTACTGGTTCTGTGTGAGCCACTGCCTACAGGTTCTGTGTGAGCCCGATCCTGTGTGGGTCTTCTGCGGGGGTTAGTACCTATCGATCCTTCGTGGGTCCGACGACTGAGACGGATCAGTGATCGTCTTTGACGTCATCTGAAAAAGTATACCTGGTTGAGCTGAATCTTATGTTACTCTCCTTTGTGGATTGTGTTGAACCATCCTTTGTGGATTTACTGTTTACTCTCCTTTGTGGATTTGAGTCTTGCTTTCCTTTGTGGATTGAGTTGTTCTTGAGCTCGTGAGCAGAGCTAGAATTGGGGACTTAGGTATATGTATGGGCATATACCTAAGTCGAGTCAGATGTTACTTCGTGATTGCATCTTTCTTTTGTGCTATATCCTTTGTGGATTTCGGGAGACCTTCGGGGGTCTCGGGGTCCTTACTGAGTATTTGTACTCACCCCTGCACGGGCTATGCCCGCACTTCGTGGTGTTGGTTGCAGACGACGGACAGCGCTGATCGCGGTTGGGGCGTGGAGCAGGACGGTACCTGGAGGTGGACCACTGGGCGGGACGTGCTCGGAGCGGACGTGGGACCCGAGGAGCCTGGAGGTTATCTGTACCCACCCTTCAGGTGGGATTGCCAGTGGACGACACGAGGCCGCCGTCTTTTCTTCAGTTGCTGTTCTTTTTCTTTTCAGTTGTACTTTACAGTTGGGCTTGTATTTCCGGCCCCTTTACTTTCCGCTTGCTGACTCTGTGTGGTTGTTACTTATAAAGGCAATGCCTTCCCTGTTTACTGGGATTTTACGCCTTGGTGCTAGTCGCCAGCCCCTGGCCTATGGAAGGCGGGCTTGGGGTAGTCACGGCACGGGCCCCGAGGACGGGTCGTGACAAATTGGTATCAGAGGCGGTCGGTTCTACCGCAGACTCTGATCGTCCTTTCTTTCTATGTGAAGCAATAGTGTTTAGTGTATTGAGTGTGGTTATCAGTTCAGGGAGCCCAGTGTTGGTGCGGCGGCCGACGTATCCGTACACCAGGACCCTGACTCCTGATTTCCGACTTAATGCATGAAAACATTGATTGCGTGTGTGTTTCAAGTTTTCTTTGTGATTACTTATGTCAGCTCACCGGGTATACTGATCTGCTTTATGAAAGTCTCAAGTTTTCCTTGTGATTACTTGTGCCAGCTCACCAGGTATACTGTTCTGACTGTGGTGCTCTTGTTCTCCTTTTCAGGATGGCCCCGCGACGACTGCCAGCTAGGGTTCCGAGTGTAGGGCGCGACGGCAGCCCACCGAGCGACGAGGCCTCGGTGCAGGGCCCTTTGCCAGCAGTGGCACCGGCGGTAGCCTTACCCGCCGAGCCACCGATGCTTCCAGTACCAGACGCCGACGATGCACGTCGCCTCAGGGCACTGCACGAGTTTCAGGGCCAGCGACCGCCCAGGTTTCGCGGTGAGGCGGACCCCCAGGCCGCCGAGGACTGGCTAGAGGCGGTGGTACGGATCTTTCGGCTAGTGAGGACACCAGCGGATCTCATGGTGATTCTCGCAGCGAGCCTCCTGCAGGCGGCGGCAGGACGATGGTGGAGCCTGATGCTCCAGGTTCACGATGAGGCATCCTTGCTCTGGGCGGACTTCGAGAGCCTCTTCCGCTCTGAGTTCGTCCCGGCCACCCTCCGAGCGGTGCGCATCCAGGAGCTTCTCCAGCTGCGCCAGGGCAGCATGACGGTCGCTCAGTATGCGGCGAGGTTCACGGACCTATCTCGCTACTCGACCGACATGGTACGGGACCCCTTCTTCCGGGCCCGGACCTTCGAGCAGGGCTTGCGACAGGAGATTCGTGCGTCGCTGATCTCCCTCAGCATTCCGACCCAGGCAGGAGTGCTGGAGCGAGCCCTCCTGATCGAGAGCTTCCTGGCAGAGCCTTCTTCAGCGGCGAGACCTAGCGCAGGGCGGCAGGTAGCTGAGTCATCGGCAGCTGGTAGCCGACGGATGACTCACGTGTCCAGGCAGACCAGACCCCCACGCAGACGGCCTCAGGACACCGGCTCAGCAGTACGAGGCACACAGCGGAGTGCCAGCCTTTCGAGAGGCAGGCTGTGCTACTCTTGCGGCGGGCAGGGTCACATGGCTCGTGACTGCCCGACTCGCCGACCAGAGGAGCAGCAGACGGTGGAGGGGCCACCCAGGCAGAGGCAGAGGGTCGACCGTGGCGGTCCGCAGGGAGGAGGCGGACGAGGCAGAGGAGCTGGCCGAGCAGCGGGTGGTGGGCGACGCTTCCAGGCTCTACCCCCACCACCACCAGGAGGGCCACCTCGACCACAGGGAGCTGGCGGGCAGAGACAGGCCCAGCTCCAGGCAGTGGAGGCCTACGACCCCGACATGCCAGAGATGATTCGAGGTACGATCTGTGTCTATTCCACCCTTGCTGCAGTACTTATAGACACAGGAGCGAGTCACTCTTTCATAGCCTCTGCCCTTGTTCGGAGCTCGGAGATTCCGACTGAGCCGTTGGCTCGATCCTTACGGCTAGAGACTCCTACGGGAGCAGACTCGACGATTACGCACTGGTGCCGGCAGTGTGAGCTTACTCTAGGAGGCGAGAGCTTCGGCTGGGATCTCCTTGTAGCGGCGTCGAGGCCTTACGACGTCATCTTGGGCATGGATTGGCTATCCACGGTTCATGCCCAGATCGACTGTTTTAGGCGCAAGGTACGATGTGTTCGTACCGACGGGAGCAGGTTTACCTTCACCGGCGAGAAGGGAACCTTTGCAGCACAGGATGGACTTCCGCGGAGGAGAGTGCAGCCCATCTCTCATCAGTTGGCTAGCCTCATCCTAGGAGCAGTGGACGTGCGGAGTCCGGCTTTTCCTGCAGTGGTGGACCAGTACGTGGACGTCTTTCCCGACGACGTTCCAGGGATACCTCCTCGTAGAGAGGTGGACTTTTACATCGACTTGTACCCCGGGACAGCCCCGATATCTACTCCAGCATATCGGATGGCCCCCGCCGAGCTTCGAGAGCTGCGGGTACAGTTGGAGGACTTGCAGAGCAAGGGGTTTATCCGACCCAGTGTTTCACCCTGGGCTTCCCCGATTTTGTTCGCCAAGAAGGCGGACGGGAGCTTGCGACTATGTGTCGACTATCGTCGCCTGAACCAGGTGACAGTGAGGAACAAGTATCCGCTGCCACGGATTGATGACCTCTTCGATCAGCTCAAGGGAGCGCGGTGGTTCTCGAAGATAGACCTCCGGTCAGGCTATCATCAGCTCAGAGTTCGAGACGAGGACGTGCAGAAGACGGCCTTCAGGTGTCGGTATGGCCATTATGAGTTCTTGGTTATGCCGTTCGGCGTAACCAATGCTCCAGCGGTGTTCATGAGCCTCATGAACAGGATCTTCCAGCCATACCTCGACCGATTTGTCGTTGTCTTCATTGACGACATTTTGGTATACTCGACGACTGAGGAGGAGCATGCCTACCACCTGCGAGTTGTGCTAGACACACTCCGAGAGCACCAGCTTTATGGCAAGCTCTCAAAATGCCAGTTCTGGTTGCGTGAGGTCCATTTCTTGGGGCACGTCATTTCTGAGGCGGGAGTTGCAGTGGATCCCGCGAAGATCGAGGCAGTGCTAGCTTGGGAGCCACCCAAGAGCGTGACAGAGGTGCGGAGCTTCTTGGGCCTAGCGGGATACTATCGGAGATTCGTGCCAGACTTCTCCAGAGTTGCAGCACCACTCTCAGCCTTGACGAAGAAGGGGAAACCCTTCGTGTGGTCAGACAGATGTCAGCAGAGCTTCCAGGAGCTGAGACAGAGATTGACCAGCGCACCTATCTTGAGGTTGCCTGAGGAGGGAGTTGGGTACGTAGTTTACTGCGACGCATCAGGGACTGGACTCGGGTGCGTCCTGATGCAGGAGCGGGCCGTGATCGCCTACGGATCACGTCAGTTGAGGCCGCATGAGCAGAACTACGCCACTCATGACTTGGAGTTGGCAGCAGTGGTCTTCGCTCTGAAGACTTGGCGGCACTACCTGATGGGCGAGCGCTTCACAGTCTTTTCTGACCACCAGAGTCTCAGGTATATCTTCTCTCAGAAGGACCTGAACCTGAGACAGCGGAGATGGCTTGAGTTCCTCCAGGACTATGACTTTGAGATAGTTTATACTCCTGGGAAGGGGAACGTGGTAGCCGATGCCCTCAGTAGGAGGACGGGCATTCAGCTGCTTGAGGAGGCGACGGAGCAGCTAGCCTCCTTGCAGATATCCTTCGTGGATAGAGACGGAACAGCCTTTCTTCAGTCTCTCACAGTCTCTCCTCCACTTCTACTGCGGGTTAGAGAGGCTCAGCGTGGGGACGCTGACTGTGAGACCCGGCGTGCACTGATATCCTCAGGTCAGGCGCCTGATGGTTTCTCCCTTGGAGCAGAGCACGACATCCTTTTCAGAGGACGTACCTTCGTACCAGTCGCTTTACGAGAGGAGGTGCTGAGAGAGTTTCACACTTCTCCCTTGGCGGTACATCCCGGAGTGGCGAAGATGTACCAGGATCTCAGGCGACAGCACTGGTGGCCGGGTATGAAGAAAGCTGTGGCAGAGTTCGTTTCACGATGCCTCACCTGCCAGCAGGTGAAGGCAGAGCACCAGGTACCAGCAGGTTTGGTACAGCCCTTGGAGGTCCCGGAGTGGAAGTGGGACGGCATATCTATGGACTTCGTGACTGGACTTCCACGCACTTCCAGAGGTCACGACTCCATTTGGGTGATTGTCGACCGACTCACCAAGTCGGCACACTTCTTACCCATCAGAGAGCAGGGCTCAGTAGAGAGCTTGGGACGTCTTTACGTCCAGGAGATCGTACGGCTTCACGGTGTGCCATCGTCTATCGTCTCCGATCGAGATGCTCGTTTCACTTCCAGGCTTTGGAAGGGGTTGCAGGAGGCGTTCGGGACGCGGCTCCATCTGAGCACAGCCTTCCACCCTCAGACGGATGGACAGACGGAGAGGACCATACAGACACTCGAGGACATGCTCCGTGCATGTGTTCTCGACTTTGGTCGCAGCTGGGAGGACCACCTACCCTTGGTGGAGTTTGCGTACAACAACAGCTACCACTCCACCATCGGGATGGCACCATACGAGGCGTTGTACGGCAGACCCTGCAGATCACCGTTGTGCTGGACAGACCCTGGGGAGTCAGCACTCGTGGGACCAGAGATGGTCCGAGCCACGACAGAGAAGGTCCAGATCATCCAGGAGAGGATGAGGACAGCTCAGAGCCGGCAGAAGTCATATGCTGACAGGAGGCGGAGGCCACTAGAGTTCGAGGATGGCGACCACGTCTTTTTGCGTGTCTCACCTCGACGTGGTTTACGGAGATTTGGCCGAGGCGGCAAGCTGTCTCCCCGCTTCATCGGGCCTTTCCAGGTCCTCAGCAGGATAGGAGAGGTGGCTTATCGCCTGGCTCTACCACCTCAGTTGCACCGGGTGCACGACGTCTTCCACGTGTCTCAGCTGAGGAGATACGTGCACGACCCGACGCACATCATCGACTTTGGGGAGCTGGACGTGGACGATGGGGCGACTTTTGCGGAGGTTCCAGTGGAGATCGAGGATCGACAGGAGCGGGTCCTACGTGGGCGGGCGATTCCTCTTGTGCGCGTCAGGTGGCAGCACGGGAACCTCCAGGAGAGCACTTGGGAGCGGGAGGCTCAGATTCGTGCTCAGTACCCCCATTTGTTCCCCTAGTTTTTGATGTATCTTTACGGGGACGTAAAGCCCTGAGGTGGGAGTAATGTAAAGACCCGCAAATTTCAAGGAAATTTTTTTCTTAATTTTCTTTGGAATTTTACAAGAGCGCAGCTTCAGACGGCACCTGATTCCGAGGCCCGGTGTGCCCGGAATCAATTTCCGAAGTTTGGCTCGGGTACGTTCAGTGAACGGACGAGCGGGTTTTTCTATCTTTTGAACCGGTGCCCGGAATCGAATTCTGAGGGCACCGATGAAATCGCAGCGCCGGTATTTGCTTAGAAACGCCTCTTCCGGAGTTGCGTTTGCTCAGACGTGGTTTTTAAATTTTACGGCTTTAAGTCAGAAATAAAATAAAGTTTGTGCGACAACTTTATTTTATTTCACTTAAGCTGCTTGGAAGCCACTTGAAGTCACTTAATGGCGGCTTGAACTGAGTTGAACTGGATAGGATGCTATCCAGAAATATCCTACCCCTTGGTAGGATATTTGTGCGGTGGGACCCGCACGAGCCCCGCCGTTTCTTTCGCTAAGTAACGCACCCGCGAAAACCCGTCAAAGTAACTGAAAAGTCAACCGACGCGTTTTCTTTAATTCTTAACAGACCATTTAATTGGGCGGTTTATTTCGTGAATTAAATGGACTGTTTCTTCGTGAATTAAATGGGTCGTTTCTTTCGTTGAATTAATTCAACGAATTGATGGATCGTTTCTTAACCGGTTTCGTGTTGGCATGTTTATAAAATAAGACCAACATAAAAATCCTTGGAAAGGATTTGAGAGAATCTTCGTTCCTCCACCCTCTCCGCGAAGAACGCGAAGAACGCGAAGAACGCGAAGAACGCGAAGAACGCGAAGAACTCCGGCGAACGGAATTCGACGACGCACACCAAGATCTGCGACGTCGACGAGATCTACCCGCGACGTTCTTCGGCGACGTCTTTCTTCCGCGGCCGATCCTCGTTCGGCAACAAAGGTGAGAATCGGATCTTTTCTTCTCCCTTTTTAATTTCAATATCAACGGATTTAAACTAATTAAATCCGTTGATCTTGATCCGGAGATTGGCGACGCGACGAGCGATTCCGCGACGACGCGGCGATCTCCATCTTCCGCGACGAGCAAATCCCGCGACGATCCCCCGTTCGGCAACGACAAGGTAGGGATTTGATTGTGATTCTTTTTCCCGTGATTATTCTTTTGAAATATAGAACCCGATCACGAAACAATTTTAATTTATTTAAAATTGTTGATTGGTTTCTTTCCTGTTTCTCCCGTTGATTATGACTAACGCGGAGGGTGCGGGTCTAACGAACAAGACCCGGCAACCCTCCGTCGATCTTCCTTTGTGTGCGGATTTGGCGAGCGACGGCAAAAGCGCGACGCAAGGGCCATATGTTGATTCCGCAGTGGAGGACGCATCCCGGGAGGAACAACGGCGCAGACGGGAGGCAAATCGGGCCACCGGAGCATCTCCGGCGGCCCGCGGAAGGAGGCGGCGGCGCGGGTCGCCGGCGCGGCGGCGCCGGCGACCGGGGGCGGCGGCGCCCGGCGCGCCGCCGGAGGAGTCCGCCGCGGCCGAGCCGCGGCGGCGGCGAGCCGCCGGACCGCGTCCGCGGTCCGGCCTTCCAGCACGCGGCCCGCGCGGGCCGCGTTTTCTCCAAAGCCGCGGGTTTGACCCGCGGCGGCAGCGCTTCGGCCGCTCGGCCGAAGCCGAGCCGGTCCGGTCGGCCGGGCCGCGCCCAGGCCGGACCGGACCCGGCCGAGCCGGTTCGGGCCGGGTCGGGCCGACCCGGTTCGGGCCGACCCGGTTCGGCCGACCCCAGGGGGGGTTCGGGCCGGGTCGCCCCGGACCCGGAACCCCCGTTTCGGGCCCTCTACGGTCTTTCGCCCATATCTTGGGCCTGGGACCTCCGATTGACGAACCGTCAGCGGCTACGCGATCCTTGGATCGAGACGGTCGTTTCGGTATATTATACTCAAGGTTTCGGAAGACTTTGGGTTCGGCCGGGTTGGTTCGTACACGAAACCAACCGGGCCCTCGGAGCGGAAACGCTCATAACTTGAGCTACGGACGTCCGATCGACGTACCGTCAGCTGTGGTAGTTTCCTCTAAGTGAGACGGAACTTTTGGCATACTCCGCCCGAGGATCGGATACAGGCGGAGTACGGTCGGGTTGGTTTTGCCCTAAAAACCAACCGGGCCCCTGGGACGAAAATGCCAATAACTCTCAGACCGGGCGTCCGTTTGACGCGCCGTCTGTCGCGTTGAGATCCTGTTGTCGATACGGAACTTTTGGATACATCAACTTCGGACTACGTGTCAGTTGATGTATCAGCCCCTCGGCTCGTGGAGCGGACCCTCCTGAACGAGCTCGCTACGTGCGGGAACCCTAGCGCTGGCTGTGACCTCGACGACAGAGCAGAGATCCTCCGTGGACTGCGACGACGGCAGAGCAGAGATCCTCCGTGGACTGCGACGACGACAGAGCAGAGATCCTCCGTGGACTGCGACGACGGCAGAGCAGAGATCCTCCGTGGACTGCGACGACGGCAGAGCAGAGATCCTCCGTGGACTGCGACGACGGCAGAGCAGAGATCCTCAGTGGACTGCGACGACGGCAGAGCAGAGATCCTTCGTGGACTGCAGCGACGACTGTGCAGGGACCTCAGTGGACTGCGTCGACTACTGCACTCAGCGATCCTACGCGGATCAGTGCCCGATCCTATGTGGGTCCTACTACCGGTTCTGTGTGAGCCACTGCCTACTGGTTCTGTGTGAGCCACTGCCTACAGGTTCTGTGTGAGCCCGATCCTGTGTGGGTCTTCTGCGGGGGTTAGTACCTATCGATCCTTCGTGGGTCCGACGACTGAGACGGATCAGTGATCGTCTTTGACGTCATCTGAAAAAGTATACCTGGTTGAGCTGAATCTTATGTTACTCTCCTTTGTGGATTGTGTTGAACCATCCTTTGTGGATTTACTGTTTACTCTCCTTTGTGGATTTGAGTCTTGCTTTCCTTTGTGGATTGAGTTGTTCTTGAGCTCGTGAGCAGAGCTAGAATTGGGGACTTAGGTATATGTATGGGCATATACCTAAGTCGAGTCAGATGTTACTTCGTGATTGCATCTTTCTTTTGTGCTATATCCTTTGTGGATTTCGGGAGACCTTCGGGGGTCTCGGGGTCCTTACTGAGTATTTGTACTCACCCCTGCACGGGCTATGCCCGCACTTCGTGGTGTTGGTTGCAGACGACGGACAGCGCTGATCGCGGTTGGGGCGTGGAGCAGGACGGTACCTGGAGGTGGACCACTGGGCGGGACGTGCTCGGAGCGGACGTGGGACCCGAGGAGCCTGGAGGTTATCTGTACCCACCCTTCAGGTGGGATTGCCAGTGGACGACACGAGGCCGCCGTCTTTTCTTCAGTTGCTGTTCTTTTTCTTTTCAGTTGTACTTTACAGTTGGGCTTGTATTTCCGGCCCCTTTACTTTCCGCTTGCTGACTCTGTGTGGTTGTTACTTATAAAGGCAATGCCTTCCCTGTTTACTGGGATTTTACGCCTTGGTGCTAGTCGCCAGCCCCTGGCCTATGGAAGGCGGGCTTGGGGTAGTCACGGCACGGGCCCCGAGGACGGGTCGTGACATACATAAACTTCAATACAATTCCACGATCTTGGGAATTATAGCATCGCTCGTGCGTACATACGACCTACCGTCTCCACGATGTGATGCGACTCGTTTTACATGATCTTCAATGAATAATGTATATATAAATGAATTTAATGAATAAATATTATATATATTACACTAATACCATTCTGGAAATGAGGTATCAATAACCTAAAAATAAGGATAAGAATTTATTCGACAAAACACGCATAAGAACCAAAAGCAATAAACACCTGAATAACAAGTAGCAATGATATATTACTAATACGAAGCTAAGAATATGACCATATATGATATCATAACAATTATTATAATTCTATAATAAGGAAATAACATTATTAAATCATTATACAAGAGGTTCGGACATGTATGAAGCAAATCAGACCTAAGGTTAGGGAAAACCACGCAATCTCATTTTTATCCGAGATTGTTTATACTTCAGAATTTGTTGGGGAATATTTATCATACACATCCATGTTTCCTCAATATGTAATATTATTTCTATCCTATTACAATTTTTTATATCCAATTTTATCCTTCAGTGAGTTTTTAGTAAAAGATATGAAAGGAATCTTTTGTCATTTTTAGTACGATTTACTTTTTTGACTTTTCTGGGCAAAGTACAAGAAGAATGTTTTTCTTTAAATTATATGGCATGAATGGATTCTTAGAAAATTATTTCCATGAATCCTCCTTTAAATGTTTCCAGGTTTGTTTTTAATCAACTTCTTTTCGTTTAAAATTGTATGACAAGTTATGAAATGAAAAATGTTTTTGAAGTAGAAAGGATATTTTCCTCAAGAATGGAGTTCAAGAATTTCATCAAAATTACTTTTTCCATCTAAGATAATATAGGATTATATTTATATCCCTATTTTTATATTGATTTTATTATTTTATGATGAAATTATTTTTATGATGTCCTTCTATCTTGTATGGATTATGTTATGATGGCATGATGTTTAAGAATCCAATTTTTATTACATGGGTTATGCTATGATTTATGATCTTGTGGCACACATAAGAATGGAATAATTATGAGATGGGTGAGACCTATATATCCATACAATGCATTGGGTAAATATCTATATCTCATGAGATAGAAATGGTTGGAACAGTAGGTTAATTCGGTTCAGTGATACAGGACTGAAACGAGGAGTGAAATCGGTTTAGAAATGGACTTTGTCCTCTAAGATAGTCTTGGAAATGAGTCTTGACTAATAAGAAATGATTATATATGATTATGTGTTTATGCCACAGATTTCATGTTTTATGTTGTGATTATTGGGATTACATTTCACTACTATGATTTATCCCATGTTATGAAATTATGATCTCTTTTGTAGGTTAAGATTTCCATAATGATATTTTCTTATGATTATGATGTGATTGATATTTACTTTGTTTACCCTTACTGTGAATTTGAGCTCACCATTTGGTTTTTTTTTCATTTCCCCAGGTCAGTAATAAGGGTATTAAATAAGATATGCAGAAAGGGTCTCTAGATATGATAAATAAAAATGGAGACAGTGTGGATGATTTATGAACCAGTTGTTTATGTTTCCCAGTTTCTAAAGACACTATACCTATACGATCCTTTCATGGTTTTGTTATATGATATAATAATTGTGCTTCAGTTTTGAAGTAATAACAATGTATGTAATGTATGGGTCATTATAATTATTATACCCATCCAAATAATAGTGTATTGAATAATAATTACACCACGACGTGGAGACGGTAGGTCGTACGTATGCACGTATAATGAAATTTCATTCAAAGGATGGATAGAATGCTTAATATGGTTGTACCATATTTATAAAAACAGCATAGTATAAAGAAGATACTATAGTTATTATATTAGAATCGAAATAACAATGAAATAATAAGTTGAAGAAGAAAGGAACTTGAAAGTTGGTGGTGAAAACATTACCTCTTCTCCATGTTCTTCCATTTGATTTGATCAAATGGGATCCATAGGATGCATTTTTGATCCAAATAAGGCCTCTCGGTTGAAGTTAGGGAAGTTGAGAGAGTATTTGGGAAGGTTTTGTCTGATCCAAAAGGATTTTAAGGGGTTAATAATTTGTCAGAATTTGTGTCCTTATATAATGTGGAGGAGGGGCTCTTTAAGAAAACATAAAGTATTATTCTATAATAAATTAATATTCGGTTTCTAATGGATAAAAAGAGGATTATTCTAAGTATATTGTGGGGATGGGTTGAAATACTTTCAAACAATATATTTTAGATAGTTTTTGGTCATTATATTAACCTAATCTTTTAGTTTTAACTCTTAGTTAATTAGATTGACATTTACCATGTCACTTTGTATTTTTTTATTATATTGTTAATAAACATACTATATATTTCCAAGATACCCCAAAGTGGTCCATTAATTATACAACTATCATCATATATGTCATTTGGCCTATCCATAGATTTTTAGGAAATGAATATCAATTAATAATATAATATTTGTTTTAAAAACTCTTTTATGTCAATTTTGACACTATTGGGTATTTTTTTTTGACAAATTCATAACATTATTATTAATTAGATCCAAATTCATATATCTAGTCCTAATATGTCATATTAAGCTAGAAAATTAGTGTAATTCAAAAAAACTTTCAAATTACATTTTTTTTGATATTTATAATATCAATTATTTGATTCTTTCATTAATAAGGAAAATAATTCATCATTATTGTGTCATAAATAAATTTAATTATTAATTGTCTAAAAATTATAAATAAAATACCATTATGTTGGAAATATTTTTTTAGTTGTAATGAATATTTATAGTCTAGAATATAACATATATAACCTTATGTAAAAATTGGTTTGCTAAAAGATATATTCTTATGTCATTTTTGTATTTACTTTAACTTAATTAATATAAAGTGTTATTATCACTTACAAGCGGATCCATGGGGTCCCAAAAATCGACCCAAAGTTTCCCATGGTCGGAAATGTATCAATAAATAGGGTAATGACATGTTTCAGGATAATTAATTATTATAATAATTTTATTTTTTACCCTTATTTACCGGATTTACTCTTTAACCGTGGTAAATAAAATATTTACCGAATTAATTATTCAAAATGTCTAAAAATAAAAGTTACCTATTTACACAATTTGGATCTCCTGATTCTAAATATGGGATACATTTTCCTAAATTCAAAACACAGTAGTGGATGAAATTAATTTAAAATTAATTCTCATTGTTAAAACAAAAAGCGTGTTTTTATGAGATAATAACTATCAAAAGATTGACACTTGCTTATGTCCGGTTTAAATGTGAAATTATGTACAATGACCAAATTTTTATTAAATGGTAAAAATCTATTCTAAATATACTTTTAAACCACTCAATTTCATAATTTATAACTAATAATTATTTTTATTAAAAAATTTGTTTTTAATTAAAATTTAGTAATTTTCACTATTCCTCAAAATATGAAAGTTATCCATAAAGTACCAAAAATTCACCCTAAGAAAATTTCGATATTATGAATCCAAAAATGAAGTCCATTTTATAAGATAAAATGTATAAAATTTAAAAAATTGGGTATTAGTATTCAAAACGGCTAGTTTGATTGGTTGTGGTGTGTGTTAGAACTCGAAGTTGCGTACAACACACGCTACTGTATTATTCAAAGAGAAGCGTAACATGGAATCTTGGGGTGTTACATTATCCCCTCCTTCAATAAATTTCATCCTTGAAATTTGAAATTATTTTTCAAAAATAAAAGTTTGAAAATAGAAAATACCTTTGGGAAAACCCACATCAGAAATTAGGTTAATAAAATTTAGTCTTAATAAGGGGAAAAGGAAAATGAAAGGGTCACCACAAACTTATGATCTCAATTAGGAGAACATTGGTGTAAATTAGAGACATATAATTGGAATAAAAATTTAAATATTTATAGGTAGTGATTGAGGTCATAAATCACTAACAAGTGTAAAATTGAGAGCCTTAAATTCATCAATCTATGATGATTTAAAATACCATCAGTTCAAAAAAACATATGGTATTAGGATAACATATTTTTGTATTTATGATCCCTTAACTAAAGAATAAGAATTAATTTATTCATAGATGAAAAATATATACCTGACAAGTAGAGTCCCATCATTTAACAAATTTCTACAAAAAACTCATCTTTCACTCTAAAAGATAATAGACCTTAAAAATAATATTCTATTTATCCTATTCGTATAGGGTTCCAAAAAATGAATTTATAATTAATCTTCTAGAATGTTTTTTTAAAAAGACTACATTATTCAATCCAGGATATCACGTGGGACAGTGGTAGGTGATACACCCTAGTCTCCCTTCTGTTGCAGGTTCAAGTCTCGCGGCCTTGCCGGGGGCGATGGGTTGATGTCTGACCTCCGGATTGTCCTTTTATGGAAATACAAAAATAATCTCAAACTAGAATTGACCAAAATAATTCTGTCCAAACCCACAATCCAAAATTTATAAAGAAGTTAAAAACAATTAATATCCTTTTTTCCGCTTAATAACATGTGAACACCTTCATTATGTATTCTTTTAGAACACTACAACATCCTGAATTACCAAAAAAACCTTATTGATTACATTCATGATCTCTTATTCCTTATAGAATTCTAGATATAATACTTCTATCAAAAAAAATGTTTTAAACTCCATCAATGTCAAATCATTAATTAATTTCAAGGTAGTCAAGAAAATCCAATATAATTTATTCAAATCAACCATCTCTTATTCCAAATTCACTTCCTCATTATCAAGACCATATTAAGGATTACCATTCTATCAACCATGTATTTTTCCAAAAGTGTCGCTTACAATTTATGTCACTTTTCAAAGAACCATATAATCTCAAATCCTCAATAAAATAGTACTGTAGTATAAACCTTACTTATCTCCATAATTCATATAACCTGTATATTGTTGATACGACACTCAAATGAAATAATCCTAGAATAACAACATAAGAACACTAGTCATTATTCTCCATCTGAGGTTGTATAATAACTTTATTATTATCCAATATCATCATTTGGGGCATACTCTGATTATTTGGAAATTGGTTCACGTAATGTACCAACTCTTTACAGATGAAGCATTGAACATTTGAAAACTTTTTCTGACCCTTGCAGTCACGTACTTGGTGTCATTTTTCTCCACACTTATAACAAACTCCCAATCCCTTCAGGAAAGTTTTAGGGTGTTTCTTCCCACAATTATCACATATGGGAAAATTCTTATTTACCTTCTTCCCTTTATCTATCCTTCCCTCTACCATCGTTTTCTTTTCCGGATTCCATTCAAATCCATATGACTCCAAAAATTCTTTACTTATCTTATCAACACACGATACTATTTCTTTATACGATGATTATACGTGGGAGACTATTTCCCTTCTAAATTATGGTGTAAGGCCATGAAACATAGGATCCATCGTACTCTTTGGATCATGCGTATTGCTGAAGTTCTTATTCATTCTACTGGGCGCCATTTCTAAAGAATGGCATACACTAGCTCAAATTATGAAATGCAATGAATAACTCCAATCATGTAAAATACCTAATGTAAATTGAACAGTTTGTGGATATAATCCATAATCAGAAAAATGTTTTCTTTGATGAAGTATATACTCATAAATCCTCTATAATGGTCTTTACATAAAATGAGAATTATCCTAAAAATATCCCCCGAGAGTGTCATAACCATGAGTGCAGCAAGGCCCGTTGTTGTGCACCAGTTCTCGTTCGAGTCTAGATCAAAGCGTTGTTTTCGGGTCTTACCCATACGTACATTTGTGCCAGACCTGCCTCTACATGCTAATATCCAGACAGGGATATATTTCTCGGAAAACACACAAAATCTCTACCTTACAAAAAATCTAGGAATTTTTTTATACTAATCCTCAAAGTTTATCTTAGGACTATGTGCTCTAATTAGAGTTTATCTAAATCTATCTTCCATGGTTATTTCTAAACTTCCTCTGAGACCAACTGTAACGCCCCGACACCAGTTACCCAGTGTCATTGCATTATTTTAATACATTTGCTGATTACAAGGAATCAAGTCCCAAAGGACTGATCGGTTTAGCAGTCTTGGGAAATAGATTACATAAATTAATATTACATTACAATTTAAAACATAAAACATAGCACAAATAGTTCCTTGAGAACTCCATTATTCCGTTTAGCGTAACCCTACATATCAATCATAATACACTTCTTGGAATCCTAGGAAAAATAAAACATAGAAAGGGGTGAGCTCAAACGCTAAGTAAGGGTAAGAAATACAGTGGAAAATGAAATAAATATTAATCATGGTGAATATTTGAAACCACATTCCTTGACCAATAATAAACATGAATAATTTTATTGAAAGAATAAGAGTTGAGTAAATAATGCTATAATAAAACATAATCATGGGTATTATACTAGTCGAATGACCACATGATCCATCAATATTATTTCTATAATGAGGGAATGTATAATTCCAGGCATTCTAAAACATTTTTTCAAGGCCTCAACCTAGAAGTCTAAAATGATTAAGTCCTAGACCAAAACCATAAATCAAATTGGGAAAAGGACTCGGCTAATTCCACATCTAGTTGTCTCATAAGACCTAACGATGCATCGATGAGCTATAGAGGGCTCCACCCGCCACTTTCTATGTCCAATACATTCCTCATATGAACAGGTTGAAACATAACACAAACATTTGTATAAGAAATAGGATACGAAATTTCAATACTTTAACCATAAACCATGAATGGTATAAAAATATCACTTCCATAGTCAAACATAGCACAAAACCTTCAATACAATATGGAAGTTTTGTATCATAATAAATAAATATAAAAAAACTTTAAAACCCATTAAAATATTTGAAATAAATGGAAATTATTTTTCAAACTCTTTGATTGAAATATCCCTTCTCATGAAAACATTTAAAAGTCACACATTTTAGAAAGGAATACATTTTAAGGCATTTTTAAATCAAAGTGGCCCATACCACTATGAAAAATTTTAATGTAATTAACATTTTAAAAAATTCATGTCCCTTTAAATAAATCCTTAAAAACATTTTTCAAACATGGACATTAATGAGAATGGTTTAGAATAATAAATCATTAAAACATTTAAAATGATGTTCACATAGATGAAATTAAAACTATTTGAGAGGAATATCTCTTTTCTTGAAATCATTTAAGAGTCACATAATTATAAAAGAAAACATTTAATTTGAAAATATTATTATAATCTTGTAAGTGAAGCTTTGACAATTTTATAAATGCAGAAAATAGCCACACCCACCGTATAAGTTAAAAAAAGACATTCTTACATTAATTTTGTCGAAAAGGTTAAAAAATACTTTGTTTGGAAAACGAAAGAATGATTACTTACAAACCATTTTATAAAAAGTCAAAAAGGGTATTAATGACCTTAACCCATAGTCTGTAAAATAGTAAGAATGATTTTAAATACATTTTTAAGAATCATGGAAGTGGATGATAAAGAGGTCTTAGTAGATAATTACGTATAAACAACCTCGGATAATGAAGAGATTGTGAAATAAACCCATACCAATTTGGTAACTTATGAAACATACACCCCGTGAAAGGGATATCATACAATGAATATGTAAATACACATAAATTATAGTGTATTAACAAAGAATACAATTTTGCGCGGTACATACACCACACAAAAGGTAATAGTGGAAATATGGAACAAATCTCACGGGAATAAGGAGTGAGATGAAAACCTCTTACCTTGTAGTGTTCCTTGGTTTAGGTTAGACTAACCACAATTATAATGGTGAAATAATTGTTATTAAATTATAAAAGAATCATATAAATTAATATGATATCATATATGTTCTTTTAACATTGCTTTGTTAATAATATCTTAGTATTATCGTCGTTTCCGGTGTTAACTTACTCATTTTATTTTATATGTTTTGTTACATAATCCATGTTTTTTATGGTTAGGTTGTATCTTATTAATATCCAGAATGATATCAAGTCCCTAAAAACTATTATTAATCATCAAATGATAATTACACTTGAATGTATATGATGGGGAATGAATCTCATCGCGTTCGTGGAGACGGTAGTTTGTACGTACGTACAAGAGACAATATCATTCTTTTAATATTAAAATAATATATAATTGGATGGTATATCATATATATAGAATAATTATCATTTTATATTTATTATTTACATGAATTACACATCATTATTTTACCCATATAAATAATAGTGCATTGAATAACAATTACACCACGCCGTGGAGACGGTAGGCCGTACGTACGCACGTATGGTGACATGTCATTCAAAGGATGGATAGAATGATGAATATGGTTGTACCATATTTATAATAAAATCATATGATAAAGAAGATACTAGAGTTATTATATTATAATGGAAATAAAAAAGAATGAAGAAGTGGAAGAAGAAAGGAACATGAAAGAGGGTGGTGAAATCACTACCTCTTCTTCAGATTTTTCCTTTTGATTTTATCAAAAGTGCTCTGTAGGTTTGATTTATGGTCAAAATAAGGCCTCTAGGTGGAAGTGAGGGACGTTGTTAGAGTATTTGGGTAGGGTTTGGTCGATCCAAAAGGATATGAAGGGGTGAATAATTTGATAGAAGTTGTGTCCTTTTATAAGGGGGAGGAGGGGCTCTTTAGGAAAAGTTAAAGTATTCTTTTATTATAAATTCATATTCGGTTTCTAATGGCTCCAAAGTGGATTATTCAAAGTCTAAGGTGGGTAGGTGAAGAAATAATTTCAACCAATAGATTTTAGACAGGGTTTGGTCATTATATTAACATTATATTTTAGTTTTAACTCTTAGTTAATTAGATTGACATTTACCATGTCACTTTTTATTTTTATATTATATACTTAATAAACATACTATATACATGCAAGAGACCCCCAAGTGGTCAATTAATGATAAAAATATCATGATATAAGTACTTTGTCCTAACCTTAGATTTTTATGAATAGAATATCAATTTATAATATAATATCTGTTTTAAAAACTATTTTATGTCAATTTTGACACTATTGGGTATTTTGTATTTGATAAATTCATAACAGAATTATTACTTCGAAACAAATTCATATAACAAGTCCTAATATTTCATATTAACCTAGAAAATTATTTTAATTCATAAAAACTTTCTAATTACATTTATTTTGATATTTATAATATCAATTATTTGATTCTTTCATTATTAAAGAAAATACTACATCATTATTGTGTTATAAATAAATTTCATTATTAAATGTCTAAAAATTATAAATAAAACACCATTTTGTATGAAATCTAATTATATTTCTAATGAATATTTATAGTCTAAAATATAATATATATAGCCCTATGTAATTTTTTTTCTAAAAGATATTTGCTTATGTCATTTTTGTATTTACTTTAACTTAATTAATATAAAGTGTCATTATCACTTACAAGTGGATATATGGGGTCAACAAATAGACCCAAATATTCCCATGGTCAGAAATGTATCAACCAATAGGGTTAGAACATGTTTTAGGTTAATTTATTACTTTTATAATATTATTTTGTTTACCTTTATTTACCGTATTTACCATTTAACCATGGTAACTAAAATATTTACCGAAGTAATTATTCAAAATGTCTAAAAATAAAAGTTACCTATTTACACAATTTGGACCTCATGATTCCAAATATGAAATCCATTTTTCTAAATTCAAAATACATAAGTGGAAAAAATTAATTTAAAATTAATTCCCGTTGTTAAAACAAAAAGCGTGTTTTTAAGAGATAATAACTATCAAAAGATTGACACTTGTTTATGTCCGGTTTAAATGTGAAATTTTGTCCAATAACCAAAATTGTATTAAATGGTAAAAATATATTATAAATGAACTTTAAAACCACTCATTTTCATAATTTATCACTATTAATTATTTTTATTAAAAAAGTTGTTTTTAATTAAAATTTAGTAATTTTCACTATTCATAAAAATATGAATGTCATCCAAAATGTACCAAAAATTCACCCCAAAGATAATTTCGATATTCTAAATCCAATAATGAAGTCCATTTTTGAATATAAAATGTATAAAATTTCAAAAAGTGGGTATTACTATTCATAACGGCTAGTTTGATTGGTTGTTTTTTGTGTTAGAACTCGAAGTTGAGTACAACACACGCTACTGTATTATTCAAAGAGAAGCGTACTGTAGAATCTTGGGGTGTTACTGTGCACTGGGTAAGTGGTGTTTCAACCATTCTTGGCAAGGGGTCCCTGATGATTTTTATTATACTATTGGGTGACACTGGTTCCCTAATGGGAAACCAAGGACAGAACCACTCGCAAGATAGAAATGTCATGCCTTGGGAGAGACTTGGTCCCTTACATGTGATATATGGGGTAGACTCATGGTTACCAAACCCTGGGTTATACATGGAAATTCAAAAGGATTTCCTTGGATGGGATTAGTGGAATTGGATATTTTTAATGGGTATACCATAGAAATACCTCAGGGATTTTCCTAAACTCCACCTCTAAAATTGACATTTTTAATATAATAATTGAAAATGACTTTAATGATACTATATAGTGTTTCCTTGTTCTTTGTTTCACCTCTCTTATTCCTTATAGAAAACATAGTTTTGACACATGAATTATACCCTAGGGAAAAGCATAAGCCTATGGTTATGCCCTTTTTGGCCTATCATGTTACTTAGTCATTACGACATATATTCTACATTACTAGGAATCTCATTCAGACTCCAAACTCATGCCGAAGTAGGTGGACTGAGATAGGTGTTTATTTTTGAACTCAGACCATGTTGTAGTTCTTTTATTTGATTATTTTCTTTCTTTTATTTATACATTGGAACACTATTTTTGTTTATCGCATGAAATGGACAGGTTAGGACACCGTGGGTACTGACCTACTAGGATTATATCTCACAACCCTACTCAAGGGTTATTTGGTACCCATGTAGACATTATGATCTCATGTATGGAAAAAGGGAACTGTTCCACTCCCAATGCTTGATTTACTTTCCATATAGGTTAGATATTGAAGTAATAGGACCGAGGCTTTCTTGAGATGTTGTTATAGTTGTTTGTGTCATTTTTCTATTCTGATTTTCAAATAATTTGGTGCAAGATTTTATCCCTTTCCCCCCATAATCATACTTATATAAAAACACCATAGATTACATCTTCTAGGCATTTAATTTTAGTAGTATATTTATTCATTTATTATTTATTCCATTTTATAAATTATTTTCCAATATCGTATTTTGTTTATATTATTATTTCGCTACTTATTACATACTATTTACAATTATGTTTGCCTATTCCAAGGTATAGTCTCTCCATGGACACACCAAAGGCCCTTAATGATGGCCAGTATCCTCTAGTGTTCATGGAGATGCGCTTTAGGTCTAGTGACCCACCTTCTTGTGGCCTCGTTCAGTGGAACATGGGGCATGATGCTACATATGAGAAATATTGCATCATCATCAAAATAGTGAGTGCACATATAAGTACCCTAATATCTAGTGAAAAAAATAACCAAATCCTCGATATGATAAAATATATATCTAAAAGATAGTAAAATTTTCAAAATAATGAATTATTTATAATTCTATGTATCAACGTAATCTATTAACTATCAATGATAACTATGAAAATGGATATCATATATATAATATGCATAAATGAGGTATGTAATAGATTTATAAGAAAATAATTAATTAGGAGAGAAATTTTATTTAAGGTAATCCTTTGAAGATTCCATTTGATTTATACTATGTGAATATATATATATATATAATGGTAAAAAATAAGTTTCTTAACCATAATAAATTTATTATATATTTTTTGGGATTTTGTCATGCAATATAAAGAATGTTGAGAAAATTATTAAATTTACCCACGAGAGTCCATTGGTTAATAAAAAGGGTTTTACACTAAATGATTTCTTATAGGATGATTATTCAGAATTAAAACTAATTAAGAGATAATAATTGATGAAATTTTATTTTGAGCTGACCCATGAATAAGATACATGTATATACCATCATTTTATAATATTATTTAACACATCCCTATGTAATGAACACCCTATAATCAAACAAGACCTATGTATTTTGAGACTATATAAGTGGAAAACATATTTGTGACCAATATTCAACATCTCCCATATATTTCTTCTCACATAGTACCCTTCTTCGTCATATACAACCTAATATCTTATTTCATAACATAGGAAAATTTAAACATAGGAAAGCTATAGATTATATTCTTAGTATGGGTAAATATGGATGATATCGATGAATTACCATAATAATATATAATATAAGTGTTATTGTCTATGAATTTGATCATTACTTTGGAAAAAATAACGAATAATCAAAGGAACAAAAATTATGATTCATAAAATTATAATTTTTCATAAAAAAAATACACTATTCATAAGATTATGGAATCAAAACTAATCCATCAGGATCCATTAGAGTGTATGATAAACATAGGATGTAAGTTTTTGTCATACATAGAAGCATAAAAATCATTTCATTAATTATGAATGAAAACCAAGACAATCTTAACATTTTTTCTAGTGTCCAATAGTTGATTAGGATTACTCCACATTCTAATAAACAATGTGTACTAGGTATGGGGGTGGATAGTGTTCTCTCATCATCTTTATAAGCATAGTGGGTAACACCCCATGATTTTATGACATATTTTTTTTTAAAAAAAAATTCATAGATATAATATGATACATGAAAACCCAAGTCTAAATGAATAATAATATAGTGTATAGTTATAACCTAAATGTTATATTTGATTTATGAATAAGAATAAACACACTTTGAAAATTATTTAACATTTTTTTATATAAATAAAAAATATGGATAAATATGTACTCGATTTTTTTTAAAAAATATTTATAAGTTAAAAAATATATTTTTCCCTCATAAATAAGTTTTACTAAAAAATAATAGAATAAATTGATAACAATAATATATAATATAATAGAAGAAATGAAGATAAATTTTAAAATCATTAATTTAAATTTATATAGGGATTAATTTTTAAGAATTATCTAGAAAGGTTAATTTTTCGATGAATTATGAAAAATATTGATTATTTTTAAAAAATCATTTTTTGGTTAAATATTTTTAAATATAATATTTTGTTTTTGAAATTATTATAAAAAAAAATAAATTAATTTATATATTTAGAAAGCTAATCAATCACTTTTTCATTAATTTTATAGAGTATTTTTTATAAATTTTTTTATACTTAAGAAAAAATATATTATGGATTTCTTTTTTTCATCACATTTTATATTTTTAATTTTAAACAATTTTTTTATACATAAATGGATTCAATTTAATTATATGAAAAAAATTAATATATTTTCCAAAGTTATTAATGATTCAAATTTCTTTTGATATCATGATGAATTGTAAATAAATTAATAAAATCACCAAGTTAAATTTTATAACGGGTTTATCCGGGGTTAAACCAAATGATAAGTGTTTATTTTACAATTAAACTTGTATAAATATTATTTTATGGAAATATTTACTACTCATTATTTCCCACCATTCAATATCTATCTATTTGGAATCAATTTTCGTGACTATGAATATATTATATTTTAATAATTTATGAAATTCCATTTGTGTCTTCATCCACACTTATAATGGTTCACCTCTATATTCTCTTCATTAAACCACATTAACATCACATAACTACTATAACCCATTAATCATCCATTTATAAAAATTTAACATACAAATAATTGAATAATAACATAATAATAATTAAATTATAATTATAATAATTATTATTAACACTTTATTTAATTTAAACTCAAATCCCCCAGTTAATCTTATTTAATTATAAAAAATAAACTATTAAACAGGGAAAACTGCATGGGTTGGACCGAAACCGTGCGCAACCCGTGTTTATCCATTGAAGTGGAATTTTCTGAAACAAGTGCTCCCAAGACTCCTTAAGACACCTATTATTAGTTATATACCCATGTCCAAAAAATACAAATTTACATGTTCCAAAACTCAAACATAAATTCCAATGCTCGGTTTAAAAAAACTGACCCATTGATAAAAGGGATTTTTTTGAAAACCTTTTCATTTTAACTCGATTCAAAAGAACGAGCATTTGCAATCTACCCACAATAAAAACTTCTTGTCCTCAAGAAGCCATCAGAAACTACTAAAACATAAAATAACCCACCAAGTTCAATAAGACTCATTTGAATGATCTCAATGCATTTCCAAATTCCCAACACACCTAACCAATTTATAACCCCAAGCCATGACTCTTTCCTTGAAAGGCATTGTCGACCCATAAACCCACACTCGTCCTTAAATCGGTGATCTCCCATTAAAATGATTCCATCACCTACCGAAAGTAATACAATGCTATCCCCCAACTTATGGTGACCTTCCCAAGTCAAGCTATCACAAGGATAGATTAAAACTATCTTGACCTAGCATGAATAATGGTGTAATCCAAATAACCATGCATCCATCGTACAACCTTGATAACATCCACTTATCAAGCCCAACATCTTTTAAAACATTAGCACGACTTAAGAACGATGATATCACAATGACTCTAGGATGAGGTTAAGATATGGGACATGCTCATCTCATTCATAAGAGCACACTAAGAGTAAACCTAGGTCACCAGAAGATAAGACGAACTATCTCTTGCAAACCCTTTATGAAAAATTCATCTTCACATGCCTCTATATAAAAAACAAAATCCGAATTCCTACATCGCCCAAGGCATTAGTGGTAATTCAAATCTCACAATTTAAACTCTCTCAAACACCCACCATTACGACACTCCCCCTCTTAAGTGTCCATGTCATCAAAAGAAAAACATGCCATTCTCAAGCGTGCTTTTTTAGAAACATCATAAATGCACGTGTGATGTTCTAGAAACCACAATTACCACATTAAACTCTTGAATGAAAGCAGAAAATTAAACCGAACGATGTTTGAAAATAGCAGAGTCACAAAAAGGTCGACACGAGTAGTGGAATGAACATACCTTAAGGCCCCGAATACTCTACTCTAGAGTTAACCTTAGAATGACTTCAATGGTTGATCATACGAGAGGCATGTGTATCCTGTGGAACCAAGCATTCCCCAATGCATATTCATGTAACAAGAATCAAGATACAACGAACACCCCTCAAAATGGGTGTTCTTTCTTTTAAACCCAAATTTTGCACTAGGGACAATGGAACTCATACAGAAACAATGTCAAAAAACACACAGTGGAAACAAGGCATCTCATGATTTATGTGTACTACCAACCACGAGCTAGGCCTTTATAAAGCATACATGTCGAACCTATCACTTATTCATGAAAATAAAATTTACTAGGCTCAAAATATTCTTTTAATTTTATCAATTAAATTAACTTATGTTAACTAATAGTTATTTGAAATAATTTGGACAAACCACAAGTACTATTTCACAACAAGGAAATTTTAAAAAAACGCCCCACGAAAAAATAGGCATGTTATATCAAACACCCACTTTAGCATTTAACGTTCAGGTTCATCTAATTTTTATTAGAAAATATAGCATTGAAATTCATTTACCCAATAGGCGACCTCCAGGATTCCCATTTAACCAACCTGGTTTCATCAAAAATAAATCCCACAAATGTTTTACATTCATAACAATTTTCAAGCATACTAAGGTTATATAAGGTTCAATAACATGGTTTTAAATCTTCTAATCGATGAGGTATCCATACACCTTATCGATGGAATTTGGATCCCATTTATGATGTCAAATTTCCCTTTAACATTTTAACTTAAACATGCATTTTTAATTATTTGAAAGCATGGGTTTCCCTTTTTCCCTATTATAATTCGCACATACACCATACAAATGAAACTATAATTCCTTCATAAAAAAATAAATATTTTTTCCACTCATGCGTCCACTTACAAATAAAAAAAATCTCTAGTATGTTTTCATAAGACGTAACACAATAGCATGTTATAACACAAAAGCATGGAAAAATTATAAAACATGCTAATCACAAAGGCAACATGGAATATAAGCACCCATGCAGGTTAAAGCTGTCACTGAAAAACATGCAATCTAAAAAGGAAGCCTAAATAAGTGCAATACATGGCATATATTCAAGGCACAAAATCCATATTAGTAGGAATCATATTAATAAAACTATATGACATGACATATATGCATGGAATGTTAATATCTAAGTGCCTAATATGATGCATGTAATGCAATATTTTTTATATATCAGTCCATGTAATTTTTTTCAATATATTCATAATCCATAAGAAGCGGAAAATACACCAGTCACTCAAGGTGAAATCATTAGAACTGTAAAAGAGGATAACTTGACAAAAACTGAAACGATATCCACCTGGTCATTTCCTGTAAGTGGGGTGATCAGTCGTAAGCACAACTATTAACCCAAGCACCGACACATTATTATTCTCTTATCAACGAATCCCCAAAATAGTTAGACAAAGGGAAATAAATCCTTCGATACCACATTGTAAAGTCCAACTCAGTATACCAACGATCTGGTTGCTAGACCAGTCACCACATGACCTCAACCACGTCTCTCTTTATTCCAGAGGCTAGTAACTAGAATTGAGGGTATATGGATAGTAAGTGGAGAGGCTATACCCTCATATCAAAGTCCCATAATAGAAAATGGAAATAAATCGAATAAGCAGTTTAAAAATGATAAATAAGTGGAAGATATAATTTTATACATATTGTATAAAACAAAATGTTCAATGCCAATTTTATAAATCTTTTATAACATTGTCATTGACCATTTTGTTTTATACATGATTTATAAAATTATATCTTCCACTTCTATATCATTTATTAAAAAACATCCACTATTTATTTCCATTGTCAGTTATATAAATTTGATATGAGGGTATAGTATCCCCACTAACTACCATAGACCCTTGATTCTAGTTGGTAGAATCTAGCGTATGGGGAGATGTGCTTGGGGTCATGTGGTGATTGGTACAACAACCGTTTCAAGGGTAAGCCGGGTTGGACGTTACACTGACAAAAAATAACGATTTATGTGAAAAATTACCCAACTCATGATTTAATGTTAGATTTCATTAAATATATTAAAGAATTATATTTATATACAAATGTGTGATATATATCATGATAAAAAATTTAAAAGATACTGTTCAGAAAAAGTTGAATATTTTCTACAGAATATAGATATAGTTTATTAAAGATTATGAATTATCAACACATTAGTACCCTAAAAATGTAAACAAGGTTATAGATGTACAAATTTGAAACGATCATCCTATCATAACTATAATGTGGATCATAGAAGATAAAATATTTCAGGATTTTTAAATGATGTATTTATAAATCTTAAAGGAAGGAGATAAATCTATTCTTTCTCAAATGATTGTTCAACCATTAATCTATGTGAATAATAATTAGTTGAACAATGAGTATGTAGAGCTATAAAATAAGGTGAGAAATGCTCTTATGGTCAACAATTATTGTGATTTAATAATAAGGTTTAGGAATTATGTATGTTTCTTATCCATACAAGATTTGAAGTAGATTTTTTATAAGTCTCATAGTTCATCATTCTCTATTTATCATTGAAGTGAAATTATGTATAATGATCTTAAATAGTATTTCTTGTGGGATAAAATAATGATATATTATTAATTATATATCTTAGTTTATGGAATTCAATTGAAATAATTTTGATAGATTAATGTCTAAGGGAATGTTACAACCAATACCAATGCCAGAATTGAAATGGGGAAAATCACCACAAAATATCTCATCAGCTCCAAACAACATCTAATTCCTATAATATTATTTAGGTTGTTGTTGATCAGATTATGAATTTAGAACAATTTATTTTATTTATATTAGATTTCTTTCTTGACCATATTTCTAGAATATAAATTAATGTGGTTATTGGTTTTTAGGGAGTACTATATTATATAGTATCAAATTAGGATTTGGGTTTTACCTCAATGTTCTAGAAAATTCTTCAATAAGATCTCAGTTTAGTGTTTTATTGTAGAGCATATTAGCATCCTCATATATATGGATGGTCTAATAGAAGTACTGAAACCCTCAAGGCTATTTTGACGCCTTATTCTATGGATTTAAAAATAGGTTTGGTTGGAAACCTTCCTCTTGTAGATTTTTCTATAATAATAAAAGTCACTCATGATTTCGTATGGTTTCTTATAAATCCATCTTTTGAAAAAAGTGTAGAAGAACCGCATTATAGAATAGAGTTTTAGGAAGAAATATATTGGGACCTGAGATAGATAAATAAATTCTAGAGAAATTCATATTCATTGTGCATTTAATCTGACCAGCTTAGAGTCGATAGAAATGTTATGCTATTAATTGTTGGTGGAATCTATAATTCAAAGTCAATTTGAAGGAATTAATTTGAATTTCTACATTGAATAAATTTATGATATTTAAAGAGAATTTAGGTTGATCCCCAAGAATATTAGTTGCATCAATATTCATCATATCTTTGGGATGGCATATTATGACTTCATTCTTCCATTGAACCTCTCTAAAATTCACAATATTTTCTATGTATCTTTCTAAAAGAATTAAAAACAGAATCCTTCACATTCACTAAATAGATTAATCATACCACTAGATCATGATATTTTATTTGAAGAAAATCTCGTATAAATCATGGATTATAAAGATAAATTTATATGGAAAAAGACTAAACATTTGGATAATCATTTCTAGAGGAATCTGATATTCAATGAAACTATATAGGAAAATGAGGATGTTTTAAAAGAGGAATTCACTAATTAATTTATTCTATAATATAATAATTCCACGATTTAAATTCAATTTATGGGGTGTATGATGAAAGACCATAAAATTTTATGATATATTTAAATTAAAATAAATTTTATTTTCTTATTAGAATATGATATAGAAAAAATGATTTAAAATGAATAATAATATATTATTCCATTATAGCATCACCAATAAATTGGATATACAAAGAGAAATATATTTTTTAGATAGTATCCACAGAATAGTTAAATAAAAAATATTTATTAATAAGAACTTAATTTTTTTGTTCTATCATTATATTCTTTAATAATACATTTTCTCACAACATTTTTTATAATGCTTTTTATGAGAAATTAATACATTTAAAATTTAACAATTTTAGAATATTTATTTCAAAAAAATTATTTAGAAATCACTATATCGAAATTCACTTTGAGAAAATCTTGGATAATTTTCTAAAAATATTGATTTTCCAAGAAAGAGAGTAAAATAAAAATTTCTATCGAAAACTTTTATTTATTTATAGCATTTATAAAGTGATATTGTGGTTTGAAATAGTTTTAATTTAAAAAATTTCACTACATGTTATCATTAAATTAATAAATATCATTTTAATAAATTTTATGTTGGATTTTGGTATAAAAAATATTGATACACGAGAAATTTTTTTTTCCTGGATACTGTTTTCGATTGATTTTATGTCGGATTAATATAACACCCCGAGATTTTGGGAATTTATTTTTTCCAACTAATTTAATATTTTGGAATTTTCAAATCACAAAACACAGAATATAGATTTTAAATAATATATATAATAACTACATTTTGGATTATGTTATATGTAATACAAAGGTAGGTTTGCACTACACACAACACCAGCTTTGCATGCGTTACACGCAACACCAGGTTTCTACGAAACAACACTCTACTTTTAAAATTATTTAAATAATATAGTTATAACCTACACATTAAACTTTTAATGTGAATATTTAGAAATACATTTTATATATTTGTTATAATGGTCTAGATAAAGAATAATATAATTTCTAGTAATGTCTTTATATGATTAAATGTAATATTTTTTCAAATAAACTGTTTTCCAATCCTTCTATGTAAAATAATAAAATTAATTTTTTGAAAAAAATATATTTGGATAAAATTTAAAAAAACATAAATCATATTATTCAAATTTTCTTAGGGTGAATGTTTTGTATTTATTCGGAAAAGTTTCAATTTACGATGAGTAACGAAAAATACTCCATTGTAGTTAAAAACCGAATATTTCATTTAAATAATGATTTTAGATTTAATTGATTTTAAATACCCAATAGATAAATAATACTTATATTAATCCAATTTATATAATTTTAATTATTGATAAAATAGAATAAAATATAAAATAATTAGTGAACTTTTCAATGTGTCTATTACCCACCTTTTATCCACATTTACGAGATTAGCATTAAATGTAATTTTACCACTTCTACGATTGAATTTAATAAAATAGACATAAATGGTTGTAATCAGTATAAAAAAGTTGGTCTAATATGATCAAAATATTTTTTGAAGAGTAATAGCTTTCACATTTTGTTAACCACGACTGATGGTAAATATGGTAATTAAAGGTAAAAATAGTATTATAATAATATATAATTATCCTAAATCATGTGTTAATTTCATTTTATATGTGACTTTCAACTCAAATAAACCTTCTGTAGAAAAATATTATCATTTTTGCCAGTTTTGTTAGCCTAGAAGTTTTATTATTATTTATTTAAAGAAGAGATGAAAATTTCATGTTCAAATTTTATTAAATAACTAATTTTTAATTTATATTTACACATAAAAAATCAATTACAAATATTATTTAGAAATATAGGACATTTATCAACGTCATGTTAATTTATTTACAATTTGTGGACATTAAATATTTTATTTTAATTATGACACAATGGAGATGTGGTAATAGATTTATTGAAGTAAAAATAAAACAAATGATACTAATAGTATTAAAATAAATATCATTTTATTTATTTGATGCCATAAATGAACTATTTGGATGACTACAACATGTTAGGGATGTGTTAATTTAGTTTTTTATGAAATAAAGTGGTTAGGGTTTTATAAAATGTGATGTAATAAATATTGTCAAAATTGACATAAATGAGTTTCTAAAATAAATCATATTTTATTAAATGATAAAAAATTCATATAAATCTATATTTCATCCTAATAACTAGGATAATATTTAATAAGAAATTAATTGTATATTTGGGGTTATTTGGAATATTATAATAGCTATATAGTCCCTATAGTGTACTAAAGTCATGTTGTCACGGTAAGAGTTAAATTGTTACAATATTGTTTAAAGGTAAAAGATAAGTTTAATTTTTGGACCTAAACATATCTATAATTCATTGGTTTTGGGAACATCAAACCGTCCTCATATAAACATTAAATAAAACAAAATGGAGTTATTTTAAACTTATGATCAATTTATAATAAATTAATTGTTTTCGAGTTTCCTAAAGTTCCCCTCCCCCTCTTATAAAGGGGAACATCTCCTTCTATTTTTCTCACACCCCAAATGCATTTTGTCTTGGAAGTACCCTCTCTATTTCTCCTCCCATCTTTACTCCCTTCATCCTAGAATCCATCACTTTGGTATAAGGAAATTTATGGAATACATTTGACACAAACCAAATGGAGTTACCCGATTAAGAGGAAGCTTATTCAAGTATGAAGAGAGTCAAGGCACAAGGTAAAAGTATTTTTTCGCACCATTATTTTTGTGAGACACATTGATTATTCACTACCTTTTTCTTATACATAGTGTGTATACATCCCATGAATTTATTTTATGAGTCTCATATATAAGATTATAAAATTACCATATTCTTATAATTATCTTTTTTACACAGGGAATATGATTCTATTAATTATTAATATATGATTTTTGTTATCACAATCACTTACATATTTTGGATTGATTCATTTTTGGTATCCCTTGGGTAATATCAATCATCCATGTCCATGTTCTCTCAAAATTTTATTAATAAAAGTTTTATTATTCTCCTATGGATGTTAAATTACATTCTAACAATTCATTTATTTAATACCACATGCGTTAAAGGGATATTTATTTCATATTTCAAATAATTTACTATTTGAATTATCCATAAAACATATGAGAATATTATTTTTAACTTATACGGATTGATTTTTTTATTCTTTCAGGATTCCAAATTACATTGAAGTTTCCCCAAAATATTACAAGGTTATTTTCAAATATATATTTTCTATTCCAAGTGTATGAAATTTTCAGAAAATAAAACCATTTCAAGAATGAAAGGTTATTTTCCTCAAGAAATATTTTAACTGATTTACATGATTCAGTTATATGATTCAAAGAGGTTTAAAGGAAAAGGGTTTTTAAAATATTTTAGGTTTTAAAAATTAAATTTTTATGGAATATTCATGTTCTTAGTGATCTTTCAAAGTCCTTACCAACCTATAATGACATAGTTTATTATACTTTATGAATACCATTCAATGTATTTCAATGAATGGATTATGTTCTGATTTAATGTTGTTTGAGAAAACTGTTTCATTACATAAGCTATACTTTTTGTGAGATGATTATGAAACTTATCTCTTTATCATTGGATATTATATGATTACAGGTTTATGACACCCATTCCATTTTATGGGTTATGACATGGTTTTTTAGGATATTATGGAACTTGTATATATGATTTAATAATTATATTGGTGGGACCAATGTCTCCTTCCAATGCATTGAGTAACGATGGACAACTAATGTGGTATATATGTTACGTATGGACCTGATATCTTCGTCAAAATTCATGGATGAACCTAGTTTTCATTTCCATAATTTTATGAGTGGACTTGGTTTCCATGTCCATATGTCAATGAAATGTCCTAATCTCAGGTATTTAGTGAGGGATCATGTTAGTATTTATACATGTTCACAATGTTACAAGTTGATGATTATGAAACATTTTTATTCCTTATGTCATTTTTATGATCTTATTGAGTATGTTCATTGATTTCATTATGATTCATGTTTACCATTGACATGAAATGTATGATATTATAATGTTAGGATAACATGCCAATACTCAAGAAAATTTTCCTCCCACACTTCAATGCTATATGTACAATGAAATGGGGCATTATGCTAACCAATTTTCTAATCCAAGGGTACATTATGATGATTGATAATAATAAACTCTTAAGGCCAAAGATAATGGAAAATTGCATGCGATCACTATTGGAAATGTAGAGTACAAAAATTAAATGGTGGAATTATGAGTGTTTATTTAATGCGATTCCAGAATAATTTTATGGAAATTTTTTTTTGGTATTATGGATTAATTAGTCCACTATGGGTTTTCCATATGTATTTAAGAGTATATGTTGAATGATACAAGTTGACAAAAAACTGATTCATATATTTTTTGAAAACACATGATTATGGGATAGACAACCCAAATATGAACATGATATTGAGATAATGATATTTGGAAAAATATTTTTAAAATTAGAATAAATAAATTGGATGATACTAGTATCCTTGGATGTAATTATGGTTTTATTATCATGAGGGTTATGCTATCATGGATGATGTATACACATTATTTATATTTAAGGAATATATACAATAATCATTGTAATAAAGATAAATTTATATTTTTATAAGGATATATTGTCATTAAAGTCATTAACATGACTAAAGAGAATAAATGATGAAGGTGTTCGCATGTATGGAATGTGACAACCATGAACTGCATTTTGATATACATGAGATAATTATTAAGATTATTTAGTTCACTTATTTATAATGTTTTGGATTTTCAGCATTCATAAATATGTAGCTTAATATATTTATAGAATTTTTATGTTGTTCTTTAGATAAGTTTTTGAGGTTAAATTATTATCTCACTATAGTTACCTTTTTAAATATTTTATAAATTATGATAATTTTTTTTAAATATAGATAAAATGACATATCATTATTTTAATGATTTGAAACTATTTTTGGAATGAAAAATTCCAGTTAATTTCTTGGCATAATAGATGAAGTGGAAATTTATCACGGAACAATAAAGGGTGATGTTATACTAATATCATCTAAGTATATCTGCTCCTACAAATTAATCAACTTTTGGAAAAGGGATCCTAATGTAAAACGTTTTTGGTTATCATCATTTTGAAGATATTAATGAAATCATTCACATTTCCTTATTTTATGGTTTTGTGATTGTTAACATTACATAGATAACCCACATTCATAAGATCAGTGATATTTATCAATCATATTTACTCTTTTGATCCATTCCCAAATCATCCCCTATATTCTCAAAAGCAGAGACTTAGTAATGATATACTTTGGGTAACTTTTATTTTTCTACTTTTAAATTTTTAAATTAATATTTATAATTAATTTTTATCATGTGGTTTTATATGGAAGAAAAATTTAGGTAATAAACCTTTTATACCTAAGATGAATTTTGAGGGATGAATTTATTATAAGGGGTGTAGAATGTAAGACCACAACATTTTGTGAATTTAGTTTTTTTTTGAAATTAATTTATTCTTTTGATATTTTCACTTCATGAGAAACTCGATGTATATTATTTTATTATATAATAGCACTATGTTTTGGATTATGTTATACACAACACCAAGGGATGATTTCACTACACACAATATTAACATGACTGGAATTACACGTAACACTGGGTTTCTACGATACAGCATGTTAATATTATAATTATTTAAATAAGATAGTTATAACCTAACAATTATACATTTAATATAAAGAGTAATAAATTCTTTTTAAATATTTGTTATAATTGTTTATATAATGAGAAATATAATTTATGGTAAAGTCTTTATATGTTTAAAAATACTACTTTCTACAATGAACAACATTTCATGTCCTTCTATGAAGAATAATAAAATTAATTTTAGGGCCTCATAAAAAACTATTTTCATAAAATAAATATTATTTTTTAATTCAGAATATCAAAATTATCATCGGGTTATTTTTGGTTATTTTTATGAAAGTTTTTAATTTTTGATAAATATTGTAAAATAATTCATTGTAGACAAAAACTAAATTTTTCATTTAAATAATTATATTAATTAAAATAATTTTAAATCCAAAATTGTTAAACAATAAATATTCCAATCCAATTTAGGTCATTGGAATCATTTTTATAATATAATTTGATATAAAAAAATTAGTGAACTTTTGAGGTCTCTTTTACCCACCTTCTAGCTACATTTACGGGATTATCATTAAACGAAACTTTACCACATTTGTGAATTTAATTTCGATAAAAGGACATACATGGTTGTAATATGCATGAAAAATTTGGTCTAATTGGATGAAAATAATATTTTTTGAATAATAAATTTTGAGTTTTATTTAAAATGGTTAAAGTTAAACTGGGTAATTAAAGGTACAAATTATAGTATAATAATAGAAAAATACCCTAATAATTGACCTAATTTCATTAGATAAGTGATTTTCGACCCAAATAAACCTTAGGTTGAAAAGTATTATCCTTTTAAGGCTATTTGGATAGATTTGGAAATTTATTATATTTTATTTAAAAAGAGATATAAATGTCATATTAAAATTTTAATAATGAAATAGTTTTTAATATAGGTTTATACAGAAAATATAGTCTATAAATATTATTTAGAAATATGGAAAATTTATCTACATCAAGATAATTTATTAATAATATTTAGACATTAAATAATTTTATTTAATTATGACACAATGATGATGTAGTAAAAAATTTATTATAAGAAGAATCAAATAAATGATATAAATAACATTAAAATAAATATAATCTGAGAAATTTGATTCCATCAATGTTTTTTTTCAGATTACTATGACATGTTAGGGATGAGTAAAAGTTGTTTTTTTTTTCATATAATCAATTTTTTTTGTATTTTATAAAAAATAATGTAATAAAATAGTCACAAAGTTGACAGAAATGATATTTTAAAATGAATAATATTTTATTATATGAAATAAAATTCATAAATATATATATTACATCCAAATAACTAGGATAATGTTAAAGATGTCATAAATTATTCATTTGTGATGTTTTTGTCATTTTATTCTATCTACAATAACCCTACAATGTAAAAAAGACAGTTTTTCATGGTAAGAGTTAAATTGTTCAACTAAGGGTTAAAGCCAAAATATATGGTTACATTTTTTATGAAAAAGAGATAAGATCTTACTAATAAGAAGCAGCAGACCTAAAAATCCTCTTTGGAAAAGAGTCAACCTAATAATTATCACCCCATTACTTCCCATGCTGCACCAAATGATGAGCTTCTAGATTACCCACTCTATTGATAAAAAAATTTGCATTACACAACACTTTCTCTCAGCAACTAAATATTTCTCAAAATAAGCCCAAACTATTGAAAATAATCCTGATTCATATATAAAGTGGTAATCACCTCAAGGAAATATGAATACTCAAAATTTTTATTCCAACCTTTTGAGAAAGAAATAAGGATCCCCCTAAAGGATATCATATGATTCCATGATTGTAGGAATCCACGAGGATTGGAAATACATGCAGTGGGATTCCCAAATTTGGCCATTGTTGTGGTGGGAAATGATACCTACACCTAACTTCAAATTATCTGAGATCTCCACATCAATATTTATTTTGATAGACTCCTTTAGGGGGGATTCCAACAAAGTAATTGCTATTTATTTTTCCACTGTGAGTGTCTTGCATAATTCCCCATCTAGTAATTAATCAATTAAATAGACCTTTCAAAAAAATATTATATTGGGTCATATTCTCTATGAAAACATAATTGTTTCTTCATGTCCATATCAACCAAAAAATTACGCACAGTATCGCCAACACTTGTGGTTCCAACAAAGACACCCATTTAATGATATTTTGGCACAATGTGATAGATGTGTAAAAAAAGTTAATGTCTACTGCACATTCATTCCACAACATTAAACCCCTCAACAGAAGAGAATTGAATGAAGAGGAGAGTCCACCTCTTGGTGGCATAGGGGAAAACTGCATCCTCTAAAATATTGTGTCTAACAAATTGGTCATGGGTTGGATGTACAACATAGTATTCCTAATAAAAAAATTATCCTTGGATGGAGATGAAAGAAACCAGATCTTCTTCCAGTAATCAATCGGGTGAGCCTGAACTAACTAATGGACTCACAATTTGTATCCCGATTGAACGATTTCCTTCTAGAAGATTCACCCACCCAAAAATCTGATCATTACCCATCCCCAATTTTAGAGGGATACTAAAGATGAGATAAAAATCAATAATCATTAAACCAACTACAAACTATTCCCCCATCCCAGTCCTCCAATGAATATTTGATCAGATCTAGCACCCGTTCATTTTCTAAACATGGAATAGCAGTTGAGGAAACCTTGAGGTTTTTTCATTTTTACAGCCTCTGATCCTTCCAAACACTAATTTCATTCCCATTATCAATTATCCAAAACAACCTCTATCCATATGATATTTAGTTCCCCAAATTATTTTCTAACAAAAACATTGCTGCAGACTAAGATTAGCATGAAAAAAGATGAAATGAGGAAAATATTTTTAATATAGAACCATTGAGAAAAGGATTTTTTTTCATTATAATGTAGGCACCATCCTTGTTTCTCTAGGTCTTACTCATTATCCCATTTGATGTTCCAATATCCAAGACCACCATGAATCTTCGGAACACGAATTTCTCCCAAGACACACAATGGCTGTTATGTTTTCCCTAAATTCCTTTTGGCTTAGACATACCCTATACTTTTATCTCCAAACATCCCTCCCTTTCTCCTAGAAGACTTACCTTGAGTATATTGAAACTAAAGGATGACTTTTGGAAAAAAAACCAAATAAGTTACTTTATTAAGAGGATGTTTTTTTTGAGTACGAAGATAGTCAATACACAAGGTTAAGGGATTTTTGTCTCTCCATTACTTCTATGATACAAATTCTTCATAAAATAATTGTTTCATCTATGTGGGGTTTCAAGTACCGATGAATGTATTTTATGATTATTATCCAATTTATTTTTATATTCATATATTATTATAATTTTATTTTTACATGGGGCATGTGATTCTATGGATTATAAAGAGATGGGTGTTGATTTCAAAATCTATTCCATAATTAGTATTTTTTCATTTTAGGTATCTGTTGGGTATTATTTTTCAGACCTTAAAATGTTTTCTATAAATGTTTTAATAAAATCTTTTATTATTTCCCTATGGATGTTTAATTTCTTTTTACTCTTTTTTCATTTTTTACAACACTGTTTGATAAGAATCTTTATTTCATTTTCAAAGGATGTAAAATTTGACGTTTTTGGAAAAAGTACATGAATAATTTCTTTATTATATATAGAATGAATGGATTTTTATGCCTCCATGATGCTTTATTAAATTGAATTTTTCCATACAATATAACAAGGTTGTTTTTAAATAAAATTTATTCCTTTAAAGGTGGACAAAATTTTAATAAAATAAAACTATTTCAAGAAGGAAAGGTTATTTTACTCAAGAACTATTTTAAATTATTTTAATGATTTATTTATATGTTTTCAAAATGTCTTCAAATAAATGTGTTTTGAAAATGTTTTATGTTTTAAAAAGTGATTTTTAATGAAAACTAGTACTCGTCCGTGCATACACATGGTGATGTGGGTTAATTGTTTTTTTAATAAGAGAATACTATTTGTAAAGGGTGAAAAGAAATTTATTCTAATTTAATCACAAAGTAGAGGTGCATAATTTTGGAATAGAAGTCAGAAAAAAATGGGGACCATTAAAATAGAATGAAATGATAAATTTAAAGTAATGAAATTTCTAATTTTCGAGGATGGATATTTTGAATCTATATCAACTACATTTAAAAAAATTACGTAGCACAGTGAAATAAAAATTGGAAGAGAAATTAAATAAAGAACAGTGGTTATAAAAAAAGATAAATCTTTAGTTGAATAATTTGAATACAGAAATGAGAAAAATTCAATAGGTAATTTCAGAATAATTCATTATGTTTATATTTCTATAATTGTTTAAGCATGTAGAAGTTGTCTAGTAATCCAATCAAATTTTTATTGTGGAAAAAAATAGTTATCTTGAAAAACGTCCAATAACTGCATTCTTCAAAAAAAATGAATTAAAATATGAATATATATTAATGATATCAATTAAAAATGTGAACCAGAAAAATACAATCATAATGTGTTCTTGTAATAAATTAAGGTTAAATGATATCAATTTAAAATAATGTTTCAGGATAAGAATATTTTATCACATTCATTTATGTTTGTATTCTCCATTTCCAACTAAAACCATTTGACTGTTGTTGGAAATCACCCATATGGTCTCTAGACTAACTAAAAAATGGAAGAGATATCCCACTGTTGTGTATGTTAAGATATCTAAGTGTGGGTGAATAAATTCCACACATAAATGGAGGGGAAAAACCATGTTTCCTGACATAGTTTCCCCCACATTTTCTACATCAGAGACCTCGACTTATGTTTGGACACATCAAGACACAATGTCTGGAAGGGATCCCAAACTCTTCCCTTAATGGGATAATATCATGTCACATTACATATCAAGTATATCAGGGATCAAACACTTTTTTGTACATGATTATTATATGAGTGAATAATGGAGTCAACAAAAATACATATGAGATGTTTGAATCAAAAATACATATTATCAAGATATTTACCTAGTTGGAAGTAAGAACATATATATCCTCTAGAGATCTCATAGGAATACCTCCTCAAGGAGAATTCTCAATCATCACATTTATCCATACCATAAGCCACATGACATGAAAGATCCACTGGTGGGGAGTAAATTCCCATCAGTATATCCTCACCCCATTAATAGACGCAATCCTCCCCCTCTGCAATGAATTTCGCTTCATTTGTTTGGGGATCGTAGAAGCCAACCACTGAATTTCCCATCATGGTGAGACGTATCCCATCTAAAATAAGATATTTCCACACTATTTTAGTGGTGGAGAGCTATTTATAGAGTTCCCATGTCTCCATTGGGTCTTGTTAGATGGAATTATTATTAACATATGGTTTTGTTTTGTTTCATGCGACTTTTTTCGATGACATGCATGTACAGATTAAATACAATTAATTAAAAATGGTGTTGAATAATCTACCTATATTCTGTAAAATGATAATAAAAAAACCAATATAGGTAATATACCATAGAAAACACCATATTTTATCTACTATTTTACGTATATTTTACATTCATTAGCATTTCTAACATTGGGGTGTATTTGTATAAGGACTCGACCTTAAACATTATATAATATTGAATTAAATGAAAAATTCACATTGAGGATTTTTTCAGGTTTAGAGTTTTAGAGAATTAGTATATAACTATTACATCTCAAAATATTTCAAAATATACACTTCTACAGTGTTTCCATTTTTTTCATAAAATATAAACTCTTGAAAAAAAGTGTCATGTATAGTTCCATGTTAAAGACAAGACAACTTTTCCTTGATTCCATCCTTAACCCTATTCATCTTTAAGTCCTGTGAAAACATTTCAAAACATGGGATGAGCATAAAAGGCTTAGTAAGGGTTATAAAACAAAGAATGAAAACATTTGTTTATAAATAAATACAAAACATGAACACTTTTACTTACCTCATGAAATCATAAGATTTATGTAAGATGCATAGAAATCATAAATAATAAAGGTAACCTGTGGCATCCATATCATACCTACATTGTAGCTATCACAGCTACATAGGGAATTACTTTAGAATACCCATCACAATATATTACCAAAATATATTAGGAGAAACATTCACATTTACCTTTGTCACTTTACCCAATGCATTGGAGAGCTATCTCAGGCTCACCCACCCTAGGATTGTCACGGAACCACCCGTATACGTAAATAATTCCCAAGAACCATAACTTGATCATAACACATAACATAAGCATAAAAGAAAAGATAAATTTTTTATATTGGACTAATAAAATATCATTTCAAGATACTGAAACAATAAATCTATTCTCAAAATCATTTTCAATACCACAATACGTAAAAAGAGTTTATAGTATTTATTTTTCATTTTAAAAACATTCCGGATTGTTAAGGAAGACAAAGATCAAATAATACTCGCGGTGGCGGAAAGGTTGTTGTCAACGCTTAGATAAAAAAAATAAACATTCCATTTTGTCATTTAGTAAAACGGTTCGTATAAAAATATTCCCTATGAATAAAATGAAATGTCAAAGTGGTTTATAAACTTTATAAAATAAAGTCATGTATAAAACTAATGATGACTCAATAAAAAGGAGATTGAGACAAAGTCCCTTACCTTGTGTCCGGCTTGACTCGATTGTTCATTAATCTCTGGAATAATAAAATAAAGTTAATTTATAGATTTTTAAGAACCTTTTTCAAATTTAATATTACTTTTATATCAATTATTACCATGTTATAAACATTATGTAATCATTTATGTTAATAACATCCATTTCGTTGATATTTGGTACTTGAGTAAAAAATGAACACATTATATTTATAAGTTGTCCATGTGGTCAATATTCCATTATATAAAGAATTATATTCATGATTTAGATATCATATATATCATATATATCCATTATATACATGTATTTATAATAGTACATAACAGTTTGAGGTAAGAAATGAAATTGACCGTTCATGGAGACGGTAAGCCGTACGTACGCATGAACGCTACTTTCATTTTTATTTCATATTTTAATGGATGCTGAATATAATGATACATTGGTATATTATAATTACAGTATAATATCATATATAATATCATTAACTCTATCCTTTATACATCCCACATAAGGAATTAACGAGTCATATGACTTTGAGGGGGCGGTAGTCCGCACTTCCTCACATGAGATTATCGTATTTACCCACTATGGAAACCATAAAGGCTTGATATAATTGGGAACTACAGAAGAATAATGAAATCATAAACATAATATATATCATATATAAATACATTTCCATCATAATGGACACTATGAGAGGCGGTAAGATGTAATTGAACAATCATCATTTCGTGAGACGTTAGTTTTCTATCCACAGAAACATTATGTTATGCATCCATTAGATAGAGGTGTTTGTAAATGTAGTTCGAATAATCATCATAACAACATCCTAGTATATTTTGGATACTATTTTTGTTACAAAATAAAGGAATAAAAAGATTTTAGGGGTTGGAGATGTAAAATAAAAGAAAACAATTTAAGAGAAATCGTTACCTTTAATTTGGGTAACTCCCTTTGGTTTGAACCAAAGGACTTATTGAAGTGCCTTATGCCTAAGGTAAGGCTTCTAGGAGGAGAAGAGGGATGTAAAGAGAAAAATTAGGAATATTTTGGACAAGCCAAATGGCTTAAGACGAGTGAGTAATTGGTTTTAAGTGGACTCCTTTTATATGGGAGAGGAGGGGCTCTTTAGGCAACTGTGAAAAAAAGTTTTTATTATATAATGATATTAGGTTTATAAGGGCCCAAAAATCATTATAGTCGAATATAAGATGACTCATATTTGAAATAAAATCATCCAATCAGAACTGGACATGTT
This sequence comes from Viscum album, assembly GCA_963277665.1. Lineage (NCBI taxonomy): Eukaryota > Viridiplantae > Streptophyta > Magnoliopsida > Santalales > Viscaceae > Viscum > Viscum album. The sequence continues at coordinate 975,850,561 of OY728143.1, forward strand.
TTTTATAATATTTTAATCATTATAATCTTATTTATTTAAATCATTTATTAATGAGGTAAATATTTCCTCGTTATAGGGTCACAAGTTATTAAATTTATTTGATGTCTAAAAATTATAAAAAATACCATGATACAGAAAATATTTTTAGATTACCAATGAATATTTATATTCAAAAATATAATATATATAACACGATATAAAAATAAATTACTAAAAGAGTTTTGTTAATGTCAATTTTGTCTTTATATTAAATTAATTAATCTAGTGTCATTATCTTTCATAAGTGGCTACATGGGGTCCCAAAATTGACCCAAATATACCCATTATTGGCCACTACCAATCCAATAAGGTTTGGAAAAGTGGTAAGGTAATTTTGAATTATTATAATATTCTTTTAACCTTGAATTACTTTATTACCTTTAACAGCGGTAAATAAAAGTCAAAAGTTTCTATTCACCAAAAATTATTTTCATCTTAATGAACCACATTTTACTTCTTGATAACAACCATGTATGTTAGTTTTTTGAAATTCAATTCACCGAAGTGGAAAATTTTCCTTTAAATGAAAAACTCAGTTTTTTTAACTACCACTAAGTTGTTTCACTATTCATCAAAAATTGATGTTTTTCAAAAAAATACAAAAAATTCAGCCCAAGCTATATTTGATATTCATAATTAAAATATCATGTTTATTTTTCCAAATTAAAAAAAATAAAAGTGTCAGTAAATAATTTTAAAATTATTTCTCGTTGTTAAAACAAATATCATGTTTTTAAGAAACAATAACTATCAAAAGATTGACACTTGTTTATGTCCAATTTCAAAGTGAAATTATTTAAAATGACCAAAATTGGATTTAATGGTAACAATATATTATAATTACACATTAAAACCAATTAAAACAAAATCTAACCATATAAAGAAATCAGATTAAAATAAGGTTTTGAATTAAAATATAATATTTTCATTAATCATTAAAAAATGATATTTATTGGAAAAATACCAAAAATTTACACAAAGTAAAATTTAATGTCCCCATTCTAAATAAGAATTTTATTTGTTCAATTAGAACATATAAAAAATGAACAAAACTATATTGAAAGAGGGTTCTCCATTAAAAGGCGGTAAATCAGCCATTTATTATAAATTATGCTTAAAATTAGATTCATTCATATTTTAAGCCTCAATATTTGTATTGGAAAAATTTAAATACATTTAACAAACATGTATAATCATATTGTAGTTATTTTCATTCATTCCTACCAATAAAATGTCTAGGAGGTAACTACCATTTAAAATAATAATATTATATTATTAGTGTGCAATGTAAGACTTCAAAGAAACCTGTTGTTGCTTATTGGGTACGCTGTCGAACATAGCAACCCTTTTAAAGTAAAATTAATATTTATTTCAAAAATATTAATAAATATGGAAATATATTATTCTTTATTTACTTGGGATGTTACATCCTTCCCCCCTTTTTCAAATTGCGTCCTCACAATTTTTATTCACTTATCAAAATAAGTGGGGGATTTATCCCTCATAGCATTTTCAGTTTTCCACGTTGCCTCTTCAACCATATGTTTTTTAAAATAAAACATTTACCTGGTGAATTACCATATTTTACAACACTTTCTCTCTATGTTCATGAGTCTGAACATGTTGTTCTTCATAAGATAGATTCTCTTCCAACTAAACTACCTTGAGGCTCAAAATAGGAGATGAATCCGGCATATACTTTCTCAACATCGAAACATGAAAAACATTATGTTCCTGGGATAAACATGGAGGTAAAGCCACTCTGTACACAACTGATCCAACTTTTTCAATAATTTCATAAGGTCCAATGAACCTCGGACTAAACTTTCCCTTCTTCCCAAAATGCATCACACATTTCCATGGAGAAACTATGAGAAAGACATGATCACATACCTCAAAAGAATGATCCTTCCTCCGGTTATCTACATAACTTTTCTGTCTGCTCTGAGCTATTCTCATGTGCTTCTGAATCAACTTAACTATATCTTCCATCTCTTCTACCAATTCTAGTCCCATCATATTCCTTTCACCTACTTCATCCCAAAAATATGGAGTTTGAAAATGCTTTCAATATAATGCCTCAAAGGAGCCATATGTATACTAGAATGAAAACTATTATTATATAAAAATTAAACTAAAGAAATATGATTGTCCCAAATTCCCTTATAATCTATCGAGTAAGCATGTAACATATCCTCCAATGTATGAATTTTTCGTTCTGATTTCCCATATGATTGAGGTTGAAAAGCTGTACTAAAATTTAATTCAGAAGCCAACGACTTCTTAAGGCCTTTCCAAAAGTTAGAAATAAACCTGAGATCACGATCAAATATAATGGGGAGAGGAACTCCATGAAACCTGATTATCTATTTAACATACAACTGAGAAAGTTGATCTAAAGACAGAGTATCTCGAATAGGATGGAAATGAGCAGACTTAGTCAATCGATGAACAATAACCCAGATTGCATTATTACCGCAAGATGTCTGTGGTAATCCCACAACAAAGTCCATGGATATATTTTCCCATTTTGACTCTAGCACCAGTAAAGGATGATGAAACCCTTTCGGTAACTTCTGCTCTGCTTTAACCTGCTGACAAGTCAAACACATCACAGAAAAATCAGCAATATCTCTTTTTATTCCATCCCACCAGTCATACTTACTGAGATCTCTGTATATATTAGTACTGCCAGGACGAACAAAAAATGGAGAACTATGAGCTTCATATAACAACTCATTCTTTAAATTTAAATCAAAAGGTATACAAAATATCATCCCAAACATCAATAAAAAATCATTATCAAGATTAAAATCAGGAAACTTACCCTTCTAAACCAACTCTACCTTTTTCTGTAACTCATTGTCTTCTTTTTGTGCTTGCTTTATTTTTTCTGATATAGATGATCTCACTGACACCTGGTACCAAATAGAATAATTTAAAGCACAAAAAACTTCTATTCCAATGTTAATAAAATCAAATCAAAGGATCTCGTTCCAAATTTAGCATGGATAATGAAGTATTACATTTTATACTCAAAGCATCATCCACATTATTTGCTTTTCCCAGATGGTAATGGATTGTGCAATCATAATCCTTGATTAATTCCAACCATCTCCACTATCTCATGTTCAATTCATTTTGAGTGAATATATACTTTATACTTTTTTGGTTAGTATATATTTCACATTTTAATCCATACAAATGATGCCTCTAAATTTTTAAAGTAAAAAAAACAGCAGCTAATTCCAAATCATGTGTAGGGTAATTTAACTCGTGAGGTTTCAAATGACGTGAAGCATAAGAAATTACCTGATCATTATGCATTCGAAAAAAAACCAGTATTTTAAAAGAAGCATCACTGTAGATAACAAACTAACCATTTCTGGATGGCAGTGCCAAAACTAGAGCATTCACCAATCTTATTTTCAATTCTTGAAAACAATCATCTCATACTTTTTTCCAGATGAACATAACACCTTTTCGAGTTAACTTAGTCATTGGACTAGATAACCGTTAAAACTTTTCAACAAACCTATGGTAATAACCTTCCAAACCATGAAAACTACGAATCTCAGTTATATTTGTGGGTCTTTTACATTCATCAACATCTTTTGTTTTAGCAGGATCAATAGTTATGCATGTTTTTGAAACAATGTGACCAAGGAAAGAAATTTATTGTAACCAAAACTCACACTTTCTGAATTTCCCATAAATTTTCTTTTCTTTTAATGTTTGAAAGATAACCCTAAAATGAATTTCATGTTCCTCTTTAATTTCGGATTAAACCAAAATATCATCAATTAAAACAACCACAAACTTATCCAATAACTGACGGAAAATTCTATTCATAAGATCCATGAGAACAGTGGGTGCATTGGTTAAAACAAAAGGCATAACTACAAATTCATAATGGCCATATCTAGTACAAAATGTGGTCTTCAGAATGTTTTCTTCCATTACTTTCAACTGATGGTACCCTGAACTCAAATAAATTTTCAAAAAATACTAATCTACCTGGTGCTGATCAAATAAATCATCAATATGAGGAAAAGGATACGTATTCTTAACAGTGATGTTTTTCAATGCTCTATAATCAATAAAAAAGTCTCATTGAACCATAATTATTTTTAACAAACAAGAAAAGAGAACCCCATGGTGATGTGCTAGGTTGAATGAATCCTTTATCTAATAACTCCTGCAATTGTTTCTTTAACTCTAAAAGTTCAATTTGATCCATTCTATTAGGGGGTTTTGAAATTGGCTTAGCATCAGCAACTAAGTAAATAGTAAATTCAATTTACCAATCTGGTATAATACTAGGAAACCGATCAGGAAAAACATCAATGTACTCATTTAAAACTTGAACATCATTAATCTGAACAATTCTTTTTTTTTCAAAAATATGTGCAGGGTAACATTCATTTCCATTTTTACTAGTTTCTCACCATCCTGATATTTTATCAAAAGAAAATGTTCATTTTTGTATAAAAACTGAAAATATTTCTGAAAAAGAAACCTCTTTACCTCTAATGTCAATATTAGCAAGATAAACAGAAATCCAATCCATGCCCAAAATAACATCAAACTCTAATGAGGCAAAATAATAAGGTTTGTAGGTAGAGTCTTTCCACACACAAGGAAATTAATGTTCTTATGTTTTATTTTTGTCTATAAAATTCCTTTAGGTGTTTTTACCATAAGTTATGTATTCATATCTTGAGATGGAATTCCCAATTTTCTAGAAAACATCTCAAAAATGAATGAGTATGTAGACCATGAATCAAACATCAAATTGGAATATTCTGAACAAAAAAACAGTGTAACTAATACAACTTTATTTGATAGCCCAACATCTGATGAAGTAGTTGCAAATGATTTCACCACCCCTTTCTGCTTGTAGTCTAGAATCTTTCCCTCATTTGGGTTCTTTCTTGGTCACTCATTTTCATAATGACCAATTTTATTGCACTTAAAACATTTTACTGACATTAAATCATATTTTGTCCTACCATTACCCTGATCTTTTTCAGTTCAATTATGAGCCTTATGCCCTATTTTACCACATCGATAGCACTTACCAAAATTCCAAAGTCAATCCCCATCATGCTTCTTACCACAATTTTTACAAACTATAAACTTAAGTGTCTTAACATCATACTTTTTTGAAGAGTTCTTCCCTTTCGCCTACCACCTTGACCTCTTATTTTGTTGTTTTTAAAAGAATACCTAATCATCAGCAAACTTAATTTCTACCTTCTCCGCACATAGAACATGTTTTTCATAACTTTTGAACTCACGAGAAGTTAATCCCTTCGATACTTTGGCTTTAAACCTGAGAAAAATGTTTGGTTTTACTATCAAGATCTCGTACAAAATTTGGAGCATACCTTTCCAGTCGAGTGAATTTTTCTACATAAAAATCCACTGATTCATCCTCCTGCCTCAAATCTAGGAATTTTCTTTCCATCCTAAGACGACCCACCTTATGAAAATATTTCTCAAGATACATACCTTTGAATTCATCCCAATCAAGAGCATCAATCTCATCACTGTCCCTGATATTTTTCACCATCGACCACCACTGATCAGCTTCACCTTCAAAATGGTAAATACTGAGACTAACCATTTGATGTTATAAACATCCCATGACATAAAAAATATTCTCCAGTGATTTAATCCACCATTCAGCTAGCACAAGGTCAGATGAAAATCTGAATGATGGGGGATGTTGCCTCATGAAATGCTCCACTACAGTTATGTTCCTTTGTGGTTGATCTGGCTGATCTCGTGCTTATATACCACCACCATTTATAGCCTGAGTCAACTATGCCATCACTACAACAAACTGTTCAGTTCTGATTCCAACCATCTCAGGTTGATGATTTGGAAGGTTGTCTTCCTCCTGATGTCATCCCAACATAGCTGCCATGTTTCCTCTACGGAAAACCATTCTGAACACAGAAATATCTTTGGCGATGAAAAATGGTAATCTATTAATGCTATATTATTTCAATATTAAAATAAATTACTTTATGGATATTAATTTAAAAATACACTAACTCCTAAAGTTGTCTGGACCAACCTCTGATACAAACTATAAGGACCCATCCTTGAACATTACATAATATTGAATTAAATTAATAATTTACATTGAGGATCCTTTAAGGTTTAGAGTTTTAGAGAATTAGGACATAACTATTACATCTCAAAAGATTTCAAAACAGACACTTCTACATAGTTTTCATTTTTTCATAAAATATAATATCTTGAAAAAAAGTGTCATGTCTAGTTCCATGTTAAAGACAACATGAATTTTCCTTGATCCCATCCTTGACCCTATTCATCTTTAACTCCTGAGAAAACATTTCAAAACATGGGTTGAGCATAAAAGTCTCAGTAAGGGTTATAAAACAAAGAATGAAAACATTTGTTCATAAATACATACAGAACATGAAATCTTTTACTTAACTCATGAAATCATAATATTTATGAAATACACATAGAAATCATAAATCATAATGGTATCTTATGGCATCCATATCATACTTACATTGTAGCTATCACAGCTACATCGGGAGTTACTTTGGAATACCCATCATAGTAAATTCCCTAAATATCTTAGGAGAAACATTAACATTTACCTCTGTCACATTACCCAATGCATTGGAGAACTATCTCGGGCCCACCCACCTTAGGTTTATCACAGAACCACCCATATACGTAAATAATTCCCAAGAACAATAACATGATCATGACACATAAAATAAGCATAAAATAAAAGATTACATTTCCACATTGCAATAATAAAATATCATTTCAAGATATTGAAACAATTAATCCATTCTCAAAATCATTTTCAATACCAAAATACAAAATAAGATTATATGGTATTTATTTTTCCTTTTAAAAACATTTCTACTTGTTAATGAAGATAAAGATCAAATAATACTCACAGCGGTGGAAAGGTCATTGTCACTGATTACGTAAAAAAAATAAACTACCCTTTTTTCTTTTAGTAAAACGCTTCATAGAAAAATATTCCCATTGAATAAAATGAAATTTCAAAGGGTTTTATACACAGTATAAAATAAAGTCAGGTATAAAACTAAAAATAGCTCAATAAAAGGAGATTGAGACGAAGTCCCTTACCTCATGTACGACTTGACACAATCGTTCTTTAATCTCCTGAATAATTAATTAATGTTATTTTATACTCTCTTAAGAACCTTTATATAGTTTATTATTCCTTTTATATCAATTATTACCATGTTATAAAGATTATGTAATCATTTAAGTTAATGAAGACCATTTTGTCGATATTTGGTACTTGAGTCAAAAATGAACACCTTATATTTATAAGTTGTCCATGTGGTCAATATTCCATTTTATCCAAAATGTTATTCATGATTTAGATATCATATATATCATATGTATCTAGTATATAAATGTATTTATAATATTACATAACATTTGGAGGTAAGAAATGAAATGCACCGTTCATGGAGACGGTAAGCCGTATGAACGCATGAACGCTACTTTCATTTCTATATCATATTTTAATTGAATTAAAACATAATTATACATAGGGATATTATAATTCTTGTATAATATCATATATAATATCAATAACTCTATCCTTTATACATCCCACATAAGGCATTAACGAGTCATATTACTTTGAGGGGGCGGTAGTCTGCACATCCTCAAATGAGATTATTGTATTTACCAACTATGGAAACGATAAAGGCTTGATATATTTGGAAAGTATAGAAGCATAAGGAAATAATAAAAATAATATATATCATATATAAATATAGTTCCATTATAATTTCCACCATGAGAGACAGTAAGATGTAATTGAACAATCATCGTTTCGTGAGGCGTTAGTTTTCCATCAATAGAAACATTATGTTCTTCAACCATTAGTTGGAGGTGTGTGTAATTTTAGTTATATTACTTATCATAACAACATCCTAGTATAAGTAGGATACTTGTGTAGTTACAAAATAATGGAATAAAAAGAGTTTAGGGGTTGGAGAAGTAAAATAAAAGAAAACTATTTAAGAGAAATCGTTACCTTTAATTTGGGCAACTCCCTTTGGTTTGAACCAATGGAATTCTTGAAGTTCCTTATGCCTAATGTAAGTCTTCTAAGAGGAGGAGAGGGATGTAGGGAGATTAATTGGGCACATTTTGGATGAGTCAAATGGCTTTAGATATGTGAGTAAGTTGTTAGAAGTGGACAGCTTTTATAAGAGAGAGGAGGGTCTCTTTAGGAAATTGTGAAAATATTTTTTTATTATATAATGATATTCGGTTCATAATAGTCCAAAAATCATTATAGACAAAGATATGATGACTCATAGTTGAAATAAAATTATCCAATCAGAATTGGACGTGTTCTGGATAATATTTTAATCTTTATAATCTTATTTATTTAAATCATTTATTAATGAGGTAAACATTGCATCATTATTGTGTTACAAATAATTTAATTTATATGATGTATAAACTTTTTAAACCAAATACCATGATATCGGAAATATTTTTAGATTTACAATTAATATTTATAGTCGAAAATATAATTTATATAACACCATATAAAAATTAATTACTAAAGGATTTTTGTTAATGTTAATTTTGTCTTTACATTAAATTAATTAATCTAAAGTGTCATTATCTTTCATAAGTGGCCCCATGGGGTCCCAAAATCTACCCATGGATGCCCATTGTCGGCCACTACTCATCCAATAAGTTTTGGACAAGTTTTTAGGTAATTTTCAATAATTATAATATTCTTTTAACCTTGAATTACCTTATTTACCTTCAATCACGGTAAATAGAAGTCAAAAGTAACTATTCACCAAAAATTATTTTCATCTTAATGAACAAAATTTTAGATCTTGATAACAACTGTGTATGTCAGATTATTGAAATTCAAATCATATAATTGGTAAAATTTCATTTAAATGAAAAATTCGGTTTTTTAACTACCAAGAAGTGGTTTCACTATTCATCAAAAATTTATGTTTTTTAGAAAAATACCAAAAATTTAGCCTAAGATATATTTGATATTCCAAATTAAAAAATGATTTTTTATTCAAAATTAAAAACATAAAAATGTCATTATTTAATTTTAAAATTAATTATTTTAGTTAAAACAAATAGCGTGTTTTTAAGAAACAATTACTATCAAAAGATTGACACTTGTTTATGTCCAATTTCAAAGTAAAATTACTTCCATTGACCAACATTGGATTAAATGGTAAAAATATATTCTAATTACAATTTAAAATAATTAAAAATATAATCTAACCATATAAATAAATCAGATTAAAACATAGTTTTGAATTAATATACAATATTTTCACTAATCATTAAATAATGATCTTTATCGGAAGAATCACAAAAATATTCACAAAGTAAAATTTGATGTACACATTCAAAAGAAGGATTTTATTTGGTCAAATAGAACATATAAAAATTGGAAAAACTAGATTTAAATAGTGTTTTCCATTAAAAGACGGTAAATTGGTCTTTTAATGTTAATTATGCTTAATATTAGATTCATTCATATTTTAAGCCTCTATCATTTTATTAGATATATGTAAATAAATTTAACAAACATGTATAATCATATTGTAGTTAGTTTAGTTCATTCCCGCAAATACAATGTCTAGGAGTTAACTATCATTTAAAATAATAATATTATATTATTAGTGTGCAATGTAATATTTCAAAGAAACCTGTTGTTACGTATCGGGAATACTATCAAACATAGAAACCCTTTTAAAGTTAAAATAATATTAAATTAAAAAATATTAATAATTAGGAAAATATCTTATTCTTTATTTACTTAGGATGTTACAGTTTGATTACATAAGGTCTTGTATGGTTTTTTGCACCATTTTTTCACATAAGTACCTGTATAGAATAAAAACATTATGTAAAATTGTGTCGTAAAATATGCCAATATTCTAGAAAATGATTAAAAACACACCCATACAGGTAATCTGCAGTAGAAAACATTATATTTTAACTCCAAGATTACCTATATTTTGAACTGATTGTATTTTCTATCATTGGGGTATGTTTTCTATCATAAGGTTATGTTTGGTTTCATTCCCCATGATCTCACCTAAGTACATGTACATAATAAAAAAATTTAACTAAAATGGTGTTTGGAAAATCTACCTATATACTATAATACAATAACAAACACACCCAAATAGGTAATCTACAAAAGATAAAACTATATTTTAATATCCATTTTAACTATATTTTTCATTCATTGGCTTTCCTAACATTGGGGTTTGTTTTCTAAAAGAATGTTCTTGTTTGGTTACATGCACCATGTTTTCACAGAAGTACTTGTAAATAATAAAAATATTAAGTGAAAGGGTGTTGGAAAATCTTCATATATGTTGTAAAATGGTAACACACCCATACATGTAAAATGGTCATTCCACATATGTGTATTGGTAAGAATTTTTTCATTCTAGTTAGATTTGACATCCCATTCATGCAATATGATAAATATGATTAATATATAGTAGTTTATACTTATCCAATCTATGATGTGCATCTTGAATGTAATTTATGATTAATTTATCCAAAAAATAGGGGTTTATATGTTTCCAATTTTCCTAATAGTGGTCCTATAATAATATATACCTACAATATATACATATATTTTCCAAGAATATTTATAGGGAAAATATATAATTATGTTCACACATTTATGAGAAAATAAAATTTAACAAAACATAGGGGTAAAATCAAATACTTTTTACATGATAAAATCTTTACTTGACTGATGTATTCTATTTCTATGAGGAAAAAATAATATAGAGCAAAAAAATATCAATAACATATTTTGTAAATTCCAATGAAAAGACATTGTAAGAGGAAATAAATGAAATAAAATTTTCTGTAATTTATAAATTTTATCCCTGGGAAAATATCAATGGTTTGACCCCACCATAAATCACAACTACCAATATCTTAGAAGCACTAGTAATAGAGGTGTTTGGGAAATTTCATACTGGGCACAAGTTAACAATTTTTTTACAGCATAAAGTGAAGAATTTATTGATTTTGTCTCGTACAGTTTGGTCATTTGTATAAATATTAATAGACATTTTTATTTAAGCTGAAAGTACATGTAAGAAGAAATAGATGATCAGTGGGAATAAAGGGGTATGAAAAGTTCTCGTATATTATATAACATTTTGTTTTTTTTCATTAATTTTTTAAATCATTTAATTTATATGAGTAGTTTTCAAGAATTAAATAAATATATACATCCATTAAAAAGATACTAATCTATATAACATTAGAAAGGTGTGCAATTTTTTATGTTATATGTACAAAATAATGTTGGAAATAATTAGTTAAACAAAGATGCACACAGTAGAGATATAGAAGATATGCTAAAAGAATTTTTTTTTGAAACATGATCATATAGTAAAAACTAACCCAATTTTAGTGCTGCAACAAATTTGAAATGATCCCCTACCCCATAATGTGTTTGTAATCCCCTTTCCACGATGGGGGGGGTATTTCTACAAATTGTAGTCTGATTTCAACATGTGACCTATTATCTAGGATCTTGACCATCCCAACACTGGTATTGTTTACTAATGATTTATCACCCATTTTAACACTACATTAGTTGTAATGCTCCTATCATATGTGTGAATTTAAAATATTCATAACAAAAATTACCTATAAATGAAGTAAAATACATTTAAAATTAAAAATAGTAGTTATAGAGGTTTCTAAGTCATCAACTAAACAGTAGTAAGCATAAATTTTATATGAAAAGGAATAGAAATTTATTTTTACCATTGAGAAATCATATATATGTAGTAAAATATTAAAAAAATAAGAATTAACATTAATTCACATTGAAACAATAAAAATGTTAGTTTGAATTTCAACATATTAGACATAGTTTTGAATCAAACAAAATATGAAAAAATGTTTTCACAGAAGCATTTAATTGTGAAAAAACGGTATGTGAGGTAACGAAATCAGCTGTTTTTAAATGATAATAAAAATTTACCTTAGATGATGTGTATTTCTCTATATTCTAGTATTACTCCACCTTGTCCCCTTACCTGGATAATCAAAAAATTTCATTAATATTGATTATATTGAATATTTTTAATTCATAAATTAGTGGTAGAAAATATTGAAATAAAATTCAATTAAATACGGAGATAGTTAAAATAGTTGAAAATAATAAGTATAATCACATTGTACCTTTGAACTAAATATTCAACTTCAACATATTTCAACACATTCAACTATATCTAAAACATAGTGTTTAAAAATTATTATAAATACTATTTAATATTTAAATATGATAATTTAACGTTGGAGAGACACATTAGTAATTTGAATAAAAATTAATTAATGTGTGTTTTTTACTGAATCGGTAGTTTGTGATATGCATTCTCATATACTCAAGGTTTATAGACTCAAAACTATCATTGATGGAAGGATTATGACTATGGTTAATGATAAAAAGTTCATTGTGTGTGTGATCAATGCATGAATAAGTGTGGAGATAAAATTTAGAATTATTATAATGTTCTATGCAGTATGGATATAATGTTAACAGAAAGTAGAAAACTCACCTTTCCAATGTGGGACATTTTCATAGCTTTGTTTTTGAGTACTTTTTTTAAACTTCATATGAACTTTTTCTTTATTGAGTTTCCTGAAAAATGTTTTCTAGTAACATAATGAGGTTCTTATGCATTTATTCATAGACATGAATTGTCATAACCAAAAATAAACTTTTTTCTACTTTAGTTATTTCTAAAAAATCATAGTTTATTGTATAATATTATTGTATATTATGATTATGAAGTGATGTTTGTGTTTTTATAGAATTTTAAATACAAGAAAAATCATCTTCTACAAAAGTTATCTAATAAGTAAAATTAAATACAATTTACAAATATAAAACAAAAATATATTTTCAATGAATCCAAAACTTTCAAAATTCTATTTCCACATTCAAAAATTAAATAATTTTAGTGAAAAATAAATCAATATTCAACTTAACTAGTTTTATCTATTGTGTATGCAATCTACGTAATATTAAAATACCAAATCACGATATAGAATTAAAGAAGTAGAGAATGAAAATCTACAAACCACATATATCGTATGAAACATCCAAAGTGATATGTAATTTCTTGTTAAAACTAAGTGAGAAGATAATAGAAATTATAAAATACAACCTGAAAAATGAATGCACTGAAAAATAATTTTATTCCAATTATGAAAATTTTATTTATAGAATAACATACAGTTAAATTTCATCCATTTAAGAAGACAATGAAATAACCATTAACATTATCTATTATATTAGTAGTATTTTCAATATCTAATATTTTCATCACTAAAAAACACATATGAAACATAATTAAATTAAGAGAAATGATAGAACATGAAATTTAGAGAAAACTGACCTTAGTATTATCACCACTTGTACAATATAAGAATTTCTATTTGGTGACATATAAATGATATAAAATAAGAAATTTATGAGATTCATTATTACTATATGAAAATTTCTGAAGAAAGTTATGTTGATTCCACATGAATAACACAATGAGATGTCTACAAAAATAATATTTACTGATATTTAGTCAATCAATTCAAAAACTAACAATATATCAATAGATAAGAATGATCGTCGATAGAATGGAATTTATAGGATGTGCCCACCTAAAATCACAGAGGAATCATCGGTTTATAACCATAAATATGCAAAAAAAAATTAGTATAATCAAACCATTGATATGTTCATAAAATTAATATCATCAATGACAAGATAGTGTTTGATACCTCATATTAAAAAAAAGATTTCTAGAATCATACAGTTGTAAAAAAATAAAATGATATTTGAAGACCACATCTAAAGGAATATATTTACAATAAATGATTACATTACCTTACAGGAACATCATATAAAAAAATATCACTCTTATTAATGTTAATAATCATATGGAATTTAATAAAAATATTAAAAATATTAATATCCTAGATGAAATAAATTTTATAGAAATAAGAGAATATTGTACACCAAAAAAATTCCATGTGATAGAGGACTGATTATAATAATGTTTCTATAGTAGGAAAAAATAGAATAGTTAAATTTAATAGAAAAATTTAAAAACATAAAGGGATCTAAATATTAACTAGAAAACCAAAATGATGATTTGGAGTAAAATGAAATAGGAAAATTTCATCAAAACGAAGTGGAATATATGACTATGACTTCAAGTTATACCTATGGTCTGCATGAGGAAATCAAGGAATCATTTTCTACAAAATACTGTGAGATGAATATATGAAAAAAAGAAAAAAGAATAATGTCTATTCAATAAAAAAATACAGGACTGTGAGATGATTTATACATGATGGGGAATGTGAGGGTGAGACACAGAGATAAGAAGAGACTTAGCAAAGAAACAACAACTGATAGAGAGTTGGGATGTTGATAATAGGATGTGATGGTGATATAGGGAGAGTAGGAGTCACAGATTCGACGCTAGTGTGAAGCTTTTGTGACATTAATTAATATACTATGTTCGTAGGGAGTCATTCAGGGAGCAGTTGAAATGAAGGCAGGGAGACAAGATATAATTTTAGTAAAATCTATGATATTCGTGGTGAAGATGGACCAGCTCAATGTTTAGGAGATGTAGGTGGAGAAGATGATGAGTTTGTGCGAATGGGAGAAAGTGGTGGGGGAGATGACAAGCATGGAGTGCCATATATGGGTAGCCGAAGTGAGATGTATAGAAATGTAGTGCTGCAAGTGGGAGAGAAGATGATGAATGGAGGTAGATTATGGAAGGAGATCTAAAACCCTAGGGTTGAGGGAATGGAAATAAAGGGATAGAAAAATGTTGGAAGTCGGGTGATGTAGGGATTAATGGGGGAGAAACACGATTGCGGGACATTGATGATTATGGAGGTGACATGTAAAGTGGAAGAATGTTAGATTTAGTGTATATAATAGATTCATGTTAGATGTGATATTTCAAAATACATCCTAGTGAAATAATTTCTTATAGTTCGATAATACCATTCACATTATTTCATGGGATCATCTGTGTTTTGATAGCATGATATTTATGAAACCAACTTCTTTTCACGGGTTATGATTTTGATGAAATGATTATGAAACCTATCCTTTTTTCATAGGATATTATTTGATTACATATTTATGAACCCAATTTCATTTTATGGGTTATTATATGAATATTTATGATCTTGTGTCACTTGTATGTATTATTTCATTTTGAGAAGGGGGGCCTATATCTCCCTTTGATTCATTAGGTAAATATTGAAAATAGATGAGGTATATATGTTATGTGTGAACCTGATTTCATGTTTATATTTCTAGGAATGAACATAGTTTTCATGTCCATAATTTAATGAGTGGACCTGGTTTCCATGTTCATATGATTATGTAAGGTACTCATTTCATGTCCTTAATGTGGGAACCTATTACTATTTATATATGTTAATAAAGTTAAAAGTTGATATGTATGCCACAATTTCATTCCTTATGTCAATTTTATGATCTTATTAATTTTTATCTTTGATTTAATTGTGATTCAAATTTACCCTTGATATATAGGGGTTGACCATATAAGGTATGATCACATTTCCATAACCTTTATGTTCATTTTTATGATTAAAAAGCTCCCTTGTTTACACTTATTGAGAATCTTACGTCAGCCTTTCTTTTGCATCCTTTTCCCAGGTTATGAAGAAATGTAATAGGTAGAAGTACTACATGAGGAGATATTAATGAGATATTAAATCTTTTTCACTAGTATAGAAGGTTTGGTGTCCATGTTTCTATATAAACTAATATATTATAGTCTTTGGGAATGTATTATTAAAATGTACTTCATATTCAACAAAAATGATGAAATATCCATGTATGATAATTCTGAATTGCTATAATTAAAAATAAATAAAATTCTAAAAATATTATATAAATTGAATTTCATAAAATTAATTCCATATTTTTAATCATAATTTTATAGATTTTTATGATAAACTTTCTATTTTGTACATTATCAATAATAACAATAGAAAAAATTTATCACTATAGTAAATGAAAAATTGTGATTACAATGGGTCAATCCAAATACTTATGTAATTTTTCGAATTATAATTTTAAAAATTGAAATTTATTTCCAATTTCTGACTTCATCCTATCCATCTGTAATATCTCTACCGATTTGGGATCATATGTATTACAAATCAATTTATTTTATTGAAATCATTAATGAAATTCAAAATGTGTCATCTTCCTCACATAAAATAAGATCCCACTATCTTCTCTTTCATAAACCACATTGATCCATATAAATACACCACAACATACTAGTTTATATTACATAATTTCTTGGATAGGAATTATATGTGTTAGAATTCATAAAAGACCCTTCCAAAAATTCCTAATAAAATCACTAGAGTCCAACTAAAAGAGCAGTAATCATCTCATTATATATCTTTCAAATCATTTCTTGTTATACCTCACCCAAAGTTATTTTTTAATTATAAAATAATAAATTAAGTATATTTGATATGAATGAATTTTATTATGATAATGTAACCATATATTTTCACTATGTTTTCTATCAAATTTGAAGTGAAAGTATTGCTCATGTGTTCATGTGGACTGCCACCTCCATGAAGCGGTAATATTCACTTTCCATCGCCATCTTTCATGGATGGTTATTATGATGGGGTTCAAGATATAATATTATATTTATGATATAATTAGTATAAAATAATTATAATATCATTTCTTCTATCTTAAATTATAATCTATTGGGAAATGATAATGCAGATCATGAATACGTACGGCTACACCCTCTATGAACAAGTGTGATTATTTTCCCATTTATTATTTATATTTATTGTAATATGACTTATTTAATGAATACATATTATATATATATATAAATCAGGATTATATTTAATTGATTTATTTTTTAACTTTATTTCATTCCATCCATTAAAAAGTTGAACAACATTCATGTGTACATACGACCTACCAACTCAATGAATAGTGTAGTTCTTTTTTCTATCTCTAAATTTTATGGATGAATTTAAATATATATATATATATGTAATATATTTATATAATATATATTATATTATAATTAAAATTCATGATATGATTGAATTATTATCAATGAACAGGTACTTGATCTACTGAACTGAAATTCTCATATTAAATGAATCATTTAACATCCAAATATAATTATTAAAATAAGGAATTATTAATAAATATGCATTGAAGTGTTTAATAGAACAAAATATGATTATATAAGTATTCCAATTATTTTGGTAAATAATTATAATAAATTAAAATAAATTATAAAGGATCTTATAGAAAATTTTAAGCATTTTTAACATGAGTTAAGGTATTTATCTTACAATCTCAAGGTTTGTTGGGAATGTTTATGATTATGTTTCCGATGTTGAAGTTTTATTACCTGTCTCTTCAAGATTCAATGAATTTCATTATTCTCTAATTATTTATGGAGATTATATGTTTTCATTTCATTTTCCAACATTTAATAACATAATATACAAAAATAATTCTTTTTTGTAAAACAATTGAATTTTTCTCTTCAGTAAAAAATCATTATTCTTCTATATCCATATTTTCTATAAATATTATCAAGAAGGTTTTGAATATTGTCCTATGATTTTATCAATTCAATTGAATAATAATATAAGGTTCAATGAAATGGAATATTATAATCATGTTCAAAATGTGGTAATTCTGTGATTTTATAGAAAATGTAATAGGAATGTTTATTTAAACCTATATAGAAAAAATGGAATTTTTTGTCATTATGGCCTATCAATTCATTGAAAAATATTTTACATGTTTCTGTGGTTGTTTCTATTGGAAATGTTTTCTCTATATTTTGGTAATTTTTATATTTTAAAAAATTTATTTTAAAAATAAATTTGTATTTTCCTCATGAAATATTCCAGTGTTATACTAAATGTATTTTTCATCAGTGAGAACAATATTGATGTTACTAATGTTGTACCAGGTATATTTTCCAATGTTACCATTAACTTTTTTCTTTTTATGGATTGTGATGATGATTATTTGAGGGTGATTCTATGAAAACCATTTATTTCCATGAGTAAATTATGTCACTATAAATACTTTATGAAACTCTTTACTTTTCCATGGGATATGCTAGGATAAAAAAATGAAATGTTTTTGAATCTTGTTTCCTTTCCACATGTTATGATATGATAATATGATAAATGTTTTCATGTAGGAAAAAATATTCATGATTTTCATTTTTTGGTGGGTAGGAACAGAATTATACATCCTTATATGAAGTTAGGTAAATTTTGATATATCATTAAATTCTACGAACTAGAATGGGGAGTGAAATTAGTTTCGTAAGGGACTCTATCCACTATGAGAGTCTTGGGTGTGAAACTTTAATAAATAAATGATGTAATGGGAGGTGAATCCAATTCACTATGAAAATCCTTAAATCTATCTTTGACTATGTAAATGATTTCCTATTAATGTGAGTGTTAAATAAAGTTATGTCTTATGAAAATGTTACACTCTAATAGATCACATTCCTTGATTCCTTTATTTTTTATGTCTTATGAATAACTAAAAATTGTTCTTGGATTCAATAATATGGTATATGATATTTGAGACACAGTTTTGAAAAGTTAATATTAAGTTTATTTTATATTATTTCAATTTTATTTTTTCATATTCATTAATATCTTCCTTGTTTAACCTTATTGAGCTTTTAAACATATTAATTATTATGCTTACATTCCCTAGTTGTAAAAACATTAGTTGGATATGTCTAAGATGGGTTATAGTCATGAGAGTCTTAGTTGGATATGATGTATATCCCTTATGTTTTTTGGAATATTTCCATGTTTCTAAGGACACTAAACCCATATGATTATAGAATAAATATTAATATAAAATATTGAATATTCATTTAATAATATTAGATATTTTATTATAATAATTATGGGTAATTTTATAGTAGAAAGAGTCTCATAGTGTGTTGGATTCAATCCCCATTCCATTTCACATTAATTCCTAAGATACCATGATTTACCCAACATATTATATGGTTTGAAAACTCTTGGAATAATAGTCACATAATGAAAACCATTCATTAATATTTCTTAAGATCATAAATACATTCATCATTTCTTTAATGAATAATTATCCCATTGGTTAGAAATGAGTTTTTACAATAATTTCTATAAAACATAAGCATAATGAATCTTGGGGAATAAATTGGACTATATCATTTGGAAATATACAAGTCAACCCTGAATAATTAATCATGGTTGTTTACATAGATAAAAAATAATATTATTAATATATTATAAATATTCTTCAAAAAAAGAGTATATATCATTTTCTCTTGGTAAATTTTAATAATATTAAATTCAAAGAAATATAAGGGTAGTATTTCCTTTGAAAACACATGGAAACCTTTAATGTAATATAAATAATTTTAAAGGCCATATATATGGGAAAAACAATTAATGTTGTATACATTACAAAATATTCTTTTCATACTTTAGTAACGAATGTATGAAGCGAGTCATACAAAAAATTATAAAACATGAAATTATAATTTTGGTAGATAATTTTATTTTTATTTCATAATTACCATAAAAATAACATGTTAATAGATAAGAACATTTCAAAAATTAAATAAAGAATATGGATTTAGAGAAAGATGATTGAGGGCCAAAAAAAGGTAAAGAAGGTAAAAATTTTCTTATAGGACTTTTTTGATTCCTGAACACAAGGATGAATGATAATTAAATGTAGACCGATAAAATAACAATATAAGAAACAAATATTGGTTTTAAGAGTTAAAACTCATATAGTCTCTGCAATATATATTGGAACATAAAATACCCTATTAAAAATAAATAATTTAGCTTAAACCCTTAATGTATTGGTAACCTTTAAATTAAAACCCCATGAAAGATAAAATCATAGATAGATTAGTAAATAAGTATAATTTTTTGGAAAAATATTACAAAATACATTCAAGTATATTATATACACCACAAAAAGTTATATGGTGGTAAATATTGAAAATATCTCAATGAAGGGAAATTTAAATGGGGAAACATTTACCACATATACTAGAATGCTTCATATACACATTTACCTCATACATAAAAAATTATATTTATTATAAAGAGGTAACACAAACCTATATTTACTTACATAACTATATATATTTCTCATATAATTTCTAATACCATTTTTTTAAAAAATTTTCATTAAAATTAATATCTAGGTGTCAATCGTTATGTATTCCAAGAATATTTTGGTTCAACAGACCCCATCTTTTCACCTTATTCATAGTTCACAATTCTTAATAATATCATAAATATAATTTTTATTTATTATATTAACATGTATAATGATACATTTAATGTGGTGATGAAAAATATAATACATCACTTCAATGAGGATGTAGTTTTCACATACATAGGGGTGATATTTACATTTTTAAATAGATGGAACGAAAAGTAGGTTAATTAAAATTCATCAATAAAAATCATAATTATATTATAAATTAAATATATATTCATTATATCAATATATATAGATATCCATGAATTGTTGTGATGAAAATGGAAATATATTGTTTATGGGGGTTGTAGTCTGCACGTGCAGACAAGGGACATTTTTTTTTAATATTTAGGGGGAAGATAGGATATGAATATTATATTAAAATAATAAAATTTAAGTCTACTTACGATAAATATTTAATTATTTTATAATGTATATATTATATTTCTCTTAGGTATAATATTAAATAACTAATATAAATAGCAAACAGAAATTATGAATTTTTCCCAGATATCATGAAACAAATCCATGAAATAGTAGATTAACCCTCTAAGTGGTTACCATTTAATTAGATATGGTCCTCATGGATGTGTCGATTTGTTCTATAGAATATTTTGGGTGGAATTTTATTTACAAAAGATGTGTTTTTTATTACTAGAAGTGGGGTAATGAATGAGACATCTTATAAGTGTGTGGGGTGGCATGTTTTTTAATACCCATGACATTATATTAAATAAATGAAAAATTAAATAAAAATTGGCTATAAAAGTTGGAAATAATGGAGAGTGGGTAACCCTTTACCAATCAATTCCTCAACCATTCATGTGAAGATGTTTTATTAGCATGTTGTAGTTGTTTTCCCAAATTTCATTTTTAACTAAAATTCATTTTTGTAATGGTAAGTCATTTTTTTTTAAAAATAACATATATTAATAAATAATAATAAAATAAAAATAATTACATAATTTTATATTATTATTCCTAATTTGGAAAATTCATAATATTAAATTTATAATTGAGAAAAAATTAATTTTAAAATAAAAAGTTATAATGAATAATTTTTTTTTATAAAAATATATCATTTGTTCCAAAATGTCAAATATGGGATTGTAAATTAAACATAAAATTGCTAAATTTATAATTATACAAATAAAATACATATTTTGTAATGCATTTGTTTTTCTAAATTTCTATTCTATGATTATATTTTAATGATTTCATAAAATATATTGTTTTTTTAAATTGATATTTTAAAATATTCAGGTAAACAAATTATGATGAATTAAAAAAATTTACTCCATGATTATTGTGACATGAAAAATGAAAAAAAACAATTTATATAATTATTTGAATTTATTTTTTAATTAAAAAATATATAATATAAAATAACAAAAATTATCTAAATTTTTTTATCATTTATCATTGAATTTTTAAATTAAAATTACTTAAAATTATTTATTTCTTGTATGATACAAATTTATAATCCCTTTAATTTCATCAATACATTCTATTGCTATCATAATAATGTGTCATGAATTATAATCCATGTTTTTATAATAAATCATTATAAGAACTTTTTATATATTTTGAGGTTTTATTCTAATTTGAAAATTTATTTAAAGTCTTTCAAATTTTATTTTCATAATAGATTAATGTTTACAATGCATTATATTAAGTCATAATAAATTAATTTTTATATTGTTTTTGTGTATGATACATGATATAAAACCTAATGAATTTATTATGGAGTGATATATTCTATGATAACGGGATATTTCATTTTATACCCATTAAATAATTTCACCAAAAAATTCCATAATTCTATGGAAATTGATGAGAATACTTCTTCCTCATTAAATCCTAAATTTCCGTTGTAGCCTCCATATATTTATGGTTTCACCAAAGATATTTTTTTGGTAAGGGGTCTTATTTATAATGATTTTATCCCTCTAATCAAGTGACTCCACTGGTTACTCCAAATATAAAAGATTACTCTCCAATGGTACAAGCTCAGAGTTTAGTACATGTGAAGGATCATGTAAATAATTTCTAACCTGGGATACATGGAACACATCATGAACTTATGGGTGGTTTGGTGTAATTTCCATGAAATAATATATTTCTCTAATATTCTCAATAATATCATGATGGACCTATATATTAATTCCCAAATTACACTTTTTCCTAAATATCATAACATTATTTCGATTTGGTATTCATTGGAATGCCTTATCTCAAAATTCATACTATAGATCCTACTAATTATTGTTAATATAAATATACTATTAACACTAATGGTCTGTGATATACTTCTAAATTTATTTTACCTTTGCTATAATTTCCTAAAGTATAGTAGGCCCCATATCATAGGTTCTCCAACATCATCCTAACATGTTGGGGTTCTGAACATCCTTCCATGTTGGGATATATAAGGAACCATCTTAATTCCCAAAAGAATGTTATTAATATATAAAATTTTATCTATTGGAATTTTTTGATACAATCTACCTTTAAAATCTATAATGTTATATCTTAGAATATCTTTTAGTGTTTTAATGGTCCTCTATAAATATGAATCTATCTGAGGATAATAAACAGTGATAAATATCAACTCTATATTTAATAAATACAGAATAATACTCCAAAACATTGAGGTAAATTGTAGATCTCAATCAGATATATTTTAATGTGATACTCCATGAAACATTACATGTTTATTAACAAATATAATGGAATTTGGTCATATGATATATATTATCTACTAATAATTAAATGTGATATATTTTAAAGGTGATAAATCATAATCTAGGTAGTTTGAAATTCTTTATAAGCCTCAGTGAATCCAAAAAATATATATTTGGTGATTGTTTCTTGTTTCTATACAGTTATATGTAATTTTTGAATCATCCCTTATAATTATGATGTCCAACCATAACATGATAATATACCATGATTCGAGATACATACCTCACAATATCAATTATAATGATTTTTATATGATAAATTAGCTTTGTGATAATCATATGACTTTATAATTCTAGAATAGATTGAGAAAGATGGGATATGTTCTTCATCCAACAATTCCTTATTTAATTATATTTTTTAGGGTCACCTATTCAAGAAATGAACTATATCATTATATCATGGTTATGGTTTGACTCTAAAAAATTTGATAATTATTTTTCAATTCTATATCCTTCTTATGTGCCTATATAACAATTACATTGATTCATGGTGGAACCATTATTTGCAAATGATATTATTTCTCCCCCTCCATCAAGATTTCAGGTTTAATCCTTTAAATATCTATATCTATTATATCTTTCTTAATCCTCATCATGGGAAATCTAATATAGACTCTCTGAATCAGAACATCATCCACCTTATTCACCTTTCTATGGTGGTAATTTAGATACAAATAATAATCCTTATTCAAATATAACCATCTAAATTGGACCACATTCCACTCTTTCTTTTTGAATATAAACCTAAAGATTTTATTATCGTAATATATATATTACATCTCACCATAATGATATTGCCTATATATTTTTGAAGTATAAAATAACATTAACAGTTCTAAAGAATTATTCTGGTTATTTTTATCATGAATCTTCAATTTTCATGAGGAATATGTTACTATGAAAAAATTCTACTATAGAATACAACCCAGTACCTTCATTAATACATCACAATATATCAAAAATCCTTCAATAATTAAATATAGTGTGAGAGCCGGTACACTGACTAACCTTCTCTTCAATTTATTGATTATTTACAAAAATATCTCTAAATTAACTTATATAAATTCCATTTAAACATGGTTATTTTGTATCATATCCATGATAAATTTCTCAAAAATCATTGGTAGTATCCCTCTAATCTAAAAAACTATAGATATTATTCATTACAGTTCATCTAGGATATTGTTTAATATCATTAATTATTGAATGTCCCACCATTGTACCATAAACAGTGATTACATAACCTTGTAAGGAGACAATAAAAAACAATAATTCGCATTTTTTAAATTTGAAAAATATATTCCCCTTCATTAAGTTAATGGAAAAAACCATCATGTTATTTCATGCACTTTATTTTTCTAGGAGTATTTAAGAATATCATTTATAAAGAATACCAATAACTAAAATATGTAGTATCTAATGGTTATATTCATCACATCCATGAAGATAAAATATCCTTTTGTATGTCCAAATATAATCACAATAAATTTATAGTTCGAACACCTCATTCAGCAGTCAATAATGTGTATATACTCCCTTTTTACACCTAGATAATGATATCAAGATTGAAATTTAGTTTTTACTAAAGTATTGATGTTTTTGAAATTGATCAATGAAATAATCAATGGGGTGCAGAGGTTACATGTTCTTAATAGTGATCTGGTTCTGTTGCTTATAATCAATGAATGATACATTCACCCATATATATTCATATAAATTTGAATAGGTGCATCTTGTACTAACACACTAGGAAAAAAAATCCTTTTTTGGATTCTCTTACATTTATTTCTACCATTCCTATAAGTCAAACATGGCCATTCTATAACTATAAATTGAAGTAGATATAGGAAAAGTAAGAGTTTTATTGAAAACAAAAATTCTTGATTTGAGGGATGACTTGGAAACTCTTATGGACATATATCTATAAATTTCCATAAAATACGAATATCTTCAATTTTGAGTTTCTCACAAATCATTTATTTGTAATAATCCACATGATTATGAATTTTTAACCATATAATGGATGTTATTTACATTAAAATTTCATATTTTCCTCCCATATATAGATCACCATAATTTTAATATAGATATAAAATATGACTTCCCTTTTATTGAAATTGATATGGGATCTATAGAGGGAGGGATAATACAAGTGAAAAATCATATCAAATACAACTACAATGAAAATAATATTTTTTTTATAAAATTCTAATAAACATAAATTAGAGAGGATATATATACATATGATGAAATTATCATACCATTAATAATATTTTACTTATAGTTCTATATCAAATCATTGAGTTGTTGATGTGATGCCCATATAAAATTATTTAAATTTAAAAGAATTTGTAAAACCTAAATCAAATTATGAATTTTCAATTCTAGACTGAATGATACGTTCACAACATCATTATGGTTACCCACATCCATAATTCAAATTTCGTAAGCCTTCCCATTATCCTGTGGCTTAGGATGTTATTGATTCTTATTTTTATCATCATCATTTTGATTCATTCATTAGTTTTAAAAATTTTCATAATCCTTGAAATTATAGTGATGGTGTATGGGTTGTCTATTTGGATGATATTTATTCTCATCATTCATAAGATTCATAATGTATCATTGACATTCAGTGTCCATATGGACTTTTTTCCCATATAAGAATTTTTTACCTATATCTTTAATGAAATTCCTCTTTTGATTCTTTCTATATTTAAATAGTAATGTTGGATTAATTTTTTTCTCTATGTATTATATTTTTGGAATTTCCTCAAAAAAATTTATCTCTATTTACAGCCAATAACAGATGTATTATGAGTTCCTTCGTGATATATTTCATCCTTTAGAGAATGTATAATTATTTCTAAACTGATATCATTATCTATTATAGCCATTATATTTTAGAGACAGATTAATAATAAAATATAGTGTCGAGAAATTTATCATTTAGGTTTGAGGATAAAATAGTATGAATACACTTAAAATATAGTAAAATATTCCTCATGGGTACTAATGGATTCATCATCTTTTGTCTTCAATTCCCCAAATTCCATCTGTATTTTAGTACAATGATCTTGAGGAAAATAATTATTGATAAATATTT
This sequence comes from Viscum album, assembly GCA_963277665.1. NCBI lineage: Eukaryota > Viridiplantae > Streptophyta > Magnoliopsida > Santalales > Viscaceae > Viscum > Viscum album. The sequence continues at coordinate 975,876,905 of OY728143.1, forward strand.
TAAAAAAATTCCTTTATCAAGGTTTAAACGTCCTTATTTTTCATTATAATGTTTTGAAGATTCCACCATTTGGTAGCTCACCATCTAAATTACAGGCTTCTAAAACCACCATCTCCTTGTATGTGTGCTATTGATTAAACAACTCGTTTTAAATATTATAGATCCATTACTAAGAAATAAGTGGATTAGAGGACCCACTAAAAGATGATGGGTGTTTTCATATAAATAAATTGATATAAATTTTATCTTTACATGGTCTATTTGAGATTTTAACGTATTTCACATTAATTTTTATAGCTTTAAATATTTCCTTAAAAAATTTATAAGTTTTTTCAACCCATTTAAAATCTCATTTATTTCTTATTTGGACAATTAGTACATTGTCATCATTAAACAATTTTATGTGGGCTCCACAAGGTTCCAACTATTTACTAAAATAAAAGACAGCTAGGTAGGATAATACATCAAAAATTTTTGTTTTTAAATTAGAAGGAACAACACATCAATAATGAATTTTTCCTAACTTATGAACTCATTGGTTTCAATTTATTTTTTCTCTGGTTATTTCATAGTAGTAATTATTACCCAAATTTAACCAAATTTATCATATTTTTTTATAAAACAAATATATGAATAGACCACATAATATCGCCTAAGAGTATCATACTAGATATGATATAAGGCCTCATATTCACGCATCATGTGAAGATTGAGTTACTACCCAAATATAAATTTAGGGTTATAACCACTATGTGTATCTGTTCCAGAGTCTAAATCAGCATGTTTTCATCTAGAAATTAGTGTCTTTTCTATAAACTGAATTTCTTATTTAATAATTTTTTCGGATATTATATATATTTTGGCTTATCTATAGGTTTCACACATAAGTTCTTTAATACTAATAAAAAATAACTAAATGATAATCTTATAATAACTGAGGTGACCAAATAATATCATACACACATATACCATCATTAAATATTATTATTAAACACAAATCTCAATAATAGAAACCATACAAACACAAATGTTTAGTTTCCTTATAGATTAGATATATAATTAATTAATTTAAAAACAATATTCCACACCACAAACATGTTTATTCTAACATAGTACCATTATTAGAAATATCTTATTTAATAAATTCCTCTGAAATATTGGGAAAAATAATTATAAAAAAGGGTGAAATCAAATTTACATAATGGGTGAACATGGGAGATATTATAACATATGAAAATATATGTATCAAGTCATTGAACAGAAAATATCATTTAAGGAATAAGAATTTTTCAGGAAAAAATACATGAGTCAAAAGAGTGTGTAATCATGAATAATAAATTATGAGACATGATATCATATCATAAGCAAAAGAAATAACTCGTTTATATAAGGCCACAACCTTAAACATTACATAGTATTGAGATAAGTCAATAATTTGACATTAATTCACATCGATGATATTTTCAGGTTTATTGTTTTATATATTTCATCCATATATATTACATTACCTCTCAAATATTTTAATGTTTTCAAACCTATACATTATCAATTTTTTTTCAGAAAACAAAAACATTTGGGAAGAAACATGGTTTCATTTCTTGTTTAAACATCATAACTTTTTTTGATCCCATCCTTGACTCTATCCACCATTAAATCCTATGAAAAACATCTCAAAATTTGGATGAGTATAAAAAGATCAGTAAGGTATACTCAAAGAAGGATAGATATTAGCCTTCCAAAAATAGGTAAACCAGGAATACTTTATAATAAAGTAACAATTTTCACCTTTATGAAGTAGTAAATATTCTTCACTGATTATAAGCTCATTCCATACCCTTATTGTAATGAATATATTACCATATAAGACATATATATCACATATAACATATAAAGATAACCTAGGACATAAAAATATCTAAAAGAAATAACAATACAGTCTACTTCCGCAATATTGCTAAATGGAATAGCCATAGAGGTGACTTCTATACCCAATGCACTGGAGGTTATAACATAACCAGCCATCCTTGGTTTATCACAGAACCACCCATCTTTGGTTTATCACATAACCACTCATCTTTGTTTTATCATGTTACCAACCATAAAATTTCCATGTACCACTACCTAATCATTACACATAAAAGATTACATTTATCATCATTTATATCATAAAATTTCATTTGAATTCACAAGTAGTCATTTCAAGTTATTGGAGTAGTCAATACATTTTCAAAACCATTTTCAATACTAAAATACCCAAAATTGTAATAAGGGATTTCTTTTTCCATTCAAAAATATTTATTCATATAGATGAATCCAAATATCAAATAACGGTTATGGTATTAGAGAAGTCATTATCTCCGCATATGTTAAAAACATTCCTTTTTTTATTTAGTGAATTGCGTCTTATAAAAAATATTCCCTTTTGAAACAAATTAAATGAAATTAAATGTAAAAGGGTTGATTTTACACTATATTAAAGAAGGATGTGTGTATTATCAAAATATTCCTCAACGAAAATAGATTAAGATGAGTTCCATTACCTTGTGTCCGACTTGTCTCGAATGTTCATTATTTTCCGGAATAATAAACACAGGTAAATTATTCTTCATAACACTTTCCATATTTGTTATTCAGTTTATTTAACTTACTACCATGTAACTAAAATTGTATAATTAATTAATTTCATATCAGATGTTTTGTCATTATTCGGTACATGAGTAAAAAATGAACATGTTTTGATGTAAATTTTCCACGTGGTAAAAATTCTATCATCCATAGAATAGTATTAAGGATTAAAATATCTTATATATACATTTTATATGTATTTATATTAATCTATAATATTTTTAGATATGAAATGAAATGCACCATTCATGGAGACGGTAGTCCATACGTACACATAAATTGTACTTTCATTTTTTCAATTAAGAAGAATAAAAATTAAATGATATAAATGTATTTTATAATTCTAGTATAATATTAATTTCATATATTTTACATAGTTTTATGAAAAAAATTCTTCATACATTCCAGTAATAGTGGGAACGATTCATATCGCTTTAAGGGGCAGTAGTCCACCCTTGCTCAAATGAAATTATCTTATTTACACAACATGGAATGTATAAGTTATATTCTAAACAGAAACTATAGAATCATCGAGAAGTTATTAATATATATATATATATATCATATGGAAAAATAGTGTACATCACAATGTCCATCATTAGAGGTGGTAGTAAAAATTAAACAATCTTCATTTCATGAGGAAGTAGTTAGTCGTACACAGAAACAATATATTTGTTACCCAATAAATGGAGGTGTGTGTAAGTGTATATCGAAACAATATCATAAAAAAATCCTCTTATATTTAGGATAAAAGTTTTGTTAGTTAATCATATTATAAGAAATGTTTTGGGCGCGGAAAAGAAAATAAAAAGCATGGGAGATGGTGTTACATCTTAATCTGGTAACATCAATTGGTTTATACCAAAACGCTTCATTATGAAGATTTATAACATAATAGAGGATTCTAGGATGTGGTGGGGGATTCGTGGAATATGTATCTGTATGTATTTTCTTAACAAAAGGTTTCTTGAAGTTTGAGTATTAGTGAAAAGTGGCTACCTTTTTATTGGAGAGGTGAGTGGCACCCTTGGAATGTATTAAAATATTAAATTAATATATGTTATTTTTATTCCAAATCGATCCATCTTGTGATATGTCGATGTTAAGATGATTATAGATTGAAATTATTTTATAAATTAATTTTTAGGCATGTATTGGTTTAATTTTAAACCTTATCATTTCATTTTACCCTTAATTATTCTCTTTTGATTTTTATTAAGGTTAATACATTTTAATTATTAAGAGGATGTTAATTTTACATATATAGGATAAATATCCAATAATTGGAAACATAATTAACATATAGACCTTATCATAGTCACTTATGGATTTTAAAATATTTTTTGATTTTAAGATAATTTAATAAATATTTATTTTCATAAAACATTAATTATGTCAATTTTTAAACTATTCATTTCAATGAATTTAAATAAATCTAAACAGAGATATAACGTTTATTTAAATAATCAAATAGTCTTAAAACCTATCTTATTCATCTAGGAAAATAGTTTTTGACATATAATATATCAAATAATATTTATTTGAATATTTATAATATCTTTTATTTGATTTCATCTTTATTAAAGCAATCAACGCATCATCATTTTGTCATAATAAAATGTAATTATCTAATAGATAATAATTATACATAAAATACCATAATATAAGAAATATTTCAATATTTAAAATTACTATTTATAGTATATGAGAGAACTTATATAAACCCATATTAAAAAAATTTTAGTAAGAAGATACATGGTTAAAAAATATTTTCTTTTAGTTTAAATTAAAATTTATAAGTGTCACAATCACATCCAAGATTCTTCCAAAGGCCAAATTTTTATCCAAATGGTTTTATTTTTTGGAAATATATCATAAAATAATATTAGTAAAACTATTATGGTAGATTTACATTAATATAATGTTATTTTTACCCTTATTTTCCTCATTTACCCTTTAACCATGGTAAATAAAAAAATTACTGAGTAAAAATTCATGATGACCAAAAATAAAAGGGATCTATTTATTTAATATGGACCTTCTAATTCCAAATATGGAATCAATTTTTCCTAATTCAACAAACATAAGTTTCCATAAATAATTTAAATTTTAATCCCAGTTGTCAAAATGAGAAAATGGGTTATTTTATACGTAAAAACCCATAAAATTATTGACACATGCTTATATCAAATTTCAATGTGGAAATTACTTTCAATGAACAAAATTTAATTAAATTATAAAAACATAATTCAATTAAACTTTGGAACCCATTAAAAGGATAACATAACTATATATAAAAAAATTATATAAAAATGAAATTTGGAATTAAAAATGCAATAATTTTCACTAATTATTAAAAAATTGAATTTTATCAAAAAAATACAAAATGTTCAACTGATGTAAATTTTGATGCCCCTCTTCCAAAAAAAAGTTTATTTTGTAAAATATAACTTATAAAATTTTAAAAAACAAAATATAAAAAGTATTCATCATCAAATGGCGATAAAAATACGTTTTAAAAATTATTAGACTATTTTATGCTTAAATTTTGATTTATTCTCATTATAAGGCACTAAAATTTATTGGATTAATGTAAAAACATTTAAAAAACATATGTAATAATAAAATAGTTAGTACTGTTCATTCCCACCAATACAATGGCAAGGCATAACTACTATTTAAAATAATAATATTAATATTGTATTATTTTTCTCCATAACTCAGTCTTGTGTGCAACATAAGATTTCAGAGAAACCCATTATTGTGTGTCGGGTACGATATTGGACAAAGTGTATCCTTTAATATAAAATTAATATCTTATTCTTAAATGTTAATATATATTAAAATGTCATATTCTATAATTACTGAGGATGTTACATCCTTCCCCATTTTGAAAATTGTGTCCCTGCAATTTTATTCACTTATCAAATAAATTGGGGTATTTATCCTTCATATAATTTTAATATTCCCATGTGGACTCTTAAACCATATGGTTTTCTGACAAAACATTAACCTTAAAAGTACCCTTATTCCACCACAAATTCTCTCAGATGTCATGAATCTTGATTGGTTGTTACTTATAAGAAATATTCTTTTCCCACTGATCATCTTCTAGACTCGAAACATGAGATGAATATGGGATATACATTCATAACATTGAAACATGAAAAAAAGTGTACACGGGTTATACTTAGAGTCAAAGTAACTCGGTAAGAAATGTATCCAAATTTATCTAGGATTTTATAGGGTCAAATCATCCTCGAACTGAGCTTTACATTAATACTAAAACACATCACAATTTTCCATGTTGTATCATTTATAAAGACATGATCACCTACCTCGAAAGTAAGATCCTTCTTCTGATTTTCCAAAAAACTTTTCTTCTTTCTCTATGTTTCCCTTATATGCTTTTGAATGAACTAAAATTTTTCTATCATCTCTTCTACCAATTCTTATCCCATCAACTTTCTTTCACCTAATTCATCCCATAAAAGCTAATATTCGACATCATTTTACCTAAAATGCCTTAAATGGGGTAATCTATTTACTAGAATCAATATTTTTATTATAAGAAAACTCAACCAAAGTAATATGATGCTCCCAAATTCCTTGTTAATCGATTGATAAAGCACGTAGCATATCATCCATGGTCTAAATTTATTTGTTCTGTATGACTATCTTAGTGATGATAAATATTTGTACTGAAATATAATTTAATTCCCATTGAATTATTAATGCCTTTTTGAAATGTTATAACTAAACATTGGATCATGATTATATATAATGGAGAGGTGAACTCCATGTAGTCTTACTATCTATTTATTAAACAATAGAGAATGTTGATCTAGAGATAGAGTATCTCGTATAGGACGAAATGAGTATATTTAGTCCACTGACCAAAAATAACCAATATCACATTGATACCTTGAAAATTCTTTAGAAGTCACACTATGAAATATATGGATATATTTTCCCATTTCAGAGCTGGTACTAAAAAAGGCTGAATCATCCCCTTTGGAAACTGTCATTTAGCTGTGACCTACTAACAAGTCAAACAGTTCATAACAAAATTAGCAATCTCTCTTTTAATTCCATCCCACTAGTTACACTCTTGATGATCTCTATATATGTTAGTACCTCTAGGATGAAATTAAAACAGATAACTATACATTTAACCTAACAACTCATTCTTCAACTTTGAATCACAAGTAACACAAAATCACTTTTCAAACCTCAAAACACTGTCATTATAAATGTTAAATTCAAGTAAATTACCCTTTTGAACCAATTATAATTTTTTCTAAAAATGAATATAATCCTTATACACTTTCATAATTCTATATGATAGAGATTATTTCAATGACACTAGAAACAAAATAAAATATTTTCCTTCACCCAAAAATCCCAAGAAAAAATTCATCAAATAATTAAGGAAAAGATCTTGTTCCAAATGTATCATGATTAATATAGCATTACTGTTTCAACTCAATTCATCAGACACATTATTTTATTTTCATGGATGGTAATGAATCATACAATCATAATCCTATATTATTTATAGAAATATCTTCTATCTCATTTTCTATTATTTCTATGTTAATATATTCTTTAAACTTTTTTGATTAGTATATATTTCATACTTCAAAACATAAAAATGATTCCTCTAAATATTTAGTGTAAAAACAAAATAAGCTAATTACACATCATGTGTAGGGTAATTTAAATCTTTTGGTTTCAACTAACATGAAGCATAAGAAATTACCTGATCATTATTCATTATGAAACAACCATGTCCTTTCAATAAATAATCACTATTGATAATAAATTCATTGTTCCTTGAAGGCATGTAAAAAAATGGAGCATTTACCAATCTTGTTTTTAATTCATAAAAAAAATAATCAGATTATATTTTCTATATAGAATTAACTCCCTTATAGTTTAACATAGTTATTGTTCTAGATAACTAATAAAAGCTTTCAGAAAACAATTTTTAACAACCCAATAGTCCAATAAAACTACAAATCTCTTTGATATCGGTATGACTTGTCCACTATTCGTAAACTTATGTATTAGAATGCTATATAGTTTTTCCATCCTGAAAAACAATATGACTAATGGAATAATGTTTTTGCAAAAAAAATTCAATCATAAAAAAATATTCCATAAATTTTATTTTGTTCTATGCTTTCAAAACAATCCTTATGTTAATTTCATAATCCTTATGGATTTTAGAATATAACAAAATATCATCTCTAAACACAACCCAAAAATGATCCAATAACTAATGAATAAATCCATCTATAATATTCATACATATAGAATAGGAATTAGATAACCCAAAGAGAATAACTAAAAACTCCTAATGCCCATATCTTGTATGGAATATTGACTTCAGAATGTTGTCCTCCTTCACCTTTATATGATGGTACCCAGACCTCAAATCAATCAACGAAATATACTAAGCTCCATGGAGTTAATAAAAGAATCTATGATATGATTCAAATGATACTTATTCTTAATAGAGAGGTTATTCAAGGTTCTTTAATCGATACAATGTCTCCTAGAAACGTCTTTCTTTTTCACAAATAAAATAAGAGCACCCCATGTTGATGTCCTATGTAAAATGAATCCTTTATCAAACAATTATTAAAACTATTTTTCAATTCTAGTTGTTCTACTTGACCCATTCATTCACGGGGTTTAGAAATATGATTATAAGTAGGTACTATATTATTTGAAAATTCAACCTCCCAATCAAGAAGAATACCCGACTATTCATCTGAAAAAAATCTCTAAATTTGTTAAGTACTAGAATGTCACTGATGAAAACTATTTATTTACGTTAAACAACATGATCTATATACCCTAAAATACCATCTTTAATCAATCTATAAACTTCTTAGTATGATAAAAATGCTATTAAATCATTGAATAAAATTTTTTTGGGTTTATAATCTATTTTATCATGATAAAATTAACGCCAATCAATATCCAAAATGATATCAACTTCCACAATAATAAGTTAAACATGATTTGTAAGAAAGGCCATACCAATAATGATAAAAAGAAGAATCAAATAAATATTGGTTTCTTTAATTCTTCTAGATGAGGTTTTTAACAAAATTCTTATATCACATTCTTGTGGAAATATATCCAATTTACATGAAAAGCTCTTAGAAATGAAACAATTTGACGATCCAGAGTCAAATAGAGTATTCGAATACCTTGAGAAAACCATTAACATACCTGTAATCACTTCATTTGATGGTCCCACATTATCCATATTAGTATCAAAATATTTTTCCACACCCTTCTACTTTTAATATTACTAGTTTCCACCCAATGTAATCAACATTGGACAAAAATTGGAATATTGGCCAAACTCATTGGAACTAAAACATCATCCCGATGGATTTTTATTTCCTTACTAATCATCTTAATTATATTTATGTGTAATATGACCAATATTAACACATTATAAGTACATCATGGACATTAATATAAATTTTCCAGGATTATTTTTACCACACTTCTCACAATTTTGAATTTTAGTTCTTTAACCTCCATACTTCATTAATGAATTGTTTCCCATTACATGCCATCTGAATCACTTCTTTTTTTTCTCTCATGGAAAACATAATCATCAGAAAACCCTTATTTCTACCTTCTAATAACATTTTACAGGTTTCTTATATATTTTTATCACACAAGAAGATAATGCCTGTCGATATTTCAACTTCAATATTGAGTAAAAAAATTATCTTACTATCAATATCCTGATTAAAATTTGTGATGTACCTTGAAAAACTGGTGATATTTTACTCATATGCAGCCATATAATACTCTTCCTTTGGCATCATTTAAAATAATTTCTCTTCCAACCAATGTCGAATATCCCCTGGAAAATATTTTTCAAGGAATAAGTCCTTAAATTCATCTCATTACATCACATCAATCTCTTCACATCCTCTGATATTTTTTTACCATTTACCACAACTTATAATCTTAAACTTCAAAACAATAAATAGTAAGACTAACATTTATAATTTCTGAACACCCCATTACATCAAAAATATTTTTTAGTTCTTTATTCCACCCTCCATCTAGAACAGGGTCATATGATCCTCTAAATGATGGGGGAAAATGTCTCATGACATGATCCACTAAAGATATATTATACTTTGGTTTATGTGTTTGATATCGTTCATGAAAAAAACCACTATTTATCGATTTAGTCAACTAATCCATCACTATAAAAAACTATTTTGTTCTAATTCATGACCATCTATAGATACTGATTTAGAAGGATGTATTCCTCTATATTCCTTCCCAACACAGTTTCCATGTTTTATCTACATAAAACCATTCTCAACAAACATATCTTAGATGAAGGTACATGGTAATCATGAAGTATTATATCATTAATCTTTTACCAAAAAGGAAAAAACAATTTATCGATATTATATTAACAATATCCTAACCTATATATTTATCCAAAGCTAACACTAATAACAATTATAAGTCCCTAGATTTAAATGTTACATAATCTTGAGAAAAGCCAGTAATTTGAGTTTATTTTACATTAATGATATTTTCAGGATATTATTTTTGAGTTTTAGAACATAAATATTACATTTCATCTAAAATATTACAATGTAGATAAGCCCACATTCTATCCATTGTTTCAAAAAAAATTCAAAAGAAACATGGTTTTATTTCATATTTAAATATCAAACATTTCCTTGATCCCATCGACGATTCCAATCACCTTTAAATAATGTGAAAATAATTTCAAACATAGGATGATCATAAAAAGCATATTAAGGGATACACAAAGAAGGAAAACTGTTATCCTTGTGAAAACATGTAAACCACAAATACATTATAAAAAATAAATACTTGTCATATTTATGAAGTAGTAAAGACTCTTCACCGAATATATACTTATTTATTACTCTTTTTGGTACTAAACTATTACAATAAAACCCATAGAAATAAAATATAGAATATAATGATAAATTAGGACATAAACATTGTAAAGACCCGTAAAATTCAAGGAAAATTTTTTCTTAATTTTCTTTAGAATTTTACAAGAGCGCGGTTTCAGACGGCACCTGATTCCGAGGCCCGGAGTGCCCGGAATTTTTTTCCGAAGTTTGGCTCGGGTACGTTCAGTGAACGAACGAGCGGGAATTCCTAACTTTTGATCCGGTGCTCGGAATTGAAATCCGAGGGCACCGATGAACTCGCAGCGCCGATATTCGCTTAATGAGACCTTTTCGGGAGTTGCGTTTGTTGCGGGTTGAAAGTTACGTTTTGGGGTTTTTCAGTTAAGTTAAATAAAATTTGTGTAAAGACAAATTTTATTTTAACTTATTTTAAAAACCTATCAAAGGAGGTTGGAAGTGGGACCCACACCCACTTAACCTCCCTTGGGAGGATTAAGTGTGGTGGGGCCCACACGAACCCCTTTTCTTTTCAAATTCTCTCAACATCTTTAACGCCTCTTTTAATGGCTTAGGTTACCCTTATTTAATTAAGGGAGTTAACCCCCTTTTTGAATTTCAAACATTGAAATTCTTTTGTGTTGTGTTAATAAAATAAGAGTTAGTCTTATTTTATTGGGAGTTCTTGGTTTGTCTTTGGAGAGCTTTCCCTTCATCTCCAAGCTCTGACGAAGAACGAAGAACGTCTTCATCCTCAACGAAGAACGACAACACTTCGTCAAGGATCATCGACTCGGCGACCCGGTATCTTCGGACCTTTCCATCCTCCTCGGGCCTTCTTCGTCGGCAAACGAAGATCCGCCAACAACGTGTCGCATCGGACGTAACTCTTCGTCAACGGATTTGACGAACGACGACCGCGACGCCCGACTTCCGCGACGCCGTCTTCCGCGGAACGTAGAAGATTCTTTGAATCTCAAACCAGAGGTAGGGGATGTTATTTATTGATTATTTTATTCCATTCTTGAATCATGGATTTTAGCATGACTAAACGTGAGGCTTTTGGATTTTATTTAAGTTTCGTTAATTTTTCTTTAACGTGAGGGGGGCCGGACCGCACGAACACGGCCGAATCCCCCCTCCATCGTTCATGTTTGTTTATGCTGGTGGAAACAAGTAGCGTGGTGCCGTCGCACCACGCGGATGTACGTTCATTTATTTTGCGCAACACCGTCGCGCTTCGCCGAGGAGAGTCTTCAAGAACGCGACGCCGTCGCGCCGCGTTGGAAGGATTCATGGCACGGCGAAAGGGGCGCGGTGCCGTCGCACCGCACCGGACGACGAACACTGCGGCCGGTTCCGGGCCGCGGCGGGACGAGAAGACCGCGGCCGGTTCCGGGCCGCGGCGAAAGAGGAGACCGGCGGCCGGGCCGCCGACGTCGAATGTCGAGGGCGGGACCGGAATTTCCGGTCCCGTAGGTAAAGACCGGCCGGCCAGCGGGCCGGCCGGATGTCATAAAACCGGGGGATTAAACCCCCGGCCGGTTCTCCAAACCCCCCTCTTAATGAGGGGGGGCGGTTCTTTTAAAGGAGGGGGGGGGCAAAGCCCCCCCAGTTTTTATCCAGCCGGCCCCCACTTGCGGGGGCCGTTTATTTTGCAAAGGCACGACTTATAGCCGTGCCGCCCTGATGAAACGCGGGGCTTAGCCCCGCGTGCCTCCCGCGAGCGCCGCGGCCCGCCATCGCCACGCGGCCCGCCGCCGCCGCCGCCGCCACGCGGCCCGCCGCCGCCGCCGCCACCGCCGCGCCGTCGTCGCCGCCGCCGCCGGCCGCCGCGCCGCCCCCGGGGGGGGGGGGGTCGGGCCGGGTCGGCCCGGACCCGGACCCCCCCGTTTCGGACCAGATTCGGTTTTTGGCTCATAACTTGAGCCTCGGACCTCCGAATGACGAACCGTCTGCGGCAACGCGATCCTTGGATCGAGACGGTCGTTTCGGTATATCGCACTCAAGGTTTCGGTTTACTTTGAGTTCGGCCGGGTTGGTTCGTTCACGAAACCAACCGGGCCTTCGGAGCGGAAACGCTCATATCTTGAGCCACGAACGTCCGATTGACGCGCCGTCAGTCGCGTTGTGTTCCTCTTAGTGAATCGGAACTTTTGGCATACTCCGCCCGAGGTTTGGACGCAGGTGGAGTACGGTCGGGTTGGTTTTTCCTTAAAAACCAACCGGGCCCCGGAGACGAAAATGCCAATAACTCACAGACCGGGCGTCCGATTGACGCGCCGTCTGTTTCGTTGACTTCCTCTTGATGAGACGGAACTTTTGACATACTCCGCCCGAGTTTTGGATGCAGTCGGAGTATGGCCGGGTTGGATTGTTCCCGAAATCCAACCGGGCCCCTGGAACGGGAAAACTGATATCTTTCAGACAGGACGTCCGCTTGACGAGCCGTCAGCGGCGTTGGTGGTTACGTTGTGTAACGGTCCCTTTGAGTTTACCCCATGGGAGTTCGGGGTACAGTTGAGATACGGCCGGGATTGGTTCGCACTCGAAACCAACCGGGCCCCTGGGACGAAAAGACTATTAACTCACAGACCGGGCGTCCGATCGACGCGCCGTCTGTTGCGTTGAGACCCCTGTGACGAGACGGACCTTTGAGGCACTTCTTCGTGGGACATTGTGATACTTGGAGTATCGACCAGTAGCTCGTGGAGCGGACCCTCCCGGAGACGAGCGTGCAGAGTACGGAGACCGTGTAGCCGGCTGAGACCTGACGACTGCTTGACCGACTCGACTTGGAGTGAGTCGACTAGCCCAGTGGACGGAGCGCCCGGTACTTGGCGGCTGACCCACGGCGGACAGAGCGCCTGGTAGTTGGCAGCAGACCCGCGGTACTCGACAGGAGGAGTACCTCAGTAGGCTATCTGGGTAGCGCCCGGTATTTGGCAGCAGACCCTCAGCGGACGGAGCGCCTGGTAGTTGGCAGCAGACCCGCAGTACTCGACAGGAGGAGTACTTCAGCAGTCCTAGGTTAGTGAGCGGCAGCCTCGGAGTCGTGACAGGACCACTGTACACTCTAGAGGCGGAGCTCTTCAGCAGTTACGGTTTCGATAATGAAAATCCTGGTTTGAGATGAGACTTTTGACCTTGTGTTTACTTCATGATTGAGATGGGTCACTTGCTAACTTTGGTATATGTATGGGCATATACCCGGGTAGTGGTTATCCGTCGATTTCACAATTCTTGTGTTTCCTCATGATTGAGATGGGTTACTTGATAACTTAGGTATATGTATGGGAATATACCTAAGTAGAGTTTATCTGTTGTGATCTTCTTGTGGTTATCCTTGTTGGTTTTAGTGAGACCTTGAGGGTCTCGGGGTCCCTACTGAGTATCGTTATACTCACCCCTGCACGGGTTATGCCCGCACCTCGTTGTGTTGGTTGCAGACGACGGCCAGTACTGGCAGAGGCCGAGTGTTCGAGGACTGGACGGTACCTGGAGGTGGACTATACGACGAGGCAGTACCCAGAGGCAGACCACGGGGCGGGACATACTCGGAGCAGACGACGGGACCCGAGGAGCAGAGGAGCTATCTGTACCCACCCTTCAGGTGGGATTTCCAGTGGACATCTCAGCGTAGCAGCTTTACTTTTCAGTCGCTGTTTTCCCTTTCGAGTTGTACTTTACAGTTGGGCTTGTATTTCCGGCCCCTTTTTGCTTTTCAGCTCTTCTTTTTGTACTTAGTGTTTACTTCCGCTTGTACTCTGTGGTGCTTGTTTTCTTTTATAAAGGCAATGCCTTCCCAGTTATCGGGATTTTACGCCTTTGGTGCTAGTCGCCAGCCCCTGGCCTATGGAAGGCGGGCTTGGGGTAGTCACGGCACGGGCCCCGAGGACGGGTCGTGACAAATTGGTATCAGAGGAGTTCGGTTCTACCGCAGAACTTATAACTCTGATGTTTCTTTCTGTGAAGCAATAGTGTTAAGGGTACCGAGTGTGGTTTTCAGTTCAGGGAGTCCAGTGTTGGTGCGGGCGGCCGACGTATCCATACACCAGGACCCTGACAACTGATTTCCGACTTTGTGCACGAAAACACTGACTGCGTGTGTGTTTTCAAAGGTTTTTCCCCTTAAAACAGCTCAAACCAGGTCAGCTCACCAGGTATAATCGTTTGATCGTGTTATGTTGTTTCTTCCAGGATGGCCCCACGACGGCAGCCAGTTAGGGTTCCGAGAAACGAACGTGACGACAGCCCACCGAGCGACGAGGCCTCGGTGCAGGGCCCTTTGTCAGCAGTGGCACCGGCGGTAGCTCTACCCGCCGAGCCCCCGATGCTTCCAGCAGCAGCCGCTGACGATGCACGTCGCCTCAGCGCACTGCATGAGTTTCAGCGCCAGCGACCGCCCAGGTTTCACGGGGAGACGGATCCCCAGGCTGCAGAGGACTGGCTGGAGGCAGTAGTTCGAGTGTTTAGGCTAGTGAGGACACCAGCAGACCTCATGGTGATCCTCGCTGCGAGCCTATTACACGCAGCAGCAGGACGATGGTGGAGCCTGATGCTCCAGGTGCACGATGAGGCATCTCTTCTGTGGACGGACTTCGAGAGCCTCTTCCGCTCTGAGTTCGTCCCGGCCACCCTCCGAGCGGTGCGCATCCAGGAGCTTCTTCAGCTGCGGCAGGGCAGCATGACGGTCGCTCAGTACTCGGCGAGATTTACCGATCTCTCGCGCTACTCGACCGACATGGTACGGGACCCATTCTTCCGGGCCCGGACCTTCGAGCAGGGTTTGAGACACGAGATCAGGGCATCGCTGATCTCCCTCAGCTTACCGACTCAGACAGGAGTACTGGAGCGGGCCCTTCTGATTGAGAGCTTCCTTGCTGAGTCTTCACCAGCGCAGCGACCCACCGCAGGGCGGCACATAGCGGAGTCTTCGGTAGCAGGTAGCCGACAGATGACTCAGGGGTCCAGACAGACCAGACCTTCAGGTAGACGACCTTAGGGAACTGGCTCAGCAGTGCAGGGCACACAGCGCGGAGCCAGTCTTTTGAGTGGAAGACAGTGCTTTGCATGCGGCGGGCAAGGCCACATGGCTCGTGACTGCCCGACCCGCCATGCGGAGGAGCAGCAGACGGTTGAGGAACCACCTAGGCAGAGGCAGAGGTTCGACCGTGGCGGTCCGCAGGGAGGAGGCGGACGAGGCAGAGGAGCTGGCCGAGCAGCAGGTGGTGGACGACGCTTTGAGGCACTGCCACCACCACCACCAGGAGGTCCACCCCGACCACAGGGAGTAGGTGGACATGCGAGAGCACAGCTTCAGGCAGCTGAAGCTTACGATCATGGAGATCTGGGAGCAGGTGGACAGGGAAGGAACTAGTGGATACGTCTTTTGTACTTCTAGTTCCATGTTGATGTTGCTTTTGTGTAGCGTCTTGTATTATGAGCTGCAATAATAAAAGACGCATCCTTTGTGATGTTTTCATTCCTGTCCTCTTTTGTGATGTTACTAAGAGGTTCCATTTGACTGTTGACTTGACCCTCACTTGTGAGACATCTACTGGAGGAGACCAGTTACCACACACTGATGCCGACAGTGTGACTCAACCCTTGGAGGCGAGAGTAACGGTTGGATCTCTTAGTAGTAGCGTCGAGGCCTTACGACGTCATCCTTGGTATGGATTAGTATCATCCATTTTAGGATTGACTGTTTTAGGCAAAGAATGTGGTTCATCCAGGGGATGAGACCAGGTTTCTCTTTTCGGCAAAGAAGAAATCTCGCAGCTCTTGTGGAACCAGAGATGGTCCGGGCCACGTCGGAGGAGGTCCATGTCATCCAGGAGCGGATGAGGACAACACAGAGCCGGCAGAAGTCTTACACTGACAGGAGGCGGAGGCCACTAGAGTTCGAGGATGGTGACCACGTCTTCTTGCGGGTCTCACCTCGACGTGGTAAACAGAGTTTTGGCTGAGGCGGCAAGTTATCTCCGCGCTTCATCGGACCCTTCCAGGTCCTCTACAGGGTTGGTGAGGTGGCTTATCGCCTGGCTCTACCACCTCAGTTGCACTGGGTGCACGACGTCTTCCACGTATCTCAGTTGAGGAGATACGTGCACGACCCGACGCACATCTTTGACCATGGGGAGCTTGACGTTGACGATGGGGTGACTTTTACGGAGGTCCCGGTGGAGATAGAAGATTGACAGGAGCGGGTCCTACATGGGCGATCGATTCCTCTTGTGCGCAACAGATGGCGGCACGGGAATCTCCAGGAGAGCACATGGGAGCGGGAGGCTCAGATGCGTGCTCAGTACCCTCTTTTGTTTCCCTAGTTTTTGATGTAGCTTTACGGGGACGTAAAGCCCTGAGGTGGGAGTAATGTAAAGACCCGTAAAATTCAAGGAAAATTTTTTCTTAATTTTCTTTAGAATTTTACAAGAGCGCGGTTTCAGACGGCACCTGATTCCGAGGCCCGGAGTGCCCGGAATTTTTTTCCGAAGTTTGGCTCGGGTACGTTCAGTGAACGAACGAGCGGGAATTCCTAACTTTTGATCCGGTGCTCGGAATTGAAATCCGAGGGCACCGATGAACTCGCAGCGCCGATATTCGCTTAATGAGACCTTTTCGGGAGTTGCGTTTGTTGCGGGTTGAAAGTTACGTTTTGGGGTTTTTCAGTTAAGTTAAATAAAATTTGTGTAAAGACAAATTTTATTTTAACTTATTTTAAAAACCTATCAAAGGAGGTTGGAAGTGGGACCCACACCCACTTAACCTCCCTTGGGAGGATTAAGTGTGGTGGGGCCCACACGAACCCCTTTTCTTTTCAAATTCTCTCAACATCTTTAACGCCTCTTTTAATGGCTTAGGTTACCCTTATTTAATTAAGGGAGTTAACCCCCTTTTTGAATTTCAAACATTGAAATTCTTTTGTGTTGTGTTAATAAAATAAGAGGTAGTCTTATTTTATTGGGAGTTCTTGGTTTGTCTTTGGAGAGCTTTCCCTTCATCTCCAAGCTCTGACGAAGAACGAAGAACGTCTTCATCCTCAACGAAGAACGACAACACTTCGTCAAGGATCATCGACTCGGCGACCCGGTATCTTCGGACCTTTCCATCCTCCTCGGGCCTTCTTCGTCGGCAAACGAAGATCCTCCAACAACGTGTCGCATCGGACGTAACTCTTCGTCAACGGATTTGACGAACGACGACCGCGACGCCCGAATTCCGCGACGCCGTCTTCCGCGGAACGTAGAAGATTCTTTGAATCTCAAACCAGAGGTAGGGGATGTTATTTATTGATTATTTTATTCCATTCTTGAATCATGGATTTTAGCATGACTAAACGTGAGGCTTTTGGATTTTATTTAAGTTTCGTTAATTTTTCTTTAACGTGAGGGGGGCCGGACCGCACGAACACGACCGAATCCCCCCTCCATCGTTCATGTTTGTTTATGCTGGTGGAAACAAGTAGCGTGGTGCCGTCGCACCACGCGGATGTACGTTCATTTATTTTGCGCAACACCGTCGCGCTTCGCCGAGGAGAGTCTTCAAGAACGCGACGCCGTCGCGCCGCGTTGGAAGGATTCATGGCACGGCGAAAGGGGCGCGGTGCCGTCGCACCGCGCCGGACGACGAACACCGCGGCCGGTTCCGGGCCGCGGCGGGACGAGAAGACCGCGGCCGGTTCCGGGCCGCGGCGGAAGAGGAGACCGGCGGCCGGGCCGCCGGCATCGAATGTCGAGGGCGGGACCGGAATTTCCGGTCCCGTAGGTAAAGACCGGCCGGCCAGCGGGCCGGCCGGATGTCATAAAACCGGGGGATTAAACCCCCGGCCGGTTCTCCAAACCCCCCTCTTAATGAGGGGGGGCGGTTCTTTTAAAGGAGGGGGGGGCAAAGCCCCCCCGGTTTTTATCCAGCCGGCCCCCACTTGCGGGGGCCGTTTATTTTGCAAAGGCACGGCTTATAGCCGTGCCGCCCTGATGAAACGCGGGGCTTAGCCCCGCGTGCCTCCCGCGAGCGCCGCGGCCCGCCACCGCCACGCGGCCCGCCGCCGCCGCCACGCGGCACGCCGCCTCCGCCGCCACGCGGCCCGCCCCCGCGCCGCCACCGCCGCGCCGCCGTCGCCGCCGCCGCCGGCCGCCGCGCCGCCCCCGGGGGGGGGGGGGGGGGGGGGGGGGGGTCGGGCCGGGTCGGCCCGGACCCGGACCCCCCCGTTTCGGACTAGATTCGTTTTTTGGCTCATAACTTGAGCCTCGGACCTCCGAATGACGAACCGTCTGCGGCAACGCGATCCTTGGATCGAGACGGTCGTTTCGGTATATCGCACTCAAGGTTTCGGTTTACTTTGAGTTCGGCCGGGTTGGTTCGTTCACGAAACCAACCGGGCCTTCGGAGCGGAAACGCTCATATCTTGAGCCACGAACGTCCGATTGACGCGCCGTCAGTCGCGTTGTGTTCCTCTTAGTGAATCGGAACTTTTGGCATACTCCGCCCGAGGTTTGGACGCAGGTGGAGTACGGTCGGGTTGGTTTTTCCTTAAAAACCAACCGGGCCCCGGAGACGAAAATGCCAATAACTCACAGACCGGGCGTCCGATTGACGCGCCGTCTGTTTCGTTGACTTCCTCTTGATGAGACGGAACTTTTGACATAATCCGCCCGAGTTTTGGATGCAGTCGGAGTATGGTCGGGTTGGATTGTTCCCGAAATCCAACCGGGCCCCTGGAACGGGAAAGCTGATATCTTTCAGACAGGACGTCCGCTTGACGAGCCGTCAGCGGCGTTGGTGGTTACGTTGAGTAACGGTCCCTTTGAGTTTACCCTATGGGAGTTCGGGGTACAGTTGAGATACGGCCGGGATTGGTTAGCACTCGAAACCAACCGGGCCCCTGGGACGAAAAGACTATTAACTCACAGACCGGGCGTCCGATCGACGCGCCGTCTGTTGCGTTGAGACCCCTGTGACGAGACGGACCTTTGAGGCACTTCTTCATGGGACTTTGTGATACTTGGAGTATCGACCAGTAGCTCGTGGAGCGGACCCTCCCGGAGACGAGCGTGCAGAGTACGGAGACCGTGTAGCCGGCTGAGACCTGACGACTGCTTGACCGACTCGACTTGGAGTGAGTCGACTAGCCCAGTGGACGGAGCGCCCGGTACTTGGCGGCAGACCCACGGCGGACGGAGCGCCTGGTAGTTGGCAGCAGACCCGCGGTACTCGACAGGAGGAGTACCTCAGTAGGCTATCTGGGTAGCGCCCGGTATTTGGCAGCAGACCCTCAGCGGACGGAGCGCCTGGTAGTTGGCAGCAGACCCGCAGTACTCGACAGGAGGAGTACTTCAGCAGTCCTAGGTTAGTGAGCGGCAGCCTCGGAGTCGTGACAGGACCACTGTACACTCTAGAGACGGAGCTCTTCAGCAGTTACGGTTTTGATAATGAAAATCCTGGTTTGAGCTGAGACTTTTGACCTTGTGTTTACTTCATGATTGAGATGGGTCACTTGCTAACTTTGGTATATGTATGGGCATATACCCGGGTAGTGGTTATCCGTCGATTTCACTATTCTTGTGTTTCCTCATGATTGAGATGGGTTACTTGATAACTTAGGTATATGTATGGGCATATACCTAAGTAGAGTTTATCTGTTGTGATCTTCTTGTGGTTATCCTTGTTGGTTTTAGTGAGACCTTGAGGGTCTCGGGGTCCCTACTGAGTATCGTTATACTCACCCCTGCACGGGTAATGCCCGCACCTCGTTGTGTTGGTTGCAGACGATGGCCAGTACTGGCAGAGGCCGAGTGTTCGAGGACTGGACGGTACCTGGAGGTGGACTATACGACGAGGCAGTACCCAGAGGCAGACCACGGGGCGGGACATACTCGGAGCAGACGACGGGACCCGAGGTGCAGAGGAGCTATCTGTACCCACCCTTCAGGTGGGATTTCCAGTGGACATCTCAGCGTAGCAGCTTTACTTTTCAGTCGTTGTTTTCCCTTTCGAGTTGTACTTTACAGTTGGGCTTGTATTTCCGGCCCCTTTTTGCTTTTCAGCTCTTCTTTTTGTACTTAGTGTTTACTTCCGCTTGTACTCTGTGGTGCTTGTTTTCTTTTATAAAGGCAATGCCTTCCCAGTTATCGGGATTTTACGCCTTTGGTGCTAGTCGCCAGCCCCTGGCCTATGGAAGGCGGGCTTGGGGTAGTCACGGCACGGGCCCCGAGGACGAGTCGTGACAAACATACTTAAATGGAATAACCAAACAGTCGACTTTCACACATATCACTAAATTGAATAGTCATATGACCGACTTCCATACCCAATGAATTATAGGTTATAATGTAACCACCCATTTTTTGGATTATCAAAGAACATACCATATTTAGTTTGTCACATAACCACTCATCATTGGTTAATCATGTTACCAATCATCAAATGTCTATGTCCCATTATATAATGATAACATATAAAATATTGCAATTATCAACATTTCAATCATAATTTTTTTTGGAAATCACAAAAAGAACATTTCAAGATATTGAAGTAGTCAATACATTTTCAAAACCATTTCAATAACAATATAAAAAAATGGGAATAATGGATTTCATTTTCCATTTAAAAATATTAAGACTTATATTTGATGAACAATATCAAATATTGATTATGGAGATGGAGATTTCATTGTCACCACATACATTATAAAAACTCATTTTGTCATTTAGTGAAATGATTTTTATAAGAAATATTCATCTTTTAAAACCTTTTAATAAAACTAAAAGTTAATGGGTTGATTATACACCATATAAAATAAGGAGATGTATATGATCAAAATATGCCTCAGTGAAAGGAGATTGAGACGATGTCGCTTACCTTGAGTCCAACTTGTCTTCTATATTCATTATTTTCCTAAATAATAAATATAGGTTAATTTATAATTGCTTGAGAATTTTTTCCAAGTTTATTATTCTTTTTAATCAATTATTACCATGTTATAAAAATTATAAAATTGTTTAAGTTCATATCAGATATTTTGTCGATATTCGGTACTTGAGTCAAAAATGAACTTGTTTTGATGTAAATTGTCAATGTGGTCAAAATTAAATAATCCCTAGAATATTAATAATGATATAAATATCATATATATCTATTCTATATGTATTTATAATAATATATAATATTTTTAATTAGTAATTTAAATTCACCATTCATAATGACGGTAGGCCGTTCCTATGCATGAACAGTACTTTCATTTCATTGTCTTATTAAAAGAATAATGAATAAATGTTATAAATATATATCATAATTATAATATTATATTAATTTCATATATTTCACATAGGTTTAATAAGACCATCCTTTATACATTCCACAAATAGATGGAACAATTCATATTTCTTTGAGGGGGCGGTAGTCCACAATTCCTCAAATGAAATTATCATCATTACACAACATGGAATGCATGAAGGCATGTTATAAATAAATTTTTAAAGTCATTATTTTATTGAATTAAAAAAATATAAACTGATAGATAACATTAAAACAAACATTTAATAGTATTTATAATATATTACTCACTTATAATAATCAAGGATGAAATAATATATTTCAATTAATATTTATTTTAATATTTATAATATCATTCATTTGATTCCTTCATTGACAAAGCAATCACTACATCATCATTGTTCCATAAATAAATTTAATTATTTAATATCTAAAAATTATAAATAAAATAAAATGATGTAGGAAATATTTTTTTTTATTATTAATATTTATAGTCTAATATATAACTTATATAAACACATATTAAATTTTTTAATTAAAAAGATACATGTTTATAACATATTTTTCCTTACTTTATTTTAGAAGTTATAATTGTAATAATCACAACCAACTAACTTCCATAGGATAATGATTCATCCAAACAGTTTTCATGGTTGACCATAAATCATAAAATAAAATAAGGACAATTTTTAGTGTATTTTTAAAGTAATAAAATATTTTTTCCCTTTATTTAACTCATTTACACATTAACCGTGGTAAATAAAAAAATTTACTAAAGTTACTATTCATTATGTCCAAAATTAAAAGGGACATATTTAAATAATTTAGACATTATGATTCAAAATGTTGATTCGTTTTTCCAAAATCAGAACACATAAGTTATAATAATTAATTTAAAAATTAATCCTCATTGTCAAAATGAGAAAATGATTTTTTAGAAAAAAATAAAAACCATCAAATGTTTGATATGTGTTTATATTAAATTTATTGGTCAAATTATATCCTATTACCCAAATTTTATTAAATGGTAAAAAATAAATCCAGTTTTCCTTTAAAATAATTTAAAAGGATAAACTAACAATAAAGACAAATTAGAATGAAAGGTACTTTTAAATTAAAATGCAATATTTTTTTCATTAAAATAAGAATTTTATCTGAAAAATTCCAAAATATCATCCATTGAAAATTTTGATATCCCACTTCCACAAAAGATGTTTATTTTATTAAATATATCTTATCTAATTTTCAAAAACTAGATTTAAAAAGTGTTCTCCATCAAATGTTGGTAAAACTAGCTTTAACAAAATATTAGAGTACTTTATTTGTAAAACTAGATATATTCTCATTTTGAGCATCTAAATTTTATTTTATAAATATAAAACAATTTAAAAAACATATGTAAACATAATATAGTTATTTATATTAATTCCATCTAATACAATGGCTATGAAATAATTATCATCTAATATAATAATATTAATAATGTATTATTTTACGTTATAACTACGTCTTTTATGAAAAATAAGATTTTGGAGATAAACATTATTTCTTTTCAAGTACACTATTGGAAAAATCATACTCTTTAACATAAAATTAATATCGTATTTATAAATATTAATAGATATGATATGTTCTTATTCTATAATTACATGGGATGAAAGAGTTTACATACCAAAAGTTACTAAAAATTATTTCTATAGTGATGGATAACTACCAATACCATCATAACAATGTTTAAAATGTTCACAAATGGATTATTTTCACACCCCATTACCATATAAAATGTGCAAAGAGTCTTATAGTGTATTGGTTTTACTACCTGTTCTTATAGTGGATTGGGTTCACAACGCCTTACAATTAACATAGTGTAGAGAGTCACATAGTGGATTGTGTTCAATCACTATTCCCTTTCATATAATCTCTTGATAAATCAAGAATTTCCCAATGCATTATAGTGATTTATAATCCCATTCACCCCCATCAAATAATAAAAAATCATATATATTTTTTTATATAAGATCACAAAAACATTCATCATTCCATTATTACTTACTTAATCTATTAAAAAGAAAACAGTTTCATAAAAAATTACATATAAAATTGTCATCAAAATACAGCAAGGGGAAGAAATTGGATGGTATCATTATTGAATATCTCTAATGACGCATAAAAATCTATAAACGATGAATATGTAGAAGAAGAATACATATACAAAATAATTACAAATATTGTTTTGAAAAAAGAGAAAACAATATTTTCTTTTTGTAACATTTAAATATTAAAAATACTAAAATAATGGAAATATTTTTTCATTTTAAAATAATTAAATTTTTGATGAATAAAAATAATGGTGGGAGAAACTTACCATTCCCGTATGTGTTAAAAAATATTCATTTCACAATTTTTTGTAAAGAGAGTCAAACATGATTCATATGAAAGAAATAAAAATGATTCCTTTTAAAAATTGTTATGAGAATAAAATATAGTTTAAAAATAGATTAATCTATATTTTAATTATATATTATAATATTTTTATTTTTTTATAAATAATATTGACATGTAGAAAAAGGATTCAATTCCAAAAGAATATATATAAGGTCAGAATTTATTATAAACAAAACTTTTGGATGACTCATGAACTGAATTGGAAGGAAATGATAAGATGAAATGTAAGACCAAATAATAGAAATAGGAGAAGAAAAATTATGGAGTTTTAGAGAGAAAGACCATACATTACCCCTTGTTGAAATTGAAACCTAACTAATCCTGATAAAAAGTGATATTTTAACCTGAACTCGTATATATTAAGTAACCATTGAATTAAAACATATAAAATATTGAACCTTAGATGGATTAGTAAAACCCAATAATTTACATGAAATTTATCTTATAAAACATTCATGGGAAGTATGTAAAATACAAAAAACTGGGGAATATAGAACATTTCCCCTCCAATAGCCCAGAATTACTTCAAATATTTATTATATTGATAAAACCCCCTTTTATGGGAATAATGTGAAAACCCAAACAGAAATAAAAAGCATATAAAAATTCTGACACAAAGAAAAAGAGTAAAACAAAACTGACAACACGGATATTCCCCTTCCTAGAATTTTATCATGATATGCTCTCCATTGATGCAAGACTATATGGAATACAAGTTTCTTGTGTCAATGAATAGGCACGATCTGATGACTGATGCCATACCCTCTCACACAACCAAGTCCGTAAATAACTACTAAGATGAACTAACAACTCCGAATCCTCCTTTAGAGCATGTTCCATGTAATCGAGACTGGCTTCACTGACTTCCCACCGGTTGAAACTCCAACATATCATCAGAATCCAAACAACAATAGCAACACAGATCCAAGAACTTAGATATCCAAAAATCAACCATTCCATAATTAAGAAATTCATCTACAAGAGAACAAAATTCACCAGCAACAAAATCAATGGACCATATAGCCACAAAATTAAGGTGTTAAGGAAACTCCTCCAATAAACCAGCATCTCAGTCACCAGACGCAACCAAAGACACCAACTACCACCATGATATCCTTCTGATATCCTAATCATCAACCCTAGAGATTTTTTCAACCACTGACCAAAAAGGGCACCAACAAGGGGTTATAGGGTACCTTATAGATGATGTTGCAACAAATAACCAAATCGAAACCATAAAAGCATCAATAATAACCATGGGCCATGAAGACTGCCGAACATCGCAGAAGATGAACAAAAAACCCATCGCAAACATAAATCCTCACACAAAGACCACAAATGACCACCCCTCACACCCCCATCTAACAAAGAAAGAAAGGAAACACCCTATGACTATAAATATGGATCCCAAACACTAGAGCTTCACCACGCCGCTGAAAAATACATATCCAGTGAAAGAGGAAACATGAGAGTCAGGAAAGAAAACGATGATAAATCGTCAGGACAGCTGAGCCACTGAGGACGTCAATGCCACTAAGGAAAGAGGAGTCGCCTGCCACAAGAATTCCATGCAGGAGTTCCGAGAGGAGAAACAATAGTCTATCCAAGGAGGAGGATGAAGGGCAGTGATGGGGGAAGTCCTAGTGCTGTTGTGCCCCTTATGGGCTCATTCTCTTACTTTACGAAATCTTATAGAACATATCTCACTGAAGGGATGTTGAGATGGAGAAACTATTACCTGATGCCTCGATTTTCATCATATGATATCAAACCTCAAAACTAAAAAATTTATCTTTATTAAGAATATTTTACAGAAATATATTTATAATAATAATAATATATATCAATCCATTATAGTTTTTAGTTATATAATTATTAATAAATATTCATTAAAATAAATATTTGGATATTAAATGTTTCCTTTTACCTTCTTATTTCAGTTCAATGGTCCCATTACTTGCACCATGGTCAGGTTTACAAAATTTGAATCATGGTATACCTTTAATTTTTAATTATTATTTAAAATTTTATAACAGTACATGCTAGGTGGTGATGAAAAATGGAATTCATTTCTTTTTATAGGTGTTATTATGCACATACATATAGTTGATATTTTCATTTTTTAAGGGTTTCATATAATTGAATATTAATAATAATTTATTTTTATAAAATCATTATTATAATATAAATATAATATATATTCATTAAATCCACATATATAAAAACACATGAGAGATGGTGATGAAAAATGATATATGTCGATCATTGTGGTGGGAGTATGCACATATACAAGGGTGACATTATCATTTTTAAAATGGTTGCAAGGAGGGCAGAAAATGATTATTTCAGTAATAGAATAAAAAATAAGTTTATCTATTATACTTTTTAACATTTCTTTTTCATTTTTATAATATATTTGGTGGAGGAAGAAGAAAAAATAAAAGAATTTAAAAAAAATTGTGCTGATTAACCATATTTTACTTTACCCCTTGGAACAACTCCTTTACAAAATATATTAGGCCTTTGAAGTGTGGTTCTTTGATGAGAGAAAAAAAATATATGAAATGGATATATAGTTTTTAGGTGGTCTTAGGGAAATTCTTTGTGAAGCCAAGGGTCTTGTTGTGTGAGGATAAGTGGGGTGGTAAAGCATACCTTTTATATGTGAGTGGCATATAACTGCTGTAAATGTCCAAATTGTTTTATGAAATACATGTCATTTTAAGAGGAATATGGATAAAAAGTGGAAAATAATGGGGAGATTGTAACCCTTGTTATAGAACGTCCAAAACAAATAATTATAATACATTTATAAATATGTTATTGGTTATCATCAATATTTTAACAATTTAAATCAATTAACTTTCAACAATGTAACTATTTTTAGAACCTCAGTAAAATATGTTTTTGAAAAACAATTCCCTTATTAAATAATATGGATATTCTATTTTAAAATATTAAAACCATTTCATAATATGGAATTTACAAATCTTAAAATAATAAAATTTAAGATAATACATATATAATGTGTTAAAGAAGACAAAGATAAATAAAAAAAGGGTTCCAAAATGTCAAATATATATTTATTAATTATATATATAACATTATTTAATGTTTAATTTTAATTATAAAATAAATACTTGGTAAATAAATAGTTTTCATAAATTATTATTTCATGCATATATGCGAATTATTTATTAAAAGATATGACATTTGTAAAGAGTGATATTACTCACAATTAACCAAAAATCACCCATTTTATAAATGTCCTAAAATTTCCCTATAATATAATTACGACATGTTAAAAATTGATCCTTGTTACAATTTTTTTTTAAATAATATTTGGAATAAATTTTATATAATATACAATAAAAACTTTTTTCAACCAAACCATTTTTTACCCATTAATTATTAAATTATCATTCAATATAGTAAAATAATTATTTATTCATTATTCTTAATTTTCCACCCACTAAATTTTATCAAAACATTCTATTTATATCATAACAACATGATATTAATTATAAGACATGTTTTTATAAAAGAAATTACTATTATTTTATTTAATTAGGTGTTGCATTCTTATTTGTAATATTCTTAATGGGGTTTCTCATTATATTTTAATAATCTTTTAGTGTATACCATGCATTGAAATAAGGTAAAATTTGGTTTAATTTAGTTAGATATTTTCTATAAAACATGTTATTTGAGCACACTAATTTTTTTAAAGAAAAATATATTCTAATATCTCAAGATGCTACAACTGCAGAATACCATATGTTCTTGTACGTAATCTTTTGGGATATTAGTGCCCCAATATATCCACCATGTATATAAGGCCCCAGCCTTAAACATTACTTAATCATGAGATATTTCAAGATTACACATTGAGGATCTTTTCAGGTTTATAGTTTTAGATAATTAGATTATAAATCATGCATTGCATTACACATTTAGACAAGGTGGTTACATTAAAGACAATATTCAATTTTCCCATCAAAGGAAATATATTTAAAATAAGACACGGATTCTTTCATGACAGTTCCTTCACACTATCATCATATCATGTACCTTTCCCTTGACCTGTGAAAAAAATTTCAAAAACATGGGATGAGCATAAAAAGTTCAGTAAGAGATATGAATGTACGAAATGAAAAAATTAGTCCATGTACACATAAGAATTAATGAAATCATTCTTTACTCATAAAACATAAGCACATTAACATACCTCAACAAATCATGAGTAAATCATAGAAATCATAATACATAAAGGTAACATGAGGGATTCATAACATTCTTACCTAGGGAGCACCCCTCATGGTTACGTTTGGAATAACCATCACAGTAAATTCTATAAATTTCTTCAGAGAAACCATAATGTTTAACCCCTTCATGTTACCCAATGAATTGGAGATCTATATCGGGCTCACCCACCCTTAGTTTATCATGGAACCACCCGTCTTCATAACAATTCCCAAGAACCATAACATAATCGTATCACATAAAACATCCGTAAAAGAAACACAACATGTACACATTTCAATCACAAGATATCAATACAAAACATTGTTATAATAAAAACATTATGAAAATAATTTTCAATACCAAAATAAAAGAAAAGTAAAACATGGTATTTATTTTTCATTTTAAAAAACGTTATGTCTTGTAGAAGAAGCGAAAACTCAAATAATGGTCACGGCGGATGAGAAGTCATTGTCACCGTATACGTATGACAAAAAACATTCCTTTTTTCTTTTAGTAAAACGCTTCATATAAAAAAGATTCATTTTGAATAGACGTAAATGTCAATGGGGTGTATTCACCATATAAAAGAAAGATGTGTATAAAACAAAATATTCCTCAATAAAAGGAGATTGAGACGAAGTCCCATACCTCGGGTCCGACTTGACTTGATCATTCTTTAACCTCATGAATAATAAACTTGAGTTAATTTATACTTTCTTAGGAAACTTTTTCAAGTTCATTGTTCCTTTTATATCACTTATTACCATGTTATGAACACTATGTAATTATTTTAGTTAATAATGGTCTTTTTGTCGATCATTGGTACTTGAGTCAAAAATAAACTCTTTATAATTACAAGTTGTTCATGTGGTAAAATATCCATTATATCCATAATTATATTCATGATGTAAATATCATATATATAATATATATATATCCAGTATATACTTGAATTTATAATATTGCATAACATTTAGAAGTAAGAAATGAAATGCACCGTTCATGGAGACGGTAAGTCGTACGTACGCATGAACGCTACTTTCATTTATATTTCGTTTTTTATGGAATGAAATCATAATGATATAAAGGTATATTATAATTGTAGTATAATATCATATATAATATCAGTAACTCCATCCTTTATACGTCCTACATATGGCATTAACGAATCAAATATCTTTTAGGGGGCGGTAGTCCGCACTCCCTAAAATGGAGATATCACGTTTACCCATAATGGAAACCATAAAGGTATGCCATAAATGTAAAAATACAGAAGATTAAGGAAAACATATACATATTATATATCATATATAAATATAGTGACATCATAATGGCCACCATTGAAGGTGTTAGAATAATAATGAACAATCATCGTTTCGTGAGGCATAAATTCACCATCCACGGAAGCAGTATACTCTTTAACCATTAGATGTAGGTGTGTGTAATTTAATCTCAAATAATTATTATAAAAACTTCCTAGTATATTGAATATTATGGTGTTGTTACAAAATAAATTACTAAAAAGAGTTTAGGGGGTTGGAAAAGAAAAATAAAACAAAAGAACATTAGAGAAGTCTTTTCCTTTAAATCGAGTAACTCCTCTTGGTTTGTACCAAAAGGGTTTCTTGAAGAGATTTAATCCTAAGGTAAGACTTATAGGATGAAGATAGGTATGTTTAGAGATAAAATGAGCAGATCTTTTCCGATCAAATGGCTTTAGAGGTGTGTGTAATGAGGTAGAGGTGGGGGCATTTTATAGGAGGAGAGGAGGGGCACTCTTGGAAAGTCAAAAAATGTTACTTTATTTTAAAATGATTTTAGGATTTTAAAGGTACCACATTGATATATTTCATGGATAAAGTGATATGGGCTAGAAATATACTCATACAATTGGTCTTTGACAAGTTTATGTCTTATATTTTACTTCATATTTTCATTTTATTTAAATCGTTCCATAATGAGATAATCACTACATCATGATGTCATAAATCATTTAATTCATATAATGTCAAAAAATTATAAAAAATTACTATGATGTAGAAAATATTTTTATCATTCCAATGACTATTTATAGTCCACGAGATCATTTATGTATACAATATTAAAAATGTTTTACTCGGGTGATACATTCTTTAGTGATATTCTCCTTTCTTTAAAAATAAAATGATAAAGTGTCATTTTCACCCAATAGTGATTCCATGGGGTCCCTAATATTGGTACAAGGCATCCCATGGTCGTCCATGACACAACCAGTAGTATTAGGACACATGTTGGGGTCATTTTACATTATTATGATATTATTTTATTATCCTTAACAACCCGATTACTAATTAATCAAGATAATTAAAGATAATTACCGTCATTACTATTCTTATTGTACAAAAACAAAAGACTCTTAATTACAAAATTTGGACCTTCTGATTCCAAATATGGAATCTATTTTACCAAATTACAAACATATAAATTTAAATAATGAATTTAAAAATAATTCTCTTTGTCAAAACAAATAGCGGGTTTTTTTGAAACAATATCTATGAAAAGTTTAGCACTTTTTTATGCCAAATTCCAAAGTGAAATTAATTATAATGAACACCATTGGATTAAATAGTAAAAATTTATTCTAATTACAATTTAAAACCAATTAAAAAGATAATATAACCATATAATTAAATTATATGAAAAATAAGTTTTGATGTAAAATGTAGTATTTTACACTATTCATTAAAAAATGAACATTGTGTGAAAAATAACAAAAAATTATCCAATGTAAATTTAAATGTCCCAATAATAATGGATAAGTTTATTTTGAAAAATAGAGCTTATAAAATTGACAAATGTTTGATTTAATAATGGGTTTCCATCAAAAGGATGTAAAATAATCTTTTAAAAATATTAGTGTATTCCATGCTTAAGATTGGATTTATTCTCATTTTAAGACTCTAAAAACTATCTAATTAATAAATAGACATAGATAAGAATATATATTATTCATTACTTACATGGGATGTTACATCCTTCCCCCATTTAGAAAATTGTGTCCCCGCAATTTATTTACTTTTCGAATAAGTGAGGGTATTCATCACTCATTGCTTTTTCAGATTCCCTTTTTGCCTCTTCACTCATGTGGTTTTTTCACAAAATCTTTACTTGGTGAATCACCTTATTCCATAACAATTGCTCCCTATGGTCAAGAATCTGGACTGGTTGTTCCTAATAAGATAGGTTCTCTTCCAACTGAACTACCACTGGACTCAAAACATGAGATGGATCTGGCATGTACTTACTTAACATTGAAACATGAAAAAAATTGTCTACCTGAGATAAACTCGGAGGTAAATCCACTCAGTATGCAACTGATCCAACTCCCTCTAGAAATTTATATGGTCCAATGAACCTTGGACTCAACTTTCCTTTCTTACCAAATCACATCACACTTTTCCATTGTGATTCAATGAGAAAAACATGATCACCTACCTCAAAAGAGGGATCCTTCCTCCTATTGTCTGCATAACTCTTCTTCCTGCTCTAAATTATTCTCATGTGTCTCTTTATCAGCTAAACCTTTCCTGCCAAATATTCTACCAATTATGGTCCCATCAATATCCATTCACCCACTTCAACCTAGAAAGATGGTGATCGACACCGCTTCCCATAAAATGCCTCAAATTGTGCTATCTATATACTGGAATGAAAACTGTTATTATAAGAAAACTCAACCAAAGAAAGATGTTGGTCCCAACTTCCCTGATAATCCATCAAACATGGACGTAGCATATCATTCAACGTCTGAATCATTCATTCTGACTGCCCATCTGATTGAGGATGAAAAGCTGTACTAAAATTTAATTCAGTACCCAATGACTTCTGAAGGCCTTTCCAAAAGTTATAAGTAAACCTGGGATCACGATCAGATACAATGGAGAGAGAATTACATGTAATATCACTATCTATTTAAGATACAAATGGGAGATTTGATCTAGGGAAAAAGTATCTAGTATAGCAAGGAAATGAGAAGATTTAGTCAAGCGATCAATAATAACCCAGATTTCATTATTACCTCGAGGTGTTTTCGACAATCCCACAACGAAGTCCATGGATATATTCTCTCATTTCCACTCTGGAACTAGTAAAGGCTAAATCATCCCTTTCAATAACTACCACTCTACTTTAACATGTTGACAATTCAAACACTTCACAGTAAAATCAGCAATATCTCTTTTCATTCTGTCACACCAGTAATACTCTCAAAGTTCTATATATATCTTAGTACTATCTGGATGAAATGAAAACAGAGAACTATGAGCTTCACATAACGACTCTCTATTCAACTATGAATCACACGGCACACACAATCTCCTCCGAAATCTCAAAACACAATCATTATCAAAGTGGAATCCAGGTAACTTACCCTTCTGAACCAGCTCTACCTTTTTCTGCAACTCACTGTCTTACTTCTGGGCTTGCTTAATTTTGTCTGATAGAGAAGATTTAACTGATACCTGAAACAAAAAAAAAGTACATCCTGCACCAACCACTTCTAGTCTAATGTTCATCAAATCCTTAACCAAAAGATCACATTCCAAACACAACATTGTTAATGAAGCATTACTTTTTTGACTCAAAGCATCAACTACTTTATTTTCTTTTCCTGGATGGTAATGAGTTGTAAAATCATAATACTTGATTAATTCTATCCATCTCCTCTGTCTCATGTTCAATTATTTCTAAGTAAATATATACTTTAAACTTTTGTGATCAGTATATATTTCACACTTTACACCATACAAATGATGCCTCCAAACTTTTAAAGTGAAACCAACAGCAGCTAATTCCAAATCATGTGTAGTGTGATTTACCTCATGAATTTTCAACTAACGTGAAGCATAATCAATTACCAGATCATTCCGAATTAGGATGCAACCACGTCATTTCAATGAAGCATCACTGTAGATAACAAACTCACCCTTCCTAGAAGGTAGTTCCAAAACTATAACATTCACCAATCTTCTTTTGAACTCTTGAAAACAATCATCAAATTATTTTTTCCAGATAAACTTAAAACCCTTCCGAGTTTTCTTATTTATTGGACTAGATAATCGGGAAAATATTCTAAAAAACCTTTGGTAATAGCCTTCCAAACCAAGGAATCGACAAATCTCAGTTACATTTGTGGGTCTTGGCCATTCTTCAACAGCCTTTGTTTTTGCAGGATCAACAGATGTCCCATCATTTGAAACAATGTGACCAAGGAAAAAAATTTGTTGCAACCAAAACTCACACTTTATTAATTTCCCATACAATTTATTTTCTTTTAAGGTTTTCAAAATAACCCTTTAATGTCTTTCATGATCCTCTTTACATTTAGAAAACACCAAAATATCATCAATTAAATCAACCACATACTTATCCAAGAACTCATGGAAAATTCTATTCATAAGGTCCATGAATACAGCAGGTTCATTGGTTATCCCGAAAGGAATAACTAAAAATTCATAATGGCCATATCTTGTACGAAAAGTGGTCTTTAGAATATCTGCTTCCATTACCTTCAACTGATGGTACCCTGATCTCAGGCCAATATTTAAAAAAGCTGAGCTCCCTGGAGCTCATCATACAATTCATTGATATGAGGCCAAGGATATTTGTTCTTAACAATGATGTTATTCAAGCCTCTATAATCAATGAAAAGTCTCATAGAACCATCTTTCTTTTTAACAAATAAGACAGGAGCCCGCCATGGTGATGTTATAGGTCGAATGAATCCTTTCTCTAATAAATCATGTAATTTCTCCTTCAACTCTAATAGTTAAATTTGAGACATTCAATAAGGGGGTTTTGAAATTTGATTAGCATCAGGAACTAAGTGAACAGTAAACTCAACTTCTTGATCTGGTATTATTCTAGGAAACTCATCAGGAAAAACATCAGGATACTCATTTACCACTGGCACATTATTAATCTTAACAGTTCCATTGTTTTCAACAATATGTGCATGGTAAAATTCATTTCAATATTTTACAAGTTTCTCAGCCTCTTGATATGTTATCAATTGTAAGGGTTCATTCTTGTATACAAACTGAAAGTCTTTCAGAAAAGAAACTTCTTTATCTCTTCAGTCAATTTTAGCATGGTACATAGAGATCCAATCCATACCCAAGATAACATCAAACTATATTAAATGTAAATCAATAAGGTTTGCAAGTTGTTTCTTTCCAAGGATAAGGAAAGGAAGATTCTTATAAATTATTTTTATCTCAAAATTTCCACCAGGTGTTTTTAACACAAGTTCATGAGTCATTTCATGAGATGGTATTCCCATTTTACTAGAATGGTTTTCGGAGATAAAGTAATGTGTAGACCCCAAATCAAAAAGTACACTGGCATAATCTGAAAAAACAAACAAAGTACCTGATACCACTTCATTTGAAGTCCCAACATCTGCTGAGGTAGTTGCAAAGGATTTCACCACCCCTTTCTGCTTGTATTCTAACTGCTTTCCATCACTCGAGTTATTTGTTGGACACTCATTTGCTTAGTGACCCATCTCATTGCACTTAAAACATTTCACTAACTGTAAATAAAATTTGGTCTTACCATCACCCTGATCATTCTCAGTGTAATCACTAGCCTTATGTCCCATCTTACCACATTGGTAGCACTTTCCAGAATTTAGAAGACATTCCCCAGCATGCCTTTTACCACATTTATCACAAAATGGAAACTTTTTTTTTCTTACCATCAGACCTTTTTGAAGAATTATTCCCTTTCCCTTGCCACCTCGGTTTCATCTTCTGTTGGTTTTTATAGAACACTTGATCATCAGAAAACTCCATTTCCACCTTCTCAGCATATCGAACAAGCTTTTCATAACTTTTGAACTCACTAAAATGCAATGCCCTTCGATATTTTGTCTTTAATCCTGATTAAAAATGGTTGATTTTACTATCAAGGTCTCAAATAAAATTTGGAGCATACCTTGCCAATCGAGTGAACCTTTCTTCATAAGCATCCACTGAGTCTTTCTCTTGGCTCAATTCCAAGAATGGTTTTTCCATCCTATGTTGAACAACCTTAGGAAAATACTTCTCAAGAAACAAACATTGAATTCATCCTAGTCGAGAGCATCAATATCATCAGCGTCCCTAATATTTTTAACAATAGACCATCACTGATCTACTTCACCCTCCAAACTGTAAATTTCCAGACTAAACTTTTGATTGTCTAAACACCCCATTACATAAAAAATATTCTCCAGTGCTTTAATCCACCCTTTAGCTAGAACAGGTTCATATGATCGTCTGAATGATGGGGGATGTTGCCTCTTGAAATGTTCCACCACTAACATGTTCCTCTACGGTTTATCTAGCTGATCTCGTGCATAGAGACCACCACCATTTATCACATGAGTCAACTGCACCATTACTGCAACAAACTATTCTGTTCCAATTCCGACCATCTGAGGATGCATATTCGGAAGGTCATTACCTTCTGTATGCCTTCCTAGCACTACTTCCCTATTTTCTATGTGAAAAACCATTCTGAAAAAACATTTCTTAGATGAAGTAACATGGTAATCTTAAAATTCTATATCATTTCAATTTGACCATAAAAAAAATATTTTTGGAAAATCATTTAAAAGAATTATAACTCCTAATGTTATCTAAACCGACCTCTGATACCAACTATAAGGACCCAACCTTAAACAATACTTAATCTTGAGATATTTCAAGATTACACATTGAGGATCTTTTTAGGTTGAGAGTTTTAGAGAATTAGATAATATATCATGCATTACATTCCACATTTAAAAAAGGTGGTTACATTAAAGACAATATTCACTTTTCCCATCAACAGAAACATATTTAAAACAAATCATGGATTATTTCATGAAACTTCCTTCACACTACCATCACATCATGTACCTTTCCCTTGACCTGTGAAAAACATTTCAAAAACTCGGGATGAGCATAAAAAGCTCAGTAAGGGATATGAAATTACGAAATGAAAACATTATTCCATGTATACATAAGAATTATTAAAATCATACTTTACTCATAAAACATAATCACTTTAACATACCTAATCGAATCATGAATAAATCATAGAAATCATAAGACATAAAGGTAACTTGAGGCATTCATAACATTCTTACGTAGGGAGTAACCCTCGTGGTTACGTTTAGAATACCCATCATAGTATATTCCTTAAATCTCTTTAGAGAAACCATAACATTTAACCCCTTCGCATTAAACAATGCATTGGAGAGCTATATCGGGCTCACCCGCCCTTAGTTTATCATGGAACCACCCGTCATCATAACAATTCCCAAGAACTATAACATAATCGTATCACATAAAACATGCGTAAAGGAAACATAACATTTACACATTTTAATCACAAGATATCAATACAAAACATTGATATAATAAAAACATTTTGAATACCATTATCAATACCAAAATAAAAAAATTAAAACATGGTATTTATTTTTCATTTTAAAAAACTTTATGGCTTATAGAGGAAGCCGAAACTCAAATAATGGTCACGACGGCGGAGAAGACGTTGTCGCCATATACGTATGACAAAAAAACATTCATTTTGTCATTTACTAAAACGCTTTTTATAAAAAAGATTCCTTTTAAATAGACGTAAAAGTCAATGGGGTTTATACACCGTATAAAATAAAGTTGTGTATAAAACAAAATATGCCTCAATGAAAGGAGATTGAGACGAAGTCTCATACCTTGGGTCCGACTTGACTTGATCGTTCTTTAACCTCCTGAATAATAAACTTGAGTTAATTTCTACTTGATTAGGAACCTTTTTCAAGTTAATTGTTCCTTTTATATCACTTATTACCATGTTATAAACACTGTGTGATTATTTAAGTTAATAATGGTCATTTTGTCGATCATTGGTACTTGAGTAAAAAAATAAGCTATTTATAATTACAAGTTGTTCATGTGGTAAAATATCCATTATATCCATAATTATATTCAGAATTTATATATCATATATATCATATATATATATATATATCTAGTATATACATTCATTTATAATATTATATAACATTTAGAGGTAAGAAATGAAATGCACCGTTCATGGAGATGGTAAGCCGTGCGTACGCATGAACGCTACATTTGTTTATATTTCGTATTTTATGGAATGGAATCATAATGATATAAAGGTATATTATAATTCCAATATAATATAATATATAATATCATTAAATACATCCTTTATACGTCCCACATATGGAATTAACGAATCAAATCACCTTGAGGGGGCGGTAGTCCGCACTTCCTAAAATGAAGATATCACGTTTACCCATAATGGAAACCATAAAGGCATGCCATAAATGTAAAAATACAGAATCTTAAGGAGAAAATAAACATATTATATGTCATATATAAATATAGTGACATATTAATGGCCACCATTGAAGGTGTTAGAATAATATTTAACAATCATCATTTCGTGAGGCAGAAATTCACCATCCACGGAAACAGTATGCTCTTTAACCATTAGATGTAGGTGTCTGTAAGTGTAGCTAGAATAATTATTATAACAACATACTAGTATATTTAAGATAATGGTGTTTTTTCAAAATAAATTAATAAAAAGAGTTTAACGGTTTGGAGAAGCAAAATAAAACAAAAGAACATTAGAGAAGTCTTTACCTTTAAATCGGGTAACTCCTCTTGGTTTGTACCAAAAGGGTTTCTTGAAGAGCTTTATGCCTAAGGTAATGCTTATACAATGAAGAGAGGGATGTGGAGAGATAAAATGAGCACTAATTGGCCGAGCCAATGGCTTGAGAGGTGTTA
Organism: Viscum album; assembly: GCA_963277665.1. Classification (NCBI taxonomy): domain Eukaryota; kingdom Viridiplantae; phylum Streptophyta; class Magnoliopsida; order Santalales; family Viscaceae; genus Viscum; species Viscum album. The sequence continues at coordinate 975,915,273 of OY728143.1, forward strand.
GTAATGAGGTAGAGGTGGGGGCCTTTTAGAAGAGGAGAGGAGGGAAACTCTTGGAAATTCAATAAATGTTACTTTATTTTAAAATGATTTTCGGATTTTAAATATCCCACATTGATATATTTCTAGGATAAGGTGATAAGGGTTCTAATTATACTCATACAATAGGTCTTTGACATGTGTATGTCTTAGATTTTACATTATATTTTCATTTTATTTAAATTGTTCATTAATGAGATAATCGCTGCATCATCATGATGTCATAAATAATTTAATTTATATAATGTATAAAAATTTTAAAAAAATACTATGATGTAGTAAATAATTTTATACTTCCAATGAAAATTTATTGTCTAAGATATAATTTATGTAGACAAAATTGAAAATGTTTTACTTGGGTGATACATTCTTTAGTGATATTCTACTCTCTTTAAAAATAAAATTATAAAGTGTCACTTTCACCCAAAAGTGATTCCATGGGGTCCCTAAGTTTGACACAAGGAATCATATGGTCGGCTATGACACAACTAGTAGCATTATGACACATTTTTGGGCCATTTTTTATTGTTATGATATTATTATATTATTCTTAACTACCCGATTACTAATTAATCAAGATAATTAATGATAATTAACATCGTTACTATTCATAATGTCAAAAAACAAAAGATTATTAATTATATAATTTGGGCCACCTGATTCCAAATATGGAATCCATTTTAACAAATTCCAAACATAGAAATTTCAATAATTAATTGAAAAATAATTCCCGTTGTCCAAACAAATAGCGGGTTTTTTTGAAACAATATCTATGAAAAGATTGGCACTTGTTTATGCCCAATTTCAAAGTGAAATTAATTATAATGAACACCATTGGATTAAATGGTAAAAATATATTCTAATTACACGTTGAAACCAATTAAAATGATAATTTAACCATATAATTAAATTAGATGAAAAAAAGTATTGATGTAAAATGCAGTATTTTTCACTATTCATTAAAAAATGAACATTGTCAGAAAAATAGAAAAAAATTATCCAATGTAAATTTCAATGTCCCAATCATAAATAATAAGTTTAGTTTGACAAATAGAGATTATAAAATTTTCAAAATTGTGATTCAAAAATGGTTTTCCATAAAAATCCAGTAAAAAATCTTTTAAAAATATTAGTGTTTTCCATGATTAAGATTGGATTTATTCTCATTTTAAGCCTCTAAAACACTATATAATTAATAAATAGACATAGATAAGAATATATATTATTCATTACTTACATGGGATGTTACAATGTACACTAATACATACATAACATGGACCATTTATATTTTTTGTAATTTTTTATTGACACATCCACTAGATGGTAACCTGTGTGATTATTAATTACATATATCTAATTCTAGAGATTTTGATAACCAGAATACTGAAAATATTTATGAAGATCCATTTAATTAAAAAATATAAAACAACTAATGTGATGGAGATGTATGGGGTCATACAAGCTTCATTACCTCATGAAAAGAGATAAAAAATGAAATCAATTATCAAAATCAAAATGATTTGAATCCTCAAAATCAACAAACCATGATGAATATTATGAGGGACCATGAGACCATGTGAAAATATATAGCTTCAAATAAGAATAATATTTCCTCCATATTTCTTTATGGGGAAGAATAGGTTAAAATCCTTCATAATACAGAAAAACATTTTTTCCATTTAACAATACCTGACTTGATGATTATTTTTTGGGGGATCATCCTTAATATAAACCAACATTCCATGGACACCTAGGGTTTCCCTTAATTTACTGATTTCTTTTGAAATCATTGAATGGTTCCCATTATCATACATATTTTTTCCTATCAATTGTCTTAGGATATTATTTTTACATTGTAGATCCTTGTAAAAGGTCTCACACATCTTCTAAGACACTCTCCTTGGCCATCTCCCTTGAACCATGGGTGTCTATTGTAAATTCCCTATCTGAACCATCTCTAATCTGCACATTTCATTTATCAAGAGTGGGTTGTCTATCACCAATCAAGTCAATATTGTTCTGTGTTGGCTTCTTCCTCGTTTTATTTCTAAAAGAATCATTAGGGATCCCATTTGAGGAACAAAATGTGAAAAACAAATACATGGGACATTAATAATTAATATGAACAATAATTTGACTCTCCAATAAAAAGTGTGGTAGTATTTTATATTACACCTTTAAAGAAATATCATCATCCAATGAAAACAAAACAACATTATGGATCAAGCTAGAGCTCATTTCACCCTCCACCAGAACCCTAGAATAGTTACCAAATATTGTAGTCTCAGTATTCATATTCATTTTTATAGAAATTCTCACAGGAGATGAAATATTGAATAAGATTTTAGGATGCCAAAAAATCCAATTTAATCCAATAATTTTGATCCAAACATGATCACTAGTAAATATATGGAAAATGGATAAAATATAAAATCCCACTAAGGAAATAATACCATACCTGTAAATAAAGAGATTATACCAATCCCCATATTCCCTGAATATTAAATCTATTGATGAAAAATAATATGAATGAAACCTTCGACCTAGGGTAAAGCATCCCCATCTAGAAAACCACCATATAGAGGGAAGCTTCCAAACTAAATAATAAATTTTCTATGGACTTCCTATATTGGGAAGAACAAATAATGATATTATGGATTATTCATAGATTTTAAATCTATTAAGAATCGTTTATTTTTTAGTAGTTATGTGGGAAGTGTCACGTTGCTTTACCATTTACTCCGGAAAAACATCATTAACATGTGCAATGTACCATATGCTAAGATGGATGGATTGGTATTTTCTAGTCTTTAGATTATAAAAATTCATAACCTCATAGAATGGGAGCATCACAACAGATTCTGCAACTGCTACATTAGGAAGGTATTGAGTCTTTCCTGCATGACCCACCAAAGGTGGTCATGATTTCTCAAGAACAATATTTTGGTGTTGTAAAAAATATTATGAAAACACTGGTTGAATATGATGTGTGTGGAGAACAGTGGACAAGAAATATGGGATAAGATATTTCAATGGGATTATAAATAATTGTTTCCTATTATATACAATAAAACACTAATGTAGAAAATGATTTAAATCAACTAAAATTCCTAAATATTCTAAATATTTATAAAATATTATGAGAATCAAAATTGGGCTCATATTGATTCACTTTTGAGTGATTCATTAAGACTATTTTAGTTGAATTAAGGTCACTATATGGCTTCATAACTCTTAAAACTGAGGGAAATATGTTTCCAGTTCCATTTTTTGTGATTCCACTACCTCAATAAACATGGTTACTCAACTATGGTATATCAGGCCCTCTCTAGTGCTGTTGTCAATCACATATCTTTGGATGTTGAAAACTACACCTATATATTTGATATTAGAAATATGATACCCAATTTTCATATTATAGGTTTAACTCTTACACATACTCTACACATTATATAATTATACCTTTTTTTAGTTAACATATACAGAAGTTAGTGTGTGATATTCCACTCTCAATAGTCTACTCACAGTCACAAAATAAACATACAAAATAAATCTATGAATAAAATATTAAATCATGTATTATCACCTAGGTAACTCCCAAAATAGATTAAAATTTTTTGAAATTGAGTAAAAAAATTCCACATATGCATTAACAATAGTTTGATACATAAAGATAATAATATAAAAATTAAATTAATGTGAGACGAAAGTTTTTTATTGTAAATACTCTTGAAAACTCCAACGTTGATGAAGTTATCCTATGTATTATCCCACTCATGGAAATATCCTTTGGTATGATAAATTTTCCTCAAACCATTAGGATTTTCCATTGGTTCTTATTCATATGATATATTCATCTAGTTTTTTTCTTTATCATATTGGAATTCCATAAGGGAATTATTATGTGGGATCATAGATAAGTAACACATCAAATTTAAAGATATACGGGATCCTATGATGTGTAAAATGGAATTTTTTTAATTTATTGGTTTTTCATCATTTATGATCTCATTGTTACATCCCATCTATGTATTTTTGGAAAAATTGAAAATCTATTGTGGATTTTCCTGACATGGTTAGGTAGTTTGATTGAATATGATGTTGTTTTATATGGATCGGTCATTTAAGACACATATAATGAAATAATAATCATATAATAGGGGTCTTATTCCACTTCCATGTCTAGGATATATTATTTATAATGTTTCTCCCCCTTCTAATGTGTCCAAGATGGATTCAGAATTCATTTTGTAGTTATATTGTAATTTTCAAAATATTTATTCATCAAAACATGTTACCTTTACCAACCAACATAATTTAGATCATAGGAAAAAAATATCACCATGTGGATAATAACATGTAGTGATATAAAAAAAGGTAGTGTTGTGATTATTAAGTACTTGAAGTTAGGCCTTGGGGATGTGTACGAGTCCTATTTAATTTTCACCTATTTCTTGAGTAATTTGATAACATATTTCATGTTATTCATATGTGTTGGGAAAAAATCCCTTGGAATTGAGAATTTTAATTCAATGAGTATTAGAAATATAATGTTATGAATGGTCCCGGATGAGGCTACATTACCACATATAATTTTTTTGATTCTTCCCTATATGGATACATTATTGTATAAATGTATTGTGAATAATATTTTAATGTCAGTGTCGTTTTTGGATATATTTTAGGTTCTCAGTGTAGAATAACATTTTATTATTCCATAGCTCATATTTTCATCTTCTAAACCCATAAATAAATTTGAAATGTATTAGTTTATCTTCCTTTTTATTAATACATATCATGAATAAGGTAATATTCTACCTTAGATTAATTCTCATGCGATTCTTCAAAAATCTATTTGTTCAAGTTACACCTTCACATATAGTTACACGACACAACAATGGTTATTGAATGTTGTGTTAAGTGATTGATCATGGCTACACTATCATTACACATACCGATATAGCCTATGTTTCACCTCCCCATGCCTACCCTCAATAGTCCAGGGGTAGGTGACTAGCAATGTGTAAGAAAACTACTCACATTGGAGGCCTTATCATATGTACCAATATAAATGAACATATCTCTAGGCCTATACAATCTTGAAATTTTAATTAAAATGAACAACCATGAATGATTAAATATAAATCCCATAACCAAAGTATGAAATAATGTAATGGAAAGTAAATTGGAATAAATACAATCCCACAACCATGAGTGTGAACATAATCCCAACATGAAAGTACTATTGGGGACTACTATCAAGGTACCATAGGAGCACACCTCAGTCTATCTTATCTCACTAAAAACTATTTAGTCATGTTCATTCATGGAATCTATCAAAATGATGATTTCTTGCAAACCACATGACTTGTGTTGGAAAATTCCATGAAAGAGTGAGTATAACAATAGCTAGTTGGACATCCCAAAACCACAAACAATACAATTGAGAAATAATATTCAGATCTATATAGGAATACATTTAAAGGTCATAAAAAATAATATATTGATAAACACAACATAGAAACAATATCTCAATGGTAAATTAATATCCATTATACCAACCTAGGATCTCATCTTGAAGGTTCCACGAAGAACCTATCTAAGGGAATACACTCATTAGTGTAAAATCACACATTATATTCATCAAATAGGTAATTAACTATGAGTCTCATCAATGTATTTATTTGATGATATTATTAAGAGATATGATACACAAATCAAGATCCCTACCAAGTTTATGGGGTATACAAAAAACTCAAAATATATTTACCCAATGAGTAGAGGATTGGTTCCCTTAGAGTGTTAGTCACGATGATGCCAAGAACTCTGCCATGGGAACAAAGATGAATAGAAGATCTCACTAAAGGCCCTGTATAATGATTCTGACTACTCTATCTAAGTAGTCCTACTAAAAGGATCAATTTCCTAGGTGTAGTAGATAATTATGTTCTAACCATCAAGGAATGGATATTGGGAACATGCCCAAAGGAAAATAGTCCAAGATATTGATGACAGGGGCTCTATGACAACTATTTAGAGGTACATTTTGTGTTATAGTAATACACAATGTGACCCTATGAACTTGGGTATTTCTTATGAAAATAGCCCATGTCCATATACATGTATAAGTACATGGAGTGTTGTTTCATGTATACATATTTCTATGTACCAAAAAAGGGAAAATAATATATAATATATATCTTGGTTGTTTCTGTTTGGTAGTACACAGTCTACAAGTACCCATGTACTTCATCCTGTGTCTGTGCACCCACTGAGGTACACATTGAGCCACTAGAGATTAATCCCACATTGTATGATAGGGTCACACCCTGTGTGATACTAATATCCATTGTAAAACCATTGACACTGCTTATATAGTCCCAAATGTTGTTTGGATCCATGTTACTTGCTGTTTTGTAGGGAAATTGTTAGAATATTCGATCTGGATTTCATGTTTGTTTATATGCCTCCATCTATCAATTCAGATTCTTCTTTAACTAGAAACCCATTTATCCATGTATTCTGAGCAACGATGTCATTGAAGAACACATTATGATCATAAAATCCATTTATAAAACACCATTGGATGATGTTCTTCATTTAATTCAAAATAAAATAAAATTTGGAATCCAAAAACCATTTGATTTTTTGTCACTAACAACGTCACACCACGTTAACATCACACAGATTCAGGATCTTCAATATTGATTCATTATGCCTTGAAATTTGTGTGAAATGATCAATTTCTCAGTGGATGTTGATCCATGGGTCAATTTAGGAAACTTATGACGAACTAAGAAATATTGAAGAAATGAAAATCATAAATGTGAGGATTGAACCTAGGAAAATGTTAATGTTACCCTTGATCCATATCCATTAGTATGAAATGAAGTTTATAATCATAATGAGATTCTGCCAAAATAATCCTTTGAATAAACCCATCCCATAAAACATCCAATCTAATGAACAATCTATTTGTTGATTGATTCAAGTTCATCATAGGGAATAAGAAGGGGGATAAATCCAAATAAAAAAAACATCATACCACTTTTTAGATCAATTTCTAACCAAGAATGATGTTGTGTTGTGATCATTGGTGAGATAATCTAAATTTTTATAACATCAGTTGTCGATACCTGATACGATCAAAATCTACCAATGGAATCTCATTAAACATATATACAAAAATCCACTATACCTCTAGGATCTATAGGTTAAACCTAGTAATTCCCTATAGCTAATTATTTATAAAAGGTATTAGGTCGCTTCATAAAAAAATGAATTAAAATAATTACATTAATTATTTTGTTCATTTTATGCCCGTGATGTATTCCCTTCAAAATCCCTGTAACAGAGACATTTTTTCACGCGTGAGATAACACACATGTTTTAAACCCAATAGTTTCCTCTAATTTCTATTCCGGGCCCAAATTCATAGATTATTACACTTTTTCTAGGAAGTTGTGTGCATATACTATTTAATTTTTTTAATATATTCTGAACATTTATTTCAGGAACAGAAGGCCTTGGAATCACACACCTTCTCATTTCATAGTCTCTAAACTAATAGATACAATATTTAAAAACAATTCATAGATAATATGAGTCATAACATTCTTCCCACATTGGGAATTTATGCCTACAAAAAGATAAAATAAGGATTACACAATGAGATGTGGGTACTATAGATTAATATGAGCATCCTACTCCCAATTTTTATCATGAAGATTATCATGCTACAATTAGAGATGCACTAAAGGAGTCACTCTACCATAAAGGATCCTCTTCTTGGATCTTTGATCTCTACAAAGTACTCATCATTAGTATCTCCTTCCTCGATATCCATCTCAACCTTGTCAATAACCTGAGATGGGACATGCATGTACATCATTAGTTGAAACACATAGAAAGCATCATGTCCACAATATTACTATATTGGTGTATCTAAGTGGTATTCCACGTCACCAACAATATAAATTATATGGAATGGGCTAATAAATATTGGATACTTCTTGTCTCCCTGATAAAATATCCATAATCTACATCAAGGTGAAACACATTGGAACACGTTTTCTCTATCCTCAAACTCTAATGTATTTTTTTTCTCCCAACATAAGACTTATAATGGCTCTATATAGTCTTTATCCAATCCTAGATGATCTGCGGCTTCATGGTTGTTTCTCACCCAAAATGTAGTCTCATGAAGGCTGAAAATCCATGCATAGTATAGAAATGTGGTGACCTATAGGTTTTCCCACAAAAAAACTCAAATGGTTCCATACTGGCTTTTGTTTCAGGAAAAATCAACCACTTGTTGGTGATACTCCCAACTATGGCCAAAATACAACCTGAAAACTTGTATCATGTCCTCCATAACTTAAGTGGTCTAATATGTATGACACTCAGTTTGGTAATGAAATTCCATATTGAAGAGAAACCATGTCATGAAATCCTTTCGTAATCCCTTACAAAATTGGGATATGAATAGATAATCACAAATAGAAACTATTTTTCATGGAACCACATTGTATTGGGATATAACCTACATGTAGTAGAATCCAAAACTCACTACTGAACTATTCTCCAAAAACAGATAATAAGTGGGAAAAACTGGTGAGTCATTCTATGATCATGCAGATGGAATCATATCCATTGGAAGTATGTGGTGGGACCATTATGAATTTCATGGTTATTCTATCCCACCTCATATCTAGAATATCATGGTAATAGGATTAATCCATTTTAATGTGGTGCTCAGTCTTCACTTACAGACAAGTAAGGAATCAGGACACACACTCTAAAAATCCATTATTCATCTCCAGCCACAAAAAATGATGTCAAAGGTCTTGATACATATTTTCCAAAGCTATACACACTATCCAAAGTTATTTATGAAACATTATCATAAAATCCTCCCAAAATGTTGTTGGTACCATCGTGCATCCTCTAAAAATAATGACATGCTCTTTTCCTTCACGAATCATATAATGAGCATGTATAGTGGATATCTATGTATTTAGGGTCTCATAGAATTAAATCCCATGTAATTCCTCCCAAACTCCCCATAAATGAGGATGTGTAATTGACATATATTGGAGGAATGATACTTCATCTACATCCTTAAAGGATAATTGTATGTATTCCAACTAATCTATTTCCACATTTAGAAATTGTGAACAAGATCACATGCTATGAGAATATTATATAGTTTCCCCCTTCCTAGGAGTGTAGAAAATCATGAAATCATAATCATCAAGGTACTCTATCAATCACCACTATCTCAAATTATGATTTGTATGAGAGAAGATATACTTGAGACTATTGTGATCAGAAATGATGATAAACTGCTTGCACATATGGGAATTTTTCCACATCATAAATGTGATTACTACATCTAAAAACTCTATATCATTGGTTTTGTAGTTATTTACATGTTTTCTCAACTAACGTTAACAATAGGAAGTCACATCTTTTCTCTAAATCATAACATTACCAATTCTGGGTCATGCTGCATCGCCAAACTCTTTTTTCTAAAAACAATCCTTTGGAAATATCAATATTGGAGTGCTCTATAAACTCATCCCCAACTACTTAAATTCTTACAGTAACCACTATGTACACATAGAAGTCCACCGCTCATAGTCAAAACATTCATGGGTGATGATACCCTATGTAAATCATGAATGGTCTCCAAAAATTTCCATCCAGTCAATGGGATCACCACACCTCTATCATGCTATTGGGTGGCTCCCAATATAACTCTCCCATGAACTTGGGCGGATGTTCTAGAACATAATATTCTGAGATAATGATTCCTAGAAATAATCCCTCCTAGATTTGTAATAGGCACTTCGACAAATTCCCACCAATATGGTTCTCTCAATATATATCAGGAACTATCCCCAAGTGTCTTATATGCTCCTCCCCAGACCTTGATTACATAAGGATATAATTGATGATGACTACCATGAGGCATTCTATAAAGGGATGAAATGTATAGTTCATGTGTCCCATGTATAATATTGGTGTATTAATCAGGAAAAAGGGAATAACCAAGTATTCACAGTGACCTTAGAGACATATGAATGTCATATATGGTATATACTTGTCTCGTACTCGCAACTAGTGATAGCCTAACCATAGGTCATCCTTTGAGAAACATCACACCCCTCTCAAATAAGAAAATATTTCATTAATTCTGGATAGTTAATACCTAATAATTATGGTAAAATGGTTCAAGAACTATTATTCCATAGAAATACTCAATCCTTCATCCACTTTCTTGGAAAACAAAACCAAGTCTTTCCAGGGAGAAACACTAAGTCTAACAATTCTCTTCCTCTGAAAGTCCAAAAAACTACACCAATAGCTTACAATTCTCTTTAGGAGCCATATGATATGATGGTGAACATATCAGTGTCATATTGAGGTTTTGAATCAATAAAAAATTCTATATTGTGGAAGGGAGGTAAACCAGGAACATCTTCAAGGAAGACATCCATGTACTCTACCACCACTGAATTAAACTGTGCACTCATTGAATCCACTACACCGATGGAGATGATATCAAAATGATGATTATTTTGTTTCAAAATACTATTCATGAGTCAACCCATCACTTTCTGGGTTTACTTTTCACTACAAATTGAGAACCATTTCCCGTCACCATAGACCGAATGCGTACTCTTCCAAAAATAGTCAATCTAATCACAATCCATAAATAACCAGTCCATATGTAAGATTATTTAATAAGTCATCATCACTGATATAGAGAAGTCCCAAAAGAAAATATCCCCTCAATTATATTAGGTCACACCATTAACCCATGTGTGTGATTTCTGAGTCATCTCTATAAGGAAACTCCAAGCATAAGGGTTGAGGCAAAGGAACAACTGGAATTTCTATGTCTCAAAAACAATTTGTGTAAACAACATCATAACATGAACCAATGTATATAAGAAATGAATATATGGTTAAAAATACATATATTGGACCTCATATCATTCCTGGAGAGTTTGTGTTATAAACCTCGATCACATTCAATCTTCCCCACCCCTGCCCTCCAACTAATTGAGAAAATAATGGACCACATAGGGGTGGGGTTCGTAATAAGTCAAAGAATCTACGAACTCCTTATACCCTCCCAGAACCCCTAAAAAATATTATTCCCTATGAACCTACATGCCCTAGATAATTCCTTTACCTCGGTGGCCAATTCACAGTCTCTATATCATCAATTAAGAGGGTTAAACAATCACATACATGATTTAACCTCCCATCACATGAGATGAACCACCTCTATTTGGGAATCATTGAATCATACTATGATCCATGTACCAAATAACTTCTATCATCATACCTCCTCCTAAAATGTCACATAAGTCTAGGTCCTTGAGTCTTATGTCCACTCCTACTATGGAGGTATGTGGCCTTGTATGTCTGCTACTAGTAAACATGGTTGGTTTCTTATTAGCTAAAAAACTCTAAATTCCAAATGATCCTATAGGAACCCAGCATAATTAGAAATAATAAATGGATTAAACTATCTCATATTTTTCTATGTAGTAATATCTCTAAGGTCTACAATTTGAAGAAGTAGTCGTGATCCATATCCATCGAGTACCTAGTGAGTTTGGTAAACCACTATGAATACTCAGATACTGTCATGCTGACCTATTAGTAATGGAGAGTATCATGGATATGTACAACCCTTAGCATGGTTGTAGAAAAATCCTACTAGAAAATGTGCTAAAACATTGACCATAATAGATTTGCCTCATTATTATACTAGGTGACTAACCCCCACCATCGACTTATTGATCAGTGAAGAAGGATCACCTCCAGGACCACCTTCTGATATATTAGTGTCTTGACTAGATGGAACACTTGATAACTATCTCAATACAGTCCTCATATATCTATAGACCAAGATCACCTTAGATCCTGAGTGGTCTTTATCACTAAAACTCATAAAGTACACTTATTATGATCACCTCATCTGCTAGTACTGTGGGTATAATCATCTTCTCAACAAGTGGTTGTATAAATGGAACAACACGAGGAGGTGTCACCTATAGAACTAGTCCCTATTTTTACACCACATCACTAATGGGATCATCCACATTATCCAGATATTGAATAATATATGGAACAAGTCATGGAGGAATCATGAAATCAAACAAGATGTACCAAAGTTAATAATTATATTTGGAGAGATGGTTCCAGAAGGACATGGAAACAATGACCCATTTTTATATTATGTGTATAGGATTTCTTCCCTTCAGGTAATTTTATCATGTACCGAGTTGAATATTAGGTGATTAAAGTCCATATGTATGGATACATAGGATTCCACAAAAACACTACGGACCCTTGTCTCAATGTTGAACTCCAAACACTTAACAATGTTTCCCACAACCAATATCACATAATATAGTCCTATGATAGACCTTACTACTCTGATACCACTCTGTCATGATCCATCCCAAAGGAGACTATTCCCCGAATCCCCATGCCTACTACTAAAAGGCTAAGGGCTACCGATTAGTGACGAGTACCCATATTACTAACATTGGAGGCCTTATAATAAGTACCTATACACATGAAAACATATCCAAGACTATAATATGATGAAATGTAAAATATATTGAACAACCATGCCCTCACAAATCTATACAAAACAAAAAGATTACTAAAAGAATTATAGGAATGTAAATAGGTACAAATATAACCCTACCACAAAGACTCTAAAAACAACCCCAATCAGAAAGTAATATTGAGGAATAATATCATGGTATCTTTTGAACACAATTCAATCTATCAATTCTCACTAAGGACTCTTTCAAACAGTTTATCATCTGCACAATTCATGAAACACACTGGAAAAGACCGTGAAGGGGTGAGTATAATGATACCCAACTGGACACCTCAAAACAACAATGAATTCAATAAAGTAATAATAGGAATCTCTACACATTTATATATTTACATACATATAACAAGAAAATAAAAATAAACTCAAAAAATTCACATAGTCTCAAACATAATGCTGTAATTATAATACAAGCATATGATCTCTGCTCAAAGGTTGCACAAAGCACTCATCTGGAAAAAACCCACTCCATAGTTTGAAAGATCTAAGCAAGTCTGTCTGAGAGGTAATGCTTGTCAGGTATCATAATTAGAATTTCATGTCAATAGTCTCAAGAGATACAATAAAAGGATGAGGATCACTCACAATTCCATTAGTTATACCAAAAAAGAATATAGATTAAAAAGCTAATTAATGGATTGTATCCCATATAGTTATAGTCACAGAGATACCAAGAACTACACATAGGGAATGAATATGAATATTGGATCTCACTTTAGGCCTCAAAAAAGGATAAAAAAACTCTATCCGAGAAGTACTTATAAAGAAATCATTGTTCTTTTAGTAGGAGAAGATTTCGTCCTATCCTTCAAGGACTATATATATTAGGAATTAACCCAAAAAATCATGTCAAAGGTATAGAATACAAGGGAAATAATCCAAATTTTAGGAGTATATAGCATTAATAATGGTTACATGTAGTGTCCATTCTACCCCATCTATTTCCTAATAAAAAGTTCTATGTTTGTGTTAGTGTCGATGTGCATGGAGTGCTGCAGCCCATGTACTTTTTCCCATGTATTAGTACAAGGATTATTCCATGTAATTTCTAGCTATTCCGTGTTTTTGTGGGGGTAAACAACATTCCCAAGCCTGTGTACTCCATCCCATGAATGTGTACCCTCTGAGTTACATACCAATCCATCGGGGAGATCTCACACACCGTGTGATTGGATCACACATTGATACTTATATCCTACCCAAAAACTAAGCCACCATAGAGAGGGCCCCCATAGTGTGTGTCCCCTCATTACATTTTATGTAGTGTGAATGTTTCTAGAATCTCTTATTTGGATTTGATGTCTGTTTTTGTGCCTTTGGCCATCAATCTAGCTATTCGCCTCACTGAAAAATCAAGGATCCATTTTAGAAAAAGCTTATCTTGGACTAACTACATGTTTTGGTCATAAAATACATTCTAAAAACACCATTGAACCCTATTCATCATGGAATTCCAATGAACACAAAGTTGGGTTTCCAAAACCATATGATCATATGATGCTTCATTCATAACTCCAAATTTGTGTTGTGTCGATCCCATATCTACAATATGGAATCATTCATCGAATAAATGGGTGTTCTACGATCGATTTATATATGGATGTCAAATCATATGTCTATAAAGAATATCCATGATAAATAAATAAATACGGTAGAAATGCACAACGAAACACACAAGGCATGAAGCTTTCCCAATATTACTGTTGGATTCAATATGTTGATTTTAGAATGAAAAGAGATGAATTAGTAATCAAGATGGAATTATCCCAAAATAATTTCATAAATTGACCCATCCAACAAATGAACTAATCCAATGATCATTTTATTAGTTAAATTATTCTAGTTCATCAAAAGGAATTAATAATGGGGATTGAATCAAAATAAAAAAAATCTTCCAACCACAATTTTGATCAATTTATAACAAAAAAATATATTTTGTCAAGATCATTGGAGAAACCCTCTAAATTCATCTCAAATATTTTGTGGATATCAGATCCAATAATCGTCTATTAATGGAATATCATTAGATGTATCTCTAATGGTCCTATAGATAACTATGATATAGTGTTTAAACTTAAGAATTCCCCATAAATATTCATTTATAGAATATTTTAGTTCTTGATGTAAATGAAATTAAATTAAATAATTTATTTAATTATTTTATTCATTTTATACCCACAACCAATTTTATCAAAATACCCTTCATCTAAAAATGTTATGTCATGCCTTGGTTAAAACCTATATTCTGAACTTAATGGGTCCTTATGATTTACAATCTTGGAGCCCTTTTTAAATGTCATTCCACATTTTTTCAGAATAGATTCATGCCCATTCTACTTATTATATTGAATATATTTAAAAAATTTATCCTGGGCTCACCAAACCTTAGATTCAAACATCGTCTCTGTTCCTGATCTCAAAAATAATCCATAAAATATCTATAAATAATTCCTAATAATACATTTCACAATATACATTAGATCATGTGAATAGTGTCAACCCTATAAATATCAAATTAAATATGTTAGTTCAAATATAATTCATGAAAAAGAGAAAAATTAAATGAATAAATTAGTGATATAATAAAAATGATAAAATATAAAGATCAATATATCATATATTCAAGTTTGGAATTATTATTTTACAAAATTATTATTAATATATGAATAAAAAACTACCCTGAATTAATCCTAAAATCCCATATTTTAAATATTTAATTTATGAAACCAAAAAAGTTGTGTATCTCAACGTGTTTGTGGGTTTTGATCATGAAATGTACTCAAATTTACATAAAACAATAGGAAACAACTTCACAAGAAATAATTTATACCAACCACACACATACACACACATTATCCTTTATTGTCCGAATTAATAATTCTCCACATTGTAGTTAAGGACTTCACATGTTTGTTAGTTTCTGACAATAATTCTATAGATTTCAAAAAATATAATTTCTATTTATGTTTTTTGAAAAAATTAATGGGATAATTTTTGTTTATCCCTTATCAAATAAAATCAAGAGAGTGTTTGAATGTTGGTTTAAATGAAAATTACATAAATATATTTTGAGCTATTATGATATGTTTAATTTTTTATTTATAAATGAAAATCAATCTAACAAAATTACCTTATAAGGTTGGGCACACACTCTAAACTCTTTTTTCTTGATATTTTTTTACAACTTACTAATGTAATAAGTAAATATAATCCAAAACTAATAAATTCATAATGTATGAAATCCTAAGAATATTTTCAATAGTGTAGTCATGAGATAAATAATTTTGAAAAGGATATTATATTGATTTTTCACTCTTATTTCTAGATTTTATTCAGTATAGTTTCATTATTAACATAACACTTCTATATTTGAAAAAATAATATTATTTTGTTATAATATTAATAAAATCTATGAAATACCCAAATCTATATAACATTTAAAATGATTTTACTAAATTTATCAAATCCAAAAACTCATCAATTCACCCAAGTCTAGTTTCTCAGTCAACTTCGTCCGTAGTAATGATACTAATAAACTCATGTACATTCCATTTATATAACATTATATAAGGCACATAATTCAATAAATTATTCTTATAAAAATAAATATGTCTCTTTGATCATAAATGTTTCTAGTTTGGGTGGGTTATCCATTTTCCAATATTTTTTAATCCTTTCCTATGAAATATATCCAAAAAGTATCTAAATTGTGTTATATAATTTATCAGAAATGACAATATGAATGGAAAACAAGAATAAAGGAAATTTAGATTACCCAATTATCTGGGAAAAGTTCCATCTCAAGTAGTGGGTTGGGTTTATATCTTTATCTCCCAAATGGACTCTATGTTCCTATATTTGTAATGTTTTTTTAGAACTAGGCTTTATTTTAAATAAATATATCCAAATTATTATTTTGAAACTAATAATAATTTTTAGGGGTATTGTGCAATCCAAAATAGGAACCACCATATATAGTAATGTCATACACTCCGTTTGATAAAAAAATACTTTATTGTAGGAACTATGTTAGAAACCCATTATTAAAATACTGAAAAAGAACCTTAGAGATACCATTTCCCATGAATTATAGAGGATTGACCACTTCCTCCAAAAGTTATCTAATTTTACAAGGAAAATGAGATAAGATTTATATTGGGGTCAATGTTTTCATGATTCTTCTATTTTCCATATCTTTTTACCACATTCTGTGTGGATTTCTTTTCTTCTATAGCTGTTTGGTCACACACATCTAGATTTATTATATTTTACATATTTTTTTACTCTTAATGTTCATTAACATACTTATATTCCATTTATTATGCTATGTTTTAAGAATTATTTTATAGTTCACATATTAAAATTTTATTATTAAAAATTACTACATCACACTATACTACTCATTCATGAATAATGGGAGAAATATCATCTAGTTGTAATTTTCATCTAACAGGGACATCTATGTTTTCTCTAATTTAGTTCATTGTTAATTTCTTTATTTTAAACTCAAAATCATTGTGATTCTTCTCATTACTTGTAATTTCCCCTAACTCAATCCATGATAGAGCCAAAAATGGACTTACAATTCCACTACAAATATTACATGGAATATCCTATTTTTCATTTCACTCCAACAATTTAATGTTTCAAAAAATGGTAGCTTTTACAATTTGGTGAGATCAAATAAATAAATATATAATAAAATAAAACTATGTAGAAATTTTATTTAAAAAAATTACTGTTACATTGTTATATATTATTAGCCTTTTGATTTTACAATTTTAATGTATTATTATAATAATAAATATTTTTTGTGTTATCTCATGAAAAATCACAAAAGAAAATTTCTAGATAAAAGTTCCAATTTTATTATATATGTATATAAAAAACAAGTGGTGTTTATCTTTATCATGATTTGTTGTTTTGGAAGAAAAATTAAAATAAATATAAAAAAATTATATGTTTGGTGATAAATAGAAAGTAAAAAATGTATGAATGTACCAATGGTCTATAACCTATTTTTTACCATCATTGGAGTTGATAACTGATTCAGGGGATATTAGAAATCAACCATAGTAACTCAATATTCATATAACTCATGCACTGTTTTGAGAAACTATACTAGATACGAGGATATACCCTTTTTTATCATTATATGACTTCTAAATAATAATGTAGTTCCATGTGTAGTATCATAACTCTTCACAATTTGGAAAATGTCTTTCTAGTTGAATATTTTGTGCTTCCCCTCCCTCTCTCAACTATGGTTCTAAACATAGGATTTTGAAATATGCTCTACTATAAATGTTAATCACGTTTTTGTGTTTCACTCCCAAAATACACTAAATGATGTTATAATAGTCCTTCTATATAATATGGGTTCAAATATTATACATAACAATAAATTTATAGAACTCTACATAGTTGTATTTTAATGATATACATGTGGTTGTGTGAGAATACACTATCACTACATCACTAACAATCATGGGTTATACAAAAAAATCAATCAATGTACGCATAATGAAATCCAGTATAATCACTCAAGATAATACTCAAAAAATAATAACAAAGAAAAAAATTAATTAATAAAATACCATATATACATTTAGAATTATTTGAAATACACATTATCAAAAGAAAAATTAATAAAATGGAGAAAACGGCTTAGTAGTTTGAATACTTTGTTCAAAATTCATGACTGATGATGTGATCCTATAACATATATCACTCTTGAAAAACATATATGATATTATCATTCCTAATACAGATTTTAATCTTCTTCCAAGGGTCTTTGTCTTGAGATATCTTCTTCTAATTATTCATCTTATTCATATAGGCATTCTCTTTATTATTTCATCACGCGGTAAATAGATTAATACCACATGGAATTTGAATATGTATTAGATTCAACCACATGGATAATAGACATCCATTTAATTTATTTATGTGAATTCCACCAAAATATATTCATTTATATGGATTTATATTTTCACAGGCTTGTGGATAATTTTTTAGAGCGTTTCCATATTGGTTAGGAAATATAATGGAGTATGATTTTTGTCCCCATGACTTGTGTTTAAAATCCATAGGTAAAGTGGTCATAATTAATGTATAGGGTTATTTTATTGTCAAGAACCCAACCCTAGAAACCTTGAGTTGGTGCTTACTTTATTACATTGGTGCTACATAAAAGAGATAACATCCTAAAGAACTGAATAGTTTTACATTATTAAAAATATAGATTCTTATTTGAGTATTACAATTTATTTAAAAACATAAATTTGAATATATGGAATGTAAATATTATGAATCCATGAAATCATTCAATGAGTGCATCAAGTTCTGGGGAAGAAAACAAAATAATTTTGAGATCTAATTTTTATTAAGGGATACATACAATATAATCTATCCTAAATCAATGAATAATTATCAATATGGAAAGGTAAATAACTGAACACACATTCAATTTTACTAATAACAACTACATCATTATTATTAAAGGGATAATGAAAATGAGATGGTAAGAAATTGAATCCACATTTCATTTAATCAATAACATTATCAGAAAATGAATCCTCGGATAATATTAGTGAAATAATATCATTTATAATAATAACGAAATTTTTAATGAAGAAAATATTGAATAGTGGATATCATGATCACAAAAATCAAGATATATATACCATCAATACCTTTCTCTTAGGAAATTTAAAACTATGGGTATGTATACACTCAAACCCACTTTAATGATAGACTTCTTGTCCACCTCATATAGTAATTCATGCATATAGGGGATTTATAATTCTTATCAGCACACTTTACATCATGTCTAATGCATTCCTAAAATATCGAATGGTCAATTTAATTCATGAGAAATATTTCATATAAAAATTTATATTTATATTATTGAATATATATTACCAATAATTCCATATAAAGACTAATAACATTAATATTAAATCATTTTATAGAGAAATAATATATTTTTTACGAAATAATAATACACATTATAATCGATATGGATATTTATGGTATAGTTAATGTCCAATTATCATAATAATATTATTGTTTCAAGGAAATTTAATTAATAAAAAATTAATCATGATAGTGAATTTCAATAATTTCCCATTTCAAATTGATCATAAACCATGGAAGTAAATGGTAAGGATAGTATCATAAAAATATATACCCAGCAGTGTATATGTAAGACAATGGATTATTGTCATTTATGAATAACAATTACATAAAATATCATTAAAATTTATAGAAAGAATACCCATTTACATTTAGGATAACTTTTATAAAATAAAATTTTTGACACTAGAATGTAGAATATTATTCATTGAAAATAACATTGTAAAATGAAATCTAATCTTCATGGAAATGAGTGGTTAGGATGTCTGGAAATTTCATTCATTCCATATATATTAAAGTAACCATTATTTTTTCATTTTGTTTTTGAAAATTAAAAAATTACCTTACATAGTAAATGACAGGAGGATTCATTTTAGTTTTTTGAGAATCCAATAATTTGTGATATTTACATTAAAAAATCATTGTATATTTTAAGAAACATTCATGAAACACTTCTTATAAAACATGATTTTCGAAGAAAAGTATTTTTGACTTAAGAGAGTAATAAAGTCAAATTTCATATAAAATATATTTATAATCAATTTAATTACAAAAGATAGTAAAATTGTAATATTAAATAAATATATCATGAATAACTAGATGAAATTAAAATTAAATATTTTAATTTGTCCATCATAAAATAACATCCTTTAATTGAAATTCAATCATAAATATCACATCTCTGACAATAATATTATCATTAAAATTGGGATTAGTCAATGAAATTATTACATTTATAAAAATAAAAATCACATTAATAAATTGGAAATAAAACATAAAATATTCAAAAGGAAATAAAAACATAATATTATAATATCAAATACAATGATGAGGCAATATAGCCTAATGTCATGATGTTATTTTATTAAATTATTTATCACATGGTAACATTAAAATCAACTAAACTTGAATTAAATAATTCAAATTGAAACATAAAATACCCTAAATTATGAATGATTAATGATAGTTTATATTAAAATTTTAGTGTATAGACCATATAAAATATATTATGTGCATACCATTAAAATATTACTCAACGAAAAGATATTTATAGAAAAATTACTTACATCATGTTTCCCTTTATTCAAATGTACTTTAAAACAATATGTATTGGATTTAGTCATGTTATTTATTTATAAAAAACCATATTTATATTTAAGAAATCATATATTATCTTATTATAACATCTTATTACCCTTTATATAATAATACTGCATTATTACCATTGATTGGGGTGTTACCTGCTTCATTTTATCATGAATCATCTTTTATGAATGTTATTTGTATTGTATATGGTATAAAAATACATCATCTCTTGAATGATATTAATTATATATATATATAATTTTTAGTAACTTTATACAATATTAATTCATTCGCTATTGTTTTGAATGGAATGTGAACCGTGTCACTTCGTGGTGACGGTTGGTCATATGTATTCACAAGAGATAATATTATTAATTTAATGGGTAAAAGGCTAAAAATTTGCATGATATATTAAATTTTAATTGTTAAAATAATTTCATATGTATCATATATATTCATTAATTTAATGTTTATAAAAATCTATGTGATTATGGTATGAAAAAAATTGCATTGGTTCGAGAGGCGACATTCTTCCGTCAACATTTGATATACATTTGTTTCTCTTTTGATAGATAAAGAAATGAATAAATATTAATCCATAAAAATAGTAACATATAATTATTTTGGAGATAATAGTTAATTAAATTGAAATTATTTCTACATTATAAAAGGATTAAAATGAATAATTAAATGAAATTTCTTGATGATGACAATTACTTTCTCTTAGAAGAACCTCATTTAGATATCTTATTAAGAATCCTATGTTTGATATTTTTAGAATAAACAGATCTATATAATGTGTATAAATAAGATTGGGAGATATTTTTTGTAGTTTTTTGAGGTAAATCAGTTGATTGTTGTGCTGAATTGAGGGGATGGAGTGCCATTTTATAATATGACGAGGACTGGAATTTTTATAAGTACCCAAAACAATTCAACATTGGGAAGTCACTCTCAACCCAAGTACCAAAAAAATTGATAATTAATGGAGTGGGGAGAAGTTAAGGTTGACACACAACTCCACCAACAAATAATAATCATATTTTAAACATGTAATAACTTATCATCTTTTATTATTTAATTTTATCATTTTATTTATCACCATTGTACTTAGTTTTTCATACCATGGTAATTGACCCATTAAGAGTAAAATAAAATGTTCAATATTAGATAATTTTCAGAAAAATATTTTTAAAATCAAATCTAATTTTTCAAATAAAAATTCTAAATGTGTGGGAATTTAAATTTTACATAAGCTCTTCTAATTCACAAAATCTACATTTTAACCTTAACCAAAGTGTTGAATGTTTTAATATTTTGGGGTAAATATAGTTATTATAAAATACAAAATCTTCCATAAAATTACAAATAAATTATATTTCATAACAAATACAAACAAAATGATTGTATATATTAATTTTAAAAAATTTAAATCATTTTAATAAATATTATTTATTATAAATATCCTTAATTCTAATTCTGTAATTATTCATATAATTTGACATTCAAAATAACATGACCTTAGAATAACTAAATTTAAACCAATAAAACCTAAATAATAATTCATTTTTATCAATTAAATTTATTTGGAACTAAAAATAAGTAAAATTATTTTACATTTAATATTTTTATAATCATTTATTTTTTAAATTAATTAATTTTGACATTAGAATTGAAAAATAATTTAAGGTAATTATATCATCACTAAAAATTAGAAATAAATTAAAATATTATATTAAAACAAATTATCCTTAAAATTAAAAATTATAATAAAAATTACCTCCTTTTTTATCCCTATGTGAACACCTCATATGTTTTTAATCATTAGATACTAGTATTTTGTACTTTTCTTTACATAAATTATTATATGTGTTATAAACATATACATATAGATCCAAAATCATATATTTATGAAACATAGATAATATATGTTTAAAATATATACATAAAATTGAAATTACACATTTTTATTGGGCACTACATCCCTTAGCACATTAGTTTAACACCCGGTAAATATTTTAACATTAACTGTAGTAACCAAATTATAATTTTTGTGCAATTAACTATGATCAAAAATCATATTTAATTGTTAAATAATATTAATTTGGATGATTATAAATATTTTAATCAATTTAACATATTAAAATAACTAATGTATAATAATTTAATTTAAAATAATAACAGAAGTCTCGTTGAAAAATATTTTTTGATGAAAATCATTTTTCAAGAAGAAGCTGATCATATATTAAAAATTTTACTTCTGATTATCATTATATGGAATTAAATTAATATATTTAGATATATAATCTTTATATTTCACTTAAATAATTATTTATTAGTGTAATTTTAATTAATATGGAGAAACATTATTCATTTAAAAATTGTTTTAACAAAATTAAATTTTAATTCACAAAATAAACATATAACATAATGATGTTTAAATTGGATTCAAATTTAATTAGATATTTCAAATACCACTTAATAATACATGTTTTATATTCAAATATTATTAAATTCAACATGGTACTTTTAAATAAGCTTATTTTTTGAAAATAAGTTACAGTCTTACTATAAGTTATATTTTTCATTGGTCACTGAAAAATAACTCTTATAAAAATATCCCAAAATTTTAGCCATTAAAACTTTTTTATTATTTACAAAATTATATTATTTTAAAGAAATAAATTTAAAAATATGTTTTAAAATAATTATTTTTTTCCAAACCTAAAATGAAACAAAATGTATTATAAAAATGTATTTTGAAGCGTAAAATGACTTTACTAAACATTCGAGTGATTAATTACTAAATATATATAAATAAATTATGATTTGTTATGATCTATGTTTATATATTTCATAATTTGGTTAAATTTATTCGTAACCTCCAACACAATGGTTATTTTATAATGTTCATATTTATGCAGTATATTTCATTAGACAAGTAGGTTTAGTTATACATGTCATATATGATATTAAATATATTTTTTTTATATTTAAATCTCATTGTGAAAAATTCAACCCATCTTCAATAAATTGAATAATTAAAATTTGAAAATGTGCTCAAAAATTAAGTGCATGTAATTTGAAAATATATTTGAGGAGGCCCCACATTGTAAAAAGACATAATAAAACATCCTCTACAATTTGGGAAAGAAAAAAATGAGTATTCTGTAAAATGACACAAAACCTGGTTTACTAGTCAAATAACATTGGTGTGATGTGAAAATAAGGATATGAAATAAAATCATAAATTATATTGGATAGTGTAAAATATCATTTATCACAAGAAAGTGAATGGTGAATTGATATTTAAAGACCATAAATTTATAAACACATGATGATTTAAGGGAACATTAATTAATAAATTATAAAGGAAATAAGATAACAATCTTATTAAAACATACATTCATTTATATGAGATAATCATTTACTATCATGATAGATAACAGTATAAAATATACATACGTGATATATTTTTATTTTAATACTTAAAATTTTATCCATTGGTTGTGATTATATAATTTCCCACCTAATTTCTTACTCCCTTAAAAGAATATCCAAGAATAATTCGTTATTCCTAAAGCACTAAAGTAAACTTATAATAGATTGAATAATCCAAAAAACAATAACAATGTTTTCCCCTAGTCATTATTAAAACAAGAAGGTTAGCATAATGTAGTTTAATATACATAATGATTATATAAATATAAAAAATTAAATTATAACATATAATGTTTAATATAGATCAATCCTTACATAAATATCCCAGTGTCATAAATAACATTATTCACCTCAAAATGAGAGAAAGTTTTAACCAGAAACAGTCTATCTCAAACCCGTAATCATAAATCTCCAATAACATAATAGAATTCATCTGAAATAATCCATTGTTATAATCCTATGGGATGTATATATCTTAACACAATAAAATTTCTCAAAATATTTTAATAATCGCATGAAATACCATCAATAAAAAACAAAAAATGGGTTTCTAAGATATTAAACATACATTAAACCATAAAATCATAAAACTTTAATTCATTAGTTAACCTTTTATGAAGACATAATATCATCCAAGAATTAACACAGTCATTAGATGATTCAATATTATTATATCCAAATTACAATTAATTAAAATAATTATACAACATACTTTTTAAACACCAATATATTCATATATCAACCATTTTTTCAAAATAGGACCTCCTTGATCTAGTATCTATACTTTAAAATATGAACATTACATGATCATTTCCCTTATTCCACACATTTATGAAAAAGAACAAAAAATGAATCTCTAGGATTAAATTTATTTATCCCCATTAAACATTTCACTATTCCTCGGAAATTTTTTCTTTATTCCATTCAAAGAAACACATTGAAAATTTTCATATTCCATTGAGATATTATCTCATGTGTATCCTCTTAAATTTTTATAATGAAGAAAATTGAGCCTTCTTTCATCTATGGTATCCTTCAAATCATCACTTATAAGTCTCTATACTTCTCTAATTTGATAATATAGGGAGTTAGTTATGTTGCAAGTTATTATTAATATATCAAGACAATTTATGAGGCATAATCATGGTAACTTTCACACTAGTCATCATAACATTTGTTTTCTCATAATCACCACATTATCCATCATATTCAATATTAACAAAATTTCTTCAGGTTTCATCCATTGATTAAAACTATAAATATTTGAGTGTGAAATAATAATCATAGAGGTAAAAAAATATTAGCATTTATAAGATGTCTAAATAATGACACCTACTTTCAATCTACAATACCTTGGTAAAAAACCTGTGCAATTCATTTTAATTATAAATTAAAATAATTCATAATGGATTGTAAATAAAATTTCAATCATTGAAAGCATATCCCCTTGAAGTGTCAAACTAGTTGCACAGTATGTCCCATTATAATACACTAGGTGATGATAAACACAAACACCAATGTTCTATTTTAATATTTATTACCCAATGTATAACCATTCAAAAATCACATCTATTAGTATTATCCATAAATTAAATATATTCTAGAAAAAAATACTTAATGCCTTCCCTAATAAAATTTTTGGTATTATTCTACAATTATATTTCAAATCTAATATAGAGTTGTATTACCTAATATATTTTTCCTAAATCCAGTACCCAATGATTCTACTAAACATAATCAAAAAGAAACTGTAAATACCATAACCCTAGAGGACCATAGTTGATGGTAACTTTATTAAATTGGTGCTAAATATGAGAAATCACATATCAAATGAATGAATATTTTACTTTACCTAGTAAACATGATACATAATTGAGTCTCGTTTTACATTTGAAAACATATATTATAGCATAGTGAAAGTAAATATTTTAAATCTATATACTCATTGAAGGACACATCATTCAATTATTGGGTAACATAACACAAAAATGATGAGAAACAATACTAAGGGACACATAGTGTGAAAGGTATCTTGAATAAGTAAAGAATTATTAATATATAATTGTAAATTACTATACAGACATGTAATTTAATTAGTAATGTGTCAATTATGTTTTGATAAGGCATAATCAATGTATAAAGGTATGAAATTGAATGCACATGACATTTAATCATTAAAATGATATAAAAATAATTCCTTGGATAATTTCAATGAAATAGCCTCAAGGAAAACAATAATTGAATTCAAAATGATGTAAATTCACAATATTGGGCATCATTATTTATGCAAACGTACATGGATTGGATTCATCATAATAGTTCGATTAATTTTGGGGGTTGAATGCCTTCCTCAATAATTTGATTTTTTTCCAATTTTTTAATCTACACTATAAAATACCAATGGATACCATATCCATGACAGAGTATAGACCTACATTCCAAAGGCATGTTTTCTATTGGGGTTTCACGTCCAACGACACATATGAACTCACATTGTTTATATGATGGGAGGTTGGTATCATCAAACACTTGGGGGGGGGGGATTTTCCTACCCACGAATATCTTATATATTTATGATATGTCATGAATATATTCCTAATACTTATGTGAGATCGTTTCCTTTTATGAATTATAATTAGTTAATCAATTCTATGCGAAAAATAAAGGGATTTGATTAGTTATTCCATCTATATATGAAGGACAACAGAACACCCTAAGAGGGGAGGGGTGAATCAGGGTGTTAACATTTTCTTTTTAAAGTTTTGGATCTTGTTCCCACATTGGTATGAACTTGTTAAACCTATCAAATAAATGAATGTTGGAAGTTAACATAGAACTTTTACTTGGTTTACTGTGAAGGGCTACGTCCAAGGAGTATACATCGATAGGTTTTCAATTGTACCTAATTCCACTAAACTTCACTAGTTGTAGATTACAATATTCCGCTACAGTCACTATGTCCCACAAACACTGCCCTTAAAAAATTTCAGGGATAGATCACTTCATCCCTCAGACCACTCCCGTTGACTCCCCCAAGCTTAAGGCCTTTGGTGAAGTCCCAATCAGTTTATAGATGTGAAGGTCACTTCAATAGATTTGCATTGATGTCTTTTCCTCTGCTTAGCATGAGACTCTGCTTTCATCGAAGTCCTGAAATGATGCACTTGAATGCACTGAACCACTGAACCGGATAAATAGAACCTGCAAACAGGTTGCACTAACAATTCCATGCAACACCAACCCTTTGCGTGCAAGATATTACTTTTGTGCACAAAATTTTCTTTTCGCATAGAAAAATATTTTGCGGAACACCACCCTTTTCAAGAAACTAAATATTTTATGTGCCGCCTCAATTTTAATGTTCATCTTCTCATTTTTCACCCAACATCAACCTTTACATGTAACTACTACTTTTTCGTGCAACCTCTACTTTTCCACACGCCTTCAATTCTTTTTACCTGCAACCTCTCTTTTTTCACGCTACTCGGAATTTTTCGTGCAACTACCTATTCATGAACATTTTACGTGCATCATCACTCAAATATTCTCTATGTCTTAATTCATATAGAATGAAGGGTTTCACCTATTATTTATAGGTGTCTCCAACCCCCACGCACAAAACCCATCTTTGTGCGAAAAACCACTTATTTGGTAGGCAATACGTTTCACACTGGATTCATTTTTCATGAACATCTCTATATTTTTTGCATAGCGCATTCCTTTACCATTTTTTGACGTTCTGATTTCGAAACACGTTTTCACAAAAAATATCCCTCCACTATTTTTCCCACCATTATATTTTTCGTGCACATCACTGTTTTTCATGTACGCCGCTATTTTTTCGCGCACGCTGATGTTTTTCGTGCGTGATGTTGTTTATTCATACACACCTCCTTTATTTCACGTACCACATCCTTTTTTCATGCACCTCCTCTTTCCAACAACCTATGTCTTCATTTTATGATTTTTAGGTCCATAAATTTGGCAAACACTAGAGCACAGTGTCACCTTCAATTCTGTTGTCTTCTTGAACTATATGATCAATTTACTAGCACACATTTTGAACATCCACTAAGGATTGGCAACAAACACAAACCATACTCTAATTCATTCATAGAATGAAAATGGTTTCAAAAATATCCCTCTTTGGGTTTGTTGGTAATCACTAAATTAATTAAAAAGCGAACTATCCACATGCAAATCAAAAAGGCAAGAATCAACTCATCGAACACTCTAAGTCTACATGAGAAATGCTCTATGTAGAAAACAAGAGGGGAACCAGGAATTGGGATCCCGTGTTTTGGAATTCTCAATGGAACCCATGCAATTCTATTACATTTTCCCAGAATCACCACATGTACTGAATTTATTCCTTCACCCCGATTGACAATAAACCCAAAGACTAGTAATTTTTCATTCTTCTGCTCAAAACATAGTCCCCCTAGATAGTATCTCCCCCAAAAACCTGCATGACATACACAAACAGATTAAAAACGATAAAATTAGCTATGGAGTGGGGGATTTATTAACCTCTTTATGCACTGGAAGGTGGATTAACACCAAGGTTCAACCGATGGTTCTCAAACACAGCAGCTGACAGTGGATTGGTCAGGATATCAACCACTTGCTCATCAGTTCCCACATGATCTATTCTAATCACGCCTTGCTCAACTCTTTCTTTGATAAAGTGATAACTGATTTCAATATGTTTTGTATGAGAATACTAAACATGATTCATCTTAATATCAATTACGATCTTATTATCATAGTAAATAACCATTGGTTGCTTCACCTCATCACCAATATTTGTTTGTTGTTTCTTCATCCATATTAGTTGATTGCATGCCTTTGTGGAAGAGATGTAGTTAGCTTCAACAATAATAAGAGAAATACTTTCTTATTTCTTGATCAACCAAACAACACATTTATTTCCAATATAGAATGCTCCACCACTGGTAGAATTTCTATCCACTACATCACCAGCCCAGTCAGCATAAAAAAATGCTGATAATTCACTGTCCCATCCTGCATAAAAGTATAACCCAAAGTTATGAGTACCTTGAATGTACCGTGTGATTCTATTTACTAACACTATATGTTCCTCCTTTGAACTACTCTAAAAGCGGGCAGCTAGAAATGTTGCAAAGACAATATCTATTCATGTCGTTATTAGGAACAGTAGCCTCCCAATGATTCTCCTATACATAGTGGGATCTACAGAGGTCATATCCTCATGTTTTCCAAGCTTGGATACAACTACAAATGGAGTTGAAGTTGGTTTGTAATCATGCATTTTAAATTTATTCAGTAGCTCTCTTGCGTACTTTTCCTAAGAGATGAAAGTGTAATATTTATTTTGAGTCACTTGAAGCCCCATAATATATGTGAGCTCCCTAGTCATTGACATTTCAAATTCTAATTTGATGTAATTGGAAAATTCATCCACTTAAATATTCATGCTACCACCAACTATAATGTCATCAATGTAAACTGGAACCATGAACAGATAGTTCAGATAATTCATCACATAGATATTGTGATATACTCCTCCTCTTTTGAATTCCAGCATCTTGAGACAAGAATCGAGCTTGGAATACTATGCTCGTGGTGCCTGTTGGAAACCATAGAGTGAATTCATTAGTTTTCAAACCTTTTTTTCATCATTAGCAATATGAAAACCCACTGGTTGTTCTATATATACTTTCTCTCCGAGTACACCATTCATTAATGTTGTCTTGAAATCCATTTTATATACTTTATATCCTCTTGGGAGTACCATGGCATGGAAAAGCCTGATTGAGCCTAGTCTAGACACTGGTGCAACGGTTTCTTCTATATCATCACCTTCAATCTGGGAATATCCTATACATACCAGGAATCCCTTATTTCTAATAACACTTCCATGCTCATCAAACTTGTTCTTGATGATCCATTTTGTACCAATCATAGTGCGACCTTCGGGTCTCTTGACATGATCCCAATTCTGGTTCTTGACAATCTGATCTAACTCTTCATTCATGGATTTCACCTAGGATTCATTCTTGGTATCTTCTTCACATGAGGATGGCTCCACAACTGAAAAAAATGCATATTGTGTGTTATTCCTCATTCTCATTGTTTTTGTGGGTGAACTGTTGTCCCTAATAATGATATATGGATCTGTCTCAGCTCTTCGATTTCTCCTATGAGATTCAGTCGCATTCTCTCTAGCGAAGGTTTCCAATTTAGATTCTTCTTCTGAGTTAACATCATGATGTGACCCATGAGTGTT
This sequence comes from Viscum album, assembly GCA_963277665.1. Lineage (NCBI taxonomy): Eukaryota > Viridiplantae > Streptophyta > Magnoliopsida > Santalales > Viscaceae > Viscum > Viscum album. The sequence continues at coordinate 975,945,896 of OY728143.1, forward strand.
TTTTACACCATCCTCTATTTCTGTATTTGTATTTACTCCATGTTCACTTTCTTCCTCACTTTCTATCATATCAATATATGATATCCTTGATGTATTTCTGGTTTTCTGTTCAATGACCATAACATCACTGCTTTCCACAATACTTCGTAATCACTTTTTGTAACACTTGTAGACTTTTCTATTCATTGAGTATCCAAGGAAAATTTCTTCATCTGCATTGTCACCATACTTCCCTTGATTTCCTTCATTGTTCCTAATGAATCATTTATTTCAAAAAACACAAAAATATTTAAAATTGGGCTTCCTTCCATGCCACAATTCATATGGTGTCTTGGTCTAACCCATATAATGTCCTGTTTGATTTTGAATATACAATGTAGCTTGAACAACATATTTCGAGTAATGTCATGGAATAAAAATCTCAATTAGCATAGTTCATTCCATGTTGTTCACCTTTCAATTCTTGCATTCAACAAATCCATTTTGTTGTGGAGTTCTCACTGCTACTACCTCGGGTTGTATCCCATGAATCTCCTGGTAGTTTTCATATTCGATGGATGTGTATTCCTCGCCATTATCTGATCACAACACATTGATTGTCCATCCAGTATCATTCTCACTGATTTGATGATATGTTTTCATGCAGTCAAGTACTTGTCTTTTCCTATGTATAACCATTACACATGCCATTCTACTGTAGTCATCTATGAAAAAGATGAAGTACCTTTCTGCATGAGTTATCACAACATTTATTGGGCCACATACGTCTGTATGAATGAGATCAAGAAGATGTGATGCCCTTTTCTTCTTGGGCCAATATGAACTGCTGGCCAGCTTCCCAAAAATACAAGAATCACAATACTTTTCATGGTCACAGTTTAGGTTGGGAATGTCCAGGACAATGCTTAATTTTTATATTTTCTCCATGTCTTGTTGATTGATGTACCCCAGTCTCTGATGCCACAAATTTTTTCATTCTTCAATAATCATGTAACAATGGTTTTCTTTACTATCAACCTGATACTATTTTCCATCTATTTTGTATCCCTTCATAAGTGAATTTCCTATCATTTCCTTGATTGTGCAGCCTTTCTGATAAAAAGTAGCTAAATGTCCCAAGTCAGAGAGTTGACTCACACTGAGGAGATTATGACATAGGACATCTAGAAAAAGGACTTCAGTTTTCTTTAGCTCACCATTATCTAGTTCAGTACTTCCACTGCATTTGATTTTCAGAGCTCCATCATTACTAAACCGTACTATTCCATCAACTCTCATTTTGATATATGTTTATAGGCATGAATTTCCTTTCATATAAGATGAACAATCGCTATCCAAAATCCCGGGACTATTTCTTTTTGTAGATTTGAGGTCCACCTCTACAAGGTCAGATTTCTCAATTTCTTTAATTCTTCCCATGAGACATTGGATTGAGTATAGAGAACTTATGGCCTTTCAATTATCTCATCTGTGTACATTGGTTCTTCATAGTCAAAGTCTTCTTCGAATTGAGAAAACTTATTTTTAAGAGCAACATTATCTTGTTGTTGAGATTTTACTTGCCTTAAACTCTGGTATGAGGTGCACATGTCCCTTCTTTGCCTGCAATTAACAACATTATGACCAAAGTTAAAAGAACAAAAAAATATCCATATAAATTTGTTCTTCTAATAGAATTAGAAAATGAATTTGTTCTCATCTGTTGAACTCCCATATCTTCTCCATTCAGATAACTTCTTAACTCTTTATAATAAGACATGGTATGGACCAAATATCCATAGAACTAACACTTCATAAGAGGAAATGTCTTCACACCTCAATTTATCCTCATACCTTCTTCTATGGGATAGTAGTTTGAGGGATCCTTTTTCCAGGAGGCTTAAGGATAAACTTATTTTATTCTTTCTGATTAGATTGGGGGTTTTTGTTTCATCACTTCAGATAAATTTTCCACATCACCCACTTTCAGCTTCCCTTTATTTTGGTTACCTTTATTTACAGCATTTGACGACACTGCCTCATAACCAATTCCACTATTTCCCATGTATGCGGGTCTTTGATCATTTAAAATCTTTTCAACTCTATTTGAGCAACATTTTTCTATCTCAAACAGGTCAACATCTGAGAACCTCCCAAACTGTATATTCATCCTAGATTCTTTTGAAAATGATTCACTCTCATTTTTTCTAAGTCTTATCAAGGTTTTCATCTTCACTATCTTCATCATTGATCTTTCTTAAGCACTGAGAGGAAATGTTCCCAACTTTTCCACAATTAAATCAAGCAAGAGGTCACTTCCCTTTGAATTTTCGTTTTCCCTTCTGGAACATATTTACAATGAGAGAAATAAATTATTTTCCCCCATCATCTTCACTATTACTATCTTTTGAATTTTTTTTCTTCTCCATGGTGTTGAACACCATTTCCTTTCTCACTTGATTCGTATCATCTTTTGGTTTGACTCTCATTTCACATACCACCAAACTACTCATCAGGTCATCCAATGAATGTTTGGAAAGATCACTTTCCTCAAGGTCTGAAACCTTCGAATTGTATAGGGGTGGATGTCTTCTTAATAATTTGTTTACCATATCATTGTATTTGATTTCTTCTCCAGGACCCCGAATAGCTCCAACCACTTCAGTAATTCGATTGAATAATGAGTCTGACTTCTCATACAGATGCATCTTCAGATCATCAAACCTATCATGTAGGACTTGTAGTTTTTCCTCCTTCACTTTTATATCTCCTTCATAAATATTTTGAAGTTTCCCTCACAAGGATTTTGCTGAGGTGAAACTCATCAACATTAAATAGATATGATCAGAAAGGGTTGTGGTGAGAGAATTTTGTGCTTTAGCATACGCAAAAAAAATCATGTCTGTGTTATTCATATCCAGGCCTGTTGGATCAGTGAATTGTATTCATCGAACATTATAAGAAAAGGACATCCATTCCAAGAGATCATAGATGAGATCTCATTCTGTTATTCCAGATCTAGAAATAACTTCCATCAAAGAGAGGGACTCCCCAGACATTAGTTGAATTGTCCATAACAAAATATGACATTTCAAACACCAATTAACCTCCCTCTGATACCACTCGAAGGACCTCAGAACACCCTGAGAGGGGAGGGGTGAATCATGGCTTCATCTTTTTCTTCTTAAAGTTATGGATCTTGTTCCCACATTAGTAGTAACTTGTTAAAAATGTCTAACAAATGAATGCAAGAAATTGACACAACACTTTTGCATGGTTCACCATAAAGGGATACGTCCAAGGAGTATACGCTGTAGGGTTGTCAGTTGTACATAATTCTAATAAACATCACTAGTTGTGGATTACATTTTTTAGTTACAGTCACTCTGTCCCAAGCACACTGCCTTTACAAAAGTTCAGGGAAAGCTCAGTTTGTCCCTGAGATCACTCATGTTGACTCCCCTGGGCTCACTACCTTTGGGGAAGTCCCAGTCAATTTATATACATAAAGGTCTCTTCAATAGATTTGCATTGATGTATTTGACTCTACTAAGAAGGAGACTCTACTTGTGTCGAAGTCTAGAAATGATGCACTTGAATACACTGAACCACTAAACTGGGTAAATAGAATGTTCAAATTGATTGCGCTGACAATTTTTCACAACACCAACCCTTTGCATGAAATACCATACTTTTTCCCACGGAAAAATATTTCGCGCAACAACACCGTTTTCGCGCAACTGAATATTTTACGCGCCACCTCAATTTTTACGCACAACATATAATTTTTCACGCACGTAGAATCTACTTTTTCATGCCACCTATACTTTTCCCAACACCATCAATTCATTTTATGTGCAACTTCTCCTTTTTTGCGCAACATGCAATTTTTCACGCAACTTCGTTTTTGAGAACCTTTTACATGCATCAGCACATGAATATTCTCTAAGTCTATAACTGTATGGAATGAGGGTTTCCCCTCTTATTTATAGATGTCGTCGACCCCCGCACACAAAACCCATCTTGGTGCGAAAAATCTCTCATTTGGCATAAGATACATTTTGTACTGGTATTGTTTTTTGCACACATCACCATGTTTTTCATACAGCCCATTCCTTTTCCATTTTTTGACATTCTGATTTTGAAACACCTCATGCGAAAAAAATAGCTCCCCACTATTTCACGCACCACACAATTTTTTGTGGACACAGCAATTTTTCATTCATGCTGCTATTTTTTCAAGCATGTTACTGTTTTTCATGCATGCCTCTATTTTTTCGTGCACACCTACCTTATCTAGTGCACCAATTCCTTTTTTCACGAACCTCCTCTTTCCAACAACCTATGTCTTCATTTTCTGATTTTAGGTCCAAAAATTTGGAAAACACTAGAGAAAAACACCACTTTAATTATTGTTGTCTACTTGAACAGTATCGTCACATTACTGGAACATATTTCGAACATCCACTGATGATTGAAAACAAACATAAACCATACTCCAACTCATTCACAGAATGACCATGGATCCAAAAATATAAATATTAGGTTCTTAATCCATTTCCCTTTAATTTATAGCATCTTATATGTTGAAGCTGTATAAAAAAGTACATTTAAATTTGATTTTATATAGGGAGTATTGTAATATTATGAGGAGTGTATTGAGCCATTATGAGGTGTCATATAAATAATGACAATTTTCCGAGTCAAAACCCATGTATTTCATTAAACAAGAGTTGTATATCCTTATATATAAAGGATAAATGTCTATGAATTTATGGACTAATTATTCAAGATTGAGACTTGAGGAGATGTATTATATATCCCAATAATGGTAATAATTATATTTTTCATAGTTCATTTGGTTTCTCAGTCAATCAATGGGTGAGGAAGAATGATCATCCCATGGGAAGGATTGGGTCCCAATGGTTGGAATGTTGGAGACATGGGGGGACATACACTGATGTGGATGCCTATTTGAGCTCAATCTTTTGAAACATGTCCTACATATCCTAGTTATGGAAGGAATCAATGTTATCATAATTTAGTCATACCCTTGGTACTGGACCCATGCTTGATTACCTTATATGGTATAAATCATATCATGCCACTGATTGGGGCTTAAACATTGAGGTTACCATGGAGGTCTGTGATGTGATTGACATGACTATGTAAATTATATAAGCCCATGCGATCCATGTTGGGTTTGAGAAACAGGGGATTACAAGTAATTAGTATCACTTCAAATGTATGTGGGACTTATGTACTAGGAAAAATCTTGGGATTATTTATCGTGGAGCTCGGGCCTCCAGGAGGTGTCCTATCACGAACCAACTTAGGTTGAACCTGAACTAGTCACCCGAGGTAATCTATGACAAGGCCTGATAGGCATTCCTGATCCTCTTGGGTTGGAGACAACTTCAATGACATTAAAAGAGTATAATTGGGAACAATATCATCGAATGAAACACAACTAAGGTGTAAAAATAAAATAGAATGAAGTAAGAAAAATAAACAATAGGAAAAGAATGAATGACCAAAACATGACTAACCTATCCAATATTAAGACTCCACGTAACCCCTTGGGTTAATCTCCAATAATAAAAACAAACATCGCCCAAAGCTATCCAAACCAGTGCTGGAACATACAAGAGATACTAAAATTAAAAAAATACTATAGGCGTGAGTATTTAAACTCAGTAGGTAGGCCCGAATAATTCTATTAAAAATTCATTTGCATTAAATAAAGACACTTTGATTAAAAATTTTGAACAAAATAAAATAAAAATTGGTTTTCCATACTATATTATTATTTTTAAATCAAACAAACATGATCTGGTGCCCTCTAAATTTAAAATAAGGTATAAGAAGGAAAAAATGTTAGTTGGGTTTTGACTTTCATAATGTTCATTTAAAAATCCTATTTATATGACCAACACAATAATAGTTTTACAAAATAAAAACCAAAACCAGGTACAATGAATATGTTCCTACACAATGAGGCCAATGGAACTAGTAGTACTCATAGCTTGAAAACATGGGAAATCCAAGGAACTCAGTGGTAGACCAGAACATACAATAGTTGTGACTCATCCGGAATGAATTCCTACACTCAATCACATCATAACTCTTTAATGCCCATCTGTCACCCGACATGTCCTTTATGAGAGGCCCAATACCATTACAATAATAATAAAATATCCCCCAACTATGGGCCAGTAAGAGTGCATAATCTAACTAGTGCATGAATCAATCTCCACAAACCTCTTTTCTATGCTAGGATCCCATATTATATTTCTAAAAGGGGAATGCCATGCAATTCAAATAACAAGACACCCACACACACAAATACACAAACACACAACCACCCAAACACACACCAATATATATATATATATAACCAAACAAACAACATAATATGGAACCACCCCAGCCACCTCAATGTTAGTCCCCTACATTAAAATAATTACCATATGATGGATGTACCAAACTGAGGCCCCTCCAAAATCATGATCAACCGACTAGGAAATAGAAAAAACTCAAAAGGGTTTTTCCAGAGAAAAAAATTTAAATGAAGAAAAACATTACGCCCTCTTTCAAAAAAACATTCATTTTATAAATAACCACACAAAATTCACTTTCACAACCCATCACATATTTAAAATTCCATTTAATCAACCTTACACACCATTTCAATCATAAAAACTCATAGACAGAACAAATTGGAATATACCTTTAGGAACCTAATGTGAAAAACACATTTAAAGACATAAATCACCACATTGAATTTCAAAAGACTCTTTGTTAAATCCAAACCATGCCACAATAAATAACTAATCATTTCAAAGATCCAGCAAAGAAAATTTGAATAAACACATGGTTTTCGAAACATAGAAAAACACAACACACATCAGGGTCCAATTTTAAAATCATGTGCTCCTCAAAAGAATTTCCAAAACATGTTTCACATTATTAATAATATTTAATAAACATTTGAAAATATCTAAATATAATTTTGAGGAATAAACGAACAATTTATACACACAAAACTTGATCAAAATCCCCTTTTATTGTTAAATTCACACCCATAGCAAATCAAGGTACAAAAGACACCATTTTTGCAATTAAAATCCCAAATTGCATAGTTTAATAAAGCTATTTAATAGTATGTAATTGATTTCCGTCAAAACACACCTTATATAACAAGATAAAATTATCCTAATAGTATATAGTGTCTAATTAACAATCATGAAAGTGGAAAACATCATGCAATAAAAGAAATCTAAATTTAAAGAGTATGTAAAATGGGTTCCAACCTAAAAGGAGAACCAAGCTGAACATTGAACCTCTTGAAACATTATTACTAGAAGATGATTCTACCCACTTTCATGCATATAATTTCATATATATATATATATATCCTTAACCTAATTCATGTATTCCCCACGCCATGAGGGAATACGTACATGGAAGACGTATATATATATATATATAATACACACACACACACACACATATATATATATGTTCCTAAGAATATGCATATGTTCCCTAGAAGACGTTCAAAACCTACTACAATAAAGAGTATGTGTAATGGGTTACCACCTCAAAGGAGAACCAAGCTGGACATTTCACCTCGTGAAACATTATAACTAGAAGATGATGCTACCCTATTGCATGAATATACATTCATATATATATATCCTTAACCCAATTCATGTATTCCTCTCTCCATGGGGAAATATGTACATGGAGGACGTGTGTATATATATATATAATATACATATATATATAATATACATATACATATATATATATATATATGTTCTTAAGAATATGAATGTGTTCCCTAGAAAACGTTCAAAACCCACTACAATAAAAAGTAGAGACTTTGAAGCATCACGATAAGGTTAACACACATAAAATAAAATACTGGGAACCCAACATTAACTACCAGAGTCTCATAGACCACAACCCCTGATTATAAATTGATAAAAGATTAACAACTAAGGAAAAAACTACTCGAAGCGGTATGATAAGGGTCCAACGCACTATAACTCAATGATTAGATAATTAAAATAAAAAAACCATAATTAAAGGATGTGATACAATTTACCAATATAATACCTTAACTCAAATCGACGATGAAATTCTAGAAATTGGGGGAAAACACTATTTCACCTCAATCACACCCGAGGGAGAGTAATCAAACCTTATAAAACCATATCAGACCATCAATTTTAAGATAAAAACGAAAAATATTGGAACCCTAAAACCTAGGGTTTGGGGTAAACTAAAAAAACCAATACCAAGATAAAAATATCATCAGAGGGGTTCTCTTCCTGAGGGGGGTTTCACCAGTTATGACGAACCACCGGTGAGAGGCCTAGCCATGGTGTGTGGGTGTGCGCATGTTGGCTTGGAGAGGGGGGGGGGGGAAGGCTCCGCTTGCTGCACATAGGGAGGGACCATTGAGGAGGGGGGTTGCATCAGGGGTGTGTGGAACTGGGAGGCAAGCTGACCAGGGTCGGAGCTCCAGCAAGGGGAAGAGGGGAGGATGTGGGGGGGGGGGGGTTCTGCGGGTGCTGTGTGGAACCACAAGAAAACCTAAAAAGTAAAAAAAACATAGAACAAAACAACTAATAATATCAAATTAATAATAATATTATTAATATTAATATTAATAAAAATAAAAAGTTATTCATTTTATTTTCATAATAATAAAATTATTAACAAAAATAAAAATTTTAAACAACATAATAGTTATCATTTTATTTAATTACAAGTTAAATCATTTTAATTTTACGAAGATAGATGGGTCGAGAAGTTGCCTAAGCGATGCCGCATGGGGTTTCCAAAATGAACTTCACCCTTGTGGCCAACGATGTTAAAACCAAATGTGCACTTTTTGACATAAACTCACAATTTGCATCTAGGACTCAACAAAAATCCCAATAAAATTTATTTAAGGTTAAGGAAACAATTATTTAATTTAATTTAATAGGTCGGGGGTGTGAAAATTATCCCCCCCCCCATTACCTTTTTTACCCCTGAAAATCCACAAAAGACCTAGACCCAAAGATGAGGCTCATTAAGTATCACCTAACTCGAAAATATTAAGAGCCTCCAGTTGATTGATCCAAACAGTCATCAAAAAAACACGACACACAACTTATCCTTAGAACATGATCACCTTATCCATCACTAAGATAAACCCAAATCTTCCATTTCAACCACTGAATGAATGAACATAAACCACCTCCGACAGTTATTCTAATAATCTTAGTCCAGCAGAACTATTGGCTGTACTACAATCCCAAAGTTTACTCAAGAGGAAGAACATAAAATTGGGTGGTTCTGCACAAAACCACCCACCAATAAATGATAAATGAAAAGAAACTCTAACACTGATACGAGGAGGAACGAATAGAATCCCCTCCACAAATATCGGTCTAACACTAAATTATTTTAGGTGTAACTTTTCGAGACCCATTATGGTTATCCCCACCATAAGAACTGATGAGACTACCCGAACATGAAAACATACAACACAGACTAAATACCACCACCATGAGGTTGAATAAGGTAAGGTCTGAACTGATAGAGAATCAAAACTACCACCATTGATATATCAACATCGTATCACCATCAGAACAATACAAACCACACCACGCGAAGAAAAAAATTTAAACCAAGGACCTTTTATATCGCTAGGATTATCTTTACTATACACTAGCTTCACTCCAGGACATGTGGATGGAGAAACGATGATTGAAGCACATCCTGCCTCGAATTCAGGCTTCATAAATTACCTAACATAACACACGATCCCGAATTTCACCAAACATAGTTCCAATAAAACAAAGGTTTCAAATAGGTTAGACAAAACCATTATTACATCTAAAGGAAAAGAAACGCCAATGAACGCTACAATAAATGACCAATAAATCTAGGGAACACTACAAAAGGTAAAAACCCAAACTGATCCCAAACGTTTTCCAACACTTTCTAATAGGCTGTGGTGACCTTCAAAGAGCTAGGTTTGGCTTCAACATGCTACTTGAAAACACCTCAGAAGAACCACTTCAAGTGACCCCAGCACCCACAAGTGTGGCTGGGTTTCAGATTACGTAGGTACATCGACCTCTTTGACCCTTCCTACTACACTAGTTACCGATTAGCACATTGTTTTGTGAAGAAGATAAATGAAGTCTTCAAGGTCTTTTGATTCCTCCAATAGAGCCATCGACATCAGGTCACTTCCCATTCTCTCTATCACCATCCTTTGCATAGATTCCCATGGTCGGGGGAGGATTCTCCACCTCACTTCCTCCTGCTATCTCTGATTTAATGTGAATGGATTATCCCACAATATCTGAGAAGGTGGTTTGGTTAAGATCTACCACTTTTGACTGTAGTTCACGATGATTCGAAAGCAAAAAATACCAAGCTTTCATGGGATAATTTACAATATACCTTGGTTCATTCAGATCTATTACCAAGAAAAGTTAAAATAATTCCAATAATGAGCCAGAACCTCGCTAAATACCTCACAACTCTACCCTCTTCCACACAATTTTCACCGTAGAGAAATAATTTTGGATGAACGAAGACTCGAAGACCTCCCATATGAGATTTTTTCGAATATTTCGTTGAGACATAGTTTTCCACAAATTCCATGTTTTACCTTCAAGTAAAAAGGTATAAAAATTCACCTTCAATGACTCAGGAGGTGCAAGAAAAAAGAAGTTCCTCTCAATCAACCACAACCAGTCATATGCCTCACGAGGATTTACTTGTTCATAAAATAGGGGTGGGTTTAATTTTTGAAACGCGAGGACATAGTCTATGAGCTAATCAACTAAAAGTTTTTCTAAGGGAACACAACCAAATTCTACACCTTGGGAATTCGTCAAAAAAATTTGGGGGCGAACACTAAGGAACAAGGGAAAAAATAAATTCTTCAAAACATGGTCATTTTCATTTTTAAATTCAACTTTTCAAAACCTCCAAAATAAAAATCAATGAAACAATTCATATAAGTAAAGAAGACCCAAATGATATATAATTGGAAACTTGTGCTGATGGGTGACTCGAAGATATGGTTGGAATCCATACGCCGATCACACCACCGACACAGAGGGAAATATAGAGAAATGTTTCCATATCCACATGGATTTATAGGCCCTATGAGTCCACGTGGCTACTTTCCCAACTGCCTTTTAATTTCCAAAAAAAAACAAGTCAAATGAACCAAAAATTCACTAACAACCTAGACGTCATAGGGTAACTCGAGGTTTGGAATGAGGAAGGGATCATGCCATCCTTCTTTTTCATACACCATCAGTCTAAAAAACCATAGTCTTTTCCCCATGACAACCTCAAATAATGATGGGCTCTCTAAAAAACATGATCCGTTCAAGAGCCAACCTACTCTGATACCATTTTGTCATGAACCAACATGGTTCGACCCTAAACCGGTCACCTTAAATGATCTGTGGAATAGCCGGAGTGGTGTACCTGATCCTCCCGGGCTGAAGGCTAGTGCTAGGGAATCAACATAATACAAATGGGAATTAATTTTCCCAATGAATGATAACTATGAAGTATAAATATAATAGAGAGAAAAAGGCAACTAAATAACAAGAAAAGAAGGGACGAACAAAACACGACTAACATGTTCAAGACAAAGACTCCACGTAACCCCATGGGTTACTCTCCAATAATGAAACCAAACATCTTCCAAGGGTATCTGAACTAGAGATGTAACTTTCAAGAGAATGTAAAACCAAGAAAAGACTATAGGAGTGAGTATTAAAACTCAGTTGGTAGGCCCAACTATTTATATTCCAAATGCAATTGATTTAAATAAAGACACTTTTTTTATCATGTTTGAACTACATAATATAAAACCAGGTTTTTCATACATTTTATTTTTAAAAAAAATCAATAAAAAATGACATATTTCCCTCTAAATTTAAAACAGGGTACAAGAAGGTAAAAATGGGAGTTGTGTTTTCCCTTTCCAAATGACCATTTAATTTTTTTAAACCAACCACACATTCACATATTTAAAAAACAAAAACAAAAACCAGGTATAATGAATAAGTTCCTAGACAATGAGGGCAATGACACTAGTAGTACTTGTAGCGGGAAAACACAAAAAATCATAGGAACTCATAGGAAAACCATGACATACTATACATTGACTCATCATGAAGGCATTCCTACTCTTGATGACATCATAACACCCAAAATCCCAACCATTTCCCAAACTATCCTAGATTAGGGGCCCAATCCCAAAACAATAATAACCAAAATATCCCCCTATAATGGGCCACTAGCATTGCGTAATATAACTAGTGAAAAAATCATTCTCTGTAAACCTATTTGTTATACTAGGATTTCATGTTATATTTCTCATAGGGGTGTTCCATGCAATCCAAACAACAAGCCACACATATATATATAACCAAACACACCACACAATCCAACACCACCATGGCCACCTCAAGGTTAGACCCCATCCATAAAATAATTATCGTATGAGGGATGTCCCATACAAAGGACCCCCCCAACTCATGATCAACCATCTAGGAAAGAGGCCCAACTCTAGTGGTGTTTTCCAAATAAACCAAATTAAAAGAACATATATACCTTACAACCCTTTTCCAAAAAAATAGTTCTTTTTATTAATAACCACACTGAATCCACATTCACAACCAAAAACATATTTAAAAGTCCAATTAATCATTCATACACTCCATTTACATAAGAAACATTCTTACATGTGCCAATGAGGCATATACAGTTAGGCACAAAATGTGTAAAAAAACTTAATACTTAATTCACCACTTAAAATTTCACAAGCCAGTTTGTTAAAACCAAACCATTCTACAACAAAACACTAATCATTTCAAAGAGCCATTTGGGAAAATTTGATTAAATAATGGTGTACACAACATAGAATAACACTACACACATCATGGTCCAATTTTGAAATCAATCACTCCTCAAAATAATTTCCCAAAAATGATTCACATTATTACTATTTTATAATAAACCATTTAAAAATTTATAAAAACAATTTTATGGAATAACCCATAGCTTTACACACACAAAACTCTTTCAAAAACATTTTTATTGTCAATTGCCCACTCAAATCTGATCCAGGAAAAACATGCACCATTTTCAAGATGAAAATAATAAATTTCACAATTTAATAAAAATACTAAACAATATAAAATTGATTTTTATCAAAATGAACATTATTTTACAAGATAAAATTATTCTAACAATATCGAGTGTCTAATTAATAGTAAAGAAAGGTGAAAACATCAATCGATAAAAGACATATAGATTTAAAGGATATGTGAAATGGGTTCCAACCTCAAATGAGAACCAAGCTAATCATTCAGACTCCTAAATCTTTCTTACTAGAAAATGTTTGCTACCCGCTTGTACACACATACATTCATATATGTACACACACACACACACATATATATATATACTTAATCCAATGCATGTATTTCCCATGTCAAGAGGGAATATGTACATGGATGATATATATATATATATATATATATATATATATATATATATATATCTGTGTGTATATGTATGAACCTAAGAATATGTGTACGCACCCTAGAAGATGTTCAAAACCCACTGCAATAAAAATCAGAGACACAAAAACATCATTGAAAGGTAAACACACATACAATAAAATACCAAGAACCCAAAATTAATAAACAAAGACTCAAAAACCACAACCCCAAAATATATAAAAAGAAAATATTAACAACAAAGGGAAAACTACATGAAGCGGTAAGATAAGGGTCTAACAAACTATAACTCAATGATTAGATCATTAAAATAAATATAGACTGTAATTAAAGGATGTGAAAAAATGTAGAAAAATAACACCTCACCTCAAATCGAAGATGAAATTCTGGAAATTGGTGAAAAAACCATTTCACCTCAATCGTACCCAAGGGAGATTAAATATAACATTAAACAACCATATCAGTCCATCAATTTTATTATCAACCCTAAAAATAATAGAACCCTAAAACCCATGGTTTGGGTTAAACTGAAAAAAATCTAAATCAGGATGAAAAAATCACTAGAGTGGGTCACAACCAGTGGATGGTGTCACTCGTGAAGAGGTACTACCGATGAGGGGGATGGCTTGAGGGTGTAGGTGCACACAGGTTGGCCAGGAAGTGGGGGGTCACAACTCTACTTGTTGTACACATGGAGTGACCGCTGGGGAAGAGGGGTTGTGACTAGGGGGTGCGATGACACGAGGGAGGGCAGATAAGGGTGGAGGACTGGCAAGGGGAGGAGGGCAGGGGAAGCCGCGGGCTGCATCACACAAGAGGGAAGGAAGGGGGGGGGGCTCTGCCAGTGTTCCATGGAAACCCAAGCAATCAAAAAAATGAAAATGAAATGTAAAATAAAACTACTAATAATATTAACATAATAATAATAATAATAATAAAAGTATTCATTTCATTATCCTAATAATTAATTTTTTTACAAAAATAAATATGTTAAATTACTAAATAATTTAAATTTATTTTAATAACAATTTTACACATTTTAATTTCCCAAAGACCGACGCGTCACGTAATTTCCTGGGCAAAGCCGCAAGGGGTTTCCAAAATGTGCTTCACCAATATGCCCAACAATTTCAAACTCAAATGTGTAGTTTTTTACATAAACTCAAACATTTTTTAAAGACTCAACCTGAACCCCAATAAAATTTATTTAATTCCAAAGAAATAATAATATAAAATAATTGAATAGTTTGGGGCGTAACATGTCCTATGTATATTAGTTATCATAGGATTAAAACACATCAAAGATCATTATTAAGGGTTTAAACACTATCATTTCCCTCTTAGTAGGGGCTTAAACGCAGGGGTTGTATAGGGTTATCAAGTATTGGGATGCCGGATTGACCTAGTTTTCTCATCATCCTTATACGTGTTGATATTCCAATTAAAATCGCTTGATTGAATTATTGACATGTTGGATGGTGTATTCCTGAAATTTATATGGAAAATTGTATGATATATTTGGATTGTCCAAAGGACTATATATAATCTGGATGGTATGTCCAAAGGTTGTTGCATGATTAAGACTGACTTGTCCAGAGGATCTCACAAGACACGACCTACTTGTCCCAAATACCGACACATGATACCTCTTAAAAATCATTGAAGGAAACATAAGATTTAGATGTCCTTCCCTTGTTCCATCATGAATGTGTGATGAATCCATTTTAGGGAATTTCAAGAGTCAATTCAACATGTCTAGATGACAAAGGATGATCAGGATAACCTTCTTGGATGGCATTTCTTGTTCCAGTTGAGATGCCTATAAGCTATCACGAGACTTAGTTAATATGTACAGGTGCCACTATATGTTCTAAGTGGAATTTATAGTGTAAATTTGTGAGGATTGGTTGGATAACTCAAAGGGTTTCACAAGAATTCGTTGAAAATCCTATAGGGTGCCATGTGACATTCTTTGACATGTCTATGGGACTTCACCTAATCCAACTAGTATACCAAAGGAGTATCACATGATATGAGTGGAAAATCCTATTTCTATCTACTAGAACATATAGTTCAGGAGAAGCACAAGAGGTTAAAAACATTTCTCTCCATAATTCTCCCATATTTAAGTCTTTGTTTAATCCATTTATCATAAATTCCTTATATTTGTTTAGTGTTATATTTATTTATGTCTCAAATGATTTATAAAAAATGAAAAATAATCTTCATGTTTCCTTACAGAATTATTTCATGTGATCTATAAGTGATCATGTGATGTGATTATGATTATTTCATGATTCTTTAGGTTTTTCACCAGAACATACCTCATGGGAAACATTCTTTTTTGTGAGATCAGCTGCTCCGAGAAATATACTAGGACTTCTGTGAGTTCCTTTTCAAGTTTCCAATGACTTCTCTTCAGTGTATGATTTTTTCTCATGATCGAGTGGGGGATTTATAGGCCTCAAAACCCTAGTTATTCACCACTTTATACAGTGCGTATCACACCAATCTAGGTTGGAGTCGGTTAAAGGCTTTGGAGTCACACATTTAATAATTTCACATAGAAAATAACTTTGAGGGAACTATAGTATTGTTAGAGGTCATGATATCTTACAATCAATTCCAATTTTAATATATTATTTCCAATTAAAGGGGGCTTTCCTTATTATATGGAAATTATAAGTAACACTCATATTTTATAGTTGACATTTCTATGTGCCTTCATTAGATTCATTTTCCAACTAAATTTCATTGTCACGATCTTTGTAGGCCTACATAGAACCTTCCATGAGAAAAGGATGGATTGTCATGGGGAATTCGTGAAATGAGGTCGTCATGATGAAGTCTTTTACAAGACCACGTTTCATCCATGTTAGGCTAATAATGAGAGTTTTATGACATTAAGAGGCTCCCCACATGTCCCACTTTTATTTAATTTTTTTAATTTAAAAATATCCAGATTCTCGAGAGGTTGTATTAATGTTTTTGAAAAAAATTATTCTTCTTCTTGATGATGTGTTCCATGAAAAATATACAGTTATTTGAAGATACATGAACATTTCATGGAAAACCCCAAATTTTTTTCTTTGGTGTAAAAGTAGAATTTTGAAATCGGCTTGATATTCCTAAGGCCCTTAAACCTGAATATAATGATATTACAAGAGGGTTTTGTGAGATTATGTGGCTATGTCCCTAGGTTCTTGCAGTATCTTGAAAATATTTATGGGTGTGTCACATGTTTTTTATGAACGATAGAGGATCCCCCTTCCCCATTTTTTCCATTGTTTTTTATAAAAATTCTTGGTGATTCGTGAGTTTGATTGTGTTATTTTCTAGACATGAACCCATCCATTCTATAATGAATTGTGTGAATTTTTTTCCATAACCGGCTCCCATATTTTTTAATTTTTTCAATGTATGTTGGACGGTTTGTGAGGAATCCACCGGTTGACTAGATATTTAACATGGGGAATCAAATTGGACTACCTTGGCATGATCAACGACTGTCTGGGGTGATGATGTGAAAGAAGAAGGGATTATTGATGGGAATTATCTTGGTGTTCTCTATGTAATGAACTATATGGGACCATATGTATGACCTTCTATTGGTCATAAGACCATGTTCCTCCTAGGTATTCACCAATTTAATGTTATTAGGTCCACCTTCAACTTCATTTTCATTGAGGGGGAAATAGTACCTATATCCTAGTATTTTTTACCTATTGAATTTATCGATGCTCATTTGCTGGGTAATAAAAAATTCCTCCCACCTTTAGAAGCAATGTCCTTAGGGACACGGACTATATCCTAAAGAACTTATATGACCACATGAGACTTTGGAATTGTTTCCAATCAGTGTATTCGATGAGGCATCATCTTCCATGATACATTTGGTATTTAGTGGGATGGAATATAAATTGGGGAGAGACGAGGGATGAATTTAAGGGAAATGCATTCATGTAAATCCCTCTCACCCTTCTCCCATCATGTAACCTATTTTCATGACTTATCCACATGAACCAATCATGATACCTCACCATCATTCCAATTCATTATAAATCCTCTAAAACACTACTTTTACCCAAACTCCTGCTTGAATTATCCATGAACTAATCATTGGTTATTTTTTGAACATCAGTAATGGGGATTCATGACTGATTTTATAGTTCCACATGATATACTAGAATGATCCCATGATCCTTTGACTACCATGCATCCCACATGACCATGTACAAGTCATGAAATCAAGAGTATTTGTAGGGTTCATGTAGTTTCATGATTATTTGAGGGTCTATATGAACTCTGAGATCTTTAGGATTTATGTGTTTCTCCAACCCTTTATGTTATTGTTGAATGACGTTGTTGATTCATGTTATGTGAATGATGCTTCTTGGATTTTATTTATTATCCTTAAACACACTTTATTTTATCTATCTGACATATGCCACTTGCATTTGTTAATATGGATTTTTGTTCTCATCTAGGATCGCCTGCTAAATCTAACCAAAGGAATATGATATTTAGAGACCAAAACGATGACCCCTGAAACCACATGTATTATAATAAGGAGTTTATAAAATGGATTCTTTGATTTGAGATTAAAAATAATATTTAGTCAAACTGAATTATTTTATATCGGTTAGGAATACTAGACAATGTTATTATTCCTCCTTTAGACATCGATTTTTTACCTTACTAGATGTCATCAAATCTTGACTGTATTAGGATAAATATTATTGAGGAAGGAAAACTGGTCAAATATTAATCCCAAGAGTTTTCTTATATGTTGTAAGACTCTACATCAGGTCTAGATTGTTGTGATTTTTCTCATCCCCCCATTTTTCAATGTTTTTTGAGTATATTAATCTCTTCTACAAACAATATGGTTGGTGGATAGAGCATGAAATGGGATCTATGCCGTAGTGTAAATTTTTATGATGAATGGTAATGCCCAATATAGGTCAGGTAAAGCTTATTAGAGTTAATAGAAAAATTTAATAGAGTCTATATTTATTAACCAATACAGATATCTCAAATTATTGTCTTTCACCAGCGTAATTTTTTTTTTTTTGAGAACTGGTCATCTTTTGGTAACCTGAAACAAAAGGATTTAATCTATCCCATGGATAGGTGTTAATTAGAATATAATATATCAATCAACGTGGTTGAATAACCCCTCTTCGATAGTTATACAATAAGTTCTTCCCTATTGTATATATCTTGGATGATAATTGGGAAAACCAATTCTTGTTGATGGTCATGATCACCATTGTGAAGGAGAATTTGAGGAAGGATCTAATGATGAACTCACTTATCTCATTCAAATACTGGAATGTAATTTTCATTTTTTACACTAGGGTTAGGCCAACTGCTATACGCATCCACCGATGCCCATCCAAACAATTTCAAAAAAGTTACGGCATGTATTGGTCCATCCTAGAATCTAGGGATCATACTATGTGTTGATATCAATTGAATTTAGTGACCTATCTAAGACTTAGTTTGCTGGGATTTATAGTCGTGTTATTTAATGGATGGAATTTTCCATATGGGGACACCGATTTAGGAATCCAGGTCAGCACATTGTTGATAGAAATGTGGCTAACAGATGGACATCACCTTGATCTAGTAGGGTTTATCCTTTCATGCCTTTACTAACTCCTAGGCCACATTAACCAATGAAGAACTCCATATAGGATTAGTGTCCCTATCTAGTTTAAATTTGGATGGATATGAATAAATTTACCTTCCTACTAATACTAAAATGTCACCAAGATCTATAATTCTTCATATTGCCCCAGATTGCTGAACATAACTAAGGCTAGGGCTTTGTCAATAAGTACTGATGAGGTTACATATGAACTTAGTTGATTCGATGGCTTTGATTCAATCCCTTACCTGACATTGACTTGGACAGTCATTGATAATTGTAGTTGATAACTCAATGAAAGGCCATATTTTATCTCCCTTCAAGATGGGGTTGGGGAAGCTTTAGTGGATGATATGATCCTCTGTGATCCATATACACATGATTGGTTTTCTATTAAATTTGGTTTCACCCAAAGGGTATCTTTTATCCTTTGGTTTGTGTCCGAGTACAATGACACCCTAGGATCAATAGGCAATTTTTTTATGATGGCATGTGAAGACACTATTATTGAGATCATTTTCCACCTGAAGATGCTCCTGATTTTCATACTGAGGATTATTCCTAGGATTTTTAGTTGCTTATCCATGTTGTTTACTAAGATAAGTGGTTTGTTTTTGGGATATTCTATGTGCTTACATATTAACAAATTCAAAGAAAAAATGGATTTGTGTTAGGACTGGGGTGGGACTTTGAAGAATATCCCACATCATGGAAACAACTATACTGATATTAGTACAAAATATATCAAATATGTAAACCATATTTCACAAGAAATGGGTTGTTCCTCTATTGGGTGAAAATATTTTTATCTTCCTCTCTTATTTCCTTTCATGATTAGACATCTATTACCTCTTCATGCATTCTCATCCCATCTGTCATAGAGTCCTAGACATAATGCAGGCTAATCTGGCATTGTATTCAAACCGTTATTACTGAATCAACTTTTGAAACTTTTAGTGACCCAGGGTAACACCTTTATCAATTATTTAATGAATTTTAGGTTGATGGTTTCTATAACCACCCACTTTATGATATCATGAACCAAATTATCCTCACTCAGCATGATTTGGCACCCAATGAGAGGGAATTGAATGATTTTGATGACGAGGTTCCCCTTAGAAAATAGATAAAGTAATATTTATAGAAACTGTAGTAGAGTTTCTAGTTTTATCTAATTTACAAGCCCATATTGATGTTCAGACCATGGAGCCATGGAGATATCATGAAATAATACATATCATGAGGTCTGACCACTTAGTGGAATAATCGTTAATGGAAAATTATCAAAAGGGAGTTGATGATAAGAATAATTTATATGACATTCCTTATATTGGGGAAGAAGAAAAATTTGTAGGGATAGAACCACTTTAGAGTTAAATTGACACATCATTAATGTCTTTTTCAAATGGACGTATCCAAGAAAATCGAATATCATTATAGTTTTATGTTGTTTTTTATGAGATTCATGGAGAGACTCAGAACTATAGAGATTACTTCTATTTGTCATTATCAATGAATGGATTTTCTAAACCTTTAATTGTGTGGAACTGGGTTTCTTTCATACATGATATTTCATTGATCAAATAATACATGATGCACAATCGATAAACATTATTTTTATAATATCAAGTAAACATGAATGTCTAGAACAACATGTTGATATTATAACAATTTTCATTCAAATGATCATGAATTACCACAGACATTAGGCTCTTTATTGATATATATGTTACAATTATCATGAGATCACTAGATTCACATACAAATAATTGGGTAAAATATATGTCTTGGATGGAGAGTAATATTTATATTTCCAATGAATATATTATTGGTGACAATAAAATGATTTTTTTTATAAGGCCATATGATTGATCTTACAAGTTATTTATTATTTTATATTAAATCACTCATATGATATTGTTTAGGGTATTTTAACACAGACATCGTATCGATGTAGTTTAGTTTATTTTTGAGTAAACCATCTATTATTTGTCTTTAGGGACTTTTATCTCAAACCATAAAATGAAATTAAATTTAAATTATTATTACTCAGTATTGATCGATGATCATGGGATATGGTGTGTACTTTCATTGATATACAAAAAACATACATAGATATTGGGTTCTTTCATGGTGTTTCTAAGGCTCATGAGGATCATAGATCATTTCCTACAATGAGGGTATTCCTCTAGCTGATAGGAAAAAGACCTTATGAAACAATATCATTTTCAAAAAAAGGTGTCTCCTTACATTTATTATGCCGATTAATGATTTATGGGGGTAATATTGGTTGAGGATAATAATAGGACAGATATTCCCACCTAGATATTTGGGATGTGGGTGATGTAAATAATATGCACAGAAGCTTGAATCAATGGATAGTGAAACGAGGAAAACATTCCCGGGATAACCCATTATACTATAAGTGTTCAGAATCTTCAATGATGTCATTCTGGATCATGAGGATTAGATTTACTTTCATATAAAGAGGGGATTTCTTTGGTTGTTAGGTTTTTTCCATTTATGAATCTTTAGCATGGTTAAACACTTATATCTATTCTCTTTTCCAATGGCGTGTAATAGTTTTGAAGAATCAAGCATTTGACCAATGAAGTTGAGTGTGAAGGAAAGATTCCCAGGAAGTGTTCTGTAACATTATGTAAATTCATCTAATAATTTCTGAAACATGAGACCTATGCTCTATGGGTTCAAACCATGAGGTTTGGGACTTCAAAAGGTTGAATAATGGAGTGTTGAATCCCTACCTTGATAAAGGATAAAAAAACATGGTTATGTAACATTGATGATGTTGAATTCACCAGAATAGTTTTCTTACTATGATTTTAATTCATGGTCGAAGAATATATGAGTAAACAAGTAATTGGAACCAATTATTACAAGTCATGACTAAAAAATGATATGAGACTCTACTGTTCTAGGTGATCAAGATGATATATCATGGATTTAAAGGGGGCCTTCCATTGATCAAATGGTCTTCGTGGAAGAGAGAGTCCTTATTTACAATTTGTTATGGGGAGGTTATGTCAGCTTAGAATTCAATAGAATAAAGGACGTTCCTGAAATGTGTAATATTCAAGAAGGGTTTGAACATACTAATTTTTTTAACTGCCTATAAAACATGTAATCATGGCATGGGGATGTGACAACCCATTACTCTGTTTCTTCTAATACTAGGGGGTCCAACAATCATAGATTGTAATTTAATGGGGTTTCAAAGTAATCCCTATGATCTTTAATCCATATTTATTTGTTACCAATTTTTGTAACCTCTATAGCTAATGAGTTTAGATAGAAAAGACCTGGATATTGTTTATACAACCCATTATGGGTTTTAAAATTGGCATGTTTTGTGTCTCTTTCTCTATATGTTTAAGGTCATGAGATTTAGACAATTATAGGGTAGGGCTGAAGGTCATATAGAATTTAAAAAATTGAATATAGTATTTAGTCATGACACAAATAGTCCTAATATGGGGTATGTTACATAAGAGAACAATTAGGATAACCAAGACCTAGTGTAATCCAACAGTCTTCTGAACAAGAGAAGAAAATTTTGTAAATCACATCTTCATGTTCTCATGTCACGAGTAATGAAATGGGACAATCACTTTCAGTATGGATCATAACACCCTCAGTTGATGGGCTCTATCAGGGTGATTTTTAGATTATAAGGATTCAAAATACCTCCTAACAATGACAAGATATTTTTGATTGTTCGGAATCATTTTTTATGAATCAATAGAATGGTCAAGTACAGAGACCACTTTTCTATTGCAAGGGTCATGGATTTTTTTCAGCAACCTGAGATTCTAAAGACAAGAGGTGTTCTATATGAATCGATGTTCTTAAAAATATGGTGGAGGCATTGTGCACACTTTTTCACTAGATTAATTCTCCTATTTTCCCTAGAAATGGAATGATAAGGATTGTTGAAATAAATAGTTTAACATAATGTAGTAGGGATATATATTCTTCCTTATAGTTTAATGTCATTTAGTAATTAATTTTGTATTACAATTTAATGTCATGTGGTAAGGACTAATTTGTTTCCATGAAATTTAATTTCACGATATTAGGATGTTTTTGTTGTGCAATTTTAATTTCATATAACCAGTACATTTTCCATTCAGTTTAACATAATACTGTAAGGTCATGGGAACCAATGTAAAAAAATTATCCTTGAGATATAATATGAAAAAGATGTTCTCAAATATATTTAACTGATGGATAGGTGAAATAATATTGTATAACTCATCCCATATGTGATTGATGTGATTTTTTTTTCAATTGTTGTAGTGGGGAATAATATTGATGATCTTGGCATCACTACGTGTCATATAATGATTGGAATCAAACCACACATAGTTCTTGAACGGGGAACTCCCTATGATGGCCTTTCCCATATATAGTGGTTGAAATGTTTTTGTTTATTTTAATGACTGGTATCTTGATTGGATATCTATATGTAACTACGTACCCTATGATGACAGAAATCAAACCACATGTAGTTATAGGGGAACTATGTAGTTTGAATTTATTTGGAAAGGATATTGGATTCATGAAATTAATGGTGGTATTATGGCTAGACCCATTGAAGGAAATCTAGTTGTAACAATATATCCAATGGTAATATGAATCAATATAATCACAATTCTTGATGAAGGAACATCCTGGACATGTTTGGCCTATATGTACAGTGGGGTATTTTTATATTTGTTATGTCAATACCCATGATTGATGATCTATGATTCACTATGTATCATATTATTTTAGGAATAATATCCCTAGTAGTTATTTAATGGAAGAGTGGTAGGAGAGAAAACCCCATAATGGTTTTCCACTCAGGTGAGTTCCACACTAATGTACATTTTTATATCGTGTAAAAGACATAAATGGAGAAGTTTATCATCAAGCGGTTAGGACTCATAGTAAGACATTTACGGTCTAGTATTTAGAACCATGATGAGCCTTTCATGGTATTTTACACCTTATTTGGGCAAGGAATCCCTTACTGAAATTTATATACTCATGTGAGCTGTGTTTGGAGTGAGAAAAAATAATGGAAAGGGATCTTCTCATTATGCCAAAGATATTATGGATAGAAAATGGGTTTCTTATCACGTAGTGGCTGGACCAATATATTGGATTGACGTTTCATTATGTATCTCATTGAAAATGATAATAAATCCACATATATTTTGAGAAACCCTTTCATTTTAATGTCATTCATTAAAGACATTAGTCTCCCAATGATGATAGGAATTAACATTGTGGATATATGTAGTTTTTTATAATGCGGTAAATAAAAATTCCATGTAGATTAATTACATGTTGTATGGAATAGGATCACACGATTTGAAAGAAAAGTAATATTTTAGCTGGGTTCATGACTAGAGGTTTGGGAATCACTATGTATCATGTGAGGTCAACAATCAATCCACATATAGTTATTCTATGAAGTGATTCCCCATGAGGAGAAAACTCTCACAATATTACAAGGGAATTTCATCATTCCTTCATACATATTTGTCTCATGTGTAGTGAGTTGTGAGTGATATGGTGATTCTTTTTTGTTTATCTTGATGTGGTGATGATGTGATTGATATACTATACTGTTATATGATAGGACTTGAGATGTTGTGCGTTTCAACGTATTTCTTACATGACATGAAACATTGTAGAATTTATTATCTTTCTACCAAGACAAATTCCCTATAGATTAACATCATATTTTTATGATGTATCCATGTTGTTTAAGATCCCATGGAAATGAAAAATTCATAAAATTTAAACTCACGTGTTTATGAAAAATGTTTGTATATTACCATCACACAACTAGGCTACTCTCATATACATTAAAATCTTGAAACCCAGAAAAACCACTCTTGATGACAACTATAAAAATTCTTTCATGATAAACCATTCATTGGTTGGGGTGTGACACATTCCCCTTCCATTATGACCAATGAATAAGATCCATTTGGATAGAAATAATATATCATATAAGGTACATCCAATTAGGGTTCCAGCATAGGAGGATTATTTCCTAGTATTATTAGGGCCCCAACAGACAATAGTAGTTCTCCTTGGAGGAATAAAAGGAGGATAACCTTCATATTAAGGGCTCATTAAATTTTTATTTGATGAAATTCTAGGTTGTACATTGTATGCGACCTATTATCATCAAGCTGATTTAAATCATCTAGCCACAATTTTTTTTTCTAACAATTTGATAGTTCTCCACAAATGGATATTTCTAGTGAAGCTAGCTAGAAATCTATGGGTAACACTACCTCATTTTTTAATGCTAATGAGTGTGGTGTTTTTGTGTAGATGTGCATGTGGTGGTATGATAGGACCATAAATGATGTGTATCATGTACAACTATAACTTCTCATCCTTTTTCACTATCATATGAAGAATATTTATTGGGGCATATTGAAGGCCCTTATATGTCCATTTGATGTATCGTGATAGAAGTATGAGTGATTTGTATTGATATTGTAGTCCTAGTAATTTTTCATAAACTCTATAGAACAAAAGTTAGTGTCATTTCATATCAATATGGTGCCGGGGGGGGAACCTAGTGATTATATAGTAGATTAGAAAATTGATGATATTATTCATCCAAACTTCCTTGAAGGATTTTACCTCAACCCATTCTGAAAATAAGTTAGTAGTAGTAAAGATGTAATTGAACTGATGTCCTATGGCTGAGAGATATGTCCCCACAACATCCATCCCCATATGGAAAATAGCTAATAATATTTAATTGTATGTTGAAATTATAGGAATTTTTGGATGATGTCTGTATGGATATAGAATGAATGAAATTTAATGGTGACATCCACAGAGTCATGTATCATGGTTTTTCTATAGTGACCCAGCCTCGTGATTTTTTTGGGAGAGCCAAATCCCAAATTGATGAGTGTCGCCAGAGCTTACATGGACATATTCCATGATAGTGGAAATATTGCATTATACTATGAATATATGGAGGAATATATAAAATCCTCACATGTAAAGGGATTTATCCTCATTTGGATCACCCCAGAGTGTATGGTTTACTACACAAAAATGAATTTTATCCCTTCCAGATCAGTATGTCTTTTGATATCCATTTTGGAGATAACTAATTAAGGGATCCATCCATACAAGTCTGGGTAACGATTCATGATGCTATGGTGGAGTGTTGACCAGATTGAATTATTCTATATCACATATGATAGTATATAAGATTATTATCTGGTGCATAATACAAATGATATATTCCACTTGATAAGATTTTTCTTGGATTGTGGCTTCATTATTCACTGTGTTAGCTCAATCATTCTGTGATCAGGGAACATGATCAAATATGAGATCAATATGGATCTCTTCCATTAGTCCCCTGATGTATCTAGTGAGATGGGGTATTTCGTTCTTTTTGATGGAATATTATCCATTGATATACATTATCACTATTTTTAAATCCCTTTTGATAATGAACTAGACTATGTGTAGTTTTCAGGCTAGTTCCAAACATGAAATTAGGCTGGTATCCAACCTCATTATTTTTTCATCCCTCAAATAGTGGGAAAAGATTATTGAATAATTTATTTTACTGGAGAGATAAATAAAATCCCATATACAAGACAATTGGGATTTTATTTTTCCATCCATTTTCGAATAAGACTTTAGGGTCACAATCAAAATAAATCTCTCATACCCAGGGAGTTTCATGGGCATGTAAGTTCGCCTCATCGGGAAGATTGGGGTCCCACCATGTATTCTTTTGGGAAGGATTTGAAACATTTAAATAAACCAGATCATTGCCTTTTATCAATTTTCATTAAATGAACTGCATATAATATTGTTTCTATATGAACATCCATTATTCCAGATGCATAGTTAGCATATGAAAACCAAGGATTTACATTACCATATCAATACAAGGGACCATATAGACTTCATGGTTCTACATGTACTTCCACTATTTTTTTCACTATGAAGTAGGGTGGAAGGAATTTCTTCTCAACATCAGATTATTAGGTCTTGGTACCTATAATTGTTCAGCCGAGGTTGTAGAGACAGTTCTAAATCCATGTATCATTTTTCATTAGCAGGAAAGAACCCAATTAGTATTCCATGTTGGCCAAATACAAGATGACTAGACTCTCTTCCACTAGAGGCACCATAACCCATTGGTATAGTAGGAACTACATAAGACATTCAATGGATACCTAAAACTCATAATCCCACGGATATGTGACCCCCCGTCATCATTATTCTAGAAAAGCGGAGAAATAATCCTACCACTTTTTTGTGAAATACAAAATCCATGTGAGGTTCCCTTGGATCACGCAAAATTATTTGAGATTCCTAGGGGGGTGTCATTACAAAAAAAAGCAGTCTTCTTTTGGGTAGATCTCAATGTCTTGGTGGGATATGAAAAAAATCCATGGAAGATCCCTGATGATTCCATGAAGGTATATTTTAGAGGATTTATCCAACTATTATTCTATCGTATCATGTATGAAGATTCATTAAGTGATTACATCATTTTCTGGAATTTACAACTAATTCATTGATGTAACATTTAGCTATGATTTATATGAATTGATAAAAGATATGATTCAAGGAGAATTGATATGTGGTTCCATTTTTCTATAAGCCACATGGCTTGACCTAATAATAAAAGATATCTTAATGAACTCTAAATTCAATGGCTTCTTCAAATTTGCGGTCAATAATTATTTGATTCTAACCTGAATACCCATCCATCATAGAAAGGGATTGGAATCTAGTAGTTTCATCGATCAAAAGTTCTATGATTAGTAATGGGAAATCTTCCTTTTCAAAATGAAGGTTATGTTATCTAAAATCAATTAAATACCTAATATGACCATTCAATTTCTTAATAAAGATGTTATTGGATAACCATCTTAGTTATTTAACTTCTCAAAAAAACCATTGACAAATTTGTCAACCTATGTCTCTACATTAATGGAATGAAATGGGTGAATCCATCTAGATTCCTTCTTGAAGTCATGATTCTCATTCAGTAAGATGTGATGGTGCATAAAAAAATCAATATTTATCCAGTAGTTTCTATATTTCTCCATGAAAACATATATAGATGTTTCTTTATAAATGAACTTTCCATCTATTTACCTTCAAGGTGAACGGTGGAAGTAATAAGTATATTCCATGGGACTTCTTATTTTCCGAAATTTATCTATTTGAGCTCATAAATGGTGGTGGAGATTCCTTCCTTTAATATGGTAGGGGAATTATGGAGGTTACCCTCTTATTCCACTTATCAGTCTATAGAGACACATCAAAATATAGTTCGTAATGTAGGGGCTTCTCTTTCACTATATAGATGAGAGATTACATAATAAGTGACACTATCATCACTTACTTCTTGAGTCATTGAAGAGATATGGTGGAGATGACTGTATTTTACATTATTTCTACGGATATGAAGAGATTGAATCTTTGGTACTTGGTCTATTCCTTCAATTGTGTATAGGGGGAGCATAGAGTCATTGTTGTGAGTATTATAAAGATTTATTGTAGTGGAACCCTTTTCATTGGAGCCTAAAACCTATATATAATCATCCATCATTGTTTCTGTTCATTGGTTTTTTAGAAACTTTCCTAAGAATTTAAGGTTTTGACAGTCACAAAGGGAGACTATCGCTTTATATTATGCGAAAATTTCCATTAGTGGGGTATTTTGAGAACTTGATGGATTATTGAGGGTACATCAATGTGTCTATAATGCCAGTGCCTTTTGTGTAGGATAGTATATGTGATCTCTTACAAGATAACCATGAACATAACTTTATACATGAGATCCTAAAATTGAGTTTTGAGTTTGATATACCCATGATGTATTTTCTCATGATTATCATACCCTTTAATTGTTAGCTTTTGAGGAGAATATCCACTTATATATATCACAAAAATTAGAGGGTTAAAATCATACGTGATTGATCTGAGATCCATTATCAATCAGATCCCATCATATGTCAACATTTTATAGTCTTCAAGGAACTTATAGGGGTATTATATGTCCCTCGATGACCTCTTCATAATCATTCTCTATGATTGAGATGCATACATGAAATTCAACGAACATGGTCTCTATTATATATACCTCAACAAATGTGACTTCATTTCCAAATTCATATTGTATTTGGTGGGATTTAACGAGTGACTCATTGAGTTATTTTGAAAGATAAACCACATCTAGGACTGAAAACTTGATTGGAATAATGTCTAGCTACTTTGTAATGTTTTACATTTGTTCTAGAGGTCAGCACATCCTATGGTGGGGTTTCTCTTAGACATGGGGCTTAGGAACCAACAAAATTTAAATGGATAATTTTATTTATTATGAAGAGTTCTTAAAGGATTATAATACTAGCGGTGTGGGTCATTCTGACCATCCCTATTATCAAGAATGATTGGATAATTGAACCTCTACTAGAGGGTCATGAAATTCAACCGAGTGAAAATGACCACTCGAGGGTTGTGAGATGCCTCCATATATTTTCTACGCTTGATGGAGAACTATTCCATGGTTTTCTACTATATATGTGTCCTCTATATGGACATGGACAAAATATTTGTTGTGACCACACCAGTAAAATATCTAGTATCACAGGTTCCTACACATGCAGCCTCAGGTTCCATGATTATGTACGAGAAACTCATATTCTGAGTTGTATTCATCATTAGTGAAGGGATCCACCATGTGTGTCCTATTTACATAACCAATTATTATCTATTCTTCCAATTAGGTTTTTGTTTCATGGGGAGGTTCATATTGTTCATATATTGTAGGGAAGAAATATGAAAGAGTAATAGTTTTCATTGGAATAAAATAAGACTCTTTATATTCTATTTCATCAAGATTTTGTTAGTCACACCCACATTTGGGAGACAAATATTATGTGACCTTGTTGGCTGGTGGATCAATTATTCTTCTAAAAATCTATGCTCTTGGGGTGTTATAAGCTCTATCAACTATCTTCTGATTCATTTTGTTATTGAACATTTATTAATGTATGGAAAAAACATTCTTACAATCATCCACATCATTTGACTAGGAAATGGTTATGCATGTCACATTCTCTGAGGATTTATCTGTTGATAATTGACCATACCTTGATGGGTTTCATTGAAAAAAATATTCATGGATATTATGACCCAACCGTCTTTATAAAGAGAAGTAGTTGGGATAGTTAGTGAGGTTAACCTCATTAGGCTTCCTGTGATTTGGATGTTTGAGCAGAATTTTGTCCATGAATGATAATAAATAAATCAGTAATTGTTCATTATTGAATGAGTATGATTTATTTATTCATTCTTCTAATATCAGGTTACCCTGCATTCTCTATGCTTCTTGTTGAGGGATATTTTGTGGTCGTTTTTGCTTTACAAAATGTTCTAGGTGGCTCAAGACGTATCCAGGTTCATAGAAGGGTACTGATGCTAGAATTAGAGTGAAAAATAAATATTTGGATTTGAAAATACATTTCCATTGTGTTTGGAGAATAATTCAAGATACTGATCCTATTCATTAAATGTATTCACTTATACATTGTGCTTCTTATGAAAACTCACACAACCCATCTAGATACATCATTTGTATCAAAGGTGTATGTAATCACCCAGATATATTCAGCATAGATTTTTTTAGATTCTCCAATGAGAGACAGATGATAAGTGAATAAGATAAACCATTTCTTCTAGATATGAAGTTATAAATACTATCATTTTTTCATTGTTTTTAGTTTTTCATGATAATGATTGTAATTTTTCATTGTGTGGAACTAAACTGAAAAATAAATTAACATTGTAGGTTTTCCCATCCAATAAAATATCTTGCTAATAGACTACATTAACAAATTTTTTTTGGGCCTATCAGAGCATGTATGAAAAACCTATTCATTGTTTCCTCATATTGATCTCGAGGTCCCATCATCATCCCATATCGGGACACAATGTGTGTGAGATGTTGTTTGGGGTCACCTGCACTATCAGAGGTAGAGAAGATAGTATTTTTTATGTTGGGTGGGGGAATGGAGTTGTTCAACCACTATAGGCATAAATTTCCCCCAAAATACGTGGATATCTAATTCCATTAAATGGATTCCATTTGAGTCACCATGAACTCTATGATTTTAAGAAGCTCCAAGGATAATGATGTCTAATCCACCGTCCATTTATAAGGAGTTGTTGGGGCTCGATGAGTTGTACCCACCTTATTTCCCCATAGATTTTTAATTCATCCAAATACTTAATTATCATCCTAGTGAGTGGGATTATATCAAAATAATGGAGGGATTCTATAATCATTATCAACATCTTACTTTATATAGACCTCCTGGTTGGATCAAAAGTGAGTCTAATGCTCAGATACTACTCTTACTTCTGGTTCATCTTTTTCTAGATTTACAATAAGAGGTATTTTTTACTCATCCTAAATAAGATAATAAACAGGAATATATCCCATGACATGATTATCATTGAGTTTTCTAAGAGTTCATATATCATTATCATATTGCGATAATTGGTCCTCAATGGAAGGAATTTTGATTCTTTAGGGAAATGATTGTGATGTTGCCACACTATTCCCTTTTTATTTTGTAGTTCCACACTATAAAGGTGGAAACTCAATATTTGGAGGTTCTAGGATTTAGATCCTTCCCTAATTATGGTTGTATGATACTTTAGTAGATGTATCCAGATATCCTTCCTCTCAAGGTTGGTTTTCTTTGTTGCAGCCCTTTGTATTTGTGTCAAGAGCCAATATTCATGTAATTTTGATAATGATAACATTAAAGAAATTAAAATTAGGAAATGGTTTATGTTCCATTAATTTTAATATATTAGGATGATTTGGAACTACCTTTATCAGGGTTACTCCCCAAACCCCACACCAAGTTGGGCCATTTTGGCATGTAACCTTGGTCAGGTGTGATTTCCAATATTTTATGTTCCTCCTGGGTTAGCTTATATGTAATGCTCTTTAGGGAGTTTTACGTAATTATTTCAGAATGGTCTTTGAATAATGTAGGTTTTTCTTATAGGGGGATTAATGCATGGGATCCCAAACATCGATATTTACCTCCCATCCTAATGAATACTGATTCTCTCTATAATGATGGTGGTGGTGGTGAAAATTCCACCATCCTTATGGACTAGAATTTATTTTTGGCCCCAAATGGCATTAATTGATCATGTTTTTGATGATCCAATGAGTCCAGTCATGGATTCGATGAATCATGATATAGAAATTGATATTTTAGTTCCACTGAAATAGTGGGATAGGGTTGATCTATAATTGCAGTAAATTTTTTCAAGACCCTCTTAGGAGTTTATGAACATGGTTATGGTGATTTATATATAAATTTCCCCAGCCCATTGTGGTGGGGTATGTTTGTATCTATTGATTATATGACCTGAATCCTATCATGAAATAATGATATTATAGGTGGAGGTGGTGGTAGATATTACCCTTGTAGATACCCAAAGCATGACATACATAAACATTACATTAATTTTTCAGAATATCTAATACATAAAAAAATAGACACCAAAGGACTGTAATAGTTTAGTGTCTTTGGAAACTCGGAATATAATCCTCTAATCTTGGTGAAAGATCTTAAACATCTCCCATAAAGATCTTCCTTTTTTAGCCTAAAACCATTCTTTATATCATGGGGAAAAGAAAACATATAAAGGGTGAGATCAAATGCTAAGTAAGGGTAAGCATGGAGAAAATAAAACAAACCATATACATTTGAACCTCAAAACATGAACATAATATTTAAACATCAAAATCTTGAGCAATGACATAAAACATGACAATGTGTAAGGCATAGATCATAATTGATCATCAATCATGATAAAATAGCATGGGAATAAAGCATGTAATTTTGGAAACCATTAAGAACGTGTTATGATTTCCCTAGTTTCCAAGGCATTGCTTCCAAGACCATCTTAGTGGAAAAAGTCCCTTTCTAAATCGATTTCACTCCTCGTTCCAGTCCTGTATCACTGAACTGGATTAACTTACCATTCCAACAATATCTATCTCATGAGATATAAATCTTTACCCAATGCATTAGAGGGAGATATAGGTCCCACCCATCTCATAATTAAATCCATCTTACTTGTGCCATAACATGAACATAAATCATTCATCATTACCCAATGTATAAAATGGGTTTCATAAACATCATCCCATCATAAAATAATCGATTAAAAAAAGATATCATTTCATCATAAGAAAAGTGAAACCATGTCAATCATAGAGATATTATACTTGAAACATACCCATATGAAATAATTCCATCTTATATGGAAATTGTTATTGATAAAACACTTGAAATGAAATCCTGTGGAAAATATACTTTCTTCTTCAAAATCATTTTCTCATCACAAAATTCCATGCAATTTTAAAAGAAAAGGATTTTTTTTGAAAATAGTCATTAAATCTTGTAGATTAAGCTTCATGAAAACAAGGAATTATGAAACCGTAAAAATATATTCATGCCATATAAGTTAAAAAAACATTTCTCTCGTACTTTTTCCATAAAATTCAAAAAGTACCTCGTATGCTAAACAAAAGAAAGAATCCTTCCATATGATGTGGTAAAAGTAAAGAGGGAAAAATGAATATAAACATAAATGGAAGAAAAGTAAACGTTTTATGAATTTTTTTTGATAATATATGGACATGGATAATAAACATAACCCCAGTAAATACTTACGAATAAACAATCACAAATAAGAATGAGATTGGAATAATTATCCCTTACCTTATGTCCAATTTCTTCTGTATGTGTCTGATACTCCTGTTTAGTGGGTTTAAAAATATTATTAACTTGTAATAGAACCATAATAATATTTATGATATCATATATGATTCACTTACGACTCCATATTATCCGTTCATTTGTCAATTCCATGTTAAGGTAGTGTTTTGGGTAAAATTGTTTCATTTATCATCCGTGTTTTGACTTGTAATTATTAATATGATTAATTAGATCATGAATACGTAATTACATAATATAAAAAATTATTTATATAATATATATTCAGAATATACATATATATAATACATCTATAAATGGAAAGAAATACACCGTTCATGGAGATGGTAGGCTGTACGTTCGCATGAACGCTGGTTTTTGTTTCCTTATTGAATTGAATGGAATTAAGTTGAGGACATACATACATATATATATATATATAAATATATCCAGTATCATTATTGTGTCATATATTTCATGATTACTTATTATATATACTTTATAATCATTCTTGAATTGTTAACAATGAAAATGAATCATATCACGTCGTGGAGACGGTAATCCGTACGTACGCATGAGTGATGATATCATTCCCATATTTATTGAATGGAATTGGAGTGGATGATATAATATCATAAAATTAGTATGATGTTATATTAATCATATATATTAATTATTTACACCATTATTCCCATCCAAGTAAGGTGGTGGTGGAAAAACATATTACACCACGGCATGGAGACGGTATTCCGTATGTACGCACGTGCGGTGATTTCATTTTCCGTAGGATGGATAAAAGCTAGAATAGGGTTGTTTCATGTTTATTATAACATATCAGTATAAAATTAATACTTATTTTATTACTTTATAATGAAACAACTAAATAAGAGTAAGTAGAAATGGAAAGAAACTTCAAAGATTCGGTAGAAGAGATTAACTCTTCCTCGAAGCACCTCCTTTAAACTTCTTCTTAGGTCACTAGAGTTGGTCTTTTGAGAAGAAAAAAAAATAGTGAAATAACTAGAGAGGTTGAGAAGAGTAAATGGTAGGGGTTGTCTGATCATCAAGGCTTAAAAGGGTGTAAAGAGTATAGGGAAGGGGTGCCCTTTTTATAAGGGAGGAGAGGGGCACCTTTTGAAAAAACATAAATTATTATTTTATAATAAAGTCATATTCGGTTTAAAATAGATCAAAACTGATTTATTTGGAAGCTAAAGAGGGTATGGGTAGAAATAATCTCAACCAATAGGATTTAGAAAAGTTTAGGTTACTCTTTTAACCTTATCATTTAGTATTAACTCTAAGTTAAATAATTTAACTTTTACCGTCTCTTCATGTTTTCTTACACTATATGGTTAATAAACGTACTATATCAAGAAAAACGAACCCCAAGTGTTTAATTATTAATATATATAACATTATATAATTCATTTGGCATAATATTATATTTTTATGAATATAATAACAAGTAATAATATAATATTTGTTTTAAAAACTATTTTATGTCAATTTTGACACTATTTGGTATCTTATTTTTGTGAAAATCATAACAAACATGATTAGTTAGAAAAATGTTAATTGAATCATTAATAACATGTCATATTAACCTAGAAAATTAGCTTAATTCATAAAAAGTATAAAATTACATTTATTTGGGTATTTATAACATCAATTATGTTAATATTTTATTAATAAGGTAATTACTGCATCATCATTGTGTCATTAATAAATAAAATTATTTAATGTCTATAAATTAAAAATAAAATACCATTATGTTGGAACACTTTTTATATTTCTAATTAATATTTATTGTCTAATTTATCTTATATATAACAATATATTAAAAAAATTTAGTTATTAAACATTGATTTTAACTATTTCAACTCTTCTTTAAATAAAATAGTAATAAGTGTCCTAATCTAATCCAAGTGGACCTAATGGGTAATATTTTATTCCTAAGGTATTTTTTGGTATAATTACACTTATCTAATAGAATTAGGACATGTGTTAGGGTAATAATAATATCATTTTTAACCTTAATTACCATATTTACTTTTAACCATGGTAAATAAAAGTAAAAAGTTATTATTCAACAAAAATTATGTTTATCATATTGAACGACATTTTACTACTTGATATTTACCGTGTATCTCATATTTTTGAAATTCCACTCCCAGAAGTGGTAAAATTATGTTTTCTGTAAATTTTTAAATTCTCCAAGGAGGTGGGTAAAAGACGGTGAAAAGTTCAATAAAATTTTTATATATATGAAATTATTATAAAATGACTCAAATTAATTAAATTGAAATTATATTGGTATTATGTATCAACTTTGACCTAAAATAGATTTAAATAAAATAAATAATTATTTAAATAAAAAGTCGGTTTTTAAATTGTTACCCAGTGTTTTCACTATTCAATAAAAATTGAACGTTTTCAGAAAAATACAAAACATTCACCCTAGGCTAATTTCGATATTACGAATCCAAAAATAAAGTCCATTTTGAAAGATAAAATTTATAAAATTTCAAAAAGTGGGTATTACTATTCATAATGGCTAGTTCATAATTATATTATAATAATATCTCGTTTAGTGAAACATGGTATTGCGTACTACAAACACTATCGAAGAAGGTCTTGACTGCGTGTAATGTAGGACAAGTCCGGGATCCGTAGAGTGAAAGATCTATTTGGTGTTATGTATAATATAATCAAAACATATTTCATTTATACATTAAACAAAATCTATACTTAATGTTGTGTAGAATAATTTCCACAAAAGGAACATGAAATTGTGTGTAACACGAGCCAAGAATAGTGTTGCGTATACTGCATGCTAATACTGTGTTGCATATAGTACACGTTAATACTGGTGTAGTGTATAATATAAGACATCAAAGAAATTAAAAATAATATATCTCATAAAATATCGAGGTGTTACATTCTACACCCCTTAAAATGAATTTCGCCCTCAAAATTCGTCAGGGTTATTAATTGTTTACTACTTGAAAGTTTCTTTCATAAAAACCCACAACATAAGAAGGAATACTAAAACATCATTTTAAAAAAAGAAGTTAGAATGAAAAAAGTCTCCTAAAGTTACTAAGCACTGGGTTTCCACATAGGACAACATAGGTGAAAATATGGATATGAAAGAGAAATATAACCATCATCTTATAATGAAGAGTGGTAGAGGACATGCCTATGAAAAATCCAAGAATCACAAAGCCATAAATTTGTGATGACATAAGGTACCATCTAATTCATTAGATATATGGGAACTAGGGAAACCTTTTTGGGTTTTCAAGATCATTTCCCTAAAGTTGAAGAAATTGGAATTATAAAAAATACTTTCTTGATTTTGGTACAACAACATTGTCGGTTCTTCAGTGGAAAATTTCCACTTCATATCTTAATGAAATAAAGTTTAATTTTTCATTTGTGATGTGTTAGTAGATCATGTGATAGAATGATGGGTCATTTCATCTGTCTTAGACAAAAGGTTAGAAAAAGTTATCAAAAATACATAAGTCCATCTATAATGAGATTAATCATATATGATTCCTAAATTGGACTTATACATTATATATCATTCTTTATAATATAATAAAACTAGTTTCTACTATCCATGGACTTCATATAGGCCAATGGTAGATGAAAAAGGTCTGTCACACTTCATTTTTGGGTTCGATTCCCACAGCCTTGTCCGACGCGATGGGTTGTCTCCTGTCCTGCAGGTTGTCCTTTTTCTAAAACTACATTATTAACACATTCCATAAGTAATATAGAAATAAGTTCTAGCCTTAAACAATACTGAATTATTTCCAACATAATCCATTACAATCTTTAGGATTATCCAAATACATACGTCCAAGCTCATAGTATACAGAAAACAATTAATAGAAATGTCATCTGTCGAGCATGTGAATACCATCATTTATCCTCCATATATCATACGATATATCGTGTTGGTCAAATTAAAAACATGTGACTACATTAATCATGTATATTTTTGAAAAATGAATAACAATTGAACCATAGTGATAACATGAATGTTGTCAAACTTTTACACTTTCCACATACCAAAATCCCAAAATTTCTATATACTCAAACCCTGATATAACATTGTCCTTATAACCCTCATGACCTCATTTCATTTTTTCATTATCGCTTCATTATGTGCATATCATCTTCTTTCCAAAATATTTCAATCACTTTTCATGGTTACCGATACCATATAATTATTAAAAAACAATACATAGGTATTCTAAAATTCCACGATGCCATAAATGAGATTCATGATACTATTTTGAAATCCCATTACATAAACACTTAATTATTACACAACATCATTGTCATACTCAACATCACAAATAGTGATCGCATGTGACTTCCCCTTGTCATTTTCCTTAAGAGTTTTCTCACGTTGATCATCATTAACCCTTGGATTAGGGCATTGATTAGCATAATGCCACATTTCGTTGCACTTGAAGCATTGAGGTGTTGGTGGTGCATTCTTTGTAGTATTTTTGTTATTCACATCATTATAAACCTAATTTAAATTAATTCGACACTCAGCTGCTTGATGAACTTCTTTTCCACACTTAAAACATTTTCTAGTCCCTTTAAGACAATATCCACCATGCTTCTTTCCACACGTTGAGCATAAAGAAACATTCATCTTCTTTTCACCATTATTCTTGGATTTCCCCTTGAACTCCATCTTTAGTTTTTCGTCAAAACCATGAGATGGATATGTAACACCAACTTCTATTTCTACCTTTAAATCCCAACTCACAATTTCTTTATAGCTACTGAAGTCTCTTATACTTAATTCCCTTCAAAGACTTGGTTTTAAGCCACTTAAGAATCGATCAATTTTACTTTCAGTTTGGATGATAATGCCACATGCATACCTTACAGGCCTTGTAAAATTTTCTTCATATATACCAATATATTCATCATCCTTTTTCTTAAGCTCAAGTAAATACTTTTCCATCTTTGTTTGAAGAATACGAGGGAAGTAATTATTGAAAAATAAGTTCTTGAACTCATCCCATTCCATGGATTCATTTTAATCTTGGGTCCTCGTATTCTTAATTAGAGTCCACCATTGATCTACTTCACCTTCTAAATGGTAAATAGCCTGAATGAATTTTTCATGTTATTAATAACGATGTATGGAAAATATCTTTTCAATGGTAATGATCCACTGTTCAGCAACAAGTGGATCAGAAGACCCACTGAAAGATGGTGGACGTTGCCTTATGAAGGACTCAAAAGAATATTTTTCCCTTCTCTTCTCATTTGGAAGTCCAGAATGATTCATAGCTTGTGTAAGAATAGAAATAATATTTTTCACTCCATCTCCCATAACATTGGTTTGTTTAGGAGGACAATCATTGCATTGTCCATTACATTGATAAAAGCATTCTTTTGGGTTCCATCCATAATCTAAAACCCAAAAAGAATAGTGTGCGAGGAAAAAATCATGCTATGGAAAACAGCATAATAAAGGGGGAGTACCTTAAATATATAACATCATAGGGTTATTTATAATATTGTTACTATAATTCTAGGACTATAACCAATAATTATACTTGACCTTAGGGAAATCCCTAGACATACCTTAGAAATATCTATAGGGATCTCACTAATGTTTTCGCAGCCTAGTTTCCAAAGGATAAATAATCCTTTCATCTAATACCAACTATAGAAACCCAAAGCCTGACGTACATAGACATTACATTACTTTTTCAGAATATATAATACATAACAAAAACCGACACCAAACCCCGTAATAGTTTAGTGTCTTTGGAAACTCAGAATATAATCTTCAAATTTTGGTTAAATATCTCAAACATCTCCCATAATGATATTCCTTTATTTTCATACCCAAATACTTTATTTATATCCTGGGGAAAAGAAAACATATAAAGAGTGATATTAAATGCTTAGTAAGGGTAAGAATTGAGAAAATAAAAGAAACCATATATATTTGAACTTCAAAACATGAACATAATATTTAAACATCAAAACCTTGAGCAATGACATAAAACATGACAGTGCGTAAGGCATAGATCATAATGAATCATCAATCATGATAAAATATCATGGTAATAATGCATGTATTTGTGGAAACCATTAATTACATGTTATGATTTCCATAGTAGCCAAGGCATTGCTGCCAATACCATCTTAGTGGACAAAGTACCTTTCTGAATCGAGTTCACTCCTCGTTCCAGTCCTGTATCACTGAACTAGATTAACTTATCTTTCCAACCATGTCTATCTCATGAGATATAAATCTTTACCCAATGCATTGGAGGGAGATATAGGTCCCCACCAATCTCATAATTAATTCATTCTTACTTGTGCCACAACATGAACATAAATCATTCATCATTACCCAAATTATAAAACAGGTTTCATAAACATCATCCCCTCACAACATAATCCATACAAAAAATGGATATCATTTCATCATATGAAATGTGAAACCATTTAAATCATAGAGAAATTATAAATGAAACATACACATATGAAATAATACCATCTTATATGGAAAATGGTTTTGATAAAACACTTGAAATGAATTCTTGAGGAAAATATCCTTTCTTCTTCAAAATCATTTTATTTTCACAAAATGCCATATAAGTTTAAAAGAAAAGGATTTTGTTGAAAATAGTCATTAAATATTGTAGGGTATGATTTATGAAAATAAGGTGTTATGAAACCGTAAAAATCAGTTCATGCCTTATATGTTAAAAAACATTCTTCTCGTACTTTTGCCGGAAAAGTCAAAAAGTACCTCTTATGGTAAACAAAAGATAGATTCCTTCCATATGATGTGGTAAAAGTAAATAAGGGTAAAATGAATTTAAACATACATGGTTTAAAATTAAACATTTTATGTAAACAGTTTGAGAACATATAGACATGGATAATAAACATAACCCTAGTAAATAATTACGAATAAACAATATCGGATAAGAATGAGATTGGAATAATTATCCCTTACCCTGTGTCCAATTTCATCCATAAGTGTCTAAGAATTCGGTATAGTGGGTTTAAACATATTATTAACTTGTAATAGAATAATAATAATATTTATGATATCATATATGATCCACTTATGACTTTATATTATCCGTTCATTAGTCAATTCCATGTTAAAGCAGTGTTTTGGGTAAAATCGTTTCATTTATCATCCGTGTTTTGACTTGTAATTATTAATTAGATTAATTAGATAATTATTAATTAATTACATAATATGAAACAAGATTTATATAATATATATTCAGAATATACATATATATAATAGGTCGATAAATGGAATGAAATACATCGTTCATGGAGACAGTAGGCCATATGTACGCATGAACGCTGTTTTTCGTTTCCTTATTGAATTGAATGGAATTATTTAGATGAAATAAATAAATATATATACATAAATACAATATCTTTATGATTTCATATATTTCATGATTACTTATTATATATACTTTATAATCATTATTGAATTGTTAACATGGAAAATGAATCTCATCACGTCATGGAGACGGTAATCCGTGCGTACGCACGAGCTATGATATCATTCCCATATTTCTTGAATGGAGTTGGAGTCGATCATATAATATCATAGAATCAGTATGATGTTATAATAATAATATATTGTTATTCTTTACACCATTATACCCATCCAGGTAAGGTGGTGGTGGAAAAACCGATCACACCACGACATGGAGACTGCATTCCGTGCGTACGCACACACGGTGATTTCATTTTCCGTAGGATGGATAAAAGGTGAAATAGTGTTGTTTCATATTTATAATAACATATTAGTATATAATTAATACTTATGTCATTACTTTATAATGAAGCAACTAAATAAGATGAAGTAGAAGAAGAAAGAAACATGAAAGAGTCGGTAGAAGAGATTATCTCTTCCTCAACGCACCTCCTTTAAACTTATTCTTAGGGAACTAGAGTTAGTCATTTGAGAAGACCATAACCTATATGATATTACTATAAAGGTTGAGAAGATGAATTGGCAGGGGATGGCCTATCTTCAAGGCTCAAAATGGTATGATGAGAAGAGGGAAGGGTTACCCTTTTTATAAGGGAGGAGAGGGCACCATTGGAAAAACATAAAATATTATTTTATAATAAAGTCATATTCGGTATATAACTGATCCAAATTGATTTATTTC
Source organism: Viscum album (assembly GCA_963277665.1). Taxonomy (NCBI): domain Eukaryota; kingdom Viridiplantae; phylum Streptophyta; class Magnoliopsida; order Santalales; family Viscaceae; genus Viscum; species Viscum album. Next base: position 975,988,140 of record OY728143.1, read on the forward strand.
TAAGCTAATGTTGGGAAAGGTTGAAATAGTCTAAAAAATAGGTTTTAGACAAGTTTAAGTTACTATTATAACAATATCATTTAGATTTAACTCTAAGTTAAATAATTTAACTATTGCCGTGTCTTCTTGTTTTCTTAATCTATATGGTTAATAAAATTAAAATAACAAGACAAAAGAACCCTAAGTGGTTATTTATTAATATATATAATATTTCTATGTCATTTTGCCGAACCTTATATTTTTAGGAATATAATAACAATTAATATTATAATATTTGTTTAAAAAACTATTTTATGACAATTTTGACACTATTTGGTAACTGGTTTTTGAGAAAATCATAACAACATGATTAGTTTGAACAAATTTAATTTATACAATACTAAAATGTAATATTAACCTATAAAATTAGTTTAATTCATAAAAATTCTAAAATTACATTTATTTGAGTATTTATAACATCAATTATTTTAATACTTCATTAATAAGGTAATTACTGCATCATCATTGTGTCATAAATAAATTAAATTATTTAATGTCTAAAAATTATATATAAAATACCATTATGTAGGAAATATTTTTATCTTTCTATGAAATTTTTATTTTCGAATTTATCTTATGTATTACCCTATATTAAAAATGATGTAGTTATTAAACATTGATTTTAACTATTTTAACCCTTCTTTAAATATAATTATAATAAGTGTCCTAATCTAATAAAATTGTTCCTAAAGGGTAATATTTTATTCACAAGGATGTTTTTGGTTGAATTAAACTTATTAATTAGAATTAGGACATGTTTTTGGGTAATAATAATATCATTTTTACACTTAATTACCCTATTTACTTTTAATCATGGTAAATAAAAGTAAAAAGTTATTATTCACAAAAAAAATTTATCTTATTGAACCACATTTTTCTCCTTGATATTAACCATGTCTCTCAGATTTTCGAAATTCCAGTTACAGAAGTGTAAAAATTATGTTTTATGTAAATTTTCAAATTCTCCTTGGAGGTGGGTAAAAGACGGTAAAAAGTTCTATAAAATTTTTATATATATGAAATTATTATAAAATGAATCAAATGAATTAAATTTAAATTATATTGGTATTATGTATCAATTTTTACCTAAAATAATTATAAATAAAATAAATAATTATTTAAATAAAAAGGCGGTTTTTAAATAGTAACCCAGTGTTTTCACTATTAATAAAAAATTGAATGTTTTCAAAAAATACAGAAAATTCTCCCTAGGATAATTTTGATATTCCAAATCCAAAAATGAAGTCCATTTTGATAGATAAAATTTATAAAATCTCAAAAAGTGGGTATTACTATTCATAATGGCTAGTTCATAATAATATTATAATAATATCTCGTTTAGTGAAACTTGGTATTACATACTACACATGC